>OY725322.1:22893854-24171354 GCA_963242795.1 Inga leiocalycina
AACTGGAAGCACCAAAGGAGGTCCAGGTATTTTTTTAAAAAATAAATTTTTGTAATAATTTCCTTTTCCTAATAGGGTTTACAATCCAAATACACATGCACTTTATAATATGATAGCAAAACTAAATAACTCAAAACAAATAACTAATTCATAAAATTACTACAAAATGTACAACTAATTTTAAAGTGAATAAAATACCTAATTATAATGTACAACAATTATAAAGTGAATAATGTACACAATTATTACAACAAGTATAATGTACAACTAACTTTAAAGTGAATAAATACCTAAATATTATTTAATTGTCTGACCATATATTCACACTATTCTTCAATGATTTCATCCAATTGATTATCAGACAACTCAGCAAAGCGTTGATCTTCTTAATACTACATAAATAATCATGCATACAAAGAATTAAAATCACAAAAAATCTATTAGCTTAGGCACTTGTCAATTAAATTTAAAACATAACATCAATTGCAAATAAAGGAACTTACTTTGACAGGAACATAACTTTGATGATGAGTAACTACATCTTTCATATATTTCAAAATATAATAATCACAATCATTATTATTCGATTGGAATAGGCACTGCAACAATACAATGAAATAGTTGAGTCAATTTTTGAATAAAAATTTTTTACTAATAAAATTTGAGTAAATTCATATATAAGTACCGTAATCTTCCTCCACTTATAGCTATTGTCTGGATCATTGCTCTTAGAATATCTTAATCCAACTTGGCTCTTGTAAGGAGTCAATGCATTAACAAAACAAGTAGTGACTGATTAATTTTGGTTATTCAATAATCACACACATAAATATTTACACATACACCCATACACGTACTTATTGAAGATAATTTTCATATCAGGACGATTCTCTAGATAACCAACTACTGGATGATCCATATAGAAAACGTGGGGGCCTTTTGATGCGCTTGATGAACAACAATTAATATCCAATGTGCCCTAATTATTTGAAAAATTCAATAAAATGGTGAATATTCATAAATTTGGAATTTATATATTTTATAAAAGTTCAATTTCATGAGAAATTGGGCAAAAATAAATATGGAATTAATTTGGGTGATTTAAAATGCCCAATATTAAAGTCCAAAAATAGATGAAAATTGGCCAAAGAAATATAAGAGAAGAAATTGGATTAGAATTGAAAGGTAATGGCAAAATCGTAATTTTGCCAAATTATCACAACATTAATTATTTTCCAATTAATTGAAGTTAATTTCAATTAATTAAGGAAAATAAAGGTGAACAATATATTTAGAATATTTTTTTTTCAATTAAATATGAATTTATGAAAAATTTGAGCAAAAATGCAAATTTGATCAAAATTGAAACTTTACGCGTATACGTAACTGAAACAAGTTGTAAAGCTAATTGAGACCATAGGGAGGGACCTCTATGTGTCTCCTACATGTGACATAAATAAGAAAATATTGGTTGGACATGATGGCATGGCTACATGAATGTAGGGAGTTATGTAACAAAAATTAGTTTTGGAATTTTTGGAAAATTCCATAAATCATTAAAATAATATATGATATTAGAATATATCATCCTCTTCCTTCAGCATTTCACGCACAGAACAGACCTGAAATAGAGAGAGAAGTGAACATGTGAAAATCCTAGAGAGAGAAAGGAGAAGAAATCTCGCAAAGTAAGCTGATTTCTCCGACGATTTAGCTCCTAACACGTATAACTTTGATTCTAAGCTACTCTTCTTTGTTTTTTAAGGTTTGGAGGCTCAAAAATCTATTCCCTAAAGGTTAGGGTTTCAGCCATATTTGGGAAAAGCTTGTGGGAGCTTGAGGTAACTTCCAAACCTTCATATATTTTTGGCTGCTGTGGGCAATTTAATCGGTGAGATTTCGCCGAATTGCTATTGGTTTTAAATTTTGGAAAAGTGTGTCTAAGGGTTATGCTGCCCAATTTTAGTTCAAATGGTTATTATAAATCAATTAGATGGTTAATAATGTAGTTAGGAGTAGAAAGGAATGCGTTTATGGAGCCGAAATCGCAAAACCCCGATTTTTCCCGAATAACACCATAATTTCGGCCATGGATGTTTGAGAGACTTAGGGTTGGATTTTCAATGATTTGATGGTTCCATTGGATTCAGGATGGAAAATTAGGTGGGGTTACAGTTGAGCACTTTTTAGGAAAAGGCCGAAAAAACATAATTACGAAAACGCCCCTGAAACCCTTAAAGCAGGGCTGTCAAGGGTATTTTCATAATTTGATAATGAATTTAGTAATTTCGAGTCTGGAAATAGATTTCTTGGATGAAAATATGTTAGAAAAACCCAGGTCAAAATTTCAAAAAAAATACAGCCGAACCGGGTACTTAAATTTTCATTATAGGCTAATATAACCACAAGAAACACTATGGAAGTGTCTAAAATGATACTTAGATATGTTATGACCTATTTCTTGTACATTTAATATTTTAGGATCGAATCGGAAGCCGAAAGTCGACACGTTTCATGAGATGAGGCACACAAAAAGGGGTCGATAGAAATTTGAGGTAGGGACATTATCCTTCATACATCATGCCATAGTTATATGATTGTGTGGATGCCATTGTTGTAAATGTACTTTATTAATCAACATGCTTTGCCCAGAGAAGGGCCAGTAGTGCGAAAGGCACTTACACTGGAGTTGGTGAGAACCCAACCAGTGAAGATTAGTGGGGCTGGGCCCTACTCATGTATACATGCAGATGATATATTTATATTGTTCATTAATTGGTGTATACATGGCGTATATCATATTTACTTTTCACATTTTCTATGAATGATACCATGTTTCTACTGGGATTCTTCGAAATATCACCCCTTTTTCTAAATAAAACATCTCAGTGGGTGCCAGTGGAGCAAAAGGCAAGGATTTAAACCAAGGAAAGTGACTGGCATGTGTCTCAAGGTAAATATAAAGTTCGTGGTTATAGATAGTCTATGTCTAAAATACTTTTGGATATTTTGTAATAGTGGTATGTATTGTCACATTCTGTATGGTTGACTTTGGACTGTAAACAAATACTTTTATCAGTATATATGTACTCTTCTGTATGCCTGTGGAACTTGGTCTTTATTACTCTGTGTATATCGAAATGGAAACTAGTGTTGACACTTCCCAAAATACCCCCTATTGATACTTTCTCAATAATAATTTACTAAGAGTAGATAGGAAGTTGTTGAGGGAGATTGATGACGCCGGATTGTGCGAGAGCTTGGAGAAGTCGTGTGTGAGGTAGGAGAGGTACAAGAAAAAACAGACAATCAACGTAATTGGATGCCATTTTAAATTTTAAATAAGGGTATTTTAGAAAAATAAATATGATTAACTAATTTAACCACTATCCTTTATTTCTTCAAAGTTAGGTAAATATGTCCCATAATTAGGATCGGAGGGAGTATGATATTAGAGTTTAGTATAATTAGTAGGGGTAATATTGGAAATTACTTAAATTTTAGGACAAATTTAATGACTTTAGCTGTTTTTATTGGTTTGTGAGAATTGTTAGTTGGTGTTTTATAATAAGGACCAGATGGGGTATATTGTTTGTCTTCCCTTTAATTTGTTGTCTATATCTTTTTTTGGAGCCATCCAGTATTTGTTGTGTATTTTTATTTCAAGAATATATATATATATATATATACCATGAGGGGGTGCAGACCTGAGCAGTATGTGAATTTTATCTTGTTGCGGAATTTAAATAAAGCAAAATCAAAAAAGACACGGACATACTTGCAAAAATGATAAAATATTTACTCAGAGTTAATATGTAATAATAGGATAAACTTTGACCAATAGTAATCCGGGTTATGGAAGGAACCATGTCCTCTTTCATACATGGACCATTTACAGAGAATCCCCCATTTGGATCTCAACCTTCCTCCTTCAGATTACCTCAGCACAGCCTTCCTTCGTTTCCTACAGGAGGCGTAATCATCCTAACCTTACCTATCTTCATATATATATATATATATATATATGCTTGTCTGTTTTTTATGACCTCAAAGATATACATGCTTTTCATGTATAGTTTGCATGTTTGGTGGAACCTAATTTTTGCTTTATGGGTTACTACGATTTGTCAAGTTCTTACTCTTTCCACCAAAATTAATGGTTTTGCATAAGTGATATATAACGAGCAGAATTTGTCTCATTCGATCTTGACCCTCTAATTAGTTCCTATTGATCTTGAATGGTCTCATGTGCATTAATTACTATCATCATGGCCAGATGCATCGATGGTCTAATGCTATCAGTTTGTTACGAGGGAAGGTGAGAGTAGGGGAAATTTTATTGAGTTGATTTTTTTAAAAAAAAATTGGAAGTGGGGTTACAATTTTTATTGAATATTATCATCCAGTATTTGGATAGGGATTTGTAGTTGCCTCTCACACCACAGATGTCTCCTTTGTAACTCGAACTCAAGACCCAGAGTGACTTAGTGGGCCACACAAAATTTTAATAAAGAGAAGAGATAAGATAAAAAAATAAGAAAAAATAAATAAAAACTTTTAACTCCCTTTCTCTAATTTTTCTAAATTTAACTCAAAAAAAATTTTCCGCTTCTCCCTTCATATCAAACAAACCTTAACCTTCTGTTTGGTATGAAGGATTGGAAGGGGAGGAGAGGAGAGGAAAAATTTTAATGAGTTGGATTTTAAAAATTAGAGGAGTAGGTGATAAAATTTTAACAAAAAGAAGATATAAAACAAAAGAGTACAAAAAATTAATTTAAAACTTTTAACCCCACTTCTTTAATTCTTTTTTAAAATCCAGCTAAATTAAGACTTTTAACTCTCTTTCTCTAATTTTTATAAATTCAACTAAAAAAAAAAATTTCTTCTTCTCCCTTCATATCAAACAACCTTAACCTTCTGTTTGGTATGGGGGATTAGAAGGCACTACTACAAGAACATGATTCCACGATACCAAACAACGACCATTTTTAGAAACCAATAGTAAAAAAGCAGGCGCCGTCATTCTATTGCACTGAACTGAAGTTTCAACGACTATTTTCAAGGGAAACAGTGGTTGAAACTTCTGTTTTCAATGACTGGTTTTTTAAACAAGTCGTTGAAACCAGCTTTAATGACTGGTTTTATAAAACAGTCATTGAAACTGGTTCTATTTCCCCAAATTCAATGGCATGTTTCTGTCATTGTCTTTCACGTGCAAATTGAACCGTGACTTTCGTGTCTCCTGGAGCTCCATAGGGCAAATTTCTTGGCCTATCTCTTTCTCCTACATTCTGTCTTCTGTCCCTCTCCGACAACAGAGATCTACCGGCTTCGCAGTCCCTCCATTCCCTCTCGGTCGCAGGTCTTTGCTTTCCCTCTTCTCAGTTCGAGCAAGCAACGCTAGTAGGTAAACACAGGCCTTGTTTTCTTCCTCTAGTTTATTTACTTTTGGTTTTCTCTTCTTAGCCTCTATTTTTACTCATGTAGTTCATACTGGGCTCTCCTCATACTGTTTGTGAAGAAGACAATGTTGGTTCTTGGTCTATTGCAGTTTGTGTGTAAGTTCCCCTTTTCTGTTTCTAGTTGATTTGTTCATTTGGATGTCAATTTCTGCTGTTCTGGGAAAAAAATTGGCATTTTGCACTTCGTTTGTGACTGAATCTAGGCTTAATTAGAATGTCATTGAGATTGGTTGTGCTTCCCTGTTTCTAAGTTGAACCTAATGATATTGGTATATTGAAACTGAATTTTTAAGATCGGTATTCTTAGCCCACTTAAAGAGTGTAGCTTGAAACTTAAAACCAAGATTTTTGACAAGTATAGCTTAGTAAAACCAAGATCGGTGTTCTGGTCTTTTTACAAGTATAGCTTAGAAAAAATTCAAATTATTTCTTCTTTAGCATTAACAAAACATACTTCGAGTATCTCAAGCAGCTCCTTCCCAAAAAACTAGCTAGCCAGAAATCCACAATTTAAATATAGGAATTAACTTAGAAGGAAAAATGAAAATAAATTAGATTATAGCTCAAAATTATTTATCAAGACACAAGCCATAAATCACCCATCTATATCAACTCCCTTTCTTTGATTTCATTTTTCCCAATTGCCCCCCATTAAACACCCCCTGTTTGAGACTCACAAGCACAGAGAAAGAGCAAAAATTTTTAATCATCACACATCTCATATGACAACAAAAGACAAGGAGAATGAGCATTTTCAAACATACCCTAAACCCAGTCACACTTATCGGTTTCTTTCTTTTTTATTTTATTTTTAACTCTCAGAAGGGAATTTTGGTCATTATAATTGTGCTAAAACAAATGAAATAATAAAATTCACATTAATTTTAATAGAGTACAAATTCAAACTCAAAACCCCCAAAGATATTTAGTCAGATCTAGATACCAATTGTTCTTTATTTTTAATTTACATCAAATAGATAAAATATTGATATTTAAATATTTTATTAGTTTTAGGACTAAACAAATTCACATTTGTATCATATTTTCCTATTATTGACATAACGAGCATGTCCTCCCCGTGCGTTGCACGGAGAGAATAAATTACTGCAACTTTTTAATACTCTCACTTTTTTTTTGTTATCTTAATGAAGCGAATGTTGTTTTCTAAGCGTCACTGTAATTGTCAAACATTTACATTGATTGTAGAAGTCCTTAATATTATTAGATCACCCCACGTGCGACCGATATGAAATATATGTTTAAACATACCTTGTGCCATCATGATTCAATACATGAAGATAGGTTACTTGTTAAACAAAAAAATGCACAACCTAGGGATCAACATTTTGAAAGACTTCCCTATACACAACATTCTTTGTTCTGGTTGTTGACCCATACTCATTTACACCTAGAACAATCTTTAGGCCATGCATGCATTTCACTCTAGACAATGCAACATATAATTGGCTATGGGTGAAAACTGGTTTCAACAAATACAAGCCGACATGACTCAAAGATTGCCCTTGACTTTTGTTGATAGTCATGGCAAATGAAAGTATAATTGGGAATTGCCTCCGTTGCATGCGGAATGGCCATCGAGACTCAGAAGGATTCAAATCCATTCGATGTATGAGTACCTTCTCGTTTGGTCTTGAACCATTTAGTGTTATTGCCTCAATCACCTTCTTCCCCAACATAGTAACACGAAGACATGTTCCATTGCACAAACCTGTTGCTTGATCAATGTTTCGCAAAAGCATTATGGGTGCTCCAATTTTCAATACAAGTTTATGTGGTGCCAAACCGGATGATGTGATGGTGTTCAAGAATTCAGTTGTGTATAAGTTGTCAAATGAGTCAGCATCGGCGGTTGACTTGCAAACGGTGTCACAACTCAAGAATTCATGTTCTTCACCTGGCAGTAACGAACACATGTGATCATTGATCTTTGTAACCATTTCAATTGTTGGTGCAAGTATCGCTCTGGCATTGAAGTACTCGTTGGAATTTAGGTTGTCAAGTAAATTAGCATATGTTGAATGAATAATTGCATTGATTGGATCATTACAACTTTCAACCAGCATTTCCTTTGGGATCTCAATATCTGCAACACCGTCTGTTGGATCACCTAACTTTCCGTCGCCAACATCTAGTAACCATCTTGAGAACCATTCAATCCTGTTTTTCTCATTTTTGTCATTTGATTGATCCAAGCGCATGTTTTTCGTCAACCAGAAAATTTTGCAGTGTTGCCATAAATGAGAGGAACTTATGCAAGCGTTAACAATTGCTGCCATAGTACCCTTAGGAATCACAGGGAGAATTTTCCTGAAATCACCACCCATCATAATGTATTTTCCCCCAAAAGGTTGATTAGAGTGCATTATGTCCCTTAAAGTCCTGTCAAAAGCTTCGACGCAGTAGCGTTGGACCATAGGTGCTTCATCCCAAATTATTAATTTTGTGCACTTGATAAGGTTTGCTAATGGTAAATTCTGCCAAATGGAACAGACTGAAAATTCTATTACTTGTATTGGGATTGCAAACCAAGAATGTGCTGTTCGTCCTGAGGGCAGTAATGTTGCTGCTATACCACTTGATGCAACAGTTAGTACAATATGTCCTTCAGACCGAAGAGTGGAGGCCAATGCATTCCACACGAAGGTTTTCCCTGTCCCACCATATCCATATACGAAGAAGAATCCTCCATGTTGTAAATATAATGCTGACATGACATTCTCATAAACATACTTTTGATCGGCATTCAGAGCGGACAACAAACTCTCTGCTTGTGATTTTAGTTCTTCTCTGTCGTACGCCAACTCTTGTACGATCAAGTGGTTGGTAACATCAATGGTGGGTACTTCAAATGGAATTGGAAGTGTGTTGAAGTCATGTAAACTCTTCCCATTAGAACGAAGAAGTTTATCAATCTCTTTAAGGGTAGCTTGTTCCTTTATAGATAACGGGATGTCCACTCCTATGAAATGAAAAAACAATAAACTTAGAGGAAAGGGGCAGGGCCATAACATATGTTTGAATTATATAACAATTTGGATCAACTATGGAAGTGATATGATTAATCATCATACTGACCTGAATTAACTTCATCACGCCGTGGTATGTATAATATACCTTTTGAAAGGAGATGTGATGTTTCTGCCCAAACGTAATCAGGCCTCTGGACAGAACCACACAGCAACATTGTCACAAATAGCTTCCTCAAGGAATGGCCTGAAGCCCAATAAGCTGCTTCTTTAATTGCAGTAACGTATTCCCTATCATCATCTAATAAGCCCCGTGCGAAGCATACCTCCTTGAAGGTTTTATATGTAACACCAGCAACTGTTTTGATTTGATCAAAGGAAGAGGGTCCACGAACTTGTGTGAGCATGATTCGCAAGTAATATAGTTCTCCAGCTGATGGTGACACATGAGCCATTCTACCAACAGCAAAGCCTCTTTCGTGTATTTTCCACATCCTTTTGTCTTTCTTGTAAACATAATGATTTGGGAATTCAGAGTAGGTCAGAGTTGCTGCAAAAGTATCATCATCATTAATCATCATCCATGATAGGAACTGTGATTCACATACTCTTGGTTTATCCATTAATTCTGACACATCTTCCGTATTTGTGTAAACAACAAATTGCTGATTTGGTAGATGGAAGCTCAGTCTTTTAACTGCAGGGTACCTATGATGAATATTAAAGCCAAAAATTCGCCAACTTGCTTCGCATGCTGAAACATATCGGCAATTATAATATTGTTGTATCTCATCTATTAATTTGGTGCCATTTCTGTCTTTGCTGTCATCAAATAATCCCACAACAACTCTATCATTCCCTTTGCTGATATATTTGAATAGGTATTTGATAGCAGTTGAGTGGTTGCACTTCTCAACATTTATGTGTGTTTGAAAAAGTTTGAGCAGCATTGGATTGTACGGCACAACAAACCGATTGTCTAGCGGGGTACCCTTTAATTCTATTGTTTTGCCATCATCTCTTCGGCGATATGTGGGAAAACCATCATCATCAATTGTTGTATGTTGATTGAACCTCTTTGGGAAATATTTACTGCATTTTTTGTCTTTCATGCAGGGAGCATTAGGCTTCGTTGATCCACAAGGGCCATGAATCATGAATTTTTTAACCAACTCGTGAAGTAATGGTGAAGATTCCTTGTCTGGGATTTCCCCTGAAATAATTCTGTCAATTGACTCTAGATCTGACAGCTTCGCGATTGGATCGAGGAAAAGGAGGATATGTGCATGGGGCAAACCCCTTTTTTGGAACTCAATGGTGTAAATCTCTGTGTAATGGAGAAGATAAGTTGAGGGTTAGATGAATGATAGAACATGTTCTATATTTTTAAAGGAAAAATCATGACGAAGATAAGTTTGTATATAATATAATATAAAGCACTATACCTGTACGAATTCTACCAAATATCTTTTTTCTTTTTAAAGTCTTCATCAATGTCCTCAACTTAAGCTCAAAAATCCTAGATAGTAGGTGTGGGCAATCGGAGGGTTGCAGACTCGCACCATCGCAATATCGTTGTATTTCAGGCTAGGCTGGATTACAAGTGAATGTGATGAAAAGGTTGGGATAACCAATTGCTTTGCATATAGCCATTGCATCTTGGTAATTTCGTATCATATATTTAGCTCCTCTAGTGAATGATGCAGGGAGAATGATCCGCTTGCCAATTGAGGTAGCATCTCGCTCTCCACTAATCACTGCGTCTGATAAGCCTTGATATAAGTCCGCTTGAAGGTCTTTTTGGTGCATCCTAATCCACAATAACCTCTGTGATTCCATCATTATGCACCCATCAATAATGAACTGCTGGAGCAATCATGACGCATGTTGTAATGTAGACATTTCATTTTGCCTAACCATTAACCTGTAACAAAGGAATTCTCAAATGCTGACTCTTTTACGTGTCTTTGTTACAGTTAAGGTTTCTTCTCTGTGTTGAACATCATCTCTATAACCATCTTCACCATAAGGAAAAAGTAAAGGAAATTGCAGAGGCAAATAAGCGGGATGTAATTCGTTGATTCTTTGAATATTGCCTGTGTGTGTTTCCAAAATGATATCTTGCACACTGAACTGAAGATCAATGTCACCCACAATTAAGGCAGCAACTTCTGAGGTAGACAGTTGTATGTTCGTCCATCATGCTCTCTACTCCCAATCAAACACATTTTCAATGGACTTGGGGTGGGTGTGGATAGAAATGTTGATGCCAAACAGAATTGTTTGACAAAGGGATTGATATCATCCAATTGATTCTTGATTTGTTGAACAATAAGTGGGTCTATTGAATCTTCTTTTTGGTGTTTGCTGCATGGCAATAAAACCAGTTAGGAAGGGAAGCAAGTATAATATATAGGGAAATTTTGTTAACACAGTTGAGGTAGCTAAAATGTAGTACCTTACAGCTACAATTCGATTGGAAACTTCATTATCAGTGTCATGAATATATAGATGAGAATACACTGGTCTTGCACCGTCTGGAGGAATTAAGGCACCAATGTTGTGGTAATTTACCCCTGATAGCACAAATGTATACGGTCCACCACCAGAGTTGATTGTATGATCAATTTTACCTCCCATTGAGGTGAAAGAGAACATGTTGTTGTATTGCTTGATGTTTGCATTGAAATTTTGGGAAAAATTTGATTTCTTATTAAAAAATAAGGTTTGCCATAGTGGAAGAGGTATTTCTAATGTTGGGAGGACAACTTTCCCTTTCAAGCAACAACGTGAGAATGTATCAGCAGTTCTGCTATTCCCATCCTTATTTACTCCTTCATTAAACCAAAGCTTTGCATGACAATACTTGCAGATATGAATTGCATCGCCTTCATCTGACATTGTATGGATAGGAAGCAAAGAGTTAGGTTTAGTATTGAGTTTGGCAAGTCGTACGGTTAGAATGGATAATAAAAGAATCTGGCTATACCTAGGTAAACAATTTCCTCATCTACGTTAATTAAGTTGGTCTGGTAACTTGGTTGTGCACGTTGGACTGTAATGTCTTCGGCATCATCTAATATGGTCACTGATTAGTAGAAACAGCATTATAATAAAACAAAATACCCATTTAAGGATGTAGATAATAATTTATGTACCATTATTATGGTCATGGAATTTGATTAATCGAAAAGAATGACACAAACCTTCATCAGAGTCATCATTGCTGCTGTCTGTTTCAATTTGTTGGGAATTTTCACAGTCAAAGTTGAATACAATATTCCTATAATGAGCTTCTTGTGGGATTCCTTTTTGAAAGGCATAATAACGCGTCAAAATATGACCATAGTAACAGATAAATAGCATATGAAGTGTTTAGCATGGCAGGGGGAAAATTGTTTGAAGTTGAACATGTAGGTTGAATGAAGTATAGTATATGATACAATTGTATAACATCAGTAACAGTCAATAATATGAAAACCATGGAAAGGTACCGATTCTAATAAATGTTAATTGTTTTGTAGTGATAGTCCTTATAATGATAACAGTATAGACTAATTATGACAAATGTTAATGTGTTTGCTTTCAAGATCTTGTTGTCTTTTCTGGGTTTATCAACATATTTTGTTCATTTTATTCTACTATCCCAAGCAATTATAATACTTTTGATACTTCATAAACATTTCGTTTTTTAAAATCTCTTACATAGTTTATAAAAAACAAAGTGTTTGTGTTGAAAAATAAATAAATAATGCCTTAATCAATCATTAGTAACATAATTATAAAGGAAAATGATAATAAGATCCTGAAAAAAAAATTATATTCCCCCTGTTTCTAAATATAAGTTTTAAACAACTGATTTTAAGTTTACCAAGAAAATATTTAAAATTATTTAAAAGTAATAAATAAGTATTTTTTTACTGTACTTTTATTTATAAAGAAGATAAGTGAGAGAGGCAATAAATACAATAAATATAATTAAAGAGTAAAGTTGGAAGTCTATTTAACTATGTTTCGCCCACTGAACTATACTCCTATTCAACCACCATACCTCCCCGGATACTATCAATAGCTCTTTGTACTTTGGAATTGAGAATTTTTTGCAAAAATGGGTTATATTGAACAAAATCTCTAATAAATGCAGAAAGGGACATCAAGTAGATGGTAGGTCTGAGGAAAGTCTTGAACAACCATAACTCCTCTCTACCACACATGTCAGTAAACTATGAAAACAGTAACCACACCATCACTCAAAGATATAACAAATAACTGTTGGGTCATATACAACGTAGAGAACAAACTGGTATAAGAATCAATATTCTCACACTCATGCTGACCTATGTAACTTCAGTCATTCAAACTTTTTTTTTGTCTTGTTGCTTCATTCATTCAAACTACACTTTACCAACACTCTAAAGTTGATTCAATTTGGTGATTGTTACTTTTCCTCTGATAGCAAAATAAACGCATCTATCTACTAAAAGGGCCCCCACAGTTTATATAAAATATAAAATATATTTTACTACTCAATATGGAATGTCATACACGCATACTGGTTTCTTGTTTGAAGAGGAATAATGAAAAAAGACATCCCATTTAATCACTAATTTCTTTTTATACGATAATATCTCTTAAACCAAATTACTTACTTTATTTTTCATATATGTATATAGATAGATGGATAAACGATATTTAAAATACAATATATTTTCCTAAAACTTCAACTCAAAAATAAACATGATGTGTGTGCGTATAAATAATATATGATAATGAAATATATAGAATAGATTGAATAGAAATTGCTCGAACTATCTCCTAAAGTTTTTTTTTGCCTTTGCAATTAATAAATTGATGATTTACTAAATTTACATAAGGTTGACCCAATCTAATATAACAAGTAGGGAAGGATTTCTATTTTATGTGAGATAAAAAAAGTAGGGAATGTTAAGCAAGCTTGGTTATCACCTCAATAACACGTCAAATTATTGGTAAGGTTAATGGCATACATACCTGGTTGTGTGTACTGGGGAAATGTGTTTTGCATACTACAACCTTGATTCTGTTCTGGAAATGGAGTATTCTTCTTCCTAAGCGGAAAGGCATCATCTTCACTTTGTTGTAACCCTTGTAATCTAGCGCTTTTCCGTTTAAAGACGTAATTGCCAGAGTTGATAGTAGAATCTTCGTGGGCTGCATAGCATGAGCGTTGAAGGAAACAGTTTGAAAAAAGATATTATCTTAATCTTTTGTATTTTGGTAGGTAACTTAAATGTACATCCCACTGAAACGCGTTGATAAGTTGGTCTGGACATTGGTAATATCTTTCAAAGCTTTGGAACTGTTGTGTCTTCGTCTTCTAACATGATTATGATTTGCAGTGTGCATTGTGATTGTGATGGTTGTGTATGGAATTGCAAATCAGATAAGTGGCGTCCATGGATTGGAAGAACTGAAAGATTGTGTGCTGGTTCGGTGGGTGTACTATAGACGTTGCCATTGAAACCATGCAAAGCATCGGTTGTGTTTTTTGTTGGTAAGGTGAAAACTTTATTTGCACATGACATAAGTAATAACAGTGAAGAAATAACATAAGTATATGTATGAAACCTTTATCCATGTGTAGGAGATGAGTTTAGGGCGAACTAAAGATATGCTGTTGTGGTCGGGGAATTCAACAGGGAAGGATGGTTGAAGCGTGAGGTTAGCATATGCTGTGGAAGAACATGCATAACCAATATTGATTTCTGCATAGCTCAGCACATCACGTTATTGTTGCTTGCTACATTTATAAAGTGCGATACATGACATGTTTAGGAAAGAGAATCTTTAACATATGAGACAAACAATGTTATAATTGCAGACGTTGAGTGGATAGGAAAATGAGGACTATCTGACCAAAGGTGCTGATTTTTTGCAATTTTTATGAGCTGTCATTGTATATAATTAAAATAATGTAAAGGGTACAAATAGAAACTGGTATGTCTGGACCTTTATTGTATTGTTCTTTTCAGTTATAAGGGCAAATAAGTTTCATAAGTGATTTTAATATGTTGCATTTAAAAAAATGCAAATCTTTAACCATTATAGCAGATGAATAAATGGAAAATTGCAGGAAATGGAAGTAATGAAGCGGGCTAACGGAAGGTGTAAAAAAAAACATCACCAATGCAGTGAGGTTTGTTATAGATTAATGATGATTCTGTTATCTCAAGAAGAAGGAGTACATGTAAGTAAGCGATATGTGAGCCCTTATTTTAATTTTCCATATAAGAGTTCACTTGGGATGAGGAACAATCGAAAGGTTGGGTGAATAATTTGTCCTCATCAAGTCATGCGTTTTTTTTGCTGTATAGTTTAATTCATTGCTGTTGTCATCATATTTTCAAACAATGAAATTGGGATTGTTTTTTCTCAACCATGGGCAAAAGTAATCTCAAAGATAATGTGACTATATTGGATATCATATGTGCTTCATCCACGTCTGTGTAACAATATTTTATAAGATGACATTTGCAAGAAAGGAATAAAATAAAAGGCACAGGTTTGAAGTAACTGCTAATTTTAATGATGGAACTGAAAAAACAATGCTTGTGTACATAAGGAGGAGTGAAATTAAACTGAAGGGTCAACCAATACAACATAACTATAGTACTGATGCGATGGGACAAGTAAAATGTAAGGTAAACTGAGACATCAACCTAATAAGCTATAGATGACAGGAGGAAACATAAAGTGAACTAAATGACATAAGTGGAGGCAGGCAAGATGCTAATGAAGCATGTTTCCAGGAGGGTCGGCTATTTTTCTTGCTTGATAGTCTTAATGAGCCTGCTATCATAATTAGGGTTGCCTGATGTTTGTCCCTTTATAGCAGATTCAAAGACTTGAGAATTTATTTTTCTATAGCTTTTGCGTTTTGGTTTTGTAGGGCCTTGTGTTAACTGCTGGGAAATTGCAGCAAGTGCGTCATCCTCCACATCTATAGCATCATTGACAACTGGATTGGATGGTTGTATGTCTGTACCAGTAACAGTCATCTTTTGCTCTCTAGCTGTGTCACTTAGTGATCCTGTTCCCTAAGTTGAGAGACATAATTGCATGTGTTACAATGTAACTGACTGGAAAAAAGATGTGATACATGGGAAGATATATATAGAAGGAGAAGAATGAAACCTGTTCTGTTTGAATCTCAGAGAGTCCATGAGCCTGTTAACAGAAGTTATTAACATACTTAATTAAGTAGAGGAAATAATGCTTGCTATTGATGGTTACTAAGGATAAATAGAAACTCATTAGAACCTCTGCGGATACAGCATTGAACTCATTAAGGAGGTCCTCACAAACAGTGAATTCAGTTGCACTTATGCTAGATCCTGGGTACTTCTTGTTAAATTCATTAAGTTTTAGTTTCAACAACAACTTCTTCCCAACAGGATTTACAAGGGATTTTGGGAACCCTTCTTCACGTTTGTCCTGAATGGATAAATACAAGTAAAAGATCAAATGCGAAATAAATATAAAGTTCCAGCCAGCTAGGGGAAAAGTGTTAAGGAAAAGTTGCCTCAGGAAGGGTCATTTTCATCTGCAATGTAGTTTTTTCCAGCAATTGCACTGCAAGTTTGTCCCAAAAGATCACAGAAGTTGACCCAGTGTCATCTTTGACAATATAGTGTAGTTTCATCCTGTTAAGGAAAATGACAATGTAAAGGTTACTTATTATTGACTGTTGATTTATAGAAGGAAGTTAGATCTGTTAGCACAGTATAGGAAGTGAAATATATTGGTTAGCGATGGGATGTACTTGGGTTCAAATGACTTAGGAGCATTGGAACCGATTGTGGGTTTACAACTGGGGCAAATGAGTGGACTATGTGGGTCATTATCACTCTGTTGTTTAGCCTTAGAAGAACACTTGGAGCAGGCATTATAGGTCCATCCATGTTTAGATTCGAACTTTACAATCTCACAATCAAGGACGAACGAAGTCCCCTGTCATGGATATGATAAAAGAGTTGAGGCATAAAAAATGAATAATGTAATGTGAGCAGTAAGGAAAAACTCACAGTAGAGAGATCTTTAATGTTAGATATCTGTAGCTTTGTTTGGCTCAGAAGGGAAGAGTTGGTAGAAGGACGGCTCAACTGTGTAGGCATTGACTGAGTCATAGCTTCCAGCATAGGGGAACATTGATCTTGGGCCCTAAATCATAAAGTAGATGAAGATGTTAAAAGCAATAAGAAGATGTGCGTCATTGTTAATAGATAACTTAGTTTGCTGGTGTAATACGAAGTGAACCTTTGAATGAAATCCCTAACTTCTTTGATTTTAGGGTTGAAGTAAACCCTTGTGGCAGTGAAGGAGCTTGATAACTGACGTTTTTCTGTTAAGAGGAAAGCTTATTACAACTGAACCGAAGGTATAGAGAAAACATACAGACAACATTATGGAAAAAGAGTTAGTGAAAAGTCATGAAGTAGTAAGGAAATTACTATCCTCTGTCCAAGTGAGCTTGGCAAGAGTTAAGAGGACCACAACAGGGGTATCAGTGTTTTGAAGTTGGTCCATGTATGCATATGAAGCACAGCTGTCAAACAAAACACATTCAATGTTGTTTTGGCTGAAAAGAACGAAGAGTTATTGTTAGGACATAAAGACAAATAAAGGTAAAATAAAGATGTTAAAAGAAAGTCTGTGGTAAATACTCAAGGTCAGACAAGATCATCCTGAGCCAGAACTTGGGCTGATTGTCTTTACGTTGCTCCTCAAGAGAACCAATAGATGTAAGAAAAGCAATGACATCTGTAAATGTTAGAGTTTTGATGTAGATGTACAGTGATTTTGGATTAACGCATAAGTCATCAAAGTTGAAGTGATAGTGTAAATGTTACCAAATAAGTGATCAATATCATCTTCCTCAGGAAGAGTAAGAAGTTCAGAAATAGATTTGAATGCGTAAGATGAAGTTGGGATAACAGCTTCTTTTGGTGAGACTGATGTATACGTGGTAAAAGTTAGTTTGAATGGATGAGTAGTTGGTCGAAACTTGTGAGAGTTTGATGAGACAATAAAGTTAGCAAATTCATATGTTTTCCCTTCCTGGATTGATGAACCGAAAGTGGTATGCAATGACTTAATGATGGCACTTGCTTATATGGTTGTCCCCTGGATAAAAAGGTTATGATGGAGAGAGAAGATTTAATAACAGTGGCCATAAACATGTGTATATTTTGCAAGTGAATGAGTTGCAATAACAGATGTGACATACCTCAGAATCAACCAACAACATAGCAACACAAAATATTTCAGTGGGGGTAGTTTTTTGGTACACGTTCCATTTCCTTAAGACTCTAACAACAATAGTCCACAGGTCAGAAGCATCATGAATTTCGGATAACAAACTGTGTCCAGACATGTTGGGAATTGGTGGGAAGATAGAAAGTAATGGTATAGAGGAGGAGGAAGAGTTATATTTGAAGAGTGATGTGTAGAAGTGACTGGAATATAATGTTTAAATAGACGATGATGGGGAATAAGGGCGGGAAAGGGGGGAAATGTTCAAATGTTGGAGGGTTTGAGGGTAAAGGCGTGGGTAATAAAGGGAAGTAAAAGAAAATTTGTAATATAAATGGCTTGAAGTAAAGAATAAGTTTGGAAGAATGGAGTTAATTCAGAGAAGGGAGAGCAGGGGAAAGAGAAAGAAGGAAGTGATGTAACGTGGTTGAGGGAAGTGATTGAACGAAGACATGCAGAGAGTCAAAATAATCCAAAACGGAATAGGCGACATGCAGAGAGTCAAAATAATTCCTATAGTCTGAACTATAGTAGGTGCATACGCGACAGAGTAACAGGAAAAGATGCTGAGGAAGAAGTAAGAAGGAAAAAGTAATGACTTATAGGTGTCACTAATTATGCTAACGATAAATGGAATGATAATGATGACTAACAAATGATGAGTAACAATAATTAAGTGGAAAAGGTTGATGTGTACATGCACAGATGGGTGAACAAAGTGAGGGTCCCTTACTACATATAAGTTTTTCGCCCAGGACATAATGAGCGCTAAGAAAAATTGGAATATAATTATCACTGTAGTTCTGGATAATGAAAAGACTATGTGTGATATCAAGAACAGTTAGTGATAATTATCACTGTAGTTCTTAATAATTTTCTCTTTCTTTAGATAGTAATCTTCTGCTAATTAAAAAATACTTTGGGATAAGAGTTTAGGCAAGTTTTGAGTTTTGTCAATATAAGACTGTAGAAATGTAGAGAATAATTAATAATTAATTTTAATCAGTTTAAATTTATTATTCAGTTGTTTCATGATTTTATAATCAATTTATTTTTATTGCATTTTGAATACGTTGAAAAAAAATTGTTGGATGAACATCAATTTATTTTCAGTTGAATACGTTGAATTTAAATTGTTGCATTTTGAAAGAAATAAATATAAGATAATACTCCAATCTTAGGAGTTTATATTGGTTGTAAATATAAAAATTATTTTTCATATCTGTTAATTTTTTTCTAATTTTTCTTTATTGATGTTCATCCAACAACTTTTTTTTTGATTGTCCATCCGGTTCACCGGATGTTGGGTAGGGCGGTGGAATAATAATGGTTTTTTTTTCCAGTAGAACAATAATGGTTTCATGTTAAAGTTAACCAAGCATCCTAACGTGACCAAGGTTGAAACCTTCTAGGCAACTCCACTATTATTATTAATACCATTGTCATGTTTTTTATTAGACTTGACCAAACAGTAAATTTGTGATGGTTGGTGATACTGTTGTCAATCATGAAAGACACTTTATTGAATACTTTTTGACAAAGAACTAGCGTGAACTCCCCCGCGCGTTGCGCGGGGAGCAAATTTTAAGGGCAAAATAAAGAAAAAATTAAAAAGAATGATCAAGAAAAAGAATATTTATTAATAAGATCTTTAAAAATTGTAATTATTTTGAAGAACTAAAAATTAAAATATAAATCTTCAATTATAAAATTAACCTTGGCCAAACTCCCTACATCTTCTCTTATCCCATCTTCTCAATTATTGGATGTATAGTTATCAACTAATGTTCTCTCCTCAAGCATCTTCTTTATTGTTTAAGAATTTTACATTTTAGTATTTTTTTTATTTTATAACTTTATTTCTACTGTGCATGCTGTTTCAGTTTTTTTCCCATGAAAAATCACATATTTTTTAAAAAGATACTTATAAGATTTTTTGGTGATTTTTTTAAACATTTTTTAAAAAATAATAAAAGCCTAGAAAGAGGTTGGTTTGTAATATTTATAGATTTTAGAGGTTATTTTAATCATTACATCATCTAATTTCATCTAGGCACCTTATATTTGACTGTTCAAAAGTTATTCCCTCTACAAAAGATCTGATTAAGAGCAAGTGTCATGTCTATTGGCGCCAATTTCAAATGGATATTTGAACTTCAGAGCTTTGGAAGATAAAAGATTTAAGATTGAGATTGAAGATGAGTATAATTGTTACAAACGTCCAACCATGACACAATACAGTGACATCATGGACAAACTTAGACTTTGAAAAGATATATAACAGATATTTCGGAAGGGAGGGAAAAGCAATACATGATAAAACACTTGGACAGTAGATATCAAACAGATAAGTCCAAAATACATTAGACTTTATGATAAGATATGCAGATATCAAACATACACGTTAAATATGATGATTCTGGTCATATTTCTTTTCAGAAGTAAAGCAGTTGAACAATTTTCATTTTCACTGCCAAAGTAACACGTTTGACAGTAACATGAAATTGTCAAGAATCTTAGAAGAACAGCCAAGAATTTTTGGTCAAGGTGGTTTTTTAATATATTGCATCTTTCACTCTCTACTTCTGTCACTTTTGCTGATCTTATTACTTCAGTTACAATTAATTTTGCTTCAACTACAGAAAATTCATGGAAAAATAAGAGGTTCACAATATGCCCCCTAATGTGTTTCAAGCACCAGTTGAACAATAGTCCAATCGTACAAGTGCTAAATTAAAAGGACAAAATTGTACTTTATACAAGTATTTCATAAAAGTGTCATAATGTGAAACCATTTTGAGGTGTGGGTACTGGGTAACAAATCCAATAATACATGAAACATCTAATTTATTATAGTACTTGTACTTCTATTAATACTCAAGTCACTAATAAAGTGCATGAATGCCACATAAAGATGGTATGCATACAAATTGGTCAGCATATTGAAATTCACAGGGACATAAGTATGTCATCTGTTTATCACCATGTAATTGGAATTAGTGACAAATTGAACTAATTCCTATATGTTAAGATTATGGCCCCAAATGAAATGGAATTTCTCTTGGAGCTAACTAAATTAGTTGGGAGATCTATTATGGTCAAGTGCTAACTAAATGTAATTTTCCTTAGAGCTAACCTTTTGTCCTTGGAATTATTATCTATACCTTCAGAATATCAGATTTTTTTAAGCACCATTTCCTTGAAAGCTGACCAAGATTCAGCCTTAACTAATGACAGAAGCATCCCTTATTTCATGTTTAACTGCACAGCAACTTCTGTCCTTAAAAAAGAGTGTCTACTCAGGCATCAAGTATGTGAAACACTTTTTTCAGCATTTATATGACAAGGACAAAAGTTTTATCACATATTTATGAGAGCAGTATGGACTAATTTCATGTTTAAGGAAGCTGAAACCGCTATTCTTAAAAAATAGAGTCCAAACAGGAAGCAAGAATGCTCAACAAATCAGCATCATTTATATCACAAGAAAAAAAGTGACAACACAGATTGATGACACCAGCACTGACTAATATGATTTTTTAGGGCCTACACATGTAAGGAATGAAAGAGACATGTATGTGCATAGACAACTTATATAACTGACTTGTTCAAATCAAAATTTAAAAACTTTTTTACATGGCGGGAAAAAACAAAGACTCTCTACAAAACATAGTGACCTCATGTAGATTCAAATGATTGCAATGCTCGCTTTTCTCTTCCTACCTTTTCTGTATGAAAGGGACGTCTCATGCGTTGCGTGGGGAGCAATTTTTAAGGAAATAAAATTCATTCCAGCTGATCATACCAAGGCAAGAATAACTGCAAACAAAATAACGCTCCAACTACAGCTTGCAGGAGAAAATACGTAATTCCATGGCACAAGTTGAAGCAATCAGCTGCGAAATAACAGATGCAAAGCAGAAAAAAGTCTTTCGTAGGGAAAAGACAACAGTACAAGACACAAGTTCAATATTAACAAAACAAAATGAAAAATACTAAATGTCTATGCAGCAAATAAGAAAACAGTTCATTACTAATTGGAAGATCAAACCACAAATACATCTGAATTTATACATATGATGGACTTGCTTCATTTTCCTCATTCCTAGCTGGAGTTGAATCACTCATAATGCTCCACTTGCTTTAGGAGAGCCTCAAGTCTTTCAAGCTACAAGTACACAAATATAGGAACAGATTCCAGCTTTTGATGCAACTATATTTTCAGCAAGCATCTGACCAGTGCTTACCTTAAAAACTCAAAGTATGCATACAACCTCAATGACTGATCTTTAGCCATATAGTATGTAGAGGAACCTATTCATGGTGAAGTACAATAATTATAGTTGTACTCCGGATATACAGAGAGCATGGATAATTTATCAGCATGGATAATTTTTTATATGTAATTTATCAGGAATACAGAGAGCATGGATAATTTTTTAAAATTGGCACAAGTAAGCTTCAAAACATGTATGATGAAATTCAGATGCTGATCTCAAGTTTTCTATTAATCAGAATGAAAATGACAAGACAGATATGTCCTGACAATGTGCTGCTGAAGGAAGTTTGTTTTTTCCTCAAACTATTGTGTCATCAGGATTGACCATATGTTTTTTAATTGTAAAGCCTCATAATGAAAATGACAAGACAGATATCTTGTGACAATGTGCTGCTGAAGGAAGTTTGTTTTTTTCCTCAAACTGTTGTGTCATCAGGATTTGACCATATGTATTTTAATTGTAAAGCCTGTCATTAAATTGTTGACTCCCTCATTGTGTATGTACGTGCCTTCAATTATGGACAATATATTTAACATACAACATACACAGTCTGCTATTGTCCTACAAAAGGAATATATTACTTACTGGAAAAAAAAACAATATATTACTTATTATATCATTAGACACTAACAATTTATCCTAAAACAGAAAGTGTCTGAGTTCAATATTTCAATCCAAGAGTATGGTCAACAGTGCATTGAGTTTGTTTTTTCATCACACAATTATGTTGATCAACTTCTTGCCTATCTTCAACCACATGTAAATTGTCAAGTCCTGCTGAGATTCATATACCTGATTATACAACTGTCTGAATTAAAATTATTGAGATTAATATATAGATTACAAGACCAAGGTACTTCAAACCTCCCAGAAAATACAGGCAAGCAACATCTGCCCCCTGTCTATGCTAATGAGGAGTTTTGAATGGTCTTTTTTCGTTCAAGTCTGTAGTTCACCATATTATTGATGCTTAATGAATGGTGCACCTTTACTATGGACAAGGAATTTATAATTATAATAGACAACTTTTATGGTCCTTACTCAAATCTACACCAATTTCAGATATAGTGAGATGTTTTATGTTTAATTTGTATGTTTAAGAATGAAGTATATGATTTAGTGCAGATATTTCTCTGACACATTTAAATAGTAGCATGCTAAACTGGAGAGTAGTTTCGTAGTGGTTAAGTTCTTTGATTCCAAATGCAGTGATATAAACTATGATATAAACTTAAGAGCATTAATTCACCATCAAACCATGTACATGAATTCACCATGAGCATTAAGTCAAGGTATCACAGAATAGTCAAGAACTATGATATAAACTTAAGAGCATTAATTCACCATCAAACCATGTCCATCTAATGTAAATAGCAGCAACCTCTCTAAATATTACACTGTGACAATAATATTATTATATGCGGTCAGAAAAATCCAACATAAGTGATCTTGGTTAATTATCATGTTACAGAGACTCTATTCCAGCCTAAACAAAAATAAAACCAAATTAGGGCTGGAGTGCACTTGATCAACTGAAAGAGACTTATGTTAGTTAGCATCCTCCTAAATCTAAACGATATATACTTTATTTAGTACCCTCAAGATTATGAATTGTGACCAAGGTGCTGCAGTTGTCCAAAGGGCAGTAGCATGCCATTATTTCACGTAGAAGGAAGCTGTTATTGTCATCCATAAATAAAGAGTGCATAATCAGGTACCAAAAACGTGAAACACATTAAAAGCATTTACAACTAAAAGGGCAAAAGGGTGAAAACATATTTATGACATAAAGCATTGTCTAATTTTATTTATAAGGACTGCGCCTGAAATAGACTTTAAAGATATGTGTAGGGGCATGCATATCTTTGGTGTTTCATGCATACTAAAAATCCCCTTTCTTTAATATATGATAATCGGCAAACTCTACTACATAAGGCAAGCATGAAATGGGAATAAAATGACAGCACAGATGCCTTTTCTGTCACTCACTTTTTCTGCATGAAAGGGATGTCTCATCACAACTTTTTTGCATCCTTCCAAGCAAGGCTGAAAGTCCTATGAACAACAAAATGAATATATTTAATTAAAGGAAGCTGCATTCACAATTTTCAAAAAAAATGCATCAACGTTATGGCAAAGGTAGTGAGTCAACATGAAAATAGCTATATCTAACAAAGCGAAAAGGTTTCATAAAAGGACACCAAATCATGACCCTTTTTTTATCACCTTGCATATGTATGCTAATAGATACAACATAAAAGGGTCTTCATCTACTACAAGCTCATTAACTAATGGATAAAACCATAACAACTAAACCTTGTACAAAATATCAAACCAAGTGTAATCCTTACATTAATTTGAATGACCAGGTAGCATAAAAGCAACTAAACCAGAAGCACAAATTGCACAGCTGAAGCTTGCCTTGCCAGGGTCTTCTCCTGATACATAACGCATGGTAATAAAATGATCACAAGTAGGGGACTTACGTATAGAGAAAATGACTAATTTCCACCCCATGGAGTTTTTCTGATAAGAAATTATTGTCGAGGTAACTCAATTAAACTAATGGAAAAGAAATCTATGTTTATGCTTGTACTGATTCATTTAGTCAAAAATAGCACAGTAATTTATCATTATATTTGACTACTTGATAGGTGAGAAATTGACAACTAAAATTTTTTTTAGAAATTTGACTAAATGAATCAGACAATCAGTACAAGCAAGAAAGAAAGAAATCTTACCAAAGAGTAGCTAGATTTGTTGAAGCATAGCTGTGGCCACCATCACTCTTCCCAACAATAGCTGATATGTTTACCCCTGTGAAGATAACACCATTTGGTGAGTCCAGATGAATGCTTGAAATCAAAAGAGCATCGGTTAAATTAGGCTTTTTCCAAAATGAAAGACTAGATGAATGCTCATAACGCAAAATCAGAAGAACCTATACAAATTCATGAACAGAGAATCTAAAAGACAGGTCCATTGCTTTAACAGCATAAGGAATCACAACGAATTTCTCTCCTTTCTTCACAGTTAAAAGGTGCTTGCCTGGTTCGGCCATACAAGCCTGTATTTGCAGAAAAGGGCCCAGCTTCATCGTCATTGATTCTTTGTTGCTATCGCCGCTGTCTCTAGGAAAATAATGGGTATGGACGAATAAAAATGAAAAAAAAAAATCATTGAGCATTAGGAACAGCCTCCTTGACCAGAAAAGCAGAGAATGAATTTGTTTGGTTCGAACCTGAGCTCCAAAAAATGTACCTCCCTTGGTCCAGTCACCTTTGCCTCTTCAATCGGGACTCTAGAAGAAGAAACTAATGGCAGCAACACACCAGAATAGCTTTAACCTTCTTGAACTAGACCAGAGGCACCGCAGATCAGAGCAGAGAGAGAGATCGGAGCAGCTTCAACCCGGAGCATTGTTTGGCCGTCGGTATCACCACCGTCCTTTCCCTCTTCCTCTCATCGGCCACCACCGTGACCGCTAGAATTTTTTTCAATCACATCTAATAAACATCACATCTTCGTCTCCGACGACCTCATCTCTTCCACCATTGTAGCCGACGACGTCTTTTTCTTCTTCTTCACCCTCCAACACAACGGAGAAGATAGAAGCCAGAGCTTCAGATCGCGCCGCAGCAACACACCAGAATAGCTTCGACCTTCTTGAACCAGACCAGAGGCACCGCAGATCAGAGCAGAGAGAGAGATCGGAGCAGCTTCAACCCGGAGCATTGTTTGGCCGTCGGTATCACCACCGTCCTTTCCCTCTTCTTCTTATCGGCCACCACCGTGACCACTAGAATTTCTCAACCGCCTCGTTTTCTCCAATCACTGAGCACAAAGGAGGAGGCGTTTTGGTGAGAGAATGTCAAGGAAGATAGGATAGGAGGAGGCGTTTTGGTGAGAAAATGGCTTCTGTGTGTGTATCACGAAGCCCAAAGCGTAATCAATGAAGTCAAGAGCTCAAATAAAGCCGATGCCTTTTTTTTTTTGGCATTAAGCCATTTACCCCTTATGAACAGTAATCTGAGTGTGAAGCCGATGGAAGCCGCATAAGAGCAATCAGCTTGGTGGATCAGTATTATTAGATATATAGATACTCGGAATGAAGAATTACAAATTTACTGTTGTCAATCATGAAAGACACTTTTTTATTAGTTTACACATGCTTTTAATCATGAAAGGCATGCTATAATCTTAATGAGCTCCACGAAGCAATTCACCCAACTTTTTATTTAAAAAATCTATCCATAAGTATTATGTTATGTGCACCAAACACCAATATTTTTTTTTGGTGTAAAAGTAAATGTGAAATTTTGAAAATGGTATGAAGATGATACGGCTGTTAAATCAACCAATATTAACCTTTTAGTAAACATGTTAGTGAAAGAATAGTTCTATATATATATATATATATATAACTTATAAAATAATGTAAAAACCTCATGTCTGTCAATTAAAAAAAAGATTTATTATTCTAAATGTTTAAATTTAAATTGTATGTCCATTTTAAATTTCATTAAATTAGTCATTGTCCCCGCAAATCGATCTAAAAATAAAAAATTGCCTTTAGTTTTGCGCTACCATTTTTTTTATTTGCTGGGTTGAAGAAAAAACAAATACTTTCTCCGTCCTTTAATATAAGTTTTAAATAATTGATTTGCGTTTATAAAAAAACAGTTAAAAATAGTTAAGAGCAATAAATATGTATTCTTTTTTTACTATACCCTTATTTAAAGATGATAAGTAAGAGAGGCAATACATGCAACAAACACAGTGAATGGGTAAAAAAACGTAATAAATGTTTTGACAAAACTAAAATGAAGCTTACATTTTATCACAAGTTTATTCAAAAATTTGAAGCTTATATGAAAAGACGGATGGAATATCATTTTCTATTTCTCTTGATTCAATCCATGAAAGTGGGATGGAAAATTGAAATGGGGAAGTGGAACATAATTCTTTATCTTGTGGTGGCAGCTGAATTATTGAAGACTGTGGCATCAATTTAATAATGTCTGTGGATGTAAGTGGAGATTATTCTAATCAACCGATTAATTGGAGTAGAGCCGGGAAAACGGGCCGAGCCCGTCGGGCCGGCCCTTTTAGGCCCTGGCCCTTCAAGGGCCAGGCTTGTAAATTGTAGCCTCAAAAGGAAGTCGGGCCTAAAAGGGCCGGCCCTGTAGGGCCTCGGGTTTAAAAGGGCCGGCCCTTTAGGCCCGTTTATTTTTTATTTTTTTTTACTTGAAAAGGAATCATGTTACATTTTTGAATTACCTTATTGAATTTATATGTCACTCTGTCCTTATATTGTATAGAGTATGATTTTTGAATATATTGTTTTGTCTAATTGAATCATATTGTGATTTTTGAGTATGATTTTTGAATATATTGTTCTGCCTATTTAGACTAAAATCATATTATATACTATTCTGCCTTATAGAGTATGATTTTTGATGGAGGTTGTGATTATTTGACTACTTGAACTTACTGCTCAAAGTGAAACACAATCAAATGTCCTTGAAATTGATGATAGTGGCGAAGAAGGTGAAAATGATAGTCGTCATACTCATGTTGTTTAGAGGTTAGAGTATTTAGCTTCTTGCCTTCTTATACTTTGGCCTTTGTGTGAGTTATTTATGGACATGATTTTACCTTTGATTATATATTAGTAACTGTGTTTGTTTGTTGCAAGAGACGTGTTATTTAAACCTTAATGTTGACAACATTTATATATTAAATTAGAACTTTAATTGTTGTTATTTACTAATTATATCTCTCTGGGGAAAATACACCGAAAAAATAGTTAAATATTGTGAAAAGGATTTCCCAGCCCTGCGGGCCAGCCCTGGCCTTGATGCTCTCGGGCCGGGCTTTGAAAAACTGCAATTTTCCTGACCCCGAGTCCTTTAGGGCCGGCCCTGTTAGGCCCTGGCCCGTCAAGGGCCAGCCCTGTAGGGCCGGGCCGGCCCTGATTCCCAGCTCTAAATTGGAGATAGGAGATGATAATCTCAAGATTAAAATGGAGGGTTAAGATGAAGTAGAGATAATCCGAATGCTCTCTAATTGGTGGTTAAGAAAGTGGGATGGGAAATTGAAAAGGGAAGTGCAGTAGAATTCTTTATTTTGTGGTGGCAACTGAATTATTGAAGACTGTGGCATAAAAAATTTAATAATGTCCGTGGATGTAAGTAGAGATTATTCTAATGAACGGATTAATTGTAGATAGGTGATAATAATCTCTATGGTCTTTACACATGCTTTTGACCCAAAAATGGTGATCAATCAAAGGAGACACAATAATATTACCATTTGCATGAAATAAAGTGACGTGATGCCTTTGGTTGAGGGAATAAAGGTTACCATCCTTTCCTCAAAAGGAAAGGAAAAGAAACTTTTTATGTCAAGCACATGTTTGTCCATTGTAGTGGCAGTTTGTTTAATTGAAGGTTTTTTTTTGTTCAAATTTTTAATTGAAGCTTTAACTGTTGGAACTAACATTTTTTAATGTCAAAACGTCTATTGAAGAAGACCAACAATATGTTACATAAAACATGTGATAAAAGGTACTACAGTAAGAGTGACTGTTTATTATATAAAAAAGCAAACAATTTTCCAATTTATATACAAGTTTCTATATCCTTTTTCTCTTGCATTGTGGTATCATATATAGCTTAACTCTTGGTGATAGCCGTTAATCTTTATCTGTAATTATTTTTTTTCATTGTTGGTCAGAAAGAAAAATTATTTATTTTTCATTTGAATATAGAAAAAGCTAGGAATTGAAGCTTATGGGAGCGATGGCTTATGTTTGGAGGAGTATTTTTTTATTTTTGGGATAAATTAGATACTCAAAATCACTTCTAATCACAAAGCTTCTTTTATAAACAGTGTACTAAATAATTTTCTCTTTCTTTAGATAGTAATCTTCTGCTAATTAGAAAATACTTTGGGATAAGAGTTTAGGCAAGTTTTGAGTTTTGTCAATATAAGACTGTAGAAATGTAGAGAATAATTAATAATTAATTTTAATCAGTTTAAATTTATTATTCAGTTGTTTCATGATTTTATAATCAATTTATTTTTATTGCATTTTGAAAACGTTGAAAAAAAATTGTTGGATGAACATCAATTTATTTTCAGTTGAATACGTTGAATTTAAATTGTTGCATTTTGAAAGAAATAAATATAAGATGATACTCCAATCTTAGGAGTTTATATTGGTTGTAAATATAAAAATTATTTTTCATATCTGTTAATTTTTTTTCTAATTTTTCTTTATTGATGTTCATCCAACAATTTTTTTTTTGATTGCCCATCCGGTTCACTGGAACTTTATCCCGACTATATCCGGATTCGACCCGCGTCGTGCACCTGGCTATGGTGGGAGAGTCTCCCAATGAGAATTTTCTGCATACACAAGGCTTCAACCCGAGACCTTAATTAGATGGAACCAAGCCGCTTACCACTTAAACCAACTCCATCATTCAACATTCAACAATAATTAAATAAGACCATGGTGCACGAAGATACTCAGTTGGGTTTCAATGTTCAAAAAGTTATCTTGGGTTTTTCAATACACACTCATGCTTTTTTTTTGTTTTTTTACCCATGATATGGGATGGGCCCATTGATTTGATTTTAATTATTTTACGAAACTCCACCTTCCACTCCTGACTTTATATGATAACGCTGGAAATATCATAATAGATGTGCCCACTGGAATGGCGCATACAAAGCTCGAGGACATGAATGTTATATGTGAAAAAATTGAGAACGCGTTGTGAACAATAAAATGTGTCTGACTCGGATATAAAGCCGTGAAATGATGCAGGGTAAACAGATTTTAATAATAGATAGATATTGGCCAAACCATAATAAAAAATAGTCCCCGCAATTATCAATATAATACATAATAATGTGCTCATTCACATAATTCAAATACAGTCATAGTTTATATTAGAATAAAATATTGTAAATCTCTACCATGCATACAAGATATTACCAATGTACATTTAAATTTGATTTGTCTATATCACAGCTGCAAAAAAAAAAAAATCCCATGTTACAACCTGTACATCGTTGCACAGTATACTAAGGATTCAGAAAATTTGTAAAACAATGAAGCAATAAAAGATGTTAAACAAAAAAAAAACTATAAAGCATCATACCTATAATTACACCTATAAATCTCCATGTACTTGAAGGATCTGACATAGATTATCAGATCACATGCCTAAGTATCTTCAAGAAACAAACAACCAAATCAAATAAATTCTGAAATAGGCAATCGAGTGTTTTTGAGAATTGAGTGGTTTCCTACTCGTCCTTCCCATCCCTTTTTCTTTATGTTGTGAGGGATGTTGGGTAGGGCGGTGAAATATTAATGGTTTTTTTTATTTTCCAATAGTACAATAATGGTTTCATGTTAAAGTTAACCAAGCAACCTAACGTGACCAAAGGTTGAAACCTTCTAGGCAACTCCACTATTATTATTAATACCATTGTCATGTTTTTTATTAGACTTGACCAAAACACTGTTGTCAATCATGAAAGACACTTTATTGGATACCTTTGGCAAAGAATACTCGGAATGAATAATTAAAGGCAGACCCAATCATTAAAGTAGATCCAAGGCCAACATTTACCTTACATTGTGGTTTGTCTCCGCAATTGAAAGCAAGTGGTGCAGGGTGTACAGATTTTAATAATAGATAATAAAAAATATTCCCCGCAAATTATCAATATAATACATAATAATTTGCTCATTCACATAATTCAAATACAATCATAGTTTATATTAGAATAAAATATTTTAAATCTCTACCGTGCATACAAGATATTACCAATGTACATTTAAATCTGATTTGTCTATATGACAGCTGCAAAAAAAAAAATTCCCATGTTAAAACCTGTACATCGTTGCACAGTATACTAAGGATTCAGAAAATTTGTAAAACAATGAAGCAATAAAAACTGTTAAACAAAAAAAAAAACTATAAAGCATCATACCTATAATTACACCTATAAATCTCCATGTACTTGAAGGATCTGACATAGATTATCAGTTAACATGCCTAAGTAACTTCAAGAAACAAACAACCAAATCAAATAAATTCTGAAATAGGCAATCGAGTGTTTTTGAGAATTGAGTGGTTTCCTACTCGTCCTTCCCATCCCTTTTTCTTTATGTTGTGAGGGATGTTGGGTAAGGCGGTGGAATAATAATGGTTTTTTTTTTCCATAAGAACAATAATGGTTTCATGTTAAAGTTAACCAAGCATCCTAACGTGACCAAGGTTGAAACCTTCTAGGCAACTCCACTATTATTATTAATACCATTGTCATGTTTTTTATTAGACTTGACCAAACAGTAAATTTGTGATGGTTGGTGATACTGTTGTCAATCATGAAAGACACTTTATTGAATACTTTTTGACAAAGAATACTCGGAATGAAGAATTACAAATTTACTGTTGTCAATCATGAAAGACACTGTTTTATTAGTTTACACATGCTTTTAATCATGAAAGGCATGCTATAATCTTAATGAGCTCCACGAAGCAATTCACCCAACTTTTTATTTAAAAAATCTATCCATAAGTATTATGTTATGTGCACCAAACACCAATAATTTTTTTTGGTGTAAAAGTAAATGTGAAATTTTGAAAATGGTATGAAGATGATACGGCTGTTAAATCAACCAATATTAACCTTTTAGTAAACATGTTAGTGAAAGAATAGTTCAATATATATATATATATTTATATAACTTATAAAATAATGTAAAAACCTCATGTCTGTCAATTAAAAAAAAGATTTATTATTCTAAATGTTTAAATTTAAATTGTATGTCCATTTTAAATTTCATTAAATTAGTCATTGTCCCCGCAAATCGATCTAAAAATAAAAAATTGCCTTTAGTTTTGCGCTACCATTTTTTAATTTTGATTCTTATATATTAAAATTAGTGGTTTTAGTCACTGTAGTTTCATAAAAATTTAGTCTGAGTTTGATGATTGTTCCCTATACTTTTATTGCATTTTGATTTTAGTCTCTATACTTAAACTAAATCCTTATAAAATTATAGGAACTAAGACCAACGATTTGTTTTAGATGTTTTTTTTTATTATTTTCTTTTGGCTTCAATTAAACAGATTCAAAATTGGTTTCATTCTTTTCATTATGCTAGACACCTTTTTTTTACCATTGGGATAAGAGAAAGCTTACTTTCAATTATGTTGATGTTTTAATTCTTTTCATTTACGCCTTTTCTCTAAGAATCCCTACCTTCATCATAAGATATACCAAAGAGTCGATAGTTGAAGCCACCAAAAATATTCTTCTCTCTTAATTGACCATCAAAAATATATTCTTCTCTATGGTCTTTACACATGCTTTTGATGACAAAATACACCACGTTACATACGGATTTATAAATAAGTTTATTCGCATTACGACTAAATCTGCATCATTTTTAAGTTACATATTAGTTAATCATAGTCTGCAATTTTTTCTTTCTCTTGTATTCAAAATGACTCAATATTCTTGACACTTTATTATATTTTAGCGCTTTAGAGAATGAAGCATTTCTATCTGATACATATCTATGCTGAAGAGGAACATTTTGTCAATCGGAAAAATCAAGCTTTGTTTTTTTATCATTGGGATAAGAGAAATATCTTCTGCTACACGCTTTTTCAATCATGTTGATGTTTTTTTTTATTCTTTTCTTTTGGCTTCAATTAAACAGATTCAAAATTGGTTTCATTTTTTTCATTATGCTAGACACCTTTTTTTACCATTGGGATAAGAGAAAGCTTACTTTCAATCATGTTGATGTTTTTTTTATTCTTTTCTTTTGGCTTCAATTAAACAGATTCAAAATTGGTTTCATTCTTTTCATTATGCTAGACACCTTTTTTTACCATTGGGATAAGAGAAAGCTTACTTTCAATTATGTTGATGTTTTTATTTTTTTCATTTACGCCTTTTCTCAAAAACACATTGCGAAGGACCAAGAACCGTTGATTAGGAGATAATGGCATCTCATACCGAGGAAAAACGCCATTCAACCTCGGAGCATCACTGTAAGTGCCTATTGTTCTTTACTTTTGATCTTAAAATTGATACAATGGAATTGACCAGGAATATAAAACTGAACAATGTGAAGCTGTTAATTTATAAGACACAAACGCATACATCTGAGATAAGCTAGAGATCTCAAGTTCACATCATAATGCTTCACAAGTTTCAACTAAACTTTGCTTGATATCCAGGACCTCTGGTATTGATGGGTCGAATGTAAACGTGGTTGCATAACTAACTGAACTTACATTGGTACACCCTGCAAGATGGAAGGGGAAGTAAGAAAGGATTAAAACAAACGTATGAAGGTGTGTGTTAATTAGGATGGAAGGTACCTTCAATGGTAGGAGCAATATAGACGACATTGCGAAGGACCAAGAACCGTTGATTGAAGTTAAGGTCCTGGATATGCTTCTGTAGATCTTCAACCCACGTTTTTCAAATACACACCTTGCTGTTATGAGCTCCGTCATGATACTGTCGCGATCAACCTTCGAATACACAGCTGCAAGCATCCGTGTGTAAAGTATGATTGAAAACATGATTCCCTTTGTGTTATGTAGGAAATAACCACAACGATGTAATGGCAATATATGTGTGTAATGATCTCCCTGCTTCCAGGCGGACCTTGAGAAGTGAGCAGAACAAAAGTGAGGACATGGAGGGAAAAGGAAGAGAGTGGTATATGGAAGGGATTTATATGGTTTATATAGAGAAAAAAAACAGGCACAGTGAAACTTTTAAAATTTGAAAAGTAGTCGAATTAATGCGGAGAATTGGTTTATGATCTGATGTCACGTAGCCCAATGATAGAAATGGCTTGTGAACAGTAACTTTTATCTCTATATAAGTGAAGAGTATTTGTTTATATATTGATTATCTTATTTAAATTTATGGGTCTTTCCAATGTGTTTTCAGGAAATCGAAATTCACAATACCATGGTTTGAGACTTAAAACCAAGGTTTTTGACAAGACAAAAATATGACATTGGTATTGTTTAAATAAATACCAATAATGTTATGCTATAATTTTAGGGACCTCATTTAGTTATCAAAATATACCTAAAGATATAATCAAATTTGATACTTAACCATTAAATAGTTGAGATGGGGTTAGGGAAAATGTAAGGAGTTTGGTCAGACTTAATTTTATAATTGAAAATTTATATTTTGTTATAAATAAGAGTGATATTATAAGAGCAAGAGAATGAGAGAACAAGGGAATAATTATCATTTACTATCAAGATGTATATGGTATGTAACATATGCCCTTTATTTGTAGGCATGACTTTAGGATTTTTACTCAGTCTTATTTATTGTCTAAATACATGCTGCTTGATTCACGGGAAAAAAAACACGCTGCTTCTACATTTTAAATCAGCATGGTAGAAACTATAATAATATGCATACATGATAATTAATATAAGGGCAAAAATTGCCATTCCTTGACTCAAGGTAGAAATACTAATAAGAGGAAGTCAACAATTTCCCTTAGGTAACACCTTGTATAGTTATTATTTGCCAACTCTATTAGTATGTTCATATATTATTTTAATCTATCCAATTCTTGATTGTGAATAAATAATTTTAACAATTGCCACATAAACGCATATAAATTAGTAGTCAAACTTATTTCTCAGGAGTTTGGTATCTTTTTTTGGCTGTTTAACTGACAAACTTTCTCCATTGCTTACTGTTTCTTAAAAGCAAAGACTACTAAACTTAGAGCTGCTATTGACTTGGACACCCACAATTCAAAGGTAAGAGTTTCCCCACTAGCATCTCTCCCCTTCCTGTCTTGAACTTGTTATCAATGTGTACACTTTCTTTTTCTATCTCGTATCATTTGAATTATAATTCAGCCAACTTATACACTGAAAGTTATGTCCCCATAAGCTTTAATTTTTCCTTTTAAATTTTTTGAACAAGAATGTGTGTTTTGTTGTGATCACATAGAAATTAAAGTGGTATTCTCTTAATGATGCGAGATGGGTGAATTAATAAGTGTTATTTGCAGGTAAACATGTGAATTAAAAAGTGCAAGATTAGTGGTGTACATTTTCTAATTTCCAGACAATCAACAAGGTTAGTTCAACAATGCCTTTGAGTTCATAAAAGATGTAATAGTTTAAAGTTAATATTATAATGTTTTGGGTAATAACTCTCTCATAAACCTACAGGTTTCACTACTGCCATCGTTGTCCCTTGGGTTCCCGGCCTACTACATCCTTGCCTCAGTAGAATCTTCTTCCAAATTCCTCAATCACAAATATAGTGTCCTTGGAAGCTAAAGATTAGTTGGTAAGTTTTGTTATTACTTGTTGATGAAAATTTTTGAAACCTGAGGATATCATGGTGCTACTATTTGTTGTAAGCATGATAAATTTGAATTACTGAACTTTGAAATTGGTAGTTGAACTGTTAGTTTTTACAATGTGTCATGAGGGTTTTATATCTCTGTTCTAAACTTGAGTGTCTGTGAAAATGGATTAGGTGGTAATAAAATGGATCGCCGTTAGATGAATGCTTTGAGAATTAGTGAAGAATATGAGAATGGGGTGGAAAGGTTTATTGAATTTTCTAAAATGAATGTGCCTAGTAAAAATGGGAAGTATTTTTGTATATGTATCAACTGTTTAAATGAGAGTTAACGGGATGTTGATGATATAAGGGATCACTTACTTTGTGATGGAATAAATCTTCGGTACACAAAGTGGATATGGCATGGTGAGGAAGTAACCGCTTGTGCGTCACACAAGAAGAAAGTTTTGGAGGTCGGAGATGACGATAAAATGGAGAAAATGATTCATGATGTTGAGGTAAAATGTTTTGCACAATCACCTGTATATGATAGCGTGAGGAGTGATGCAGAGACACCTTTATACCCTGGGTGTACTAAGTATACACGCTTGTCAGGCATTTTGCACTTGGTCAACTTAAAGGCAACTTATGGGTGGACCGATAGTAGTTTCACATTATTACTTGAATTGTTATGTGATATGTTTCTAGAGGATAATGTACTTCCAAATTGTATGTATGAGGCCAAGAAAATATTATCTACGATGGGTATGGAGTATAAAAAGATACATGCTTGCCCTAATGACTGCGTATTGTACAGAAATGAATATGAAGGCTTAAGTGAGTGTCCGAAATGTAAAACTTCTAGATATAAAGTGAAGAAACGTAATAGGTGTGGTGATGAGACAATTAAAAAGCAACCTTTAAAGGTTTTGTGGTATCTTCCAATCATATCGCAGTTCAAACGAATGTTTGCTAATGCGAAAGAAGCAAAGAAATTGAAATGGCATTATGATAACAGAGTTTGTGATGGAAAATACCTTCGGCACTCGATTGGCTCTCCACAATGGAAGAAAGTAGATGAAATGTATCCTGGATTTAGCAGCGAGCCTATAAACCTTTGGCTTGGGCTTTTCACAGATGGAATCAATCCCTATGGTACTTTTAGCAGTACATATAGTGCATGGCCAGTTCTGCTGGTGATTTACAACTTACCTCCCTAGTTGTGTATAAAATGCAAGTATATAATGCTTTCTATGATGATTTCAGGACTAAAACAGCCAGGGAATGATATCGATGTCTACTTGGCACCTTTGATAGATGACTTAAAGAAGTTGTGGGAGGATGGTGTAGATGTGTTTGATGCATATAAGCAACAATTATTTAAGCTACGTGCAATGATTTTCACCATGATTAACGACTTTCCTGCATACGGGAAATTGTCAGGTTATAGTGTCAGGGGTCATAAAGCATGTCCGATATATGAAGCAAGCACATAGTTCCATCAACTCAAGCACGGTAGAAAAACGGTCTACCTTGGTCATATACGATTTCTTCCTCAGTTCCACCCGTACCGTAGGCTAAAGAAGGCTTTTAAGGTTTTGCTGGAGAATGAAATGGCTCCGAAGCCATTAACTGGAGATGAGGTTTATAGTTGGGTGGAAAGAATCAATGTCACTTTTAGTAAAAATCAAAAGACTATAGGTGAGAAGAACATATGGAAGAAGAGGTCAATTTTCTTTGATCTTCCATATTGGCGTAGTCTTGATGTGAGACATAATATTGATGTGATGCATATGGAAAAAATGTATGTGATAGCCTTGTTGGTATGCTTTTGCACATAGCAGGGAAAACTAAAGATGGAATTAGTGCGAGACTAGACTTGGCTGAAATGGGAATAAGAGAACGACTTCATCCACAACTAAAAGATGATGGTAAGAGAGCGTATATGGAGGCAGCAGTGCGTACATTGTCAAAAGCCGAGAGAAGAAGTTTTTATGGGTGTTTGCACGGCATTAAGGTGCCACAAGGGTATTCTTCTAATATGAACTGGCTTGTGTCAATGGAAGATTTAAAGTTTGTTGGAATGAAGTCTCATGATTGTCATGTCTTGATGCAACAACTATTACCAGTAGCTATTAGTGGCATTATGAAAGATGATGTGCGAAGCACGGTAACAAGGTTGTGCAGTTTCTTCAATGCTATTTGTAGCAAAGTTGTTGACATTGCAAGGTTAGACGAATTAGAAAATGAGGGTTATACTATTCTATCCCAACTAGAGATGCATTTTACTCCCGCATTCTTTGATATAATAGTGCATTTAATAGTTCATCTGATAAGGGAGGTAAGACTATGCGGCCCAGTTTATCTAAGGTGGATGTACCCTTTCAAGCGATACATGAAGAACTTAAACGGGTATTCTAAAAATTGTTATCGACCTGAAGCCTCAATTGTGGAAAGATATGTCGTTGAAAACGCTATGGACTTTTGCAAAGAATATCTATCAAGGTTAAAGGCCCAATCTTGTCATGAAAAGGGTACAAGTAAGGGAACACGAGGGCTCAAAGTGAAGAGTATGTGTCATGAAGAGGTTTTGTAAGCACACTTGTATATCTTGAATAATACGGAAGAAGTCCAGCTGTACTTAGCCGAACACATAAAGAGTTTAAAGGAGATATATCCAAGAAAAAATGACATGCAGATAGCTAATGAGCAAAACAAGACTTTCATAGAGTGGTTCAAGGATAAGATAGCGCATGAAACCAATGTGTCTGAGACAATCAAATGGTTAGCTTGGGGGCCTTGATTTGAGGTCATAACTTGGAGTGTCTTCGATATAAACGGGTATTCTTTCTATGCAAAAGCCCAGGATAACAGAAGTACTATGCAAAATAGTGGGGTGATGGTGGTAGCCGAATCAATGCACTTTTCTAGTTTGAAAGACAAAAACCCTATTTTGGCATCCATGGTCTATTATGGAGTTATTGAAGACATATGGGAGATAAGCTACACTAAGTTGAGAGTTCCTTTATTCAAATGCAAGTGGGTTAACAATAATACTGTTGAAATAGATCAATTTGGATTTACCTCAGTTGATCTTGAAAGAGTCAGTTATAAAGATGAGCCATTCATTCTAGCAAGTCAGGCAAAACAAGTGTTTTATGTCATTGATCCAGCAAATGAAAAATTGTCTATTGTACTCCAAAGTAAAAAATAGAAGGATGGTGATCCGAGTTTGAATCTTGACAACACACCGTCTTTCACTACAAATGTGCCTATGCCATCTGAAGTGAAATTGGTAGATGATAATGAATATACAGCTAGAGTTTATCATTGTGAAGGAATTTGGGAAAACACTTAAAGTAAGATTTTGAATTGTTTAAAGTGTGTATGTTATTTCAATTTACTTATCATATGTCACATTTATTTCTTAGTAAGATTTTGAATTGTTTAAAGTGTGCATATAATTTCAATTTACTTATCATATGTCATATTTATTTCTTAGCAGGATCATGGCACGTTCACATTTGGGTGACTCTATTGGTTTACCTATTAAGAAAAAGGTTAGAGGAAACACGAAGCTACAGTCATTGGTCAAACGTCATGAGGAAGAACAGGCGAGGGTTCACGTGGAATTTGATGCTGATTTAAAACCTATCGGCGAAGAGGGAGACAAGTTCATTAGCTACGTTGGCTTTTTGGGTCAGAGCAAATTTAGCATTCTAATTCCTACTTGGAGGGAAGTTTCAAAGGAGATAAAGGCTATAATTTGGGACCAACTTTTGGTATGTAAAGTTGTATTGTTATCTCTATCTCTATTTCTATTTTTTTCATATATAACTATTATATATTTTATTTTGTAGCAAACCTATGATGTTCCCAATACGAGGCAAATACACAAGCATTGGATGGGGGAAGTTCATGAGCAATGGAAAGATTTCCAGTCCACGCTCACAATCAAGTACGTTCGAGGGCTAAGGAGTCATGAGGATCCTTGTAAAGAGTATTTGTTTCTTTCTCCAAATGACTGGAGGTTGTTTGTGGCATCGTGACAGGATCCCAATTTCTTGGTACATTTTATTCATCTTAGTGTTAAACATTTTAGTTGAACTTACTTGACATCGCTAACTCAGTTATCATTATTCTTTATTTATATAAAAATTGAGTCAAGAAAATAAAGAGAGGCGAGCGAAAAACAATTATCCTCATTACATGTCGCGTAGGGGTTATCAGAAGCTCAAAAAGAAGATGATGCAGGTTGAATTGCAAAAATTGGAGGAAGTAGCCCAAGCAGATCCTAGTATTGTTGTGTAGGCGCCATCTCCTCCCTCACGTCATAAAAAATGGAAAGAATGGGGGATAAAGGGAGAAAAGTATATAAATCCAGTTATTGTTGATGTCGCTAAAAGGATTGTGAGTACTTAATAACAAGTATAGTTAAGTGTGTTTCATTTTCCTAACAAGATTACATGTAATTAATTTCAATTTATCCATTGTATGCTGTAGGATGAACTTGAAGAGCAGAGCAACCAAGGTTCCTTCACTCAAACTGGAAGGATGGACATCTTAATAACTATACTTAATAACAAGTATAGTTAAGTGTGTTTCATTTTCCTAACAAGATTACATGTAATTAATTTCAATTTATCCATTGTATGCTGTAGGATGAACTTGAAGAGCAAAGCAACCAAGGTTCCTTCACTCAAACTGGAAGGATGGACATCTTAGCAAAGGCCCTTGGGACTCTAGATCACCCTGGTCAAGTTAGAGGGGAGTCAAGGGGAGTTGGTCTCTCTAAATACTTTGGACGAGGTTCACAAGCTTATGGACGAGGTAAAATGAGTCAGGAGTTTGTGGCCAGGGTTCGAGAGAAAATTTGAGCAAAGCTATGCAAATGTGTTAATTACTTCGAGACAAGCTTAAAGAAGAGTTGTTGAGTGAGCTACGTGGTGAGATGAGTACGGTGGTGTTGTCTCACATGTAAGGTGGGATGTGTAACGTGGAGCCTAGATATGAGGTTTGTAAATAATTTTATTTAATATAACATTGAGTTTTTTCTTACATTATTTTAATTAATTCTTTCATTTCTCTTACTTAGGAATCCCTAGCCTTTCCCAGCACCAAAGGCAGTTACAATCCGCCAGAGGTTGGTCACCAGAGGTTGGACATGGTGACCCTGGTCCTTTACTAGAGCCTGGAGAACCTTGCACTATGTATTTGGAAGTCCCGTACCAGTATGCTATTGCTGATGCTGTTGTATACACGCATGCCACCACCCACCATAATAACCAAATCCGGGACGATCAACATAAGGTCAATGTCACAAGTGTTCGACTGGGGGAGGAAGGTGTAGATGTCCCATTCCTTGATGGTGAGGTTGCCAGACTAGGTCAGGCAATAGGATCTTTCATCTTGTGGCCTAGACATCTTGTTCAGACTGTGCCTGTCCCTCTAATGGTAGGAAACACCTTACTGTTACTTGATCCTTGATATTCTACTTATAATCTTTATTTTGTGTGTTACTAGGAAAAAGATGATGCGATAAAATTTCCCTTATAGGCACAATTGCAAAATATTCATCAAGACATTAACAAGGTCAACTTGCAGATGCTTTGTGGGATTATGGGTTGCAGGATCTCGTATAATTATGGACTTGATAACAAAGATATTAGAGAGTTCCTATCTTTGGAGGAGAAAGACATAGGATGGGTCACATTTGCAATCATGTGAGTTTAGTTATAATTTTTAACTGTAATTAATGCACTGATATTTAGGAGTTTTAGGTTTCTACATTTACTGAGTCATTTCTCATTTCATTTATGTGGTAGCTGCTTCCACAAATTGTGTGCCGAATGAGAGCTCAGCACTACATATGGCTTCTTATGTCCTGGCAATATGTCACAGCATAATAACCAGAGGTTAGAAGATCGGATGAGCTATGTAGGCTATACAATAGGCGAGACTCAGCTGCCTTGTTATCTAGCACCAATTGTTGAAGGGCATGTAATTATATTTGATATATTTATACATGTTCACTTTCCTAAACAGTATCATGTTATCTAACCTCATTTTAATCTATATATGCATGTGATTATAGCTATCATTGGAGTCTTTATGTTCCTTGTCCCTCAATCAACATCATCTTTTGGTTTGACTCATTGGGTCGCAAGACAGATGCATATATCAAAAGCATTTTTAACATGTAATTAAATTTATTTGTCAGTCATTGATTTTATATTTTACTCAATTGTTTTAATGTCTTTTGTTTATCATTTTAATTATTACAGTGCACTGAAGACATATTATATAATGGGTGGGAAGCGTGAAGGTAAAGGTGGTCCGACAAAGTGGTCCAACCAAACGTAAGTTCTTTACATTCAAGTTCTTTGATTGATTATTGCTTTACATAGGCCTTTATTCTTTTTTACCGTTTGCTTTTGATGCATAGTATCCTTGGCAAGCAGGAAAAACTGAGTGCAGCTTCTACGTTATACTTAATATGTATAACATCATTTTTAGTGGCCTTACTACAAATTTTGAACAGGTGATCATTTCTTGATTCTCAACTGAATTTCATTTCTTTTTATGTAATTGAATTGTTAGTTATTTCATTCAAATTATTGATTTATGTTAACATATTCTCCATTTTACGCACAAATTTTTGGTAATCAGGACCCCTACACAATCAAAGACATTAATTTGATCCGAGACCTTTTGTCAAGACATCTTCTACAACACATAGAGGGGTGATGATGTGTATAGGTTTTTTTTACATATTGCAGTGGTTTTGTACAGTTCTTTATAAGTTTGCATATTCGAATACTTTTCCTAGTTTCTTATTTATGAGTACTTTGAATTTGTTAAGGCATTATGCTTTATAGAGAACACTTTGGGAAATGATGATGAAGCATAGGGATTTCATGGAAGCATGTCATCATCTCTTTCGCCATTTGATTGTCATGATTTTACATTGAAAGTTGAAGTTTGCACATTGAAATGTTGTTATGATGATATATGTGCTATATGTCATGATAGAAAATTTAACATGTGCCTTTCCCTTCCATGAAGTAATAGGGGAAGCTAAAGAGTTTAATCATAAGAGAATGGTTTGTCGATCTAGTTTTTTCTTTTAAAGATAGCAATGTATAGGTTAGAGAACTCGTTAGTATAGGTTCATCTAGCATTGAGGTTTCAGGAGCCTTTGATCATCAATCAATGTTAATCTTGAGGTTGTAGATGATGAAAGGAGATAGATTTTAGGGACAATGTAACTTTGTAGATGATGAAAGGAGATGATGAAAAGGAAGGGTTATTCATTCCTGTGTAACCTACCAATTACTTGCCCACTTTGAAGATTCAAAATGTAATTGTCTGGGTTGGTGCTTTTCCAATGGCATTGATGGTTGTAATAATAAGTAAAATGTAAAAAAAAAAGATACAATGACTGTTATTTCTATAACAGTCGTTGTAACTCTGATACTACCACTGTTTAAAAACAGTCATATTTTCTCGACTTTTCAATGACACTCACATAAACGTCCCTCCAAAAACAGTCATCTAAAGGGCAAAAACGGTCGTTAAAAGTCCCTTTTGTAGTAGTGAGGGGAGGGAAAATTTTAATGAGTTGGATTTTAAAAATTAGAGGAGTAGGTGATAAAATATTAACAAAAAGAAGATATAAAACAAAAGAGTATGAAAAATTAATTTAAAACTTTTAACCCCACTTCTCTAATTTTTTTTTAAAAAATCCAGCTAAAAAAATTCTTGTAGATGGTCATGAACAACTGGACCAACAGTGAGACCACAAGCAATCTGCAAGAATTAAAATGGATGATCTGAGTCATGCCCAAGGACACTGTCCTATAGAGTTATTCTGTGACCACCAGCAGAGAGGAAGCGCACTCCCCGGCCAGGATTAAACAAACCCTTTTTGAATATGTCAAGGCAACAGAACTGGCGGAAGGTAATGGCAACGACAGCCAGAAAATGTTGTGCAGAGGAGAAGAGTTTTTAATGCAAGGTAACTGAGCACTACGTCTGTGTCCCTTTTATAGGCACGTTTCACAAAGAGGCATCGGTCACAATACAACCCGGACAATACAACCCTTAAGACCGGATAGCCACCACCGAACAGAGAAGGTTGTGCATTGACAACGGAAAGGTCGCCTGGCGAAGACGAAGGGTCACGAATTTTAAACCCCAAAATATAGTGACTTTTTGGCAAGCCCAAATATATTATTATTTTTATTATCTAAAAATAATATTTCCGATCAGAAAAATATTTCACAAAAAGTGCCGGTACCACGTATTTATTCACGTGCAGCAGGGGGAAATTGCCGGATTTCAACTACGTTTACCATCCAGTGGCCCGTTGTTGTGCCCATGAGCCCAACAGAACTGGTGGAAGGTAGTGGCAACGACTGCGAGAAAATATTGTGCAGAGGAGAAGAGTTTTTAATGCAAGGTACTAAGCACTCCGTCTGTGTCCCTTTTATAGGCATGTTTCACGAGAGGCATCAGTTACAATACAACCCGGACAATACAACCCTTAAGACCGGATAGCCACCACCGGACAGAGAAGGTTGTGCATTGACAATGGAAAGGTCGCCTGGCGAAGACAAAGGGTCACGAGTTTTAAACCCCAAAATATAGTGACTTTTCGGCAAGCCCAAATATATTATTATTTTTATTATCTAAAAATAATATTTCCGGTCAGAAAAATATTTCACAAAAAGTGCCAGTACCACGTATTTATTCACACACAGCAGGGGGAAATTGCTGGATTTCAACTACGTTTGCCATCCGGTGGCCCGTTGTTGTGCGTGTGAGCCCATTACTCCTCTAGACCTCTTTACAAGCCCAAGATAGCATAGTGATATATATAGGCTAGTGATCTCTTATTCCCAAGCAATGTGGGACTAGCTTCTTTGACGCACCTACTCAAATACTCATTTTTACAACAATTCTCTCCTCTCCTCTCGTACTAAACAAGCCCTCGGCTGCCTCAGCAGCTGAACTATGTTCTCCAATAGCAGTAGCATTGTTGTGCCACCGGTAGAATCCCCATAGTTAATGCCACTGTCCTTTGATATTATAGTTCCAGATATAATGTCTCATTGACGATCATGCATGCCTTTATATGCTCATCAGTTTAATTGGTACTCTATAAGTCTTTTCTCGCATTTAACTCAATGGCGTCATTAATTATCTATTAACAACCCATGAATTATACAAAAAGGTTGAGATCATATGATCAACAAGTCACTAATTAGTTACTACTAACTAGATAATATCCAAAAACAAAACAAAAAACAAAAAGTTACTACTAACTCACAGAGTTTAAACAAATTCCACTTAGCTTGTTTGATAAAATTTTTGAGGTCTTTTGTTGCAGTTCTATTTCAAGATGCTTTATGTATTTCATTTTTAGTTCAAGTTTATGATAAATATTTTTTGATGCATATAGAAAAATATCATCTAAACATATGTAAGGTTCAAATTAGTTTGTGTTAAGTGAATTTTGATATAACATTCTTATAATTATAAATGTTAATTAAACACCGTTATTTAATTAAACTATAATTGCAATAATTTAACTTTTCAAATGAAACATACACCATTTTTTTGGATTAATAAATTTTTATTTTCTTAAGAATAGTACTAGTATTTATTGTGCACTTAATTATTAATTTTTCCATGTCAATCTACATATCAAAGTGTAGGTTTACATCCATACACTGACAACAAGATTTGAATCCATAACTTTATGAGTTATAGGCTAAATCCTCACTAAGTAAGTCATTCTTTATTGTTGATTTGAGTGCACATTTAAAAAAATCATAGGTTTGAGTTTTTCCGCTGCATAATCATTTTAAACACCTTAAATATGTTAATGTTAGGTTTGGGTCCAAAACCTCATACATGAGTATAACGGGTAGTGCTGTTACTAAGGTCGCTTGTCGTTGACAGTATATCCTTGACGCATAAGTTTGTTGATCTGTGGCGGGTCCTTATATTCATATATGTAGTTTTTCTTTTTCTTTTATCTAGTCAGTGTCTAAGCAAGAAAGGGAAAAAAGCCAAATGCTAATTATACTATTGTATATGCGCACCCCCGCGCGCGCGCATACACACACATATATTTTCCCATGTACATTTATACTAATTACCATTAGTATATAATTATATATACATCATAGATATATACTTCATACTTGGAATTGCCAACGAATAGTTGGATCTTGGTATTAGTCCAAATTTTTTACTCAAATTCCAGTTTGCAAGACTTGTACAAATTAAAAAGGAAGCCCCCAATAATCAAAAGTTAAATTAGTACGTATTTGTCATCAATGCAAACAAGAGTTCACAAGTCCCGTTTTCTATTCGGGCCACATTTTAGGTACGGAATAGTTGCATGGGCGTCACACTGTCACCAGAAAAAAAGGAGAAAATTTCACCTAACACTCATTGTAGCTAAATAATTTTCAAAAGCCCCATAACAATCTGAAATATCATTGCAGTACTTTGGGGGAAAGTGAAATTAATTTGAGGAGTGAATAGATTAAAATAACCCTCCCAAAAGCTCCATTACAATATAAAAGCACGGATTACAAGACAAATATCCCCATTTACAAGACAATCGTGTATATTTATAATACAAATAAACTTTTGTAAGACCAATAATTAAAATGACAATAACTTATGCTATTTATATGACAAGATGACGATTACAGGACGCATATACCCATTTGCAAGACAAGGTGTACGTATTTACAAAACAAATAAGTTGATTTGTAAGACCAATAATTGAGATGACAATGACGTTTGTGCTTTTTACAAGACAAGAAGGCATGCACAAGACAATCGTGCCCATTTACAAGACAAATGTGTGTATTTACAAGATAAATAAGTTGGTTTGCAAGACCTTGAAATAACAATAACATTTGTGATATTTACAAGAGAAGAGGGAATTCAAAAGACGAGTGTGCCTATTTACAAAACGTCTGTGGGAATTTACAAGACAACTAAGCTAATTAGAAAGTCATTCAATTGAAATAGCAAGAACACTTGTGATATTTACAGCACAAAAGGGAATTCACAAGACAAGTGTGAACCTTTATATGATGCATGTAGGAATTTACAAAAAAAGCTAAGCTGATTTATAAGACCAACAATTGGAATTTACACTTGTGTTTGTTTATATATGATAACTTAACGCTGATCATGACACTAGTGGAAAATTAACTTTTTAGGCCGGTTAAAAAAGACTTTTTAGACCGATTGTGTATTAGGTATTGTTACAGCAGGTCTAAAAAGTATGTTATGTTTTAGACCGGTTGTTAAAAGTCATACCTTTAAGACTGGTTGTGTGTCAAAACCGGTCTTAAAGTACTTTTAAGTTTGTAGCTACAGCCGTTCTTAAAGGTTCTATGTTTTTTTTAAAAAAAACATCCCTTTTATATATATATATATATATGCACAGTGGATGTTCAAAAAATCTTATCTACGCAGTAGATAGTTTCACAAATTTCACTATGGTTGAATTCAAGTTATGCACAGGTGAATATATATTCTCAATATTAGGTTAATAAGCAAAAGGTCAGAATGATAACAGAAATAGAACCCAACTCTAGCAGCATGTTTAATGAACCAATTTTAACAGCAGCACAGAACAATCACAGATTTCAATTTCAATCTTCAAAGGCAGCATTCTATAGTAGCAACAAATTTTCAAATAAGACAGTCACATATTGATGATTCATTTGTAGCACTTTTATTATATTATGGAAGAATATGGCAGCAAGTAATGCATACTTCAATGGTTCAATCTCAGCTCAAATGCAGTTGTAGTTTCAGTCTTTAACTCAACAAATTTGGAAAGTATTTCATAGATTTAATTTACTATGACAGCTTTCCAAAGACTCAATTTTGTTATAGCAAGGTAAATGAAGTGTAAATGCACATTTTCACCAAGTTTCAAACAACATCCACTTAGAACTGAGGCTAGAAACAGGGAAAAACTAGGAATGAGTTCAGACAATGTTAATAGCAGACCAGTGCAATAGAATGTGCAGCAAAACTCAAATGAAGATAATGCTTGACCTAACCCAACCTGCATAAACAAAAAGCAGACAAGAAATTCATATCAAATGCATAGAAAATGGCAAACAGATTTGCTCAATTTCAGCAAAGGCTTCATAATGATGCAGAAATTTATTTAAATCCCAGACTTCAGGAAACTATGCATGATAGCTTAATGCACGACTTTGACAGTAATTCTAGTTACAGTAGAGTGCAAGCAAATTTGTCAAGAATTTAGCCAAAGGTAATGACCAACCTTAGTTTAGCACTAAATAACACCAACAGTGCAATTAGACAGTAAGGAGGACCAAATGACAGAAGTAATGAATCTTGAAGCAACATAGAACAATGCAAAATGCAACGGATGTAATGGAGTGCATGTATTTGTCTATCTATATGCAACTCCCTATGTATGAAGTAAGTAACAGATTGTACAGGATCAACGTAACAGATTTCACAAAAGCAATGACAACAGCAAGGTCAACAACAAGCACAAATAAAGGTGTAAGCCAGGTGACTTTAAATAAACGTCCAACAAATGGTAATTAGTGTAGAACAAGGTTCAAGATCAGATGTTACAATTTAAGCAACAAGCTAAAATCAGATTCCAAGAACTCTAAATTCACTCAATTTCTTGCAATTTTAATGTGCAATATGAAGTTGTCTAAAACTAAAAACATGAAGGAATGTCCAAACAAACGAATTTGCTCAGAAATGGATGCAAAACTTTTAAATGACAATGGCAGCAATAAAATTCAAGTATTGATACAAGCAACAGTAGAAATTCCTCAGTTTTACAGAATACAAAGGGAAGAAAAATTACAAAGGTCAGTCCCTCAAATCTCATGCCTCCTGTATCACCTATATAACAGAAATTGTCCTATACAGAAACATAAACCTGCTTAGCAATACATATGAGAACAATGTACAATGTAACGTTGGATTCAAAAACTCACTATTTTTGTAATAACTCATAGATGAATTCAGCACAACATATGTGAATGAAATCAATATCTTCTTCAGAAAAGGCATCATCAAGATCAAACATCTGTAACACCAAAACCTGACAAAACATTAACTTAGTAACTTAAAAACAATAAAGTAATACAAAATTTTTGAAATATAAATTTACCTCTTGAGTAAAATCAGTCGTGCCTAAAGTGATAATATTGTAAATATGTCTCAAAACATAAAATCCACATAAGTTGGACCCTTGTGGTTGCCTACGTCCCTGAGAAAAAACATGATATCATTAAAACAAATATAAAGGCATAGCTTATTACATTTTTTAAACAAATCAATATGTACTAACGTTTGGCATGATCCATGTAGGGTCCTTTAGGTCATAAATATGCTTACCACAAGCAGTATGTAGGAATGTCCCCATAGCCCTATAATCATCAAAATCACAAAGGTTATTTATTTTACACAAATTCCATAAACTTTGCACACAAAAGGTAATAATGCAAGAAAACTTGTGAGTTCATGGTCTTTTTCAAATCATTCCTTGGTTTGAAGTAGAGGGAGCATAAGAGGATGACAGTGTAACTACTCTTGCATAGAAGAACTAGCCGCCAATGATCACTGAAAAAAAGAGAAGAATATTAAGCAAACATAAAACATTATATAAATTATAAAATATAAGTTTGTTTCTTACCCATGCACATATGGAGCCAAGAAACACTCAGTTCTAGTTTCACTAAGCCTCTATGATAAGTATCTATGTTTGATAGTAGCAGTGGTCCCTTTCTCTTGGATTTGATGGGGGCATAAGAATCCAAATTTTTTGCTTTTGCCATAGGAGACCAACCTACAATGCATGTACCTATAATAATGTAAGCACATAAATCAAAGGTAAACGGTGAAATTTTAAAAATATTTACTTTGAATTGTAGATGAACTTACATTAAGAACAGTTGGACAATCCCAATAGTAAGATTTTGTCTAGGAGCTACCAGGGACATCAAATCATCCCTCTCAAGATAGCATGTCACCTCTGACTTGCCTACAACTAAATCCGTAGGCCAATCTCTTGTTTTAAAGGATGTATTATATACCATCAGAATCACTTGTTGCATGATATTCAATATAGGCTATGAAACTTCTTGAGTGAAGAGAGCTAGACTTGGTGGGGCTTTGATCGGACTTTCCTCAGCTAGAACAGAAAAAAGGTTCTTTGGCCACAAGATGAATGTACCCAGGACATTGCTTACGATCTTGAATTTATCAGAAGGGATAGGGACAGGTGCATCTGCAATGATCACCACGTCAATTGACACTCAAACTTAATCAGCTTCCATTTGTTAGTGGTAGGCAGTTGATCCCAAGTTATGCACACTACCCCATGCAACTAACCGTCTCAGAGGATCCTTGACAAAAATGTCACAAGGCTTAGTAATTTCTCTTTCAAGACCCTCTATGACTGCCCGATATTGCAACAACTCCCTTTAGTGCTCTGCTTATTAGGATCAATCAATTATGGCTGGGGAGCACTGGTATCTTGTCTTAAGCTCATAAATACTATCATTTCCTCTTTTATCTTGCTCAACCGGGTCTCTAATGGTGCATTAAATGATGCTTTAGCCTCGGCCTTTGCTTCTACTCTTATAGTGGCCAACATAATCTCTAATACCTCCCTAATCACAATGTTTGAGGAATGGCGTACGAGGGCTCCAAAGTAATCCTGTATCCTTACCCCTCCTACAACTCCCCTGACACGACCTGGATACTCATGTTTGCCAGTAGCAACAATTAGAATATCATTCCTGCCCTCCGACTTAAAAGATCCCTCAGCTTGTTTTTTTCTAAGTTCCTTCTGTAAGATAATACAAAATAACAAACATAAGTAATCAAGTATGTTTCTTATGTAATTAATAACAATAACGATATATATACTTACAATTGTTTCACCTACTATACAAGATTGTTCACTCGTATAAGACCTACTCTTCTTTTGGTGAGCAGACAACCATTTTTGTGCGCGATGAATCGGTGACGGTGGAAAAAGAAGAACAGAAGGATCGGATTGAGATGCTTCTTCCAATCTCTTCAGTTTGGCAGCCAACAAGTCTCTTTCTGCCTTTACATAACCCCTACGAGACATTGTATGAGGGCAATCATTCTTTCTACCACTCTCTTATGCTTTTTGCCTTTTTTCCTGCGAATAAGAAATTAAACAAAAGGAAAAATGTTACAATCAATTAAGATAATTGATGAGTAAATAAAATGAAAAATAAGTCAACTAACTAAAGATTCTGGAGTAGTTCAAAGCCTAACAAATGCGTGCTAAGTCGGTTGATCAAGAAATGTATACTTGTCGAACGGATTAGGATAAGGCTGACCATCTTTCACCTCGATATGAATGTAATTGTTGGTCAGATTTGTCTTAAACTTGCTCCAACGCTCATAACAATACGTCATTGTCTTGTTGTACAAGATTTCATTCTGATGAACATCGTAGGTGAGCTAGAATGCATGCATTGAAGGAGTAAGTGACAAATTTGTGACATATTTGATAATAATTACATACAGAATAGAAGATAATTGTATACCTGGATAATGTCCCAAATATGTTGCCGTACCTTTTCATCGACATTTCTCCACTCTTCTATCAAGATGCTCGTCTTGTTGCATGCAAGAAGGCTGAAAAAACTCCTATATCTGCTTGCATTAGGCCTGATTGGTTTCTAATATCTATCAAACTTAATCAGTATCTTTTGCCCTGCACTCCAACTGAGGGAAATGTCTATCAACCATGTGCCACGTCTACCCCTCCGTACAGAATGGCTACTAGGCTCACTAAGATCCTGGCTCCAAGCATTGCTAGGCTCGCTCTGATTAACACTAGATGGCTGGCTCTATTGAGCAATAGGTGGCTGACTCTGAGGAGCACTAGTTGGCTGACTCTACTAAGTAATAGGTGGCTGACTTTGAGGTACAGTAGGTGGCTGATCCTCTATACTAGGGTGTTGGGGATCTATCATTTTCCTATAATGACAACAAAGAAAGATAAATTGTTAACCTACAATATGAGAAGACTATATCTATGGAAAAACTATATACATTATTTGGATATAAATCATAATCATAATTACTTTAGATCAAAGTAGTATCATAAAGAGATATCCTCCAATATTTCCTCATGATGACCATTTCTTGTGCCGTGTTCATTATCTTCTTCATCTTCTTCGTTCAATTCTGGTAGACCCTTGAAAAAAGGAGTCTTAAAAAGATCATAATTTGAGTGACTTTTCTTATCAATATCAACGACCCTTTTTCCTTGGAGAGCTACAAACTGTTAGATCCCATATGTTTTGATGATAACAAAGATTGGATCAATAATATGAAAGGTTTTGATAACAAACAAATGAATTTGAACAAAGTGGCAAAGCATTACTTGAAGTAAGCACTGGAAGTAATAAACAAGTTTTGTAAAGGCTCACTCGAGTAGCCACTCGAGTAAGAGAAGCCATTACTCAAGTAGCTACTCGAGTCAGCAAGAAAAATTTCATTCAGTAAAGCATTGCCAAAATTTGGAAGAAGTTACTCGAGGGAGTACTCGAGTAATCTACAAAGTTATATAGACCATTACTCGAGTAGCCACTTGAGTAACGTTATTCTCATAGGCATCACTCGAGTAACCAAGCCAAAAATCTTCTAGTGACTCTCGGCCAAGAAATGCAACATATCACTCGAGTAGCTACTGGAGTAATCAGTGAGAAAAAACCATTACTCGAGGGACTACCCGAGTAATCTGCAGAATTATTTGAAGCATTACTCGAGTAGCTACTCGAGTAACCAGAAAGCAAAGTCTCGGCCAAGAAATTGATGCAATTACTCGAAGGAGTAATCGAGTAATCTGTCGAGTTATTTGAAAGCCACTCGAGGCACCACCCGAGTGAGGTATGAAAAAATATGAAGGCCACTCGAGTAACCATATTACCACAGTCAGCACCAGAGTAAACTGTGAAGGTAAAGGCATAGCCACTCGAGTAATCAGGTATTTTCAAGGTTTGCAATATATCACTCCATGTCTTACCCAAGTAATATCTGATGTAAAATGTTGATTTGCTCATTGCCATATTTTTGACAAGTTTACTCGAGGGACTACTCAGTAACAAACTTGATCACTCGAGTAGCCACTCGAGTAAGCAGTCCAGAAATTAAACTTTTCATCGAATATCTTTTGATTTGTTATCTATTTGATTAACTCTTCATTTCATTAGTATCCTAAGTATATTTGCAAAGAAACAATGAAGAGATCATGCAAGAAGTGAAAAGTCAAACAAAAGTCCAAACATTCACCTACCACTACCTATCGCAAATGGATAGTTTTCAAATTCGAAGAATAGTCAACCATTGTTGCGTGACTCTAATGGACAAGTTTGAATTGCTTCTAATGGACACTACAAATCATCTATATATATGGAGCATTCAAAGAAAAGAAAAATAGGACACGAACTGAGATTACACTGATCAACACATTCTTAGTGCGTTGTTTACTTATACTCATTCATTGTACTTCAATGATTACATATTTGCTCTGTGAGAGAGTTTTTCATTACAAACTCAATATTTGTTATTGAGACAACTTAAGGTAGTGGAACCTTGAGTTGAGGTTTTGATTACAACGTGTAAGGGGGAGCGAGTGTCCAAGTGAAGGAACTTGCTGTGTACTGAGGTGCCAAGAACCCACTGAATCTTGGAAAATATAGTGAAACTCTCAGAGACACTCTGAGGACTGGATGTAGGTCAATATAGTTGTGGCCGAACCAGTATAACTCTCGGTGTACACTTAGGTGATATTTCTCCTTGCTCTTAACTGCTTTTAATATTCCGTCAATTTTCTTATACGCAACGAAATTTCTGGGATCACCCAATTCACCCCCCTCTTGGGTGAAACACTTGCACTAACACAGACCATATTTTATTTGCTTGATTAGTAATATAGAACACTTGGTGTGCTTGATTTGCCATAATGAAAGGTTCATCCCCAAAACTTCTACTATTCAGATCTACTAATGTAAATCCTAACCTATCGACCCTCACACCATTATTGACATCAACCTACTTGCATTTGAAAATGAGAAATCTAATTTTAACATAGGAAACCACCCATATCTCTTCAATAACCCCATAATAAGGTATGGCAGCCAATTTAGGGTTCTCATCTTTCAAACTAGAGAAGTGTATAGATTCAGCCACTAATACAATACCACTGTTTTGGATGGTGCTCTTATCACCTAGGGACTCCATGTAAAAGGTATAACCATTGATTACAAATGAAGTCTAACTTATGATATCAACTTTAGGGCCATATGCTAACCAATTTATTGTATCAGAAACACATTCTTCTCTATCAACCTTTTGTTTGAACCAATGTGTGAAAGTTCTGTTATGCTCCCTAATTAACCTTTGATCATTCATTCGACTATTTTGTTTCCGTACAATTTCTTTATGGGCATTCATATAATATTGAACTTCATTAACATTATTCAAGATGTACAAGTGGACTTGTTGCAATTCATCAGCATCTACGCTCTTTACTGTTGCCCCACATCTACCCCCTTCTTGATCATGACGTTTAGGAAGCCCAATATACCGTACATTTGACAAATAATGTTGACAAAATTCCATAGCTTCTTCAGAAACATATTTATGAACAATAGATGCTTCAGGCTGGTTGGGGTTCTTTACATACCCTTTTAGGATTTTCATAGTTTTTTTGATTGGGTACATCCACCAGAAATAGATAGGGCCACACAACTTTATCTCCCTTACTAGATGAACAATCAGGTGTACCATGATGTCAAAAAAAGAAGGAAGAAAAAGCTTCTCAAGCTGGCACAAGATCATATATCCTTTATTCACATTTAAGAATTACAAGAAGCAAACAAATGACCACTGTTACATGGCAAGTTGTCCAGTTTAAACACTATCCAACCATTGATATTTAATATACCTCTCTATTGGATCTTCAAGGATGACCTTGTCCCCAAAGAATTTGATCTACAAATATTACAAGGGACGAATGACTATAGAGAAAAGACAAAAGACTATGCCCAAAAAAAATAATAGAGCAACCAACACTGATAATCTATCATAAGAGAACAGAGTTGGAAAGGAACATCATCATGTCATATATTAAAAGATTGGAAACCGATACCATTTTCTATGACACCTGAAATGAAAAGTTGAAAAAGAAGACCAATTCTGATAGCACACCACAGGTGGATACATTAAGGGAAATCCAACAACAACATAGAAATCTTGAATTTATAAATAAACATAGAAAACTAACGAAAGTCCACATCAACTGAAAAAAAGTAAAATAGCGACACCAAACCACCCCAATCATCAATGGAAAACTAATGTTTCTTCTTTCCCTTGGCCACTTTAACAGCTTTATCTTCACGTTTTGGCTTCTTTGAAGTACCACCTAAATAATTAGCTAAGCATTCAAACTCATCAGGAGCAGACTCATCCTTTTCAATTTTTACTTTGACACCCACTTTTTCACGCGCAATCACTGATGAGCTTGAGCCCTCAGAGTCAAGAAGGGAGCTCTCGACATCCTACGATGTTAGTACTATAAAAAAGGCGAACATCAGTTAGGAATTCATAAATGTGTGTAGAGAAATATGTAGTGCTATGACCAAATGAAGCAAATGATATAAACTCACAGGGTCATCTTCTTGGCTGGAAGACACCATAGTAGGGGAGCCAATTAGAGCTTCCTGTTCAGCCTCAAATGCTTCAATGATTTCAGAGTTTGCAGTCAAGCGTGCCACGATGCATGAATTGGAAGACCCATCCACATATTCCTCTGGAATTCTTAACAGGCAAAGGAATTTTTTGCCTACAATCTTGTTCACAACATCCGCTGGGAGAACATTGTCATCTTCAACATCATCCTGCGCACACACGAGAGCAACCTTATTAATTGGATAGAGACGTGAAATCAATAAATCAATAAATTTAATTTGTGTTACTTAAAGTAAAGGTAACATTAAGATGTGACATGAGAGCAACCTTATCGATGCGTCAAGGCTCACCCTCTCAAATATGTATGCATGCATGCACGTAAACTATGACAACTGATGAAACAGTTTGACCAAGAAAAAAATGTGAAATGTTCTAATTCGTTCTAGAGATAGAAACTCAGTAACTGAAGTCCAACAGAGAAACATTCTAGCCATCGAGAATAGATTTATTGCAAATGTGCAATATGCAAAATCAGATACTCTCAACCTTAAAAGGACGGAAGTGGGCATACTTCCCATGTGGTTGGATAGTTTTTAGCACATCAGGTTCATTATCCCCAGTAAGTTTTGGTTAACATTTGCAGCAAAGGCCAAGCATAATTTCAAACTTTTTTTTAACAAAATAATCCCAAGGACAACATAAAGCAAAGCAATTAATTCCAGAACCTAGTAATTCTAAACGTTTCCAAACCAATCAAATATAAAATAATAGCATACTGTATTTTAAAAAATAAGATATCTGAATGTAACATTCAAACAGTGAATACTAACATAAATAATAACCATAACACATTTAACATGATGTGATAGTGGGTGATATTTGGGAACTAAAATTAAATTAATCATTAAAATATTGTAACACTAAATAAGACGGTGCATGCTGTGATGGTGGGAGATATTTATATTGTAATTTCGAATATTGCCTTCCTAATGAAAAATGAATAACGTTAAAATAATTGTTTGTTTTTTCCAGTGAATATTGAGATTGAAAAAATAAGTTGCACAGGTTACTGAATTAAAACAGTATCACAAACCGCTGGCCCTCTACGTAGTCCTGTGATCTTTCGTCTGTCCGGGTTTCCCAGTAACTCTTCAGCGAGAGTTAAAGTCCGCTGAGGTGTAATACGGTCTGGTGGCTGTGAGACACCAACTCCTGCTGCCTCAAATCTAGTAGTGCATTGAAATCGTTAATTAATTATATAAACACGCTTGGTGTTCAACTTACACAGGCAAAATTTTAAACCAAAGAATACGTAGGCAGAGAACGCACCTTGCAATGAAATCGCTTACTTCTGGCAATTCAGGGTGTATGAGTAGACGGGATGTATACATAGAGTTGGAGATCTTATTCCTACCTGGACACAATTAATTAGCATAAAGTATTTGATTAGTCTATGACATGGGCTTAAAGAATGCAAACCAAGGGTATACTAAAAATAAGTGAAAAACACTAACGATTAAATTCTCGTGCCTTGCACCACTGGAGGATGATCATGACTGGGCCAAACTTGTGAGAAGCCATATATGACAGAAGGTCATCTGCAAATTCCCCCCAAAGTGTACACTGGAGCCGTTCTAGACTGCAAAGTAGCCGCGTGGTTATTGGAACAACCATTGAAGGTTGACAACATGATATAATTAAAAAAATCTCATGCCAACTTACTCTTCATTTGTTAATTCTATGTCCACACTATGTTGTCAGCGTCCTTGGACAGTGCACTCTTCTAGTTAGCCCATGGCAGACACCCTCCCAACAACGTCTAGTAAATGTTTTGGTAGTGAGTACACGCTTACTGGCAATAAATTAATTAAGAAGCATAAAACACACAGACACTAAAACATCACTCACCAAACAGGAATTGGTCATCCAAGTCAGTCGAGAGTATGTCAGAGAAATTCTTGAAAGCGAAACCATAACGTGGGATTCTATGATCATCCTTTCGAGGTCGCACAACGGTGGAAAACTGGAAGTTAACACTATACGGGTGAGCCGTTGGCCAGTACGACCCTGTTGCAGCAACGACATCGAAATTAGAGACCTCTACAACCGTGCCCTCTTCTAGGTGTTTCTTATGGCGACGAACAAATCCACTTCGCACAGATGCATGCACACGATCACCCTGAAAAAGAGTAAAAAAATACAAAAAGGAAACAAAAAATTAATAAAGGGACCAACGCAAAAGGACGGAAGATGAAAGGGCGAAAAAGGCCAATGGAGTGTCCAAAAATGAACCCCTGACATGAATATCCTGCATCACAAGCTCCATGGACGTAGCATCAACAGAACCATGCTGAGAGGGCATATTCCACATGCGGACAAGGCGGACACATATGTGCCAGTTGTGCCGCTTAGGAGTCAAGGCAAGCACTGGATAAAAAACGGTAGCCATCGGAAAAGTGGAAAGGAGACTGAAGATGAAATCGCAGGAGACAGAGCGCCGATTATAAGTGCGAATGAGCTTTTAAAGGAATGGCAGGCAAGAAGGTTTGTAAGTTAGTGTGAGTCAGTAACTGACGCGGGATGAGAGTGAGTAACTTCCAAGCACCTTCCGCCACAAACTGTAATGAAAGGAGGACGTGCGTGTGCCACAACGAATTAATCACATAGAAAAAATAATTATGTAATTGTTTTTTTAAATAAATAGATTGACTGGAATCATTACCAACTTGCGAAGACAAAGGAACTATAATTCAGATTTAGAGATAAAGGAACCATAGGATTAAGTAATAAATAAAATTTAGGCAAAGGAACTATAATTCAGAATCCATAAAAATTAAAAGGGGAAGGGAAAAAAAAGCTGAAGCATAAAACGAAGAACAGAAGAGGTTGTCGGCGTCAGCGCAGAAGAACCATTCACGATGGCTTGCTCTTGTTCGCCGAAGATCGCAGCTCTGTGAAGCTGCCTCTGTCTCTCCATTCGTAGGCTGCTCTCCTGCAGCAATTAGTTTGTTGTTCAGGGTATATGTAACTTTAATTCAGATTTAGAGATAAAGGAACCATAGGATTAAGTAATAAATAAAATTTAGGCAAAGGAACTATAATTCAGAATCCACAAAAAATAAAAGGGGGAAGGGAAAAAAAACCGAAGCATAAAACGCAAAATAGAAGAGGTTGTCGGCGTCAGCGCAGAAGAACCATTCACGACGGCTTGCTCTCTTCTTTAGCTAGATCTAATTTTCGGTGCTCCCAACAGAAGACCCACTCCACCGTTAAGCTCGTCGAACCTGGGGAAGAAGAGATGAACCAGAAGAAAATAATGCCTCCCCAGGTTCCACCTTTGACGATGCTCTCTTGCTGCTGCTCCTCTCTGGTTCACTGAGTCATCGAAGCTCGTTGCTCTGTGAAGCTACCTCCGTCTCTCCATTTGTTGGCTGCTCTCCTTTAGCAATTTCTCTCTTCCTTTTGGGCTTAATGCTTTTGTTTTTCCAATTTCTCTCAGTCAAGCATCGGCCCATTGCTTTTGTTAGCAAATTCTAATTGGTTGAAAGACCCTTCCAATTGGCCCACGTATTCTCTCTGTCATTAGGAAATTGCTTCACAACTTCTTCTCATCCATAAAGTAGAAACCACGTCACTTGTTATACATTCAAAAATAATAGGGAAGACAATAAAATAAAAACAACTTCTCCCTGTTTTTTATTAGAAACTTTATCTTATTAAGTGGTTTTTTTTACTGAATCAGAAATCTATTTTCGTAGCGATAATTCTATAATTTTTTTTTCAGGATATATGTATCAGTAAAATGAAAGAAAGAGATGACATGAATTCTATATTTCAAACTAAATCGGAAATAATTAATTTCATTTAGTCATTAATTTTATTTACTGAATCAGAATAAACATGTAGGTTTTTTTTTTCAGAATATATGTAACTCCAAAACGGATCTGTAGTTTTTTTTTGTTTCTCAGGATATATGTAACTGCAAAACGAAAGAAAGAGATGACATGAATTCTATATTTCAAACCAAATCGGAAATAATTAATTTCATTTAGTCATTAATTTTATTTACTGAATCAGAATAAACATGTAGTTTTTTTTTCATGATATATGTAACTGCAAAACGGATCTGTAGTTTTTTTTTTCTCAAGATATATGTAACTGAAAAACGAAAGAAAGAGCTTACATGAATTCTATATTTCAAACCAAATCGGAAATAATTAATTTCATTTAGTCATTAATTTTATTTACTGAATCAGAATAAACATGTAGTTTTTTTTCAGGATATATGTAACTGCAAAACGGATCTGTAGTTTTTTTTCGTTTCTCAGGATATATGTAACTGCAAAACGGAATTATGTATTTTTTTTTCAGGATATATGTAACTGCAAAAGTGTACTTTTCAGAATATATGTAACTGCAAAACGGAGGGGCTGATGTGGCAAGCAGAGAGCCACTTACGGCTCTGCTTTTATATAGGTATTTCCAATTCCTCTAATCTTTCTGTGTCAATGACTTTACAACAAATAACATTGAAGAAGAAACAAAGTCTAGTCAATATGTGTTGAAGATCATATTCGACAATGCCTTGAATAGATACTGGGAGTAGTTGTTGCATTAAGACATGACAATCATGAGACTTTAGCCCTATTAACTTCAATTTTTTTATAGATACAAGCTTTTTAAAATTTGAAGAATACCCTGAGGGAACTTTGGCGCCATGTAAACACTCACAAAATCTTCTTTTCTCATCCTTAGACAAAGTATGAGCAGCTGGAGGATGAAAAGTTCTATTACCATATGGCCTTGGATGTAAATCTTCTCGTATTCCCATTTCTTACAAATCTAATCTTGCCTTTACGCCATCCTTAGAACTTCCTTGTATGTTGAGCAGTGTCCCAACAATAATATCACATACGTTTTTCCCCACATGTATGAAATTAGTATAGTGTTTGACGTCAAGATTGCGTCAATATGGAAGATCAAAGAAGACGAACCTTTTTTCCATATATTTTTCTCATTTCTACTCTTTGATGACTTACCAAAGATAGTATTGATATTTTTCACCTTTTTATAAATTTTTTCCCCAGTCAATGCCTCTGGAGCATCTTCAAACTCTTAGCCACCGAAAAAAATGTTTTTTAATCTACGATATGGGTGGCTTCATCTAAGAAATCGCCTATGGCCAAGGTAAACCATCTTTTTTCCATGTTTAAGTTGATGGTAGCATGCATTTTCTTTACAAATCAGACATGCTTTGTGGCCTTTAACTCTATATCCTGACAAGTTCCCATATACAGGGAAGTCATTTATAGTACAAAAGATCATTGCTCGTATATTAAAAGTTTCTTTCTTGTTCACATAAAAAACATCAACACCTTTATCCCACAACTCTTTGAAGTCTTCGATCAAGGGTTCTAGGTAAACATCTGTCATTTTTGGGTAGCTTTGGTCCCAAAATCAACATAGACAACATAATGTACTTTCATTTCATACATAACAAAGGAGATAAGTTATAAATTACTAACAGAATAGGCCATGAACTATATATATTGTTTAGGCTACCATAAGGATTCATGCCATCTGTGCTAAGCCCAAGCCTGAGATTCCTAAGTTCTCCATCGAAGCTAGGAAATAATTGATTGATTTTCTACCATTGAGAAGAATAAGCTGGATGTCGAAGCTTTCCATAAAAAATCTACTCATCCGTATGGCGTCTCAAATTTTTGGCCTCAATTTCATTGGCAAACAAATGCTTGAACCTTGGTATGATTGGAAGATACCATAACACTTTTGCAAGGGCCTTGTTTGATTTATACCTCAGAGTTTCACATATCGGACATTGCTCCTTCTCTTCATCTTCTTTTCTATACAATATGCAATCATTAGGGCATGCATGGATCTTTTTAAAGTTCATCCATAGTGGACACAGTATTTTCTTAGCATCATAGTATCGACAAGGCAACACATTATCATCAGGAAGTATGTCTTTAAAGGCCTCAAGCGTTTCTGAAAAACTCTTGTCGCTTCATCCATGCCGTGCTTTCAAGCTTACCAATTTCAATACAACTTTCAGCAATTGGTATTTTTTACACCCTGGGTACAACGGTTTCTCAGCATTACTGCACATATTACCATATGCATGTGATTGTTCAAAAGCCTTTTCTCCTACATCACGAATAATATCCTCTATCCGATCATCCAGATCCTTGTCATTATCATCACAAGTCACTCCCTCTGTTGAGATGCACTTAGCATTTATAATTGTTCACCATGCCATACCCATACTATATACGTCTTGCAAAACCCTTCACAAATTAAATGTGTATATATATCTGCAGCACTTAGTCGCTTCTCATTCAAACATTTTACACAAGGGCAATAAAACATCCTACTATCATCATCGGCATTTCCTTTTGCAAAGTCTAAAAAAACCCTCACCCCAACATCATATTCAACACTCGTCCATTTAGCTTGTATCCAACTACGATCCATATATTCCAACACCTTTTTTTTTGTTTTCTACTTTTCCCCTGGAAAAGGCAGGAGTATGATGAGAGCATGCAATCATTACACCCAAGTACCGAGTATAACTACTACATAATAAACAGGTAGAAGAGAGTTGAGAGATAGTGATAGAAGAAGAGTAATTCGAATAGTACAATTCTCTTTAACAATGCAAATCTGTCTAATACAATGGGTCGACTGCCCATATATATTGTCAGTACGAACATTAGAAATAGAATAGTACCATGGGGATTAGGGGTTCAGTAATTAGAGACCTATTAGCATTAGACATGGTTAAGACAATCTGTTTTACAATATAGCAAATTGTATTCTATTTAATATAGCAGCAAGTTATGTTTTGTTCAATATATTTCCTGTTTTTATAAATTACTCAGCAAAACATAGGTTTATCAGAGTATAGGTTTGTCTAACTTAAATCTCCAATGCAATTTCAACATACATGCCCATAATGACAAAACATGGTGAAGACCAAGCATAAAGAGTTTCATGTATAAAAATAAAGTCTACTAAACTAATTCATTGCTCTAAAACTGCAAATTTCCAATAATTTCATCCATTAATAAGTGAAAAGGTTTAATGCCACTTGCAATTTATATACGAGATGAAAGAGAACCAAAAATTTCTTAAACATAAACTTTAATAACATCATCCAACCACGTGACATGCCTCTAAATTTCCACTAATATAAGTTATTTTAAATAGGCGTATACTTTTTCATACACCCCAAGGAATCATTGTATAATAATTAAATTATATATTATAAATATTATAAAGTACAAAATCTACAATGACCAAATAGTGAAACCATTGCTGAAAGTAGATGGAACACAGACCAATCAATCAATTATTGACTGAAATGAGAGTACTTGGTAAGCTCAGGCAGGCTATACACAAATGAAGCTTTTCGAAGCAAATATATCAGAAATCGCCCAAGATAGTAACAAATTATGCATAGTTTCTAAGACAGGCAAGAGTAGAAAATGACGACCACAAATGTATTAATATTAATTTTCCCCATAGGACATAGGTAGCAACAAACTCATAAAGTACATATTTTCATAAATCCACCAAGATGTGCTCACTGGGACTTGTCATAATGAAATGTACAGTGTCCTTGTCAGAAAAACATAACAGTGTCAACAGTATCCATTTATATACACACACACACATAGATGTATGTATGTATTTACTTGTCCACAAGTGCTTAGTGATGTGCAAGAGCTTAGTTTGAACCATCACATTCCCTCAAAACCAAAGGAAAATTGACCAAACTTGGATACAATTCCTTTGTTCTTTACCTTGAAGAACTTGAGGGCTTAGCTATGGACCATATAACAAACAAGTTCATTCTTGGGTTTTGACAGTGTTCTCCACTGAGTCTCAGTTGCTATTGAAATGAGTCACTAAACACAGTTCCATGATAGAGCAAAGTCTGATAATTGAAGGGGTTTTCTAGCTTTTCAACTACATTTTAAGGTTAACTGTCGCCAATAGTTTAAGAAGTCAAAACGTGGAAAATTGACTAAACATGAAAAGGGAAAAGCAGGGAACAGTTATTATGGGCAGCTTCGAATCACCTGTCAATTAATAAGATAGATACAAGTGCAATCTATCTTCCCAAAAAAGATTAGCACATAATGTGTTGCAGCCTCTAAGTCCAGATAAACAGAGATTATGTTGGAAAAGAAGATAGGATGGATAAGGTTATTGCAGCTGCCATCAAACATGAAGAACACAGCAAATCACGATAGAAACATAATTTCATCCTATATTTTAAATAAGAGCAATACATATAAAGGACATAAATATGAAGCTACTGTTTAGTTGATCCCCTTGCTAGCCTAGGCGGATGACCATATTTTGTGAAGGACAATTGGAATTCCAAATCTGGAGGCAACAACTTCTATATAGTAATTGTATAAGGGTAAATGTAGAGGACGAGGAAGCATACCTCAAAAAAGAGGATGAAGACGAAGACATCCCTGAAATGTAGTGAATAACGAACAGAGCTGACCACCTGAAGCAAAGGATGACAGCGACCCATGAGCGACAACCACGAGCAGCTTGACCGGATTCGATTCTTCTAATTCAAAGATCAAGTAAGGGATGTGGAGTCAAGGGCTGAGGAGAGAAAAGATTGGGATCAAAGTAGCTAGGCTGATTCAGAATGGAAGAGGATTTCAAAATGGAAGAGGGTGGGGAGCTGAGGCGTGAAACTAATTGGGGAAGACTTTTAAGACCGGTTAATAAGATAACCGGTCTTAAAAAGCTTTTAGTAATAAAAGCCTTTTATTACTGAAATAAATATTAACCGGTCTTAAAATAAATATCTTTTAGACTGGTTCTTTCAGCAACCAGTTTAAAAAATAAAAGCCTTAATCTTTTTAGACCGGTTAGTGTAGAACCAGTCTAAATAATATTGTTTAGACCGGTTAATATAATAACCAGTCTCCCACCTTATTTATAATTACAAAAATGCCACCGTGCATTTCTTTTAGACCTTATCCGCTACAACCGGTCTAAATGTGCCGGTCTAAAACACCTTTTTTGTACTAGTGTGAGCTATTGTCATTTCAATTATTTGTCTTGCAAATCAACTTATTTGTCTTGTAAACACACACGATTGTCTTGTAAATGAGGATATTTGTCTTGTAATATGTGTTTTTTACATTGTAATGGGGCTTTTGGGAGGGTAATTTTTGTCCATTCACTCCTCACATTAATTTCACTTCCCCCTTAAAGCTGCGATGATGTTTCAGAATGTTGTGGGGCTTTTGGAAATTATTTTGCTAAAGTGGGAGCAATGTGAAATTTTTCCCCAAAAAAAAAATAGTTGCGTGGTAAGAACAGTTGAATTACACTAATAACCTTGGAAAATTTATACACTTATAATATGCATACGGTAGAGATATTTTTCATTCACCATGTTCGCTCTCACTTGTCGAGGCTGTAGCAGTACGTATAGAGTATAAACCATAAGTCAGAAATCAACAAAGCCGTATTATTAGATGGTGTGTGCACGTATAAGGCCTGTTTGAGAAAGTGGTGGAAAAAAATATTCACCTAAGTCGAGACAAAACTCCTCTCACAAACTTACCTCGTATATTGTAAATTACGTTGGAAAAGAACTTTCTACCCTAATCCATCCAGGCATGTACTTTCTCCAAATTATCTAGATACTACGTGATTCACGGATCACTAAATCTTATTATTTTTTTTCAAATTGAATTAAATACATCTCCTTGTCTCCTTCTAGATGGAAAAAGAAAAAAAAAATAAAAGCTTTTACTTGTCAACATGAAAAATAAGAACTTATAACTATCTCTATCTCTCCAATAAAGGTTAAGGTTGGTTTAATTGGTGAAGGGATTGATTTATAATTATAAGGTTATAAATTTAAATCCAACCTATGTGAGAATCTATTGGTGGGTGATCTATATGTATATTTCTAAGCCTTCTACGTTTAAAGGCATGCCCTGGCCTAACCTGGTGAGTTCCCAGAACCCAACTTACCTAAATTTTCTTTGATAAAAAAAATCATCTTAGTCTCTTGTACGTTTCCACGCATCATAAGGGGAGTTTGGGATAGCTTATTTTTTGGATCATAAGTGCTTATTACGTAAGTCGAGATAAAACTCCTCTCATATATTTACCTCATATACCATAAATTACGATTTATAAGTACTTATAAATAAAAAATAAACTATCCAAAACGAGAATATAATCGTTCATCCCTATTGTTTTGCTTTTATAACTCGTATAGTGATAGCCGAAGGCAAGGTTTTTGTTTGGCTCATAGATACATATATAGTAAAATAGCCATATATAACCGTAGTGATAATGAAATAGTGTTTGTTTGGATTAGCGGTAGAAGCTATTTTTCTAATATGATTTATGAAATATGAGGTAAGTATGTGAGAGAAATTTTGTTTCAACTTATATAAACGTATTTCTATAACACTCACTCAAACAGCCGAGAGATGACTTGATAATGGTCAAGAAACACCTCACATGGAGACCGACAGGGATGCTTCTCCATCTTGGGCCCGTACCCCATGCAAGATAGTAGTAATTGCGACTTTTCGTTCCATTGCATCAGGTTAGTGTTGACAATTAATTGTGCAGGGCGCAGACTGTATATAATTATGAACGAATTGTCTTGTCTTTAGTTTGGTCATATAAAGATCTTAATTTAACTATTACTCCCTTCTTTGCTTAATATAATATATATTTAGAGAGTTAATATTTATAATAAATATAAGACATAGTTTTCATATTTACAAATCTTTTTTTTTAATTTATCCTTATTAATACTCTCAAAATAATAATCAAGCAAGAGAGGGAATTGGAGAATTAAAGAAGATGAATAAGATGTTTTATGAAATACGTATCATATTAACTACTCCTCTGGTCCTTAATATAAGACATATTTATCTAATTTGATTAGATTAAGGAAGTTAGTTAATATAACATGTATTTTTTAAAACATCATAATCATCTTTCTTAATTCTTTCCTTCCCACTTGTCCTTGATTATTGTTGAGGGATCATCAATAGGGGTAAATTAGGAAAAGATTGATAAATATGAAAAATATATCTTATATTTAGGACCAAGATCAATTCTCTAAATATGTCTTATATTAAATATTAGAGGCAGCAACTAAACTAACTTTTTTAATTTAATCAAATAAAAAAAATATGTCTTATATTAACCACGAGATAATTAATTATGTTAGTTCAAAAACTTTAGTCATGAAGTTGCAATTATATATATTTTTCTTAAAAAAAAGAACGTTTTTTTATAGGAAAAATAGACTGATAGGCTGATCTAGAGGGGTAGGGGAGGTTTTTTTTTTGGTTGCCCACCCGGTTCACCAAAGTTTTGCCCTGACTACATCCGAATCTGACCCGCGTCGCGCACCTGGTTATGGTGGGAGAGTCTCCTAATGAAAATTTTCTGCATATACAAGGCTCAAACCCGAGACTTTACTTAAGCGGAACCAAACCACTTACCACTTAGACCAACTCCCATCGGTTGTAGTGGAGTTTTTACTTGCCACTCAATGGATTAGCCCCGCGGGCCACCCTCCGCTACAAGGTCTTTCCAGGGGCCTATAATGAATTTTAAATGTGTAGAATTTTATTTTTTTTCATCAATTCTTTTTGCTTACCATTTTGTACAGATAAATTTATTTTTAAATTGAATAACACATGTTTTTTTTATTGGATATAAAATATAAGTGGAAGCTTATGCTATCCTAGCCAAGAAAAAAAAACAGTGAGATAGATATTCCACTGAGCTTTGAGCTATTTTTAGGAGGAAAAAAATCCAATTAATTTGAACGAATACCTTCATGAAAATATTTTTAAATAAAAATAAAAAAAGTATAAATTCTTTGTGTGTGATTTTAGTAAATTTCTCTTCCATAGCAAGCATTACTCACTTTATAACATATATCACTACATTTGAATTATTAGAAAGGGAATGTCAATAATAGTAGTTTAAAAAAATGATAAATATAAAAGACATAGAAGATTAATGTTTTGCATTTAGGATCAAAACTAACCTTACAACAAGCACCTAAATTTAAGACATGAGGGAGGAATAATTAATCTAATATTTCATGGGATGTGAATCACGTGTAAGGCCTCCTATAGCAAAAAATTGGGTAGAAAATTAAAAACTAGTACAGCCTCCATTTTTGACGGGATCGCCATAATCCAAAACATGAAGAATATCCATATGTTTTGCTCCTAGCTGGTCGCGCGTGATTAAATAAAGCACCGACCAATCTGAGAAAAAGAAAAGAGAGGGGGAGAAGAAATGTGACTCGACGAATACAAAATTGATCGCATGTCAATTAGGACGACATAAGAGGGCAATTCCATATGGCTGTTAGGAATCAAGCGTACAAAAAACACTGTACTTATAGCGGGTGCACCGTGCCGCACGACCGATCCTGGTGGGCCCAATGCATGAACTCTTAGGGTGTGTTTGGTTTGAGGGGAAGGTAGGGGAGGGAGATTACCATTTTAGATAAAAGAAATTCAAAATTTATCCTATCATTTTTTTAAATTTTGGATTTCCGCTCAAAATTTAAATTCCTTCAACCCAAAAAGGTAATTTACCTATCCTCCCATTCTCTCCACCCCTCCCCTCCCCTCAAACCAAACACACCCTTAGGGTGTGTTTGGTTTGATGGGGAGGAGAGGAGAGAGGGAAGGGTGACAAATTACAATTTTAGACGGGAGAAACCCAAAATTTATACTCTCATTCTTTTTATATTTTGGGTTCCCGCCCAAAATTTAAAAACCTTCAACCCAAAAAGGTAATTTAACCTCCTCCCTCCTCTCAAACCAAACACACCTTTAGAATATGGCTTCTGGTTAGCCACTGTCTTTACCCCAAAGTGGTAAGGGGAGAGGAATGTCTCAAATGAGCTCTATATTCGTTTCCTCTTTATTTCATGTATCTACGATTAAATCAAATTTTAATGGTTGAGATTTAATACCATATAAAAATAATATTATTACATTAAATATAATAAAAATCTACCATAACAAATAGAATAAATCTCAACCATTAAAACTTGATCTAATGGAGAATACATTAAATGGAAAGGAAATAAAGAGAACCTCTCTCACGAGTCGAATGATGGATGGTGAATTTTTTTCAATGCATTCAGTAGTCTCAATTTTTTTTTAATAGCACCTTATATCTCAAAGTAATTTTCGTGCACTTAGTGTCTTAAATTTTTTCGGTAGCATCTTATGTCTTAAAATAATTTTTGTTATATCTAACATTCTATTTTTTTTTCAGTATCACTCCGTATCCTAATTTAAAAGTGCTTGTCGTTGAAAATAAATTTTAAGCATAAAATCACACTTAAAATTACTCTAAAAGATAAGGGGTGTTACTTAAAAAAATACAAAATAATAAGGTGAGGGATACTAAATACTAGGTGCTATTGAAAAAATATTTTAAAACGCTTAGTGTATTAAAAATTATTTTGGGATATGATACTCTATTGGAAAAATACTTCATAGTTCGAACTATTAGCGGCTCAATTTTTTTTTTTTTAAAGGTTCCTCATCCATCGTTTAATCCCAAAGCAGTGTAGTTTTGGGTAGAGTACGGCCGCAGATGATAAGGGAAAAGGGGGGAAGCCAGGTCGCACTTATAGCATGTTTGGATTAGGTTATTTTTTATTTATAAGTGCTTTTCATGTAAGTCGAGACAAAATTCCTCTTACATACTTACCTCGTATACTGTAAATTATGATTTAAAAGTATTTATAAGCTAAATTTAGTTATCCCAAACAATCACTTAATCCATTGACTGAGTGCAACGCCGTATGTTCTTTTGATCAAACAATCTGAAATCCACCCTTTTCACATTAACCAACCATGTTTATTTCCTTCAATTATGCAATACCTGATGCGTGCTCTTATTAATTTTAGCCCTGCATTATGACTCTTTCTATTCAATTCCCTTAATTAATAAAGTCGGCAGGATAATGAATATAATATATAGAGTACTATATATTTGCCAATATATATATATATATATATATATATCCGCTGCACAAGCATTGATTATTTTTTAAATGTGAAGTGTATGGACGCAAATTGCAGGAATTGCAACATTTGGTGGCAGGAGAGGGGTGTCTTTATTGATTTCTCTTCCCATTTAATATCTCTATCATTATATCAACATTTAATAGTTAAGATTTAATGATAGATTTTTATTATATTTAAAATTATAATAATATTTTTATATCTATAATTAAATCTCAACTATTAAAAGTTAATATAAAAGCATATACATTAAATGGAGAGTGAGATAATAGAGACATCACTTTCTCCCAATGATGTGAGAGCCGAGCTGGAACGAACGGCTAGACCTTTGCCGGAAGTGGCAACAGCTCATTTTTAGGGTGAGGGCCGTTTTGGAGGTTAAGTTGTTTTGGATAGGGGACAAGCTGATTTTGGCTCAAAAACCGCTTTTAGGCCGGAAACCGGAACGGATAAGCAAGAACTGAAGAGTCTGAAATAGTAGGGGAATCAATAAGGAAAAAAATGAATGAAGTTGGGAAAAATAAGTCCAAGCCTTATATTTTGGCAGATTAAAAACACTCTCAATTACACTATAAAAACATGCAAAAAAAAACCTTGCGTTTTGCTTGGATCTTCATCTCTCCCACCTCTTCTTTTCCTCTTCCATTGTCGCCGTTGAGCCTGGACATTGGTGTGGGTTTTTTCGTCATCTGATATTTGTGTGCTCATAGCCGTTGTTGGTAGAAAAATGGGAGAGAGCAGTGAAAATGAAATAACTTACTGAACAAAATGAAACCACAGAGAGAGAGAGAGAGTATCGAAGGTTGCATGGGAAGACCAAAATAGTTAGAGAGGTGGTGGCTATTTTTGCTTAAAAAATGGTGAAATCTAGAAGAAAAATAAATGAGAGTTGCGGAAAAAGTAAAACAAATATTAAATATTTATATGATATATTCAAATTTTCATTTGCCCCCATTTGATGTGTTGTGATGCTATGAATAGTAACTACGGCTGTGCTGCCTATGTCACTGTATGTGAGGGAAAAGCTTATGTCTAATCACATAGATTAGGTATTCTAGTAAGTATAAAATATAAATTGTACAGTAGGGTATGCAGATAATTAGATATTTTATGAATTTTGGTGAAATCATATAATTGCTCTTTTTTTTGTCGAAAGATATACTCTCTCCATTCTTAAATATAAAATAGAGTTGATTTTTTTAGAGATATTAAGAAAACTAATTAAATTATTTTAAAATATTTGTATGTATCATTTTTTTCTCTAAGCTATTTTGCCAAATTTATAAATTAATATATATAGGTTTAAGGAGCAAATTTACTAATGAAGTTTTGTTCGAGGAGCGTCTGGTACAAATATGTTTTAGAAGGGGCAAAAATACCAATGAACAATTAAAAAGGGGCATCCATCACAAAAACCGTTAAATCCGTACAATGGTGTTAAATTATAAGAGAAGAAAATCCCTAACAGCGTTAGTACGGATTTAACGATTTTTATGTTGGATACCCCTTTTTAATTGTTAATTGGTATTTTTTGCCCTTCTAAAACATATTTGCGCTAGACGCTCCTTGGACAAAACTTCGTTGGTAAATTTGCTCCTTAACCCATATATATATAATCTAATGATATACAACATATAATATGATTAAATAACTTATTTAACTTCCTTAATCTTTCCAAAAAAAAAAAACTCTATATTATATTTAGAACCGGTATAGTTACTTTTTGACTCCTGGAATATAAGGTGAAAAATAAATATTACTTTTAATAAAAATTAAAAAATCAAAACCATTGCAATTATCTAATGGCACTACAAAAAAAACCACTTTTATCGGCGATATTTGGCGGCGACTTTTAATGTCGCCGCTGAATGTGAGACTTTTGGCGGCGACAAAAGTGTCGCCGCTAAAAGTTACACCTTCAGCGGCGACAACACAATGTCGCTGCTGAAAGTGAGACTTTCAGCGGTGACTTTTAATGTCGCCGCTGAAGGTGTCACTTTCCGCGGCGACATGGTGTTGTCGTCGCCAAAAGTGTGTTTCAGTGGCGACTTTAGTGTCGCCGCTAAAAGTCTTATTTGAAATTTTAAAAAAAAAATTTTAAAAACACATTCAGCGGCGACTATTAAAAGTCGCAGCTGAAACTCACTTTCAGCGGCGACTTTAGTGTCGCCGCTCAAAGTCTTATTTAAAATTTTTTAAAATTTTTTTTTTAAAAACACCTTCAGCAGCGACTATTAAAAATCGCCGCTAAAACTCACTTTCGGCGGCGACTTTAGTGTCGCCGCTAAAAGTCTTATTTAAAATTTAAAAAAAAAAATTTTAAAAACACTTTCAGCGGCGACTATTAAAAGTCGCCACTGAAACTCACTTCCAGCGACCACTTTAGTGTCGCCGCTAAAAGTCTTATTTAAAATTAAAAAAAAATTTTAAAAACACTTTCAGCGGCGACTTTAATGTCGTCGCTCAAAGTCTTATTTGAAATTTTTTAAATTTTTTTTTTAAAACACTTTCAGCGGCGACTATCAAAAGTCGCCGCTGAAACTCACTTTTAGCAGCGACAACTAAAGTCGCCACTGAAAGTCAATTTCATATTTTTTTTATTAATATTTTTTGAAAATAATATTTATAAAATTAAAATATTAATTATTAAATAATTCTATTTAACCTTAATTATTAAAATTATATTATTACTTATTAATATTATATTTATAATTTTATATTAAAAATAATATTTATGATATTAAATTATTATTTATTAAGTAATTTTAATTAAAACATTTTTTAATTTAAATATATAAATATTTTTTTCGTTTTTATTTAATTTTTCATTATTTTTAATGATATTATATTTAATTAATAATTAATTATATGTATATAATTAATTAATTATATTTATGTATGATTATATATATGATAATATTATATATATAATAACATGTAATAATGTGACATAGGTTCATTTCGGCGCAACTGACAGAGATTCGCGAGCGATGGCATCAGTTCCCTAAAAAATTGAAAAATTATTTTTAAAAAAAATTCAAATTTTTGTTTTAAAAATAATTTTTCAATTTTTTTTTAAAAAAATTAATACGTTCAGCGGCGACAAATGTCGCCGCTGAAAGTCACCTTCCGCGGCGACACAAAGGTGACTTTCAGCGGCGACAAAATTCGCAGCTGAAAGTATACTTTCAGCGGCGACAAAAATTGTCGCCGCAAATACTATTCGCGACAGTCGCATAGGCAGCGACTTTTAGACTTTCAGCGGCGACTTTTGTCGCCACCAAAAGTCTTTTTTTTTTTGTAGTGTGGGTTAGGTTATTTTCCAACTAATCAGGTGATTCATCGAAGGGGTTTTTAATTTCTTATTATCTTTCAACTTTTTAATATAAGAAAAGAAGATTGAGGTTTAATCTGTACTCTATGTAATTTTAAAAAACGAGTTTGTTTAATTCACTTTTCAAAATAATATTTATTAATATATATATATATATATATTATTTTAATTTATTTATTAAATCATTAGTATGATCAAACAGCTCAACCGTTTCAATTATTTGAACTATGATCTGTTAGCTTTTCCGGTTCAATGTTCAATCTGGTTTTTAAAACATTGCTTTCTCCTTAGTGGCAATAATCAGACAATCATAGAGGAGCAGGTCCGCATCAAATTCCGTTTTTGGCTCCACATTATACTTTTTATCTTCTGAAGAGAAAGATATCATCAAGCACACGCATGTTCTGTGCAACCATAGAAGTGCTCACTATATCCCTCATAAACTCTTTTAGCGGGCAATATGATAACAACACACCATTCACAAAATCCTAAATTGGTTACTTGGACTGATTTTTTGGGATTTAATTTGTAAAATTCAGTGGAACAATTTGACATTTGAGTATTCCAAAGGAATTTTAGAAAATATTTTTTATAAGGATGATGAGAGAGTGTAGAGTTAATATGACGTTGGAGTTTAGTATAATGGATAAGGATATTGTTATATATTTAACAAAAAAAATACTATTAAAAATTACTTGAATTTTATAATAAGTTTAATATTTTAACCATTTCTATTGTGGGATTAGTCCAAAGTGATTTGTATTTAAGATTGAAGTGATATAATTCTTTCTAGCAATTTAGTAGTGGCCTTAATTAAAAGATCAGTCTAATAGTTTTGATTATTCCCCCTTTTGTTTTTTTTGCGAAATAATAGTTTTGATTATTCAATGAATAATACTTTTTTTTTTTGGACTGATATTCAATGAATAATACTACTCCCTCTGCTTCTTTTTTGTAAAGAGGGGGACAGTGGATACGGCATGCTTCCTTTTATAAAAGAGGGGGACAGTGGATACGGCATGCTTCCTTTTATAAAAGAGATTTAGATGTTGGTCATTTTTTGTGTGTTGATTTTCCATTTTTCCTGTTTTATTACTCATATTACCCATACTATTGTATTTAATTCTCACACATTCTAACTCCACCAACCATTCTCTTTTACATAAATGTGGGTATTTTTAACAAACAAAATTACATTTTTAACATTTTTATTGTCTCCAATTAATTTTAACTAACTATTTGAATAATATAATTCAATTAATTAAATTTTATAAAAAGGAACAGAGGGAGTATATACTGTTACCCATGTTTTAATTATTTTATAAAGGATTAAGGGGCAAATCTATCAACGATGTTTTAAGAAAAGAGCATCTGGCACAATTACTTTTTAGAAGGGGTAAAAATACTAATGAATAATTAAAAAGGGGCATCCACCACAAAAATCGTTAATCCGTACTAACGCCGTTAGGGATTTTCTTCTTTTGTGATTTAACGTCGTTAGTATAGATTTAACGGTTTTTGTGATAAATATCCCTTTTTTTAATTGTTCATTAGTATTTTTACCCCTTCTAAGAAATAATTGTGCCAGATACTCTTTTTTTAAAACATCTTTGATAGATTTACCCTTAAACCTTTTATAAATTTAAAGTGAATGCTTGCTCCCAAAAAAACAAAAGAAAAGTGAATGGACGCAAAATAGGCACGCACTGCCAACCGTGGTTGGTCTTGGCCATATATATAAAGGCAATCACAGAAGCAAATCCTCATCAATAGTTCCATTGTTAGCTCAATACTATACCTTGTGAAGAGCAAAATAATAAAATATCATCAAGCACCATGTTCTGTAGTACAACCACAGAAATGTCCACCATATCCCTCATATTATCTTTTATCACTTTTATCTTCCTTCTTCACAAAGTCTTCTCCAATGTGAAACAAAAGAAGAATGATCAGAAACTGACACGACCACCAGGTCCGGTGGCCCCGCCGGTCATCGGAAACCTCCACATGTTGGGTTCACTTCCTCACCGGACCCTTCAGTCATTAGCCAAGCGATACGGTCCAATCATGTCGTTGCGGCTAGGGCAAGTCCCGGCGGTTGTAGTCTCTTCACCGGAGGCGGCCGAGCTGTTCCTGAAGACCCACGACTTAACATTCGCGAGCCGACCAAAGAGTCAGTTTTCTGAGTTCATGTTCTACGGCACCGGCGGCATGGTGACTGCTGAATATGGTCCATACTGGCGCAAAATGAGGAAGCTGTGTATTCTGCAACTTCTCAGCTCGTCAAAGGTTCATTCGTACGGTCCTTTACGGCGGAAGGAGCTGGGATTAGCAGTTTCGTCGTTAAGGAAGAAGGCGGCGGCGCATGAAGTTGTTGACGTGAGTGAGGTGGTGAAGAAACTTGTAGAGGATATGACGTATATGATGGTTCTTGGGCGTAAGAAAGATGACCAGTATGATTTGAAGGGACTTGCTCAAGAGATCATGTGCTTGGGTGGGACTTTTAATCTTGCAGATTTTGTCCCTTGTCTAGGCCCTTTTGATCTTCAGGTATTAAACACGACTTTTATTCACACCAGAATCCGTTTGTGTTTTTTCCTCAGTAAAACTCATATTTCTTTTATGCCCTTGTTAAGCAAGAAGATTCAAAGAAGATTTAATTTACAGAGAAATTTTGAGGTTTACGTTAGGGAGAAAGACAGAAAAATACCACTTGAACTTCAAAATCCCAAATTAGTCATTTGACAAAGATTTGCATTGTCAATCCCATTACCATTCTTATCAATCCCATTACCATTTTTGTTAGCGGGATTGTGAAGTTCAAATGGTATTTTTCTGTCTTTTTCCCTTTACATTATGATATTTTGTGGGCAAGAAATGATGCTATTTTTAATTTTTTTACAATTTTACATAGGAAAATATTCTAAAATTACGTTGTTTTGATTTAATTTTCAAAAAATTGTAAAAAATAATAATTCAAAATTGCATCATTTCTTGCCCATAAGACATTAAAATATCACTCATTTATATAAAATCTATCCATAAGAAAATATTTGAAAATTAGATATTAAAAAGGGCATTAGAAACATAGGCACCAATCCCTAAATTTTGAAGTTTGAGTAGCTTTTGCCTGTATTATTTAATAATCTTCGGTCCTTAATGCAAAATCCAATTGATTTTTTTAGGAAAGATTAAGGAAGTTATATAAGTTTCTTAATTATATATCATATATCGTGTATTATTTGATTATATATTAGTTCATAAGTCATACAAATTAGGTTGGTACAAAAAATATAAATATCAATATTTTAAAATAATTTATTTATTTTCTTAATATTTTTTTTAAAAAAAATCAACTGCGTGTTATATTAAGGATTAAAGGTAATACCTAACATGACTAATGATTTGACTCTTTATTTGGCCAGGGATTAAAACGAAGGTCAAAGAAAACAAGCAAAGCACTTGACGACCTGCTGGAGAAGATAATAAAAGAGCACGAGGAAGCTGCTCCTAATAATATGCATAAAGACGAAGACTTCATAGACGTATTGCTCTCGCAAATGAACCAGCCCATGGATTATAATTCCCAAGGCGATGAGCAAAATCTTGTTAATCGAACAAACATAAAGGCAATAGTGGTTGAAATGATAGTTGCAACACTTGAAACATCTGCAACTGCAATTGACTGGGTCTTATCAGAACTCTTAAGGCATCAAAGAGTGATGAAAAATCTTCAAGATGAGATAAAAAGTATAATTGGAATGGATAGAATGGTAGAGGAAATGGATTTACAGAAATTTAATTATTTGGATTTGGTGGTGAAGGAGACCTTCAGACTCTACCCTGCAGGACCATTATTACTTCCTAGAGAATCAAGGGAAGATATCATAATTGGTGGATATCATATTGAGAAAAAATCAAGGGTTCTTATAAATGCATGGGCGATAGGAAGAGATTCAAATGTGTGGTCAGATAATGCTGAAACATTTTATCCAGAGAGATTTATGAGTAATAGTATAGATCTCCAAGGAAAAGATTATGAATTGATACCATTTGGTTCTGGTCGACGAGGTTGTCCAGGTATGCAATTGGGTCTGAGGACCATGAAACTAGTTATAGCTCAATTGGTGCATTGTTTTAATTGGGAGCTTCCTTCCGGTATGAGTCCTACAAATTTGGACATGAGCGAGAAATTTGGACTCTCAATAACTAGAGTGAACCCCCTACTGGCAATTCCAAGTTGTCGCCTATCTAGTGAAGCCTGTGAAGAATAGACCAATAATCTTAATTAGTCTAAGGTACATGGCAAAAGTATATATGTATAATTTATATGTTTGAAGTGTGTGTGTGTGTGTGTATATGGCATGAGACATCTTGCCTATTTCAATAATGCTACTAATATTTTAATATATTTAGCATACATTTCATATTTCTCTCTTTTCCTCCCCTGTTGACATATCGACTAATAGAAAACTTCAATGAAATGCCAATATATGCGAGTGTACATTCTTATCCTCATAAAATAAAGTTTTTGAAGAGTGTGAAAAAGGCATATCAACTTTTAATGGTGGGAAAAGTGAAAGGAAAACGGGAGAAGACAATACTACAAAATAAGGATTTAGAGGCGCCTCTTCTATGACACTTCTTTAAAGAAGCGCCATAGATAATTGTTTGTCAAAAAAAAAAAAGGTTAAGAAGCTATGTTGCTTCCTATAATAAGTGTCATAGCTTGTATTAGGCTTGTGTGGCACTCTCCTTAACAAGCGGCATGTAAAACATTCATAAGGAAAAGAAAAAAGAAAAATGAAAGTCCCAACTATGATGCTTTCTTAAGAAAGAGCTATAGCTAGGTTATTTTTAGAAAATATTTTTCTTTTTATTTTTTGGAGCCACAGGCTATTGGCTCCGTAAATTCCATAGGCTATTAAGAAAGCGCCATAGCTAGGCTCTTGCTCTCTCATTAGTCCCAGCTATGTTGCTTCATGCATGCACACGTTATCCCCCTACTCACGTGCTTGCCAAGGCCACAGGCACATGGCCACAGTCGGCCTTGGTGTTTTGCCAAGACTACTGTGGCCTTGTGAGGGCTAGCAACGACGCTTGCTTAAGCAAGCCCTGGCGAAGGTTTAATGGAGAAACCTTGGCCGGCTCTTGCTTGTGTGCACCTCCTAAGCCGGCACTTGCCCCACCAAGTGTCGACCAAGGCCCCTGCCGATACCCTATTCAGCATTTTTTTGGTCAATCGTATGTAGCCTTTTGGCAGGCACGCAAGTGGCCTAGCATGCGCAAAAGTTGTCTTCCTTCTCGATCTATATATTATCTAGACTAATGAGAGAGCAAGAGACAAACATTGCGCACCTAGAGACTGAGAGTGAGAGTTAAGAGCTACTACCACCATAGTGGAGAGATCACAGAAGGCGATCGAGCTTTAATCATCACCTTCATTCCTCCTTCATATGCTAAGGACATGCAAGTTGATTATTAGCTAAGACACCCCGTTAATTAAGGTAAGCTTCAACACCTTCTTTTCTTATTTATTTATTTATTTTTTCAGTATCATTCTTTCCTTATTTAATTTATATGGTTTTGGCATTAATTCTCTTATTATCTTTACTTCCATTTAATTTGCCGACCAATGCTTTAATTTCCCTTAGAATTATTTCAATAGGGGGAATTTAGATTATGTTTTTTGTATTATTTTAACTAATCTATTTTTTTTGTTTAATTACAAGTTAAGAAGTTGATAGTTTCACTGTCACCATTCATTTCTTCACTTAGCTTTCACGTGAATAATAGAGACAATAATATATACTGTACTTTCTAGTCTTACTTTTCATTTATTTGACTTAATAATAATAATACTGGTTACTTTATATCAATTAAGGTTACGTTTGAAGGCTAATAATAATAAGGCGTTTACTTTTCAATTGTTTGACTTAATAATAATAATAATAACGGTTATTTTATATCAATTAAGGTTACGTTTGAAGGCTAATAATAATAAGGCGTCTAAGATAGATTAAAGAGGGATGCAATGGCGCTTTTACAGCAAGTGTCATAGCTCCCTTCACCATTTAATTTTTTTTTATGTACTGAAGGGATGCTATGGCGCTTGGTGTCCAAGCGCCGTAGGTTTTATAGACCTTCTATATATATGCCACTTAAAGTAAAAGCGCTATATAAGGTATAAAATTTGCCACCCCCGCCATTATCATCATCTTTCATCTTTCTCCCGCGTCCTCCCATACTCTATTTTCTAGATCTAATTGGTCCCCACTTTACCTTTCCTTATCCATTGTTCCCACACTCTCCTCTCTTTGACGGTTGCTATTGGAAACTTTGTTGGTCCCACTGTTTGTTTTGTCTTGTCTCTACGTGCACATTTCTTCAAAAAATGTTGGTCACCACACTTCCATTACAATACAAAGCTTGGTTACCCACATGTTCTTTGCTTTGTCTCAGCCTCATACAAAAAGTTTCCCAGCTCCTAAGTTTTTTTAGGTACGTTTTCTTCTTCTTCTTTTTTTTTCTTTTTGGTAAAATCTGTCGTGAATATTATGACTTTTTTTTCAGGTATTTATTGGAAGTTTTAGTTGTCTTCTTAAAGCTTGGTCGGCTGCACAAACAAAAAAGGCAAAATTCCTAGCGAACAAGCCAGAAAAGTTGCCAAATATTGTGTAAGTAGTTGATTATACATACACTAAAGATTTAGCTTTACTTAACTTATTCTATTTTATAATAGTTAATATTGTTGTAATTCTTTTTGTGATAGTGCTCAATGACATAGGAGTAGCCAGGCTTAGTGAATTATGTTGGTCGTGACAATTTGCTCAGCAGAGAGCTTGGTGTTCCTGAATATGATAGTTGTGTTAGGGGTACTTGTTTTGCAGTGACCCAAACATCATACTACTAACCTAAAAAGCGAGCCATAAAAAATGACTTACTGCAACTACAGAAGAAAATTTTTGACTACAAGCATCATGCAGACCAAAGGATTAGTGGCTATGAGCATCAAGTAGAACAATTCACTGATCATATGTATTTGATGCAAGAGCAAAACACGTTATTGAAGGCACAAATTGGCGCCTTACTACAATCTAGGCCAGGACCTAGTCTAGTGTATGACAACATAAGTGCGAGGGGTAGTTGCCCCTCCATGCCTAAAGTCTCAATTCCTTTAGTAATTAATTTCTTCTCTACTTCACTTTTAGTTACGTTATACATTAGTGTCCCTTAATATATTAACTCTAATTTTCATAAGGGCGAATCAGACTACAAGTTTCACGTCGATGATTCTTTCAAGCACGCAGTTGCTGTCGGCATGGTCTACAACCTCAAAAGTGATATATTGCATAATTCACCATTATCGTTGAACACACTCTAAGTAAGGGTCGATGTATGCATAAATGACGATGCCCCTTTACCAATCCCTTCTCAGGATGAAGCAATAATGGTGAAAGATATCGTCGGTGGTTATGTTGTATGACCAATAGGTTTGATTGAGTCATATGAAAAGGTAGTTAATTAACAATTCCTTTTACATTTTCTATACACTTCTGTCTAAAACCACATTATTTAATTTTATGATTTTTTTAGGTTGCTGCTCGTCATAAAGGAAAACGAATTGAAGGGCATGGGAAGAACTCAAAGTGTTCATCAACTAAAGAGAAGTCCCAACCCTAAACCAGCAACTGAAGCAACCGATAAATGCCCTCGTATCACTAACAATTGGTATCAATGGCACCAGCTTTTGATCAGCCAAGGAGGTCAGTCAATACATTTTGATATCAACATCTATCATGTAGTTATAGATGATCATGTCGATGGTAGTGTGCCAAACAAAGTTCTTAGTTGTGATTGGCTTAGTACGACGACCCTCAACATATGGATTAGGTACATCATCATCATCATCATTTATCACTATTATTATTATTATTATTATTAATCATTAACTTTTTTAGGTTTTAATGACATTGTTTATTTTCTATAAAGGCACTTGTACCACGATCTGTTATTGCACACAGAAAGGGCAAATAGATTCGTATTATTCAACCCACACCTCCTTAGCATCTAGTATATGGGGAGATTAGATGTGGAAGCACTATGTAACGATATTAAGGACATCTTCGTGTGAAGAGCAACCTTGAAGATGATCTTTATTATTCCATACAATCCGAGGTAAGTTATTTGCGACAGTATTTTAATATATGCTTTTTTATTCTTTCATTTTTACTATAACATGATTGTCGAAGTAAAATTTTCAAAATATTTTAGGGGACATTGGATTTTGATTGTTGTACGTCTAGCGGTTGCTGGAGTCCCCAGGATTTACTATTTGGATCCTATAAAGACCGGTTATCCAGACAACCGCCTTGATTTGAAGATTATAATCAATAAGTAAGTGTATGGGTGTATGTGTAAATTTGTCATTATTGAATTACCAAAATTAATTAGTTACTACTTGTTTTGTTAGTGCATTGACCGCTTACCGAAGCAACGTTGGATTAAGCTATTCTACATGCAAAGACCCATCCAGTAGCTATCCTTGGAGGAAGATTGCGATACTTATATATATGAATTTAATTTCTCAAAGTTTGTTATTCAAAAATTTTTCTTCAAATATTTACTTAACTATTTCATTGTCTTGTCAGTGCCCATTTCAACCAAACAATAATGATTGCGGTTATTACATTATGAAATTTATGAAAGATGTAGTTACTCATAATCACCTTTCTATTCCTACGCAAGTAAGTTCGTTTACTTGCAGTTACTGTGTTTTAACTTTAATTGACAAGTGTCTCAGTTAATTGATTTTTAGTGATTTTAATTCATTCTGTGCATGCTTTTATGTAGTATTATGAAGATCAACGTTGTGACTAGTTGACTGACTAGCAAATAGATGAAATTATTGAAGAATGGTGTGAATATATAGTTAGGGAATTAGCTAATATTTAGGTACATACGTAGGTTGTTTCTTGCCTATTCATCTTGGTTATTTATGAATTAGTTGTACATTAAAATTATTTCTTACCTACATTCTACATACATAGGCACTTAAAATTAGTTGTATATTATTTGTTACGTTGAAATTAAATTACATTAGTATTGATTTTATGAATTAATATTTTGATTTGAGTTATTTCATTCTGATTTGGTATGATTTTTGCTTGGGTTTTTACTGCTGTGGATTTGTAAAATGTAAATTGCTGGGATTGAATACGTATGGGCGGTTAAAAAAAAGTACCTCCAACAGAGCTTCCCAGGGGAAGCGCCATTAGAGGTACTTCTTGTTTTAATTTGGACCTCCTGTAGCGCTTCTCTGGATAAGTACTAGAGCTTTATATTAAAAAAAATAAAATACTCAAGCTATGGTGCTTCCGTATATTCAAGAAGCGTCATAGCTTGTTTTAATGATGTTGGAAGCTATAGCCTTCCCAAGCGCCATAGTGTTTTCTAATATAAGCGTCATAGTTCATATGTCTTGTAGTAGTGAGGATTATTAGAAAGGTAAACTTCCTAAAATAGAAAAAATTTACTATTTTTAAGAGTTTTTGAAGAGTGTGAAAACGACATATTCATGAAATTTTTTATAAGTTAGTATTTATTAGCTTTTATTAGCCTTTATTATCATGTCCCTCTCCTTTGTATATAAATAGGTGATTGTATCTCAACAGTTGATATATGAGAAGTATATTTTTATCTCAAATTGTCCATATGGTATCAGAGTATCAGGCTCCTATTTTCTTGAAAACAAGAAAGGTCCAGGGTTATGGAATGTATGAGAGCCACGGCACAATACCTCAGGGTGTTTATCTGTTCGATGATGGAGGCCTTATGGTATCTCACCTCCAACCATGAGAGGAAGAGGAGGCTCCGATTGACCAACCCCACCAAAAAGGATAGCGAACAGCAGATTGTGTAAGCCACATGATGTGATTGACGAATTTGCTACAGTATACTCATGACGGCGCATGACATGCACGGAGAGTCTAACCAAGAAGTAATCCTTATTTCTGGTGTCGAGACATCTTTTCCGGCCACATACATGTCATATCTTGGTCTGGGTACTCATGTCCTAGGGTTCTTGGGCCAAGATAGTAAGTGGCGTGCGATTTCTTGTTCTTTTAAGATACTATGGCTACTAATGTTTGACTACTTTAGATATCATCTCTCATATGAAATTTCATGAATGGTATTTTTGGTAGTCATCATGAGTGTCATACTTAATCCTATAACACGTGTTCTTCAAATAATAATAGAAGAGGAACAAAAGTAGAAGTGGTTGTGGAATACATGTTAGAGAAAGTATCTTTGGAGTTAATAGACAAAAGGTAACTTCCTTCAAGCCCTAAAACCTTCATGAGATAAACTAATCTGGATTGTTGATTTTGGAGCTCTGGATCATATGACTGACTGCCACCAACTATTCACCACTTATATACCTTATTTTGGCTATCAAAAGGTTAAAATTGCATATGACTCTCTTGCTCCGATCGCCAGGAAAGGAAATATTCACTACTACAAGAACATGATTCCATGACACTAAACAATGACCGTTTTTAGAAACCATTAGTCAAAAAGTAGGTGCTGTCATTCTTGTGCACAGAACTAAAGTTTCAATGACTGTTTTCAAGGAAAATAGTCGTTGAAACATAAATTTTCAATGACTGGTTTGAAACCAGTCGTTGAATGTTTCATGTTTCAATAACTGGTTTAATTTTCCCCTAAATCTGATGGCGTGTTCTTCTGTCATTGTCTTCCACTCGTGAATTGAACCTTGTGACTTTCGTGTCTCCCGCGAGCTCCATAGTGCAAATTTCTTGGCCTCTGTCTTTCTCCTACATTCTGTCCTTTGACCCTCTCTGACAATGGAGGTCTACCGGCTTCGCAGTTCCTCCATTCCCTCTCGGTCACAGGTCCTTGCTTTCCCTCTTCTCAGTCTGAGCAAGCAACGTAAGTAGCTAAATGCAGGCCCTATTTTCTTCCTCTGCTTTACTTTTAGTTTGCTCTTCTCAGACTCTATTTTCGCTCCTGTAGTTCATACTGGACTCTTGTCATAAGGTTTGTGAAGAAGACAATGTTGGTTCTTGATCTATTGGGGTTTGTGTTTTATTCCAATTTGACCAACGATTCTTATTTGTAAGTTCCGCTTTTCTGTTTCTAGTTGATTTGTTCATTTGGATGTCAATTTCTGCTGTTATGGGAAAAATTTTGGCATTTTTCACTTCGTTTGTGACTGAATCTAGGCTTAGGATTTTTACTCAGTCTTATTTAATTATTTATATAAATAAATCAATAACCTTGATGGGAGATTATTGAATTGAAATGATAGTACTAAGAAAAATCTAGTTCTCACTTGCTCTCTAATGACAGCTAGTCTCAGTTGCAATCATTGTGCTTACACAGTGGTTAGTAGATTCTCTGACACACACACACACACACACACACACACTTTCTTCTGACTGTATTCTCTATTTTGGTTACATCCAGTTTATATCATAAACCTTGTGGATCACTCTTTTGAATCATCTAGCAACGTTGGTTGCTATTTTGTAATCTTTCACTAAAAATCTTAATCATGCAATGATGAAATTTATATTTACTTGTATTTAGCTTCAATAATAACATGTCTTACACTCCTCTTTGGTCCTAAATATTGGAACTAATTAATGAAGATTTTATTTTGAACATAAATATGACATAATCAGTTATGCCATTCCCAAAAAACCAGACATGCACACACGCACGCATCAGTTTTAGTGAAAAGACAATTACACATTTAGGAGAAATAAGGTAGCCACTACATGCTTAAAGTTGATATATCAGTAGAAAACTTGCCTTTGGAGATACTATTCTCGATAAATATAGCTAAAATTGTCATTTTTGTTTATGAAGTTAGTAAATGATAGCTTTGCATCACTAGAAATTTAAGTATTCGATAATTGTTGTTCTGTTCTCAAAACCACATACACATAGAAATCCAAACAGTGAAGGTGAAAGATATGTGGGACCACATGCTAGATTATAAATGTAAGAAATTAAAGAAACCATGGCCATTGATATATGCACTTACATAAGCAATTTTGGCATATTGGATGTGTTTTGAACTTCTTATCAATGTGTAGACTTTCTTTTTCTATCTCGTATCATTTGAATTATAATTCATCCGACCTATACATTGTAAGTTATGTCCCCATAAGCTTTAATTTTTCCTTTTAAATTTTTTGAACAAGAATGTGTGTTTTGTTTTGATCACATAGAAATTAAATTGGTATTTTCTTAGTGATGTGAGATGGGTGAATTAATAAGTGTTATTTGCAGGTAAATGTGTGAATTAAAAAGTGCAAGATTGGTGGCATATATTTTCTAATTTCCAGACAATCAACAAGGTCAATTCAACAATGCTTTTGCACTTTATAAAAGATGTAGAAGTTTAAAGTTAATATTATAATGTTTTGGGTAATAACTCTCTCATTAACCTATAGGTCTCACTACTACCATCGTTGTCCCTTAGGTTGTTGGTCTACTACATCCTTGCCTCAGTAAAATCTTCTTCCAAATTCCTCAATCATAAGCACAGTGTCCTTGGAAGATAAAGATTAACTGGTAAGTTCTGTTATTGCTTGTTGATAAAAATTTTTGAAACTTAAGAATATCATGGTGCTACTATTTGTTGTAAGTGTGATAAATTTGAATTACAGAACTTTGAAATTGGTAGTTGAATTGTTAGTTTTTATAGTGTGTCATGAGTGTTTCATATCGCTGTTCTAAACTTGAGTGTCCATGAAAATGGATTAGGTGGTAATAAAATGGATCATCGTTGGATGAATGCTTTGAGAATTAGTGAAGAATATGAGAATGGGGTGGAAAAGTTTATTAAATTTGGTAAAATGAATGTGCCTAGTAAAAATGGGAAGTATTTTTGTCCATGTATCAACTATTTAAATAAGAGTCTATAGGATGTTGATGATATAAGGTATCACTTACTTTGTGATGGAATAAATCTTTGGTACACAAGGTGGATATGGCATGGTGAGGAAGTAACCGCTTGTTCGTCACATAAGAAGGAAGTTTTGGAGGTCGGAGATGACGATAGAATGGAGAAAATGATTCATGATGTTGAAGTAGAATATTTTGCACAATCACCTGTATATGATAGCATGCGGAGTGATGCAAAGACACCTTTGTACCTTGGGTGTACTAAGTATACACGCTTGTCAGGTATTTTGCACTTGGTCAACTTAAAGGCAACTTGTGGGTGGACTGATAGTAATTTCACATTGTTACTTGAATTGTTGTGTGATATGTTTCCAGAGGATAATGCACTTCAATTCCAAATCGTATGTATAAGACCAAGAAAATATTATCTACGATGGGTATGGAGTATAAAAAGATACATGCTTGCCCTAATGACTGCGTATTGTACAGAAATGAGTATGAAGGATTAAGTGAGTGTCCAAAATGTAAAACTTTCAGATACAAAGTGAAGAAAGGTGCTAGGTATGGTGATGAGACAATTAAAAAGCAACCTTTAAAGGTTTTATATACCACGGTTCAAATGAATGTTTGTAATGCTAAAGAAGCAAAGAAGTTGATATGGCATTATGATGACAGAGTTTGTGATGGAAACTACCTCGGCACCTGGCTGACTCTCCACAATGGAAGAAAGTAGATGAAATGTATGCCGAATTTGGCAGTGAGCCTAGAAACCTTCGACTTGGGCTTTGCACAGACGGAATCAATCCCTATGGTACTTTTAGTAGTACACATAGTGCATGGCCAATTCTGCTGGTGATTTACAATATACCTCCCTGGTTGTATATGAAATGCAAGTATATGATGCTTTCTATGATGATTTCGGGACCAAAACAGCTAGGGAATGATATCGATGTCTACTTGGCACCTTTGATAGAGGACTTGAAGAAGTTTTGGGAGGATGGCATAGATGTATTTGATGTATATAAGCAACAATCGTTTAAGCTACGTGTAATGATTTTTACCACGATTAATGACTTTCCTGCATACGGGAACTTGTCATGTTATAGTGTCAGGGGTCATAAAGCATGTCCGATATGTGAAGCAAGCACACACTTCCATCAACTCAAGCATGGTAGAAAAATGGTCTACCTTGGACATAGACGATTTCTTCCTTGGTTCCACCTGTATCGTAGGCTAAAGAAGGATTTTAACAGTTTGCTGGAAAATGGAATGGCTCCAAAGCCATTAACTGGAGATGAGGTTTATAGTCGGGTGGAAAGAATCAATGTCACTTTTGGTAAAAATCAAAAGACTACGGGTGAGAAGAACATATAGAAGAAGAGGTCAATTTTCTTTGATCTTCCATATTGGCATAGTCTTAATGTGAGACATAGTATTGATGTGATGCATGTGGAAAAAAATGTATGTGATAAACTTATTGGTATACTTTTGCACATAGCAGAAAAAACTAAAGATGGAATTAGTATGAGACTAGACTTGGTTGAAATAGGAATAAGAAAACGAATGCATCCACAATTCAGAGATGATAGTAAGAGAGCGTATATGTAGCCAACAGTACATACATTGTCAAAAGTGGAGAGAAGAAGTTTGTATGGGTGTTTGCACGGCATTAAGGTACCACAAGGGTATTCTTCTAACGTGAGCCAGCTTATGTCAATGGAAGATTTGAAGTTAGTTGGAATGAAGTCCTATGATTGCCATGTCTTGATGCAACAACTATTACCAGTAGCTATTAGAGGCATTATGAAAGATGATGTGCGAAGCATGATAACATAGTTGTGTAGTTTCTTTAATGCTATTTGTAGCAAATTCGTTGACATTAGAAGGTTAGACGAATTGGAAAATAAGGGTTATATTATTTTATCCCAACTAGAGATGCATTTTGCTCCAACATTCTTTGATATAATGGTGCATTTAATAGTTCATCTAGTAATGGAGGTAAGACTATGCAGCCTAATTTATCTAAGGTGGATGTACCCTTCCGAGCGATACATGAGGAACTTAAAATGGTATTCTAAAACTCCTTATTGACCTGAAACCTCAATTATGGAAAGATATGTCGTTGAAGAGGCTATAGACTTTTACAAAGAATATCTATTAAGGTCTAAGGCCCAATCTCATCATCAAAAGGGTACAATTAAGGGAACACAAGGGCTCAAAGGGAAGAGCATGCGTTGTGAATAAGTGTTGCAAGCACACTTGTATATCTCGAATAATACGAAAGAAGTTCAGCAGTACTTAGCCGAACACATAAAGAGTTTAAAGGAGATATATCCAAGAAAAAATGACATGCAGATAGATAATGAACAAAACAAGACTTTCATAGAGTGGTTCAAGGATAAGATAGCGTACGAGACTAATATGTCTGAGACAATTAAATGGTTAGCTTGGGGGCCTTCTTTTGAGGTCATAACTTGGAGTGGTTTTGATATAAACGAGTTTTCTTTTGACACAAAAGCCCAAGATAACAGAAGTACTATGCAAAATAGTAGGGTGATGGTGGTAGCCGAATCAATGTACTTTTCTAGTTTGAAAGAAAAAAACCCTGTTTTGGCATCCATAGTCTATTATAGAGTTATTGAAGACATATGGGAGATAAGTTACACTAAGTTGAGAGTTCCTTTATTCAAATGCAAGTGGGTTAACAATAATGTTGTTGAAATAAATCAATTTGGATTTACCTCAGTTGATCTTGAAAGAGTCAGTTATAAAGATGAGCTATTCATTCTAGCAAATCAGGAAAAACAAATGTTTTATGTCATTGATCTAGCAAATGAAAAATTGTCTATTATACTCTAAAGTAAAAACAGAAGGATGGTGATTTGAGTTTGAATCTTGATGCCACACTGCCTTTCACTACAAATCAACTGAAGTAGAAGTGGTAGATGATGATAAATATGCAGCTAGAGTTGATCATTGTGAAGGAATTTGGGAAAACACTTAAAGTAAAATTTTGAATTATTTAAAGTATGCATGTAATTTCAATTTACTTATCATATCTCATATTTATTTCTTAGTAGGATCATGGCAAGTTCAAATTCGGGCAACTCTGCTGGCTTACCTGTTAAGAAAAAGGTTAGAGGAAGCACGAAGCTGCAATCGTTGGTTAAACGTCATGCGGAAGAAAAGGCGAGGGTTGATGTGGAATTTGATGCTGATTTGAAACTAATCGGGGAAGAGGGAGACACATTCATTAGCTATGTTGGTTTTTTGGGTCAGAGCAAAGTTAGCGTTCTAATTCCTACCTGGAGGGAAGTTTTAAAGGACATGAAGGCTATGATTTGGGAACAACTTTTGGTATGTAAAGTTTTATTTTTATCTTGATCTTTATATCTCTTTGTTCATATATAACTATTATGTATTTTGTTTTGTAGCAAACTTATGATGTTCCCAATGCGAGGCAAATGTACAAATATTGGATGGGGGAAGTTCATAAGCGATGGAAAGATTTCAAGTCCACGCTCATAACCAAGTGCATTCAAGGGTCAAAGAGCCATAAAGATTCTTGTAAAAAGTATTCGTTTCTTTCTCCAAATAACTGGAGGTTGTTTGTGGCATCACGACAGGATCCCAAATTCCTGGTATATTTTGTTCATCTTAGTGTTAAACATTTTAGTTGAACTTACTTGACCTCACTAACTCAGTTTTCATTATTCTTTGTTTATATAGGAATTGAGTCAAGCAAATAAAGAGAGGCGAGCTAAAAACAATTATCCGCATTATATGTTGCGTGGCGGTTATCAGAAGCACGAAAAGAAGATGATGCAGGCTGAATTGCAAAAATTGGAGGAAGCAACCCAAGCAGATCCTAATATTGTCGTGCAGGTGCCACCTCCTCCCCCACGTCACAAAAAAATGGAAAGCAGGGAGGATTGTTGACTCTTAGAAATTCATAACATTCCAACACATTTTCTTCTCTTTTTCCATACTTTTGTGTTCAAAATGTACATTGAAAGAAGTTTATAGAAGAAAATATGCATATCAAAGTATAAAGCAAAAAATCAAAGAAATTCTTGGTATATTTGTGAATTAATTGAGAATTTATAAATCCTCTCTCTTTGGTAGGAGGATGAAGACAAGTTTTAAAGCCTTACAAAAACCAAGAAACAAGGAAAGAGCGAAGGAGGTGAAGCAGTGCAAAGATAGAAGGAGCTTATGCAACTTGCCTCAGCAAGTTGACCAATTTCCAGTGGCAAGTAAACATTCTCAAGAAATTTTCTCTCTGTTTAACTAGCTACAGCAAGTTGACAAGTTGCTGTGGCAAGTGATCTTCGTATGCTCTCTGTGTAACTAGCTACAGTAAGTTGACAAAGTTGATGTGGCAAGTGATCTTCGTATGCTCTCTGTGTAACTAGCCATAGCAAGTTGACAAACTTGCTATAGCAAGTGAAGAATCAGAAGAAAAATTGGCTCTCTGTGTAACTGGCTACGGCAAGTTGACAGACTTACCGTAGCAAGTCTTGAAAAAGTGCAGCTGTGCGTTTTGATGTCAGAAGCTAAAAAACCCTATTTAACCTAGGCAAGGGTGCCGAAATCAGACATTCTACACTCTGGGAAGTTGGAGCACGCAAGGGAAGAGCTTGGGAGAGAGATTTAGAGCATTTTGGAGGCTTAGGTGCTCTTCTCAAAAGAGATTTTGGGATTTCCACCTTGGTTTTTCTTCTTTTCTCCTTTTTTTTTCCACTTAGCTTCTTATGTATTCAGCAACTATGTGTAGCATTTCTTTATATTTGAACATGAGTAGCTAGAACTCTAAGTTAGGATTACTTTTACCCATTGTATGGATTGAAACTACTAGATTATCTTGCTTTTGTTGGTTAATGAGTATTATGTGTTGATTTTTCTTTAAGCTTAATGCTATCTTGTGCTTGATCACCACATGATTAGAGTTGTTCAATTAGAAGATGCTTGAGAAGGCTATTTTGATTGTAGAACTTAAGAAAAATCATGCTAGACTTGAAGTTTAGGGATAAATGGATGTTTGTTGTTAGAATAGAGATATATCTAACAACCTAGCATAGTAAAGTGAAGGCTTGCTTTGGAAAGATGATTTTCATTAATTGTAAACAAGAGATTGAGTATTTTTAATGAAGATTAAAAATCAATCTTGACTTGAGAGAGCTTGGTTGATGATTTTAGGATCTTCGACTAGCATATAGACTCATTTAACTAGCATAAGTGAATATTTGCATAGTTTTATGAAATACAATAGGGAAGAAGTAATCCTAAGTTTATATCTCTTGAAGTTAAACCCAATTTCTCAATTTTCCACTGTTTTTCTTTGTTATTTTTTATCAAAAGTTTTTATTTAACTTGATTAAATCTAAATGATTCCCTTCAACCTAATTAAGAACATGGTTAAATTAGTTAGCTCACTTTCGTCATAGTCCTCGTGGGAACGATCTTTACTTATCACTTTATTACTTGAAGCGATCCATGCACTTGCAATAGCAAACAAGGATAAAGGGAGAAAAATATATAAATCCAATAGTTTCTGATGTCGCTAAAAGGATTATGAGTATTTAATAACAAGTATATTTAAGTGTGTTTCATTTTCCTAACAAGATTGCATGTAATTACTTTTTATTTATCCATTGTATACTGCAAGATGAACTTGAAGAGCAGAGCAGCTAGGGTTCCTTCACATAAACTGGAAGGATGGGCATCTTAGCAACGACGCTTGGGAATCTAGATCACCCTGGTCAAGTTAGAGGGGACCCAAGGGGAGTTGGTATCTTAAGATACTTTGGATGAGGTTCACAACCTTATGGACAAGGTGAAATGAGTAAGGAGTTTGTGGCTAGGGTTTTAGAGGAAATCCGAGCAGAGCTAGTGGTGCAAATCTGTCAATTACTTTGAGATGAGCTTAAAGAAGAGTTGTTGAGTAAGCTACATGGTGAGATGAATTCGATGGTATTGTCTCACATCCAAGGCAGGATGTGTAATGCGGAGCCTAGATCTCATGTTTGTAAATAATTTCATTTAATATAATATTAAGTTTTTTCTTACGTTATTTTAATTAATTCTTTCATTTTTCTTACTCAAGAATCCCCAGACTTTCCCAGCACCAAAGGCAGTTACAATCCGTTAGAGGTTGGACATGGTGACCCTGGTCCTTCACTAGAGCTTGGAAAACCTTGCACTCTGTATTTGGATGTCCCATACCTGAGTGTTGTTGCTGATGCTGTTGTATACACGCATGCTACCACCCACTATAATAACTAAATCCAGGATGATCAATGTAAGGTCAATGTCACAAGTGTTTGGATAGGGGAGGAAGGAGTAGATGTCCCGTTCCTCGATGAAGAGGTTGCCAGACTAGCTCAGGCAATAAGATCTTTCATCTTGTGGCTTTAACATCTTGTTTAGACTGTGTCAGCCCCTCCAATAGTAGGAAACACCTTATTGTTACTTGATCCTTGACATCTTACTTATAATCTTTATTTTGTGTGTTACTATGATGAAGAAGAAGCGACAAAATTTCCCTTACTGGCACAACTGCAAAATATTCATCAATAAATTAATAAGGTCGACTTGCAGATGCCTTGTGGGATTGTGGGTCAGAGAATCTCATATAATTATGGAATTGATAACAAATATATTAGAGAGTTTCTATCTTTGCAGGAAATAGACATAGAATGGGTCACATTTGCAATCATGTGCGTTTATTTATAATTTTTAACTTTAATTAATGCATTGATATTTAGGAGTTTTAGGTTTCTATATTTACTGAGTCATTTCTCATTTCATTTATGTGGTAGCTGCTTCCACAAAATGCATGTCGAACGAGAGCTCAGCGCTACATATGGCTTCTTATATTCTGGCAATATGTCACGGTGTAATTTGATATATTTATACACATTCACTTTGCTAAGAAGTATCATATTATCTAACCTCATTTTAATCTATATATGTGATTATAGTTATCATTGGAGTCTTTGTATTCCTTGTCCCTTGATCAATGTCATCTTTTGGTTTGACTTATTGGGTCGCAAGCTAGATCGAGATACCAAAAACATTTTTAACAAGTAAGTTAATTTGTTTGTCAGTCATTGATTTTTGATTTTACTCAATTGTTTTATTGTCTTCTGTTTATCATTTTAATTATTACAGTGCACTGAAGACATATTATATAATGGGTGGGAAGCGTGAAGGTAAAAGTGGTCCAGCCAAAGGTAAGTTCTTTACATTCAAGTTTTTTGATTGACTATTGCTTTACATAGGCATTTATCTCTTTTTACCATTTGCTTTTGATGTATAGTTCCCTCAGCAAGTAAGGAAAACTGAGTGCGGCTTCTATGTTATACTATATATATAAAACATCATTTTCAGTGGCCTTACTACTAATTTTGAACAGGTCATCATTTCTTGATTCTTAACTGAATTTCATTTCTTTTCTTGTAATTGAATTGTTAGTTATTTCATTCAATTTGTTGATTTATGTTAACATATTCTCCATTTTGCATACAAATTTTTAGTGATTAGGACCCCTACACAATTGAAGACATTAATTTGATCCGAGACCTTTTGTCAGGATATCTTCTACAACACAGAGGGGTGATGATGTGTAGAGGTTTTTTTACATAGTGCAGTGGTTTTGTACAGTGCTATATAAGTTTGCATATTCATATACTTTTCCTAGTTTCTTATTTATGGGTACTTTGAATTTGTTAAGGCATTATGCTTTATAGAGAGAGCTTTGGAAAATGATGATGAAGCATAGGGATTTCATGGAAGCATGTCATCTCTTTGAACATTGAAATGATGATATATGCTATATGTCATGATAGAACTTTGAAGATTCAAAATGTAATTGTCTGGGTTGGTGCTTTTCCAATGGCATTGATGGTTGTAAGGAGTAAAACGTATTTTTTTAAAAAACATATAGTTACAATGACTGTTTTAGAAAAAATAGTAGTTGTATCTCTAAGATACAATGATTGTTTTTTTAAAAAAAGTCATTGTATATCTAGATATAACGACTATTTTGCTAAAACAGTCGTTGTATCTCTGATATTCAACAACTGTTTTATCAAAACAGTCGTTGTAACTCTAATACTACACTGTTTAACAACAGTAATCTTTTCTTGAATTTTCAACGAAACTCACATAAATGTCCCCTTGAAAATAGTTGTCTAAAGGGCATAAAAACGGTCATTAAAAGTCCCTTATGTAGTAGTGATTTAAAGTTCATAGTCTATAACTCTGGAGTTTATCCTCCATGTGCCAAAATTAGCATGCAATTTGTTATATGTTAGTCAATTGACGACATAATCAAATTGTAGTGCTAATTTTCTACTAACTCACTATGTTTTTTAGGATCTATTTGATAAATATATATTTTATAATTAAATAGGTATAGATTTTAGGACATAATTGATTAAATTTATTAATATTTTATACCTGTTTAATTATCTTTTATATATCTTCTATCTTTTAATTAAGTTCAGGATAAAAAGAAATTTTGATATAAAATATATTCATATCTTATTTTATGGTGTAGGAGATATTATATGAAGAAAAAGATTAAATCAAATTGAATAAAAAAAGATAGTTGCCACGAAGAGCACAAGCCATATGCAATCTATGGGGCCCACACCAATTGAAGGAGAGGCAGTAGCAACATTCCTTGGTGAACTGGCATCAAACAATTATATATTATATCTAAATAAAAGGATAATATATATCCCATGATGTGAGCTATCAAGACAAATAAAGTTTTGTTTTGGCTTGATGTGATGCGGGGTCCACGGAAGGAAAAGCCTAAAATGGATTATTGCAGAGATTCGCACTGACAAAAGGATAGAATATAACTGTTGAAAGGAGAAACGATGTTAGATCTGGATAGAAAAAACGGAAACTTGCACATTAGAAGATCTATAAAAAGGGGGAGAGAGTGGTGAATTAAATGCACACACGGAAACACCACATCAGAACATCACAACGGAGAAGGAGAGTCGAAGAAGTGGGAAAGGTAACAGTGAAATTCAACAGATTTAATTTTTTCCCTTCTTCCTCTTTATTTTTTGAATATGAATTTCTTTATTTTATTATGGATTTTATTTTAGCCATGAGTGGCTAGTTTTCTTTTTAGATATAGGGAAACTATGAAATCACTAGTGAATTAGATTTTATTTTCATAATTTATTAGTTATGATTTATATTAATTTTGGTTACTTAATCTTACTTTATTATGTCCGTTTGATGATTGGCCATCATTAAATGTGAAATTATGTATTAGGATTTACCTTGTCAAAGGGAATTTTAATTAGGCTACGAGATTAAGTAATATGGGATTAGATTATGATTTACTTTGCGATTAGGATAGACATATACTTAATAGCCCCATATAATTATTGAAGAATGTGTTTGAGTTATCTTACCTCTTGAGTAATTAGGTTAGACATAACTGTTATACTTTAGAGAGGGTTGTGAGTGAACCGGCACTTAGCTTATAGCTTTTACTAATTGCAATTAACAAAATTAACATTTTAGATTAACTAATTAAGTGAAAATAAGATTTGGGGAACTAGTGAGGGATTAATGACTCTAGGTTGTATTTGATATTGATAGTTTTAGTTATTTAATTTCCGTTGAATTTTCTCATAACTAGATTCATTTAACTTAAAAGAAATTGAGATTTTAATACCTAAAAATTGATTGGTTCATTCCTCTTGGGACGATATTCTACTTATCACTTTATTACTTGGCATGACCCGTATACTTGCGGAGCGCATCAAGTTTTTGGCGTCGTTGCCGAGGAATCAAGGCAACTAAATTTTAGTATTAGAGGACCTTTAGTATTTTAAGCTTAAGCAATTATTTTTATTTTCTTTTTTCCAGTTTGATATTTGATCTTTGTCTCTTTGTCTTTGCAGGGCTTCACATTTTATGTCAAGTGGAGCAAAGAAAACATCTAAGAAGACAAGGAAGGTCAGTGAACTTTTAGAGACAACAACACCACAACATTCATATAACGAGGAGGAAGAAACCATAAGCAAAGAGATGGCTGGGGATGAGAATGATACGTTGGGTGTCAATGATTTTCTAGGAAGGTAATATCGAGGTTATCAGTCTGGAATCAAAGTACCTGCGTTTCAAGCCAACAATTTTGAAATCAAGCAGGCTATGCTTAAGATGCTTGAACTGTAGGGTCAATATACAGGAAACAATACAGAAAATCCAAATAGGCATCTCATACAATTTGATGTTTGTGACTGTTTCAAGCATAATAGAGTTCCTAGTGATGTGATCCGTCTTCGGCTCTTTCCATACTCTATAAGAAAAAGCCAAAGATGGCTCAATGGTTTAGAAGAGGGCAGCATAACCTCTTAGGAGATATTGGAAGAAAAGTTCAGATCAAGATTCTTTCCAGACAACAAGATGGTAGATGTAAGAGCTGCTCTTACTAACTTTTATCAACAGTTTGGTGAACTTTGGGAGAGATTTAAGTTGCTTTCAAGCAGAGTCCAGGTCATAATCTAGAAAAATGGGTATTACTTCAAATCTTTTGTACTCATTTGACTTCTGAATCTAAATCTGAATTGAACACTATCACTAATGGGGGTATTACAAAGGAATCGGTAAAGCATGTTTTTGGAAATGTTTAGATGACTTATTAACTGACTTTATCTAGAACAACAATGAAAGAAGGTCAGTGAAGAAAGTTATTGAGGACCTTTCTTTACAGTTAATGACAATGTTACATACTATCAACAAGAGGTTTGGCCAACTAGAAGCTCAAGTAAACAGATCTAATGAAAGACAAATGGGAGTGAGCGCTATTTATGCATGTTGTGATTATTGTCGAAATAGCCATGCTAATGGACAATGCCTCATATCTAATGGATAGAGCTAGTAAACTATGCAGGAAATCACCATGGTAATAATCAAAGTGATCTATACTCAAATAACTACAATTCTGGGTGGCGTAAAAATCTAAACTTCTCTTGGAAAAATGGTGCAACTCTTAATGAAGCATCAACTTCTAATACAAGGCAAGTTTCACCTCTTGGCTTCTATCAATTGGAAAAAGGAATCCATTCCTACTCAAAAGCCTAAAACTAATCTAGAGATAATGATATCTCAGCACACAAGTTTTCAATTAAAGAGTACTCAGGATCAAGTTGCTACTAATACAAGATTAGAATTGTCCATCAAGAATCTTGAGATATAAATGGGACAACTTGCAACTGCTGTGAATGCATTACAACAAAGAGAATTGCCAAGTAATACTGTACCTAATCCTCGTAGAGATGAAAAAGCAGAATGTAAAGCCATTCCTTAGAAGTGGTAAAGAATTACTTGAAGTGCAACAACAAACAACGAAGCTTTCAAGTTCTAATGGAAAAGAAACTCCCGAGGTTTTTGTAAAAAATGATGAAAGGTCAACACAAAAGATTAAGGGATTAGATGAGGACATGGACTCCCAAATGACAGAGGCAAAGAAAAAGGAGATAACTACTGAGACTCCTAATAGAGACCACCTCTACCATTTCCTCAAAGATTTCAAAAAAAAAAAGGCATTTGATGAGCAATACAAGAAGTTTTTGGATATCTTCAAGCAATTACACATCAACATCCCTTTAATAGAAGCTTTGGAAAAAATGCCTAAGTATGCTAAGCATTTAAAAGAGATGTTAAGTAAGAAGAAGCATTTTACTGAGTTTGCAACTGTAGCACTGACCAAGGAGATCACTAGTGTCATTAAGCCTAATATTCCTTTAAAGTGTAAAGATCATGGTTCTTTCTGTAACCCCCTTCGTAATTATATCTGAAATACACGATTAAAATGAAATAGAGACCAATAATAATCAAAACTCATTTACAATCCCATCCTTGAGATAAGGTTTTCTCAAATACTTTTCGAAAATGCAATACACCTGGTCTCATATTCACGTTCGAATACAATTACGTCACACAGAATATCACATTTATACAAATATCATAGTGCACAACAATATCATCCCGGCAACTCCCGGGTTAATACCTTTACATAGGATTCATAGGGCATATTCGCCCTTTACAATTTCTCAAACGGGGATTACACAAAGTCATCTCAAATACATATCCAAATACTCATCCCAAATAACCAAATAGACATTTGAAACATGTACATATCTAAATATACATAATCCCAACCATAATGATAACCAACTACCAAATTGACAACCCGAAGGAGTCCTTGCTGCCCTTGGTTGCATGCTCTATCCTCGATCCACCTACCCTGTCTAAAATATTGGTAGGGGAGGGTGAGATTCAAGAGAATCTCAGTAGGTAAACATTTCCAATATGCATGCAAGATAGATGTTTAATGCATGACATGCTTGCATAACTCATGCTTACACACAATGAAAAATATGTAAGCACAATGATTTGAACAACATTCATATGGCCATAGCATAAATTGAAACATAGCTTCAAATCATTCATACATGTTTTACATAATCAAGCAAAGCAATAACATGCATCAATACCAACACAAATATCATATACATGCAGGAGAGGTAAATTCCCTATACTTGTTCTTTCTACGTATGCTCTAGCATCAGCTACTCACGATCCAAGCGAATATCCAACCCTATAACCAAATCAAGGAGATAAGGTCAATCTCAATTCCAAATCCTTACTTCCATATTACTTAAGGTTGGTTATCATTCACACCCTTTAGGTGGTTATAATAAGCTCAACGAAAGCCTAAAGGATTGGGAAGTAATAGGTTGGAAATCACCTTTCAAAATCATAAAATACTGAAAATGGGGGTTGGCTGCAGCCAAGAATCCTCTGGCTATAGCCAAAACATGCACAGAAGGTTTTTGGCTGTAGCCAAGAATTTCTGGCTGCGGCCAAAACACACATAGAAACTTTTGCGTTGCAGCCAAGATTTTCTGCTGCAACCAAGGCAATTTCAAAAATTCATAATTAATTCCATAAAAATCAAAACAAGGTGATCCCAAAGCCAAATGAAAGATATTTAAGTCCTCTTCATAGGAAAAATATGAATCAAGGCTTTGCATAACCACAGAAATACATAATTACACAAATATCCACACTGCTCCAGAATCAAGTCTAGTTTCAACCTCAAACTTTAGATAACTATAACTCCCAGCTCACAAAACGAAATGACACAAATTATATGTCCATTTTGAAGCTTGGAATGTGAACTTCAAGATTGTAAAGTTTCATAATTTTATGACATAAGTTTCCCATTCAAAACGGCAACACAAACAGACTGCCAGTATAAAGTTTCAATTGACAGAATTCCAAGTTTTTTCATCAATGCTTCCAATGGTTCCCAAATTCACATCAAACATCATTCTCACACAAAATTCCACAAGGAATCCATTGGAAACACCAAATCAACCAAATTCAAATCATATTGACATGTTACCAAAACATGTCACACAAATCACAATTCAAACCATAACATTACACCACTTTCCATTTCAAATTCTCAAATCAATTCAAACCAATTCCAATGAACATATAACATAATAAAACACCAATTGCACCTCAAAACACATGAAAATTCATTCATTTTGAAATTATCAAAAAATCAGGGCAAAATTCACAATTCACAAAACTCATCTACAAATCACAAAACTTAGATAAAAAGGCTTCAAATACTCACCTCTTCCTCTTTCCCAAACTAATTCCTTGATTCTTCATCTTTCCAATTTTTCTAAAGCTCCCAAACACCTCCTTTCACTAATCTAAAACCATAGCAATAAAGCTCTCATCACTATGAATAATATTAAAGAAGGGTATTTGAGCATTAGAGGACATTTACCAAACCAAAACTCACCTTGTTTCTTTCTCTTTCCTTCCTTCACTTGGACGACAATGGAGTCTTGAGAGAGAGAGAGAGTGAAGATGAGCATAATATCAGTTTTTGGAATGCCCATAAGCCTTTTGGCCTACTTGGAAAAATAGGGGAAAGAGGAATGAGTTGAATCTTTGACCCAAGATCCATGACTCACACCTTGCCACTTGTCAACATCTTAATCCATCTTCCATGAGCTCACATACACACACATACACTTGATTCCATCCCTTGATCTCTTGCACAAATCAATCCTAACCATTGATCTTGAAGTTACCAATGCGTTTCCTCTTCGGTAACTAAACAATTGGTCGGTAACTTTATCATTTTGCCCCTAATTACGGAAACTCCTCTTGAATTACCACCAAACACACCATATCATTCCTTTTCTTCCACAATGCGCCCTCCCTTATATTTTAAGTCAATTTAGATGTTAATCCATAATTGAACTTAAATACAGGGTTTCGACGCTACTTACAACACATTCCGATTCCAAATCACATCATAGTCTCTAAAAGGGTCTATTTATCACTAATGACATCCACTTTTGAAGTCATTACCCCTTAATCACAATTTGTAATCTTGCTAAATCGGGGCTTAGCAATCCACTAATCTCAGGCTTATTCTCTAGCCTTAAGTTTCAAAATTCGAGGTATTACACTTTCACTATTCCATGCATGATTAGTGACAAATTTGAAGGTCGTGCACTGTGTGACTCGAGGTCTGCTGTGAATCTTATGCCTATATCTCTTTTTAAGAAGTTTAAGCTGGGGGTGGCCAACCCTACAACTGTTACACTCAAGCTAGCTAATCAAAGTTTCTCTTATCTATATGGTATCATTAATGATGTGCTGGTGAAAGTTGGCTCTTTTATATATCCCGTGGACTTCATTGTTCTTGAGATGGAAGAGGATCAAGAGATTCCACTAATTGTTGGGAGACCATTCCTAGCTACTGCAAGAGCATTGGTAGATGTCGAACAAGGAGAGATAATTCTACGACTTGGTGATGAGCAAGTCAAGTTACGAAGGATAAAACAACAAAGTATCAAAATGACTTTAAACAATGTGCAAGGGTTGTTGTTATAGATAACCTCAATCAAGCTAAATTGGATTCATTTTCTATTAAAGAGCCCTTTAAAACTATTTTCATTGAGCAAAATAGTGTGGATAATGTGTATAGGCATAGTGGGCAAATTTTGAATACCTCTGCATCTTTTCCTAGGAAACATTGGCATTGCTTGTCTCAATCTCCTTGTCATCTGACATAGTCAGGCTGCAGACTATAAACCAAGTGCTTCTTGGGAGGCAACCCAATGATTTTGCTTGCATTTTTTATTATTATTATTATTATTTTCTTTCTTTAATTTTTATTCAGGTTTTAAGGTGATCGCTCCTCTCGTGGCCACAAGTTCTTACTCGAGCACTCTTTCCTCCTTCAAAATTTGAAACATTATTGAAGTCACTAGAGAAATAACTTCACATCAAAATTAGAGACCTAAACCAGGGGAGTACTAGTTCCTTTCCTTCTTTATTGATTTTTGCAACATTGAGGACAATGTTTAATTTAAGTGTAGGGGAGGGATATGCTTTTTTTTTGTTCTTGTCCTTATGCAATTGAAAAGAATTTTTCTTGGCAAAAGTTGAATTTTTTGCGTTGCTTAGGATTGACCTTAACTTTGAACCTTCCACATCTTAGAGAATATTATTAAGTCAAAAAAAAATTTGACATAAAAAAAGGAATATTTCAAATAAGCTGCTAAGCCTTGATTTTTGTATAAATCTTGAGATGGACTATGAGAATAGGGTTAGTTTGTAATGTAACCAACAGATTATTAGTTTATGAATATTTTGCCGCTTAATTTCTATAGAAATTTGATGATGACTCTTGTTGGCCAAGCAAAGCTTCTATTTAGGAAAACGACTCACGTGAAAAAAAAGCAAAAAAAAAAAAGGAAAAGAATAAGAAACACAACTCCAATGGCTTCTCTAAACCTAACTTAGTAACCAGGGGCACTTCATCACCAATGTTGGCACTCGGGTCAAACGGTTAAAGTCAAGTAGGGCTATGAGTTGGGCTAAAAGCCTCTTGAGGTATTTGTTAGAGTAACTAATAACCGGTGCTGCATCACCTATATGTAGGGTTGCATCAAAAGGGGACCTACAAGAACTCAAAATTTAAAAAAAAGAAAATAAATGAAACCATTTTTACCCAAGGATCTTTAGTAAATTAAATGAAAAGTTTGATTAAGTGGGGGCACTTGAATTTTTTTGGAGAAGTTTAGTAGCATAATATTCCTTTACTAATCCTATTATTGCCTATCCTTTCATCGTGGTACGTTAATAGATGATTACAATTTTTTAAGGCTATTGGCTTAATGACCCATTCTTATAAGACATTATATGGAACAAAATTTGATAATGTGATCTAAGTGTGGTGGTGTGCTGCTATCTGATTTAGGACTTTCATAAGCAATGTTCTTCATATTCGGATAATGAAGTTTCTTTCTTTTGCTTGAGGGCAAGCGAATATTCAAGTGTGGAGGGAATTTGATAAATATATATTTTATAATTAAAAACGTGTAGATTTTAGGACATAATTGATTAAATTTATTAATATTTTAAGCCTATTTAATTATCTTTTATATATCTTCTATCTTTCAATTAAGTTTTGGATAAAAATAAATTTTGTTATATTTTAGGGTGCATGATATATTATATGAAGAAAAAGATAAAATCAAATTGAATAAAAAAAGATAGTTGCAACGAAAGAGCACAAGCCATGAGCAATCTATGGGGCCCACACCAATTGAAGGAGAGGCAGTAGCAACATTCCCTGGTGAGCTGGCGGCAAACAATTATATATATATCTAAATGACTAAAATATATGTTTACATCAGGGTTCATTTTAGTTCTTTATATTTAAAAACTGCATTTTTAGTCCTTTAAACTTAATACCTTTAGTTTCACTTAATGAAAATTGCTGACTCATTAAACTTAAGTGATGATTATGCATATAAGAAAAGGCTAATGAAGTAGGCTTACTTATTAATCTTTTTTTGATGTAATATTTTTATATTTTAAATATGTAAATTAAAAAAATTCAGAATGAAAACTATGTGCTCGTTTAGAACAACGATTGGAATGCTTAAAAATAATTTTTCAATTGTGATTTACAGTATACGTGGTAAGTACGTGAGAGGAGTTTTGTCTCGATTTACATGAAAAGCAGCTTATAAGCAATCTCAACACTATAACAAACATACCTTATATCTTTTAGGTTTAATCCGTGAGACTCATCCCTGTAACGAGTGACGAATTTCTACTGCCAGCTACTCATTCTTTAAGTCTTTCTTCTTTTATACATACTATTGATACTGATCTACTCCCTGTTTTCATCCTTGCAAATCGCAAGCATCAATATGTTTTTTGTTGCTTTGAATGTGTAGATATATTTTGGCTAGAGACTCCCATTTGGAGATGGACCGAATCATTCTTCTACGTGATGTGCCACCGAGTTGCAAAGAACAAGTCTATTTGGATCAACATTCAATTAATAGAGGAGGGATCTAATCCCTGATATTTGGTTGTTTTAGTAGTAGCACTTTGAACCTTTTAAGTCTCGGCTTGCCATATGAAATTAGAAAAAGTATGTTTTGTTGCCACTCTAGAAGAAAAATAAAGGGGTGAACAGATAAACCAGCAATTGGTTTTAGATCATCATATCCCTCTTATACATAGTCTTGATTAATCAATGCCGAGTCTTTCACATTGGAGATGGAGTTCACAGAGAAAACAGCAATTGGTTTTTGATCTTGCAGGTAGAAGAAAGATCCATATGTTGTGGGTAAAAGAAATGGAAGGATGTGGTGTTGTTACAGATGTGTTTGGAGAAGCAGATGCGTTGTCGAAGAAGACAATAATACACATGTTTTGCCTTTTTTACTTGTTTATTTTTATTTTCAAATTTAAACATATTAAAAATTAAAAAAAGTAAGTACATGTCAGTGTTTAATTATATAGTTATCACTTAAGTTTGATGAGTTAGCAATTTCTGTTAAGTGAAACTAACAGTGTTAAGTTTGAATGACTAAAAGTGCACTTTTTAAACATAAAAAACTAAATGAACCCTGATATAAACATAAAGGACTCAACGTATAATTTTGCCTATCTAAATAAAACGATAATATATATTCCATGGCATGAGCTATCAGGACAAATAAGGTTTTGTTTTGGCTGCATGAGATGCGGGGTCCATGCAAGGAAAAGCCTAAAATGGATTATTGCCCAGATTCACACTGACAAAAGGATAGAATATATCTGTTGAAAGCAGAAAGGATATTAGATCTGGAAAGAAATGGAAACTTGCATGTTAGAAGATCTATAAAAAGGGGGAGAGAGTGGCGAACTAAATACACACACCACAGCAGAACAACACAACAGAGAAGGAGAGTCGAAGAAGCAAGAGAGGTAAAAGTAAAATTCAACAGATTTAACTTTTTCCCTTCTTCTTTATTTTTTGAATATGAATTTCTTTGTTTCATTATGGATTTTATTTTAGTCATAAGTGGCTAATTTTCTTTTTAGACCTAGGGAAACTATGAACTCATTAGTGAACTAAATTTTATTTCCATGATTTATTAGTTATATTTTATATTAATTTTGGTTACTTAATCTTATTTTATTATGTCCGTTTGATGATTGGCCACCATTAAATGTGAAATTGTGTATTAGGATTTACCTTGACGAAGGGAATTTTAATTAGGTTCTGAGATTAAGTAATATGGGATTAGATTACGCTTTAATTTACGATTATGATAGACATATACCTAATAGCCCCATATAATTGTTGAAGAGTGTGTTTGAGTTATCTTGCCTCTTGAGTAATTAAGCTAGGCATAACAATTATACTTAAGAGAGGGTTGTGATTGGACCGACAGGAACTTATAGCTTTTAATACTCAAAATTAACAAAATTAACATTTTATTACATTAACTAATTAAGTGGAAATAAGATTTGGGAAACTAGTAAGGGATTAGTGACTCTAGGTTGTGTTTGACATTGATAGTTTTTGTTATTTAATTTCCATTGAATTTTCTCATAACTATATTCATTTAACCTAAAAGAAATTGAGATTTTAATTCCTAAAAATTAATTGATTGATTGCTCATGGAACGATACTCTATTTATCACTTTATTATTGGGCACGACCCGTACACTTGCGGAGCGCATCACTATCATTGGAGATGACAATTGGCCATGCAAAAGAGTGCGAGGGGCTATGCTTTCTTGATGACGCTGAAGTGAGTCACCAACATCCGACTAGGGTATGCAATTCTGTATCAACTTTTAAAACTGATGACATCGTGTTATGGCATAAGAGAATGAGCCATCCCAATTTTCATTACCTATCTCATATGTTCACATCTCTGTATCCAAATACTAGCATTGATATGAGATGTAAGGTATGTGAATTAGCCAAACACCACAGTTCATTGTACCCTAGAGCTCCATAAACACCATCTAAGCCTTTCACTACCGTCCGTAGTGAACCATACCAAAACCAAGTGGTTTGTTTCTTTCATAGATGATCATACTCGCCTTTATTGGGTTTATCTCTTAAAAGACAAGTCTAAGGCCTCCTCCGTATTCATCAATTTCTTCACTATGATATGGTCCAATCATGTCGTTGGTGACAAGTCCTGGAGGTTGTAGTCTCTTCACCGGAGGCGGCAGTGCTGTTCCTGAAGACCCATGACTTAACATTCACGAGCCGACCCAAGATTCAGTTTTCTGAGTTCATCTTCTACGGCACCCGCGGCATGCATGGTGACTAGTGCATATGGTCCACACTGGCGCAACATGAGGAAGCTGTATATTCTGCAACTTCTCAGCTCATCAAAGGTTCAGTCGTCCTGTCCTTTACGGCCGAAGGAGCTGGGATTAGTAGTTACATCGTTAAGGAAGAAGGCGGTGGCGCGTGAAGTTGTTGACGTGAGCGTGGTGATGATGAAACTTGTAGAGGATATGACGTATATGATGGTTTCTGGGGCGTAGGAAAGATGACCGGTATGATTTGAGAGGACTTGCTCAAGAGATCATGTGCCTGGGTGGCACTTTTAATCTTGCAGATTTTGTCCCTTGGCTAAGACCTTTTGCTCTTCAGGTATTAATTAAACACGATTTGACGACATAAAGAGTAAACCACAGTTGATAAAAGAAGAAGCCATTCTTGCTGAACAAATTAAAATGAGCAATGCTCATCACATTAAAGTCAAGATTCATACAAAGAAATTAAGTAGGGTGGATGCAAATTAAAAGAAAATAATAACAACTCGGGTCCTAAATATAGTCAAAATTGCATACAAACGAGACCTTGCATAAAGGAATAAAACGAAGATTAGGCGTGTTGGGTTGGTATTTGTTTAAAGCATGGGAGAACTAGGGCCACTGGATGACTTCAAGTTCACTTCGGCTTTTGTAGCTGAAGACAGCATTTTTGCTAGAGGTAACACATCAGCAATTTTTCTAAAGAGGGCCTGGATACAGAATGCAAGATCAGATGCAAGTACGAAATTAAAATTATATTAATCTTCATAAAATTCCAGAACTGTAAAACAAGGCTTATTCACCTCTTCTTCCAAAGTTAATCTTAACATTAATGCCCATTTAAGTTGGATGTACTGCGTAGGCATGTAATTTACCGAAGAATATTACAGCAAAAGAAGATGCTATATCCAAAAAAGGTGTGTATATAGAGCAAAATGAAGGGGATTAGTACGTGCGTACGTACCTCTATATTTAAGCCATCTTTGGCGCTGAATTCAATAAAAAAGACATTTAGGTCACGGGCTTTTGCTTCCCCTTCCTCTGTGGAGACTTCCCTGTAGGTTCATTCATAAATATAGTTCATAAAAACGAACTCAAGATATATATAGAACAACCCATTATATGCCGTTTGATTAAAACCATGTATGATTCTGTTCATTATTAGTCATTAAGTACCTCTTATCCACAAGGTCAGTTTTGTTCCCCACAAGAACAGTAGGCACATCAATACCCCTCTCACGTCGCATCATTTCAATCCAATACGATGTGTTTTGAAAAGTTTGCCGGCCTAAAAAAGAAAAATGCATAATATTACCGTTAGTTCTTAATTTAAGATCTCGTTCATAGTAGAATTTGCACTACAAATGGGATTTTATATTGAGAAACAAAGATAGCAGACAGAAAGAATGCTTCAGAATAATTGAACGGGCAAAAATAAAGTATGCACGCATGACCGCAGCCATCCAATTATTGCTGAACACACGTCTCCCAAAGAATTTACATATATACATACATACATCTATGTAATAAGCAATCAACTTTATTATAAGCTAGCTCTAGTTAGTTATTGTTGTTAATATGCAAGAGCTGTATTGAAAAAATATTCACTACTAAGCAAGGAATAGGAAAAAGAGAAACATATGTATCGTGAAAGGCATACTTGTAACATCATAGGTAATAATAGCAATACGTGATTCCCTGATGCACGCTGGAAAATTAGTTCTATATCTTCCTTGTCCAGCTGTATCCCTGTTACCACCACATGAATTGGCACACTCACGAAATGTGACATTGACAGGTTCTTTTATCTGTCTATGGGGTGAATTAATAAAAAGAATTTTTTATGCTGAAATGGAGTCATATATATGATCCATTGGAAATTAAGGAACCCATAAATTGTCAATGCAACAATATCTGCATCATATGAGACAGATTCCAACATGCATGCGGATGATGGCTTCTTGTTTAACATTCACCAACTTCAAAACTCTTTTTCTTGCTCTAAATCTAAATCCCAACGAATGAAAATTTCCAGGTTAGAAGAGCATTATAGTGGGATTAGAAGATATCAAAATAAAAGATTGGACTTGATAGTAATAAATTGATTTTAGTTTTTCAAAACTGAAACTTTCAAAATAGAAATCATGAAAATCACAATCTGTAAATGCACTTTCAGTATATGAAATAAAATTTTTGGAATCAAATATCACGTCTGACAAACAAGGAAAATGACACAAATTTAGAATTCCGAAAATGATGATAAGCCTCATCTTAGTTACCACAGCTGTAATCGAACACTTCCTTCTTCAGTATCCATATTTTTGGAATGAAAATCAACACCACATGTAGGCTGTTCACGAAAAGGGGGGAAATCTGAGTATTAGCCAAAGATGAAACGCAAACTCAATTTTGAATGAAGGAAATTAGAAAGTGCTAGATTTTACAGACTTATTATGCTTATTAAACACCCTATAATTGAATAAAAAAACTGCATAGTTCACACAAATGTGGAGGACCATATCGAGAGGAAAACAAAAATTCAAATGATCTAAATAACTCATATTTACACATAGACTCTGCGTGATATGTATACTAGCCATCACAGTGAATAATATATCTCAAACTATTGATTGCACTTTGCGGATAAATAAAACCAGAAGTTTTGACGAAAGAACAGTTGTTTAGAGCCTCATTAACGTTACTTTGCATTACTATAACCTTAAACGACGTTATTTTGGTTACGATACGAATAAAGAATTATCTACGAATTGAGTCAAATGTGTCGCATGATTGTTTACATATTGTTTTTGGGGAAGATTTGCGGAATCCACAACCTAGAAAATAATTACAGAATGATGTATAATAGAAATCGTCAAAATTGGCACTATATGGTAAATCGATAATAATGATATTATGATCTTTCTTTGCACGAGAAAATTCAAATTCCAACGTAGTTACGTACACGATAGTCTGGGTTAAATTTATCATGACTGATACGAGTGGCGATGCTGGTCTTGCCCACCGCCTTATCACCCAAGATCACCACCTTGTATAATGCAATATAATGTGCCATCAATATTATGGAAATCACTGATACAGAGAAAGTCTGAGCAGAAATATGGTTAGTTTAATTTGCTTTGCCAAACGCCGATTCCGATTGCATTGTGTGGTCTTTGCACAATCAGGAAGGGATGACGAGATTGATGACTAAAAAAAAATACATCACTAGTTATTTAACGGTATGCATGGATTTATTTTTACTCCACATGTGTGCTTCTATATTTGTCAATGATATATCACCAACGGTATCGTTATTTGAAGGAGAAATACCTTGTTTCTAAACCATAGGTTACTTTTCAATACCTTTTTGGTATTCCCTCTAATTATAAGACCATGTTTACTATTTTTATAAGATTGGACAATTAGTAAATGTAAAAAAAATTACAATTTTTTAAATTTCTCTTTAATTATAAAAATTGGGATGAGATTTAAAAGCCACTATTTAAGTTATTTAAGAGTATAAGAAATAACGAAATTTCCTAAAACGAGAGACAAATATTTTATTTAATTCACTACTATATAAAATACTTTTAATGTTGTTTTACCTTGTCACGTTTGTTTTCCGGGAATGTCAACATGAACGACATTGTAAGTTTTCTTATTCACGTCCGTCTTCGTAAAAGCAGACGTAGTGGAAAGCCATACTTTCCATATCCGTTTGTTTATAAAAGTAATATTTTATTTATTAGTTTAATTATAATTAGAATCCTAATGCAATTGAATGTTCCACGCCCCAGAAAGAAGAATCACACCGTGAAATTAAACTAATCACGAATCATATGCGGATTCTATAAATATGAGTTGCTTTGTTCCATTTGGTCTGCTGCTACCGATGAACAGGCCAATTGTTTCATGGCCCAGCTGTGTTCTTTCCTAAGAGAGAGAATCCAGAAGCTGAAGTACCACCAGGAAGAAAAATAATCGCGAAGGGGACGCAAGGCTAAACACTATAGATGGGTTATTGGCTTTTAGTGATTCAGACATACATGTTCTTTTACAGGGATAATCGTCCCTACACCATGAAACTCACGAGAAATTCTTGGGTACACCTAGGGCACCACATTATTCATGCACTGACGAATAAAAATACGCCACATTACTTAATGCATAAACTTATCTGTCATCTTTTAATTTATGTTTATTTAATAATTTAATTTTTTGTTTTTTTATGAACCCGAGCCTAATTTTTTTACCCCGTCTCTCTCCCCTGTCGGCCATCTTCCTCTTCATCCGTTCTCAAACTCTTGCTCTTTTTCACCTTTTTTCCCATCAAAAGAATTGTTCTCTCTCTCTCTCTCTCTCTCTCTCTCTCTCTCTCTCTCTCTCTCTCTCTCTCTCTCTCTCTCTCTCTCTCTCTCTCTCTCTCCCCCTCTCTCCTTATTTATTTTTTTGGCTAAAGTATATCTTTAGTTTTTTAAATTTATATAAGGTATACATTTACATTATTAACTTTATAAAGTATACTTTTGATCCTATAATATAATTAATAATTCTAACACCGTTAATATTGCTGGAAAACACAGACGAAATTAACAGACTCAAGTGATAACTGTGTAAGCTTAAATGATGATTATGTGATTAAATGTTACTAATCTTATATTCAAAATATGTGAAAATTGAAAAATATTTAAAAACCTAATGAAGTAGTCAATATTAAAACCTCAATTGTATTAAAAATTTTAATTTTAATAATATAAATATATTATTTTAATATTCCAAATAGCAAAACCTCGATTTCATTTGCATTGTTCCATCAATTTATTTTATTTTAATAATATAAATATATTATATTAAAAATTTAAAACTTAAATATGTTTTTTTAGCTACATAGTTATCACTTGAGTCTGTTAGCAACATTAATAGTGTTAGAAATATAGGACCAAAAATATACTTTATAAAGTTAAATGATTAAACTCATAAATTAAAAGATGACAGGTAAGCTTACGCATAAGATTAGATTAAGTGATGTGGCCTATTTTTATTGATCAATGTATGAATGATGTGGTGCTCTGGATGTACCAAGAATTTCTCGAAGCTGAGAAAGAACAAGCGAAGGGTTTCATGCGCCAGTGATGTATCATCATTTAAGGACTCAAATTTGGGGTGATTGTTACTGTCTGTGTGTTATGAATGGGCCTAGGAACAATGCAATATTGGAGGGCCAAGCTGCTGATAATCCAAATGAAGAGATTTGGTCCAAAGAAGATACATCTCTGTTGCCACATAGGAGTAACAGCATTGGCAGACCCACATGGAAATTGAGGGAAAGTGCAGAATAAAAGGAGGAGTGTAAGGGATATGAGGGCAACCAATTGTTAGAAAGTTTCTCTCTGATTATTCTTCTGTTTCTTCTATTTCCCTTCTGTCATTTCTGTTAGTTACAATCTGCTTTGACATATTGCTTTCTTTCATCTTTTGCATTTCCATTAAGCATTATGCAATTAAGGATTCTCTGTAATTTACATTTCTAGATCTACAATAATATTTACAGAGATAGATTGCTTTATAATTTTTCTGGTCTATCTCATTAGTGCTTTCATTCTACTTCCATGGCTGAGAGTACTCGTTTTCAGACCATGAATGCTGAAATTCAGAAGTTGGCCAAGAGATATAATGCAGAGCTTAGAGCATTCTTTGGCTACTCTTTCTTGTTCAGTGGATGCACTTACTAGAGGTTTTGAGTCCTAGACTCAAGGGACTCCTTCCGGCTCTTCCTCTGATGTTATGGGTTCTACTGCTTCTTTTGGTGGCTCTTTAGCATTTGGTAAATAGATTAAACTTGATTTTCCCAGGTTCGATGGCATTGACACATTAAGTTGGTTATTTCGAGCGGACAGTATTTTTCCTTCTACCAAATTCTGGATGATTAATGTATCACTGTCGCTTCTGTGCATTTCGATGGCTCGGTAGTTCCGTGGTTTCAATTATTGCAATGCACTTCTCAGATTCCAACTTGGCATGCTCTCGCTCTCGCCATTGAGCGGCAGTTCGGCCCTTCTTATTTTGACAACCCACTAATCAAGTTATTCAAATTAGCTTAAACGGGCTTTGCTCATGAGTACCACATGGAGTTCATAGCCACGGCAAATTGAGTTGAAGGATTGTCCGATGATGCATTACATGATTGTTTTTTAAGTGGGCTTAAACCAGACCTTCGAAGTGAAGTCCTAGCCCAAGAACCATTAACATTACCAAGGGCTGCATCTTTAGCCCGTTTGTTTGATGAGCGATCTACTTTAATTGGGTCGGGTTCTAAGATTCCGGTTAGCATCGCTTCTTCACCTGCTCCTTCTTTCTCTTCTAAGGCAACTGTGCCCCCTTCTCCTTCTATACCATCACCAAACCCGAAATCATCTGTTGGCCTCCTACCCAAGCCGCTTTTTCGGCCAATGGTACCGATCAAAAGACTCACTGCTGCTAAGATACAGCTACGACGGGAAAGCGGGCTTTGTTACAATTGTGATGAGAAATTCTCTTGGAACTATAAATGCCCTAACCGCCATTTTCTATTACTACAAGTGGATGACGAAGTACAAGCTGATAAGGATACACCTTCTCCTGAACTTTCCTAGGTTGATTCTTCATTATTTGCAGTGCCAGATATGAATGTTCCTCATGTATCTTTTCACACCTTCCACGGGTCTTCTAATCAATCCACTATTCGCTTCTCTAGCTCGATCAATCATTACTACAAAAAGGTTGAAAGGTGGCGCACATATTGTGACCCTTCCTTAATGAAGTGCCACAGCTGCTCATTTATTATTTTTTTTATATTTTAATTTTTTTTACCAGCTGTGGCGCCTGGAAGGGTAGGCGCCATAGCTGGTATGGTCAAGTGTGGCGCCTGGCCAGGCAGGCGCCATACTTGACCAGCTGGTACCAGCTGTGGTGCCTGACACACTAGGCGCCACACTAGCTTCTGACCATTTTTTTTTAAAAAAAAATTTTTATGGTCAGGTGTGGCGCCTGCCCGGTCAGGCACCACACTTGACTCATTTTTTTTTTAAAAAATTATTTTTGTCAGGGGTGGCGCCTGACCAGGCAGGCACCACCCCTGACCCTTTTTAAAAAAAAATTTTTTGTTAGGGGTGGCGCCTGCCTGGTCAGGCGCTACCCTTGACCCTTTTTTTTTAAAAAAAAAATTTTGTCAGGGGTGGCGCCTGCCTGGTCAAGCGCCACCCCTGACCCTTTTTTAAAAAAAAAATTTGGATTTTCTATCCCTTCCCCACCAATCAGAACCCATCCCGCCCCAACCCTTTATCCTTTTGTTTTGCCGCCTCCCCCCCCAATCACTTTCCTTTTCCCGTCGACACCCCCCATCTCTTTCTTTACCTTTTTCTCTATCTTTAATCATTCCCTCTCTCATTTTCACTTTCATCTATCTGTGCCTGCTCTCCCCTTCCTTCCATTTTCTTATCTTCACATCTTAAAACTACACTCACACGAGCACACGTCTTTGTTTTTTCCCAACTGCCAACCCCACTCCTGTCCCTATTATTTCCTTTTCTTTGTATTGTCTACAACTTTTTGGTCCCCACTCCATTTGGTAGCTCAAATTTCTTCCTTCCCTTACTGAAGATTGCGTCACCAACGGCAATTACGTGGTCCCCCACTCCACTGCACTGATCAACCTGTAAGTTCAACTTAAGTTTTGTTTTTATTAATTTTTTTTTCAGGTTGTTCTGCTTTTTTTTATGGCATGCTTGCGATGCTTTTTTTTCCCTGTTATGACACGCATGCTTGTATATTTATGTCATATATAGTCATCTTCTTCATGCATGGTGTTATTATACTAGTACATAAACCAAATTAGAAATAGGCATGTATATAGTATGTAATTTCATCAACACAGGAACAAAATAAAAAATGTAAATAAAATTATTGAGGAGAAGACAAGTAAATATACAAAGTGTATGTGTGGTGCCCATGCGCTCTCTCTCTCTCTCTCGTCAGATTTTTCTTTTTCTGTGGGTGGACCATCTCTAGTTTTGTTTCTTTGCTCTTTACACAACACCTATATATATATATATATATATATATATATATATATATATATATATAAAATATACAAATGTGTGTGTTGTTTGTGTGTGTATACTATATATATTTATTCCCATTACTAGAGACTTATCCGATCCCCAATGTAGGCGTGTGTGTACTGTGTTTTAGCTCTCACTAGTTCTAAGAAATTAATGCAACAAGTTACAAGAATAATGAAAGAATTGAATTTATATGTTATATATAACCATAAATTTGAACGACAGTAATTAATATACAAGTGACTTGAAATTAGATAATCAAATTAACTTTTAATAATACTACTATTTCTTTTAAAACTTCTTCAAATTATTTGTTTTCCAAAAATCAAAATCATTTATTTAATATTATTTCACGTATTTAATATATATTTGTGTTAGTGCTATTTTGTAGAGGTAAGAAAATAATTTTTTGTATTATCTTATTAAACTATAATAGAGAAAATCCCATCTAAACCCAATGAAAATAGGAAAAATTGAAATCAGGATAATAAATTGAATAATTCGTTAATTGAGTCATTAACTTATTTAATAATTTTAAAATATGGATAAAATGACTTTAATATATCAATATATATCAATGTTAATATTTAATAAAATAAAATATAATTTGTCTATATTGTTTAACTTTAAATATATTAACTAAAACCGTAAAGGGAAAAACAAACAATAAGGAGATAATTAATGTTGGCAATATGCTTTCTTTTTCATTTTATTTTATTTTCTTTATTTTTTTTTTCTGAATCATATTTTTTGAAATAAGCTAATCATATTTGATTTTATTATATATTGATGTTTATTACACATATTATTATTAAAAAAAATAACTTAGAACCTCAAATATTTTATTGATTTTTTTATGTTTAATTTGTGTTTGTAGTTTCACTTCATCAGTCTATTGAAGCTTCTATTTACGGTATGTTTTTTAAATTTTGAGCTTACAAATGTGATTTTAGTTGAATTTAATAGTTATAATTTGTAGGTATTCTAATGATTGTTATTGATTAATTGCATAAGCAAAATAATTATTTATATATTCTTAACACTTGTATTTTATTTATTGAGTTGTAATGTTTTCTAATTTAACTATGATATATTGTGGCAAATATGGTTTCTTTTGTTATGAGTTGTAAAAAATTATTATAATACCTGGGAATAATTAATGAATTATTTGGCAATTTAAACATTCAGTTTAAGACTTAGAAAACTTCAATTATGAAGATTCATGTGGTGTATGTTATTTTAAATTAAAATTGGTAAGAGAATATAAAAGTAATTAGTAAATGCAATAGTCATACAACTAACCACGTACTTTTTTAAAAAAATAGATTGAAGCCCATAGATGGATCATAAATGGATGTCATCTAATCGATGTTCAAGGGAATATATAGATGGGGTGAAGGATTTTATTACATTTGCAACTGAGCACACAAAAGATCCTAGCAAAATCTTATGTCCTTGCTTATCTTGTTGTTTTGGAAAGCGGATTAGTCAACTTGATTTGCTAGATCATTTAGTGTGTTATGGTATTGATCAAACATATATACGATGGACAAGGTATGGTGAGACCAACGATGCATATAGTGATCGGGTGCATACCATGGGTGATGCCTCGGATGAATTTGATCAAAGCATGTTTGATGAAGATGATGGTCTTGAAGAAATGGTAAATATGGTTGAAGGGGTGCTTCATAACTGCCCTAACGAATATGAGAAGTTGAAAGGTGATGTAAAGAAACCATTATATGTCGGAAGTACTAAATACACAAGATTGCTAGTAGTGTTGAAGTTGTACAACTTTAAAGCTCACTACGGATTGAGTGATTCGGGTTTCACCGCATTGCTTGAACTGTTGCAAGATATGCTTCCAGAAGAAAATGTACTTCCTACGAAGACATACGAGGTAAAGCGAATTCTTTACTCTATAATCGGTATGGGATATGAGAAGATACATGCATGTCCTAACGATTGCGTATTATTTTGAAATCAGTATGCAACGTTAGAGAAGTGCCCTAAATGCAATGCATCTCGATATAGGAAGAAGAAAGGAAAAAGTCCTTTGAAGGTGCTATGGTATTTTTCCATTGTTCCAAGATTCAGGAAACTGTATAGTAATGCAGAGATTGCTAAGCAGTTGACATGGCATGCAGATGAAAGGATTAAAGACACGAAGCTTAGGCACTCTGCAGATGCTCCTCAATGGAAAAAAATTGATCATGAGTACCCTGACTTTGCTGATGAAGTCAGGAACCTTCGCCTTGCACTGTCAACTGATGGAATTAATCCACACAGTGTTCAGAGTAGCACACATAGCACGTGACCGGTGATATTGATGATTTATAACCTTCCTCCATACTTAATCATGAAATGCAAGTTTATGATGTTGTCCATGTTAATTTCTGGGCCAAGGCAACCTGGGAATGATATAGATGTATACTTGGCTCCTTTAATTGATGACTTGAAGCTGCTTTGGGATGAAGGCGTTAGTGTGTATGACTGGTACATGGAAGAAAGTTTCACTTTGAAAGCCATGTTGTTTGGCACAATTAATGATTTCCCTGCTTATGGAAATTTGTCAGGATACAGCGTCAAAGGATATGGTGCATGCCCTATATGTGAAGATGACACTCATTTAGTGCGACTTCATCATTGTAAGAAAAATGTTTACATGGGGCATCGAAGATTCTTACCATCACAACATCGTTGGAGGAAGTGGAAAAAGCCTTTCAATGGTGATGCAGAAGAAGGTAGCCCGCCGAAGATGTTGATCGGTTCCCAGGTGTATTCCAAGGTAAAAGACTTGGATAACAATTTTGGCAAGCCTTTGGCAAAACAAATCGAGACAAGCGGTTGGAAGAAAAAGTTAATTTTCTTTGAACTTCCATATTGGAAGTCTTTATATGTGAGGCATTTTCTTGATGTGATGCACATAGAAAAAAATATCTGTGATAGTCTAATTGGCACGTTGCTTAATATCCAAGGAAAAAGCAAGGACAGTGTCAATTCGAGGTTAGATTTAGTGAACTTGGGAATTAGAGAAGAGTTGGCACCGATTGAGCAAAGGTCTCGTACCTATCTACCGCCAGCGGCATACACTCTGTCAAGGAAAGAAAAGAAATTGTTTTGTGAGTTTCTGCAAGGAATTAAAGTTCCCGAGGGCTACTCTTCAAATATAAAGAACCTTGTATAGGTAAAAGAGTTGAAGTTAAAGAATCTTAAATCTCATGATTGTCATGTGCTCATGCAAAATTTCCTACCGGTTGGTATACGATCCATTTTACCCAAAAAATTAAGGAACACTATCACGAAACTTTGTGTGTTTTTCAAGTTGATCTGCAGTAAAGTGGTTGATTCAACCAGGTTACAAGATTTGCAAAGGTTGATTGTGTGTACTCTGTGTGAACTTGAAATGTATTTTCCACCTTCTTTTTTTGACATTATGGTACATCTAATTGTACACTTGGTCAAAGAGACTCAATTGTGCGGTCCAGTGTACTTGAGATGGATGTACCCAAATGAGCGATTCATGAAAATATTAAAAGGGTATGTGAAAAATAGATATCGCCCAGAGGGTTGTATCGCTGAAAGTTACATGGTTGAAGAAGCAAGTGACTTCTATGCTGATTTTCTATCAAATGTTGACCCTGTAGGGATCCCCAAGTCCCGTCATGATGGCCGAAGATCAGGGAAAGGAACAACGGGGAGCGATGTAATAACGATATCAGTGACTGAACGGGACCAAGCCCACTTGTATGTCCTACATAACACTGATGAGGTCGAACTGTATGTAGAAGAACACAAGGATGCTCTCCGATTGGTACATGGTGATAGGAATGAAAATTTATTAGCAACAGAACATAATAAACAATTTGCAGGCTGGTTGAAAAATCGCATTAACGATGAGATGGAGAGGAATCCTGATTCAGTTTCCAAAAAATTAAAGTGCCTGTCGAAGGGACCGAGCTTACATGTATTATCTTACAATGGTTATGCAATCAACGGTTACACATTCTATACGCAAGATGATGATACACATAGCACGATGCAGAATAGTGGGGTAACACTTGTTGCTGATTCTTGGCATAGATCCAGTGCTAAAGACACATACCCTGTCTATGCATCAATGTCATACTTTGGTGTCATTGAACGTATATGGGAGTTAGATTACTCTATGTTCAGGGTCCCTGTCTTCAAATGTCAGTGGGTTAACAACAACAGTGGATTGCGGATAGATGATTTAGGCTTTATGCAAGTGGACCTTTCTAAGGTTTGGTATGAAGATGATCCTTTTATTTTAGCAGCACAGGCAGAACAAGCATTTTACATTCCTCATCCTGCTAAGAAGAATTGGTCTATTATACTTCCATCCAACAAGAATTGTCAAGCAGAAGTTGATTTTAAAAGTAATGAATATTTGAACATCAATAATGATGATCCTTTGTTTGAGAATTTGTGGTCAGCAGAGATTGATATAGATGGAGATGCAGATAAAGATGAAAACGAAGATGGACCCCTATACGTGAGACATGATCATGAAGAGGGAACTTGGGTCAAGAGGAACACAATTCTCAATCCAACACGAATTCTGAAGAATAAAATTTTAAATCAGACGAGAAAAAGGAAAAGATAATGATTGCCTTGACTTGTTTACTTGTACATATGTTTTTATAAATTTCAAAATAATTTGCTTTCATTGACATACAAGACCATTGTGCACTGATGTTTTAATTTGGTTTATTTCACTTGCAGGAGTATGGACTCACCATATGATGACATTGATAATGTTCCCAGGCACATTGGTAGACAAAGATTTGAGGAGAACGTCAGACGTGGCAGGACAATTATGGCGAGGTTGATTAGACTAAGAAGTAACGGAATCAAGTTACAACTGGAGTAGAATGAAAATGAAAACCCGTTTGGCGAGAACAGTACCTCCTTAAATAACTTTATCGGGACTACGGTTCGAGATAGAGTCCCTATTACAGTTCAAAATTGGAAAATGGAAAAGGAAAGTTATGAGGATGCGATCTGGGCTAAAGTACAGGTAACACCTTAATTATATAATTATTCGGTTTGCTTTGTTTCACTTCATTTCAATCTTACATATTATATATGTTTTTTTGACTTGTTTACAGAGTATTTTTATTATTGATGATGATCGGAAGAACTTCGTAATGAGAAAAGCTGGAAAACTTATGCGAAAGTTTCGTTCTGATCTTGTCAAATATTACTTGAAGGATGATAATGATGATATCATTACTACACCGCCTTATCCATTGTACGAAGGAATAATCACTCAAGAAATGTGGGATGAGTTTATCAGAACACATACAACTCCTGATTTCTTGGTAAGGGGATTTGTTTGTCTTTCCCTATTACGTGTAATGTACATATTTGTAAGTAACATTTATATATTTATATGAATCATTTTGATCTAACTAGGAGTTGAGCAAGAAAAATCGAGCTAACGCGACTAACATGCCATACCGGTACACACAAGGACCTGTTTCATACGCACGGTTAGAAAGAAAAATGGTACGAACTGATGATTATTTCATTCGTAATAAAAATTGTATGAATATCATTTAACTTTGACTAACTTTGATGTGCAGATATAAGAATCAGGCTCAGATATTACGCGGGTTCCACGACATGATCTGTGGGTAACCAGTGTCACAAATAAGAAAGGTGAAATTCGTAGTGAGGAAACAAGAAGAGTAGCCGAATATTGTGTAAGTATTCAATTATATTATGCGTTCAACAAATAATTGGCTTTACTTAAATGAACTCCATTTATAATAACTAATTTTCATTGTAATTCTTTTTAGGAAAGCGACAAATGACATAAGAGGATCCTGTGTTTGCGACCTATGTTGGTCGAGACGATTTATTGAGCAGAGCGTTACCAATACCCGAGTATGATGGTCGTGTTCGGGGTACTGGTTTTGCAGTCACCCCATCAGCATACTTCGGACGTCAGAAGCGCTCGAGTAGAAGTGATGTTTCCCACCTGCGTGACGAGATGTCTAGCTTTAAGCATCAAATCCAAGAACTTCAACAACAAATGCGCTACAAGGAACAACGAGAAGAACAATTCACCGAACAAATGTGTTTGATGCAAGAATAGAATGCGTTGTTAACAACGCAAATACAACAGTTGGTCCAGGGTAGGCCAACACCAAATGTTCCATTCTGTGATAGCCCAAGTTTCAGAGATAGCTGCAATTCCATGCCTAAAGTCCCTTTTCCTTCGGTAATTAATTTCTTTTCTACTTAACTTTATGTTAAATTATAATTAAGCGAACTTTAACATATTAACTCTATTTTCCGTAGGGCGAATTTCAATGCAAGCTATATATTGAGCAAGCATCCAAGCACGCGGTTGCAGTGGGCGTTACCTACAACACTGGTGAGGACATACTGCACAATTCACCGTTGCCTGATAACACACTCCGGGTGAGGGTTGACGTCTGCATAAACGAAGACACCCTCTTACCGATCCTGTCTCAGGATTAGCAAAATAAGGTGGCAGATGTTGTAGGTGGCTATGTTGCTTGGCCAATAGGTCTTATCGAGCCATGTGAAAAGGTCGTTCATTCAAAATTCCCTGCACTTTTCCTTCAAACTTTCATCTCAAACTGTGATTTAATTTTATGATTTGCGCAGGGTAAGATTTCAAAGTCTTCAACAACAAAACCCAAGTCAAAAGCATCAGCTAGCCAACAGAGCAGAAGAAGACAGACCTCATTTCTCGATCAATTAATATTGATTGCACCACAATTGATCGGTGAGGGAGTAGTGCAATTACGTATTCCAAGACATATCTACAATGTTGGTAGTCTAGTTGATTATGTTACTGCCGAGGTCGTGCAGGACATATGTGCTCGTGATTGGGTTAGTGCTTCAGCTATTAACATCTGGATAAGGTACTTCACTATCATCGTTTATCACTGTTATTAATATATCTCGTTCCATTTCTTTTGTTTCTCATGACACTGTATGTTTTATACCAGGCATTTGGACCATGACGTTTTAATGGATACACACAGGGTCCAATTCGTATTTGTCAACCCTTTTCTCGTTGGTCATCATGAGGGTAAAGTAGATGTAACTGCGCAGTCTAATGAGCTGAAAGATTACTTTAGCAAGAAAGCGACAGCAAATACATTATTTTTAGTGTCGTATAATGCGGGGTAAGTTATTATTGGTACAATTATTGTTTTTATTGTTTAACTTCTATCATAACATGATTGTTCAAAAAAAAATTTTAAAATATATTTTAGGCACCATTGGATATTGATCGTTATCAATCCAGCGGAACCTTCAGGCCCTCGCATTTATTATGTGGATCCTCTAAAAAATGGTCTTCCACAAGACCGTTTTGATATGATGCTATTGATCAGTAGGTAAGTATACGTGCCTATGTATAAATATTTGCGAACGTGATTGAATAACCAAAAGTAATCATTTTCTGTTTCTTTTGTTAGCGCATTGACTGCGTATCGGTCGTCTGTCTCGTTAAACTATTCTAAAGCTACTGACCCCTGCCTTAGCTATCCTTGGAAGAAGATACAGGTATTGATATTTGACTTTACTTAGACTTTGTTAGTAAACACTTTTTATTCATGAACAGAGTTAAATATTGCATTATATTTTTGCAGTGCCCTTTCCAACCTAATGACAATGATTGTGGGTACTATATCATGAAATTTATGAAGGATGTTATTATGCATGATCAACCATTTATTCCTCAAAAAGTAAGTCATTTAGTTGCACTTCATATTGTGTTGTAATGAAATTGAATTAGTGCCTGACAATTATGTTTTACTGATTTTAATTCGTTCTAACTTGTGTCTGATTGTATATATTTGTAGTATTATGAAGATCAACGTTGTGACGCTTTGACAGACCATCAGGTTAATGAAGTGATCGAGGAATGGTGTGAATATGTGTTTAGGCAAATCTCTAGGTAGCTATATATACTATTAAATTCACTAGCTGGTCTATTTTGTGTTGTTTCTAATTGCCAATTGTTGTGTCACGCATGTTTGTTGAAGTTGAATTTGTTGTATTATATTTCATTCAGTTAGGTTTACAGTATATTGTATAACAATTTTCAGTACTACTTTAGCTAATCAATCATTTGTTGGTATCATTTTAAAGTTATCTATTATTGTTCTTATTAAACCTTGCAGACTATAATTATATATGCATGGGAGATATATATGAGGAAAAAATATGCTAAAAAAAAACAATACGAAGAACCCAAAAAATATGCTAAAAAAAACCAATACAAAAAATTAAAAAAAAACACCTCCTGTGGCGCCTGGCAGGAGGTGTTGGCCTACTGTGGTGCCTGGCCAGCCAGGCGCCCCAGGAGGGTGGACTTCCTGTGGCGTCTGGCCGGCCAGGCGCCACAGGAAGTATGCCTCCTGTAGCGCCTGGCTGGCCAAGCGCCACAAGAGGTTATTTTTAAAAAAAAATTTAAAAATCTGTGGTGCTCTTTTTTTAGTAGCGTCCAGATAGGTGGCATTTCGCTAGCGCCATAGCTAATGCAATTATAAGCGCCACAGCTTTGCTTTTTTGTAGTAGTGAATGGTACTACTGTGCAGATTCTCTTGGATGGGGGTAGCTCTGACAATTTTATTCATCCATAAATTGTGTCACACCTTAAGTTGCCTCTACAATCTTCAACTGATCGCGTGATAGTCGGTAATAGTCAGTTTATGTGAGGAGAAGGTATGGTGCAAGACTTTGTCATTAACATTCAGGGTCATAATATTACTCTTTCGGCCTATGTTTTGCCTATAGCGGGTTCTGATTTGGTAATAGGAGCTGCTTGGCTCGCTACTTTGGGTCCCCATATTGCTGATTATAGTACAACAACTATGAAATTTTATTTAGATGATTCTTTTATCACTTTAGTTGGTAATCATTTTTCTTCAACAGAACCTCTACAGTACCATCATTTTAAATGAATCCAAGCTACAGATGCAGTCTAGGATTTATTCACCTTAGTTTGTATTCCTACTGAGCATACATCTGCAATTTCTTTTCCTTCGCATCTACTTGCTGATTTATTAAAATTGTTAAGACAATTTGAGGTGGTGTTCTCTGAACCTATGGGTCTACCTCCTGTTCTATCTCATGATCATGCCATTCCCTTACAAAAGGGTGTACAGGCCGTATAGGTACGACCTTACTGTTATCTATTTAGCCAGAAAGCCATCATGGAAAAGATGGTCACTGATATGCTTGACCAAGGCATCATTTAACCTAGTACAATTTCTTTTTCAGCTCTTGTTTTGTTGGTTCGGAAGAAAGATGGCACATAGAGATTTTTGTACTGATTACCGTGCACTTAATACAATTACAATCAAGGATTCTTATCTTATTCCTACTGTTGATGAATTACTGGATGAACTAAGAGGTGTAAGGTTCTTTACCAAGCTTGATCTTCATTCCGGGTATCACCAAATCCTGGTTAAGTCTGAAGATTGACATAAAACTGCCTTTAGGACCCACCATGGCCTTTACGAGTGGCTTGTCATGCCTTTTGGTCTTACCAATGCCCCGACAACGTTTTAAGCCCTCATGAATGACATTTTTCGGCCTTACCTACAGAAATTTGTGCTGGTATTTTTTGATGACATACTTATTTATAGTAGTGAATAGTCCTTATATTTACATCATTTACAGTTGGTCTTAGATTGTTTATTGCATCATCACCTATATGCTAAATTATCTAAGTGTTCTTTTGCCACGGAATGAATTGAATACTTAGGCCATATAGTATCTGTGAATGGTGTGGAAATGGATCCCATGAAACTAGCTGTAATTAACAATTGGCCTACTCTTGTTTCTGTGTCTCAGTTATGAGGCTTTCTTGGTTTGACAGGGTACTATCGTAGATTCATCAGAAATTATGCCTCTATTGCCACCCCTTTAACTAATTTACAGTAGAAAGATGCTTCTCTATGGTCTCCTACTTCTCAGAAAGCTTCTACAGAGTTAAAACAGGCTTTAATGACTACCCCTGTTTTGTCTATGCTTGATTTTTCTCAACCATTTATTATAGATGTTAATGCTTCCGGGTCGGGTATTGGGGCTGTTTTAAGTCAGAATAAGCACCCTATTGCTTATTTTTCCAAGAAATTATCTTCCAAAATGCAAACTCCTTTTGCTTATGTTAGAGAGTTATATGCCTTAACAGAGCCTGTCTCCAAATTTTACCATTATTTGGTGGGCCACCCCTTTATTATAAGGATAGATCAACAAAGTTTACACCACTTAGCTTATCAAGTCATTCAAACTCCAGAACAAGAGGCATGGTTACCAAAATTACTTGGTTATGACTTTAAAATTGAGTATAAGTCAGGTAAATCTAACATAGCGGTTGATGCTCTCTCTCGATCATTTATGGCTATTACTTTTGCTACCAATAATTTCTTTAATCAGATTCAAGTAGCAATTAATGTTCTCCAGACTTATTGGCTCTTAGGGATAGGTGCAACAAAATTATGCTAATATCCTAATTTCAGTATTCATCATGGTTGTTTAGTTTACAAACGTGGCTTAGTATTACCTCATGAGAATAAGGAACTCCTACAGCTTATCCTATCTGAGTTTCATTATTCTAAGGTTGGGGGTCATGCTGGAACAGTGTGCACTCATGCCTGAATAGCTGCTGAATTTTGGTGGCAAGGCATGCAAAATGATATCAAGCAGTATATTAAACGCTGTAATATTTGTCAGCAAGCTAAATCCATTCAGCAATCACTTTATGGGCTCCTTCAACCTCTTCCTATTCCTTCCCAGGTATGGGACGATATTGCTATAGATTTTATCACCGGGTTGCCCAACTCTACCGGTTATATTGTTATATTTGTGTTTGTTGACCACCTATCTAAGTTTGCACATTTTTTACCCTTGAAATCTAATTATACTGCTGAATCTGTTGCCGATTTGTTTATTCATCAAATAGCTAATTTACATGGGTTACCCCGATCCATTGTCTCTGACCGTGATCGAATCTTTACCAGTTCTTTTTGGAAGCACTTGTTTAAGTGTCAGGGCACTTCCATGTGTATGTGTTCTTCTTATCACCCTCAAAGTGATAGACAAATTGAGGCTTTGAATCGCTTCTTGGAAATGTATTTGTGGTGTTATGTTCATCACTGTCCTCGATTATGGGCTAAGTTTTTACCTTGGGCTCAATACCGTTACAATACCTCCTTTCATACTTCAATAGGTATGACTCCTTATCAAGTTATGTTTTGCAGAGAACCCCCTAAACTAATTCGGTTGGATCAATCAATGGATATTCCTTTGTTCATTAAAGACCAATTGGCTGAGCGTGATGCTTTATTTATCAAACTATAGGGCAACTTGACCAAAGCTCAGAATCGAATGAAGCTCTATGTTGATAAGAATCATCCTGAGAAGACATTTGCTATTGGTGATTATGTCTTTGTTAAGCTCCAACCTTATTGTCATCAGTCTTTACACGATCACCCTCATCGTAAACTTTCCTTAAGGTACTTTAGTCCTTTTCTTATTACTGATCGCATTGGTTCAGTGGCTTATAGATTACAACTACCTCCAGAAGCTCGCATCCACCCAGTCTTCCATATTTTGTTACTTAAGAAATTCTTTGGAGACCCTGAATGTTCCTACCAACCATTACCTGCTATGACTGATTTATCTGACCCTGTTCTTCAACCTTTAAATATTTTACTGACTCAAACAGTAAAGATTCGAGGCACTTGGGTAACTCAAATTCATGTTTAATGGGATGGTTTAGAGCAACCGACATGGGAAGATCTAGATTCTTTTCGGTCTCTTTACCCATATTTTGACCTTGAGGGCAAGGTCCAGGTCGATGGGGGAAGTATTGTTATGAATGGGCCTAGGAATAATGCAATATTGGAGGCCCAAGCTGCTGATAATCTAAATGAAGAGATCTGGTCCTAAGAAGATACACCTCTGTTGCCATGTAGGAGTAACAAAATTGGCAAACCAACATGGAAATTAAGGGAAAGTACGGAATAAAAGGAGGAGCGTAAGGGATATCAAGGCAAGCAATTGTTAGAAAGTTTCTCTCTCATTATTCTTTTATTTCTTCTATTTCCCTTCTGTCATTTCTGTTAGTTACAATTTGCTTTGACATATTGCTTTCTTTCATCTTTTGCATTTCCATTAAGCATTATGCAATTAAGGATTCTCTGTAATTGACATTTCCAAATCTGCAATAATATTTACAGATATAGATTGCTTTATAATTTTTCTGGTCTATCTCACTATGTATATACAAATATATATATTAATAAATTGTTATATTTTGTTCCTTTTTTGTTTTCTAGTTGGTATTAGAGCACTTAAATGGCGACAATCCTGATACTTGATCCCTCACTTGTCCAAATGAAAATAAGTTGCTGCATTTCATTCAGCCGGCTACTATTGCAATTGAATGGTTTCACATGCTAGTGTATTACCTAAGTAAGGACCTAAATTTGAGGTGGTTGTTACTGTGTATATATATTAATGAATTTTTATATTTGGTTCCCTTTTTGTTTTCTAGTTGGTATCAGAGCATCGTCCAATCAAATGGTGATAGCCCTAATACTTGCCCCCTCACTCGTCCCTTTGTACTCATCCTTAATATCATCATCCTCTTTGTTGCTTCACCTACAAATATTTGTTGATGCATAGGTGATATTGCACGTACTTACAAGCTCATCACATTCAAAGTGATTATTTGCCTGCTTTGTGTAATTTACTTCAGACAAACCTAAAACCAACATTTATGCAAATAAATTAAGCCGTGGATGCAAATTAAAAGAAAATAATAAAAATGGAAAAAGAAGATTAGGCACATTGGGTTGGTATGTATTTGATAGCAGCAAAATATAGAGCCCAATACTCTGCAAGTACACTGGCAGTATCAAGTAATAAAGAGTGAGTAAGATATCGTTCCCATGAGAACTTGGTATCAACAATGCAGTTAAGCAATGCCTTTACACTTTTGCTTAAGTTGAGTGAACACAATGTAAATCAAGATATGAATGAAACTAACTAATAAAAAAGGGGAATCAAATTTAACTACGTTTTAGGCTAAGGGTTATTCTAAATCTTATACAGTGACTTAGATTATTATAGTCTTGATTACTTCTTAGTGTCTAATTTATCCCTTTAATTGCATTTAAACTTATATTTGCTAGTCTAGGTCTCTTATTTATTTAAGAGTGTCTTTTGATCCACTAAAAGGCATTCCAACTATGTTAATGTCTAATGTCTTAGGCGATTAGTACTTAATTGGATTGATTTAAATGCAAGCCTAATGAGATTATATAGAGCCGGTAGGTATATGTCTATCTTACAAGCAAATTAAATCCAAAAATCTAATCCTACACGATTTAATTGAAGGTCTAGTCTAAATTCCCTATGTCTAGGTTCCTTTAGAACACCAAAATAGTCCCAATCATATTCCTCTTGTTTCAAGATAATCAACCACACAATTAAATCAACAAATATAATATTAAAGTAATTACGACAAAAATTATCATCCATTAATAGCTACATAAATTGAACATTGCCATGACCAAAATAATAGCTAACCAAAGACAAAATAAAGAAGAGAAAGGAAAGGAGAAACAAAAACTCAATACCAAATTTTCATCCGTGTTGTCGCTCTTCTACATCTCCAAACTTTAAGCTCCCTCCACTAAAGCTTTTGCCTTTGCCGTCACCAACCAGGAAAATAGAACACACCTCCCGATTGCTACTCCTAGCATATATATATATATATATAGGTATATACTGCCTCCCTGTGTGCGTCTTTATCATGATATCTTGGTTTATCTCTTTTTTTATTATTGATTATCATATAATATAGATATATTATATTGATATTTTGTTCTCCCTTGAATCTTATAATATCTCCCCCAAAATAAAGTAGGATATGAGTAGATTTTTTTTATCAAAATATCCTTTTATCTTATAATTAATTAAAAGATAGAAAAATATATAAAATACAATTAAATAATTATAAAATATTAATAAAGATCAAATATATCTCAGAATATACACTTATTTAATTATAAAATATATACTTATCGAACTGCCCCACACTTGGACATTTGCTTGTCCTCAAGCAAAAGAAAGAAACTTTTATTATTCGAACAAGAAGAACATTGCTTACGAAATTCCTAAACAGAGAGCAGTACACCACCACACTTAGATCATGTTATCAAATTTTGTTCAATTTAATATCTTATAAGAATGGTTCACTAAGCCAACAAACTTAAACAATTGTAATCATCTCTTAGCATCCTATGATTAAAGGATTGGAAAGTAAAAAGTGCAACAATAAGATTAATAAAGGAATATTATGCTACTCAACTCCTCCAGAAAAATTCAAATGCCCCCACTTAACCAAGTTTCCATTTAATTTACTAAGGATCCTCTGATAAAACATTGCTTTATTTATTTTCCTTTTTTTTTATCTTAAGTTGTTGTAAGTCCCCTTTTTATGCGACTTTGCATATAGGTAATGCAGCACCGGTTACTTAGTTACTCCAATAGATACCTCAAGAGGCTTTTAGCCCAACTCATAGCCCTATTTGACTTAAACCATTTGACGTGAGTGCCAACATTGGTGATGAATTGCCCCCGGTTACTAAGTTAAGTCTACAGAAGCCATTGGAGTTGTGTTTATTATTCTTTGCTTTTTTTTTTATTTTTATATATATTTTTTAACCTGAGTCATATCTCTAAACAAAAGCTTACTTAGCCAAAAAAGGTCATAATCTAATTTCCTAAAGAAATCATGTAGCAAAAATATTCATAAACTAATAATTTGTTGATCATATTACAAACTACTTCCTATTCTCATAGTCTATCTCAAGATTTATACAAAAAATCTAGGCTTAGAGGCTTAATTGAAATATTCTTTTCCATTTTAATTTTTTTTCAATAACACTGTCTAAGATGAGGAATTTTCAAAGTTAATATCAATCCCTAGCAATGCAAAAATTTCAACTTTTGCAAAAAAATTTCTTTTCAATTGTATAAAAGGACAAGCAAAAAAAAATTATATCCCTTCCCCCACACATAAATCAAACATTTTCCTTAATATTGTAAAATTCAATAAAGAAAGAAGGGAACTAGTACTCCCCTGGTTTATGTATCTTATTTTGATATGGAGTTCTTCCTCTAACACCTTCAATGACGCTTTATTTTCCAATAATGAAACTTGGGAGGGGTGTTGGTAAGAAACTGAGGCTAAGAGACGGCAAAAAAAAAGAATAATAATCGAAAGCAAAATTCATTATTTTGGGTTGCCTTCCAACAAGCACTAAATTTAAAGTCTTCAGCCAGACTTCTCAAAACAATCATTTAATCATATGTATCAAACATCATAATCACTTTGTCTTCATTTCTTTTGAAGCAACAAGATTTCAAACCAAAAAGATGCTCATTTATGTTAATTACCTGTACTTCCTTAATCATAGAAAATTTCAAAGTACAAGTATTCATTGAATTTAAAGAAGGAACACCATGCATATAATTGCAAATAGATATAGGCACTTTCAAAAATTTAGAACATCTAACAAAATCCACTTGACTCTCATCAGGAAGAGTCAAAACATCGATAGAAGAATCATGCATAATATCTATTAGGACATCCATATCAATTCGATCATCAAGCTCATAAACTTTAGGCTCCACAACCGGAACCTTTTCTAGACACCCAATATTCTTATCTATATCAATTTTAAGCTCACAGTCACCTTTTACATTATCCACAGTTTCATGCAATTCCACATCTTCAAGTTTCTCACAATAATCATTATCAATAAAAGAAGTGGTCATCATGTTTAAAGAGTTATCTTGCCTCATAGTCTCAAGAGTTGAAACAATTTGATTCACATATACCCCAATATTTTGGACACTTGATTCAACTCTAGTGACAAGTTCCTTTTTCTCTCTATTAAATCTCTATGATGCTTCCCTACACTCCTCAAATAATCTTTCTAAATTAGTTTTTTCCTTATACTCAATGGTGTGTTCTTCAATATATGAATAAGAGTGGAAAAGAGGGGTAATTTCATTAAAAAAATACTTGATAAAATGAATGGTCAAAACAAGGTTGGTTCTTATCAAACTCATCTCCCATATAATGATTAGTTGTACTATATGAACAATGCTCTTGAAAATGACTCTCTCCACAATAAGCACAAGATATGTAAACACATTGAGAAGAATCAATATATGGAATATAACTATCATTTATGCTCCTTTTATATTGCCTATATTCATTTAAAGAATTTATAAAAGCAATCAGTTCATTTTTTGTTAAAGACAAGCAATTCATCTCTATTTCAATATTAAGACCAGTTGGTTGCCATGTGAAATCGCTTTTTTAATTTTTCGCTTAGAAAAAAAGAAACAAGATATTTACCAACTCAAACTTCAACTACTAATTCTCAATCAACTCCTACCAAGACAATTGTGGCACACAAGTCACTGGCAATGACGCCAAAAACTTGATAGCGGCAAAATATAAAGCCAAATACTCCGCAAGTGCATGGGTAGTATCAAGTAATAAAGAGTAAGTAAGATATCGTTCCCACGAGGACTTCATACCAATAATGCAGTTGAGCAATGACTTTACACTTTTGCTTAAGTTGAGTTAACACAGTTTAAATCAAGATATGAACAAAACTAACTAATAAAAAAGGGGAAATCAAATCTAACTACATTTTAGGCTAAAGGTGATTCTAAATCTTATGCGGTGACTTGGATTATTATAGTCTTGATTACTTCTTAGTGTCTAATTTATTCCTTTAATTGCATTTAAACTTATATTTGCTAGTCTAGGTCTCTTATTTACCTAAGAGTGTCTTTCGATCCACTAAAAGGCATTTCAACTATGTTAATCTCTAATGTCTTAGGCGATTAGTACTTAATTAGATTAATTTAAGTGCAAGCCTAATGAGACTATGTAGGGCTGGTAGGTATATGTCTATCCTACAAGAAAATTAAATCTCAAAATCTAATCCTACAACAATTTAATTGAAGGTCTAGTCTAAATTCCCTATGTCTAGCACTAATGGAAAAAAAAAACTTTTTAGACCGGTTATGCATTAGGTCTAAAAAGTGTGTTATTTTTGACAACCGGTCTTAAAAGTCACACTTTTAAGACCGGTTGTAGATCAAACCGGTCTTAAAAGTTAATTTAAGACTGGTTTAAATTACAACAGGTCTTAAAAGTCAAACTTTTAAGACCAGTTGTAGCTTAAACCGGTCTTAAAAGCCATGACTTTTAAGATCGGTTGTATCTACAACCAGTCTTAAAAGTTTATTTAAGACCAGTTGTAGAAACAACAGGTGTTAAAAGTTTGACTTTTAAGACCGGTTGTAGGTCCAACCGGTCTTAAAAGTTATTTTTTTTAAAAACGTCCCTTTTTATATACACACTACCCAGCAAGCCATTTCTATCCCAGATTCCTCAGAAGAAGCAACGTAGCACAGAAGATATGACAGATTTCACATAAGCAAGATTCCACAGAAGAAGCAACATAACACAGAAGCAATGACAGATTTCACAGAAGCAATGACAGCAGCAAGATCAACAACAAGCACAAATGAAGGTGTAGGCTAGGTGACTTTAAATCACTTCCAACAAATGTTAAGTATAGAACGTACACTTAATTTTGAGCCACAAATCAAATGATTTAGCTAACAATTGGTGAAATATTACAAGATATCAAGGTTCAATATCAAAATAAGCAATAATGAATTTCCACTATGTAGAATCAGAATTTTGCAAATTGGAGCAATATTAATTCATATACATAACTTGACAATCATTTCAATGTGGACAATTCAACCAATAAGCTTAAATCAAATTTCAAGAACTCTAAAATGCACTCAACAACTATCTAAAACTTTGAATGAATGTGCAATTCAATATGAATCAGATTCCAAAATGCACTCAACACAGCTTATGAATCAATCTCAATGTGCAATATGAAGGAATGTCCAAACAAACAAAACTGCCCAGAAATGGATGCAAAACTTTCAATGACAATGGCAGAAATAAAATTAAAGGTTTGATACAAGTAACCAACAGCAGAAATTCCTCAGTTTTATAGAATACAAAGGGAAGAAAAAGTACAAATTCCCTCAAATCCCATCCAATATCACCCATATAGCAAAAATTGTCCTACACAAATACATAAACCCAATTAGAAATTCGTATAGCAGAATTAATACGTATGAGAATAATGTACAATATAACGTTGGATTCAAAAACTCACTATTTTTGTAATAGCTCATGGATGAATTCAGCACAATATGTGCGAATGAAATCAATATCTTCTTCAGGAAAGGGATCAGCAAGATTAAACATTTGTAACACCAAAACCAGACGAAACATTAACTTAGTAACTTAAAAACAATAAAGTAATACAAAATTTCTGAAATATAAATTATTAGACGAAACATTAACTTACCTCTTGAGTAAAATCAGTCGTGCCTAGAGTGATAATATTGTAAATGTGTCTCAAAACATAAAAACCACATAAGTTGGACCCCTGTGGTTGCCTACGGCTCTGAGAAAAAACATGATATCATTAAAACAAATATAAAGGCATGGCTTATTACATTCTTTAAACAAATCAATATTTACTAACCTTTGGCATGATCCATGTAGGGTCCTTTAAGTCACGAACATGCTTACTACAAGCAGTATGTAGGAATATCCGCATAGCCCTATGATTATCAAAATCATAAAGGTTATTTATTTTATACAAATTCTATAAACTTTGCACACAAAAGGTAATAATACAAGAAAACTAACGAGTTCATGGTCTTTTTCAAATCATTCCCTGGTTTGAAGTGGAGGGAGCATAAGAGGATGACAATGTAAATACTCTTGCATAGAAGAACCAGCTGCCAATGATCACTGAAAAAAGAGAGAAGAATATTAAGCAAACATAACACATGATATAAATTATAAACTATCCGTTTGTTTCTTACCTATGCACATATGGAGCCAAGAAACACTCAATTCCAGTTTCACTAAGCCTCTCTGATAAGTATCTATGTTTGATAGCAGCAGTGGTCCCTTTCTCTTGGATGTGATGGGGGCATAAGAATCCAATTTTTTTGCTTTTGCCAGAAGAGACCAACCTACGATGCATGTACCTATAATAATGCAAGCATATAAATCAAAGGTAAACGATGAAACTTTTAAAATATTTACTTTGAATTGCAGAAGATACTTATATTAAGAACAGTTAGACAATCCCAATAGTAAGATTTTGTTTAAGAGCTACCAAGGACATCAAATCATCCCTCTCAAGATAGCATGTCACCCCTGACTATCCAACAACTGAATCCGTAGGCCAATCTCTTATTTTAAAGGATATATCATATGCCATCAGAATCACTTGCTGCATGATATTCAATGGAGACTGTGAAACTTCTTGTGTGAAGGGAGCTGGACTTGGTGGGGCTTTGATCGGACTTTCCTCAGCTCGGACAGAAACAAGGTTCTTTGGCCACAAGATGAACATACCCAGGACATCGCTTACGATCTTGAATTCATCAGAAGGGATAGGGACAGGTGCATCTGCAATGATCACCTCGTCAACTGACACTTAGACTTGATCAGCTTCCATTTATCGATGGTGGATAGTTTATCCCAGGTTATGCACACTACCTCGTGCAACTAACCATCTTAAAGGATCCTAGACAAAAATATCACAAGGCTCAGTAATTTCTCTTACAGGACCCTCTGATGACTGCTCGATGTTGCAACAACTTCCTTTAGTGCTCTGCTTATTAGGATCAATCGATTGTGTTTGGGAGCACTGGTATCTTGTCTTGAGCTCATAAATACTATCATTTCCTCTTTCATCTTGCTCAACCGGGTATCTCATAGTGCATCAAATGATGCTTCAGCCTCAGCCTTTACTTCTGCTCTTGCAGTGGCCAACATAGTCTCCAATTCCTCCCTAGTCATTATGTTTGAGGTGTGGCGTACAGGGGCTCCAAAGTAATCCCATAGCCCTACCCTTCCTCTAACTCCCCTGACACGGCCTGGATGCTCATATTTGGCAGTAGCAATAGTTAGAATATCATTCCTACCCTCCAACATAAAAGATCCCTTAGCTTGTTTTTTTTCTGAGTTCCTCCTGTAAGATAATACAAAATAACAAACATAAGTAATCAAGTATGTTTCTTATGTAATTAATAACAACAACGATATATACTTGCAATTTTTTCACCTACTATACAAGATCGTTCACTCGTATAAGACCCACTCCTCTTTTGGTGAGCAAACAACCATTTTTGTGCGCGGCGAATCGGAGATGGTGGAGAAAGAAAAACATAAGGATCAGATTGAGATGCTTCTTCCAATCTCTTATGTTTGGCCGCCAACAGGTCTCTTTCAGCCTTTGCATAACCCCCATGAGACATTGCATAAGGGCAATCATTCTTTCTACCACTCTCTTGTGCTTTTTGCCTTTTTGCCCATGAATAAGAAATTATACAAAAGGACAGTGTTATAATCAATTAAGATAATTTCTATGTAAATAAAATGAAAAATAAGTCAACTAACCAAAGATTCTGGAGTAGTCTGAAGCCTAACAAATGCGTCCCAAGTCGCTTGATCAAGAAATGTATACTGGTCATACGGATTAGGACGAGGCTTACCATCTTTCACCTCGATATGAATGTAATTGTTGGTCAGATTTGTCTTAAACTTGCTCCAACGCTCATAACAATAAGTCATTGTCTTGTTGTACAACATCTCATTCTGAGAAACGTCGTAGGTGAGCTGGAATGCATGCATTGAAGGAGTAAGTGACAAATTTGTGACATATTTGATAATAATTACATACAAAATAGAAGAAAATTGTATACCTGGATAGTATCCCAAATATGTTGCCGTACCTTTTCATCGACATTTCTCCACTCCTCTATAAAGATGCTAGGCTTATTGCGTTCAAGGAGGACGACAAAACTTCTATACCTTTGGGCATTAGGCCCGATTGGTTTCCAATATCTATCAAACTCAATCGGTATCTTTTGCCCTGCACTCCGACTGAGGGAAATGTCTGTCAACCTTGTGCCACGTCTACCCCTCCATACAGACTGGCTACTAGGCTCACTATGATCCTGGCTTCGAGCATTGCTAGGCTTGCTCTAATTAACACTAGATGGCTAACTCTGTTGGCCAATAGGTGGCTGACTCTAAGGAGTACTAGCTGGCTGACTTTGCTGGCCAATAGGTGGCTGACTTTGAGGTGTAGTAGGTGGTTGATCCTCTACACTAGGATGCCGGGGATCTGTCATTTTCTTGTAATGACAACAAAGAAAGATAAATTGTTAAGCTACAATATAAGAAGACTATATATATGGAAAAACTATATACATTAAACATCTATAAATCATAATCATAATTACTTTAGATCAAAGTAGTATCATAAAGAGATATCCTCCCATATTCCCTCATGATGATCATTTATTGTGCCGTGTTCATTATCTGCTTCGTCTCTTTGTTTAATTCTGGTAGACCCCTGGAAAAAGAAGGAGTCTCAAGAATATCATAATTTGAGCGACTTTTCTTATCAATATCAACGACCCCTTTTCCTTGGAGAGCTACAGACCACATTTTATTTGCTTAATCAGTAATATAGAACACTTGTTGTGCCTCATCTCCCATAATAAAGGTTCTTCCCTAAAAATTTTATTATTCAGATCTACTAATGTAAATCCTAACTTATCGACCTTCACACCATTATTGACATCAACCCGCTTGCATTTGAAAATGGGAAATCTGATTTTAACATAGTCAACCATCCATATCTCTTCAATAACCCCATAATAAGTTATGGCAGCCAATTTAAGGTTCTTATCTTTCGAACTAGAGAAGTGCATAGATTCAGCCACTAATACAACACTACTGTTCTGGACGGTGCTCTTATCATCTAGGGACTTCGTGTAAAAGGTATAACCATTGATCACAAATGAATTCCAACTTATGACATCAACTTCAGGACCAAGTGCTAACCAATTTATTGTACCAGAAACACATTCTTTTCCGTCAACCTTTTGTTTGAACCAATGTGTGAAAGTTCTGTTATGCTCCATAATTAACCTTTGTTCAGTCATTTGACTATTTTTTTCTGTACAATTTCTTTATGGGCATTCATGTAATATTGAACTTCATCAACATTATTCAAGATGGACAAGTGGACTTGTTGCAATTCATCAGCATCTACGCTCTTTACTGTTGCCACATGTCTATCCCCTTCTTGATCATGACGTTTAGGAAGCCCAATATGTCGTACATTTGACAAATAATGTTGACAAAATTTCATAACTTCTTCTGAAATATATTTCTTAATAATAAATGCTTCAGGCCGGTTGGGGTTCTTCACATACCCTTTTAGGATTTTCATAGTTCTTTCGATTGGGTACATCTATTAGAAATAGATAGGACCACACAACTTTATCTCCCTCACTAGAAGAACAATCATGTGTACCATGATGTCAAAAAAAAAGGAAGAAAAAGCTTCTCAAGCTGGCACAAGATCATATATCCTTCATTTTCCAATTCCTCCAATCTTTTCGTGTTAATGACTTTACAACAAATGGCATTGAAGAAGAAACAAAGTCTAGTCAATATGTGTTAAAGATCATATTCAACAATGCCTCGAATAGCTACTGGGAGTAGTTGTTACATTAAGACATGACAATCATGAGACTTTAGCCCTATTAACTTCAAGTCTTTCAATGATACAAGATTTTTAAAATTTGAAGAATTCCCTGAGGGAATTTTGGTGTCATGTAAACACTCACAAAAGCTTCTTTTCTCATCCTTAGACAAAGTATGAGCAACTGGAGGACAAAAAGTTCTATTACCATATGGCCTTGAATGTAAATCTTCTCGTATTCCTATTTCAAGCGAATCTAATCTTGCCTTCATGCCATCCTTAGAACTTCCTTGTATGTAGAGCAGTGTCCCAACAATACTATCACATACGTTCTTTTCCACATGCATGAAATCAATACAGTGTCTTACGTCAAGATTGCGCCAATATAGAAGATCGAAGAAGGTGGACCTTTTTATCCATATATTTTTTTTATTTCTACTCTTTGATGACTTACCAAAGATAGTATTGATATTTTTCACCTTTTCATAAATTTTCTCCCCAATCAATGCCTCTAGAGTATCTTTAAACTCTTGGCCACCGAAAAAAGTTTTTTTTAATCTACGATATGGGTGGCTTCATCTAAGAAATCGCCTATGGCCAAGGTAAACCGTCTTTCTTCCATGTTGAAGTTGATGGTAGCATATGCCTTCTTCACAAATTGGACATGCTTTGTGGCCTTTAATGCTATATCCTGACAAGTTCCCATATGCAAGGAAGTCATTTATAGTACAAAAGATCATTGCTCGCATATTAAAAGTTTCCTTCTTATTCACATAAAAAACATCAACACCTTTATCCTGCAACTCTTTCAAGTCTTCAATCAAGGGTTCTAAGTAAACATCTATGTCATTTCCGGGTTGCTTTGGTCCCGAAATCAACATAGACAACATAATGTACTTTCATTTCATACATAACAAAGGAGATAAGTTGTAAATTACCAACAGAACAGGCCATGAACAATTTATACTGCTTAGGCTACCATAAGGATTCATGCCATTTGTGCTAAGTCCAAGCCTGAAATTCTTAAGTTCTTAACCGAAGCTAAGAAATAATTAATCAATTTTTTGTTATTGAGAAGAATCAGCTGGATGTTGAAGCTTTCCATCAGAAATCCTCTCATCTGTATGCCATCTCAAATTTTTGGCATCAATTTCATTGGAAAACAAGCGCTTGAACCTTGGTATGATTGGAAGATACCACAACGATTTTGTAGGGGCCATGTTTGATTTATACCTTGGAGTTTCATATATCGGACATTGCTCCTTCTCTTCATGCTCTTTTTTATACAATATGCAATTATTAGGTCATGCATGTATCTTTTTATACTTCATCCCTAGTGGACACAGTATTTTCTTAGCATCATAGTATCGACAAGGCAACACATTATCATCAAGAAGCATGTCTTTAAAAGCCTCAAGCGTTTCTGAAAAACTCTTGTCGCTCCACCCATGTCGTGCTTTCAAACTTACCAATTTCAATACAGTTTGCAGCAATTGGTATTTTTTACACCCTAGGTACAGCGGCTTCTCAGCATCACTGCACATATTACCATATGCATGTGATTGTTCAAAAGCCTCTTCTCTTACATTACGAATAATATCCTCTATCCGATCATCCAGATCTGTGTTATTATCATCACAAGTCACTCTCCCCTATTGAAATGCACTTAGCATTTCTAATTGTTCACCATGCCATACCCATACTATATACATCTTACAAAACCCTTCACAAATTAAATGTGTATATATATCTGCAGCACTTAGTCGCTTCTCATTCAAACATTTTATACAAGGGCAATAAAACATCCCACTATCATCATCGGCATTTCTTTTTGCAAAGTCTAAAAAACCCCTCACCCCAACATCATATTCAACCCTCATCCGTTTAGCTTGTATCCAACTACGATCCATATATTCCAACACCTTTTTTTTTATTTTCTACTTTTTCCCTTGGAAAAGGCGGGACTATGATGAGAACATGCAATCATTACACCCAAGAGCATGCAAAACAAGAAAGATGCCAATAAAACGGAAAGACAACACCCTAACCAATAATGTTAGTAAAATTAAAAAATTTAATTTTTAACTTGACCATAACCCTTGGTCTCACAAACCTAACACACCTAAGTATACAATTTAATGATTACAGGGGAAAAATTAAACATCGGTCAAGGAGGCAGATGAGTGAATCCCTCTCCAGCTCTTCCTCAGTGAACTAAACAGGGCATTAAGATTATATGTCAATGAAACTTTAAAAGTGGACATCTGAAAACGACAGTAAAGCAATTGAATACTCTCAAAATTGTCATTTTCCATAGAGGCATGAACATTATATGCACTGCCTTCAACGTGCCCATTCTTAGACCAATCAACATAATCTTATATATGTTTAATTGTAATGTACAAGTATATTTATAAGAAGAACATCATTACTATATGCATGCATTCGTATATCAATCATTACTATAATTCATAAGAAGAACATCATAACTTTTAGCTTGTCCAAAATGCAATTAATCAATAACAAGCTAGCCAACAATCAAAACATCATACAAATTCACACATTCGTCCTTCCCTCACACACACTTATCTCTTGAATTGTCTACAATGCAAGCATAGACTAATGAATAAGCAATGTAGCTCTAACTAATGTCAAGAGATACGTGATTAAACCATGATAGCAATGGAGTTCATCATGTGAAAACTAATAACAGGAAAAAAAATTAACCTAATTTCCTAAGGTCGACTCTCCCCTACACTTAATCTTAAAAGAAATCCACAAAGCTTTGACAAACAATCCAGCAAAGTAAATAGAGAAGTAAAAGGGAATGGAACAACATTTTCTCATGCATCTGTATCTTAAATTTAGGTAACAAAATTCAGATATCTTAAATTGGCCTTGATCAATTTATCAAAGAAAAAAACACAATGTATATTCTAATTACCTACAGGAAGACACCGACAACATCAAAGGAGAAACGACGACGAGCTTCAGGAATACACCCAAGGATAAACAGCTGGCGAGGAGCTTCAGGATGAAGGAGAAATAGCGAGGAGCACCATAATACAATCTAGATCTGCGTCCACCGGCGGTTTTCGTGTGCAGGAGGAACAACGAAGAGCATTAAGGATGGAGGAGGGATGTGTGCAGGAGAAATGACTGAGCAAAGGAGAAATTTAGAAGAAGAAGGGGAAAGTTTCATATTCGAGTATGAAAAAAAGCACCGTAATGCAATCTAGATCTTCCACCGGTAGTCTTCGTGTGCAGGAGGAACGGTGAGGAGCATTAAGGATGGAGGAGGGATATATCCAGGAGGAGCGGCTGGGCAAAGGAGCAATTTAGCAGAAGGGGAAAGTTTTAGATTCAAGCATGAAAAAAACCCGCACGCGAGAGAGGCTTTTAGGGCGAGCAATGGCAGCACTTTTAAGATCGGTTATTGGGAATAACCGGTCTAAAATTTGAACATTTTAGACCGGTTGTCCCAGAAACCGATCTTAAAAGTAGCTACAAAATTTTTTTTAGACCAGTTTAAGAGAACAATCAGTCTTAAATATTAAACTGTTTAGACCAGTTGTTCCCAATAACCGGTCTTAAAAGCAGTCAACATTTTTATTTTTTAATGCTCAACTATTTAGACTGGTTTCAAGGAACAACCGGTCTAAAATAGAAAACTTTTTAGACTGGTTGTTCCCTACAACCGGTCTTAAAAATAGGCCACATTTTTATTTTTTAATGCTAAACTTTTTAGACAGGTTTAAGGGAATAACCAATCTAAAATATTAAGCATTTTAGACCGGTTATTTCTAATAACCGGTCTTAAAATTTTTTTTTGTTTCTATACGTTTAGACCTGTTATTAATAACAACAGGTATAAAAATTTTAAACTGGTTTTGAAATACAACCGGTCTAAACAATAATGGATATTTTTTTAAAAAAATTCAAAACATATATTATATACCCATTATATTACAACCATCTAGAAAATGTATTATTGCATGTTTTTTTTATTATTTTATTTACTTTTAGACCGGTTCTTATTATAACCGATCTAAATAACCTGTTTTTAGACCTTTCTTTATAGGAACCGGTCTCACAAGTTTTGCATTATTGTGAAACTGCCACCGCCTATACATTTTAGACTTTATCCACTATAACACGTCTAAAAGGGCAGGTCTAAAAGGCATTTTTTGTACCAGTGTAGGCTCCTTTAGAACTCCAAAATAGTCCCAATCAAATTCCTCTTATTTCAGAATAATCAACCACACAATTAAATCAACAAATATAATATTAAAGTAATTAACGACAAAAATTATCATCCATTAATCCATAATCAAACTAAATAATCCAAAACCAATTGGGTTTAGCTACATAAAGTGAACATTGTCATGACTAAAATAATAGTTAGCCAAAGACAAATAAAAAGATAAAATAAAGAAGAGAAAGAAAAGGAGAAACAAAAACTCAATGCCGAATTTTCATCCGTGTTGTCGCTCTTCTGTATCTCTAAACTTTAAGCTCCCTCCACTCAAGCTCTTGCCTTGCTGTCACCAACCAGGAAAATAGAACACACCTCCCGATTGCTACTCCTAGCATATATATAAGTATATATTGCCTCCCTGCATGCGTCTTTATCATGATATCTTGGTTTATCGCTTTTTTTATTATTGATTATCATATAATATGGATATATTATATTGATATTTTGTTCTCCCTTAAATCTTATAATATCTCCTGCAAAATAAATTAGGATATGAGTAGATTTTATATCGAAATATTCTTTTATCTTATAATTAATTAAAAGATAGAAAAATATATAAAAAGATAATTAAATAAGTATAAAATATTAATAAATTTGATCAAATATATCTCAGAATATGCACTTATTAATTATAAAATATATATTCTTACCAGTATTCTAATTTGGGTGACAACCAATGCATATATGTCTACATCATGGAAAGTATAAAAGCTGCCGTTTTTTACAAGAACAACCACTAGAACACCTGAAGTCCACATGGCGTTCTTATGCATACAGTGGTTTCATGGCAAATAACACTTCCGCAATTTTTCTAAAGAGTGCCTGGATAAAAAAAAATGCAAGATCATATACATGTATAAATGAAAATTAAAGCTTCTTAAGATTCCATAATTAAGGCAATTCACCTCTTCTTCCAATGTTAATCTTAACATTTAAATGTCCATTAAAGTTCTTGGTAGGTACCTTTATATTTAAGCCAATTTTGGTGCTAGCTTCAAAAAAACATGACATTTAGATCACGGGCTTTTGCTTCCCCTTCTTCTGTAGAGACTTCCCTGCAGCTCCATTCATACAAATATATAGTTCGATCATGAAGATGAACCCAAGACATACAAGCCATTACACCATTTGATTAAAGTCATGTATGATTTTGTTCATTCCTAGTCATTAATTACCTCTTATCCACAAGGTCAGTTTTGTTACTCACAAGAGTAATATCTACATCACTGCCTCTCTCACGCAGGTCGCACCAATTCAACCCAATACGATGTGAATCGAAAAGTCAGCCGCCCTACAAAGGAAAAATGCACAATATTATATCCGGTTCTTAATACAAGATTGAACAGCGGGACTTTGTTCTATGCTTTGGGGTTCTCTTCAAAAATTTAACCAAAGATTGTAACATGGTGTAGCTTTTAGTTGATTCTTGAGAAGTCTTTTATTGGGTCGTAAGCTAACTAAATAACATGACATGCAATTTAAATAAGGGAAAAAATATTAATTTTTCTTTTGAACTATCTAAAATGCAAGAATGATAAATGTCCTAAAGTACAATCTTTTTGGTATTTTTGGATATAAAATAGATAGGAAAATGGAAATAGATGAAGTGAACCTCTTGAAAATGACTTGCAAAAGCAATCATAGTTCAAATAATGATAATGAGAATTCAATTTACTAACTTGATAAAAAATACCCAAAAGACCTTTTGAGCTAGCTTGATAGTTAGGTTGATTAGACACTTTCATACTAGGCAAGGCCTAACCCTTCTAACCGAAACTAAATACAAAATGCTAGCAATTTTCAAAAGAAGTCCATGGAAATACCAAACCTCAAACATCTTTGAGTCTAATGCATTAATCAATGATAATTCCTAAACCTAGAAAATAATCACTTCTTAATACACTATTAAAAACCACTTTATATGCAATTTATGAAATCACTAATTTTCTAAAATATCAAACCTCATCAACCGATAAGTCTAGTACTAAAAGACAGGAACTCATACTCTTAAAATGTTATTAAGTCCTCTTAGCGAATGATTATAAATTAATTAATGTAATTGGCTCAAATGCGATCCAAAATCAACTCAATATTCAAATAATACCATGTAAGATAATATAGAATCAAAGATAATTACAATAAAATATATATGTAGCCACATATATTGATTCTTCAACATCAAGTAATTCAAATAATAAATTAGTTCAAACAATTATTAACCAAAAATCATAATCTTAACTAAAAATTACAACTCCTAAAGGCAAGAAAATCATAAATATATAGTCAAGTATTAACAAAAACTAGAAATCCCCTTCGTAGCACTTGAAACTCATGCCATAGCTTCCATCTTCAAGAGTTGAGAACCCTAGCGACGTCCAAACCAAAGAGCAGCAACAAAGCACACCACCAGATAATTAAAATTAATGATGAATGAATGGTAATTGACCATGGAAGAAGAAAGGGACAGAGGGCTGCGTCTGCCCCTGTTCAAATGTCACGTTCTGTGTTGGTGTTAGAAATGGTGAAGGTGATCTTCAGTGAAGAAGGTGAAAATGGTGAGGAATGAAAGCGTGGTGGTAGAGCTCCAAGGATCTTCGATGTCCTTCTCTATTCTCGGCTGCCTCCTTTCTAATATGAAGCTCTGCTATGTTTTTCTAGGTTACCGGCGACGATGATGGAGTGAACGTCGCCGGCAACGAAGATGGTAAGGCGTGGTGTAGAAGACAATGGACTAAGGTGATGATGATAGTGAGGTTTTGAAGAATCAAAACCAGGTTTTTGTTCCTCGCGGCTGCTGGTTCTGGTCATCCACGATGGACTGCCTCTCAATTTTCAGGCCCAATCAGTCAAAACGCAGCAGTTTCGTGCAGGAAGCTAAGTGCAAAATTTAAAACATATGTGGCGCTAAACTGTAGTTTTTGCAATTTGAGCCCAAACTTCCATTTTCAAATTTGGTCCAATTTCTTCAGGCACATACAATAAAAAATAATTAATCCAACATTAAATATTCTCAAAAAAATCAATAATTAAGAGTAATTACAATATTTTGACAATTTTATCCTTTTTAGTCTTAGTTTAATATATTTACTCTTAATTTCAATTAATCATAAAGAAGTCATTTTAAGCTCAATTATTATGATAAAAATTTCAAATAAAATATGAAAAATATATAATAAATTAGGAATTTATCAAAGAGTTTGTCCATATTGCACTATGAATAATACTATCTCCGGTCCTAAATATAGGATAAATTTTTTAATGCAAATTGTACTATAAATTATGTCCTATATTTAGGATCGGAGGGAGTATCTTATATTAAGGATAGAAGACATTAGACAAAAAGAATCTTCAAAATAATGATGTGGCAAAAATAAATTATGTACCCATGACCCAGTCATTCAGAGAGACCCATAAAGGTGACTAAATATCATAATCAGAAGCTGTGAGCGAAGCCAAATTCTAGACAAGTTCTGATTTTCCATTGAATTATGTTGTTCTGAACACACGTCTCCCAAAGAAATATACATACATACATACATCTATATATAATAAGCAATCTGTTATAAAAGTATATGTTATAAGAAGATTGATAGGATTCAAAGAGAATTGATAGAATTTCTAGAGAGAAGTTAGAGAGATGTTCTCATTCAGTTCAATTGAAACAATCGATTACAGCCCTTTATATAGAGGCAGAAATTTAACCCTGGTTGTATTACCATGGTTATATTTAAATGACCATGATTACTTTATATCGTCTTTATGTCCTTATCTTCTTTTCTTTATATCCTTGTCTTCTTTTGCTTTTGCTTTGTGTCATGTCTTCTTTTCTTCTTTATGTCAAGTTGACTGGAAGATTAATATGAGTCAATGGACATCCACATATTTAATATTCATAACACTCCCCCTTGGATGTCCATTATGAATGTGCCTCATTAAAAACTTTAACTAGGAAAAACCCAGTGGGATAAAAACCTAGCTAAAGAAAAGAGTACATCATTCATTGATACACCGTCGAGTGCTGCCTCATTAAAAACCTTTCTAGGAAAACCCAGTGGGACAAAACCTAGATAAGGGAAAAAGAGTACAGCGTGTATCGACTCCCCCTCTTGATAATATCAGTTGAAATCTTTGAATCTCCGAAGACCAATATCATGAACAAGCTTTTCAAAGATTGTACCTGGAAGTGACTTGGTGAATAAATCTGCTAAATTTTCACTTGAACTGATTTGCTGGATATCTATTTCACCATCCTTTTGAAGGTCGCGAGTGAAGAAGAATTTTGGTGAAATATGCTTCGTTCTATCGCCCTTGATATAGCCTTCTTTAAGTTGAGCGATACATGCAGCATTATCCTCATAAAGGATTGTTGGGATCATTTTGCCGGAAGATAAATGACAAGTTGTACGTATATGATATATCACTGACCTCAACCACATACATTCTCGACTTGCTTCATGTATTGCTAGAATTTCTGCATGATTAGATGATGTGGCTGATATAGTCTGTTTCATAGATCGCCATGAAATAGCTGCACCTCCACATGTAAATAGATAGCCCGTTTGTGATTTACCATTATGTGGATCAGATAAAAATCCAGCATCTGCATAACCAACCAATTCATGCTTGGATACATTTGAGTAGTATAACCCCATGTCTGTTGTACCTCTGAGATAACGAAAAATATGCTTTATTCCATTCCAATGCCTTCGTGTTGGTGAAGAACTATATCTTGCTAGTAAATTAACAGCAAATGATATATCAGGACGTGTATGATTAGCAAGATACATTAGTGCTCCAATAGCACTAAGATATGGTACTTCTGGACCAAGTAGTTCTTCATCACCTTCTTCACTAATTTCTCGAGGTCTGAATGGGTCTTTATCCACCATCAAAGATCTTACAATCATTGGGGTACATAATGGATGAGATTTATCCATGTAAAATCGCTCTAGGACCTTCTTCGTATAGGTTTCTTGATATACAAAGATCCCTTTCTTGAAGTACTCGATCTGTAATCCAAGACAGAATTTCGTTCTTCCCAAATCCTTCATCTCAAATTCTTTCTTCAAACAATTAATTGCCTTTTGGAGCTCTTCAGGAGTTCCAATGATGTTAATATCATCAACATAAACAGCAATTATAGCAAACTCACTATTAGATCTTTTCATAAAGATGCATGGGCATATCGGATCATTTTTGTATCCTTCTTTCAACAAATATTCATTAAGGCGATTATACCACATGCGCCCTGATTGCTTCAGGCCATACAGGGACTTATTTAACTTAACTGAGTATTGTTCTTGAGAACTTGAATTAGATGCTTCTGGCATCTTAAGTCCTTCAGGAACTTTCATATAAATATCACTATCAAGTGATCCATATAAATAGGCAGTCACAACATCCATTAGATGTAAATCAAGTCCTGCATCTACTGCTAGACTGATTAAATAACGAAAAGTAGTCGCATCCACTACTGGTGAATACGTTTCTTCAAAATCAATGCCAGGTCTTTGTGTAAAACCTTGGGCTACTAGACGTGCCTTATATCTAGTTATTTTGCCCTTTTCATTTCTTTTTCATACAAAGACCCATTTGCATCCAACTGGTTTTACATCTTCAGGTGTAAGGACTACAGGTCCAAATACTTTTCGTTTTGCCAATGATTTTAATTCTGCATTAATGGCATCTTTCCATAGGGGCCAGTCTTTTCTTTGTTGGCTCTCACTAATGGATTTTGGCTCATGATCCTCATTATCATTCATTACATCATATGCTATATGATAAGCAAAGATGTCATCAACGTTGACTTCATTTCTATCCCATCGGATTCCATTCATAACATAATTTATTGAGATCTCATTATTTTCACATATATCAGGTACCTGGGTCTCTTCTGGGACTACAATGTTCTCTTCTGGAGATAATATCTCTTCAGGAGAAGGCTCTTCTGGAGCTAATAATTTTTCTTCATTATCCTCGACTTGACCATCTATATTATTTGCTCCTTTTCTTTTTCGAGGATTTTTATCTTTGGAACCGATAGGCCTGCCACGCTTCAGGCGTGCTTTGGATTCATTCATAGCAGGTTGTCCTTCAGGGACATCAATTTTAATAGGAGCATTAGCAGCTGGGATATGTGACTTTGTCACTTTCTTTGGGTCAGTAAATGCTTCTGGCATTTGATTAGCTAAATTCTGTAAATGAATTATCTTTTGAACTTCAAGTTCACATTGTTTTGTACGAGGATCAAAATGAGCCAATGATAATTCATTCCAACTAATTTCTTTACCCAGCTGCTTGTTTTCTCCCCCTAATGTTGGGAAAAATGATTCATCAAAATGACAATCGGCAAATCGTGCCATAAATAAATCTCCTGTGGATGGTTCCAACCATTTTATAATTGATGGAGATTCATACCCAACATATATTCCCATCTTTCTTTGTGGGCCCATCTTGGTGCGTTGTGGCAGTGCTACAGGCACATATACCGCACACCCAAAAGTTCTTATATGGGAAATATTAGGTTCCTGACCAAAAACCATTTGTAAGGGGGAAACCTTTAAATAACTTGTTGGCCTGATGCGAATTAACATTGCTGCATGCAAAATGGCATGGCCCCAAGCAGAAATTGGTAAATTAGATTTCATAAGTAAAGGTCTTGCAATAAGTTGCAACCTTTTAACCAATGATTCTGCAAGTCCATTTTGCGTGTGAACATAAGCTACAGGATGTTCAACATCAATTCCAAGGGACATACAATATTCATTAAAAGCTTGTGATGTAAATTCACCAGCATTATCAAGACGTATTTTCTTGATAGGATAATCAGGGTAATGTGCTCTTAATCTAATCAATTGAGCAAGTAATCTCGCAAACGCCAGGTTGCGAGAAGATAATAAGCAAACATGCGACCATTTAGTTGATGCATCAATTAAAACCATATAGTACCTAAATGGTCCGCATGGTGGGTGTATTGGCCCACAAATATCTCCCTGTATCCGTTCTAGAAATGTGAGAGACTCACTTTCTACTTTGCTTGGTGAGGGGCGAATAATTAACTTTCCCTTGGAACATGCAGCACATGAGAAATCATGGGATTGTGGTATTTGTTTACACTTCAGGGTATGTCCACATGAATTCCCAATTATTTGTCGCATCATTATTGAACCGGGATGGCCTAACCGGTCATGCCAAACATTAAATTCATTAGTAAACTTCTGGTTTATATTATCAAACTGCTGGTTTGTATTGGCAAACTTCTGGTCTGCATTATTGAACTTCTGGTTCACAATAGTATGTGTTTCAATTGTGCTTATACATGTGTAATACAAACCAGAAGAAAAAATAGGAAAATTTTCTAGTATGCATTTTCTACCAGCAACTATATTTGTAATGACAAGATATTCCTTATTATCTTTAGTTGTTGTTTCTAAATGATATCCATTTCTGCGGATATCTTTGAAACTCAGTAAGTTTCTTTTAGACTTGGTAGAATAAAATGCATTATCAATGCATAATTTTGTTCCTTCAGGTAACAAAATATTAGCTCTTCCGGAGCCTTCAATTAAATTTATACTACCAGATATAGTCTGAACATTGGCTTCTCGTATTACCAGGGAAGAAAAATATTTATCATGTCTGAGTATGGTGTGGGTTGTTGCACTATCAACGAGACATAAATCTTCAGGATTGATGCCAATAGAATTCATTCTTCATAAAAACATAAATAAAATTAATACATATGATAGAAACAACTGTAAATAAAATATAACAGTTTAAATTATATTAAGAAATCTGCAACATCCAAATAGTTATTATCTATATCGGCATACTCAGAATTCTCGCCTTGATCAACATGATTAACTTCAACATTTGATCTTTTACCAGTATTTTTTATTGATTCTTGGTAAAGATCAACTAGGTGCCTTGGTGTACGACAGGTACGAGACCAATGGCCCTTTCCACCACATCGATAGCATGGATTATCAGCATATTTGTTATGCTTACTGCTTTCTCCTTTTTGGTTCTTATCATTCTTTTCCCACTTCTGGTAGGAATTTGAACCTCCATGATATCGACCACGACCACGCCCACGGCTGTAGCCACGCCCACGTCCACGTCCATGTCCACGTCCACGGCCACGGCCACGGCCACAATAAGATTCATTAGTGACTACATTCACTTCAGGGAATGGAGTTGAGCCTGTTGGACGGGATTCATGATTTTTCAATAAAAGCTCATTATTTTGTTCAGCCACAAGGAGACAAGAAATTAACTCAGAATATTTCTTGAAACCTTTTTCACGATATTGCTGCTGCAGGAGCAAATTGGATGCATGAAATGTGGAGAATGTCTTTTCTAACATATCATCATCAGTAACATTTTCTCCACATAATTTCAATTTAGAAGTAATTCTGAACATAGCTGAATTATATTCGCTTATAGATTTAAAATCTTGCAAGCGTAAATGCATCCAATCAAAATGAGCTTTTGGAAGAATGACCAACTTCTGGTGATCATATCTTTCTTTCAAATTGTTCCAAAGGACAAGTGGGTCCATAACTGTCAAATATTCAGTTTTTAAATCTTCATGTAAGTGGTGGCGAAGAAAAATCATTGATCTGGCTTTATCTTTGTTGAGTGCCTTATTCCCTTCTTTAATCGTGTCTTCTAGACCTTTGGCATTCAAGTGTATTTCCGCATCCAATTTCCAAGATAAATAATTTTTCCCGGTAATGTCAAGAGCCACAATTTCAAGTTTTGCCATGTTTGCCATTGTTCAAACTAATTAAAGAAATAAATGAACATAATTAAAATATGAAATGTAAATGTGCCATATAATAACTGTAAATTCATAAAGATAATAAATAATTCATAAGGCAAGATAAGAAAATTAAAACATGTATGGCTTCGGGCCATTTAATCTCATGACTTAAGGCCATGTATGGCTTCGGGCCATTTAATCTCAAGATGAGGAATTAACTATTATCTTTAGGATAAAAATTGTACATGACTTCTGGCCGTACAATAAGATAAAAGATAAAAATATATATAGCTTCTGGCCATATAATAAGATGAAAAATGTATATAGCTTCTGGCTATATAATAAAAATGGATATGGCTTCTGGCCATATTATAAGAAATTAAAACATTATGACTTCTGGTCATAATTTTAAGAATAAGATGTGTATGGCTTCTGGCCATAATAACAGTAATAATAATAATATAAAAGAACTTATATATAAAAACAATAACGATCTCCAATCTTTAGCCATGGAACCCGATGTTATATAACAATCGGTAAAAGTATCTCTCTAATTCCATATAGTGGCTCAGATTATCCCAGATCTAAACAACGTATATATAATTACTAAAGAAATCATAAGAAGATCATACCTTCTTTTAGAGCTTCGTGCTGATAACGTGTTATAAAAGTATATGTTATAAGAAGATTGATAGGATTCAAAGAGAATTGATAGAATTTCTAGAGAGAAGTTAGAGAGATGTTCTCATTCAGTTCAATTGAAACAATCGATTACAGCCCTTTATATAGAGGCAGAAATTTAACCCTGGTTGTATTACCATGGTTATATTTAAATGACCATGATTACTTTATATCGTCTTTATGTCCTTGTCTTCTTTTCTTTATATCCTTGTCTTCTTTTGCTTTTGCTTTGTGTCATGTCTTCTTTTCTTCTTTATGTCAAGTTGACTGGAAGATTAATATGAGTCAATGGACATCCACATATTTAATATTCATAACACAATCAACTTTATTAGAATCTCTCTAGTTAATTATTATTGTTAATATAGATGTAAGAGCTGTGAAAAAAAAATATTCCGTATAAATCAAGGAATAGGCAAAAGAAAAACACACACACACCCTGAATGGCATACTTGTAACATGATGGGCAATAACAGCAACAGATGACCCTTTGAAGTAGATTGGAACATGACATCTAGCACTTTCCCGTCCAGCTGTATCCCATTAACCACCACATATTAATTGGCACGTAAGCTTGATAAGACGTTAACAGGTCCTTTTAATTTTCTGGCTATGTGGGAATTAATAATAAAAACTCGTTTGTTTAGCATTCTCCAAGTTCAAAACTCGTTTTCTTGCTCTAAATCTAAATCCTAAGGAATCAAGATTTATTCCAGGTTGAGAGGATAGTTATAATGGGATTAGAAGGTATCAAATAAAGTATTGAACTTGATAAATTGATAGTTTCCTGAAAATGAACCCAGGAAAAAAAAAAGGCATCTTCAAATTAGCAATCATGAAATTTCACAATCTGTAAATGCATTTTCAGTATATAAACTTGGCATATATGAACAACTTTCTAATGCGGAAAGTCGTTTTCTTTGTTTTTTAATTTGATCAAGGGTTTTTTCACTCTAGTAAAAAGGATTTTCGTCTCTTCTAATAAACGCACTTATCTGAATTCGAATTTATATTTTTCTCTTTAAGGCATTGAACCACCTCAATCAATAATTAAAAGGGAATTAAATCGAAAGTGTCTGAACTCATCCTATGCCCACCGTTGAATAAATATTACTCCTTCCGGTTCTAAATATAAGACAAAATTCTTTTTTTAGAGAGATTAAGGAAACTGATTAAATTACTTTAGAATATTTTTATTTTTATTTTTTTTCAAAACTAATTAGTTTGACTAATAAACTAATATATAATCTAAGAATACATAATATATGATATAATTAACTACTTTATTTAATTTCCTTAATCTCTCCAAAAAAAATAATTCTGTCTTATATTTAGAACTGAAAAAGTAATGCTTATCCTTATATAAATGTCAAAGTTTAGTGTTGTCACGTCTCTTTATATATACGGAATGTGAGCTAATTAGAATGCTATTATAAAAGCATTTGCACTCCCACACCCGCTCATTAATTCATTTAGAAATTCAAATAATGCAATTTTCTTTGTAAATTCATTCATGTCCCCCCTTCATTTTAGAATTCCCAAAATGATGATGCCGCATCTTACCACCACAGAAATTGAACAGTTCGATCTTCAAAATCCACAGTTTTGGAAAGATAATCAACCTCAATTGTAACCTGTTCACGAAAATGGGGAAATATGAGGATTAGTGTTGGTGGTTAGTAATGTAATTAGTGGAGTAGTCTTGTATTCTTGGTTTATTATTGGATCTTGTATTCTTGTATTACCATTGGGCTTGCGGTTATATAAGGCAGGCTTTAGGTATCTGTAAACTGACTTCAGTCTTATGAGTAATAGAAGTTCATCTCTTTAACATGTTACCGAAGACACAATTTTTTTGGGCCATAATCGGGTCGACCTGTCTCTAGTACAGTAAACATCAATCGGACCTCCATCTTCCTCACCACAACCCACCAGAACCTTGTCCTCTTTTTGGGTTCCATATCTTTCTTGATTCCCTTATGCCCAACGATGGCATAAACTCCGAATCTTGTTTCGTCACCGGTGCTCTATCTTGATCTATATATCACACCATCGTCAAGTGTCTTGGTCTGTCGCTGGTGGTCCGTCTTGGTCCGTCGCCAGATCGTCGTGGTCCGTTGGCTCGTCACTCTGAGTCTTGGTCTGTCGCAGGTGATCCGTTTTTTGGTCTGTTGCCAGATCGTCGAGGTTCGTTGCTGGAGTTCTCCTTCTGGACTGTCACTTTGAATCTTGCTCCGTCGCCGGAATTTTCCTTCAAGACCGAAATAAACTCCAAATCTGAGTCTTCATTCGCCATCCGATTTGCACCATGGCAGGAGAAACTCAAGTTCGTGTGGCCAATCCAGCTAACCTTGGGTTCAATCATCCCCTGTTCCTTCACCCTTCCGATACACAAGCCACCATGCTCGTCCCTGCTGTCCTTACTGGTTCAGACAATTATTCTGTCTGGAGTCTATCAATGTGTATAGCTTTGTTGGGTCAAAACAAATATGGTTTCGTTGATGGTAGCTGCACCCGTGCTAATCAACCTGACAATTTGAAGAGCACATGGGACCGATGCAATGCCGTCGTTCTCTCTTGGATGATAAACTCCGTCGACAAGTCCCTTTGTGGAGGTATCACCTTTTTTGAAACTGCTAAATCTGTATGGGACGATTTGAAAGAACGCTTTAATAAAACTGATGGTTCCAAGACTTTTACCGTGCAATCAACACACTCATTCAAGGTAATCTGTCTGTTGCTGGTTACTATTCCAAATTGAAAAATCTCTGGGAAGAGTTTGACAGTCTCGTACCACTTCCCTCATGTGAATGTCGCACCTCTCAAGAATACACGGCATTGATTCAAGAACAGCGATTATTTCAATTCTTAATGGGTCTTAATGAAAATTACCATCAGGCCCATAATCACGTTCTGATGCGAAATCCCTTACCCAGCGTTAATCAAGCTTTCTTTATGATCTCTCAACATGAGACCCACCGGTCAATCCACTCCAGCCATTCTGAACCCTCTCCTGAGAGTGTTGTGATGTTGGCACCTAGTGGAAGAGGGGCCCGTGACAGAGGACGTATTTCTCAAGGGAGAGGAAGTAATAATCAAGAAGAATGCTCACATTACTACAGGAAGGGACACAAAAAGGATCAATGCTTTCACCGTATTTTTTTCCAACAAATTGGAAACCAAGGCCTATCTGAGAACCTCCAATTCGTACTACCCACTCTGCCCTTGGAACTTCTGAATCTAGTACTGTTGCAGGGAACCTTACAGCTCAACAATATGAGCAGCTGCTCCGTTTGCTTGAAAAGGACTCCCATGCTAGTAAGAAAGACACACATAAAGATGCCCTGGAGGATACTGTTGTAGGTGCTGTTGAAAGGTCATCCACAAGTTTGATTAATGTTGTCTCTTTTACTCCTATATGGCTATTAGACTCAGGTGCAAACACGGATGTCTTTAGTAATCTGAATTATCTACAATCTTATAAAACTTATCATGGGCCACTTAAGAGAATTAGGGTACCTAATGATGAGAGATTAACTATTACCCACATAGGGAATGCGAAAATTGGCAATTATATCACTCTAGAAAATGTCTTATATGCTCCTGGGCTGAAATTCAACTTAATTTTTGTTTCTCAACTCACAGCACATGAGCACTTTGTAGCTTTGTTTTTCCCTAATGTGTTTTGCAGGACACCTTGAGTGGGAAGATCAAGGGGATTGTATGTGTTTTGCAGGACACATGGACTTTATATGTTGCAAGAAAATGTCCAATTCGATTGTCTCTTTGATTCCCAAAATGCTTTTCTTTCTTCTTTACAATCTACTTGTACTTCAAAAAGTGTAATGTATGGCATTTGGCATCATAGGCTTGGCCATGCCTCTTCACATGTTCTCAAACATTTAGTTGAAATACAAAAACATGGTGTACTCTCAAATAATCCTCATTGTGATATTTGTATTCAATTCAAGCAGACTCAGCTTTCTTTTCCTATTAGTACAATTAAAACCACTTGTTGTTTTGAAATGATTCACATGGATGTTTGGGGACCTTATAAGGAACCTACACATCAAGGTTTTCGTTATTTCTTAATTATTGTGGTTGATTTTTCTCGCAGGGTTTGGATGTTCCTTATGTCACATAAATCTGAAACAGCTATACATATCAAAACCTTTCTTACTTATGTTTCCACTCAATATAACGTAAATATTAAACGAGTAAGAAGTGACAATGGCTTGGAGTTTGTGAACTCCACAGTCAAAGCTTTATTTCATGATAAAGGTATCTTACATCAAACTTCTTGCCCCTACACTCCCTAACAAAATGGGTTTGTAGAATGGAAACATAGACATTCGTTAGTAGTTGCTAGATTTTTAATGTTGCATGCAAGTATACCTACTAAATTTTGGGGGGAAAGCATTAAGGCTGCCTCTTAATCAATAGAACACCTTCTAGGGTGTAAAACTATTTGACTCCATAAAAATTGATACATGGTAAGGTACCTTCCTTCGGACATTTAAGAGTGTTTGGATGCTTAGCCTTTGCTACCAAATTGCATTATGTAGATAAATTTCAACCTAGAGCAGATGCATGTGTGTTCATGGGTTATCCCACTGCTCAAAAGGGATACATTTTATATAATTTGCACACAAAAATGATGATGGTTAGCTGACATGTAAGTTTTGTGGAAGATAGTTACAATCCAGGGCGAGTCTCTTCCTTGATACCTAACCCTTTTGTATATGAAAATGAGTCTTTGCCATAGGGAATTTTAGGAAGCCTATAGGGGGACTGAACCCAATATCTTGCGCACACCTCCACCTCCTTCACATAGGTGCTCTACACGAGATAAGAGGCCTCCTAGGTGGTTGTAGAACTGACACATCTGATCTAGTCTCTACAAGTTAGGACACCACAGCAAATAATGACCAACCAGATAGTGATTCCAACCGGCATAATGATGAGAACACTCAAGAAGCTAGGATGGTTAATCAGGGAGTTGTCACTTACCCTACACAAAATTAGTATACTTGTTCCAATTTATCATCTTCATACAAAGATTTTGTTTTCTATGATAACTCCTTTATGGAACCTAGGACATTTCAAGAGGCTATTAGAGATCAACAGTAGATAAAGGCCGTGAAGGAAGAGATTAAAGCTTTAGAATTAAATCAAACTTGGGAAATTGTTGACCTTCCGGAAGGAAAGAATATAATTGGTTGTAAGCGGGTCTACAAAATCAAATGACTTAAATGGTAATGTGGCAAAGCACAAGGCGCGTTTAGTGGCGAAGGGATACACTCAAACAGAAGGTGTGGATTATTATGAGACATTCTCGCCAGTAGTAAAGATGGTAACGGTGAGAGCAGTCCTCACTATTGCAGTGGTAAATAATTGCGAAATATTTCAAATAGACGTGCATAATGCATTCTTACAGGGAGATCTTCATGAAGAAGTGTAAATGGTGATTCCCCAAGGTTTTAAAGATGTTGGAGAGGGAAAAGTATGCATGTTAACCAAATCTTTATATGAGGTAAAGCAAGCGTCAAGGCAATGGAATGCCAAGCTTACACATGCATTAGTTAAAGGAGGCTTCAAGCAAAGTTTACATGATTATTCACTATTTGTAAAATGGAAAAAAGGTGATATATATGATTGTAGTATTGGTGTATGTGGATGACTTACTCATCACAGGAAGCAAAAGATAAGCAATTAAGGAAACAAAGGAGTATTTGCATACTCAGTTTAGAATTAAGGATTTGGGTATTGCAAGTTATTTCTTAGGACTGGAAATAGCAAGGTCAAGGTCTGGAATAGTGTTAAATCAGTGAAAATACACACTTGATTTGATTAATGATGTGGGGTTGAGTGCAGCTATTCCAGTAGCAACACCAATGGAGCATAATGCAACACTTGTGGAACATCCACGGGCTAAAATAGCATAAATAAATCAGCTTCAATGGAAGAAACAAACGAATCCGAAGAAAGTTGATGCAAAATTAAAGCAACCTGGGATATATTGAAATTTAATTGGTAGGTTGTCATATTTAACTATCATTTGGCCTGATGTTTGTTATTCTATGCAAGTTCTAAGCCAATTTCTTGTGGAACCAAGAGAGTCACATCTGAATGGAGCAATAAGGGTACTGCACCATTTGAAAGGGACACCAGGGATAGGTATTCTTTTATCTTCAAACAACCAAATGAAGCTGGAATGTTATTGTGATTTCGATTGGGCTGTATGTAAGGATAGTAGGAGGTTAGTAACAGGATATGCAGTGAAGTTGGGCAAATCCTTGATATCCTGGAAATCAAAAAAGAAGAATATTGTGTCCAAGTCCTCTGCAAAAGCTGAATATCGAGCACTTGGGCATGTGACTTGGGAAATCATTTAGGTTATTGGTTTATTAAAAGATTTGCATATTATTGGTGTAGAACTAATAGAGGTATTTTGTCATAGCCATGCAGCAATACATATTGCTAGTAATCCTGTATTTCATGAAAGAACTAAGTATATTAAGATAGATTGTCACTTTGCTAGAGAAAAATTACAGGAAGGTTTAATAAACCTAAAGCATGTGAAGTCAGAAGAACAACTGGCTGGCATATTGACAAAGGGCTTGGGAGTAGAAGCTTACAAGTACCTACTTGGCAAGTTGGGTACTGTTGATATATATAGCGTCAATAGGGGTGTTCATTTTTTTCCCGTCCTGACCTTCCCGTCTCGATCCCAAGCAAATCGGGACGGGATAAAATTTCGGGACGGGAAAAAATCGGGATCGGGAAATTTCAATTCGGGATCGGGATCGGGATCGGTATTTCCCGATCCCGAAATATATAATTTTTTTTAATTACCTCTTATGTATGATGTATCAGTAATTGTAAAAAAAACATTCTAAATCACTCTTCACTCGCATGACTCCACCGACCGTCACTCTGTCTCTCACGACTCACACACAGATAGACACAGTCACAGAGTCACTCACTATTCCGTCTCTTTATTCTCGTCTTCTTGACCTCGACCACTCGACCCAGACGGCCAGACCCTTCCTTCCAGTTCGGTAGTTCCCGTTTCAGGCTCTCTCAGCTTCGGCGTCAGGGTCGGTGACTTTCGAGCCCTAATTTCCTTCCCACTTCGGCAGTTCCCAGCCTGTGTCAGTCTCCAAATCCCCAATCTCGGCGTCGGCGATGGTGACCCTGGCTGAGGACCCTAATCTCGGTCTCTCATCCCCTCCCTGTGCGACAGACGACGCATCCGACGGTGGTCCTGGCGGCTGGCGCGCATCCCTCTCTGAATTTATTCTCCAAATCCTCAATCTCCATATAAGTGGTAATTGACTAATTGTTCGTTTGAATTCTTTGCTGTTCCTACGTTGTAGATTTTATATGTCACTGTAATATTTGTGCCTCATGTATAAGCATCAAAGCATGTGATGTTTGCTTATTGCTTTTACTGGAAAGATTATTGGGAGTGGGGTTATTGATCCAAAAATAAATATGGAGTCCTTTCCTTTGTCTCTTGTTTGAATCGGCTACTAAAGAATTTTTGGCTAATGACTTAGGCTATTTAATGTTTCTAAAATTCTGATGTTTTATTTAATATTTGAATTCCCTTGCTCTTGGATCTGTTCCTCGGTGGGTATTTCCTTATATGAAGTACTATTATACTAGTTACTTGTAAAGTGAGCTTGTAGCCTAGCTGAAAAGAAACACTTAGTTGCTGGTCTGTTAGCAATATAATATGGCTGAGAAGAGAAAGAAACACTTTTACATGGTTTGTTACTATGGAATTGCTATGTTACCATGGCTGAGAAGAGAAAGAAACACTTTTAGCAATATAATATGGTTGATAGGCTTATGTATATGTCTGTTTTAAGATTAATCTGATATGGATGACATGGGAAAATAAATGGATGCTGAAGGATATGTGTGATTCCCTTATTTTCCTTCCTTTTATAGAAATAAATGGATGCTGAAGGATATATTGAAGTAAGTCAGGCAGAACCTAAAGATCCTTCTACACAAGGTAGTGAAGCTACTCATACAAATGAGGAGGAAAATGTCACAAGTGATACAAATGATGACAAGGGAGATGAAGAAGTTCAAGGTCCAAGGAAGAAACACAAATCTTCAGTTTGGGATGCTTTTGAAAAGCTACCCATAGAACAATTTAAAGATGGACAACTTCGGGCCAAGTGCAAGTATTGCAACAAGCCACTTAAATGTGACCCTGTACTGCAAGGGACAAGTGGATTGTTGAAACATTTACAAACATGTATCAAAAATCCAAACAGACCGAACAAGGCTAAACAATCTTTGTTGGCATCCACTCTTGAAAGAAGTAGCAAAAAGCTGACTCATCATTTGTTCAATCAAGAAGAATGCAAATTGTCAATTGCAAAGTTTGTTATACTAGATGAAATGCCATTTTGAGTGGTAGACGGTGTGGGGTTTAAACAGATGATGATGAAGGTTGAACCTCGCCTTCAAATTCCTTCGAGGACGACAGTAACAAGGGATTGCTTGAGGTTGTATATGCAAGAATCAATAAAATTGAAGAGGTATTTTAAAAGAACAAAAGTTTGTGTTTCCCTTACAACAGATACTTGGACTTCTTGTCAAAATGCCAACTATATGTGCTTGACTGCTCACTGGATTGATGAGGATTGGTCATACCAGAAGCGAATCTTGAATTTCTGTATAATAGAAAACCATAAGGGTGAGACAATTGCAGCAACTTTGAAGAGATGTTTATTAGCTTGGAACATTGATAATGTCTATACAATTACGGTTGATAATGCTGCTTCAAATGACAATGCAGTGGCAATATTGAAAGAAGTTTTAAGGCATTGGAATGGTTTAGTTTGTGATGGAGACTTCTTGCACTTGAGGTGTTGTGCACATATTTTGAATTTGATTGTTTCTGATGGTGTGAAGGAATTGCACAGCAGTGTTGAGGGCATTAGAAATGCCGTTAAATATGTTAGATCTTCTCCTTCAAGGCTTAAAAGGTTCAAAGAGTTTGTTGAGAAAATGAAAATTGACTCAAAAAGCCTACTTACAATGGATTGCCCAACTAGGTGGAATTCAATTTACCTTATGTTGGAGAGTGCCATTAAATTTAGCACTGTTTTTGAAAGGATGATCGATGATGATAAAGATTACAAACCATTCTTTGTAGAAAAAAATATAGTTGGTCCTCCTTCAAGAGTAGATTTTAAAAAAGCTGTGGAATTTGTTGAGTTTTTGAAAGTCTTCTATGACATGACTTTACAATTTTCAGGATCACTTCATGTTACCTCAAATGAATGCTTCCAACAAATAGCTGAAGTTTATGTTATCCTCAAAGATGCAGCCAATGATCATATGAGTTTGTTATCTAATATGGCTGAAAATATGTTGTCCAAGTATGAAAAGTATTGGGGAAATCTTAGTGATATTAATCCTTTGTTGATGATAGGGGTTTTACTTGACCCTAGGTATAAAACAACATATTTGCAGTATGCTTTTGAGGCTATCTTTGAGGATTCTGCACAGTGTGAGGCAATGATCAAAATGGTCTTAAATGTTTTGTATCGTTTGTATGATCACTATGTAGTTGAGCCAGACACATCTCAATCTCAGATGTAAACCAACCTCAGTCACAAGCATCGAGTCAAAGTCAAAGTACTACTACTAGTACTTCTACTTAGTCTCGCATATCTTTATTACGTCAAAGAATTCCTATAATGAGGCGGTTTATGGATTGATCTGAGGCTGATAATCAGCTAGATAAGTATGGAGAAGTGGATAAGTATCTTAAATCTGAGTTGACTGCATTAAAAGATGAAGAGTTTGATGTTTTGGCCTGGTGGAAAGAAAATGGTTCTAAATACAAAGTCCTTTCATTGATTGCACGTGATGTGCTAGCCATACCTGTATCCACCGTCTCTTCTGAATCTGCATTTAGTACGGGATTTCGTGTCATTTCCGAATACTGAAGTTCTCTCTCACCAAAGACAGTTGAGGCGTTCATTTGTACGCAAAATTGGTTATCTTCATCTACTTCTGCTTTGTGTGATCAACTAAAAGAACTTCAAATTGATAACTTCAATGACACTATTGCTGTAGAACAAGGTAATATCTATTATTTTGGTTTGTTTAGTTCATTTCATTTATTATTTATTAATTATTTGTAATTTTTGTTTCTTTTGCTTGTGCTTTTCATAGCTAAATCGGTAACTTCAAGCATATCACATTCAGAGGAAGCGCTAGACAACTAATCAATGGTTAGTTTTCTTGTTGTTTCATTTAGTTTAATTTAATCTTATTAGTTGTCTGAAAATTAGGGAAATGGAATATGGCATTTTGCCTATCTATAACTTCAAGCATATCTGTTGCTCTTCAAGCATATGAGCATGTCTATTGCTACTTGCAGGTTTTGGGTTCCTGGCTTCTGGCTATATAAATTGCATTTTGCTCCACCATTTTTGGAAGTGATTGGTGATCTATTGGACCCCTAGGAAGCCACCATATTGAATTTGTGTTTGTTGTATTTTCTGCTACACTCATGCAAAAGAAGCTTTGGATAAATTCATTATATATTTTTATGGCTTTGTGGATGCTGAATTGACTTAATTGCTTGGGATGCTGAATTGGCTTTGTTCATTATATCTACAAATGTTGCTCCTTCTGGTTATTACATGTTCACTGTTGTGAATTCTGGAATTCCTAGCGTGTGTCTCTGGGTTTGGTTTATTCATGCCTAAAGCTTAACTATCTCTTTGTTTTATGATATAATATTTAGTGAATGGATTAGCTTAACTATCTCTCTACACTTGCTAGCCAGATATTCCCTCTTTTTATGTTTTAGTGAATGGATTAGCTTAACTATCTCTCTTTGTTTTATGATATTTAGTGAATGGATTGGCTTAACTATCTCTTTGTCTTCTGTCATGTTCAATTAAAAATTAGATTTTCTTTATACAAATATGTATATATGCTGCTGACAGTTCTTAAGCATAAGCATATATGCTTCATAGTTTTGAACGTGTAAGTGCTGCCAAATTTAGTTAGCATAAGCATAATCTTTCAAGTTTCAATCAGGTGTGAAATACTGAAATTAGACACAACCTATATATACAAAACTTGGTGCACATATATGCTTCATAGTTTTGAACGTGTAAGTGCTGCCCAGATTCCAAAAAATGTCTACAGGGTGCTTTTTAGATTAGATCAAGTCATGTTGTCATCACCTTTGGAAATTCGGGAAATTCCCGATCCCGATTTTAGGATTTCCCGTCCCGTCGGGACGGGAAATTCTCGGGATCGGGAATGAAATCCCTTCCTGATCACTTCTCGGAATCGGGATCGATCGGGAATGGGATTTCCCGATCCCAATCCCGATCCCGAACAGGCCTAAGCGTCAACTTGAGGTGGAGTATTTAGTGTTGGTAGTTAGTAATGTAATTAGTGGAGTAGTCTTTTATCCTTGGTTTATTATTGGATCTTGTATTCTTGTATTACCATTGGGCTTGCGGTTATATAAGGCAGGCTTAGCTTTAGGTGTCTGTAAACTGACTTCACTGTTGTGAGTAATAGAAGTTTATCTCTTTAACAATGAGTATTAGCTAAAGATGAAATGCAAACTCAATTTTGAATAAAGGAAATTTGTAAGTATAGTGCTGGTTTTTACAAGCTTATTATGCTTATTAAGCAACCTATAATTGAATACAAACTGCATAGTTCACACAAACGTGTACCTCCTGAGAGGAAAGCAAAAATGTAAATGATCTAAATAACCCATATTTACACTTAGAATGCGCTGTGTATACTGATAAACTATTACGGTGAATACATATATGTAAGGAATTAGGCGTAGCTAGAGTACGACTATTTATCTCTAAATACCTACACCAACCCAATCACAGTAACGGACATGATTATGAGCAAATAGGAAGAAGAGATATATATATATATATATATATATATAAAGCAAAGGGAAGAGTAATAAGTTTATTTGGACGTGTTCGTCATCTTTACAATTGAACTCCTCATGTCTATATACAGTGTTCCACATTTGCTCAACAAAACTTTTTCTGGGAATGGCTCTCTCCTTTCCTGTTATCATCCGCTGCCGTTCCTTGCTTTAAAACATTATCGTTTTGCATGAAAAATGGTTGTATTGCTTCTTTTTTTTTTTTTGAGTTAAGTTATATCTAGGACCTCAAAGTATTTTTTCAGTACTCTAAATTAGTTTTGGTGCACCCAAAGTGTTAAAATGTTTTTTCCAATAGCACTTAGTATATTAAAATAATTTTTGGCTCATCCAACAATCCACCACCCTAAAATATTTTTTAAGAGCATTCGGTATTCTAAATTTAGGATGCTTTCTATTATTAAGAAAACATTTTGAGGGTAAAATTGCATGAAACATTACTTTTTTCATTTTTTTACACCACATGCTATTGAAAGAGTACTTGCTATTAGAAATATAAATTAGTTTAAGATACTAAGTTCTATTAGGAAAACTAATTCAATAAGAATGGTGGATCCACCATTCTAAGGTAATTTTTTATTAGCTCTTTTTAAACTAGTTTTTGATGCATTCAGCACCTTAAAACAATTTTCAAAATAGAACTCAATATCTTAAACTACTTTATTTTCCTAATAGCAAGTATTTTTTTCAATAGCATCTGGTGTCAAAAAGTAATGTTTCGTGCAATTTTACCTTTAAAGTATTTTCTCAGTAGCAGTAAGCATCCTATATTTAGGACACTTAGTGATCCTGAAAAATATTTTAGGGGGTTGGATGCACCAAACTTTTTTTTAAGATATTAAGTATTACTGAAAAAAATATTTTAGGGTGTTAGGTGTACCAAAAACTAATTTAGGGTACTAAAAAAATATCCTGGGGTCCCGGATATAACTCAAAAAAATAAAAAGTAACTATAACCATTTTTCATGCAAAACGATGACGTTTATAGAGCAAAGCATGGAAGCTGATAATATCAGCAAAGGAGACCCCAAAGTTATTGGGTTTGGACCTAATCTATAAAAGATGAATCAGGCTATTTTCAAACCGTATCAAACTTTGATTGCACTTTAATTTGCAGATTGATGAAAACAAAAGATTTTTTTTAGGTGCACAAAGGATTTTTGCCTCTCTCAACAAGTGCGCTTCCGAGGATTCGAACTTGTGTTATCCTTTTTACGGGTGAACCAACAGCTTGTTGGTGGTGGAAGCCAAAGTTTTGAAGAAAGAACAATTGTTTAAGGCCTACCGTTACTTTGCATTGCCATAACCTTACACAACATTTTTAACAAAGAATATCTACGAGTCGAGTCAAATGTCTCGCATGATTGCGTAAAAGATTTTTATAGTAATATTTGGGGGAGATTTGCGGAAGCCACAACCTAGAAGTTAACTACAGAATGATGTATCATAGAAACCGTCAGCATTAGCACTATATACATAGTAAATTGATAACAATAATCTTTCTTTGTGTGAGAAAATTAAGATTCCAACGTAGCTACGTACACGATAAGTGGGATAAAATTGATCATACCGGAAGCGAACCGACATGATCACCAAAGAACACCACCTTGAACTGTGCAAGAGCAGAAACTGGCGCCATTATGGAAATCCCTGATACAGAAAATCTGAGTAGAATGATTCCGATTGCCTCGTGTGGTCTTATTTGGAGAGGAAACATCTGTGGTCTAAAATTAGAGTATATAAAAATTATACTGAAAAATTATTGTGTATTAAATCTTCTACTTAAATCTATGTTGAATTGGTATGAAAATTCTAAATTTTCTTATTCCACTACTCAATTCTTTGCCTTTAAGCTCTGCATTTAAGGACCGAAGATGTATTGAACTCGTACATTAGGCTCCTTAAAGCCAACATACCACACTACAAAAAAAACGTGATTTAGTAGCAGTTAAAAATGGGTATTCGTAGCGGTTCTAACCGCTACAAACTAGATTAGTAGCGGTTACGAAAACCGCTACTAAATCGTACGTTGCAAGCGGTTTTGTAGCGGTTTTATAAAACCGCTACTCAATTAAAAATAACCGCTACAACCTTTGTAGCGGTTTATACTAACCGCTACAAAATCAAGAGATATTTATAGCGGTTATATAACCGCTACAAAGATAAAAAATTTTATTGAGAGTTTTAAAAAAGGATTTTTTCTTTGTAGCGGTTTAAAAACCGCTACAAATATATAAAAATGAAAATTTGTTAAAAATGACATTTTTTATTTGTAGCGGTTAAGAAACCGCTACTAATTTTGAATTTCATGAAATTAGTAGCGGTTTTAAAAACCGCTACTAATTTTGAATTTTATGAAATTAGTAGCGGTTTTAAAAACCGCTACTAATTTCATGAAATTAGTAGCGGTTTTAAAAACCGCTACTAATTTCATGAAATTCAAAATTGGCGCCAAAAAATTTAAATTTAGCTTTAAAAATGCGCGTTATTTAGTAGCAGTTTAATAACCGCTACAAATATTTAAAATTTTTTTTAAAAATATAAGTTGTTTTTTTTCTTTTTTTTTCAATATTATATTAAATAGTTTAATTTGTTATTATTTTATCTATTTCAATTAGTTTATTATTTAATAGTTTAACTTATTAATAAATTAAAAAGAAAAATGTAATTGAATATGATTAGTATAAAATTTATGTTAATAATATTATTAAGGATAGTTAGGTAATAAGAAATTATTATGTTTTATAATATAATGTAATTGTATATAAAAAATAGATGAAAATGAGATAGAGTTATGATATATCTAGAGAAAAAGATGTTTAGAATAAATTTTATAGAAAGGAAAGAAGTATTCTAAAAGAAATTGAAAATCTTGTTACCATATTTGATCGTATTATTCAGCTCCTCTACACATATGAAAGAAGTTGTAAATGAGAGGAAATGAAAGAAGGGTAAGGTGAAAAGAAATTGGGGAGTGTTTGAAATGAGTTGTGATAAGGGTATTTATAGGGATTCACGTATTATTTGTAGCGCGGTTAATGTAGCGGTTACTAATTAGTAGCGGTTATTTATATTTTTGTAGCGGTTTAATTATTTGTAGCGGTTATTATTTAGTAGCGGTTTTTTATTTTTTTGTAGCGGTTTAATAACCGCTACAAATATTATATTAATTTTTTTTTAAATTTTTTTTACATTTTATTTTAACACAAATTTTTTGCATTTTTTGTAAAGAAAAATTTTTTACACTTGAATTCTACAAATATGATTTTAATTTTTTTTTAAAAATTTTTTTTACATTTTATTTTAACACAAATTTTTTGCATTTTTTGTAAAGACGAATTTTTTACAATTGAATTTGATCACTCATCGTCGCCATCCCTACAGAAATTTTGTAGAAAAATTATTATTATTGATGTATTATTAAATTTAAAAAATTTAATTGAAATGACGTGGACTTAAAAAAACTCACCGCAGTAGAGGTAAATTGTCATCGCCTTCAGGGAAGTAGTTTTCAAAATCAGCTGGCTGAAATGGCTCACTCTCGTAGGCGATGTTATCGCCTTCACCCATGTCGTAAAGGTCTCTTGGCTTTAAATGAACGACCATGTGCAAATCCCTCTGCCTCTCATCCTCGACATAATAAACCTGATGTGCCTCTGAAGCTAGAATATACGGCTCATCATCTTGAGAAATACCAGTATAAATCGGGCGTGAGAAATTGACTGATGTGATCCCTAGGTCGTCAGTTGTCAGTCCCCGAGAAGTAGTGGTATTTGCCCACAAACACTTGAACAGCGTCACGGTGAAACGGCCTTGATAATTAAGCTCGACCACATCAAGAAGCTTGACATAGTAAGGGACGCCTCCGAACTACATGTTGGCGTCACTGCTGCTTGCATAACTCCTTGTCCCAAATGTGCCATAAACACCCGAATTCTGTGTTTGCAATCCCTGATCCCGTGAAACCGTGCAAAACTTAAAACCATTGACATTATATGCTATAAACCGTTTTGCATGATCAAGAGGGCCGATTGCGAGAGCTCTGAAATCCGGTGAGTGTGGGTTGTGGTCATTTAGTATTCTGCGCGCAAACCAGGCCGGGAATTCTCTGTGGACCCTCCTATCAACTTCCGAGGATGTCTGTGTACGGATCCTAAGCTGACGCTTGACATGACTTCTGAATTCCCTGCAATTAATAATGGAAAGGCGTTAGTGAAATGAAAGTGAGAAATGTTACGAAAGATATAGATCGAATAACATACATGTGAGTGTACAATTCTTACCGTATGAAAGGCTCAATTTGAGTGCAATTAATCAAGACATGTCTATGTGCTTGGAACTTCTCAGTTGCCGTTAGTTTGAAGTTCTCAGTTGCTCCAACTGGTTTACCAACACGAGGGATAAATTCTCCTGATGTCAGCGCAGGTTCAGGACAATCGTCAACACGAGGCGGGCGGTTGAAAGCCGTCTCAAGATCATCAAAGTACCTTGAGCAAAAATATAGCACCTCATCCCCTATATAGCCTTCACCTATAGAACCTTCTGGCCACGCCTTATTCCTCACGTAAGATTTTAATTTCCCAAGGAACCTACGAAGTACATAAGAGAAAATTGATATAAAATGATGAAAAGGACGACGAGCAAACATTAAATACGGACAATAAATGAAAGCACATATTTAAAATGAGTACCTCTCAATCGGATATATCCAACGATATTGTACTGGTCCAGCGAGCTTTGTTTCATGAACGAGGTGGATTGTGAGGTGAACCATCACAGTAAAAAAGGACGGAGGAAAGATCATCTCCAAGTGACAAAGCGTAAGAATGATTTTCGACTGCAGCTAATCGAGCTCCTCAACGATCAAAACCTTAGAACACAACTTCTGAAAGAAAGAACAAAGTTCCACCAAAACGATGGAAACATCGGGAGGAAGTGTATTCTTTATAGCCAGAGGGAGTAACTGCTGCATAAGAACATGTGAGTCATGACTCTTCAGGCCAGCAACCTTTCGAGCCTGCAAGTCGACACATCGAGAAATGTTGCTTGAATACCCATCAGGAACTTTTAATTTCTTCAAGGTCGCGAGGAACACTTCCTTGTTCGGTTTTGTGAGGGTAAACTTTACCGGTGTAAATCTGTCATGCTCATCTGGCCAAGCGTCTTCACGAACTCCCATGTCGCGTAAATCTTTCCTAGCTTGAAGGTGATCTTTTGTCTTGCCGGGTTCGTTAAGCAGCGTATACAGCACATTGTCGTAAACATTCTTTTCAATGTGCATTACATCAAGACTGTGGCGAAGTAAATTAGATCTCCAGTACAGAAGCTTGAAGAAGATACTTATCTTCTTCCACTGCTGAGGCGTCGAAGTCCTGCGCGTCTTTTGGCGAGTTTGTGCTGAACCGTCGCTTTTTCCAAACTCGACGTCAACATGCTCAAGCTGCTGTAAGATATCTGTACCGGACAAAGTCTGAGGTGGTCCTCTTTTCTCTGGTTTCCCATTGAAGCGATTCCGTTGCAATCTGAACTTATGCGTTCCATCGAGAAACCTCCGATGCCCCATAAAACACCACTTTCGGCTGTGGGGAAGGCGCAGTGCGTCAGAGTCGAAATTGCAAGCCAGACACGCCGACCCAGTGTGCACATTCCAACAAGATAATGTGCCAAATCGTACGTCTCCAAGCCGATATTCCACAGGTCAAGCAATTCCGCAATAAGCGGTTGGAGATACACATCGATGTCATTGTCCGGTGTCTTTTTGCCTGAAATGATCATAGACATAATGAAAGAGCTTTGTTTCATACACATCCAGGGGGTAAGTTGTAGGGAACTAAGACTACCGGCCAAATACTGTAACTTGTGCTAAGATTCCCGAAAGGATTGAAACCGTCGGTCGCGAACGCAAGCCGGACATTTCTGGGGTCAGTCGAAAAATCTAGAAAGTCGTTGTCAAACGTTTTCCAAGTAGCTGCATCCCGCGGATGTCTTAATTTACCGTCTTCGTTTTTATCAACGGCATGCCACCTCATGTGCTCAGCAGTTTTAGACGACATAAATAATCTTTGTAGACGAGGTTTCAAAGGGAAATACCTGAGAATCTTTGCAGGTTTCTTCTTCTGCTTTTTCCCCTTCCGAATTGTCTTGTACCTCGATGTGTGACATCTTTTGCACGTCTCCCTGCTGGAATCATCTCCCCAATACAGCATACAATCATTTGGGCACGCATCAATCTTTTGATAATTCAACCCCAACCTGTTGATGATCTTTTTGGCCTCGTAGAAGGTTGTGGGAATCTCGGCGTCGGGGAGTGCATCTTGTAATAAGTCGAGCAACATCGACATTCCCTTATCCGTGATCCCACACAAGCACTTGATATGATACAATTTGATCAAGAAAGATAATTTAGAATATTTACGACAACCTTTATATAAAGGACGATCTGCCTCATCCATCAAGCTGAAAAAATCCCGAGCTGCTTCATTCCCCATAAAAGCCGGCTCAGAGCCGTGCACTTCTTCGTTGAAGTTGTCGCCTTGAAATCCAAACGCATCACGCACAGCATCATTCACAGGATCTTCTTCATCTACTTGAACGCCTACTTCAGAACTTCGAGGAAGAGCCTCGTCATATCTAACGACGGCCTTTTCACCATGAACTGCCCAGAACGTATAGTCCTCAGGGAAAGGCTTCACAAGCAAATGTTCCTTCACAACATTTCGTGGATGCCACTTCTTGAACTTGCATTTCCGACACGGACAGACGATCTTGCCGTTACAGCTGGCGTGAGTGAATGCGAAATCTAAGAAACTGTTTAATCCATACAAATATTCAGGAGAATTGCGCGGCAACCTTATCCATGATTTATCCATAGCTACAAGTGAGAGAGAAGAAAGTATAGAGAAGAAGATGAGTGAGAAGATAATGACGAATGCCTAGAACCTTATATTTTGAAAATCCAACGTTTATAACTTTGTAGCGGTTATCAAACCGCTACACCAACCGCTACAGAAATTCCAACGTTTATAATTTTGTAGCGGTTACATATATAAAACCGCTACTAATATTCAAGCCGTTAAATGGTAGGAAATTCAAAATGTACTTGTTGAGTATTAGTAGCGGTTATATATATATAACCGCTACTAATGTTCAAAGAATTAGTAGCGGTTATATATATTAAACCGCTACTAATATTAAAGCCGTTGGACATTAAATATAAAAATAATTTTCTAATTTGTAGCGGTTATACATGAGATAACCGCTACAAATGTGCACAAAGGCGGCAAATTTCAAAATTCAAATGATTTGAGTGTTTGTAGCGGTTATTTACTAATAACCGCTACAAAGATATATATTTGTAGCGGTTTCTTAAGGGAAACCGCTACAAATATAAAAGTAAATTTGTAGCGGTTATGAGTTCATAACCGCTACAAATATACATTTATAAATTATTTATAAATGTATATATAATTTTTTAAAAAAATATATTTAAAAAAAATAAATTATATATATATTTAATTTATAAAATTATTATATATTTGTAGCGGTTATGTACTAATAACCGCTACAAAGATATATATTTGTAGCGGTTTCTGAACTAATAACCACTACAAATATATACATTTGTAGCGGTTTTAACTTAAAACCGCTACAAATATATATATAATTTTTTTTTTAAATTTAGATTTAAATCATTTATAAATTATTTCAATGCGATATAATAATATAAATATAATTATATAAAACACAATAAGAAAATTCTGAAATAAAATCTCATAAATATTTACAAATGTTTAAAAGAAAAGAAAATGTCCTAAACTAAGAAGCTGGGGCTGATCCTCTGGTGCTCCCTCAGGTGGGGCTCCCTCAGATGCCGCTGGATCGGGCCGCTGCGTAGACTGAACCGCACCATCCTCATCAGCAGGAGGAGGAGCTGTAGGAGGAGGAGTAGCGCTCGGGACGACGTAGCGAGGGACAGGGGGGACCGCTGGATGCTGCTCGTCCGGGAACAGCCGACTCCATGCTGCATCGAGCATAGTGTTCGCGATCTCACGCCACTGCGTTTGCTGCGCGTACATAGTGTCTGCGTGGATCTGCAGCAGCAGCAGCTGCTGCACGTGTATCTGTTGCATCTCCTGCTGCTGCTGTGCCATCTGCTGCTGCGTCTGCTCCAAATCTGACCGCAGCTGGTCAATCGACTCGTCCCTCCGACGTCTGACCCCTCTAGAGCTGCCAGCCTCAGAGGCGGCGCTCCTGCCGTAGATCATGCTGGGTCTGGCGCCTATCCCCATCCCCCGCACTCGTCCGGGGTGCTCAGGCTGAGCCAGACCCGCCTTCAGAGGAGCCATCGGGTCCACTGACCGCTGTGACTCCTCAGGCTGGGTCTGTCGCAGCTCAGCCTGCGACTGCTGCATCCGCTCCTGCCATTTTATGAAACAATTAATAATTATCATTTTTCATTATTAACTTGGTTTTATAAAAACTATAATAATAAAATAACTTACAATGGCCGCCTCTGCCTGCTGAGAGGTCGCAGTCCCGTCACGGTGTCTGTGTGTGATGGCGTACAGCTCCGCATAGTCCGTCTGACGGTTCTCCTGCTGTGCCTTCGTCTCCTGAAACAATTACAAAACAATAATTAGTGTTATGAATTAATCAGCTAAAAGTATGTGATATTTTGAAAACTTACCAGCTCGCTGTAGGTCACAGCGAAGGTCTTCGATCCTGCTGTGTGGTGGATCGTCTGCTGCGCCCGGATCTCGGCGTTCCTCCGAGCAAGCTCCTGGAAAAAAAAATTAAATGTATTATAATTTATAATTAAATACAAAATAAATTGATATTATAATTTAATATTTAACAATTAGAAAATTATATATAAAAAATCTAATAAATACATTACCTGCGCCTGAGGGCTCCTCCTGAGCTGGACGAAACGCGCCCAGTCGTTCGGCGGCACGCCGTCCGGGACGCTCTCCTGCAGCTGCTCCAGAGGCATCGTCCCATCCCCATCCCGCTGTGGAAGAGACGGTTCCTCCTGTTCCTCCAGGCGTCGCCCATCTTCACGAGGGCGTACCTCTTCCGGTTGGCCCGGATGGCAAACCGCAGCTGAAAAAAATACATTTAAATATCAATAATTATAAAAACCATAATTTAAAAAAATAATTAAATAGAATTAATTAAAAAAATATTAATTAAATAGTTTTAATTACCTGAACCACCTCCTCCCAAGCCTGGTCCTTCGGCCCCTTCGGAATGTGCCTTCAGGTCGGGAAGTGAAGGGGGAACCGCATCCAATTCGATCCCAGGTCGCTCAGGAAGCGGTTGAGCAGGTGACCCCCATTGTGGATCGGCTGGTCAGTGCCCTCGTTCCACGGCACTATAACTCGCAGGGACCGGTCCATGCTGTTCAGACCGGCCACATCCAGCCTCCTCATCGACACGTTCCCCTGCTCATCTGCACAGTTGACCGCACGTTAGATAAATTATAATTCAAAGTTAACATTTCTAATTTAAATAAATAATTTACTAAATTAAAAATTTAATTTACCTTCGACTTGCACCTCAAACCCAGTGGACCGCGAAGACGACCCTCGTGGGTTGTTCTGCTCCCGAGCGTCCTCCTCATCGAGGAACCGCTCCATCTCCCTGAACCCCATCGGCATCTTGAACTCCTCCTCGTTGAGGAAGTCCTCAACGCTAATCTCTGGTCCCTCCACCTCAGGCACCTCTGCTGCGGTCGTCGCCTGTGGGATCGTCTGCGGTTCCTGTGGGGGGATGGGCTGAGATGCCTCGGTAGACCTGCCTGCGCGCTGCCCCCTGCCCGGCTGCTGCCACCCCCGTAAAGTCGATCTGGGGACCATAGGGGCCTTCCCCTTATCCTGTCCTGAAGCCATATCAACTGTACAAATTAAAAAAAAATTAGTCCATTATTATACAAAAATATAATAAAAATACAAATATAAATAAAAATACGTGTTATATACGTACCTCAAGTGCAAATACTGCGGAATACGGACCAAAAACTCCTATAGATACGTCTGAACGCTCAAATCTAGAAGAAATCACTCAGAGAAACCTCAGGAAACAAAATAAGCAAACGGAGAAATGGAGGAGGTGGGGGGTTTAAATAGCCAGTAATTAGTAGCGGTTATTAAAATAACCGCTACTCTAACCGCTACAAATTTCGAAATTTGTAGCGGTTCTCCAATAACCGCTACAAATCTTCACAACGTTTGAAATTTTGTAGCCGTTATTGCCCAGAACCGCTACAAATTTGGAGTATCTTGAAATTCTGTAGCGGTTCTTGCCCAAAACCGCTACAAAATTCTGACCTTTGGTATTTTGTAGCGGTTATTGTGCATTAACCGCTACAAAATAACCGCTACAAGTTTTGGCGGGAATTTCGCGCCAAATTTGTAGCGGTTTTTTGTAGGAAACCGCTACAAATATTCTTGCCGCTACAAATGTCATAATTTGTAGCGGTTTAATATAACCGCTACAAGTCTACCGCTATAAAATACCTTTTTTTTTGTAGTGCCAAGCAATATAAATGTGCGCTAGATGATACAGATATTCCAAGATGCCTTATGAATAACGGCCTCTTGTTGAACATTCACCAACTTCAACCCTCATTTTCTTGCTCTAAATCTAAATCTAAATCCAAAGGAATAAAATTTCGAGGTAGATATAGAAGGATATTATTGTGGGATTATAAAGTATCAAAATAAAGGATTGGACTCGATGCTCAATTGATTTAGTTTTCCAAAACTGAAACTTCAAATTAGAAATCATGAAAATTCACAATCTGTAAACGCACTTTCAGTATATAAAATAAAAGTTTTGAAATCAAATAGGATATATGACCAAAAGAAGGAAAATGAAACAAATTTATAATTCCAAAAATGATGATGATGTCGTATCTTACCACAGCTGTAATCGAACAGTCCCATCTTTAAGATACATAGTTTTGGATAGAAAATCAATACCAATCGTGGCCTGTTGACGAAAAGGGCGGAAAATCTGAGCATTACCTAAAGATGAAATGTAAACTCAGTATAAAATAAAGGAAATTAGTAGTAATGGATTTTACAGGCTTATTATGCTTATAAAGCAAAATACAAATTGAATAAAAACTGTGGGAAAGGGACCTTATTGACGGACGATCTGTAAGTAACTTTATAAGCGCTCTTTGAGTCTGGAGACATACCTTAGCCCTGACAATCCTAAGACCCAATTCACCTAAACTTTTTTATATGAAAACAAAGCTGCGGGAAAGGAAACTGCATAGCTCTCACAAACGTGCACCCATTGAGAGGAAAGCAAAAATGGAAATGATCTAACCAGAAGTTTTGACGAAAGAACAATTGTTTAAGGCCTAGCGTTACTTTGCGTTACCACAAGTCCATAACCTTAAGCGGCATTCTCTCAGTTATATACGAATAAGGAATATGTACGAGTCGAGTCAAATGTATCACATGATTGTGTAAAGAATTTTTCAGTTATATTAGGGGGAGATTTGATGAACCCACAACCTACAAAGTAATTGCAGAATGATGTATCATAGAAACCGTAAGCATTAGCACTATATAGGAAATCGGTAATGAGATTGTGATCATTCTTTGTATGAGAAAATTCAGATTCCAAGGTAGCTACGTACATCATAGGCTGGGTCAAATCTATCATACATGTTGAATCTGTATGAAAGTTTATTATGCCACTAGTTAGCACAATCCCACCTTGTGCCCTACACCTCATTGTGAGGGGTCGTAGTTCTCTGCTAAGTCGAATTTGGGTTGCTCCACCACTATTTATTAATATTACATGTTTTCTTTCCTTTCTTTCTTTCTGTTTTTTGGCTGAGTCAAAGCGCAATATGCAGAACAGAAAAGACCAAGCATGGTTTAAAATAGTGTGTCGATAACCTTGTTCATCTACTGGTGATATTGCACGCGCAAGCTGATCATCACATTATTCAGTTGGGTTTGGTCTTGTTATTGCAATTTCGCTATGACGTGGAACGAAAAAGATTTGCATATTTGTTTAAAAATCATGAAAAATGTGAAAGCCGCTGTTTTTTTTTTTTTTATTGGGAGAATCTAGGTAAACGCCCCATATGTGGTCATGAGCATTGAGCAGCCTAGTGGCATCAAAGGATAAAAGGAGTATTAAGACTTCGGTAAGCCCGATGTACCGCGTGGAGTGAAATTAAAGTTTGCATGTGAAATAACGAAATATCCCTGATAAACAATAGAAAAATACCCCTACTCCCTTCCATTCTTTTTGTAAGGACATTATCCCTGATAGGAATGATCGTTAATATAAACAACAAATATGTCATTTTGTCTAAAAATTTAAATTCAACTTTTAATTTTTACCTCATTAAATATCAGTCATTGTAATAAATTTTCACACATTATTGTCTCTCATGTATTCTATTCATAAATAAGGATATAAATTGAAAAGAAAAATGTACTCCCTTATGTTCTTTTTATAAGAACTTAAAATTTGAATTGCCTTGGTCGTATTTTATAAGAGCTCAACAAGAGTTGTCTGAACATTTAATGAATTTTTTTTTCATTTTTAACCCTCATTAATTATATGTATTATATTAATTAAAATGTTGGTGATACTTATATTTATTTTATTTCTCTCTCTTACTTGTCTCTTATAAATAAGAGTATACTTGAAAAACAAAGTTTATTTCGGATATACATATTATTTTTAACTAATTTTAACTGCTTTTTTAAACCGCATAACTCAGTTATTAAATTTTCATAAATAGGACTGAAAGAAGTATATCATACACATTTATTATTTTTAACTGACAATATTTTAAACCAAATGTTGTTGTTCCGTATAAAGAGAACGGGAGAGAGTATAATGGAAGAAGAGGAATCATTTCTTGGCATGCTGAATAACTTACCACTAATTGATAATCACGCGCCTGTTCAAATTTTGTCACACGTTGTTTAGTTAGTTAGACTATTTCCTTAGTAATGAAAAAACAGAAAAAAGATATATAAATATAATTTCAATTACTAAAATATCAAAAAGTCTGTTAATATTTGTATATGATGGAGAGGTGACATGGGATTAAATTGGGGTTTTAAAGTGTTTAGTGATTTTATCATAATGCCCCTCAATTTTTTAAATAAAAAAGGGCACTTCGTCAGAGCACAACCGCCAGCCGGCCGATGGAGCTCTGGCTTCAGTCTCACCGTGTCGGCCTGCCTGTCATCAAAGCTCTAGTGCCAATGGCCGGAGCACCATTGACAACTCCAGTAATGCACTTAACTACTTTGGTATGGATATTGACAACTTATTGAGCTCCCCATGTTGTTATTGTGTGTACCCAAGTTGTTATTGCCTATACTCAACTTGTTAATGACATTAAAATGGGGGTAGGTGCTAATTGCAATACTCAAGTTGTCGTTGCCTATACTCAACTTGTCAACGACACCTGATAGGAGTGTTGACAACTTGAGTATAGGCAATGACAAATTCATAATAACAATTAGCAAAACACAAACAAAAACTCAAAACACAAAAAAAAAAAAAAAAAACCAAGACCCAAACAAGCCAAAATGGGGTAGTTGCTGATTGCTATACTCATATTATCATTGTCTATACTCAAACTGTCAATGAAGCCTGATAGAGATGTTAACAACTTGAGTATAGACAATAACAACTTCATAATAGCAATTAGCAAAACACAAGCAAAAATCCAGCTACAAACAAAAACCCAGCCAAAATCAGAGGTCGAGGGTTCCTCTGTTTTGCATTTTAGCTCAACTTGAGATGGAGGAAAATAAACTCTCTGACTGAACCAGAGGCGAGCTTCGAGCTTGATGATGAACCCCCAGTAGAGAGAAGTTTGATGAGTTTGATCGGAGATGTCTCAGGGAGTCCAAGCTCTAGTGAAGAACCCATCCTATGGCGAATATTGGGTGCTCTTTTTCATCGAGATAACCATCGTCGGAAGAAAATCGGAACCAGCCAACACTTTCAGCGGGATTTGGCTGACAACTTTCGAAAACCAAAGAGGAAGAAGGTATTGAGAACGGAGAGAGAGAAGAGATGAGAGTTTACCACCACTACCACCAAAAATCTCTCATTCACCATCGGGATCTACCATGACCACCGCCAGATGTCAAACAGTACCACCATCGACCTTCCTCTTGCTCTCCATCTTCTTCTCCCTACTCTGTTGGCCTCATTGTCTGACCCAACGGGCTTTCACTGGCTGTTTGGCCAGCCTCATCACCACTGTCCTTCGTTCTGCATCGCCGTCCTCCATTTATCAGCAATGTAACACCTCATTTCATTCACCGATATTCCTTGTTAGTTTGATCCAACAACCTGAAATCCACCCTCTTCACAGTAACCAACCATGTTTATTTCCTTCAATTATGCAATCCCTGTTGCGTGCTCTTATTAATTTCAGCCCTGCATTATGACTCTTTCTATTTAATTCCCTTAATTAATAAAGTCGGCAGGATAATGAATGTAATATATAGAGTACTATATATTTGCCATTGTGTATATATATATATATATATATAAATATCTCTGCTGCACAAGATTGATTATTTTTTAAATGTGAAGTGCATGGACGCAAATTGCAGGAACTGCCAACACTTGGTGGTAGGATAGGGGTGTCTTTATTGATCTCCCTCTCCATTTACTTTTCATTTAATGTCTCTATCATTAGACCAATATTTAATAGTTAAGATTTAATAATAAATTTTTATTATATTTAAAATTATAATAATATTTTAATATCCATAATTAAATCTTAACAATTAAAAGTTGATATAATGAAAGAGAGATTAAATGAAGAGTAAGATCAATGGAGATATCACTATCTCCTTAGTGGCCATATATAATGGCAATAATAAGCCAATCATAGAGGAGCAGGTCCGCATCAAATTCCGTTTTTGGCTCCACATTATAATTTTTATCTTCTGAAGAGAAAAATATCATCAAGCACATGCATGTTCTGTGCAACCATAGAAGTGCTCACTATATCCCTCATAGAATCTTTTAGTGGGCAATATGATAACAACCCAACATTCACAAAATCCCAAATTTGTTACTTTGACTGATTTTATGGGATTTAATTTGTTAAATCAGTGGAACAATTTGAAATTTGAGTATTCCAAAGGGATTTTAGAAAAGATTTTTCGTAAGGATGATGAGAGAGTGTAGAGTTAATATGACGTTGGAGTTTAGTGTAATGGATAAGAATATTGTTATTTAACAAAGAAAAAAATGCTATTGAAAATTACTTGAATTTTATAACAAATTTAATATTTTAACCATTTCTATTGTGAGAATTTTTCAGACCTCTTATTTATTTTGACATTTATTATAGTAATAATGCACAGTTCAGTGGACAAACAGAAATAGCATAAACATATTGACATAAACTACTTGATTACATTGCAGGAATTCCCACAGGGTTGAAACAAAATATTTGCAATATCCAAAATAACATAGACATACTACAGATAACCAACTTTATAGCTTGGATAGGACCGGAACTCTTAGTTGCCGGTATCTACTTCCTTGCCTTTGGAGCCACTTCTTCTAGCTGAAGCAATTTTAAATTTATGGAAAGGGGTGAAATTCGTACGAATTTCAATAGTAATTCATAATCAATCATATAAAATGTGATAAATAAACATGCAATGCGCCATGTAAAGTAATAGAAATATAATACTGTAAATTTGTTTGTCTGTTCGGCGTTCAACTACAAATGACTATTTGTCTCCTACTGACCTCATTGTGTTCTCTATTCATGATCACATGTATGGCCCTTACTTGTTGTAATGTTCTGGAATAGATGAATAATGTCTGTCCGTACTTGTCTCACTATCTGAGTTGGGTTCCACTGGGCCTGATGGTACTTGTGCTTTTCTCACCGGGTGGTACTTTTGCTTTTCCCACACCTCAACTAGGTTATTGTAATATGTCATTCACATTACAGAACATGGCATTACAAAGCATATAAACAGTCACATAATGTATAAAAGATAGAGTTACTACCTGAAATCCTTTCCGTTGCTAGCTAATCCAATCTAATAATCTTTTGTCCGGCTCGGGCTTCTGTTAAATCCTATAAATTCCAAATTTATAATAAATGAGTTATTACTCATTCATGTTTTATTCCTAAACTCATTTAGTTGGTTATCTTGATTAAAAATGCATAATTACCAATGCCTTTAGGAATCCGGTCTAATTCCTTTTATACCCTGTAAAACTGTACTTTACCAAAAATTATGACTTGGGCTATTTCTATATAATTTTGCATGTAGAATCCATTTTTTACCTCATTTTTGCCAAAATCACACTCCATTTCCCAGAATGCCCTTGGCAGCCACACAAGCTAGGGTTTTAGGGGTAAAATTGTCATTTCACACCCTAAAGCCTCCATACTTCATTTTTCACACGCAAATTTAAATGAGCAGACAGACAAATTTACAGTATTATATTCAAGCCAGGCCAAATCACATATTCAAGCCAATACAAACCAATAACCACCATAAATCACGAACAACAACAACCTTAAATCAATATGTAAGACAAGATTTTCATGGTTACCTTTTGCTTTCTCTTCTTCCACAAATTTTTGCCCTCCTCTCCCTCTTGTTATCTTTGATTTTCTTCTTGCTTAATGTGATTTCAAGAAGGATATAAGGATTAGAAGAGGTTGCTAATGATTTTGAGACAATAACAAGTGGATTTTGCTTCCAAACTTACCTAGTTTGTCTTCTTGAATCATGTCTCCTTCTCTTTGTTCTTGCTCTTCAAACTTGTGCTCTATCTCTCTCTTTTCTCTTCTAGGCCCAAAAAATGGCCTCTCAAGAGTGTAAAATTGCTTCTTGAAGAAGCAATTTCTATCCCCTCAAAATAATATTTTTTATTGTAATTTTGCACATGTCATGGAATATTTTAATATTTATTTTTCCACTTGGCCAATAATGCTTCCACATGGCATTATTTATGTCCAAAAATTCATTTTCCTTATTTTCTTCCCTTCTTGACCGACCTTGACCTTATTTATTGAAGAAAATACGAGCTTCTTGATTTATTATCCAAATGACCATTTTACCCTTACATTTCTTCAATTTTTGAATTAAATTTTATCTTTCTTCTTCCCTTTTTGTTTTTGGCTGAAATTTAGATAGTAAATTCGGCCAAAAATGGTGCTTTTCTCTTCTTCATCTTGGGTTTCAAAATTAGGCCTTTTAAGGAAACAACATTGTACTTTTGTGTCCTAATGTAGCCCAATTTTATATAACCTCTTCTTTCAATGTTTTGCGACTTTAAGTGTACCAAAATTCACCATTTTATTCCATTTAATGTGAAAAATGAATAAGAAATTTTTGGTGAATAAAATTTGGGATGTTACAGAATTGGTCCAAAGTGATCTGTATTTAAGATTGAAGTGATATAATTCTTCCTAGCAATTTAGTAGTGCCCTTAATTAAAAAAGCGGTCGAATAGTTTTGATTATTCCCCCCGTTTTTTTTTGCCGAATAATAGTTTTGATTATTCAATGAAAAATACTTTTTTTTGGACTGATATTCAATGAATAATACTACTCCCCCTGCTTCTTTTTTATAAAGAGGGAGACAGTGGATATGGCATGCTTCCTTTTATAAAAGAGATTTAGATGTTGTTCAATTTTTTTTGGTTGATTTTCCATTTTTCCTATTTTATTACTCATATTACACATACCATTGTATTTCATTCTCACACATTCTAACTCCACCACCCATTCTCTTTTACATAAATGTGGGTATTTTTTATTTAAAAAAAAAGTTACATTTTTAACATTTTTATTGTCTCCAATTAATTTTAAGTAACTATTTGAATAATATAATTCGGTCAATTAAATCTTATAAATCGGAACGGAGGAAGTGTATAATGTTGCCCTTGTTTTAATTATTTTATAAATTTAAAGTGAATGTTTTCTCCCAAAAAAAAACAAAAGAAAAGTGAATGGACGCAAAATAGGCACACACTACCAACTGTGGTTGGCCTTGGCCATGTATATAAAGGCAATCACATAAGCAAATCCTCATCAAGAGCCCCATTGTTAGCTCAATACTATACCTTGTGAAAAGAAAAATAAAAAAATATCATCAAGCACCATGCTCTGTAGTGCAACCATAGAAATGCCCCTATATCCCTCAGTTAAAATTATAGAGAAAGAATATTGCAATGGCATGTTGCCTTTTGTATTTTATTGATGTATTTATAGAGGGGTGAACCCCATTTTATAGATGCTAAAGATGCGCCTATGAGATCCTTAATAATCGGATCATAATAACAGCTAGGAGAAATAATTGCTCAAATGTATAACAGCTTCAGGACTGAGACAATAGACATATTGTGAGGCTATTGGGCTTGCAGGAGTCAAGGCCCAATCAGTGCTTTGGGCTGTGTCTTAACATGCCTCCTCAAACTTGCGTCTGGTAGCCTTACAAGACCGAGTTTGCTGACAAAGCCCCAGAACTCGGAATGAGATAGGGCCTTGGTAAAGAGATCTGCCACCTGCTCCGACGATGGCAAGTACCTCACTACCAGTTTTTGGCTGAGAACGCGATCTTGCACAAAGTGAGCATCAAGCTCAATATGCTTCGACCAAGCGTGGAAGATGGGATTCATGGCTAGTGCTGCGGCATTGAGGTTATCGCACCAGGTGACGGGCGGCTGTCCGAGGTGGAGTTTGAGCTCACCAATAAGAGACTGGATCCAAGTGAGTTCCGCTATGAGATTGCTCAATGCTCGGTATTCTGACTCGGCACTGGACAGAGCCATAACTGGTTGCTTCTTCGCCGACCAAGATATGAGCGAGTCACCAAAATATATGCAATACCCTCCGATTGACCGACGATCGTCAAGGCACACTGTCCAGCCCGCATCGGAGAAGCCGTGGAGAGCCAAGTGAGTTGCTGGCTTAATATGAAGTGCCAGACTCGATGTTCCTCTCAAATATTTAAAGATCCATTTCAGTGCCTTCTAATGAATGTCCATCGGAGATCCGAGGAATTGGCTTAATTTGTTGACGGTGAACATGATATTTGGTCTTGTATTAACAAGGTACTGTAAACCCCCAATGGCTTGTCTAAAAATTGTAGGATTTTTTATAGGCTCTCCATCGTCTTTAGAATAATGTTTGTTAACTACCATTGGAGTGGGTACTGATGAGGATTTGTGCATTTTGAAACGTTCAAGCAGGTTGTGGATGTATTGCTCTTGCTTTAGATACAATCCTGTTGCATCTCGATAGACATAGACACCTAGGAACTGACATAGTTGGCCTAGGTCTTTAAGTGCAAAATGAGAGTTTAACTATCGTATGAATACCTCTAATGCTTTACTTGAGCTCCCTGTTATGATAATGTCATCTACATATACTAACACAAATATAATGAACACTTTGTTCTATAGGAAGAAAGTTGTTGTGTCACATTTTGAGTTAATAAAGCCCCAGCTTAGGAGAGTTGCTCTCATTTTATCAAACCATGCCCAGAGAGCCGATCGTAGCCCATAGAGTGCCTTCTGTAATAGACATACATGACTGGGAAACTTTGTAGAAGTAAAACCTTTTGGTTGTTGCATAAGAACATGTTCTTGGATATCACCATTGAGGAAGGCGTCGTTAATGTCAACCTATCTAAGTTGCCACCCAAACGTACAGCTAGAGTGAGCACAAAACGTAGCGTAGTGGCCTTTAGAACTGGACTAAAGGTCTCATAAAAGTCAACCCCGCCAATTTGTTGAAAGCCCTTTGCCACTAGTCTCACCTTTGGTTTGAAGTTAAGACCATCTGTTGTAGGTTTAAGCTTAAACACCCATTTGCAATCAACTTTTTTCTGTTGCCCAGAGTGTGGAACTAATTGCCATGCCTTGTTCTTTAAAAGTAATTTGTACTCATTCAGCATAGCTTCTCTCCATGCAAGATTTTGGAGTGCTGCCTTCACCGATTTTGGTTCTTCAAGTGGCATTGGTTCACTGGAGACAGTTCCAATAAAAGCTAATTTGGGTTTGGAGTTGCCAGATTTGCTGCGGGTGATTATTTGGTGTGGTGGGTTGCTGATCTGTGGTTGGGTAATTATGTGGGTGGACCTTGGAGTGGTTTGGGAAGGAGTGATAGGTGTAGGAGAGTCATTTGTATTGAAGTCCTTTTAGTGGGTCGTGTTTGGTGAGTGTGGTGGAATGATTGCTAATGTGGCATTGGATTGTACAAGGTCGGTGTCTGCACCTGTAGGTAGAGGAGAATTAAGGCCAGATGAAGATGTGGGTTAAATATGGATGGGTTCATTGCAAATTTGGTAGGGTGGGTCATGCTGTAAAGGCTTGAAAAATGCAGCTAGCTGAACACTGTCTTCAGGTATGTGTCTCTTATTTAAGAATCTTGTGGACCATGGAAAATCCGATTCATTAAAAACCACATGTCTAGAGATATATATTTTACCTGTGGAGTTTAGGTACTTGTAACCCTTGTGAGCATTGCTGTAGCCTAGGAAGACACACTTGGTAGTCCTGAACTACAGCTTATTATCATTGTACGGTCGAAGGCATAGATAGCAAGCTATCCCAAAGATCCTTAGAGCATTATAATCTGGTCGTTTTCCCAATAGTTTGAAGTAGGGAGATTCTTCACCTAGCACACTCGTAGGTAACCTGTTAATCAACTCTGTAGCAGTGTGAAAGGCTTCCCACCAATAGAAGAGTGGCATTTTAGCATGAGAGAGCATTGTGAGCCCTGTCTCTACGATATGCCTATGTTTCCTTTAAGCTCTTCCATTCTGTGCCGAGGTGTGAGGACATAAATGTCTGAACTGTATTCCAGAGTCACTTAAGGTCTAAGTAAAACTCCTGTATTCGCCTCTCCAGTCACTTTGAACTATCTTAATCTTGCTGTCAAACTGATTTTCAACCAGTCTTTTGAAATTTAGAAAGGTAGGTAGTGCTTCATCCTTGATTTTCAGGGGGTATATCCAAGAGTAGCGGCTGTAATCATCTAAACACAAGATATAGTAACGAAATCCATTTAAAGAAGAGAGTGGTGAGGGTCCCCACACTACAAAAAAAATGATTTAGTAGCAGTTAAAAATGGGTATTAGTAGCGGTTTTAACCGTTACAAACAACATTAGTAGCGGTTAGGAAAACCGCTACTAAATCATATGTTGCAAGCGGTTTTGTAGCGGTTATATAAAACCGCTACTCAAGGAAAATAACCGCTACATCCTTTGTAGCGGTTACTAAAAACCGCTACAACATCCCCATGAATAAAATTTTTTTTCAGAGATATTTGTAGCGGTTATATAACCGCTACAAATATAAAAAGTTGAAATTTTGAAGGCGGGAAAAGAAAAATGCAATTTTTTTCAATTTTGTAGCGGTTAATAAACCACAACTAATTTTGAATTTTTATGAAATTTGTAGCGGTTATAAAACCGCTACTAATTTCATGAAATTCAAATTTAGCGCCAACAAATTTAATTTGAGTTTAAAAAGGCGCGTTTGTTAGTAGTGGTTTAATAACCGCTACAAATATTTAAAATTTTTTTAAAAAAATACAATCATTTGTTTCTGTTCTTTTAATATTAAATTAGTTAGTTTCTTTTTTTATTATTTTATCTAATTTAGTTAGCTTATTAATAAATTAAAAGGATAAATTTAATTTAATTGGATTAGTATAAAAATTATATTAATATTATTATTAAGGATACGTAGGTAATAAGGAATTATTATGTTGTCTAATATAATGTAATTGTGTATGAAAAATAGATGAAAATGAGATACAGCTGTAAAATATCTGAAAAAAATGGTGAGAATAAATTTTATATAAAGAAAAGAAGTATTATAAAAAAAATAAAAAAACTCGTTACCATATGTGATCGTATTATTCAGCTCCTCTACTCATACAAAAGAAGTTGTAAATGAGAGAAAATGAAAGAAAGGTAATGTGAAAAGAAATTGGAGTGTTTGAAATGAGTTGTGGTAAGGGTATTTATAGTGTTCCACGTACTATTTGTAGCGGTTAATATATCAATTTTGTAGCGGTTTTTATTTAGTAGCGGTTATTTTTACTTTTGTAGCGGTTTAATAACAGCTACAAATATTATTTTATTTTTTTTATTTTTTTTTTTAAATTTTATTTTAAAATTTTTTCCAATTTTTTTTAAAGAGAAAAGCATAATTTGAATTTGATCACTCATCGACGCCATCCCTACAGAAATTATGTAGAAAAATTATTGTTAGGGATGTTTTATTAAATTTAAAAAATTTAATTTAAATGATGTGGACTTAAAAAAACTCATCGCAGTAGAGGTAAATTTTCATCGCCTTCAGGGAAGTAGTTTTCAAAATCGGCTGGCTGAAATGGCTCACTCTCGTAGGCGATGTTATCGCCTTCACCCATGTCGTAAAGGTCTCGTGGCTTTAGATGAATGACCATGTGCCAATCCCTGTGCCTTTGAAGCTAGAATGTACGGCTCTTCATCTTGAGAAATACCAGTATGAATCGGCCGTGAGAAATTGACTGATATGATCCCTAAGTCGTCAGTTGTCAGTCCCTGAGAAGTAGTGGTATTTGCCCACAAACACTTGAACAGCGTCACGGTGAAACGGCCTTGATAATTAAGTTGGACCACATCAAGAAGCTTGACATAGTAAGGGACGCCTCCGAACTGCATGTTGGCGTCACTGCTGCTCGCATAAATCCTTGTCCCAAATGTGCCATAAACACCCGAATTCTGAGTTTGCAATCCTTGATCCCGTGAAACCGTGTAAAACTTAAAACCATTGACATTGTAAGCTGTAAGCCTTTTTGCATGATCAAGAGGGCCGATTGCGAGAGCTCTGAAATCTGGTAAGTGTGGGTTGTGGTCATTTAGTATTCTGCCCGCAAACCAGCTCAGGAATTCTCTGTGGACCCTCTTATCAACTTCTGAGGATATCTGTGTACGGATCCTGAGTTGACGCTTAACATGACTTCTGAATTCCCTGCAATTAATAATGGAAAGGCGATAGTGAAATGAAAGTGAGAAATGTTACGAAAGATATAGATCGAATAACATGTGAGTGTACAATTCTTACCGTTTGAAAGGTTCAACTTGAGTGCAATTAATGAAGACATGTCTATGTTCTTGCAACTTCTAAGTTGCCGTTAGTTTGAAGTTCTCAGTTGCTCCAACTGGTTTACCAACACGAGGGATAAATTCTCCTAATGTCGGCGCAAGTTCAGGACAATCGTCAACACAAGATGGGCGGTTGAAAGCCGTCTCAAGATCATCAAAGTACCTTGAGCAAAAATATAGCACCTCATCCCCTATATAGCCTTCAGCTATAGAACCTTCTGGCCACGCCTTATTCCTTACATAAGATATTAATTTCCCAAGGAACCTACGAAGTACAAATGAGAAAATAGATATAAAATGCTGAAAAGGACAACTAGCAAACATTAAATACAGAGAATAAAGCACAAATTTAAAATAAGTACCTCTCAATCAAATACATCCAACGATTTTGTACTGGTCCAACGAGCTTTGTTTCATGAACGAGGTGGCCTGTAAGGTGAACCATCATAATAAAAAAGGACAGAGGAAAGATCATCTTCAAATGACAAAGCGTAAGAATGATTTTCGACTGCAGCTGATCGAGCTCCTCAACGATCAAAACCTTAGAACACAACTTCCGAAAGAAAGAACAAAGTTCCACCAAAACGATGGAAACATCAGGAGGAAGTGCATTCTTTATAGCTAGAGGGAGTAACTGCTGCATAAGAACATGTGAGTCATGACTCTTCAGGCCAGCAACCTTTCGAGCCTGCAAGTCAACACATCGAGAAATGTTGCTTGAATACCCATCAGGAACTTTTAATTTCTTCAACGTCGTGAGGAACACTTCCTTGTTCGGTTTTGTGAGGGTAAATTTTACCGGTGTAAATCTGTCATGCTCATCTGGCCAAGCGTCTTCACGAACTCCCATGTCGCGTAAATCTTTCCTAGCTTGAAGGTGATCTTTTGTCTTGCCGGGTTCGTTAAGCAGCGTATACAGCACATTGTCGCAAACATTCTTTTCAATATGCATTACATCAAGACTATGGCGAAGTAGATTAGATCTCCAATATGGAAGAGTGAATAAAATACTTATCTTCTTCCACTGCTGAGGCGCCGAAGTCCTGTGTGTCTTTTGGCGAGTTTGTGCTGAATCGTCGCTTTTTCCAAACTCAAAGTCAACATGCTCAAGCTGCTGTAAGATATCTGTACCGGACAAATTCTGAAGTGGTCCTCTTTTTTCTGGTTTCCCATTGAAGCGATTCCGTTGCAATATGAACTTATGCCTTCCATCGAGAAACCTCCGATACCCCATAAAGCACCACTTTCGGCTGTGGTGAAAGCGCACTGCATCATAGTCAAAATTGCAAGCTGGACACGCCAACCCAGTATGCACATTCCAACCAAATAATGTGCCAAGGCCAGGAAAGTCACTAATCGTCTACATCAAGGCTGCACGCAAGTTGAACAAAGTCTTGCCGTAAGCGTCGTACATCTCCAAGCCGACATTCCACAGGTCAAGCAATTCCACAATAAGCGATTGGAGATACACATCGATGTCATTGCCCGGTGCCTTTTTTCCTGGAATGATCATAGACATAATGAAAGAGCTTTGTTTCATACACATCAAGGCGGTAAGTTGTAGGGAATTAAGACTACCGGCCAAATACTGTAACTTGTGCTAAGATTCCTGAAAAGATTGAAACCGTTGGTCGCCAATACAAACTGAACATTTCTGGGGTCAGTTGCAAAATCTGGAAAGTTGTTGTCAAATGTTTTCCAAGCATCTGCATCCCGGGGATGTCTTTATTTACCGTCTTCATTATTATCAACGGCATGCCACCTCATGTGCTCCGCAGTTTTAGACGACATAAATAATCTTTGTAGGTGAGGGTTCAAAGGGAAGTACCTGAGAATCTTTGCAGGTTTCTTCTTCTGCTTTTTCCCCTTTCAAATTGTCTTGTACCTCGATGTGTGACATCTCTTATAAGTCTCCCTACTGGAATCGTCTCCCCAATACAACATACAATCATTTGGGCATGCATCAATCTTTTGATAATTCAACCCCAACCTGTTGATAATCTTATTGGCCTTGTAGAATGTTATGGGAATCTCAGCGTCGAGGAATGCATATTGTAATAAGTCGAGCAACATCGACATTCCCTTATCTGTGATCCCACACAAGCACTTGATATGATACAATTTGATCAAGAAAGATAATTTAGAATATTTGCTAAAACCTTGATATAAAGGACGATCTACTTCATCCATCAAGCTGAAAAAATCCCGAGCTGCTTCATTCCTTATAAAAACCGGCTCAGAACCGTGTACTTCTTCGTTGAAGTTGTCGCCTTGAAATCCAAACGCATTACACACAGCATCATTCACAGGATCATCTTCATCTACTTAAACGCCTACTTGAGAACTTCGAGGAAGAGCATCATCATATCTAATGCCGGCCTTCTCACCATGAACTACCCAGAATGTATAGTCCTCAGGGAAAGGCTTCACAAGCAAATGTTCCTTCACAACATTTCGTGCATGCCACTTCTTGAACTTGCATCTCCGACACGGACAGACGATCTTGCCGTTACAGCTGGCGTGAGTGAATGCGAAATCCAAGAAACTGTTTAATTCGTACAAATATTCTAGAGAATTGCTCGGTAACCTGATCCATGATTTATCCATAACTACTTGTGAGAGAGAAGAAAGTATAGAAAAGAAGATGAGTGAGTAGAGAATGACGAATGCTAAGAACCTTATATTCTAAAATTCCTACGTTTCCAATTTTGTAGTGGTTCTTAAACCGCTATACTAACCGCTACAATTCTTAAATATTTGTAGCGGATATATGTATAAAACCACTACTAATTTTCAAGCCGTTGGAATTTTACACACATTGGTGGGAAATTCAAAATTTAAACATTGAGTATTTGTAGCAGTTATATGTATACAACCGCTACTAATATTAAAGCCGTTGGACAGCAAATTAAAAAATTATTTTTAATTTGTAGCGGTTATACATAACATAATCACTACAAATATGCACAAAGGCGACAAATTTCAAAATTCAAATGATGAGTATTTGTAACGGTTTTTATTGTAAAACCGCTACAACCATATATATTTGTAGCGGTTTCTATTGTAAAACAGCTACAAAAATATATATGGTTGTAGCGGTTTATATTGTAGAACCACTACAAAAATATATATGGTTGTAGTGGTTTTTATTGTGGAACCGCTACACCCATATATATGGCTGTAGCGGTTTTTATTGTAGAACCGCTACAACCATATATATTTGTAGTGGTTTGTATTACAACCATATATATCTGTAGTGGTTTGTATATAAAACCACTACAAATATATATATGCTTTCATTTTTTTTATTTTAGAAATATAAATAATATTTTTTTAATTAATTCACAAATTTAACAACGTGGTCTAATAATATAATTATAATTATGGTAAACACAATAAGAATTTAAGTTCTGAAATACAAACTTATATATATATTTACAAATGTTTCAACAAAAAATAAAAAAAGATGTCCTAAACTAAGTAGCTGGGGGCTGATCATCTGGTGCTCTCTCAGGTGGGGCTCCCTCAGGTGCTGCTGGATCAGGCCGCTGTGCAGAGTGAACCACACCATCATCATCAGCAGGAGGAGGAGGAGTAGTAGTAGTAGTAGTCGGGACGACGTACTGAGGGATAGGGGGAACCTATGGATACGGCTCGTCAGGGAACAGGCGACCCCATGACCGTTCAAGCATGTTGTTCGCGATATCACGCCACTGCGTCTGCTGAGCGTAGATCTTATCAGCCTGCAGCTGCATCTGCTGCTGCTGTTGTGCCATCTGCTGCTCCAAGTTTGACCGCAGCTGGTCAATAGACTCGTCCCTCGGACGTCTGACCCCTCTAGAGCTGCCAGCCTCAGAGGCGACGCTCTTGCCAAAGACCATGCTAGGTTTGGCGCCTATCCCCATCCCCCACACGCGTCTGGGGTGCTCAGCCTGACCCATACCCACCTTCAAAGGAGCCGTCTGGTCTATTGACCCCTGTGACTCCTCAGCTTAGGTCTGTCGTAGCTCAGCCTGCGACTGCGGCATCCGCTCCTGTCATTTTATGAAACAATTACCAATTAGAATTTTTCATTATTAAGTTGGTTTTATAAAAATTATAATAATAAAATTACTTACAATGGCTTCCTCTGCCTGCTGAGAGGTCGCAGTCCTGTCACGGTGTCTGTGTATAATGGCGTACAACTCCCCATAGTCCGTCTGACGGTTCTCCTGCTGTGTCTTCTTCTCCTAAAACAATTACAAAATTCAATTAATTAGTATTATGAAATAACCAACTAAAAGTCTGTGATATTTGAAAAGTTACCAGCTCGCTATAGGTGACAGCAGAGGTCTTCGATTCTGCTGTGTAGTGGACCTTCTACTGTGCACGAATCCTGGTGTTCCTATAAGAAAGCTCCTGGAAAAAAAATAATATTAAATATATTAAAACAATAAAAACATTTAAAATTAATAAAGTTCAAATTAAAAATAATTAAATTGAAATTATAATTTAATAATTAACAATTAAAAATGTATATAAATAATCTAATAAATACATTACCTGCCCCTCAGCGCTCCTCCTAAATTGGACGAAACCTGCCCAGTCGTTCGGCGGCATGCCGTCCGGGACACTCTCGATTAGCTGCTCCAGAGGCATCGTCCCGTCCTTATCCACCCTGCGGAAGAGACGGTTCCTCCTGTTCCTCCAGTCGTCACCCATCTTCACGAGGGTGTACCTCTTCCGGTTGGCCTAGACGGCAAACCGCAGCTGCAAAAAAATTATTTAAATATCATTAATTACAAAAATCCTATTAAAAAATATTAATTAAATATAATTAATTACAAAAAATATTAATTAAATACTATTAATTACCTGAACCACCTCCTCCCAAGCCTGGTCCTTCAGCCCCTACGGAACGTGCCTCCACCTCCTGAAGTGAAGGGGGAACCGCATCCAATTCGCGCCCAGGTCGTTCAGGAAGCGGTTGAACAGGTGACCTCCATTGTCGATGGGCAGGTCAGTGCCTTCATTCTACGGCACTATAACTCACAGGGTCCGGTCCATGTGTTCAGACCAGCCACGTCCAGCCTCCTCATTGACACGTTCCCCTACTCATCTGCACAGTTTACCGCACGTTAGATAAATTGTAATTCAAAGTTAACATTTCGAATTTAAATAAATAATTTATTAAATTAAAAAATTTATTTACCTTGGACCTACACCTCAAACCCAGTGGATCGCGAAGACGACTCTCGTGGGTTGTTCTGCTCCCGAACCTCCTCCTCATTGAGGAACTGCTCCATATCCCTGAGCCCAATCGGGATCTCGAAGTCCTCCTCTTCGTAGTCCTCGACGCTGATATCTGCCCCCCAAACTTAGGCATCTCTAGTGCGGTCGTCTCCTGTAGGATCGTCTGCGGTGCCTGTAGTAGGGCCGAATCCTGTGGGGGGATAGGCTGAAATGCCACAGTCGCCCTGCCTCCGCGCTACCCCCTCCCTCTGACCCTTACTCAGCTGCTGCCACCTCACAAAATCGGTCTGGAGACCTCAGGGGCATTCCCCTTATTCTCTCTTGAAGCCATATCAACTATAAAAATCCAAAAGAAAAAATATTTTAGTCACATTATTATGCAAAAATCTAATAAAAATACAAATACAAATAAAATACGTGTTATCTACGTATCTCAAGTGCAAATACTGAGCAATACTGTAGCAAAAACTCCTTCACAGACGTCTGAATGCTCAAATCTAAAAGAAATCACTCAGAGAAACACCAGGAAATAAAATGAGCAAACGGAAAAAGGAGGGAGGCGGCCTCCTTAAATAGGCTAACAATTTATAGTGGTTATTCCAATAACCGCTACGTTAACCGCTACAAATCACCCAGGCGCCTTAAACTTGTTGCGGTTTTATAATAACCGCTACAAATTACAAGAACCTTTGAAATTCTGTAGCGGTTATGGCCCAGAACCGCTACAAACTTGGAGACTCCTGAAATTCTGTAGTGGTTATATCCCTATAACCGCTACAAATACCTGACGTTTGGCATTTTGTAGTGGTTTAGTTGCTATAACCGCTACAAATAACCTCTACACTGTTGGCGAGTTTTGGTTGCGCCAAGTGACGGGAATATTGTAGCGGTTTTTGTTTATTAACCGCTACAAGTTTTAGCGGGAATTTCGAGCCAAATTTCTAGCGGTTTTGTCTACCTAACCGCTACAAAAGACGCTGCTAATCTGTCACGCCACTTGGCGTGTACCTTGCCGCTACAAATTTGTAGCGGTTTAGATTAAAACGGCTACAAATACTATAATTTGTAGCGGTTTGATATAACCGCTACAATACCACCGCTACATAATACAATTTTTTTTGTAGTGCCACAAGTCAGTGTGTATTAATTCAAGAGGTTTAGAAGCATGTGAGTTTGAAATTTTAAAAGGTAAAGAGTGAGATTTGCCAAATCTGCATGACTCACAAAACAAAGCTTTATTATTGTCATTGAAAATTTTTAGATTACAACTGGATATTATTTGATTGAGTACTCGATCATTTGGGTGACCGAGCTTGCAATGCCATGAAATTTTACTAAAAACACTCTTATTTTCTTGTCTTTCAGCTTTATCAGCAACACAAACAAGAATGGTATCATCACTTGAAGATTGTTCACAAACCCGGAACATGCCACCACTACTTGAATTTCTTGTGAGTAATGTCTCCTTTGTTTCCTGAGACTTAACAGAAACACCATCAGTATTAAAAATCACATCCGCCTTGTTATCACGGGCGACCTCATAAACGCTTAACATATTTTTCTTGATTTTAGGAGTAAAAAAAACTTCCTTAAGTTGAATTTGTTTATTCGGGATATTTGCAACTGTTGAAGAACCTATTTTTAAAACATTTATCTTATGTCCATAACCAACAGTAATGTTAACCTTACTGTTTGTGTCCATTGGATTGTCAAGTTTGCTTGCATCGTTTGTGACATGGCTAGTTGCTCTACTGTCTAAGTACCACACGTCATCAGAGAGTGTTAGGATTTGGATTTTTCTTACCACTTGAATACTGCTTCCTGGATGGAGGCACAAAGGTCCAATCGTATCAATAAAAACAGGTTTGTGCCGTGTATCCATACCTTTTACATAGTTGGCATTTTGGACGCTCTTCATCTTTGCTATCATTGTTGTAGGTTTGGCCTCCACGAGACCAGTTTCCTCAACCACGCCTTCATCTATTTCGTCCACCTCTCCAAGTGGCTCTTGAATTTGAGTTGCTTTCTGACCTTGCCACGTTAACAAGATTGTTGGTAGTGGATAGTTGGTTAAATTGGCTCAATTGTTCCAACATTGCTTCAAAGGTAAATAGGGCAGTTTGGAAGTCAATCTAGGTGAGAGAGTCAGCCTGGTGTAAGAGCTGAACGACCACTGGATTGCACTCTCCATCAAGACCAGCAAATGCTTGGATTATAAGATCTGGGAGAGGAATCGTGCTTCCTGCGAGAGTAAGTTGTTTTGCTACATTTTTTATTTTTGCTAAGTATTCACTCATCTTCAACGCACCCTTCCTAGTGCGTTGGAGTTCTGATTGCAGCATTAATAAGTGTGACCTATTTTGTGCGCCTGCTAGGTTTTTAGCGGCCTCCCATAATCCAGCTGCGGTGGATACTGATGTCATTTCAGAGGAGACTTCTAAGGTCATTGTGTTAAGGAGCCATCCAAAGAGGAGTTGATCAGCAACTGTCCAATCTTCAAATTCTGGGTTGACTTTGGTGTGATTGTTTTTTGTGATAAACTGAGAAGGACAAGGCTTAGAGCCATTTAAAAAACCATCAAGTTTGTACCCTTTGATAATGGGTAGGACATGGGTAAGCCAAACTGAGTAGTTGGTTTTGTCCAGCTTGACAGAACAAACTAAGGAGGGAAAGTTGTTTTTCTCTGAAACTTTGTTTAGTAGTGACGCTGCTGTGTGATGGCTTGTAGCGGAGCTTTGGTCATCATTTGAGGTTGTCATGTCGATTTTCCTGAGAATGGCTCAGATACCAAGTTAAAATTATAGAGAAAGAATATTGCAATAGCAAGTTGCCTTTTGTATTTTATTGATGTATTTATAGAGGGGTGAACCCCATTTTACAGATGCTAAAGATGCACCTATGAGATCCTTAATAATCGGATCATAGTAATAGCTAGGAGAAATAATTACTCAAATGTATAATAGCTTCAGGACTGAGACAACGGACTTATTGTGAGGCTATTGGGCTTACTGGAGTCAAGGCCCAATCAGTGCTTTGGGCAGTGTCTTAACACCCTCATATAATCTTTTATCACTTTTATCTTCCTTCTTCACAAAGTCTTCTCCAATGTGAAACAAAAGAAGAATGATCAGAAACTGACACGACCACCAGGTCTGGTGGCCCTTCTGGTCATCAGAAAGCCCCACATGTTGGGTTCACTTCCTCACCGGTCTTCACCGGAGGCGGTGAAACTATCTATGAAGACCTACGACTTAACATTTGCGAGCCGACCAAAGAGTTAGTTTTCTGAGTTCATCTTCTATGGCCCCGGCGGCATGGTGACTATTGAATATGGTCCATACTGGCACAACATGAGGAAGCTGTGTATTCTGCAACTTCACAACTCGTCAAAGGTTCAATCGTACAGTCCTTTATGGCGGAAGGAGCTGGGATTAGTAGTTATGTCGTTAAGGAAGAAGGCGGCTGCGCGTGAAGTTGTTGACATGAGCGAGGTGGTGAAGAAACTTGTAGAGGATATGACGTATATGATGGTTCTTGGGCGTAAGAAAGATGACCAGTATGATTTGAAGGGACTTGCTCAAGAGATCATGTGCTTGGGTGGGACTTCTAATCTTGCAGATTTTGGCCCTTGGCTAGCACCTTTTGATCTTCAGGTATGAAACACGACTTTTATTCACACCAGAATCCGTTTGTGTTTTTTCCCAAGTAAAACTCATATTTCTTTTATTCCCTTGTGAAGCAAGAAGATTCAAAGAAGATTTAATTTAAAGGGAAATTTTGAGGTTTACATTATCATATTTTGAGTGCAAGAAACGATGCAATTTTTATTTTTTGTTTTTTACAATTTTTCATAGGAAAATATTCTTAAATTACGTTGTTTTGATTTATTTTTCAAAAAATTGTAAAAAAACCCTCAAAACTGCATCATTTCATTATCATAAGACATCAAAATATCACTCATTTATACAAAATCTAGCGATAAGAAAATATTTGAAAAATTAGATATTAAAAAGGGCATTAGAAACATATGTGCCAATCCCGAAATTTTGAAGTTTGAGTAGTTCTTGCCCGTATTATTTAATACTCCCTCCGGTCCTTAATATAAGATCTAATTGACTTTTTCTAGAGAGATTAAAGAAGCTATATAAGTTATTTAATTATATAGTTATGTTATGTATCATTTAATTATATATTAGTTCATAAGTCAAGTAAATTAGTTTAGCATAAAAAAAGATAAATATTAATACTTTAATGTAATTTATTTAGTTTTTTTTAATCTTTTCAAAAAAACGCTAACTGGGTGTAATATTAATGACGGGAGGTAGTACCTACTGACTAATTATTTGACTCTTGATTTGGCCAGGGATTAAAACGAAGGTCAAAGAAAACAAACAAAGCACTTCATGACATGCTGGAGAAGATAATAAAACAGCACGAGGAAGCAGCTCCTAATAATATGCATAAAGACAAAAACTTCATAGACATATTGCTCTCGCAAATGAACCAGACCATGGATTATAATTCCCAAGGCGATGAGCAAGATCTTGTTAATCGAACTAACATAAAGGCAATAGTGGCAACACTTGAAACATCAGCAACTGCAATTGAATGGGTCTTATCAGAACTCTTAAGGCATCCAAGAGTGACGAAAAATCTTCAAGATGAGACAAAAAGGATAATTGGAATGAAGAGAATGGTAGAGGAAATGGATTTACAGAAATTTAACTACTTGGATTTGGTGGTGAAGGAGACCTTCAGACTCTACCCTGCAGGACTATTATTACTTCCTAGAGAATCAAGGGAAGATATCATAATTGGTGAGTATCACATTGAGAAAAAATCAAGGGTTCTTATGAATGCATGGGCAATAGGAAGAGATTCAAACGTGTGGTCAGATAATGCTGAAACATTTTATCCAGAGAGATTTATGAGTAATAGTATAGATCTCCAAGGACAAGATTATGAATTGATACCATTTGGTTCTGGTCGAAGAGGTTGTCCAGGTATGCAATTGGTTCTCAGGACCATGACACTAGTTATAGCTCAATTGGTGCATTGTTTTAATTGGGAGCTTCCTTCTGGTACGAGTCCTACAAATTTGGACATGAGCGAGAAATTTGAACTTTCAATAACTCGAGTGAACCCCCTATTGGCAATTCCAAGGTGTTGCCTATCTAGTGAAGCATATGAAGAATAGACCAATAATCTTAATTAGTATAAGGTACAAGGTAAAAATATATATGTATAATTTATATGTTTGAAGTGTGCGTGTTTGTGTATATATATGGTATGAGACATCTTGCTTATTTCAATAATGCTACTAATATTTTAATATATTTAGCATACATTTCATATTTCTCTCTTTTCCTCATCCCCTGTTGACATATGGACTAAAAGAAAACTTCAATGAAATGCCAATATATGCGCGTGTATATTCTTATCCTCATAAAATACAGTTTTTGAAGAGTGTGAAAACCGCATATCAACTTTTACCCTATGTTTTGATGGAGGAAAAAGTGAAAGTAACAAAAGAGAAGGAATATTAGAAAGGTAAACTTCATAAAATAGTAAAAAATTTACTATTTTTAAGATTTTTTTTTCTCGCAATATTCTTTTTTCTCACACTTTCATCTCACCCAAACATGAAGTGATTGTCCTGACTCGAGATTAACTTATATATTGAGGGCCTGCCTAATTTTATTGTACTAGAAAAAAGGACCATATATTGTTTATCGCGTGTGGATAATAAAACTTGCTATATATTAACTTTATATCCTTTACTGATTTCAATTTTATTATCTTTTATCATAAATTACTGTATAATGGTGAAATTCAATTTCATAGTTTGATTTTGAAAAAATCTATATATATATATATATATATTTTTTATCAACTCTTTTTTTCATTAAAGAAAACGGTGGAGCCAACACCTTCAGCAATATTTTAATATTTTATAAAAAAAAAGATGTTTTCACAATGCATTCTAAAGTAGCTAGAATATTTTTTAAGCTTTTGGATTACATTAAATGACATTATATAATTCTATGTGGTTTTACTTCTCCCTCTAAATTCTTTATATTTTTAAGTTTATACATAAAGTTTACTGAATAGTGCTTTCCATTTTTTTTTTCCCGTCCCGTGCTCAAAGAAAACACATGGTAAGCTTCAATATAATAGAAAACGGTCAATAATTTAGCCGGATATGTCATATATATATATATAAGCAGCTCGGTTACGTTGAAAGTGAGTAATGTATAGGAAGCTTCTTGGAATTAAGCCGCACGCCAAGGAACATGTCCACATGCTATGTTCCTTTCAAATTTGATGGCTACTTGTGGGAACATGTCCATATATATGCTATGTTCCTTTCAAATTTGATGGCTACGTATGAGGGGCTCTACTTTCTTAATGATGCTGAAGTGAGTCACTAACATCTGATTAGGATATGCAATTCTATATTGACCTCTAAAATTGATGACATCGTGTTGTGGCATAAGAGAATGAACCATCCCAATTTTCATTACCTATCTTGCATATTCTCATCTCTTTGTCTAAATACTAGCATTGATATGAGATGTAAGGTATGTGAATTAACCAAACAACGCCACTTACCGCACCGTAGAACTCCATAAACACCATTCAAGCCTTTCACTATCGTTCATAGTGATTTGTAGGGACCTTTTCATATTCCAAACCGTACCAAAACCAATTGGTTCGTCTCTTTCATAGATGACCATGCTTGCTTTGTTGGGTCTATCTCTTAAAAGACAAGTCTAAGGCTTCCTCCGTATTCATGAATTTCTTCACTATGATATGGTCCAATCATGTCGTTGCGGCTAGGGCAAGTCCTGGCGGTTGTAGTGGCAGAGCTGTTCCTAAAGACCCACGCTTAACATTCGCGAGCCGACCCAAGAGTCAGTTTCCTGAGTTCATCTTCTACGGCACCGGAGGCATGGTGACTACTGAATATGGTCCATACTGGCGCAACATGAGGAAGCTGTGTATTCTGCAACTTCTCAGCACGTCAAAGGTTCAGTCGTCCAGTCCTTTACGACCGAAGGAGCTGGGATTAGTAGTTACATCGTTAAGAAAGAAGGGGACGGCGCGTGAAGTTGTTGACGTGAGCGAGGTGATGACGAAACTTGCAGAGGATATGACGTACATGATGGTTTCTGGGGCGTAAGAAAGATGACCGGTATGATTTGAGAGGACTTGCTCAAGAGATCATGTGCCTGGGTGGCACTTTTAATCTTGCAGATTTTGTCCCTTGGCTAAGACCTTTTGTTCTTCAGGTATTAATTAAACACGATTTGACGACATAAAGAGTAAACCACAGTTGATAAAAGAAGAAGCCATTCTTGCAGAACAAATTAAAAAGAGCAATGCTCAGCACATTAAAGTCAAGATTCATACAACGAAATTAAGCAGGGTGGATGCAAATTAAAAGAAAATAATAACACCTCGGGTCCTAAATATAGTCGAAATTGCATACAAACGAGACCTTGCATAAAGGAATAAAAAGAAGATTAGGCCTGTTGGGTTGGTATTTGTTTAAAGCATGGGAGAACTAGGGCCACTGGATGACTTCAAATTCACATCGGCTTTTGTAGCTGAAGACAGCGTTTTTATTAGAGGGAACACATCAGCAACTTTTCTCAAGAGGGCCTGGATATAAAATGCAAGATCAGATCCAAGTACGAAATCAAAATGATATTAATCTTCATAAAATTCCAGAACTGTAAAACAAGGCTTATTCACCTCTTCTTCCAAAGTTAATCTCAGGATTAATGCCATTTAAGTTGGATGTACCGCGTAGACATGTGATTTACGGAAGAATATTACAGCAAAAGAAGATGCTATATCCCAAAAAAGTCAGTGTATATGGAGCAAAACGAAGGGGATTGCTCCGTGCGTGCGCACCTCTATATTTAAGCCATCTTTGGCGCTAAATTCAATAAAAAAGACATTTAGATCACGGGCTTTTGCTTCCCCTTCCTCTGTGGAGACTTCCCTGTGGGTTCATTCATAAATATAGTTCATAAAAACGAACTCAAGATATATATAGAACAACCCATTATATGCCGTTTGATTAAAACCATGTATGATTCTGTTCATTGTTAGTCATTAAGTACCTCTTATCCACAAGGTCAGTTTTGTTCCCCACAAGAACAATAGGCACATCAATACCCCTCTCACATCGCATCATTTCAATCCAATACGATGTGTTTTGAAAAGTTAAGCGGCCTAGAAAAGAAAAATCATAATATTACCGCTAGTCCTTAATTTAAGATCTCGTATAGTGTAATCTGTACAACCAACCAGATCTTATAGTGAGAAACAAAGGTAGTAGCCAGAAAGAACGCTTCAGAATAATTCAACGGGCAAAAAAAAAAAAAAATTTATGCACGCATGACCGCAGGCATCCAATTATATATGTTTTGCTGAACACACGTCTCCCAAAGAAATTTACATATATACATACAAACATCTATATAACAAGCAATCAACTTTATTAGAAGCTAGCTCTAGTTAGTTATTGTTGTTAATATGCAAGAGCTGTATTGAAAAAATATTCACTACTAAGCAAGGAATAGGAAAAAGAGAAACATATGTATCGTGAAAGGCATACTTGTAACATCATAGGTAATAATAGCAATACTTGATTCCTTGATCCACGCTGGAAAATTAGTTCCATATCTTCCTGGTCCAGCTGTATCCCTGTTACCACCACATGAATTGACACACTCATGAAATGTGACATTGACAGGTTCTTTTATCTGTCTATGGGGTAAATTAATAAAAAGAATTTTTTATGCTGAAATGGAGTCATATATATGATCCACTGCAAATTAAGGCACCCATAAATTGTCAATTCAACAATATCTGCATCATATGAGACAGATTCCAACATGCCTTGCTGATAATGGCATCTTGTTTAACATTCACCAACTTCAAAACTCTTTTCCTTGCTCTAAATCTAAATCCCAACGAATGAAAATTTTCAGCAGAAGAGCATTATAGTGGGATTAGAAGATATCAAAATAGAGGATTGGACTTGATACTAATAAATTGATTTTAGTTTTTCAAAACTGAAACTTTCAAACTAGAAATCATGAAAACTCACAATCTGTAAATGCACTTTCAGTATATGAAATAAAATTTTTGGAATCAAATATCACGTCTGACAAACAGAAGGAAAATAACACAAATTTAGAATTCCCAAAATGATGATAAGCCTCATCTTAGTTACCACAGCTGTAATCGAACACTTCCTTCTTCAGTATCCATATTTTTGGAATGAAAATCAACAACAATTGTAGGCTGTTCACGAAAAGGGGGGAAATCTGTGTATTAGCCAAAGATGAAACGCAAACTCAATTTTGAATCAAGGAAATTAGTAAAAACTGCATAGTTCACACAAATGTGCGACCATATGAGAGGAAAACAAAAATTCAAATGATCTAAATAACCCATATTTACACAGAGTCTGCGTGATATGTATACTAGCCATCACGGTGAATAATATATTTCAAACTATTGATTGCACTTTGCAGAAAGAAAGAACAGTTGTTTAGAGCCTAATTAACGTTACTTTGCATTACTATAACCTTAAACGACATTATTTTGGTTACTATACGAATAAAGAATTATCTCCGAATTGAGTCAAATGTGTCGCATGATTGTTTACATATTGTTTTTGGGGGAGATTTGCGGAATCCATAACCTAGAAAACAATTACAGAATGATGTATAATAGAAATCGTCAGAATTGGAACTATATAGTAAATCGATAATAATGATATTATGATCTTTCTTTGTATCAGAAAATTCAAATTCCAACGTAGTTACCTACACGATAGGCAGGGTCAAATTTATCATGACTGATACGAGTGGCGACGCTGGTCTTGCCCACCTCCTTATCACCCAAGATCACCACCTTGTATAATGCAATATAGTCTGCCATAAATATTATGGAAATCGCTGATACAGAGAAAATCTGAGCAGAAATATGGTTAGTTTAATTTGCTTTACCAAACGCCGATTGCATTGTGTGGTCTTTGTACAATCAGGAAGGGATGACGAGATTGATGACTTGAAAAAAAAAACACATAACTACTTATTTAACGGTATGCATGGATTTATTTTTACTCCACACGCGTGTCTTCTATATTTGTCAATTATATATCACCCACGGGATCGTTATTTGAAGGAGAAATACCTGTTTTCTAAACCATAGGTTACTTTTCAATACTTTCTTGATATTCCCCCTAATTATAGGCCATGCTTACTATTTTTATAAGATTGGACAATTAGTAAATGTAAAAAAATTTACAATTTTTTAAATTTCTCTTTAATTATAAAAATTGGGATGAGATGTAAATGCCACTATTTAAGTTATTTAAGAGTATAAGAAATAACGAAATTTCTTAAACCGAGTGACAAATATTTTGTTTAACTCACTATTATGCAAAACACTTTTAATGTTTTTTTACTTTTTCACATCCATTTTCTCTCCCCTGTAAGTCATCTTCCTGTTTTTCCTCTCTCAAACTCTTGCTCTTTTGCACCTTTTTTTCCCTATCAAAAGAATTGTTTTCTCTCTCTTTCTCTCTCCTTATTTATTTATTTTTTAGTTAAAATATATTTTTAGTTCTTTAAGTTTACATAAGGCATACTTTTGCACCATTAATTTTTATAAAGTATAGTTTTATTCTTATAATATAATTAATAATTCTAACACAGTTAATGTTGCTGGAAAATGCAGATGTAATTAACAAACTTAAGTGATAACTGTGTAAGCTTAAATGATGACTATGTAATTAAATGCTACTAATCTTAGATTCAAAATATGTGCAAATTGAAAAATATTTAAAAACTTAATGAAGCAGTCACTATTAAAACCTCAATTGTATTAAAAAATTTTATTTTAATAATATAATATATTATTTTAATATTCCAAATAGCAAAACCTCGATTTCATTTGCATTGATCCATCGATTTATTTTAGTTTAATAATCTAAATATATTATATTAAAATAATAAAATTTAAATATATTTTTTCAGCTACACAGTTATCACTTGAGTCTGTTAGCAACAATAACAATGTTAGAAAAATAAAATCAAAACTACACTTTATAAAGTTAAAGGATCAAAAGTATACCTCATGTAAAATCTAAAAGATTAAAAGTATATTTTAACCATTTTTTTAATTGTTGTGTTTCTATGCACAAGAACGCTTGTCTTCTTTCATCTCCCTCGCCTTGTCTTTATTCCTCCTCTCGCATCTCCCTCTAGTTGCCTCCCCTCACCGCCTTGACGTTGCCTCCCACCGTCACTGTAACTGTCCTCCGCCTTACCTCCTCCCCGCCATCATTGACTCGTCAAGTTTGGTTCTCTTTGCTTGGAAAATTAATTCCAACCCTTCCACCATTCACTTCTTCTCGTACACCACAGTCTCCCTCTATAACTCATGCTTGTCTTTTTCCCTCTTTCAGGTTCTTTCTTGAATCTAGTTGGTTCGTATTTCAGATCTAAACCTTTAAGATAAAAATTGTTGTTCTTCAACCTGAATCCACGATCTGAAATTCGTTCTTATTTCATATCCAAAACTATGAGGAAAAAATTGATGTTCTTGAATCTGAATCCACGATTTGAAATTTATACTTGGTTTGGTTAGCTGTTTTTGTTGTGTGGGTGAAGGAAGGAGACGCTCCAACAAGGAAAGGGAGTTATTCCAGGGAAGAAGTTAAAAAGGAGAGAGGGTAGAGAGTTTGAATTTAAAGATAGAAAAAAAGATGAAGAGGAAGATGACTCCCGTCCGAACGGGGAAGGAAGAGGGGCAAAAAAGATGGGATCGGGTTTCTAAGAAAAAGTTGTGGAATTAAGTGATTAAACTAATATAAATTAAAAGATGACAGGTAAGCTTACGCATAAGATTAGATTAAGTGATGTGGCCTATTTTTATTGATCAGTGTATGAATGATCTTTTTTTTTTTTTTATGCAGAGTGTATGAATGATCTGGGTGTACCAAGAATTTCTCGAAACTGACAAAGAACAAGCGAAGGGTTTCATGTGCCAGTGATGTATCATCATTTAAGGACTCAAATTTGGGTTGATTGTTACTGTCTGTGTATATACAAATATATATTAATAAATTGTTATATTTGGTTCCTTTTTTGTTTTCTAGTTGGTATTAGAGCACTTAAATGGCGACAATCCTGATACTTACTCCCTCACTTGTCCAAATGAAAATAAGTTGCTGCATTTCATTCAGCCGGCTACTATTGAAAAGAACAAGCGAATGGTTTCACGTGCTAGTGTATATACCTAAGTAAGGACTTAAATTTGAGGTGGATGTTACTGTGTATATATATTGATGAATTTCTATATTTGGTTCCCTTTTTATTTTCTAGTTGGTATCAGAGCATCGTCGGATCAAATGGCGACAACCCTAATACGTGCTCCCTCACTCATCCCTTTGTACTCATCCTTAATATCATCATCCTCTTTGTTGCTTCACCAACAAATATTTTTTGATGCATAGGTGATATTGCACGTACTCACAAGCTCATCACATTCAAAGTGATTATTTGCCTGCTTTGTGTAATTTACTTCAGACAAACCTAAAACCAATATTTATGCAAAGAAATTAAGCCGTGGATGCAAATTAAAAGAAAATTATAAAAAAGGAAAAAGAAGATTAGGTATGTTGGGTTGGTATGTATTCCAATTTGGTTGACAACCAATGCATATATGTTTACATCATGGAAAGTATAAAAGCTGCTGTTTTTTACTAGGACATCCACTAGAACACCTGAAGTCCACATGGCGTTCTTATGCAGATAGTGGTTTCATGGCAAATAACACTTCAGCAAGTTTTCTAAAGAGGGCCTGGATAAAAAAGAAAATGCAAGATCATATACAAGTATAAATGAAAATTAAAGCTTCTTAAGATTCCATAATTAAGACAATAATTCACCTCTTCTTCCAATGTTAATCTTAACATTTAACTAATGTCCATTAAAGTTCTTGGTATATACCTTTATATTAAATTCAATTTTGGTGCTAGCTACAAAAAACATGACATTTAGATCACGGGCTTTTGCTTCGCCTTCTTCTGTAGAGACTTGGCTGCAGGTTCATTCATACAAATATATAGTTCATGAAGATGAACCCAAGACATACAAGCCATTACACCATTTGATTAAATTCATGTATGATTTTGTTCATTCCTAGTCATTAATTACCTCTTATCCACAATGTCATTTTTGTTCCCCACAAGAGCAATATCTACATCACTGCCTCTCTCACGTCGCACCAATTCAACCCAATACGATGTGTTTCGAAAAGTCAGCTGCCCTACAAAGGAAAAATGCATAATATTACATCCGGTTCTTAATACAAGATTGAACAGCAGGACTTTGTCCTATGCCTCGGGGTCCTCTTCAAAAATTTAACCAAAGATTGCAATATGGTGCAGCTTTTGGTCGATTCTTGAGAAGCCTTTTATTGGGTCCTAAGCAAACTAAATGACATGACATGGAATTTAAACAAGGGAGAAAATATTAATTTTTCTTTTGAAGTATCTAAAATGCAAGAATGATAAATGTCCTAAATTACAATATTTTTGGTATTTTTGGATATAAAATGGATAGGTAAATGGAAATAGATGAAGTGAATCTCTTGAAAATGACTTTCAAAAGCAATCATAGTTCAAATAATGATAATGGGAGTTCAATTTAATAGTTTGGTAAAAAATGTCCAAAAAACCATTTGAGCTAGCTTGATAGTTAGGTTGATTAGACACTTCCATATTAGGCAAGGCCTAACCCCTCTAACCGAAACTAAATACAAAATGCTAACAATTTGCAAACAAAGTCCTTCAAAATACCAAACCTCAAACACCGTTGAGTCTAATGCATTAATCAATAATAATTCCTAAAACTAGAAAATAATCACTTCTTAATACACTATTAAAAATCACTTTGTATGCAATTTATGAAATTACTAATTTTCTAAAATATCAAACATCATCAACCGATAAGTCTAGCACTAAAAGACAGGAATTCATACTCTTAAAATGTTATTAAATCCTCTTAGCAAATGATTATGAATTAATTAATGTAATTGGTTCAAATACGATCCAAAATCAACAAATATCCAAATAATACCATATAAGATAATATAGAATCAAGAGAATTATAATAATATATATATATATATAGCAACATATATTGATTCTTCAACATCAAGTAATTCAAATAATAAATTAGTTCAAACAAATATTAACCAAAAATTATAATCTTAACTATAAATTACAACTCCTAAAATCAAGAAAATCATAAATATATAGTCAAGTATTAACTAAAACTAGAACTCCCCTTCGTAGCACTTGAAACTCATGCCATAGCTTCCATCTTCAAGAGTTGAGAACCCTAGCGACGTCCAAACCAAAGAGCAGCAACAAAGCACACCACCAGATAATTAAAATTAATGATGAATGAATGCTAATTGACCATGGAAGAAGAAAGGGACAGAGGGCTGCGTCTGCCCCTGTTCAAATGTCACGGTCTGTGGTGGTGTTAGAAATGGTGAAGGTGGTGAAGGTGATCTTCAGTGAAGAAGGTGAAAATGGTGAGGAATGAAGGCGTGGTGTTAGAGCTCCAAGGATCTTCGATCTCCTTCTCTATTCGCGGCTGCCTCCTTTCTAATATGAAGCTCTGCTACGTTTTTCTAGATTGCCTGTGACGATGATGGAGTGAACGTCGCCGGCAACGAAGATGGTGAGGCGTGGAGCAGAAGACAATGGACTAAGGTGATGATGATAGTGAGGTTTTGAAGAATCAAAACCAGGTTTTTGTTCCTCGCGGCTGCTGGTTCTGGTCATCCACGATGGACTCAATTTTCAGGCCCAATCAGTCAAAACGCAGCAGTTTCGTGCAGCAATCTAAGTGCAAAATTTAAAACATATATGGCGCAAAACTGTACTTTTTGCAATTTGAGCCCAAACTTCCATTTTCAAATTTGGTCCAATTTCTTCAAGCACCTACAATAAAAAAGAATTAACCCAACATTAAATATTCTAAAAAAAAATCAATGATTAAGAGTAATTACAATTTTTTGATAATTTTGCTCTTTTTAGTCTTAATTTAATGTATTTACTTTTAATTCCAATTAATCATAAAGAAGGCATTTTAAGCTCAACTATTATGACAAAATTTTAAAATAAAATATGAAAAATATATAACAAATTAGGAAGTTATCAAAAAGTTTGTTCATACTGCACTATGAACAATATCTTATATTAAGGACAGAAGACATTAGACAAAAAGAATCCTTCAAAATAATAATGTGGCAAAACTAAATTATGTACCCATGACCCAGTCATTCAGAGAGATCCAAAAAGGTGACTAAATATCATAATCAGAAGCTGTGAGAGAAGCCAAATTCTAGACAAGTTTTGATTTTCCATTGAATTACGTTTTGCTGAACACACATGTCTCTCAAAGAAATATACATACATATATACATACATCTACATATAATAAGCAATCAACTTTATTAGAATCTCTCTAGTAAATTATTATTGTTAATATATCTGCAAGAGCTGTGAAAAAAAATATTCCGTATAAAACAAGGAATAGGCAAAAGAGAAACACACACACACCCTGAATGGCATGCCTGTAACATGATGGGCAATAACAGCAACATATGAGTCTAAAAATTTTATTGACTAATGCTGTGAGGATTATTAAAGTTTAGAATCCTTTTCTGCTCTCTCTTGAAACCTGTGCCGTCGGTATCCTTTCAATGGATGACGTCGACTCTCTAATGATTCAGCCGGATAGACCGCCGGAGGGATCGGATTTGACGAATGGATCCTCGGTGATTTCTGCCAAGCTTTCTATTTCATTACAGCCTCCTAAAGAGAAAAATGCTGACGAGGATAGTTCTGTCCGGTTGACGGCTCCCGTATCACAGCCACACGTAACTCCCCCGTCGGAAATCCTCTGTTCTGAACAGGGGCCACTGTAGATCCCACATGCATCCCCAAAACGAAACTCATACAAAGAATCTCTGTTGGGACATGGTGCATTGGTATTTAATGGAATGGCTCAGGGGATCTCCGCTCCTGAGGATGACTCACTAACAGAGGAGTTGCAAAGTCAATCTTGGAAATTACCCGAGCCATCGCAGGAGACTTTAGAGCTTATGAACATATATCCTTCTATGGAAATTTCCCAGGATGAGTTCAACGAAGCCTGTCAACCATGGAATAACTCGCTTATAATCACGGTCCTGGGTGCTCACTTCTACCTTCAGAAATTAAAAGATATGGTGTGTAGAATTTGGAAGTTCAATGAGTTTGAGTTGGTGGACTTACCTAACAACTACTATGTTGTGAGGTTCTCAAATACAGATAACTGGTGCTCACACTACAAGCGCATTCTCTTAGAAGGTCCTTGGGTAGTTGCGTATCACTCTGTTTTGGTCCAGAAATGGACTCCTTACTTTGATCCGTTCCTTAATCCGCTGGGTAGAATCGTATCTTGGGTCAGAATCCCAAACATTCCCCTCATCTTCTATACTCATAAATTCATCACTAGGCTTGGGAATATGATAGGAAGGACTTTAAAAGTGGATTTACATACCTTGAAGGATGATGGTCTCTCATCGGGTGTTGTAACCAGAGGTAGGTATGCGCGAGTCTGTGTCGAATTGGATCTCCAAAAGTGCCTTGTACCGAGAGTCATTCTAGCCTCCATGATCTTCAATGTTGAGTATGAGGGTCTGGATCACATTTGCTTCTCTTGCGGGAAATATGGGCATAAGAAAGATGCCTGTTCTCAGAAGGTTAATCCGATAGATCCTACTCAATCCAACGACCAGGAGAAAGAGATGGGAAAAAAGCTGCAAGTTGGGTCTCCGGTGAAGCCACCTCCGGCGAACGCTGACACCTTCGGTCCATGGATGATGGTGGGAGGTCAGAGGAAGGCCCGTTTCCCAAGGTGTGATATCAGGAATGGTGGCTCTATGAGACGTGGGTATAGGTCGCTCTCTGACAAAGGAAAGGAGAAGAAACTTCTCTCATCCAGGTTTCAGATGCTACAAGACGTGGATGAAGACGGAAATTTCGAGGTTGGTCTTGGGTTTGAAGAGAAGGAAGAAAGAATAGCACGTGAATTAGGGAATGGGGTAGGAGTAAAAAATAGTTTTTCAAAAAAATCTAACGCTAGTCAGAAAGTGATTGGCCAGCGTGCACACTCCAATGGTCCTTCAAATGATAGGAGTGCTCAGACAACAAATCAAGTGTATCGCATAAAGAAGAAGAAAAGTGTTGTGGCTCCATCGGTGGGCCCAGAGGAAGCCCAATACGTTGAGGACGTCAGTGTTTTTATTCCCTCTCAAAGCATAGTCAGCGCTCCCGTAGGCCTTATTGGATCGCCTCCTCTATGCAAGCCAACAAAAACACCAAGTTAAATCCAAAGGCCGTACCCACCATGTTGTTTTGGGCTCAATGGATGATCCCCAATCCAGAGCTATTGAATCTGTATCTCAGCAGCAGGATTCTCACAAGGACATGTTAATGAATGATATGTCGGAAGAGCTATCGTTCATTCTCCCAAGCTCTCTAACGTTTCGGAACCAAGAGGACAACGAATTGCATGTATCAGAGAGGCGGAATTCTAAACTCCCCTCCTCGGTTGAAGCGACGGCGCAAGTGGTATGCACAGAGTTAGCCTCTTCCAAACTGATCACTCACTCCATGCCTAAATCCTTTGCCATCGGCTCGGCCTCTGTTTCATGTTTAGTGCTTGGTTCCCAGTTGGCGGAAGTGAATCATGCCGTTCATGTCAGTCAAGCCACGAATCTTAGAACAATTAAAAGCAGAAGCAGATCAGGCTCTGGGCGCAAGCCGCCAGATAAGTAGTCGCTCTAACCTTGTTGTGATTTTTTTATCAATGATTATTTCTAGCTGGAATTGTAGGGGGGTTTGTAGTAAATCTTTCCCCCGTATTTTTCGTGACATTGTTGCCAAATATCATATTTCTATTATGGGTCTTTTAGAAACTAGAGTTAGTGGTGTCAAAGCAGACTCGATAGTCAGGAAACTTGGTTTCAATAATTCGATGAGGGTTGAGTCTACTGGCTATGCTGGAGGCATTTGGGTCTTATGGAATGATAGCGAGGTTTTGGTCGAATATCTTTCCTCTACCAACCAGCTTCTCCACTGCCGTCTTACTGACAAAAAATCTAGTGATTGCTTATGTGTCACATTTGTTTATGGGGATCCTAGCTGGGGCCGAAGACAAGAACTATGGCCTTCCCTTCGGGGTTTAATTGAAAATTCATCCTCCGAGTGGCTAGTTCTAGGAGATTTCAATTCCTTCTTGAATCCTACTGATAAGGTGGGAGGTGCCTCGGTTCATGACCGAGATCTTACTCCTTTTCGATCCTGTGTGCATGATTGTAAGTTACTGGAAATTCCTGTGGTTGGTGATAAATTCACCTGGTCCAGAAAGGCTACTAAAGAGAGGCTCGATTGGGCTTTTTGCAACCTAAGTTGGGAATTGAGTCATCCCCAACACAAAAATTTCCATCACCTCCTGTATAAATCGGATCATAGAGTGCTGGTGGTCTCCCCTGGTTTTTCGCAGGCAAACCCCGCCACTAATCTTTTCAAATAGCAAGCTGTGTGGTGCCTTGAGGATGATTTTCCCGATTTGGTTAGCTCTGCATGGCTAAATAATGATTGGGCGACGAGATGTGAGGAGTTTCAAAAGAAAGCCTCAGGGTGGAATTCGAACGTAATCGGTAGCCTTCCCAATAAGAAGCGGTCATTGATTAAGCGTCTAGAGGGCATTGATTGGCAGTTGGCTTCGAATCTGCATGCGGGTCTTCATAAGCTTGAATCAAAAATATGGAAGGATTACCTCAAGGTTGTAAATCAAGAAGAATTGCTGTGGTATCAAAAAGCAAGATGCAAGTGGCTCAAGTTCGGGGATAAAAATTCCAGCTTTTTCCATTCTATGGCTGCTATCAATAAGAAGAAAAGCATTATTTAAGCACTCCAAGGCGATCAGGGGGATTGGATTTCCGACCAGGTTGTTCTGAAGAATTTAGCTCTTAATTTCTTTAAAGACCTGTATTCCGCGGAGCAATCGGTGTCTAAGGTTTTAGAATGGCCAGTGGACTTTCCCGCTCTAAATGAGATGCAACTTTCTTCCATGCAGAGAGATGTATCTGCAGTCGAAATAAAAAATGCCGCTTTTGAAATGGGGGCGTTCAAAGCGCCGGGGCCTGATGGTTTACAACCTTATTTCTTTCAATCTCAGTGGGAGGTTGTGGGGCCAAAGATCTGTGATCTCATTGTTTCCATCTTTAGAGAACCTGATAGAGTCAAGGATATTAATCAAACCCACATCATTCTGATCCCTAAGGTGGAGAACCCTTCATCTCTCAAGGATTTCGGTCCTATCTCGCTCTGTAACGTGAGTTATAAAATCTTGAGTAAGGTGCTCGCAAATAGACTACGTTCTGTTATGGATATCTTGATCCATCCTACTCAGTGTAGCTTCATCAGAGGCCGGCAAAGCTACGATAATATCATCTTGGCGCAAGAAGCTATTCACTCCATGAGATCCACTAGAAGGAAGAAAGGCTTCATTGCTATCAAGGTGGATGGATATGGAAAAATTGTTTGATCACCTGGACTGGGATTTTCTAGAATTCAACCTGCATTCTCTGGGCCTTAGTGACTCTTTTGTGAAGCTCTTGATGACATGCGTCTCCTCCTGTTCTATGAGCGTTGTTTGGAATGGCTCTCCATCGGATGCCTTCCATCCAACCAGAGGAGTCAGACAAGGTGATCCGCTGAGCCCCTATTTCTTCATCCTTTGCATGGAAAGACTTAGTCAATTGATCAATCGGGAAGTGGATGAAGGAAGATGGAAGCCGCTTAAGCTTAGCCAGCAAGGCCCCAGGCTATCACACCTCTTCTTTGCTGATGACCTTCTTCTTTTCAGCGAAGCTTCTTCAAGCTAGATGGAGTTGATAAGAGAATTGATGGCTTACTTTTGTAGTGTGTCGGGTCATCGAATAAGCCTTCAGAAATCAAAATTCTTTGTCTCGCGCAACGTCCATTTCCACACTGCCATGGAGTTGGGTCAATCATTAGGCATTGGTATTTCTGCAGATCTGGGCAAGTACTTAGGTGTCCCTTTGCTTTACAAGAGGGTTACAAAGCGTACTTATGCGCCTCTCCTTTCTAAAGTGCAAAAGAAACTTTCTAACTGAAAGGGGAAATACTTGAGTATGGCAGGGCGATCTGTCCTGATTAACGCTATTCTCTCGACTCTTTCATCCTATCAGATGCAAACCACCATGCTTCCTAAAGGGGTGATTCAGGACCTTGATAAGACAAATAGAAATTTCTTCTGGAACCAGGGTCGTGAGGGTAGGAAAATGCACCTCGTAGCTTGGGATAAAATAAAAAAGGACAAGAAAGAGGGTGGTCTGGGCATTAGAGATTTATCTAGTCATAATCAAGCTCTCATTATGAAATTATGCTGGAATCTAATTACCAGGCCCAATGCCTTATGGGTGCAAGTACTTAGATCTAAATATAGTTGTGGAAATGGCATCTTCCCTAGCGTGGAAAGGAAAAGGAACCAATCATCAGTGTGGAGTGCTATTACCTCAGTTTGGGACTCCTTCAGAAGAGCCGTTGGCAGTAGACTTCGTAGCGGAAATTCAACAAATGCTTGGTAGGATCTTTGGACCACCCTCAAGCAGCCGCTTATGCATTATGTTGATAGAAACCATGAATCGCTTGATCCGGATGCTAGGGTTTGTCACTTCGTAAGCCCTGATGGCACATGGGATTTTAATAAGTGGGGTATGTTCCTGCCCAGGTGGGTAATTGAAAAGATTCGGGAAACGAATCCTCCGTCACTTTCGGGGAATGACACAGTTTGGTGGAGGAAATCACCGGATAGGAATTTCAGTGTAAAATCTGCATACTCTATGATCTATTCATCGCTTTCGAATCCTCCAGATCCTATCTGGCAGCGTATCTGGAGATGGCCTCTTCCAGAGAGTCAAATACTTCATGTGGCAGTTGCTTCAAGAGAGAATACCTACAAATTCTGTCCGAGCGAAGAGAGATGTGAGAATAAACTCCTTGTGTCCTTTCGAGTGCTCTTGTGAGGAAACACCACTCCATATCATGAGAGATTGTGATTCTGCGAGCAGTGTGTGGCTTTCTTGTATTAACCCTTTATATTGTTCTGCTTTTTTCTCTGGCAATTTGCAGGTTTGGCTCAGATGGAACATGCAGCATTCGCCTGGTGGTCGTACAGTGTCCAAGTGGCCCTGGATACGAGTCTTCGGATCACTCTGCTGGCTAATCTGGAAAAACAGGTGTAAAAAAGCTTTTGAAGGTTCTAGTGACCGGTCACAACAAATTCTTCACAGAGGCATCCATTTCCTTCATGAAGGAATCGTGGAAGGTCAACTAAGACATAAGATTTTCAAAGTACCAGAAAGAATCTCGGAAAGATGGATCGCCCCACCTGATGGCTTCATTCGGATCGTTGTGGATGCTGCAGTGGACAAGTACAGAAATTCCGCAGTAGGCGGTGTGATTCGCGACAGTTCAGGACATTGGATATGCGGGTTCCAACAAAACATTGGCAGAACATTTGGCTCAACAGCGGCGGAGATCCAAGCTATCCAAATTGGTCTAAAGCTTTGCAGTTCTTTAAACTTTGCAAACATTCAATTATTCTCGGACTCAATGGAGGCTCTCCAGTTATTACTTCATCCATCTGGTCATTTCCACCCACTCCAAGATGCGATTGACGAAATTAGGAAGTTCATTTATCGGGACTGGGACTTAGAGATACACCACTCCCACAGAGAAGCCCTTCGATGTGCTGATTACCTGGCTAAAATGGCTCTGGACTCGAACAGTGATCTAACCCTTGTGCACTATCCCCCAGACTTCTGTTCGACCCACATGTTGGCCGATATGAGCGAACATTTGGTTTCATTATCTTGTAACGTAGCCTAGATGTGGCTGTTTGCTTCCAAAGTTCATCTGGTCATTGTAATTCAAAAAAAAAAAATAACAGCAACAGATGACCCTTTGACGTAGATTGGATTTGGAATATGACATCCAGCCCTTGCCCGTCCAGCTGTATCCCAGTTACCACCACATATTAATTGGCACGTACGCTTGAAAAGACATTAACCGGTTCTTTTAATTTTCTGGCTATGTGGGAATTAATAATAAAAAGAATTTTTCGCTGATAAAGAAATAATGAAGTCATATCATTTGGTAAGGAACCCATAACTTGGGGAATAAATCCTCACATTGATTCGCCAATGTATATCAATCAAGAAGTAGGGCATAAATCCAATATAAAACAAGATATACGTGCGCCACATGAAACAGATTCCAAGATGCCTTATGAATATAATGGCATCTTGTTTAACATTCTCCAAGTTCAAAACTCATTTTCTTGCTCTAAATCTAAATCTTAAGGAATAAAGATTTCCAGGTTGAGAAGATAGTTATAATGGGATTAGAAGGTATCAAATAAAGTATTGGACTTGATACTAATTAAATCGATAGTTTCCTAAAACTGAACCAAAAAAAAAAAAGCATCTTCAAATTAGCAATCATGAAATTTCACAATCTGTAGATGCATTTTCAGTATATAAACTTGGCATATATGTACAACTCTCTAGTGCGGGGAAGGTCGTTTTCTTTGTTTTTTTTTTTATTTGATTAAGGGTTTTTTCTCTCGAACCTTAGCAAAGACGGTTTTCCTCTTTAAGGTGTTGAAGCCACTTAGCACTTCAATAATTAAAAGGGAATTAAATCAAAAGTGTATGAACTCATCCTATGCCCACCGTTGAATAAATATTACTCCCTCTGGTCCTAAATATAAGACAAAATTGATTTTTTTGGAGAAAACTAATTAGTTTGACTAATAAACTAATATATAATCTAAGAATACACAACATATGATATAATTAACTACCTTATTTAGTTTCCTTAATCTCTCCAAAAAAAGTCAACACTGTCTTATACTCCCTCCGGTCCTAATTATAAGACAAAGTTGACTTTTTTGGAGAAATTAAGGAAGTCAATTAAATTACTTTAGAGTGTTTATATTTTTAGTACCCTTAGATTATATATTAGTTTATTAGTCAAATTAATTAGTTTGGAGAAAAAAATAAAAATAAAAATATTCTAAAATAATTTAATTGGCTTCCTTAATTTCTCCAAAAAAGTCAACTTTATCTTATAATTAGGACCGGAGGGAGTATTTAGGAGTGGAGGGAGTAATACTTATCCTTATACACAGAAGGAAGCAAAGTACTTTGCTCAATGAAAAGCTATAAATATCAAAGTTTAGTGTTGTCACGTCTTTTTATATACATGGAATGTGATCTAATTAGAATGCTATTATAAAAGCATTTGCACTCCCACACCCGCTCATTAATTCATTTAGAAATTCAAATAATGAAATTTTCTTTGTAAATTCATTCATGTTCCCCCTTCATTTTAGAATTCCCAAAATGATGATGCCGCATCTTACCGCCGCATCTTACCACCACAGAAATCGAACAGTTCGATCTTCAAAATCCACAGTTTTGTAAAGATAATCAATATCAATTGTAAGCTGTTCACTAAAATGGGGAAATATGAGTATTAGCTAAAGATGAAATGCAAACTCAATTTTGAATAAAGGAAATTTGTAAGTACAGTGCTGGTTTTTACAAGCTTATATATTATGCTTATTGAACAACCTATAATTGAATACAAACTGCATAGTTCACACAAACGCCTGAGAGGAAGGCAAAAATGTAAATGATCTAAACAACCCATATTTACACATAGAATGTGCTGTGTATACTAATCAACTATTACGGTGAATACATATATGTAAGGAATTAGGCGTACCTATAGTGCGACTATTTAGCTCTAAATACCTACACCAACCAAATCACAGTAACGGACATGATTATGAGCAAATAGGAAGAAGAGAGAGAGATATATATATAAAGCAAGGGAAGAGTAATAAGTTTCTTTGGACGTGTTCATCATCTTTACAATTGAACTCCTCATGTCTATATACAGTGTTCCACATTTGCTCAACCAAACTTTTCTGGGAATGGCTCTTTACTTTACTGTTATCATCCGATGCCGTTCTTTGCTTTAAAACATTATCCTTTTGCATGAAAAAATGGTCGTATTGCTTCCCCCCCCCCCCCCCTCTTTTTTTGAGTTAAGTTATATTCAGGACCTCCAAGTATATTTTCAGTACTCTAAATTAGTTTTTGGTGCACCCAAAGCCTTAAAATATTTTTTCCAATAGCACTTAGTATCTTAAAATAATTTTTGACTCATTCAACAATCTAACACCCTAAAATATTTTTCAAGAGCACTTGGTATCCTAAATTTAGGATGCTTACTATTATTGAGAAAATATTTTGAGGGGAAAATTGCATGAAACATTACTTTTTTGACACTGCGTGCTATTGAAAAAATACTTGCTATTAGAAAAATAAATTAGTTTAAGATACTGAGTCTAGGAAAACTAATTCTATTAGAATGGTGGATCCATCATTCTAAGGTAATTTTTTAGTAGCTCTCAGCGTTTTACACTAATTTTGATGCATTCAGCACCTTAAAAAAGTTTTCCTAATAGAACTCAATATCTTAAATTAATTTATTTTCCTAATAGCAAGTATTTTTTTCAATAGCATCTGGTGTAAAAAAGTAATGTTTTGTGCAATTTTACCTCAAAGTATTTTCTCAATAGCAGTAAGCATTCTAAATTTAGAATACTTAGTGCTTCTAAAAAATATTTTAGGGTGTTGGATGAACCAAAATTTTTTTTAAGATACTGAGTGCTACTGAAAAAAATATTTTAGGGTGTTGGGTGCACCAAAAACTAATTTAGGGTACTAAAAATATATTTTGGGGTCCCGGATATAATTCAAAAAAAATAAAAAGTAACTACAACCATTTTTCATGCAAAACTATGACGTTTTTAAGCAAAGCACGGAAGCTGAAAATATTAGCAAAGAGAGAAGTCATTCCCAACTTTTCTATTGTACTTTGACCCCAAAGTTATTGGGTTTGGACTTAATCCATAAAAGATGAAATCAGCCTATTTTCAAACCGTATCAAACTTTGATTGCACTTTTATTTGCAGATAGATGGAAACAAAAAAACTTTTTAGGTGCGCAGAGAATTTTTGACTCTTCTAATAAGTACGTTTATCTAGATTCAAACTTATATTATCCTGTTTACGGGGTGAACCAACAACTTGTTGGTGATGGAAACCAAAGTTTTGAAGAAAGAACAATTGTTTAAGGCCTAACATTACATTGCATTGCCATAACCTTAAACAACATTATTAACAAAGAATATCTACGAGTCGAGTCAAATGTCCCGCATGATTGTGTAAAAGATTTTTTTAGTAATATTTGGGGGAGATTTGCGGAACCCACAACCTAGAAATTAATTACGGAATGATGTATCACAGAAAACATCAACATTAGCACTATATATATAGTAAATTGATAACAATAATCTTTCTTTGTATGAGAAAATTCAAATTCCAACGTAGCTACGTACACGATAATTGGGATGAAATTGATCATACCGGAAGCGAACCGACTGATTACCAAAGAACACCACCTTGCACTGTGCAAGAGCAGAAACTGGCGCCATTATGGAAATCCCTGATACAGAAAATCTGAGCTGAATGATTCCGATTGCCTCGTGTGGCCTTATTTGGAGGGGAAACATCTGTGGTATAAAATTAGAGTACATAAAAATTATACTGAAAAATTCTTGTGTATTAAATTTTCTACTTAAATCTATGTTGAATTGTTATGAAAATTCTAAATTTTCTTATTCCACTACTTAATTAGGGTTGCATGATTTTCGTAATCCCCCCCCCCAACGCCGCATTATATATGGGATTATTAATTGTGACCTCTAATAATGTGCCTCCCTCTCCCAAGTATTTTTTTTGTTTATGTTTTTTATCATTATATTCTACTTAAAATGACATTTTAAGCAAGGAATATGAAAAAGAGAAACATAAATTGTGGCCTCTAATAATGTGCCTCCCTCTCTAATAATATGCAAGAGCTGTATTGAAAAAATATTCACTATTAAGCAAGGAATAGGAAAAAGAGAAACATAAATATCCTGAAAGGCATACTTGTAACATCATAGACAATAACAGCAACAGATGAATCCTCGACGTAGCTTGGAATAAGACTTCTAAATCTTTTCTATCCAGCTGTATCCTTGTTACCACTACATTGGCACGCGCATTAAAATACATTACTTCTATAAGACATAGTTGGGGAGTTGATCTTGCTCCCTCAATAGATCTTGCTCACTCAATAATAATAATAAAAAAGGGCGGGGATGAAGAAATTAAGGAAGATGATAGGTATTTTTTAAAATACATATAATATTAACTAACTTAACTAATTTTCTTAATCTAATCAAATTAGGTAAATAAGTCTAATATTAAGGATAACATGTATATTAGGCTCCTTAAAGTCAACATACAAAGCAAGATAAATGTGCACTAGATGATACAGATATTCCAAGATGCCTTATGAATAACGGCTTCTTGTTGAACATTCACCAACTACAACACTCATTTTCTTGCTCTAAATCTAAATCCAAAGGAATAAAAATTTCGGGCTAGATATAGAAAGGCATTATTGTGGGATTATAAAGTATCAAAATAAAGGATTGGACTTGATACTAAATTGATTCAGTTTTCCAAAACTGAAACTTCAAATTAGAAATCATGAAAATTCACAATCTGTAAACGCACTTTCAGTATATAAAATAAAATTTTTGAAATCAAACCGGACATATGACCAAAAGAAGGAAAATGACACAAATTTATAATTCCCAAAATGATGATGATGCCGCATCTTACCACAGCTGTAATCGAACGGTTCCGTCTTCAAGAAACGTAGTTTTGTATAGAAAATCAATACCAATCGTGGCCTGTTGACGAAAAGGGGGGAGAAATCTGAGTATTACCTAAAGATGAAATGTAAACTCAGTGTAAAATAAACGAAATTAGTAGCAATGGATTTTACAGGCTTATTATGCTTATTAAGCAACCTACAATTAAATAAAAACTGTGGAAAAGGGACCTTGTTGTTGGTAGACGATCTGTAAATACTTTTATAAGCGTTCTTTAAATTCAGAGGTAGACTCTAACCCTAGCAATCCCAGGACCCAATTCACTTAAACTGTTTTATGCTAAAAAAAACCCGCAGGAAAGGAAACTGCATAGCTCTCACAAACGTGCACCCATTGAGAGGAAAGCAAAAATGGAAACGATCTAACCAGAAGTTTTGACGAAAGAACAATTGTTTAAGGCCTAGCGTTACTTTGCATAACCACAAGTCCATAACCTTAAGCGGCATTCTCTCAGTTATATACGAATAAGGAATATCTACGAGTCGAGTCGAGTCAAATGTATCACATGATTGTGTAAAGATTTTTTCAGTTGTATTAGGGGGAGATTTGATGAACCCACAACCTACAAAGTAATTGCAGAATGATGTATCATAGAAACCGTAAGCATTAGCACTGTATAGGAAATCGGTAATGAGATTGTGATCATTCTTTGTATGAGAAAATTCAGATTTCAAGGTAGCTACGTACATCATAGGCTGGGTCAAATCTATCATACATGTTGAATTGGTGTGAAAGTCTCTTATGCCACTAGTTAGCACAACCCCACTTTGTGTGTCGTTGCATGATTTTCGTACATGTAACCAGTTCTTTGATGTGCCCCACACCTCATTGTGAGGGGTCGTACTTTTCTGCTAAGTCGAATTTGGGTTCCTCCAGCACTATTTATTAATATTACATGTTTTCTTTCTTTCTGTTTTTTGGCTGAGTCAAAGCGCAATAGGCAGAACAAAAGAGATCAAGCGTGGGTTAAAATAGTGTGTAGATAACCTTGTTCATCTACTGGTGATATTGCACGCGGAAACTCATCACATTACTATTCAAAGTGATTATTTATGCAAAGAAATTAGAGAAAGGAGGATACAAATTAAGAAATATTTTTTTAAAAAAAAAAAGATTAGGCGTGCTGGGTTGGTCTTGGTATTGCAATTCGGCTATGACGTGGAACGAAAGATTCGCATATTTGTTTAAAAATCATAAAAAATGTAAGAGCCCAGCTTTTTTTTTTTTTTAAATTGGGAGAATCTTAGTAAACGCCCCATATGAGGCCACAAGAATTGAGCAGCGTAGTGGCATCAAAGGATAAAAGGAGTATTAAAACTTCGCCTGGCCCGATGCATAGCGCGGAGTGAAATTAAATTTTTCATGTGAAATAAATAACGAAAATATCCATGAAAAGCAATGGAGAAATACCCCTACTACCTCCCATCCTTTTTATAAGGACCAATGTTCCTGAACCCGGACCGGACCAGCCGGCGGCCCGGAAACCGGCGAACCGGCCGGTAAACCGGTCCGGTCCAGGTTCACATTTAAAAAAATTTTATTTTTAAATTTTTCTTTTAGAATTTCATACTATAAGTCTAAAATTTTCGATTTCTCACCGGTTTGGTCCCAGTTTAGCTCCGGTTTGGCCCCGGTTTGACTTACTGACCCTTAACCCAGTACCCCGACCGGTTCAATGCCCGGTCCGAGTTTTAATACCTTGATAAGGACATTATCCCTAATAGGAACGATCATTAATATAAACAACAAATACGTCGTTTTGTCTAAAAATTAAATTCAACTTTTCATTTTTTACCTCATTAAATATCAGTTAGTGTAATAAATTTTGACACATTATTATCTCTCATGTACTCTATTCATAAATAAGGGTATAAACTGAAAAGAAAAATGTACTTCCTTTTGTCTTTTTTATAAGAATCTAAAATTTAAATTGCCTTGATTCTATTTAAAAAGAGCCCAACAAAAGTTGTCTGAACATTTAATGGTTTTTTTTCATTTTACCCCTAATTAATTATATGTATTATATTAATTAAAAGGTTGGTAATATTTATATTTATTTTATTTCTCTCTCTTACTTGCCCCTCATAAATAAGGATATATCCTTGAAAATCAAAGCTTATTTCAGACATACATATTATTTTTAACTAATTTTAACCACTTTCTTAAACCGCGTAATTCGGTTATTAAGCTCTTATAAATAGGATTGGAGGAAGTATATCATACACATTTATTATTTTTAACTAACATTTTAAACTGTATGTTGTTGAAAGAAGACTACAAAAGACACAATGATTGAGCATGAGTATGTTGGCCCCTCGGAAACACATCCACCAACACTCTCCATGGCTGAGGGCATCAAGAACATTAAAAACGAAAAATGAATACATTAGTGTGTTGGGTTGGTCTTAATTTAAGGATTGTTTTGCATAAACAATTTGTTAGGCTAAAACCTACGTGTATGTTGCAACAATGTTAAATAAAGGTTTTTTCTTATTCTCATACCAGAAATTGGTGGACCCTGCAATGCACCCATAGATGTTTACCACTTTGAGCACCTTATCAATGTTTGTTTCAAATTTTAAACATTATCAATGATGAAATCTCCCCCTTGATGAAATATCCTTATTATATACAATCAAAAGGGACAGATTTTGTAGTGTGCCCAAAGTATATACAATATCATGATCAACATTCTATTTGCATATATATTAGATATATTTACTGAATATACAAATTCATGATCAACACTACATTTTAGTATATATTATATATATACAAATTCATGATCAATATTATATTTTTAGAACTTATATTAACAATAACAACCAAAGCCAGTAATTTTTATTCATGAAAATTTTAATATTTTATAGTAAAAATAACTAATTTTAATGCTTTCCCCTAATCTAAATAAAATAATTATTTAAAGCAGTAAAGCAAAAATACAATAGAGTTTAGGATGTTTTATAAAATAGATGTTATATTAACTAATTTTATTAATCTAATCAAACTAGGGAAATATAACTTATTTTAAGAATGGAGAAGTATTAAACCATATAAATGAGAATAGATTAAACATAAAACTATTTACAATGTTACACGAGTTACACCTCATATAAACTGAAATGAAGAGATCGATTTATTTGCTTGGTATAACTTATACATTACGTTATGTGCATTACATCATATTAATATGAAATTACACACAGTCAGCTTTTGTAGAACGGATATTTCATAGCTTCGGATGCACTCTATGTGTCAATTGACCATTTGTATATGCAAGTGGGAGTGAGTAACATTTGCTTACTTAATTGCCCATTTTAAAAATTGTCATTTAAATGCCACAAAAAAGGCTCCATACTTCAATGCCCTGCATTTAAGGTGAAGGCAAATTAGAGGTTTCTAACTTTAAGCATTATTAATGTAGTATATCTTGCTTGCACCAAATGGATATAAACTCCTTGGTACATGACGGTGACATAATTTTGTGTGGATTTGCTCCATTTACTTAAAACAAATGTAACCCCCATATTTAATCATTTTTTCTGCTCCATTTATTCAAAACAATTTGCAACCCCTGTTCAATGATAATTATAAGTTGTCCAAAAAAAATAAAGGCCAAGGTGTTGGATCGGTAAGTACAGCGGAAGAATTTGAAAAATTTTCACCGATCCTAATCGAGGATCTATCAACGGCGTTTAAACCAAGTTGGAAGGATTCATACCTTTTTGATGATTCAGAATTTTCACGATCTCTAGGAGCCAACACGTCAGGTCCGCTCCCTCTACCGGTATCCACACGAATGCTCTCCAACCGAGACTGCGTGCTAGCGCCTCTAATGTCTCCAAGGGTTTAACTTGCGGCTCTCAATTCTGATGTCCCCTGAGTCTATCACCTCTATCAAGTTTATAACCTATGAGGGTTATTTTCAAATTTCAAAATTAATCATCATTAATTTCGAAATTTATTAACAATTAATTATCTTGATGAGCTAATTAAATAAATTCAGTTTAAATTAAATATGTCCAACAGTTTTAATTTAACCTATTTATTTAATCTAAATAAAGAGCCATTAGATTTAATTTATAGATACTATATCTCTATCATGTTAGTTATTAAATTTAATATATCTTAATAAATTAAATTTAAAACCAACACAATATAATAATATCATATAATATATATATATATATAATATATTTTGAAAATATATATATCTATATAATATTATTAATGAATTTTATATTATATATATATATATATAAATATAAAATTCATCCACCCTAAATCAAACATTATCTCGTGTTGGGCTATTCTTGTGTGCGACCCTGTAGGCCCATATGAAGTTGGCAGTGGGCCAATAACTACACTAACTCAAAAGTCGCAAGCGGCCTCTAGCAAGACATTACGACTACCCAATTCATATGAGGATCGTTATCACGATGCAACCTGTCATACAACCATGTCACGTCCCTTTTGTCACACGATATATCGATCAAGGATAAGGCATGGAAAATGTCATCCTCTTGTTCCTGACCATTACTTTCTCGATTCCTGAGTAGCCTGATAACAGAGACAGAAACTCCTTTCATCATAGTATGACCATACATTTCTCAGACTCACTCATCGAGGGGCCCAGTAATATCTCTCTATTAATGTGAGGGACAAATTCCATCTTGATCATTCATATTCCTCTACATGAAAAACCACCAAGCCCGATCGTAGCCTTTATCATCACCCGGTCAAAAGTGACTTTTGACTAGTTCAAAGCTTAGCAACTCTCATGTAGGAATCCATGATGACCTTAGGTCTAAGGGCATTGTGACGTGGTTATACATGAGAAAAGCTTATGACTTGATCCATGTAGCTTTCTCATAGTGGGTCGGTCCAGCACCTTGTACTCTTACAAGTGCCTAAGACTTTGATTCGTATCTCCATATCTTATCAAAGTCATACTGGTCTTGTTTCATCTCTGATCCCGCATAGATGACCGACCAGGGACATTTTAGGACAATCTTTATGAATTATCCAAGGATATAATTATCACAGTTAACATGCAAATAATATGATAACAGAATGGAGAAATTTCATTAAAATAATAATGTTTAAAGTACAATGATTGGCCCTTAGGGCACAATTTCCAACACAAGATGCATACACTAGAGGATAGGTTAAGAGAATTAAACAAATTGAACCAGAAACAGAAATAATAATAAAAAAAATAGTGTGTAGAAATGAATTTGTAACCTATGCTTATTTGGCCATTATTCCGCCCATTACTCCCATAAAAACAACTTAATTACCCATTATTAAAATTGACATTTAAGTGTCATAAAGGAGGCTTCACACTTAAATGCCCACAATTTTAACACGAAGGCATACAGAGGTCTCTAGCTTTAAGGATTATTAATGTAGTATAGCTTGCTTGCACCAATTGGATATAAACTCCTTGGTAGATGGCGTGACATAATTTTGTGTGGATTTGCTCCATTTACTTAAAACAAATTGTAACCCCCATACTTAATTATTTTTTCTGCTCCATTTATTAAAAACAATTTTTAAACCCCATTTATTGATAATTATTTAAATTTAAAATTAGGCTAAATACAAAAATAATAATAAAAAAAGAGTAGGTAGACACGAATTTGTAACCTATGCTTAATTGTCCATTATTCCACCCATTACTCCCATAAAAACAACTTAATTGCCCATTATTAAAATTGTCATTTAAATGTCATAAAAGAGGCTCCACACTTAATTGCCCACAAGTTTAAGACAAAGGCAGACTAGAGGTCTCTAGCTTTAAGGATTATTAGTATAGTATACTTTGCTTGCACCAATTGGATATAAACTCCTTGGATAATTATTTAAAATTAGGCTAAATTATATAAAACCACTGTGAACTTTGGATCAGTTATATATAACCTCCCTGACATTTTAGAGTTTAAATTTAACCCCCTGACTTCCAATTTTAAACTATTAAGCCCCTACTGTAAAATGATCATTATTTTTAAAATGGAAATTAGCACATTAACTTGTAAACTATACTGGGGGGTTACACAAAAGGAACACATAAAGACTTTTTCAGCGCCATAAAAACCCTTGATCTCCCATCAGCAGCAACCACGCACTAGAGGCATGGCATCCCATAGTGACTACCACAATGTGGCTACAACTTCTTCAAAGCACAATTTATCCAACACATCATCACACCGGCCACAACGCGCACCGTTGAAAAAGAGTTGAACAGAATGGCAAAATGAACCAACATCAGGACTCTTGCAAACCTATGAGGAACAAGGTAAATGAATATGAATATAAAGTACTAAGAGATGTTGTTAATTTTATAAAACCAACTTAAATTTATAAGTAAGTGACGAGACTGCGACCTCTTAGCAGGCAGAGGCGGCCATTATAAGTAGTTTGATTATTATAATTTTATAAAACCAACTTAATAATGAAAATTGCTAATTAGTAATTGTTTCATAAAATGGCAGGATCGGATGTAGCAGTCGCAGGCTAAGCTGCGAGAGACCTAGGCCGAGGAGTCACAAGGGTCAGTGGACCCGACGGCTCCTTTGAAGGCAGGTTTGGGTCAGGATGAGTACCTCGGATGTATGCGGGGGATGGGGATAAGTGCCAGACCTAGCATGGTCTACGGCAGGAGCGCCGCCTCTGAGGCTGGCAGCTCTAGTGGGGTCAAACGTCTGAGGGACGAGTCTATTGACTAACTGTGGTCAGATTTGGAGCATCATATGGCACAGCAGATGCACCAGCTGCATCTGCAGGCTGATTTGATCTATGCTCAGCAGACGCAGTGGCGTGATATCACGAACAACATGCTCGAGCGGTCATGGAGTCGCCTGTTCCCGGACGAGCAGCATCCACAGGTTCCCGCTGTCCCTTGGTACGTTGTCCAGCCTACTCCTGCTCCTGCTCCTGCTCCTACTGATGATGATGGTGCGATTCACTCTGCCCAACAGCCTGATCCAGTAGCACCTAAAGGAACCCCACCTGAGGGAGCACCAGATGATCAGCCCCCAGCTACTTAGTTTAGGACATCTTTATTTTTATTTGTTGTTGAAACATTTGTAAATAAATATATATAATTTTGTATTTCAGAACTTAAATTCTTATTCCATAATTATATTTATATTATTAGACCGCATTGTTGAATTTGTGAATTAATTGCAACAATATTATTTATATTTCTAAAATAAAAAAATAAAGCATATATGTATTTGTAGCGGTTTTATAATAAAAACCGCTACAAACATATACGGTTGTAGCGGTTCTACAATAAGAACCGCTACAAATATACAAAATATTTGTAGCGGTTTAACAATACAAACCGTTACAAATATCAACATTTGAATTTTGGAATTTGTCGCCTTTGTGCACATTTGTAGCGGTTATTTTATGTATGACCGCTACAAATTAAAAATAATTTTTCCATTTGATGTCCAAATGCTTTAATATTAGTAGTGATTGTATATATGGAACCACTACAAATACTCAACTTTTAAATTTGGAATTTCCCACTACTGTGTGCAAAATTTCAATGGCTTGAAAATTAGTAGAGGTTTTATACATATAACCGCTACTAATTTTTTAGAATTGTAGCGGTTTGTGAACCACTACAAAAGTTTAAACATTGGAATTTTAGAATATAAGGTTCTTGGAATTCATCATTCTCTATTTACTCATCTTCTTCTCTATACTTTCTTATCTCACACTAGTAACTATGGATAAATCATGGATCAGGTTGCCGCACAATTCTCCATAATATTTGTATGGATTAAACAATTTCTTGGATTTCACATTCACTCACGCCAGTTGTAACGACAAGATCGTCTGTCCGTGTCGGAGATACAAGTTCAAGAAGTGGCATTCACGAAATGTTGTGAAGGAACATTTGCTTCTGAAGCCTTTCCCTAAGGACTATACATTCTGGGCAGTTCATGGTGAGAAGGTCGGCATTAGATATGATGATGCTCTTCCTCAAAGTTCTCAAGTAGGCGTTCAAGTACATGAAGATGATTCTGTGAATGATGTTGTGCGTGATGCGTTTGGATTTCAAGGCGACAACTTCAATGAAGAAGTGCACGGTTCTGAGCTGGTTTTTATAAGGAATGAAGCAGCTCGGGATTTTTTCAACTTGATGGATGAAACTGTATCATATCAAGTACTTGTATGGAATCACAGATAAGGGAATATCGATGTTGCTCGAATTATTACAAGATGCATTCCCCGACGTTGAGATTCCCACAATGTTCTACGAGGCCAAGAAGATTTTCAACAGGTTGGGGGTTGAACTATCAAAAGATTTATGCATGCCCAAATGATTGTATGCTATATTGGGGAGACGATTCCAGCAAGGAAACTTGTAAGAGATGTCACACATCGAGGTACAAGACAATTCAGAAGGGGAAAAAGCAGAAGAAGAAACCTGTAAAGATTCTCAGGTACTTTTCTTTGAAACCTCGCCTACAAAGATTATTTATGTCATCTAAAACTGTAGAGCACATGAGGTGGCATGCCGTTGATAACAATGAAGATGGTAAATTAAGACATCCCCGGGATGCAGATGCTTGGAAAACATTTGACAACGACTTTCCAGATTTCACGACTGACCCCAGAAATGTTCAGCTTGCGTTGGCGACCGACGGTTTCAATCCTTTTGGGAATCTTAGCACAAGTTACAGTATTTGGCCGGTAGTCTTAGTTCCCTACAACTTACCCCCTGGATGTGTATGAAACAAAGCTCTTTCATTATGTCTATGATATTTCTAGGCAAAAAGGCACTGAGCAATGACATCGATGTGTATCTCCAACCGCTTATTGCTGAATTGCTTGACCTGTGGAATGTCGGCTTGGAGACGTACGATGCTTACGATAAGACTTTGTTCAACTTGCGTGCAGCCTTGATGTGGATGATTAGTGACTTTCCTGGCCTTGGCACATTATCTGGTTGGAATGTGCATACTGGGTCGACGTGTCCAGCTTGCAATTTTGACTCTGACATAGTGCGCCTTCCCCACAGCCGAAAGTGGTGCTTTATAGGGCATCGGAGGTTTCTCGATGGAAGGCATAAGTTCATATTGCAACGGAATCGCTTCAATAGGAAACCAGAACAAAGAGGACCACCTCAGATGTTGTCTGGTACACATATCTTACAGCAGCTTGAGCATGTTGACTTTGAGTTTGGAAAAAGCGACGATTCAGTACAAAGTCGCCAAAAGAGGCACAGGACTTCGGCGCCTTAACAGTGGAAAAAGATAAGTATTTTATTCACTCTTCCATATTAGAGATCTAATTTACTTTGCCACAGTCTTGATGTAATGTACATTGAAAAGAATGTTTGCGACAATGTGCTGTATACGCTACTTAACGAACCCGGCAGGACAAAAGATCACCTTCACGCGAGGAAAGATTTACGCGCCATGGGAGTTCGTGAAGACGCTTGGCCAGATGAGCATGACAAATTTCAGCCGGCAAAGTTTACCCTCACAAAACCGAATAAAGAAGTCTTCCTCACGATGTTGAAGAAATTAAAAGTTCCTCATGGGTATTCAAGCAACATTTCTCGATGTGTTGACTTGCAGGCTCGAAAGGTTGCTGGCCTGAAGAGTCATGACTCACATGTTCTTATGCAGTAGTTACTCCCTCTGGCTATAAAGAATGCACTTCCTCCCGATGTTTCCATCGTTTTGGTGGAACTTTGTTCTTTCTTTCGGAAGTTGTGTTCTAAGGTTTTAATCATTGAGGAGCTCGATCAGCTACAGTCCAAAATCATTCGTACGCTTTGTCATTTGGAGATGATCTTTCCTCCGTCCTTTTTTACTGTGATGGTTCACCTTACAGTCCACCTTGTTCATGAAAGAAAGCTCGCTGGACCAGTACAATATTGTTGGATGTATCCGATTGAGAGGTACTCATTTTAAATATGTTCTTTATTCTCCGTATTTAATGTTTGCTAGTCGTCCTTTTCAGTATTTTATATCAATTTTCTCTTCTGTACTTCGTAGGTTCCTTAGGAAATTAAAATCTTACGTAAGGAATAAGGCATGGCTAGAAGGTTCTATAGCTGAAGGCTATATAGGGGATGAGGTGCTATATTTTTGCTCAAGGTACTTTGATGATCTTGAGACAGCTTTCAACCGCCTACCTCGTGTTGACGATTGTCCTGAACCTACGCCGACATCAGGAGAATTTATCCCTCGTGTTGGTAAACCAATTGGAGCAACTAAGAACTTCAAACTAACGGCAACTGAGAAGTTGCAAGCACATAGACATGTCTTGATTAATTGCACTCAAGTTGAACCTTTCATACGGTAAGAATTGTACACTCACATGTTATTCGATCTATATCTTTCATAACATTTCTCACTTTCATTTCACTATCGCCTTTCCATTATTAATTACAGGGAATTCAGAAGTCATGTTAAGTGTTAACTCAGGATTCATACACAGACATCCTCGGAAGTTGATAGGAGGGTCCACAGAGAATTCCCAAGCTGGTTTGCACGCAAAATACTAAATGACCACAACTCACACTCACCAGATTTCATAGCTCTCGCAATCGGCCCTCTTGATCATGCAAAAAGGTTTACAGCATACAATGTCAATGGTTTTAAGTTTTGCATGGTTTCACGGGATCAAGGATTACAAACTCAGAATTCGGATGTTTATGGCATATTTAGGACAAGGATTTATGCAAGCAACAGTGACGCCAATATGCAGTTCGGAGGCGTCCCTTACTTTGGCAAGCTTCTTGATGTGGTCGAACTTAATTATCAAGGCCGTTTCACCATGACGCTGTTCAAGTGTTTGTGGGCAAATATCACTACTTCTTGGGGACTGACAACTGACGACTTAGGGATCACATCAGTCAATTTCTCACGGCCGATTCATACCGGTATTTCTCAAGATAATAAGCCGTATATTCTAGCTTCAGAGGCACATCAGGTTTATTATGTCAAGGACGAGAGGCACAGGGATTGGCACATGGTCGTTCATTTAAAGCCACGAGACCTTTACGACATTGGTGAAAATTTACCTCTACTGCGGTGAGTTTTTTCAGCCAGCCAGTTTTGAAAATTACTTCCCTGAAGGCGATGACAATTTATCTCTACTGCGGTTAGTTTTTTTAAATCCACGTCATTTAAATTAAATTTTTTAAATTTAATAATACATCCCTAACAATAATTTTTCTACATAATTTCTGTAGGGGATGGTGACGATGAGTGATTAAATTCAAATTATGCTTTTGTCTTTAAAAAAAATTTTAAAATAAAATAATATTTGTAGCGGTTATTAAACCACTACAAAATTAAAAATAACCGCTACTAACTAAAAACCGCTACAAAATGGATACATTAACCACTACAAATAGTACGTGGATCCTTATAAATACCCTTACCATAACTCATTTCAAACACTTCCCAATTTCTTTTCACCTTACATTTCTTTCATTTTCTCTCATTTACAACTTCTTTTGTATGAGTAGAGGAGCTGAATAATACGATCAAATATGATAACAACTTTTTTTATTTTTTTTACAATACTTCTTTCCTTTATATAAAATTTATTCTCACCATTTTTTTTTCAGATATTTTAGAGCTATATCTCATTTTCATCTATTTTTCATACACAATTACATTATATAAGGCAACATAATAATTCCTTATTACCTACGTATCAATAATAATATTATTAATATACTTTTTATACTAATCCAATTAAATTAAATTTTTCCTTTTAATTTTTTAATAAGTTAAACTATTGAATAATAAGCTAATTAAATTAGATAAACTAATAAAAAAATAAAATATTTAATTTAATATCAAAAGAACATAAACAAATGATCGTATATTTTTTAAAAAAATTTTAAATATTTGTAGTAGTTATTAAACCGCTACTAACAAAAGCGCCTTTTTAAACTCAAATTAAATTTTTTTGCGCTAAATTTGAATTTCATGAAATTAGTAGCGGTTTTATAACCGCTACAAATTTCATAAAAATTCAAAATTAGTAGCGGTTTATTAACCGCTACAAAATTAAAAAAATGTCATTTTTCTTTTCTTGCCTTCAAATTTTCAATTTTTTATATTTGTAGTGGTTATATAACCGCTACAAATATCTCTGAAAAAAATTTCGTTCATGGGGATGTTGTAGCGGTTTGTTGTAACCGCTACAAAGGATGTAGCGGTTATTTTCCATGAGTAGTGGTTTTATATAACCGCTACAAAACCGCTTGCAACATACGATTTAGTAACAGTTTTCCTAACCGCTACTAATGTTGTTTGTAGCGGTTAAAATCGCTACTAATACCCATTTTTAACCGCTACTAAATCACATTTTTTTGTAGTGAATATTTCACTAACATATTCTAAGACATTCACCACACATAATTCCCACAACTACCTAACCAATCAACTGATCAACTTGGTCTACAGTTCACGAAAATGCAAGCGATACTGGTCTACCATACGGCGTTCAGCAGGTTCAAAATGATCATAAAGGAAGGGCGGTCTTACTACTTCAAAAAGTTCATCGTTGTTGAAAACACTATGCCCCTCCAAGTATGCGACCATCCATATGCCATCGTATTTGAAAAAGACACGGAAATACTCTTATATGAAGGAGAGGACATACCCGCAAATGCATATGAAAGCTTGCCACTATACAGAATTGTGAAGGAGAAAACGGCACTGCCGTACTTAAGAGGTCACACACGCTCTTAGGTTACCCATATGCTTCCAAATTCAAATAAATCTGGCTAACAAATCTAACGCCCCAACCGTTGAAATGTACTCGCAGATATTGTTGGGTTAGCCAGAAGCCCGGGATGGTACAAACTATACGCTGACGCAACAGTCACAAGCAACTACAAGTCAAGGATGCGCATCACATTGACGGACTATAGGTGAGGCACAAGTATATCATTTACTATTTATGTATTGAGATACAAACAGAAACATACAAATGACAGCATGAAAAAAAATGCTAGGGGAAATCAGGTGAAGTGTATATTTAAAGATAAGGTCGCGGATGATGCATACATACAGGAAATATAATGTACCACAAAGGAGGGTGCCTCTAATGCTCATTCAGTTTTGCATCATCAAGAGACAAAGAGGTAGCCCCACAATAGGACGCACAAATACAAACACATCACCACAAAGTGCACCAGAGCACACAACTACTACTCACATGCTCTTGTCTTTGTAACAGGATTAGTACGTGTTCACAGCTGTGCTAATATCATGAAGATCACGCTAGATCCATGCCTCCCCCAAGAGAGCCAGTACCATTATATGCTAGGGAAGGCCATCGAAGAGGTGCTAACAGATGAGTGTTCGGCATGATCAAGGCAAGAAAACCGTTGCAAGTGGCATAGAGTGCAAAACAATGGATCATCCAAATTCAAAACCATTCCCAGCAACAAGAGAAAGAAACTGCATGTAAAATATGTAGATTTGTCGTGTCACAGCCATATTGAATGGCCATCTCCAAGTTCGGACTTTTGCAAATAAATTGATTGAAATGATGTGATGAAATAAACGATAACAGATCGTCTCCCTTATTACTTCTAGTGAGATCTGGATGACCTCCACTCGTCCATTAAAAAAAGGCACCAACAACCAAAAATACATTTACATGACAATAAAACACAAACACAAGCTATATAACCGACCGGATAATGCCGGCCCGTGCAACGCACGAGGAGAAGCCCCTAGTTTAAACTGTATGTTGTTGTTCCTTATAAAGAGAACGGGAGAGTGTATATTGGAAGAAGAGGAATCATTTCTTGGCATGTTAAATAACTTGCCACTAATTGATAATCACGCGCCTGTTCAAATTTTGTCACACGTTGTTTAGTTAGTTGGACTATTTCCTTAGTAATGAAAAAACAGAAAAAAGATATATAAATATAATTTCAATTACTAAAATATCAAAAAGTCTGTTAATATTTGTATATGACGGAGAGGTGACGTGGGATCAAATTGGGATTTTAAAGTATTAGTTATTTTATCATAATGCCCCTCAAATTTTTAAATAAACAAGGGTACCTCATTAGAGCATAACCGCCAGCCGGCCAACAGAGCTCTAGCATCCGTCCCACCCCGCCGGCCTACCTATCATCAAAGCTCTAGCGCCAGTGGTCGAAGCTCCATTAACAACTCCAGTAATGTGATAAACTACTTTGATATAGAGATTGACAACTTGAGCTCCCAAAATTATCATTGTGTATACCCAAGTTGTTATTGTTATTATGAAGTTGTCATTGCCTATACTCAAATTGTCAATGATGTTAAAATGGGGTAGTTGCTAATTGCAATACTTAAGTTGTCATTGTCTATACTCAAGTTGTCAACGACACCTAATAGAAGTGTTGACAACTTGAGTATAAACAATTCCAAATTCATAATAACAGTTAGCAAAACTGATGCGCTCCGCAAGTATATGGGTTGTGCTAAATAATAAAGTGATAAGTAGAGTATCGTCCTACGAGGAATCAATCAATTAATTTTTAGGTATTAAAATCTCAATTTCTTTTAAATCAAACAAATCTAGTTATGAGAAAATTCAAAGAAAACTAATTAACGAAAACTATCAATATTAAACACAACCTAGAGTCACTAATCCCTCACTAGCTCTCCAAATCTCAAATCCATTTACTTAGTTAATCTCAAATGTTAATTTTGTTAATCTCGAGTATAAATAGTTATAAGTGCATGTCGGTTCACTCACAACCCTCTCTTAAGTATAATTATTATGTCTAATCAAATTACTCAAAAGGCAAGATAATTCAAACTCACTCTTCAACAATTATATGGGCCTATTAGTTATATATCTATCATAATCGAAAATTAAATCATAATTTAATCCCATATTACTTAATCTCATAGCCTAATTAAAATTCCCTTCGTCAAGGTAAATTCTAATGCTCAAATCCACATCTAATGGTGGCCAATCATCAAACGGACATAATAAACAAGATTAAGTAACCAAAATTAACATAAATCATAACTAATAAATCATAAAAATAACATCTAGTTCACTAGTGAGTTCATAGTTTCCCTAGATCTAAAAAGAAAATTAGCCACACATGGCTAGAATAAAATCCATAATAAAACAAAGAAATTCATATTTAAAGAATAAAGAGAAAGAAGAAAAGAGAGAAAATCTGTCGAAGACTCCCTCTATTTCTCGCTCGATCTCCGCTGTTCTGTGTTTCTCGTTCTGTTTAGATGCGTCCTATTTGCTGCCTTCTCCCCCTTTTTATAGATCTTTTAATGAGTAGATGCAGTTTTTATTTTTATCTTTTAATCCAAATCTGATATCTTTTTCCCATTTGTACGGATAAACCCATATCTTTTGCCACCTCTATGTGTTGATCATATCTTTTTTTGTTTTTCCGAATGTGCAGATCTTAACTGGGCAACGTTTTTTATCTTTTCTCTAAGTTGTGGACCCCACATCTTTATCTCTTCACAATATCCATATCTGATAGCTCACGCATGGGATATATTGCATTTGAATCTTGCTTCTCCTTCAAATGTCATGGGCCCCGCATCTGATTCAATTTTGATATCTCACGCCCTATTATCTTTTCATTTACATATAATATAATTTTCTTGAGTTCACTTATTTGTTATTTTGATACTTTCTTATCTCTTTCATCATTTAATATCTCCTGCACAATAAAATAGGATATGAGTAGATTTTATGTTAAAATTTCTTTTTATCCTAAATTTAATTAAAAGATAGAAAATATATAAAAGATAATTAAATAGGTATAAAATATTAATCAATTTAATCAATTATATCATAAAATTTGCACCTATTTAATTATAAAATATACATTTATCAAAAACACAAACAAAAACCCAAAACACAAATAAAACCTAAGCCTCAAACAAGCCAAAATGGGGTAGTTGCTAATTGCTATACTCACATTGTCATTGTCTATAATCAAGCTTTCAACGACACCTGATAGGGATGTTGACAACTTGAGTATAGGCAATGACAACTTCATAATAGCAATTAGCAAAATACAAGAAAAAATCCAGCTACAAACAAAAGCCCAGCCAAAATTGGAGATTGAGGGTTCCTTTGTTTTGCATTTTAGCTCAATCTAAGATGGAGGAAAATCAACTCTCCGACCAAACCAGAGGTGAGCTTCGAGCTTGATGATGAACCCCTAGTAGAGAGTGTTAGATCTCATGTTTTGATTATAACAAAGAATGGTATGAAAAAGATTTAGTTAATAAATAAGTTTGAACAAAGTAATAACAGGGAAAATCATCACTTGAAGTAAGCATTGGAGTAATGAAGAAAGGCCAAGAAAAAAAGCTGAGAAACTTGATCTGAAGCAAGTTTTCTAAGGCATTACTCGAGTACGTACTCGAGTAATGAGAGAAAAACTTGAAGTAACCAGAGACACCTTCCAGTAACCTGCCAATGATACTCGAGTAATAAGGTAAAAGTTTTCAAGTTGCTCTCGGCCTGCCAACGTTACTCGAGTAGCTACTCGAGTAACCAGGTAAATCACTTGGAGTTGCTCTCCGCCTGCCAACGTTACTCGAGTAGGTACTCGAGTAACTGTGTAAAAGTTTTCAAGTTGCTCTCGACCTGCCAATGATACTCGAGTCTGTACTTGAGTTACTCTGTTTCAAGAAATGTGTTGCTCTCAGAATTTTCAACCCTGCCAATGTTACTCGAGGCGCTACTCGAGTAACGCATTGTGGTAAGCAAAAACCTGAAGGTAGTACTCGAATAACTTGATCTGGTTTTATCACATTTCACTCGAGGCACTACTCAAGTATGCAGGTATTCAATGATTCATTTAAAGTAAATTACTCGAGTATGCAATTGAGTATACAGAGTTATTTAGAAGAAAAACTTCAAGTCATTACCCGAGTAAGCCATGCAGAAAAATGATGGTTACTCGAGTATGTACTCGAGTAACAAAGTAATCAAACTTGAAGTGCTCTCGGCCTTGAAATCCTGCCAACATTACTGGAGTGAAGCATCGAATAACTTAAAGTTTGTTTGAGAGTTTACTCGAGTTGCTACTCGAGTAACTAATGAAGAAAAGTGTACTTTACCCGAGTAAGTACCCGAGTAAACAGGTATTTCCAAAGGTTTGAATTTTTGTTTACTCCATGCACTACCCGAGTAATGTTATGTTTGCTTATTGACTTGCAGTATATGAAAGTTTTCCCGATGATACTCGAGTATGTACTCAAGTAAACTTTAATGAATACTCGAGTATGCAAGTCCAGAAATTTAGAAATCATTCCAACGTTCATTGATTTGTTTCCTATATGATTTACCTTTCATTGTATTAGTATTCTTAGCATATTTACATATAAACAATGAAGAGATCTTACCAATTAAGGAAAGTCAAAAGCAACGTTCAAATGTCACCTACCGCCACCTACAGCAAACGGATAATTTTCAAATACTGGAAAAGTCAATAGTGGCTGCGCACTCTCCAACGGACGAGAAGAAAATGTTCCAACGGTCATTACCAACAATCCTATATATATAGGAACATCCAAACAGAGAAGATAACAAGAACACACACACGAACGTATCATCAAGTTCATTACTCTGTTTTACTCATATTTGGAATTTTGTACTTCAGTGATTCTTATTCACTCTGTGAGAGAGATATTTCATTCAAACTCAACATTTGTTATTGAGATAACTTAAGGTTGCAGAACCTTGAGTTGAGATTGGATTACAACTTGTAAGGGGGAACGAGTGTCCAGGCGAAGGAACTTGCTTGTACTGAGGTGCCAAGAACCCACTAAGTCTTGGAAGTTAGAGTGAAATTCTAATAGAAGCTCTGAGGACTGGACGTAGGTCAAAGTGGTTGTGGCTGAACCAGTATAACTCTCGGTGTACACTTCGGTGATATTTCTCCTTACTCATTATTACTTTATATTCACCGTCAAGTTTTTATATTTGCAACGAAATTTAGTATCACCCAATTCACCCCCTCTTGGGTGAAACACTTGGTCTAACAGAGAGAAACTTGATGAGTTTGATCAGAGATGTCTTGGGGAGTCCAAGCTCTAGCAAAGAACCCGACCTATGGCGAATATTGGGTGCTCTTTTTCATCAAGATAACCATCATTGGAAGAAGATTCAAACCAGCCAACACTTTCAAGGGGATTTAGCTGACAACTTTTCAAAACCAAAGAGGAAGAAGATGTTGAGAACAGAGAGAGAGAGAAGAGATGAGAGTTTACCACCATCACCACCAAAAATCTCGCAATCACCATCAGGATCTACCATGACCACCGTCGGATGTCAAACAACACCACCATCCACCTCCTTCTTACTCTCCATCTTCTTCTCCCTACTCCATCGGCCTTATCGTTTGACCCCAACGGCTTTCACTACCTATTTAGCCATCCTTATCACCACTATCCTTTGTTCTCTACTGTCGTCCTCCTTTTATCACCAATACCGCCATCATCCTCTCCATTCTCACCACTACCAACATAAATTAGGGTTGGAGGGGAGGCTATAATTTTTTAATGGAGAAGGGGGAGAAGGAAATCAAAGGCGGAGATAGTCTTTGACTATACCATCACCGCCACTGCTATTTGTTTCTCTCTCTACCATCGCCATCTCTATCTTCTTTTCCTCAATTTTGCCTTTTTTAGCACAATCACCACCTTCATTGGCCCTATAATCACCATCGGGAGGCAAAAAGCTCCTTATTTGGGATCATGAATCCGACTGTTGGAAGCCGGAGGGGGAGGCAGTGACCGAGATTGAACGAGAAGAGGAAGAGAGGGAGAGGAGCCGAGGAAGGAAAGAGAGGGAGAAAGAGGGTGAAGTTTTAATTTGACGGGCATTTTGATCCTTTGCTACAAACATAAAAAATCCATATTCCCCCTCAACCCCTCTCTGTCTTTTACAAGTGTTAATAGACATTTTTGGGTTTTGGAAGTTCATATAGTATTTATATGTGTCTATTTCAAATGAAAACATGTGTAATTATAATGATAAATGAGAAAAAGATGAATTAAAGAACTAGATCAAATTTCTCAGACATGCTTCTTTATTTTTTTAGTTGTATATTTAGAATAGAGGCAATAAATAACTTTAAATCCAAACCAGCTACTCCCCCTGTCCTAAACACATGCATATTTTGATCTTTTCAAATTAGATAAAAAAGTTTGTTTTTTTATAAGAAGATGAACATGCCTTACATTAAGGAAGAGAGACGTATTTCTTTTATTACCAAAAAAAGCCAAAATTAGAACTTTAAGGCCCACATTGTTCATCTCACTAAAGTAATGTTTTAAAAACCAGACCAAAAGTTGAACCAGAAAAGTCAACGGGTCATGGTTCAATCGGTTGGAACGATTGGGCCATTCGGTCGGATAGGTGACATAATAATTAAATTTAAAAATATTATATGCATATATATTTATAATTATATATATATATATATTATACAATTAATCTTTAGTGGTTTAGTTTGATAGGAAGTTAACTAGATCACAAAATATGGTTGAACGATGAACACTAAGTCAACAATTAACCTAACAAAATGCATTGTGCCATAATGATTTCATGACTTGTCAAATATTGGTGGCTCTTAATTGACCATAATGAGTTTCTTGATTGATCCAATTATATTCTCTGCCACCTTGCTCCGGATCGATCTGGGATTTTGTCGTTCTTATATGCCTTAATTTTAAAAAAAAACCTAAATTAAATAAAATATTTTTTACACAATTTTTTTTTTTTAAAAACGACATCAATGACCCGGCCGAATTTTAAAAATCAGGTCCTGTTTCCGACCCAATATGGTGACGGCCCAAAAGCAATTAAATGGTGGTCCAAATCGGTCTGAACAAAAAAGGCTCCTTGTACAAAACCAGCCCATTGCTGAGACCGGTCAACGGTCCAACCGTCCAGTCCAGGCCGGCTCTTAAAACCTTGCACTAAAGTTTAAATCGGATTTGTTGGTTTCAATTTGTAAATTTAGGGCAAGCAGTGGGTGTTGGCCGTTGCTGCCCCTAAGAAATGAGGTGTTTTCCAAGTTTTTGTGTGTGTGTGTTCCTTTTTACCATTATATTTTACATAAAATAAGTGACATTTTGATATCTTATGGGTAGAAAATGAAACTATTTTCAATTTTCTATGATTTTTCAAAGATTCAATGTTCAAAGTGAAAAAGAAAACTGCACCATTTTTCAGAAAAATCTTTAAAAAAATCATAAAAAATTAAAAACACTTCTATGTTTTACTCATAAAATATCAAAAATATCACTCATAATAAAAAGGAACACCAAAAAAAAAAAAACTTAAGAAGACCTTAATTATTTCAGTGCAGCCGGGGCAGCACCCACCCCTGCTTCGTAAGTTTACCCTGTTTTTTTTCCGCTCACCACATTTGACTCCAACGTTACAATAGCGATGTTTATCAGTTTTTTTTAATCAAATGGGGCCTTCTTTCAACTTTCCAAGTTTGAGATCTGAACAACAGCCCAATAAAATATTCTCAGTGATAAAATCGCATTACTTCATCCGATCTCATGAAACACCTTTCCTCAAGTCCCGGTTTGACCAGAACACTGCAAGACGGAAGCAACCTCATTGAAGCTTATCATCAAACATGTATCCTCCAACGTTAGCGATCCCTGTAGTAACCTTTCTCTCGTTTCTCTTCATTCTAACACTTCGTCGGAAACAAAGCAGAGATGGCCGGAATCGGAGACAGCAACCACCAGGTCCACCGGCTCTGCCCATCATCGGTAACCTCCACTTGTTGGGTCACCTCCCCCACCGCGACCTGCAATCCTTGGCCAGAAGATACGGACCCATCATGTCCTTTAGGTTAGGACAAGTACCAGCGGTGATAATTTCCTCGTCGGAAGCTGCCGAATCGTTGCTCAAGACAAACGACGCCGTTTTCGCCAGCCGTCCGAGGCTTCAAGCCAGCGACATCGTTACTTATGGATCCAAGGGCATGGTGTTTTGTGAGTATGGGCCTTATTGGAGGAACATGAGGAAATTGTGTACCTTGCATCTTCTCAGTGCGTCAAAAGTGGAGTCTTTCGCTCCTCTGAGGAGGGAAGAGGTGAAGGAGGTTGTGAAGTCACTTGAGGAAGCTGCCGCGGCGCGTGAGGTTGTGGACGTTAGCCAGGTGGTGTCAAGGCTTGTGGAGAATATCAGCTATAGGATGATATTGGGTTGTAACAAGGATGACCAACTTGATTTGAAGGGGCATGTTAATGAAGCAATGAGACTCACTGGAGCTTTTAATCTGGCAGATTTCGTGCCTTGGCTTGGGCGATTTGATCTTCAGGTATGAAATAAATTCCAGTCATAACTTGGATTCATTTTTTATTTTTTACGAGTGGTCTATGACAAATATTTTAAGGAAAAAGACAGGAAAAAACTTGAAGTATATAGGAAAAGATAGAAAGTCAGTAATGGCTTTGAAGGGTTTTTTTTTTTATGGGGAAGAGGTTTTTTTTTTTGAAAAAAATTTGTTGAAAAATGATAAGGGATGTGATCAAACCCATTCCACCCCTTTAGCAAAGGAGCATGGTGACCATTGGGCCACCAAAGCTCCTTTGATATATATATATATACACATTATTAAATATGTATAATATAATTAAAGACGTAATAGCTTTGATAAAGTCAGTAATAGTTTTGACAAATTCAATAATTGAAATAATAAAATTCGTAATAGTATTGATAAAACCGTTTGCTAATGAACCTTGACTTACATGCTTTTATCAGCATTTTTGCACAAAGCACTTTTGTCAAAATCATTACTAAACTTGTCAATCTCATTACTGAATTTGTTAAAATTCTTTTATTTATATTATGAATGTTTTCATAATGGAATCTCATAATGGGATTGTCAAAACCATTACTATTCTTGTCAAAATCATTACTAAACTTGTCAATCTTATTACTGATTTTGTTAAAATATTTTTATTTATATTAACAAATTTAGTAATGATATTGACAAGAATTGTAATGATTTTGACAATCCCATTATGAGATTCCGTTATGAAAACATTCATAATATAAATAAAAGGATTTTAACAAATTCAGTAATGAGATTGACAAGTTTAGTAATGATATTGACAAAAATTGTAATAATTTTGACAATCCCATTATGAGATTCCATTGTGAAAACATTCATGTGATAAATAAAAAGATTTTAACAAATTCAGTAATGAGATTGACAAGCTTAGTAATGATTTTGATAAAAATTGCAATGGTTTTGACAAAAGCGTTTTGTGCAAAAATGCTGATGAAAACATGCAAATCAAGGTTCATCAGCAAATGATTTTGTTAATACCATTACGAATTTTTTTATTTCCATTACTGAATTTGTCAAAGCCATTACTGACTTTGTCAAAGCTACTATGCCTTTAATTATATTATACATATTTAATAATGCATATATATATATATATATATATATATATATATATATCAAAGGAGACCAAAGTGGCCACCATACTCCTTTGCTAAAAGGGTGGGATGGGTTTGATCCCACGCCATTTCTCAACAAATTTTTTCGAAAAAAAAATCCCTTTCCCCACCAAAAAAGCTCCCGCTGGCCAAAGCTCAAGCCGTCGGAAGTCCTGGCCGGCCGGCCGGCGGTGGTGCTCTGACGAGGGCACCACTATTATTTAGAAAAAAAATTTTGAGAGGTAAAATGATAAATATGTCAAAACTTGAAAAACTCAATTTAGTAATTAGTACATTTAAGTTTTTTTAAAGTGTTAATAGGCTTTTTAGGATTTTGTATTTTTAAATGATATTTATTTAAGATTTTCCCTAATATAAATATCCTTCCATGTAGTTTTATTAAAAAAAGCAACTTTCGCCCCAAACAGGCCATCGGCAACCAGCGACCAATGATCGCTAGTGACATACCTTTGCCGACGACATAACTCTAGTGGCCAGTCAGCCATAGCTGACGCGAAAGCTCTAGCAGCAGCAAGGGTATGTCACGGCTACTGCTAACCATCAATGAGTGGTGGAGGTTATGTTTTTTTAAAAAATGAGATGTGTGAGGAAATTTGTATCATTTCCTTTTAATTTAAAAAATAATAAAATATACTTAACTTTTTTTTGATATTATAAATATTGGAAACACAATTTTGTCATTTCTCATTTTTGAAGTTCTTTCTCTTTTTCGCAATTTTTTGTGACATGATTAAACCAAATTTATTTAAAATACATAAGATAATCTGAAACTAATGGGGTCACTTTGCTGAGACTTTAGACAAACTTGTTGGGCCATTCTTATCTAACATCGTTATCATTTATCGAATAGATATATAACATGGGACGAAACCAGATTCAATGCTCATCACTGTGATGAGTACTAAGAGCTATTCACTATAATGAGATATGTAAAGTTCAAATTAGATTTAACAGTTTATATTTGGACCCTAAATCAATTTGAGTTGTGCTATATCAGGGACTAAAACGAGCCATCACAGAAACCAGCAAAGCATTTGACGTAATACTAGAGAAGATAATTACAGAGCATGAAGATGCGATAAACTCACCAAAGGAGCGACAAGACTTCATAGATGTTATGCTTTCATTGATGCACCACACTGTCGACGGACAAAACTATGGCATTGAACGAACTAACATCAAGGCTATTGTATTGGACATGATTGCTGGATCAATAGAAACTTCTGCAGCTATCATTCTGTGGGCCTTATCTGCACTAATAAAGCTTCCAAGGGTTATGAAAATCCTACAAGAAGAGATAGAAACAGTGGTTGGAAGGAACAAGATGGTGGAAGAGACAGACTTAGCAAAGCTTCATTATTTGGATATGGTGATCAAGGAGACCATGAGACTATACCCTGCTGGATCATTGCTTCCTCGAGTGTCAACAGAGGATGCAGTTGTTGATGGTTACTACATGAAGAAGAACACTCGAATTCTAATCAATTTATGGGCAATAGGACGAGATCCTAAGGTTTGGTTTAATGCTGAAGATTTCTGTCCAGAGAGGTTTGCTGACAAGAATGTCGACTATCGAGGACTTGACTTTGAGTTCATACCATTTGGATCTGGTCGCAGAGGATGTCCTGGGATACACTTGGGTTTGATTACAGTTAAATTCGTTGTGGCTCAATTGGTTCATTGCTTTAGTTGGGAGCTTCCATGGGGACAGGATCCGAATGACTTGGACATGAGTGAGAAATTTGGCTTGTCACTCCCAAGAGCCAAGAACTTGTGTGCTGTGCCAACATCTTGTATTAAGTCCAATTAGAATTTGTTTGAATTGCCCGTTACTGATGTACTAAAATATCAAGTAAAAGGACGCAAATTTTTGTAAAATAATAAAATAGCACCGGAGTAGTTCTATTAGTCTCATATGAATATATAATACGGGTGTAAGATCACAACACATCTCCAAGAAAACAAGGAATGAGAATACATTCAAACAGGGAGAACAGTACTAAAAGATTGTTTCATGTATGTATAACGAGCCTATACATTGTTTTGATGCTACAGGATCACTTGGTTTGTCTCTGTTTTAATCTCAAGAAAGCGGGATAAACAGAGTATTGTATAGGGTACCATTACCTATTTTCATAGTTTTACACCTATGTGTGATAGTTGCGTATTTTGAATGGTTAAGGTCCAGCTAACACCCTTAACTATTTTTCAATGTGTATGGGGCAATTTTTCCCCTAATATATATAAAATTGATCAACTCCACTTTCCACCAAGAAAACCTTAACGCCGTCTCTTATTGACCAAAAAACTTCCTTCTTCCCTGCATTTGACCACACTCTCTCCTCACTTTCGACGACCCTGCGCTTGACGCCAAGTTGTCGACTCCATCTTACAACTTGGCAAGGCCTACACCTAATGGGATTTTCCCGCGTTTCAACTGAATGTGTATTTCCAATAGTGAAATGTAATATTAATTACATGATTAATGTTTGATTTGATTTTTAAATAAGATGTAATGAATTATTTTTTAATAATTGTTTAAAATTAATATTTCACACAAATTTATTTTAGCCTTAACATAATCATTGTGAAAAAAGTTGCTAAGAGTTATGTGCCACCTCATTATATCACTCTACCTTGCTAAGGATCGTTTGATGGCGATGGACGTAATGGTGGAGGTGATAGTAACGGAGAAGTGGCGGTGGTGGCGAAGGAGGAGGAGGTAGTAGTAGTGGTAATGGAGATAACATTGTCATGGTAGAGGTGGCGATTGTGGCAACAATAGTAGGCAACTATAGAGAAGGAGGAGGTAGTGATTAGGGGTATACATGGGCAGGGCATGGACCATGCCTGATGCCCAGCCCGGAAAAAGAATGGGCGGCGTTTTGAGACCCGTTGCCCGGCCCTGCCCAATGAAAGCTCGAGTAATTTCGGGCTGGGCTGGGCAGGGCCGGCTTGTATGCCAAAAAATCTCTCAAAAATTTTAAAATAATAAAGTATTAAATAATAATAATACAGAAAAAAATATATAGTTTGGTATTTTAAAAACATATTTTATGCTATAGTCCTTTTAAGATTTTATTACTTAGATTCGATTCATGGACCAATAAAACAAATTAATTCAATAGAGATTATTTTCTTATTATTTGAAAATAATTTACTTTTCAAAAACTTAATTTACCCACTTCTTAATTAAATATGTGTATGAAAAAATATGCATGTATGCCTAGTAAATACAAAATATGTTTATTCATTAAATTCTAATTGAATGGTAAGTAAATACTTGTTCAATTATATATACAATATATATATATTTCAAATACAATTATACATACATATTGGGCAGGGCCAAATGGGTAGGGCAGCACACCTTGCCCGGTGCCCAGACCTGCCTGGTATTTGGCCTGGCCCGAAGATGCCCAAATGATTTATGGGCGTATTTTTTAGGGCCAGGCTACGCATTTTTTTTGTCGGGTTCGGGCGGGTATTGCGGGCCTCTAGGCCTCATGAACACCCCTAGTAGTGATGATGGTAGCAACAGTAGTGACGACAGTTGTCATGGTAGAAGTTGCGGCAACAGCAACGATGGGGTGGCTATAGCGGTGAAGGAGGAGGTAGTGGCGGTGGGAGTTAAGGTTGGGATTGGTGGGTGGAATAAGAGAAGTGAAATAATAACAAATGAGACTAAATGATAAATTGGATTTTTCAATCATGCAATGAGATGGTAAAAAATATTTATAGAAGGATATATAAATATGGATTACCAATTTTATAGTAATTATCATTACCATGATAAATTCTATTACTATACTAAAAAGCAACTAAATACTCTTATCTTACTAATATAATTATAATTACCATTATAGATACGCAATAGAATTAAACCAACACTCTGAATTTTTGTTGGTGGCTCTCAATTCACTGAATGAGCCACCTCAACATGCGCCTCTTCCCTATAATATAGTGTGTGTTTGGAACATCAATCAATAATTGGGCTTATTGTAATATTACTTTTGGTAAAAGCCAGATTGTATAATGTGATTTATGTTTTGATCGACGATTGTCAATTGAGCTTTTGCAAAAATAAAACTTATTTGGATTGACTTAAGCATAAGGGCTTTTGTGATAATGGTAAGAAAGAGTGGGTGAAAAAATATTTTAAAAATCAAGTAAATATTTAAAAATTACTTTAAAATATTAGGTGCTACTGAAAAAATATTTTAGAGTTGGCGGAAATCAATAAATCAGTGTTACAATTTTTGGATGCTCTTTACTACTAAAAAAACACATTAAAGGTAAAATTGTAATAAGTCTCCTAAGACTGGATACAACTGAAAAATTATTTTAAAGAGTTAAAAGCACAAAAAAATATTTTAAAGTAATTTTTGGAGTTGAAAAAGTACATTAAAGGTAAAATTGTAATAAGTCTGATAACACACTGGATACAGCTGAAAAAATATTTTAAAGGGTTAAAAACACCAAAAAATATTTTAAGGGGTTAAAAACACTCAAAAAAAATATTTTTTTTAGTGGGTACAACTAGAAAGTGGGTAAAATTACAATAAGTCTGATAGCACACTAGATAGTGGGTACAACTAGAAAAATATTTTAAGGGGTTAAAAACACTCAAAAAATATTTTTTGATACTACATACTATTTAAAAAATATTTTATGGTAAAAACCAATATCATATAACTAATTTCCAGACAACCTAATCTAGCATAAAATGTCATTAGCTTTTAACAAAAGCTCCATTCTTTAACTTTTCCCAATTGAGCTTTCACTAATTAGGCTTTAGTAAAAGCTCAATTGCTAATAGGCCTCTCCAAACACTAAAAAAAAAAACAAATGCTTGCTGGCAATTGGGCTTTTATCTCCCTCAATTGAGCTTATTGACCTCCCCAAACACACAATTCATTCACGTTTCATTTGTTCAAACCTACCAAATCATCATTCAACCTAAACCATAATTCACAAGTTTTACTTTTCCTTGGACCTTTTAGCTTTGTATCTATGTGTGTGTATTTTTCTAGATTCAATTCAACTAAAACGTAAACAATTTCTAGACGCATACTTGTTTAAATAATGAAAAATATAAAAGCCGACGTTTTTTGTTAGGGGAGTCTTATTAAAGAATCCCAACCTAACGTAATAGCATCAAGGGCTTAAAGGAACATTAAATTCTTCTGTGGGCAATAGAGTGACGTGAAATTAATTTTTCATGTAAAATAACGAAAATATCCCTGACAAGGACAAAAAAAAGGAAATATAGTAGAAGAATGAAAGAAAGCAATCACTACTATAAAAAAAACAAAGCTGTGGCGCTTATAAATTGATTAGCTGTGACGTTAGAGAATATATCTGGATGCCACTAAAAGAAGCTGTGGCGCTGGTAATCGCCACAGCAATATAATTTTTTTTTTAAAATACCCTCTTGTGGCGCTTGGTGGGGTAAGCGTCACAGGAGGGTATTTTTTTTTGGGCTCTTCTTGTGGACCTTATTTAAAAAAGCGCCACAAGAACTCTTTTTAATTTTTTGATCGATCATATCTCCCATAATTGTACAATATTTCACACTGCATGATTTAATAAACATTTTGTATCTATATCCACAATACTGCAGAATGAAGAAAAGCAAACAACAATAATAGATATAACTTCAAAATGATACAAACAAATGATTAATTAGTTGAAGTAGAACATAAAATAATTATACAATATATTATACGTGAATGAATTATATAACAAATTCAACTTGATTACATGCATGAATGATACAACAATTGCCAAGAAACAACACAACAAAGGCCTGCAGCTAGCGATGAATTAAATAATATAGCTACCCAGAGATTTGCCTAAAAACATATTCACACCATTCCTCGATCACTTCATCAAGCTGATGGTCAGTCAAAGTGTCACAACGTTGATTTTCATAATATTACACATATATACAATCAGCCACAAATTAAAACGAATTAAAATCAGCAAAATGTAATTATTAAGAACTAATTAAATTTAATTAAAACTCAAATGGAGTGCAACTAAATGACTTATTTTTTAAGGAATAAATGCCTGATCATACGTAATTACATCTTTCATAAATTTCATGACATAATACCCACAATCATTATCAATGGGTTAGAAAGGGCACTGCAAAAATATAATGCAATATTTAACTCTATTTATGAATAAAAATTGTTTACTAACAAAATTTGAGTACATTCATATACCAATACAAGTATCTTTTTCCAAGGATAGCTAAAGTGAGGGTCAGCAGCTTTAGAGTAGCTTAACGAGACAGAGGACCGATACGCAGTCAATGCACTAACAAAACAAATAGAAACTGATGACTTTTGATTATTCAATCACATACAAATATTTACACATATGCACGTACGCTTACCCATTGAACAATAGTAACATATCAGAACGGTTTTGTGGAAGACCATCTTTTAGAGGATCCACATAGTAAATGCGAGGGTCTGAAGGTTCCGCTGGATTGATAACTATCAATATCCAATGGCGCCTAAAATATTTTAAAAAATTAGTTTCAAGAATCATGGTATGATAAAAGTTAAACAATAAAAAGAAAAATTGTACCACTAATAATTTACCCTGCATTGTATAGCACTAAAAATAGCGTAGTCGGTGTCGCTCTCTTTCTAAAGTAATCTTTTAGATCATTAGACTGCGCATGTATATCTACTTTACCCCCATGGTGACCAACGAGATAAGGATTGACAAATACGAATTGGACCCTATTTGTATCCATTAAGCAGTTATTGTATAAATACCTGGTATAAAACAAACAATGTCATGAAAAACAAAAGAAATGGAACAAGAAATATTAATAACAATGATAAACGATAATGGTCAAGTACCTTATCCAGAAGTTAATAGCTGAAGCACTAACCCAATCACGAGTACATATGTCGTGCACAACCTCGGCAGTAACATAATCAACTAGACCGGCAACATTGTAGGTATATCTTTCAAGACGTATTTTCCGTCCTCCTGCATCGATCAATTGTGGTATAATTGATACTAAATGATCACGATATGAGGTCGGTCTCCTTCTGCTCTGTTGGCTAGCTGAAGCTTTAGACTTGGGTTGTGTTGTCGAACACTTTGACATCTTGCCCTGCAAAAATAAAAAAAATTAAATCACAGTTTTATATGGAAGTACGAAGGGAAAATGCAGGGAATTGTAAATGAACGACCTTTTCATATGGCTCTATAAGACCTATTGGCCAAGCAACATAGCCACTTACAACACCTCTGACCATTATTTGCTCATCTCGAGACGGGATCGATAAGAGGGCGTCTTCATTCGTGCAGACGTCAACCCTCACTCGAAGAGTGTTGTCAGGCAGCGATGAATTGTGTAGTATGTCTTTATCAATGTTGTAGGCAACACCTATTGCAACCGCGTGCTTGGGACCTTGCTCGACATATAGCTTACATTGGAATTCACCCTATAGAAAATAGATTTAATATGTCATAGTTCGCTAAATTATAATATAACATAATGTTAAGTATAGAAGAAATTAATTACCAAAGGAAAAGGGACTTTAGGCATGGAAGTGCAACTATCTCTGACACTTGGACTATCACAGAAGGGAATATTTTGTGTTGGCCTACATTGCACAAATTGTTGTATTTGTGTTGTTAACAACACATTTTGTTCTTGCAACAAACACATTTGTTCTAAGAATTGTTCTTCTCGTTGTTCCTTATGACGCATTTGTTCTTGAAGTTCTTGAATTTGACTCTTGAAACTAGTCATCTTAACACGCAGTTGGGAAACATCACCTCACTATGGCGTTTCTAACGTCTGAAGTATGCTGATGGGGTGACAGCAAAACCAGTACCCCGAACACGACCATCATACTCGGGTACTCCCATAGCTCTACTCAAAAAATCGTCCCAACCAACATAGCTCGCCAACGCAGGATCCTCCTGTGACACACGTCGCTATCACAAAAAGAATTACAACAATATTAGTTATTATAAATCAAGTTCATTTAAGTAAAGCCAATTATTTATTGTACACAAAATCCAATACTTATACAATATTCAGCTACTCTTCTTGCTTTCTCATTATGAATTTCACCTTTCTTATTTGTCACACCGGCTATCCACAAATCATGTCGTGGAACCTGTGTAATACCTCAACCTGATTCTTCTATCTGCACCGCAAATTTAGTTAAAGTTAAATGATATTCAAACAATTTATCTATAAATGAAATAATAATTAGTTCGTACCATTTTTCTTTCTAACTGTACATATGAAACAGGTCTTTGTGTGTACCAGTATGGCATATTGAGCACGTTAGCGCTATTTTTCTCGCTCAACTCCTGTTTAGATAAAAATGATTCATATCAATGTACAAATGTTAATTACTAATATAATTTAGTAAAACAAATTATATTACCAGAAATTCCTAAGTTGTATGTGTTTTGATAAACTCATCCCACATTTGTTGAGTGATGATTCCTTCATATAATGGATAAGGCGGTGTATCAATGATATTGTCATCATCATCCCTCAAGTAGCATTTGACAAGATCAGATCGAAACTTTCTCATAAGTTTTCAGGCTTTTCTTAGCACGAAGTTCTTCCGATCTTCATCAATAATAAAAATGCTCTGTAACAAAAAAGACATATATAATATGTAATATTGAAATTAAGTGAAACATAGCAAACCGAACAATGATATAATTAATATGTTACCTGAACTTCACCCCATATCTCATCCTCATAATCTTTTTTGACCATTTTCCAGTTTTGAACTGTAATAGGGACTCTGTCTCAAACTGTAGTCTCAATCAAGTTATTTAATGACTTACCATTCTCGCCAAACGGATTTCCATTTTCATTTGGCCCTTTGCGCAAGTGTGGCGCTTGACGGGGCCAGGCGCCACAGCTGCGCATGCAGCACCAAGTGTGGCACCTGCATAGGTAGGCGCCACACTTGGCCCTACCAATTGTGGCTCCTATCCTACTAGGCGCCACAGCTGGTACCCAAAATTTTAAAAAATATATATATATATAGAAAAAGAAAAAAAAGAAAAGGTAGCTGTGGCACTTCTTTAAGAAGTGCCACAAAAGGTGCGCCACTAATCTCTATTTTTGTAGTAGTGAATTCATCTATGCCAAGCTCAATAACTTCGTACTTGACATTTACATATTCAAATTTTGAGAAGTTAATATTTAGCTGTTACATAGAATCCACATTATCCAAAAAAATGAGCAGGGAATGCCCATCCCCAAAAAAAGGGGTTTTTATAAATTTTTCATTAAATTTTTTATTTGATTGAGCTAAGTTGTATTTAACAACCTCAAATATTTTTTTTAGTAACACTCAATACATCAAATTAATTAATTTTTAGTGCATCCGACACCATAGAGTATCTTTTTTAGTTAGTGAGTGCCATTGACAAAACAACTCCATGGTGCCGGATGTAATACCCTAAATTTTGAGACTTGAGGCTAGAGAATAAGTTTGAAATAAGTGGATTGCTAAGCCCCGGTTTAGCAAGATCCCAAATTGTGATTAAGGGATGATGACTTCAAAAGCGGATATGATTAGTGATAAATGGACCTTTTTGGAGAGTATGATGTGAACTGTGATTCGTATGCGTTGTGAGCAGTGCTGAAACCCTGTATTTAAGTTCAATTATGGATCAACATCTAAATTGACTTAAAATAGAGGGGAGGACGCATTGTGGAAGAAAAGGAATGATATGCTGTGTTTTGGTGGTGATTTAAGAGGAATTGCCATAATCAGGGGCAAACCGGTAAAGTTACCGACCAATTGATCGATTACCGAAGATGATGCTCCTTGGTAACTCAAAGATCAATGGTTAGGATTGAGTGTTAAGAGATCATAAGGGGCGGAATCATGTACAATTGTGTTCATGTGAGCTTATGGAGGTGTGACAAGATCTTGACAAGTGTCATAATATGGACTCTTGGATCTTGGTCAATTATTCAAACTCTTCCCTCTCTACTCTCTTCCCATTTAGGCTGGCCAAGTGTGTAATTATGGGCCAAAAACTGATCTCTTATTCATCTTCATCTCTCACTTTTCTCATACTCCATTTTTGCTAAGCACGGAAGGAAAGAGAAAGGAGAAAGCTCATGGTCAGTACTCTATGTGACTTTTAATGTTCAAACACTCTTCATTAATATTGATCATGGTGATGAGAGCTTCATTGCTATGGTTTTAGATTCTTGAAAGGAGGTGTTTGATCTCTTGAGGAAAAGTGGAAAGATGAAGAATCAAAGAATTGGTTTGGGAAAGAGGAAGATGTGAGTATTTGAAGCATTTTGACATAAGTTTTGTTATCATTGGTCAAGCTTTGTGAATTTCAAATTTTTCCCTGATTTTCATGTGATTTTGGATCGGAAGAATTGGTTTGTGTATTATGGTAAAAATGGTGTTATATTGTGTTTTGGTATCATTGGAATTGGTTTTAATTTGAAATGGAAAGAGATTGTAATGTAGAATTGGTACTGTAACATTGTGTGACATGTTGTGGTAACATGTCAATGTGATGTGAATTTGGTTGATTTGGTGTTTCCAATGGATTCCTTGTGAAAATTTGTGTGGGAATGATGTTTGGTATGAAAATGGGACCATTGGAAGTAAAGATACAAAATCTGGAATTCTGTATTTTGAAAGTCTGTTTTGGGCAGTCTATTCGTGTGGACGTTTTGACTAGGCAAATGATGTCAGACAATTATGAAACTTTTCATTCATAAAGTTCACATCCCAAGCTTCAAAATGGACATATAAATGGTGTCATTTCGTTTTTTGAACTGGGAGTTATGGTTTTCTAAAGTTTGACGTTAAAACTAGGTGCAAATTTGGAACAACAAGGGAATTTCGTGTAATTCTAGAATTGTGTGGTGATTTTTGGTAATGACTCATATTTGTCCTATGAAGAGGACTTAAATAGTTTTCAATGGACTTTGAGATCACCTTATTTCGATTTTTCTAGAATTAGTTATGAATTTCTAAAGTTTACTTGGCTACAGTCAAAAGTTTTTTACTACAGCGCAAAAGTTTCTATGTGCGTTTTGACCACAGCCAGAAATTTTTGACTACAGCCAAAAACCTTCTGTGCACGTTTTGGCTGCAGCCAGATGATTCTTTTAATAAATAATATATTCTCATTGATAAAGTCTCATTACTTCATCGGATCTTATATGAAATACACATCCTCCAGTCCTCTTCTGATCAGAACACTACAAGGCGGAAACAATTTCAATGAATTAGCATATCATCAAACATGAATCCTCTGACATTAGCGATCCCTGCAGTGAACTCTCTCATTTCTCTTCATTTTAACACAGCGTCAGAAACGAATCGGAGACAGCCGCCACCAGGTCCACCGGCTTTGCCCATCATCGGTAACCTCCACCTGTTGGGTAAACTTCCCCACCGCGACCTGCAAGACTTGGCCAAAAGATACGGACCCATCATGTCCTTTTGGTTAGGACAAGTACCGGAGGTGATAATTAACGGCGCCGTTTTCGCCAGCCTGCCGAAGCTTCAAACCAATGACATTGTTACTTATGGATCCAAGGGCATGGTGTTTAGCAAGTATGGGCCTTACTGGAGGAACATGAGGAAACTGTGTACCTTACATCTTCTCAGTGCGTCAAAAGTGGAGTCTTTCGGTCCTGTGAGGAGGGAAGAATTGGGGGCGGTGGTGAAGTCACTTGAAGAAGCTGATGTGGCGCGTGAGGTTGTGGGCGTTAGCCAGGTGGTGTCGGAGGTTGTGGAGAATATTGTGTATAAGATGGTATTGGGTTGTAAAAGTGAAGACCAACTTGATTTGAAGGGGCATATTCATGAAGCAGTGAGGCTCGTTGGAGCTTTTAATCTGGCAGATTTCGTGCCTTGGCTTGGGCTATTTGATCTTCAGGTATGAAATAAACCCCATTGATGACTGGGATTTGGTTAAACCAATTCTCTTAAGTACTTTTACTATGTTGTGATTTTGTTAACTATGCTCCTTTTCTTTATTTTCCCCCTCTATACTTGATACCCTTTCGTTCTTATAGTTCTGTAAAGACTTAAATATAAACTTAAGAAGGATATTAACTTTGTTAATATGACATTAAAATAATTAAGTATGCTGGCATGGATAGCTACCCAAGACTAATGTGGCTTATATATAAAGATCAAAACCAAAACCCTTTAAAAACAGAGGAGCCAAGACTAAAACTTATTAAAAGTTTAAGGGCCAAAATTAAAACTCTGTTAAAAACATAAAGATCTAGAGTAGGTTTAACTTTATAAAATGCATAACTAGTTTGGTTTCATTATTAACTACTCTTACATTTTGATATTTGATAAACAAACTACTCTAATTTCACTATTAACTACTTTTATTTCAAAATTTCTAAAAATGTATTAGGTGTTGGAGCTCTGATGACGGACAGCTGGAAAGTTCTTATACATTTTTTGAATTTTCAGAACAAAAATACTCAGCAGTTAATACTTAATAGTAAAACAAGAGTAATGAATAGAAAAATAAAAGTAGTTCTTAGAAAGTAATGAGCAACACGCCCCCTCGTTTTCGCTATTTATTATTATTGTTTTGGAAATACCAAAACTGCATCAGGAACTGTCTGTAGCTGGCTGCCAGCGTCAAAGCTCCGCAGACCGGCAGGCAAGGGCTGGTTGAGGGTTTTTTTTGTAAAGAAAAAAAGGGTGAGGATTGATTTGGAAATATTAAAATTTGGCACTTTGATTGGTCCTTGTTACAATTCAAGAGTATTTTTGTGTCGTTTTCTTTTTGGTTGTTTTTTTACATGATCAATCCAAATTTATTCAAAATACATGAAATGCTCATAATCTAATGAATTCACTTTGCCGAGACTTTAGACACACGTGTAATGTCATTCCTATCTAATGTCATTCATTATCAACTGTCAAACACATAACACTCAATTTGAGTTGTGCTATGTCAGGGACTAAAACGAGCCATCACAAAAGCCAGTAAGGCATTTGATGAAATACTAGAGAAGATAATTGGAGAGCGTGAAGATTCTATTAACTCCCCAGACCAACAAGACCTCATAGACATACTTCTTTCATTGATGCACCACGCAGTCGACGGACAAAACTATGGCATTGAACGAACTAACATTAAGGCCCTTTTACCAGACATGATTTCTGGAGCATACGAAACATCTGCCTCTATCGTTCTGTGGGCTTTATGTGCACTGATAAAGCATCCAAGGGTTATGACAAAACTTCAAGAAGAGCTAGAAACTGTGGTAGGAAGGAACAAAATGGTGGAAGAAACAGACTTAGCAAAGCTTCATTATTTAGATATGGTGATGAAGGAGACCATGAGATTATATCCTGCTGGATCATTGATCCCTCGAGAGTCAACAGAGGATGCAGTAGTTGATGGTTACTACATGAAGAAGAACACTCGAATTCTAATCAATTTGTGGGCAATAGGACGAGATCCTAAGGTCTGGTTAAATGCTGAAGATTTCTGTCCAGAGAGGTTTGTTGACAAGAATGTTGACTATCGAGGACTTGACTTTGAGTTCATGCCATTTGGATCTGGTCGCAGAGGATGTCCTGGGATGAACTTGGGTTTGATTACAGTTAAACTTCTGGTAGCTCAATTGGTTCATTGCTTTAGTTGGGAGCTTCCATGGGGACTGGATCCCAGTGACTTGGACATGAGTGAGAAATTCAGCTTGTCACTCCCAAGAGCCAAGAATTTGTGTGCTGTGCCAACTTCTCGTATTAAGTTCAATTAAGATTTGTTTGAAATGACCCTTACTGATGTACTAAAATATCAAGTAAAAGGACGTGAGTTTTTGTAAAAAAATAAAACAGCACTGAACCAATTCTATTAGTCTCAAATGGTGTGAGATTACAACATTTCCAGAACTAAGGTATGAGAATCTATCCAAACAGTGAGATGGAAGAGTAAGATATTGTTCCATGTATGTGTGAGGAGCCTATACCTTGTTTTGATGGGATAGGATCACTTGGATTGTCTCTGTTTTGATCTCAAGAAACAGGGAGAAACAGAGTATTGTCTTACCATTACCTTATCTTCATCGTTTTTTTTACAATTGTGTGCTATGCTTGATTATTTGGTATTGTAAATTCAGTGATTGGACCTCCTCTTACCTTCTCTTAACTAGCAACCACCGGCTCTAAATCATTCTAGTGCAAGAAAATGAGAAGGCAAAAATATGCTCAATTTGGTGAAGTTAAAGGAAAATTCCACTCCCAATATCACAAATCGCAATTCCACGGTCTCAAAAAGGAATTTACAAATGATGGTGCTTTTACCGGTCACCGGAGCTCCGGCAGTCACGCGCGGGTCCAACGAAGTCACATTACGTGAGGCACTCTGTTTCTGGTTTTCCTCTCCTGACCCCCTACCACGGCGGCATAGCACCCCAAAGGGAGTTTGGCAGAATGCTTGGACCCTTCTTGGCGAATCCCGGCTCTCGTGCAAGACAGTAATTGTTGATAGCTGTGACATTTCAATCAGAATAAGTATTCCATTACTTTAAATAATTTTACTCACAATAGTTGGAAGCAAAAAAGTAGCTAAATGAAAATTATGAATAAAAACACCAAAAGAAAACAACCAGGATTTACTATCTACAGAAGGATATTACAGCAAAAGTCAATGATATATATATATATATATATATTGGAAAACAATAATCACAATAGAGCTTTTTCCTAACTCGGTTGGAAACATAAATATAGATTGTAGACACTTCGTGCTACGTAAAAAACAAAAACCTGATCATTAGAAAAATAATTAACCAAATTATCTATAATTTCATTGAGTGTTTGTTTAGGGTTTCTTCTATCACTTTTTAGATGGCTCCATACTGCTTGATTGACCTTCCTTACCGGTACACCCAATAGCATTCTTTGGATATGTTCAAATCGCCTCAAACAATTATTTACTACTTTCTCCTTAATATATGTCATTCTAACTCATTCGCATATATTTTCATCATGAATTTTATCTTTTTTTGTATGACTACATATTTATCTTAGCATCTTCATCTTAGCTATTCCCATTTTATATTCATGTTACTCCTTTAAAGCCCGGCATTCATTATCATAAAGTATTGCTGGTTTTATAGCAATTCGATAAAACTTCATTTTTATTTTATGATCACAAATAACTCCGGTAGCTTTTTACTATCTATATTACTCAGTTTGAATTCTATGACTACAATTTCCATCAATTTTACCATCTTGTTGTATAGTTGATACCAATCATCTAAACTTTGTCACTTATTGAATGACTTGTTTCCTCAATTTAACTCCACCTATGTTTTATATTTGATCCCAAGTCCGGGTAAAGGAGGAGGGTTGTGTTAGACTCTCAATAATCAACATAAAACTCTGTTGAATCTTTTATAAATATGGATATCTTTTTTCAAATAAGGACTTTAATATTATCCAACTCATAGGTGAAGGAGAAAGTTTACAATTTCTGAGCTCAAATTTCTCACAAGGAGCTGCGAATGATGGAGAGAAAGGATTTATAAATACCTTAGGGTGAGAGTGAAAAGTCTTCCCATTATTAAGTGTCTGTTTGGGTTAGTTGTAAAAGTTATTTTTATAACATAATTTGCGGTGTATGAGGTAAGTATGTGAGAAGAGTTTTGTCTCGGCTTGCGTAAACGTGTTTCTCCAACGCCAACCCAAATAGGCCCTAAAACATAAGATCGAGAATATCATATTGCAGAGGGAATATACTTAGTGTTGTAAAATATGAGTAATTGAGTGGGTGTGTTAAAGAAGCTAGTCCCACATTTCTTAGGAATAAGAGAACACTAGCTTATATATATCACTATACTATTTTGGGCTTGTAAAGAGGCCTAGAGGAGTGATGAGCTCGCGCACACAACAACGGGCCACCGAAAGGCAAACGTAGTTGAAATCCGGCGATTCCCCTCTGCGCGTGAATAAATACGTGGTACTGGCACTTTTTGTAAAATATTTTTGCTCCCTGGAAATATTATTTTTAAATAATAAAAGTAATAATATATTTAGGCTTGTTGAAAAGTCGCTATGTTTTGGGGTTTAAAATTCATGACCCTTCGTGACTGAAAATTGCCAACGGTCAAACGCTTCGCCGAGCGACCTTTTCATTGTCAACGCATAGGCTTGTCTATCCGGTGGTGGCTATCCGGCCTCAAGGGACGTATTTTCTGGGTTGTATTGTGACCGATGCCTCTTCGTGAAATGTACCTATAAAGGGACACAGACGGAGTGCTCAGTACCTTGTATTCTAATCACTTCTCCTCTGCACAATATTTTTTGGCTGTCGTTACCATTACCTTCCTCCAGTTCTGTTGCCTTGATATACTCATGAAGGGTCTATTTAATCCTAGGGAGTGCCGCTTCCTCTCTGCCGGTGATTGTGGAATAACTCTATAGGACAGTGTCCTCGGACACGACTCAGATAATCCATTTTGGTTCTTGTAGATTGCTCGTAGTTTCACCGTTGGTCCAGTTGTTCGTGATCGTCTACAATCTATAGAGTTTGTACCGATATGGAGAACAACGCTGATAACAATGTTCCTGAGACTCGTCCCAATACAACAGTTCCTGAGACTCATTCCACTGCAACAATGGTGCATTTTGCCATGCCGCTCCCGAGGCCTTTTCCCGATACCTCCAAGATTGATGTTTTTTATAGGAAAAATTTTAGGCGTTGGCAAGAACGTGTTTATTCTATTCTAGATATGCATGGGGTGGCTGCTGCTCTTGATCAACCAAAACCTTCATCAGATTCTGACCAAGCCATAAAGGATTTTTGGACATACTCAAATAAGGTTTTGCAGGTACACCCTTATAAGTGCAAATAGGGACACATTTGCCTCCTTTGAAGAAGAAGACCACATTTATTTGGTTGATTCACGAACTGCAAAAGTTCAAGGGAAAGGAAAAGTGGTGCTAAAACTCACATCTGGGAAGACATTAGCATTGAATGATGTTTTGTATATGCCTGAACTTAGAGCAAATTTGATATTTGTGGCTCTATTAGTAAAATTTGGGGTTAATGTATCATTTGAATCTGATAAGATCATTATGACAAAGAACAATATTCTGATAGAAAAGGTTATTGTAATGAGGGTCTTTTTGTACTGAGTGTTGATGAAAATAATAATAATGCATCTTCTTGTACTTACTTGATTGATTCCTTTGATTTATGACATGCTAGACTATGACATATACATATATAGATCTTATATAAAGCGATGGCAAAATCTTGGGATAGTTTCTGGAATTAATATAAATAATGTTCATAAATGTGAAGTATGTGTAGAAACAAAACAAACTAAGAAAATACATTTTGTCACTCAAAGAGAAACTAAATTGTTGTCTTTTATATGACTTAGGAGATTTAAAACAAACTGAGACAAGAGTTGGAAAAAGATATTATATTACATTTATTGATGATTTCTCAAGATATACTAAAGTATACTTACTTAGAAATAAAGACGAGGCCTTTGAAAAATTCCTTTTATACAAAGCAGAAGTAGAAAATCAATTAAATAAAAAGATAAAAAGGGTTAGGTTAGATTGAGAAGGAGAATACTTATTGCTTAATGATTTTTGTGAAAAGGAAGGAATAATCCATGAAGTAACTCTCCCATACTCACCTGAATCTAATGGTATTGCTAGAAGGAAAAATAGAACTCTAAAGGAAATGATGAATGCTTTACTTGTAAGTTCTACTACACCTAATAACTTGTGGGGGGGAAGCCTTATTGTCTGCATGTTTCTTACAAAATAGAATACCCCATAAGAAAACAAAGTTGACACCATATGAATTATGGAAAGGTTTTACACCAAACTTGAAATATTTGAAAGTGTAGGGGTGTCTAGCAAAAGTATTATTACCTGATCCAAAAAGAAAAAAGATAGGTTCTAAAACTGCTGATTATATGTTTATTAGTTATGCTCAACAAAGTCTTGCATATCGTTTTCTAGTTTTGAAAAGTGATATTTTAGAACATAATACCATTATTGAAACTAAAGATGCATAATTTTTTGAAAATTTTTTTCCTTTAAAAGTTGAGCATATTCCTAAAAGAGTTGAACAAATTTCTGAACAAAATCTAAATGAAGATGTGGTTGAAAACTTACGGAGAAGTAAAAGACAGAAAAGAAACATCTTTTGGAGATGATTTTTATACATACTTAGTGCAAATTGAACCTAAAAATTTTTATAAGACTGTTTCTTCTCTGGATGCAAACTTTTGGAAAGAAACTATTAAAGCCAAGATCGACTTTTTGAATCAAAATAAAACTTGGGTTTTAGTAGACTTACCTTTAGGAGCAAAACCTATTGGGTGTAAATGAGTATTTAGGAAAACATACTTTCCTGATGGGTCTATAGACAAATATAAAGCTAGACTAGTTGCTAAAAGCTTTACCCAGAAAGAAAATATTGATTATTTTGATACCTTCTTGCCTGTAACCAGGATTTCCTCTGTTAGAGTCCTAATTACGTTAGCATCAATTCATAATCTTGTTATTCATCAAATGGATGTCAAAACAGTGTTTCAAATAGTGATTTAGAAGAGGAATTTATATGGTTCAACTTGAAGGATGTATTGTTCCTCGGCAAGAAAACAAAGTTTGCAAATTAAATAAGTCATTATACGGTTTAAAACAAGCACCCAAATAGTGACATGAGAAATTAGATCAAGTTTTAATAAGTGGTGGTTTTTCTACAATTGAAATAGAAAGATGTGTTCATATAAAAGCTGTGAATAATGATTGTGTGATTATTTGCTTATATGTGGATGATATGCTTATCTTTGGTACTAGTTTAAAAGTTGTGCTAGATATAAAAAGTTTCCTTGCTTCAAACTTTGATATGAAAGATCTTGGAGAAGCAAAGGTTATCTTGGGTGTAAAAATCATAAAGAATGAACATTGTATTCAACTTTCTCAAGAACATTATATATGTTGAGAAGATTTTGAGAAGTTTTGAACAGTTTGATGAAGAGCCTTTGAGTACTCCTTATAATGGTAGTATACATTTGAAAAAACATGAAGGAGATCCAATAGCTCAATCTAAATACGCACAAATCATAGGGAGTTTGTTGCATTTAATGAATTACACTAGGCTAGACACAACATATGTTGTGTGTAGATTGAGCATGTATACTCACTGCCCAAGCAGTAAGCATTGGGAGGCTCTCATAAGATTATTACGATACTTGAGAGGTACCATGAATTATGGTTACAATATAGTGGATTTCCCACTGTATTAGAAGGGTACAATGATGCTAACTGGATCTCAGATTCAGATGAAACAAAATTCACTAATAGCTGTCTTTATTCTTGGTAGTGATGCAGTCACATGGAAGTCAACCTAGCAAAACATAATAACACTGTCCTCTAGGCACTTTGAGTTTGTTGCTATGGAGTTGGCTGGTATAGAGACTCAGTGGTTGAAAAACTTCTTAGCGAATATCCCACTAGGTGACAAACCAACACTATCAGTGTTGTTATACTGTGATAATAAAGCAGCGATAGCCATAGTCAAGAATAAAACCTTCAATGGTAAGAGTAGACAAATATGATTAAGACATAATATTATAAGGCAGCTGCTAAAGGATGGTGTTATCTCAATCGATTATGTAAAGTTAGAAATGAATTTAGTGGATCTGTTAACAAAACCTCTTAGGAGGAAAATGGTTGTTGAAACGTCAAAAGAAATGGGACTAAAGCCGACTACTAATTGACAGCGATGGTAACTCAACCTTTATGATTGGTGATCCCATGAAGAAGGTTCAATGGGTAAGAACAAGTCATTCGTCAGTTCTGACTAGCACAAATATTTTACGTTCCTTCCTATGACACTCTGAATGTGCTAAACTATATTATTGTAGGTTGAGCAAAGCTCTTAATGATTTCATAGTCCAACGAGATAGTGTGCATAGTGCACGTACACTTATATGAAATCACCTCTATGAATGTGGAGTGTAGCCGCTCCTATGAGATCATGGCAAAATCTCTAGAGCATTCATTATGCACCAGGCACTCGCATGGTGACATAACGCGCAAAACCATCGTTAACAACGGAAATGTTAGGATATAATCTGACTTTTAATGCCTCTGATACTCACCAAGATTTGTTAGTTCATAGAAGCATGCTTCACTGACATTTCTGTGTATCAAATGTTATTGGGATAGATCTAGTTCATAGTTCTATAGACCACCAGATACAATGGTTATATCATGTGGGTAACACAGCGGGTTTCTTTGACACATGCAGGGGATTGTTGTAAAATATGAGTAATTGAGTGGGTGTGTCAAATTAAAGAAGCTAGTCCTATATTTCTCCTGAATAAGAGATCACTAGCCTATATATATCACAATGCTATCTTGGGATTGTAAAGAGGCCTAGAGGAGTGGTGGGCTCGCGCGCACAACAACAGGCCATCGGAAGTCAAATGTAGTTGAAATCCGGCGATTCCCCTTATGCATGAATAAATATGTGGTATCGGCACTTTTTGTAAAATATTTTTGCTCCCTGGAAATATTATTTTTAGATAACAAAAATAATAATATATTTGGGCTTGCCGAAAAGTCGCTATATTTTGGGGTTTAAAATTCGTGACCCTTCGTGATTGAAAATTGCCAACGGTCAGACGCTTCACCTAGCGACCTTTTCGTTGTCAACCCACAGGCTTGTCTGTCCGGTGGTGGCTATCTAGTCTCAAGGGATGTATTGTCCGGGTTGTATTGTGATCGATGCCTCTTTGTGAAATGTGCCTATAAAAGGGACACAGACAGAGTGCTCAGTACCTTGTATTCTAATCACTTCTCCTCTGCACAATATATTCTGGCTGTCGTTACCATTGCCTTTCGCCAATTCTGTTGCTTTGATATACTCAAGAAGGGTCTGTTTAATCCTGGGGCGTGCCGCTTCCTCTCTACTATTGGTTGCGGAATAACACTATAGGACAGTGTCCTCAGACACGACTCAAATCATCCATTTCGGTTCTTGTAGATTGCTCATGGTCTCACCGTTGGTCCAGTTGTTCGTGATCGTTTACACTTAGAAGGAAATTGAAACCTCAAGGGGCTGTTTCCTACTAGGGATTTGAAAGAGAGGGCTGGGAAAGTTTTTATAGGTTGGATTTAAAAAAAAATAGAAAAGTGAGGTTATAAAATTAAAATAAAGAAAAAATATAAAATAAAACTGGAAAAAAATTAATTAAAAACTTTAATTCCATATTTTGGTTTTTTGTAAATCTAGCTAAAAAAAATTTTCCCCTCCTCCACTCAAACCAACACAGCCCCTTAAAGCAAGAGAGAGTTTGCTTTGAGCATTGCCACCAGCAACTACCGATGAAGGACCAGAAACAACTTTTGGGTTTAGTCCACCCTTCAATAATGAGTAAAAAATTTCAAAAATGAGGTCTCATTAAGATATGAAATTGATGATCACGTGCCTGTTCTAGTTGTTCCTTTAGAAAGATAGCCATAGTCCCCAAAAGTTCTTCAGAAAGCCGGTTGAAAAACACGATAGAGAATTTTCCACTTGAGTCAAGTACCTTGTAATGGACCTTAAACCTGGGCAAGGATATTCAGAAACTCACGAATCATCACTGTTTGTTATAAAAAATATACCTATAAATAAAAGAACATGTATCTCACATACTTTGGTTCAGTCATCAAAACTGCAAACGAACGCCTCTTACAGTATAATTTTTCCATCCTCTTAGCGGGGCTTTGTGATCCTAACCATGATGTTTCAAATGGATCAAAGTGGTCCATCTCATACATAAGAAGAAATGGAGAGTAAAAGAAGTCAAGTAGAAAAATTTACAGATTAGACATCATGTGCTGAAAATAGGTGTTCTCATATAAAGGAATTGGGAAAAAAATGTTTAATATAATGTTTAGTCCTTGTAGTTTATCCTTATTTTGATTTTGGTCCATATAGTTTCAAATCATAAGTTTTGCTCCCTCAAAATATTTTTCGTCTAAAATGTTTAGTCCCTATAATTTAATAAGGAACTTAATGGAGTTAAATGTGATAATGTGGCACTAATACCGTGAATTATACTGATGTGGCTTGATGGCGGGACTAGTTGATTGTGATTCTTGTAGCTTACTTGGCCAAATGATAATTTTTAAAAAAAAAAGAAGGGGAAAAGAACCCATCATGTTGACGCTATTCTAGAGCTGGGGGTGCCAGTTGTGCCTTCGGTGATGCGCCCCCTCACTATAGAAAACATTAATTTCTGATGTAATTTACCACGGAATTTGTTCATGGCAAATTTCGATGGAAATTCTGTCTGAAACTTTTCTGAAGAAATTTTTTTCTGTGGCTAATTAAATGCCATGGCAAATAATTTTGCTATATAATTTCTGATGGAATAATTCCATGACTAATTTTGCCACAAAATTAGAAACGGAAAAATTCCGTGGATAATTCCGTCGAAAAAATTAAAAAAATTATTATTATTTAATTAAATTTAATTTTTAAAAAATATATTTATAAAAATTAAAATTATGATGATATTAGCCATACAAATATTTAAAAATTAGGATTAATACCATATTTCATCCCTTAAGTTTTTTCTCATTTTCGTTTTGGCTCCTCAAGTTTCCAACTATAGGTTTTGGTCCATGTAGGGGCAAAATGGTCATATAAAAATTTATTTATAAAAAATAAAAGTTATTAGTTATTAATTAGTATTAATAAAAAAATTATTAGTTAGTAATTATTTATTAGTTATTAATTAATGTTAATAAAAAAGGGAAAAATCTCTTAAAAAGAACTTTAAAATAGTGAAAAGACAAAAAGGTTATCTCAATTTGCATATTCCCATAGAGGTGTTAGTGTCTGATTTGTCATTTTTGAAATCAAAAGAAAATTACACCATTGCCCTTGACACATTGTTCTCCATCCTTTGACAAAATCATCTCCTCCTCCAACAATGGTGACGGTGGCCTCCTCTAGCAACGACGACTATTTCTCCAATGATGGCGGGCTTTAGATCTTCGATCTCTACCACCATATGCAACTTCTGCAATTTCTCCAGCTCCCACATCAACACCGAACTTTGTATTCATCGACCCATCTTCTATAATCTCTCAAACGGACCTGATTTACCATATGTATTCGTCCACCCATTTTGAGATTACGAACTGGGCATATCGAAAAATTTCTCCATTGAAAAAGTTGACAACGATGACAAGTTCTGAGTACAAAATTTTTCATTCACTTGAGTTCTGAATGTGTCACTCAAGTGATTATGTTAAATAGGTACATTACTTACCAGGTACCCGATGGTGATACTTGAAAATCACCCAATCACTTAAGTCCTGAACATGTCACTCGATTGATTAAATGAATACCTGATGGTGATCCTTAAAAATCTCTTGTCACTTGAGTCCCAAATCAAGATTAGGCTTTATCAATACAGTGTTACATTTTCTCAATATCCTATAAGACTTTCACAGGTTCAATCAATCGAGTCCTACATCTATCACTCGAGTGATATGCATGAATAGTATGTCACTTTCCGGTTATTACCCTCCACGGATGCACTGTTCATGCTTTATCACTCGAGTGATAGATGTGGGACTCGGGTGATTGAACCTGTGAAAGTCTTATATGACATTGAGAAAATGTAAATCTATATTGATAAAGCCTAATCTCGATTTGGAACTTGAGTGACGGGAGATTTTTAAAGATCACGATCAGGTATTCATTTAATCACTTGAGTGACATGTTCAAGACTCGAGTGATTGGGTGATTTTCAACTATCACTCTCTGGTTACCCTCCAGTGCTGGGGAACACTCAAGTGCTTACAGTATCACTTGAGTGATATTGCCATTTGGCCTTTTTCTTCCACTTGCCAGTTACCCGGTAGTGAGATGAATCACTCGAGTGCTGAAGAGTTTGACTCGAGTGATTTTCCTAACTTATTCATCACTTCTTTTGATCACTCAAGTGTTCTTAACAGTTACCTCTTCTCTGTTCATCCCTATTTTTAAATTCATATACAGAGGATCCTACAAAATAAGTAATTAAACACCTTGATGCTTAAGTTAGTAAACAAGTAACTACCACTCACTCTCTGACTAACTCATGCAGATGTCAGTAATAATGGTGGAGAAGAAGATGACGGGTTGTTGGGGGTGATGGCGTCGGAGTTGTTGGCGGCAATGGCTAACTTAAATGGTCACTAGTTGCGATCATTTCACCTATTTTATTGATGATGCTCTACATTTTCTCTGTTTTCTTTCTAGTTTATCTCAGCGCATGGATTGATTTAGTTGTGCGCTAAAAATATTTTTTATATAACAGAATCGAACTCACTGTGGACTTCATGCTTAAAAAAACTCATTGTGGAATTAAGCAAAGAAAATATTATTTCGACTTCTTTCGTAGTGTTTGAAGCTCCATGGAAACCACTGTGGGCGTAGCGAATGTGTATGTGTTTGGGGGGGTATAAAAGCACTAAAGTGATACGAACATCAAGCATTTTCTTGAGAAGTTGATCTCAGTGATGCGCTTTATGAAGTTGAAAGTTCTACATTAGTGTTTTTATCATTCTCTTCTCCCAGATTATGTTCCTTGAGGAATATTTGTTGTATCATTGAAGAAATATGTCTTTAGGTCTCCTTTTTCACCATATTATAGTTTTTGGCTTATCTCCTGTGGATGAATTAGTGTTACAGTTTGTTAATTGTAATGCATCAATGAATGTTGATATTGTTTAACTTTTGGTACTTCTCATTTTCTGAGAATAGGATTTAATTTAGAGAAGCCCAAAAGATTAAATGTTGTGGACTATAGCAATCCATATGCAGTTGCAGACTTAATTGATGGCTTGAACCACGGAAAATTTAGTAATGATCGCACCTACCACCAACAATTCCGACGCCATCACCCCTAACAACTCGTCATCTTCTTCTTCACCGTTATCATCGACATCTGCTTCATCATCGACATGAGTTCCAAATAGATATTAGACTTTATTAATACAGTGTTACATTTTCTCAATGTCATATAAGACTTTCACAAGTTCAATAACTCAAATCCCATATCTATCGCTCGAGTGATGAAGCATGAACAATGCATCACTGGAGGGTAACCGGAAAGTGACACACTGTTCATGCATATCACTAAAGTGATAGATGTGGGATTTGAGTGATTGAACCTGTGAAAGTCTTATAGACTATTGAGAAAATGTAACACTGTATTGATAAAGCCTAATCTCGATTTGGGACTCGAGTGGCAGGAGATTTTTAAAGATCACCATCAGGTATTCATTTAATCACTCGAGTGAAATATTCAAGACTCGAGTGACTGGGTGATTTTCAAGTATCACCATAGGGTACCTGGCAAGTGATGTACCTATTTAATATAATCACTTGAGTGAATTGAAAATTTTGTACTTAGAACTTGTTACGTTGTTGACTTTTTCAACGGAGATATTTTTTGATATGCCCAGTTCGTAATCTCGAAATGGGTGGACGAATACATATGGTAAATAGGGTCAGTTTGAGAGATTGTAGAAGATGGGTCGACGAATATAGAGTACGGTGTTGATGTGGGAGCTGGAGAAATTGCAGAAGTTGCATATGGTGGTAGAGATCGAAGATCTAAAGCCCGCCGTCATTGGAGAAATAGTTGCCGTTGCTAGAGGAGGCCACCATCGCCATTGTTGGAGGAGGAGATGATTTTTTCGAAGGTTGGAGAACAGTGTGTCAAGGGTAGTGGTGTAATTTTCTTTTGATTTCAAAAATGACAAAACAAGCACTAACAACTCTATAGGAATATGCAAATTGAGATCACTTTTTTGTCTTTTCCCTATTTTAAAGTTCTTTTTTAGGGATTTTCCAATAAAAAAGTTAATTTTAGAAATTAGGCAAAATTATAGTCATATGAAATTTATTTAAGATGTAAAATTTTTTAATTTGAAGTTAATTTATATTAAAATTATAAGAATATATAAAATTATTTTATATGATTATTACATTTATATATATAAGAAAGAAATATATATTTATAAATAATTGATTATATATATAATTGTGTAATAATAAAACACAAAAGCAGTCAAGCCCATCCGGTAGGGCCTCACATGCGTACGGATGAGGTCATGGGTTTGAACCAAAGAAAGGCAAGTTGAGTTACATTTTCAGGAAAAAAGTGCTTGTGAAACGTGGTGGAGGCAGGCTGCACCACATGGCAGATCTGGACACTGGCAATGTGGCAAATTCCGTCGGAAATTCAATGTTTATTTGTAATGCCTACTGCCCCTTAATTTTGGGATACTTCCTACATGTTTTTTTTATGGTTCTTTTGATTATTAGATTCTACATGACATGTGTAATATTTTAATATCTTATGAGCAACAAGACGGAGTTGTTTTCAATTTTTTAAATATTTAAAACTCTAAAATTGTGTAGTCTCTTTTTCATTTAGAATCTTAAATCATTGAAAAAATTGTAAAAAATTGAAAGCAACTCTATTTTTTTTACTCATAAGATATCAAAAAGTCACTCTCATTTCATGAAAAATCTAATAATCAAAAGAACCATAAAAAATATTTGGGAAGTGTCCTAACAGGGGGCGTGTCACGGAAGGCGCAGCAAGCAACCCCTCTACCCTACTATTTTGTAGTGAATATTCATAATCATCTTCATCAAGATAGAGAACGCATGGCAAAAAATATGGCATGGTGGCAGTGGACTCTGATCCTCCTGCGGTGGCGATGAAGGTGTGGAGTTGAAGAAGGAGTCAAACAGATTTGTGAACTCCGTTGTCAGTCATGATGATTGCGATCCTCTAAGAATCGTCAAGAAGAGGGAACATCAATTGACAAGAAAGGGAAAAAAGTTATAAAATATAAAACCGACATCTTCACTCTCCTTGATTGTAATTATGGGTTGGGGGTATTTGAGAAAGTAATATGATGATGTGGAAGAAGAAGGAAATGGAAGAAAATAAAAGGAAGATGAGGTGGCTTCCAATTCAAGAAACACAATAGAAAGGGTAGTGAAAGAAGAAAGAAATGGAAGAAAATAAAAAGCATACCACTTTGATCCTATTTATAAGTCCTTTTTAACTAATTCTCACATATCAAGGAGAGTTAGTTAACTCATTAACTATGGGTTAAATTTTCAATTTCACCCTTATCTATAATTGGTTCCAAAAGTCAATATGAATAAATTCCTTTTGTTTATTGCAATTAATAGGGGTAAAAATGTTCAAAATACATTTACTACCCTTAAACTGGACTTATAAATAGGATCAAATTTTTTTATCAAAAATGACTTATAAATAAGACCAGAATGGTACTCTAGTCATTGGGAATTGAATCACCTTATATGTTAACAAAATTTAATGACCACCCGGGGGTGAATTAAACCACCTTATATGGTAGCATAATTTAATGACCACCCAATCACATCCAATAAACACACAAAATCCAATGAACCAACACAATTCAATGAACCACGAATAAGAATAATTATGGCCACCCAAGCAATTCATACAAGAGTATATTGATTAACTGATGATTGATACCCCTCCCCCTTCCTACTTTGATCAGAACACTACGAGATAGAAACAGTTTCATTGCATTAGCATATCGTCAAACATTATGTACCCTCTCACATTAGCAATCCTTGCAGTAATCTTTATCTTGTTTCTCTTTATTTTAACACAGCGTTGGAAACAAAGAAGAGATGGTCGGAATCGGAGACAACCACCACCAGGTCCAGCGGCTCTACCCATCGTCAGTCACCTCCACTTGTTGGGTAAACTCCCCCTCCGCGACCTGTAATCCTTGGCCAGAAGACACGGACCCATCATGTCCTTTTGGTTAGGACAAGTACCGGCGGTGGTAATTTCCTCATCAGAAGCTGCCAAATCATTGCTTAAGACCAACGAACCTATTTTCGCCAGCCATCCTAAACTTCAAGCCAGCGACATCATTTCCTATGGATCCAAAGGCATGGTGTTTTGCAAGTATGGGCCTTACTGGAGGAACATGAGGAAATTGTGTACCTTGCATCTTCTTAGTGCATCAAAAGTGGAGTCTTTCGCTCCTCTGAGGAGGGAAGAATTGCAGGTGGTGGTGAAGTCACTTGAGGAAGCTACGGCGACGCGTGAGGTTGTGGACGTTAGCCAGGTGGTGTCGGGGCTTGTAGAGAGTATTGTCTATAAGATGATATTGGGTTGTAACATGAATGACCAACTTGATTTGAAGGGGCATATTCATGAAGCATTGAGGCTCGTTGGAGCTTTTAATCTGGCAGACTTCGTGCCGTGGCTGGGGCAATTTGATATTCAGGTATGCAATAAAGGCCGTTAATAACTTGGATATTTTTGTTATATTAGTTAACCCTGTGCATGTGCTTTTACCAAGTTTTGAATTTAGTATCTATATTTTCTTTTCGTTGTTTTTTTGTCATTACACTTTATATTGTCTAAAACATTGGTTTCTATAGTTTTGTAAAGACTTAAGGGTTAAAGGTCAATTTTGCCCCGGAAGTATTCACTTGGTGCCAATCTTGCCCTAGAAGTTTTTCGAGGGCCAATTTTGTTCCGAAAGTGTCAAATTTGGGGCAATTTTGCCCTTGCGTTAGTTGACCGTTAGCCAGGGAAAATTTGCTCCAAATTTGATACTTCCGGGGCAAAATTGCACCTTAACCCAATGACCTTTAGTCGGGTGTATCGGACACCACACAATGTGCTGTGCTTTTCTAGCTGTTGGACCCTACCTCTGGCTAAGCAGATTCCAGGGTAGGTAGGCTGTTAAACAGAAAAGAGAACTCTTCCTGAGGCCCCTACCTACGTCTCCAGACTCACTAACGTTGCTGTCAGCTGCCACATCCCGATTCATAAATTTTAACCTGATTCCCTTTCGAAGCACGTATGCTGCACGCTATCAAACGGGTTTCCCCTTTCTCTTAGAATTGACTCATGTACAAGTACTCATTTGAATATTTGCTACTACCACCAATATCTGCATTGACGGTTGCTCCACCCGGGCTGGCGCCCTAGGTTTTGCAACAACCGCTGCTCCCTCCTATTCATCAAGGCTTGGCACTTGACCTGATAGCTGCTCCGCGGGGCTCGCGCTCCAAGTTTTGCAGCAACTACTGCGCCCTCCTACTCATTAGGGCCTGGCGCTTGCCCCGACGGCAAGTTATAGGTTGCGTACTTCAGCGCCCGGGCGGAGCGGCCGTTAATGCAAATATTGGAGGTAGTTGCAAATATTCAAATAAGAACTTTGAAAGCCGAAGAGGGGAAGGTTCCATGTGAATGGTACTTGCACATGGGTTAGTCAATCCTAAGAGACGAGGGAAGCCCGTCTGAGAGCGTGTAGCATGTGTACTTCGAAAGGGAATTGGGTTAAAATTCCTGAACTGGGAGGTGGTAGCTAATAGCAATGTTAGTGAGTCTCGAGACGTCGGCAGGGGCCTTGGTAAGAGTTCTCTTTTCTGTTTAAAAGCCTGCCCACCTTGAAAACTTTTCAGCCGAAGGTAGGGTCCAGCGGCTGGAAGAGCACAGCACGTCACATGGTGTTCGATGCGCCTGACTAACGGTCATTGGGTTAAGGTGCAATTTTGCCCCGAAAGTGTCAAATTTGGAGCAATTTTCCCTGGCTAACGGTCAACTAACGCAAGGGCAAAATTGCTCCAAATATGACACTTTCGTGGCAAAATTGGCCCTCGAAGTACTTTCAGGGCAAGATTGGCACCAACTGAATACTTCCGAGGAAAAAATGACCTTTAACCAAAGACTTAAATCTAAGCTTGACAATGCTAACTTCACTGATATAGTGTTAGTATTGTTAAGTAGGCTGATGTAGATGATATAGATAACTAATAATTAGTATAGGTTGCATAGACCAATTAAAATCATCTCATTGAAAGTACAAAGACCAAAACTATAACTTATTAAAAGTATAGGGACTTGAAGTAAACCCTATAGAAAAGTAATTAAAATGCGGGATAGAGGATAAACAAACTGATTTAATTTTGACTATCGATCCAGTGAAGAAATCAATTTTTAATGATAAAATCTGATTTCCAACATTTGAATTTATGCCTTGTTTTCTTATTTTCAAATTTGATCTCATCAAATTGAAATGAATTAAGTTAGATTGATTGATATAATTTCTCTAGATATGAATATAAACTTATACCAAGTCAAGAGTTCAACTTCTACAAAGGATAAAATCGATTCTCCACTCAAAATCCATTTCTTTGTCCTCTCTCTCATGTTTGACTTATCTTTTTTAATAGAGTTAAGCTTGTTCCAAAAGTTTTCATACTTTTAACGAGTTTTGACTTTGGTCCCCATGCTTTTAACGAGTTTTGATTTTGATCCCTATATTTTTAATGAGTTTTAGTTCTAGTCCCTACATATACGCCATATTAGTCGTAGTTAGCAGTCCATGTTAGCCTACTTGACGGAGTTAACACCATATCAGCAAAGTTAACACAATTAAACTCATATCTAAGTCTTTTTGAAACTATGGCAACCAACGTTTTGAATAATATAAAGTATAAGAACAGAAAATAACAACAACAAAAAAAGTATCGGAACTAAAAATAAAACTAGTTAAAAATTTATGTACTTGGAGTAGATTTAAGAATTCTTATATTCCCCAAATTTTGACTCATTATACATATTTTTTATTTTAAAGAATTTAAATTTCGTGTGATCTATGACACGTTTTTTTTTTTTGACATGCATGATGACCAACTTTAATCAAAATGCATAAGATTCACAGAACTGATACTTTAAAAGTTTAGATACAGTTCTTATCTAATGTCAATAACAATTATCATTTTAAGTTGTTCTATATATATCAGGGATTAAAACGAGCCATCACAAAAACCAGTAATGCATTTGATGAAATACTAGAGAAGATAATTAGAGAGCATGAACATGCTATTAACTCTCCAAAGGACCGACAAGACTTCATAGACATACTTCTTTCATTGATGCACCACACAGTCGACGGACAAAATTATGGCATTGAACGAACAAACATTAAGGCCATTATATTAGACATAATTTTTGGAGCATTCGAAACTTCTTCCTCTATCGTTCTATGGGCCTTATCTGCACTTATAAAGCATCCAAGGGTTATGAGAAACCTTCAAGAAGAGCTGGAAACTGTGGTTGGAAGGAACAACATGGTGGAAGAGAAACACTTAGCAAAGCTTCATTATTTAGATATGGTGATGAATTGAAGGAGACCATGATATTATACCCTGCAGGTTCATTGCTCCCTCGAGAGTCAACAGAGGATACAGTAGTCGGTGGTTACTACTTGAAGAAGAACACTCGAATTCTTATCAATTTGTGGGCAATAGGAAGAGATCCTAAGGTGTGGTTTAATGCTGAGGATTTCTATCCAGAGAGGTTTGTTGAAAAGAATGTTGACTATCATGGACTTGACTTTGAGTTCATGCCATTTGGATCTGGTCGCAGAGGATGTCCTGGGATGAACTTGGGTTTGATTACAGTTAAACTTCTGGTAGCTCAATTGGTTCATTGCTTTAGTTGGGAGCTTCCATGGGGACTGGATCCCAATGACTTGGACATGAGTGAGAGATTTGGTTTGACAGTCCCAAGAGCCAAAAACTTGTGCGCTGTGCCAATTTCTCGTCTTAAGTCCCATTAAAATTTGTTTGAAGTGCCGTTTACTTATAACAAAGGATATTATATATTATTTTTTATTTGAGTAGGTGCACGGTTAGGATTATGTTACTTGCGAGGATATTTTCTGATGTTTTTTTGTTATTTAGTTAGTTGCACAGTTGGGTACCAGTCTTTTTTTTTTTTTTGGTCAAAAAGTTGGGCACCAGTCTGTGTATGTAAGCAATTTCCATATATATAAAGTTCCTTTTATCATCATCAATAATAAGCAAGCCTTTCAGTTTATTTTACTGTCAGAATACTAAAGTAACAACTGATGTACAATAATATGTTATGCAAAGCGGCTACCTTAATACTAAAATAGTCAGTAGGACGTGAGTTTTTGAAAAATACTAATATAGCACTGAACTAGTTCTATTAACAGTAAGAGATTGTTCCATGTATGTGTGACCAGCCTATACCTTGTTCTGATGCTATAGGATCACTTGGTTGGTCTCTGTTTTAATCTCAAGAAACTGGGATAAATAGAGTATCGTCTTAACATTTCCTATTTCCATCGTTGTTGAGAGCTAGTTGTACAAGCTTGATTCTTGGGATTTATACATGTTTATTTTTTTTTTTAAAAAAAAAAACTACATATGCATCTCATCTCTCCCTCCTTGAGCCGAGGTTACTCACTTGTGTTGCACGCGTGAGTAACCTCACACTTTCTCCTCTCTCTGTTCTATGCCTGTGTGTGATCACTACTATAAAAAGATTGAAAGGTGGCGCATATTTTGTGGTACTCCTTTAAACTGCCCTTTTTTTTTCTTTTTCTATTTAATTTTTTTTAAATTTTGGGGACCAGCTGTGGCCCCTGGTGGACCAGGCGCCACAGCTGGTCCTACCCAAGGTAAGGTAGGTGCCACAATTGGCCCCACCAACTGGTCCCCAAAATTTTAAAAAAATTAAATAGAAAAAGAAAAGAAAAAAAAAAGGCAGCTGTGTCACTTCTTTAAAGAAATGCCACAATTGGCTGGATGTGAATTTTCAACTCTCCCACAAATCAGATTTCCCTATTTTAACTTTACTTTTTATCTTTTCCCTCCCTTTTTCCTTTTTATTCCCTTTTCCTCAGCTCACGTTGACACCCCTCCCCCTGTAAAAGATATCACTTTCTCTTGCACAACAAAAACACACACTCGTCTTCTTCATTAAATTCTCTTGTCCCTTTTTCCATTTTTATTTCGTTCGTCCCCACTTTTGTCCCTAGTTATTCCTTTTTCTTCATACTCTCTGTCTCTCTTCCTCTTTTGAACCTCACTCCAGTTGATCCCTACTGCACTCCACAGATCACATTTGCTCATCCTCGTCACTCAAGCTAGCGTCACCAACGTAAGGAGAAGATTATTTCATTCTAGCTTGCTTTGTTTAATTTTTTTTTTAGTACAATCAAGATAAACCGTAATATAACGTTTGCCTTTTTGCTTTATTTAAATTTTTTGACCGACAAGCTTGCTTTTTTTAGTAATATTTTAATTTACTTAATTAGTTGTTGATATACTGTGTTCACATATCAAGTTCTTGTATTGTGATATTTTTTATGTTAGCTTTGGAGAGTATTAATGTAAGAACATTATTGTTGGGGAAATGACAATAAATATATTGTTGTGTATGTTAACCTCATGAAATTCTTGTTAGAATTGCACATTTCATCTTGTTTTTACCTCTCTTTGGGTATATTAGTGGGCGTTTGAGAGTGTTAAAGTTGATGAAATGTGCCTTTCTCATGTTGGGCACAGCAGAATGCAAATGTGGAGGACATTATTCACTAACTGCTATGAATGATTAACTGTGTTTGTGAGTTCTTTGTGTGAACTGATACAGATTCAATCATAGCTGGCCCAGAGAAAGCCACATGCAGTAAGAAGGAGGTGAAGAAAGTTGAAGCCATCAACCATGCTAAGGAAAGGCAAGCAGAGAGAAGAACAGAGCATAAAAGAGAAGGAGATGAACTCTGGAAGGAGCCTGGCTGCGGCCAATCTACTCATGGGCCGCGGCCAATAGCAGAACAGAAAGTCATGGGCCGCGACCAAGCATTCATGGGCCGCGGCCAATAGGAGCCAAGAGGAGGTCAGATGTTTACTGGCCGCGGCCAAGCACTCATGGGCCGCAGCCCAAAGATGAACAGAAGCTTGCTGGCCGCGGCCCACAGAGTCACTGGCCGCGGCCAACCCCCGCAACTGATGCTGTGCGTTCTGTCAAAAGAGGCACTATAAAAGCAAAATTGAGAGGTTGAAGAGGGGATCCCCTGATTGGGAAAGACTTAGGAAGCGGCTGCAAACGTCCTTGGAGCTTGGGCTTGCTTTAAATCAAGGAGAATCAAGTGGGATTGAAGATTGAAAGAGATTTCATCTCCATTTATCTTGATCTTTCTGTATTCATTCCCTTTCTCCATTGTGATTCTGATATGGCTACATTGAATGCTGATATCTGTGATTTGTTTTTGAACATGAGTAGCTAGGTTTTTCATTCTAGGATTGTTCTACACCTTTGTATGGATTAAACTTGAATCCTTCTTTCTTTTAGTAGCTAATGATATATATGTGTTAATTCTTCCCTGTTTTCACTGATATTCGTGACTGGCCAGCACTATGGATAATCTGTTCAATTAGATTAAGCTTGAGAAAGTTAGTTTAATTGTAGAACTTGGGTAGAATTATACTAGACTTGACGTTTAAGAATTAAATGGATGGTTTGTTAATAACATAGAGATATAGTTATTAACCTAGTATTGTCAAATTAATGAGGCTATGTAATGATTATTTTCCCTTAATTATAGCAAGAGATTGTGTATGTTAATGGAGGATATAAATTTGGTTATGACTCGAGAGAGCTTAATCAATTGCTAGTGAACCTTAGACTGACATATATATACTCCATGAAAGTATCCTTGAAGAAGAAGGAAATTAAGTTTATGAAATACAAAGGGAACGAACAATCCTAGGTTTATTATAATTGATTGAATTCACAAGAGTCATAGTTTTGTTCAGCAATTTTTAGTTTTTATCACAATATCTTTTGCAATTTCTTTTTCCACACTCAACAATTTGTCTTGGTTCAACTTAATCAAATACATTAAGCCCATTGTTTGACTAATTTGTTACTCAAATCCTCGAGGGAACGATCTTACTTATCACTTTATTATTTGACGTGATCCGAGCACTTGCGGTAGCAAACAGTGTAAGAACATTATTGTTGGGGAACTTGAATTTTAAATGTGAAAATTATATATATATATATATATATAATAGGTTGAAATATAAAATAGAAAGATTGACAATTTGAGAGATGATAAACATGAAAGCAACTCATTTTATATAAAGCTTCACAATCAGGAAGCATAAAAAAGGGCCACAGGAAAGAAAAGAAAAAGAAAAAGCAAAAAAAAAAGAACCCTCCTGTGGCGCTTGCTGACGTAAGCGCCGCAGTAGGACCCCCTCCTGTGGCACTTCCTCTAACAAGCACCACAGGAGGGTATTTTTCTTAAAAAAAAAAAAAATTTAATGTTGTGACGCTTGGAAGCGCCACAGCTTTTTTTAGTGATGTCCAGATATGTGGTACTTCCCTAACGCCACAGTTAATACAATTATAAGCGTCACAACTTTAGTTTTTTGTAATAGTGGATGCTTGGGTATTTGGGATTAGCAAGTTAGTGATTGGACCTCTTTTTAGATTCCCTTAACTAGCAACCAATGGCACTAAATCACAATTGTGCAAGGAATTGAGAAGACAAAAAATATGCTCAATTTTGATACAGATTATGTTAAATAATTTTAAAAGTTATAATTATATATTTTTAATACAAAAGTGATCAGTTTATTTTTTTAAATAATTATTTTGATAGATATTATGCTCTAAGTTAATGATGTGATGAAACTATAATGTTCGTAAATTAATAGTAAATTTCATCAAGTTTATAATGAGACTTGATAATAATTTAAATTCAGTATTTCAAAATTCTTATGATTTTTTGGCTGAAAAATATTCTTCCCAAAAGGCCAAAACATCAATATCGGTTCTTCAATTCAAAATTAGTAAATCCTGCCCTGCTTCTTTTCTGACATTCGTGTTCCGGGGTATCTCCTGCCGTCAAAACATAAAGCTTGTTTGGTATGGAGGGGAGGGGAGGGGAATGGATGGGAGGGGGAGTGTGCCTAAGAACAAATATTTAGAGTTGGATTTAAAAATATAGAGAGGTGGGGTCGTTAGTTTTTAATTAATTTTTTTTACTCTTTAATCTTATATCTTCTCTTTACTTACATTTTATCATCCTACTTTTCTAATTTTTTAAAATTCAACTAATAAAAATTTTCTTTCCCTTCTGTTAACTCTTAGAAATTGATAATATTTCAGTATATTTTTTTTTCTTTTTAATCATTTTTGGATTCAAATTGTGCATATAAAGAGTTTATAGAAAAAAATGTATAAGTCAAAGTATCATGCCAAAGTTAAATAAATTCTTACATATAAATCATACGATTTGTGCCTCATCAAAAGAAATGAAGAACTTATAGATTCTTTTTCTCTTGTAGGAGGATAGAGACACTACATGAGCTAAAAAAGGGCCATTGAAGTCAAGGAGATGACAAAGAACCAGCTAAATTGGAAGGAAAACAATTGAGCAGGATGCCTGGGCAACTAACACGGTTGTCGAGGTGAACGAGTATCAAAGTTTCTGAGCAAAAAGTCTCGGCAACTAACATGGTTGTCGAGGCGAATAATAGTTTAAAGCAAGGAACGAAAAACCGGACCGGGCAATGAACTGGTCACAGTACAGGTTCAAGGGTTAATGGGTCTAACCGGTAGTTGAACCGGTCATATTAAAATGTTATAATTTATTAGTGGTAATATATATTAATATATTTTTAAACTTCTATAGATAAAAAGGAAGATTTTTAGAAAAAAAAATACTTAAAATCTATTAGTATGAGTTATAATGCATATACTTATGCAATGATATCTCCTTTTTTATAATTATTATATTTTTTTAAATAATTTTTTTCATTATCTTCTTCATTTTTTTAGATTTATTCTTTCTTTACCTATTTTTCTCTTCATTTTGGTCTTCAACTTCCAATTTGCCCCTAAAAAAAGCAAAAAAAAATTAAAAAGAAAAAAGAAACCGGTCTGACCGGTTGAACCACCGGTGTTACTGGTTTTAACCGGTTCAACCGGTTTCAGATTGGTTCGACCTGTTCTCCGGTTCAATCATCAAACCGGACCGGACCACTGACCGTTCACGGTTCAACCGGTCGAACTAGCAGGTCTGATCCAGTTTTTCGTACAATGGTTTAAAGTTAAAAAAATTGTGTGTAAGTTGTTTTTGTTCTTATTGCAATTATTATTTCAGTTTTATTTTAGTTGTGTTTATCTCCTTTATTCAATCAGCCACGTGGCATTTGATGGAAGAGAGAATCAATGAGAATGATGCTGAATTAAATATCAGAGAAGAAGTACGGCAGCGTTTTGTTAAAGAGGTGAATATGTGTGGCACATTTTGGGATCGGGCTTCATATTTCTCACCTAAGAATTGGAAGGAGAAAAACCTAAACGAATGAAAAAGAGAAGCTACGGGTGAATCGGAAAAAAAAAAAAAAAAAAGAGGAAACAGAGCAGCCGACATTCAGAGCGAACTAGAGAGGAGCAGCGGCGGGAGAGGTTGAAGGCTGGACCTGGGGAGGGGATGTCATGGACTGAAGTATAAAGACGTTTGGCCTGCCCAATTATTCCATCAATGCTTGAGAGCACATGTAACTTTATAAGTTATAATTAACTAGGGAAAATTATACCCAGTCCCAAGGAAGAAAAAATACCATTGCGAGGACCCAGAAAATCTCAAAATCACTAGCATGTCTCAAGGGACATGACGGTAATACAATGTCATTATCCAATTACTATTTGCCCTCAGGTAAAATTGAAGGAAAAGGGGAGCGGCGTCCGCTCGTTCCCACAAGCATCTTGCGATCGCAACTCTATGTGTGACTCGTTGCCGCTTGTCGTCTTCAACGAGTTCCTAGTCATTGGCTCATTGCTGTGCTCGCCAGTCCTCGTTGCGCCCCTCTTTCATCAGTGCAAGATCCTGAGAGCTTTCACCCACTCTCAGATTTGTCTTCATCATGTTTAGTTAGGTATTTGTTTTTCTCGTTTTCCCTTTCAATCTTCGTTTTTGTCGCTGGTATGTAGGTGGAAGTATCTCTCTTTGGTTTGTATTTGAAATAAAATTTATCGATCCTTTATATGTCTATGTCAACTTGTTCTTTCTCTGGTACGTGATGTTGTTAGACACTAGCAAAATGTCGTCTTGCAGAAATAGTTGTCTCAATCTTATTGTGGAGTTTCCTGGATTTTTAAGATTGTTTTCCCAGTAGCCGAGAGGAGAATGATTCAAAATTCAAACGAGGACCTGGAAACCTCTTAGAAGATTCAAGGTTTAGTTTTGATATATCTTGTTCCTTAATCTTACCCATATGCTTTTCTAGAGTAAACGATATTGTTTTACCTTCTACATATGTATGTGTCAGTTCCTTTCTTGTTTGTTTTTGGAATGATCAATAATTTTCTATTTCTTGATGGGTATTTTGGAGAAGGGTAGAGGGAGATTGCCTTGATTAACTAACTTGTTTTGATGACATTACCATGTGTACAAAGTCCTCCTCCTGTTCTTGCTTATAGTGATGGAAAATATTTACAACTTACTATGGTAAATTTTAGTTAGATTTGTTTGGAAGAAAAAATCACATCTTGTCTATAAAGTTTATCAAATTTGATTTTATTTGAAATAATTTGAATTTTTTAACGTTTTTTAACTAGAAAATTTAACATTTAGGGTCATTATTAGATGTAACTGTCATAGATCCAGCCCCAATAAGTAATGAAGAGCCCAAAATACCAAGGAAAAGCCTAAGGATCAAGAAGACGACTTGGAAAATACGCGAAATGGCTGATGGTAAGGCTATATATATAGAAAGGACAAAATTGGTTAGAGGGGTGGGGAATATTTTGGATTGCCTTCTCTCTGACGAATCCTCCGTACTCTTTTTCTTTGTGCCTTTCTTTTTCTACCAACCTTTTCTGTTCTTTCTCTGTACCATCGATATCAGATTGTTATTTTCATGTTTCTAGCTCTGTAATCATACGACTCTTTGCAGTACAAATACAATGTCTATTTAGAGCTATATATATCTTGCATTAATCGTTGTTTGAGTATTTAACGTTCCAGTAACCTAATCCTTTTCCATTATCCACTTACCTAAAGTCTCCTTGAATTGGTAAAGTAAATTAAGAATTTTTCACCTGAATTCTCTCCGATTTGATACGTTTTTATTTTTTTATGATTATGCCATTAGCATTTTGGGACTCTCTCTTTCTTTTCAACAAGTTGAGTTTCTTAGTTATTGTTTTCATTTATTTTGGACTTCTTACTGTCATGTTTTTGGACATAAACTAGTGGATGGGGCTACATTATTTATTGCCTCCCTAGTTTCTGGATGTGAAAATGATGTGGAGAATTTTTTTCTTAAAATTCATGATGACTTTAACAGGAAGGTGAACCAGCAAATCTGAATGGCTCAAGAACTCAAAATGGTGTGTGCTTGACTGATTCTATTGATAGTCGCAATACATCACTGTCCACATCCAGATCGACTGACAATGATCAATAACTAGATGGCCAAAGAGAAAAAGAAAATCTTGGTTTCAAAACAAGGAAGTTTTTCATTGTGTGGAATATTCCGTGAGGCTGATCCTACTTCCAAAACTTGCAAAAATCCTAATCCATATAGACCCATGTCAAAGACATTTGTATGTTTTGTACTTGCAATCATAGCGTATGATGTGTATGTATTTGGAAGTCCTTTTTTATTTTTGTGTATAATGTCACTAGATCCACCTAGAGTTAGTGATTACAGATGCAACTTGTATAGTTTTTTTTTTTTTGGATGGGTTGCTAAAATGTGTATATACATAAAAGATGCATACAAGGTTCTAATTTGAATATAATGTTGTATATTCTGATGTAATAAGAGTTAACACCAGTGATTGACAATTGCAAGGGCATGTATTGACAACTATGTGCATCCATTGACAAGTCTGGGAACTAAAATAACAACTCTATTTATGTCCAAAATTTTGGTCAATTTTACTTAAAGTATTAGGTCTACATTATATGAAATTATAGCCAAAACGTTGTCTATTAACTTATATAGCTGTGATCAGAATATGTAAGTTGTAATTAAATTAGAATTAAATGGCAGGTTTATCATATTTTGAATTATATTTTGAAAACTGTAATAACCTCATGTACTAGTCATCATCAATGTCAACTGTCAACCTACAAAATCACTTGTCATTTACAAGTAAACCAATAATATTAACAACTATTGTTATACCTAGTAACAACATATTTTGTCTTTACACAATAGACTAATCAATTGTTGCCCATGTAGTTGTCAGCACATGCTCCAGAACATGTCTGTCCCTGTCCTTTCACTTGTCAATCAATTCTGATTCAAAATCTGATAAACCTACATATAATTCTAATTTAATTACGGTTTACATATTCTGATTGCAATTATACAAGTTTGTATGCAATGTTTTGGTAATAATTTCATATAACTTTATATTAATTAGGTGGGCATATTATTTGGGCAAGTAAAAGAGTTCTCAATGTCAGCTTCCTCACTTGTCAACAAGGCACATAGACTTGTCAATGGATGCCTATACATTTATCAATGGACGCATATGGACTTGTTAATGGATACTCATGGATTTATCAGTATAATCCCCTGCACTTGTTTATATAGCAGAATTCAGATTATTCTCTGATAACTTATTATTATAATTTCATATTAAATTTGTGTACATTATTTGGGCAAACAAAAGAATTGTCACTATCAGCTGTCTCACTTATCAATGTGACACATGAACTTGTCAATGCAATTCCCAGCACTTGTTTATAATCTGGATACAATTGCTTTAATTTTAATAACTAGTCATATACAAAAGTTCCGCATAATCTTAATTAACCACTAATATCAAATCAATACAATTAGTCCATAGATTGATCATAAATTAAATTTAAAAAAAACATGTCATGAATATTCATGACTACTCCTATGTACAATCGAACTTATAATCCTATTTTGTTCTCTTCCTCTTACTGTTCCCTTGCACTAAAGACATTATTTTATCACCATGTATGTTCTTTGAATAATGAGTCACAAGCCACTACAAGAACACAACCTTCAATTTATGGAGTTCTTGAATTGAGTAGGATGGCATGGTGTAACCGTCACCACCTTACTCAGTTCCATCTCACATCTATAACCAAAACAGTAAATGCACTCCACAAGAGTCCCTGTAAATAATATTCCATAACATCAAACCAATAACCAAACCACATAGCGCACAATGTAATAAAATTAACAACAGCCATAAAGTAAACTCACGTATCATATTGAACATATACTTTTGCCCAAGCCACTTCTTTTTCAGTATGTCAAACAACTGTGGCTTCACTGCACGAAGCATTTCAAAGAAAGAATTTACCTGAAATAATCAGATTTTCATACAAAAATCCCAAACAAATTCGTGCAAGGGTGGAAGTGAACTAAGAATACTTAAAACGAGGCAGTAACAACAACTAGCAAACTCGGTAGTATAAATATAGTAAAAGTCACTTAACTCTAGAAATTGAGCAGTATTAAATTTACATTTACATAATTAACTAAAAATATTTTAGTCTTGTTCTTGTAAAGAAAATAATGATCTATTGAGTCCTCCCAATTTAAAGGTCCTTAATCTTACATATGGCCTTGAAGTGTATCCTCCCTATTTATTATTTCTGTCCCTAATTATGCTTTAAGTTTAGGAAGGCAGATGTGGACTACAAACAAGGCAGGTAAACAAAGTATATAACACCATATATCTAACCCACATATCAATCAGAAAAAGGTGAAGTTTAATTATATGAGATCATCTTCTGAGGAATCCACCTGGTAAGACACCTTTTAACTTCTTTCCATACACAAGGCAGGAGAGCTGAACCCACCGGAGGCCAACTAATGGTAACAGCAATATAAAGAAGCAACCAGATGAACCATTGACTTTACCGAGTTAACTGTCCTAAATATCTCATGAAAGGTGCTACAACATCAAGGGGCATGGCATCACCTTGCATACTTGGAGTTTCTGTGATGCTTGGGGCAGCATCGTCACAGTTTGGAGCTCCCAAACTTTGCAGAAGAAGAACAAAGTCTGTGACAGCTATGGCGACAAGCTGAGTGATGGGGCGACGAACTAGGGCTATCGGGGAGAAAGGTGCAACGTTTCCTCGATGGCATGACAGCAAAAGGTGACGGCGACAAGCTCAGCTTGATGGGGCGACAACCTAGAGCTATCAGGGAGAGAGAAGAAGAATTGGAGGTTTTGAATTATCTGCCTTTTCTAAGTTTCACTAAAGGGTAATTGGGCCTTTTCACAATTAGATTATATTACGTAAAGGTCTCATGGGACTTGTCTGTAAATTAGAGATTTTAAGGGATTTTAGATCAATATTTTCTCTATCTTGGGACCTCAGTAAAATTTTTCCAATTAATTTATTCGCCGGTTAATTTATTCGCCATATTAATTAATCAAACAAGTTTATTGTATAAAATCCAAACATGACAAGCCCATTTTCTTGAACCGTATCCAAAGCAAACAATCAAACCTTTTTTTGTTTTTTCCACATAGTAGTATAAATGTTTTAGGCAGACCCATTACCAACTTGCACACTTGTATGGGTTTTTTCTCCATTTAATATTTCAACAATCTCTATCCGAGGGTGAGATTTACTCTTTATGGGAAAGAGCTTTTCATTGGTCCAATTATGAGCGGACTTTAAACAGGGAATTAATTGCCGATTCATATCGCCTGGTTGCTTTCGAGTTATTTAGTTGGCTAATCTGTAAATCAAGTTTCTCAACTCATAAGTTTAAGCAAAAGTAAGACGTAAATTTAAATTGCCCATTTGAATCATAAAGTGATAAGAGTTTACTCTTATTAATAAATAAATATTAAAAACATGCTATTAAATAATTAACATATTTAAAATAATAATGATTTCATTTAAATATATTTTAAATGTAAATAATTGAAATCAAACAATCAATATTCATAGTTTATCACACTCAATAAATTGTTTTTATAAAGTTTGTATACAAAGCCTCTAAATATAATTAAATTTAATTAGCTAACATGAGTTTAAAAGAAAGTTAACATGATATTTATGAGTTTGAAATGTAAAAATGGTGACCTCGGTGGATGAATTTATGAATTTAATTAAAAGTGAGTTAATATAATTTTGTAAGTAAGAGATGAAAAATTTATAAACTTTATGAGTCAGAGTTTGACACCATGCTAATTAATCAATGCAATTCCTTGTCAAAAAATCGAAACACAACAAAGTGTGTGTTTGGAAGAGCTTATTTTTGGGCAATAAGTGCTTATAATTCGTGATTCACGGTATACGAGGTAAGTATGTGAGAGGAGTTTTTTCTCGGCTTACGTAATAAGTGCGTTTTTACTGTGCAAAAAGCTTTCCCAAACATGCACAAACCCGGCCATTTTCTTGTACTAGCCCACTAGCTAGGTCCCTTCCGTATCCAAAGCAAGCAATCAAACATGATTCCTTCAATATTAGCGTTCCCTGCTATCTTCTTTGTATCTCACATTCATAATCGTTATATCCACTCCCGTACTCTATCAAAAATAATAAATATATGAAACAAAAAATTAAGTTCCTTAAAAAAAACAAAAAAAATTAAGATCTTATAGTAGTATATAGAACTAAAACAAGCTCTGTTTTTTTGGGGTTTCTCCATATATAGGATCAAGAACCAGTTTCTTGTTCAATTAGTTAAACTAGTTGGTCCAATCCAATTTTTTGAACATTAATATATTTTAAAAATTGTATTGGACCGACAAGTTTTAAATAAATCTTGTACTCTCTTAATCCTTTTTATAAGTAACTTTTTCCTTATATCTCAAAATTTAAACTATCATTTTTTTTCACCCCTATTAAATACACATCTTTATATTAATTATCCCTCACTCACTACTAATTTTCTTTCATTTACTCATTTATTACATATTTCTCTCATATTTTATACTCATATTCTATCATATTTGTTATTCATTCTCTTTCTTATGCCCTTTTTATAAATAATGGCATATTTAGAATAAACATGATATTTTTGACACTTTTATTGTTTGTAAATAATCTTAACTGTCAGTTTATTTTGCTCAATAAAAATATAAATTATTTAAAAAAAAAGGACAGGAGGGAGAAGCAATCTTTACCGAGAAGCCACCAAACGACATCCTTGATTAAACATGACGTCTAGAAATTAAGGCATAGACCAAATCCAAAATGTGGTAGTTGAAATGATCAATAATTAGAAAAGGTGCCATTATTTCGAAGATCATTGATTGAACACGGTTAGATCCGTTGCCGCCCAATTAGTGTATTGCTATGATATGGGGAACCGGTTTGGTCCTTTTCTCATAAAAAAAACGGACGGTCCTTTTTTTTCCGTAGTCGTGGATTAAAATGGTTTAGATTTAATATTTTATAAAAATATTTTTATTATATTAGTATATTAAAAATATTATTATAAAAATATATTAAATCTAGACCGTTAAGATATTAATCTAACGATCTAGAGAAAGAAAAGAATAATCATTTTCTTTCTAAGAAAAGGACCGAAGCCGTTTCCATGATCTGAAGCTTTCCTCGTAGCATGTGTCTTGGCGAGTGACTATTGTTCATAACCAAAAGAAGTTTTTGACCTCACAATTCTGAGTATACTATTTTTTATTCTATTATAAGTGACTTGTATTATATTCTTGCAAACTAAGAAAAGCATAAAATGAATAAATTTGTTCATATTTATCCTTATTTATGAAAGGGTACATTTTCTCTCATATCTTTTATCTCTGAATTTACACCTCTCTCTCTTCTCTCTTTCCCATGTGTCCAACCAATAGTGAATAGGAGTAAATTTGGCAAAACCTTATTCATTTCCCTACACGTGACTTATATTTTGAACAAAACTTTTTGAGTATAAGTGACTTATAAAAAGGTACAGAGTGGTATATATCAAGGGCTAGCCGCAATTCCAGCTTATCATTTACTCTTTTTTGTTTATCATATTTATAATGTATAGATAGAAGTTTTTATTTATTTATTTATCCATTACATTATTAAAATTTTTTATATTAATATACAATTTCATCCTTTATTTATTATTGTGAAAACTTTATTTCTCATGAAATTTAATGTATATCAAATAGGAATACACTTGAAAAAACTGTTGCGTTTTTTTTTCCCAAAACACACACATTGAAGATCGAAATGCATACCTCCTCCTCAATGTTGTAGGCATATTGTGCCATCAAGGCGGGGAGCTTTACAGAGTTGTTAAATTTTAATTCAGAGTTAATTATGCAATTTGAGATTTTTATCTATTTCGGTAAAAATATTTAGTGTCACTATAAAAAAAAAGGTATTTCGTAGCGGTGCACTTGTAGCGGTTATATTAAACCGCTACAAATTATAGTATTTGTAGCGGTTTTTTCCTAAACCGCTAAAAATTTGTAGTGGCAAGAATCTTTGTAGCGGTTTCCTAGAAAAAACCGCTACAAATTTGGTGCGAAATTCCCGCCAAAACTTGTAGCGGTTATTTTGTAGCGGTTAATGCACATAAACCGCTACAAAATACCAAAGGTCAGAATTTTGTAGCGGTTTTCAGTAAAAACCGCTACAGAATTTCAAGAGCCTCCAAATTTGTAGCGGTTCTGGGCAATAACTGCTAGAGAATTTCAAACGTTGTGAAGATTTGTAGCGGTTATTGTAGAACCGCTACAAATTTGGATATTTGTAGCGGTTAGAGTAGCGGTTATTTGTAATAACCGCTACTAATATCCGGCCTATTTAAACCCCTCACCTCCTCCATTTCTCATTTTGCTCATTTTGTTTCGTAGGGTTTCTCTGAGTGGTTTATTCGATATTTGAGCGTTCAGACGAGTTTATAGGAGTTTTTGGTCAGTATTCCGCAGTATTTACACTTGAGGTACGTATATAACACGTATTTTTATTTATATTTGTATTTTTATTATATTTTTGTATAATAATGGACTAAATTTTTTTTTTATTTTTACAGTTGATATGGCTTCAGGACAGGATAAGGGGAAGGCCCTTGTGCCCCCCAGACCGACTTTACGGGGTGGCAGCAGCCGGGCAGGGGGCAGAGGGAGGGGGCAGCGCGCAGGCAGGGCTACCGAGGCATCTCAGCCCATCCCCTCACAGGATCCGCAGACGATCCCACAGGCGACGACCGCAGCTGAGGTGCCTGAGGTGGAGGTGCCAGAGATTAGCATTGAGGACTTCCTCAACGAGGAGGAGTTCGAGATCCCGATTAGTGGGTTCAGGGAGATGGAGCAGTTCCTCGATGAGGAAGAGGCTCGAGAGCCGTCTTCGCGGTCCACTGGGTTTGAGGTGCAGGTCGAAGGTAAATTATTTAATTTTTTAACTTTTTAACTTTGAATTATAATTTATCTAACATGCGGTCAACTGTGCAGATGAGCAGGGGAACGTGTCGACGAGGAGGCTGGATGTGGCCGGTCTGAACAGCATGGACCGGTCCCTGCGAGTTGTAGTGCCGTGGAATGAGGGCACTGACCAGCCGATCCACAATGGGGGTCACCTGCTCAACCGCTTCCTGAGCGACCTGGGATCGAATTGGATGCGGTTCCCCCTTCACTTCCCGACCTGGAGGCACATTCCGAGGGGGCCGAAGGACCAGGCTTGGGAGGAGGTGATTCAGGTAATTAAAACTATTCAATTAATATTTTTTTAATTAATTCTATTTAATTATATTTTTTAAATTATGATTTTTAGTATTATTGATATTTAAATGTATTTTTTTCAGCTGCGGTTTGCCATCCGGGCCAACCGGAAGAGGTACGCCCTCGTGAAGATGAGCGACGCCTGGAGGAACAGGAGGAACCGTCTGTTCCACAGTGTGGATGGGGACGGGACGATGCCTCTGGAGCAGCTGCAGGAGAGAGTCCCGGACGGCGTGCCGCCGGACGACTGGGCGTGTTTCGTCCAGTTCAGGAGGAGCCCTCAGGCGCAGGTAATGTATTTATTATATTTTTGATATATAATTTTCTAATTGTTAAATATTAAATTATAATTTTAATTTAATTTGTATTTAATTTCAAATTTTATAATACATTTAATTATTTGTTTTTCCAGGAGCTTTCTCAGAGGAACGTCGCGATCCGGGCGCAGCAGACGATCCACCACACAGCAGGATCGAAGACCTTTGCTGTGACCTACAGCGAGCTGGTAACTTTTCAAGTGCTTCACTTACTTTTAGCTGATTATTTCATAATACTAATTGTTTTGTAATTGTTTCAGGAGACGAGGGCACAGCAGGAGAACCGTCAGAAGGACTATGCGGAGCTGTACGCCATCACACACAGACACCGTGACGGGACTGCGACCTCTCAGCAGGCAGAGGCGGCGATTGTAAGTTATTTTATTATTATATTTTTTATAAAATCAAGTTAATAATGAAAAATAGTAATTATTAATTGTTTCATAAAATGGCAGGAGCGGATGCAGCTGTCGCATGCTGAGCTGCGACAGACCCAGCCTGAGGAGTCACAGGGGTCAGTGGACCCGACGGCTCCTCTGAAGGCGGGCCTTAGTCAGCCTGAGCACCCCGGACGAGTGCGGGGGATGGGGATAGGCGCCAGACCCAGCATGATCTACGGCAGGAGCGCCGCCTCTGCGGCTGGCAGCTCTAGAGGGGTCAGACGTCGGAGGGACGAGTCGATTGACCAGCTGCGGTCAGATCTGGAGCAGACGCAGCAGCAGATGGCGCAGCAGCAGCAGCAGATGGCGCAGCAGCAGCAGCAGATGCTGCAGGTGCACGCAGATACGATGTACGCTCAGCAGACGCAGTGGCGTGAGATCGTGAACACCATGCTCAAGGAAGCATGGCGGCGCCTGTTCCCGAATGAGCAGCATCTAGCGGTTTCCCCTGTCCCTCACTACGTCGTCCCGAGTACTGCTCCTCCTCCTACTGCTCCTCCTCCTGCTGATGACGATGGTGCGGTTCAGTTTGCGCAGCGGCCCAATCCAGCGGCATCTGAGAGAGCCCCACCTGAGGGAGCACCAGAGGATCAGCCCCCAGCTCCTTAGTTTAGGACATTTTCTTTTCTTTTAAACATTTGTAAATATTTATGAGATTTTATTTCAGAATTTTCTTATTGTGTTTTATATAATTATATTTATATTATTATATCGCATTGAAATAATTTATAAATGATTTAAATCTAAATTTAAAAAAAAATAAATTATATATATATTTGTAGCGGTTTTAGGATAAAACCGCTACAAATGTATATATTTGTAGCGGTTTTAGGTTAAAACCGCTACAAATGTATACATTTGTAGCGGTTATTAGTACAGAACCGCTACAAATATATAATAATTTTATAAATTAAATATATATATAATTTATTTTTTTAAATATATTTTAAAAAAATAAATTATATATACATTTATAAATAATTTATAAATGTATATTTGTAGCAGTTTTGAACACGTAACCGCTACAAATTTACTTATATATTTGTAGCGGTTTCTCTTCAGAAACCGCTACAAATATATATGTTTGTAGCGGTTATACACTAATAACCGCTACAAAAACTCAAATCATTTGAATTTTCAAATTTGCCGCCTTTGTGCACATTTGTAGCGGTTATCTTATGTATAACCGCTACAAATTATAAAATTATTTTTATATTTAATGTCCAACGGCTTTAATATTAGTAGCGGTTTTATATAGATAACCGCTACTAATAGGTTGAACATTAGTAGCTGTTATAGATATAAAACCGCTACTAATACTCAACAAGTACACTTTGAATTTCCCACCAATTAACGGCTTGAATATTAGTAGCGGTTTTATATATGTAACCGCTACTAAATTATAAACGTTGGAATTTCTGTAGCGGTTGTTGTAGCGGTTTAATAACCGCTACAAAGTTATAAACGTTGGATTTTCAGAATATAAGGTTCTAGGCATTCGTCATTATCTTCTCACTCATCTTCTTCTCTATACTTTCTTCTCTCTCACTTGTAGCTATGGATAAATCATGGATAAGGTTGCCGCGCAATTCTCCTGAATATTTGTACGGATTAAACAGTTTCTTAGATTTCGCATTCACTCACGCCAGCTGTAACGGCAAGATCGTCTGTCCGTGTCGGAAATACAAGTTCAAGAAGTGGCATCCATGAAATGTTGTGAAGGAAAATTTGCTTGTGAAGCCTTTCCCTGAGGACTATACGTTATGGGCAGTTCATGGTGAGAAGGCCGGCATTAGATACGATGAGGCTCTTCCTCAAAGTTCTCAAGTAGGCGTTCAAGTAGATGAAGATGATCCTGTGAATGATGCTGTGCGTGATGCGTTTGGAGTTCAAGGTGACAACTTCAACGAAGAAGTGCACGGCTCTGAGTCGGCTTTTATGGGGAATGAAGCAGCTCGGGATTTTTTCAGCTTGATGGATGAGGCAGATCGTCCTTTATATCAAGGTTGTCGCAAATATTCTAAATTATCTTTCTTGATCAAATTGTATCATATCAAGTGCTTGTGTGGGATCACGGATAAGGAGATGTCGATGTTGCTCGACTTATTACAAGATGCATTCCCCGACGCCGAGATTCCCACAACCTTCTACGAGGCCAAGAAGATCATCAACAGGTTGGGGTTGAATTATCAAAAGATTGATGCGTGCCCAAATGATTGTATGCTGTATTGGGGAGACGATTCCAGCAGGGAGACGTGCAAGATATGTCACACATCTAGGTACAAGACAATTCGGAAGGGGAAAAAGCAGAAGAAGAAACCTGCAAAGATTCTCAGGTATTTCCCTCTGAAACCTCGTCTACAAAGATTATTTACGTCGTCTAAAACTGCTGAGCACATGAGGTGGCATGCCGTTGATAAAAACGAAGACGGTAAATTAAGACATCCGCGGGATGCAGCTGCTTGGAAAACGTTTGACAACGACTTTCCAGATTTTGCGACTGACCCCAGAAATGTCCGGCTTGCGTTGGCGACCGACGGTTTCAATCCTTTCGGGAATCTTAGCACAAGTTACAGCATTTGGCCGGTAGTCTTAGTTCCCTACAACTTTCCCCCTGGATGTGTATGAAACAAAGCTCTTTCATTATGTCTATGATCATTCCAGGCAAAAAGGCACCGGGCAATGACATCGATGTGTATCTCCAACGGTTTTTGCGGAATTGCTTGACCTGTGGAATGTCGGCTTGGAGACGTACGACGCTCACAGCAAGACTTTGTTCAACATGCGTGCAGCCTTGATGTGGACGATCAGTGACTTTCCTGGCCTTGGCACATTATCTGGTTGGAACGTGCACACTGGGTCGGCGTGTCCGGCTTGCAATTTCGACTCTGACGCACTGCGCCTTCCCCACAGCCGAAAGTGGTGCTTTATGGGGCATCGGAGGTTTCTCGATGGAACGCATAAGTTCAGATTGCAACGGAATCGCTTCAATGGGAAACTAGAGAAAAGAGGACCACCTCAAACTTTGTCCGGTACAGATATCTTACAGCAGCTTGAGCATGTTGACTTCAAGTTTGGAAAAAGTGACGGTTCAGTACAAACTCGCCAAAAGACGCGCAGGACTTCGGCGCCTCAGCAGTGGAAGAAGATAAGTATCTTCTTCACGCTTCCGTATTGGAGATCTAATTTACTTCGCCACAGTCTTGATGTAATGCACATTGAAAAGAATGTCTGCGACAATGTGCTGTATACGCTGCTTAACGAACCCGGCAAGACAAAAGATCACCTTCAAGCTAGGAAAGATTTACGCGACATGGGAGTTCGTGAAGACGCTTGGCCAGATGAGAATGACAGATTTACACCGGCAAAGTTTTCCCTCACAAAACCGAACAAGGATGTGTTCCTCGCGACGTTGAAGAAATTAAAAGTTCCTGATGGGTATTCAAGCAACATTTCTCGATGTGTCGACTTGCAAGCTCGAAAGGTTGCTGGCCTGAAGAGTCACGACTCACATGTTCTTATGCAGCAGTTACTCCCTCTGGCTATAAAGAATACACTTCCTCCCGATGTTTCCATCGTTTTGGTGGAACTTTGTTCTTTCTTTCGGAAGTTGTGTTCTAAGGTTTTGATCGTTGAGGAGCTCGATCAGCTGCAGTCGAAAATCATTCTTACGCTTTGTCACTTGGACATGATCTTTCCTCCGTCCTTTTTTACTGTGATGGTTCACCTCACAGTCCACCTCGTTCATGAAACAAAGCTCGCTGGACCAGTACAATATCGTTGGATGTATCCGATTGAGAGGTACTCTTATTAAATATGTGCTTTCATTTATTGTCCGTATTTAATGTTTGCTCGTCGTCCTTTTCATCATTTTATATCAATTTTCTCTTCTGTACTTCGTAGGTTCCTTGGGAAATTAAAATCTTACGTGAGGAATAAGGCGTGGCCAGAAGGTTCTATAGCTGAAGGCTATATAGGGGATGAGGTGCTATATTTTTGCTCAAGGTACTTTGATGATCTTGAGACGGCTTTCAACCGCCCGCCTCATGTTGACGATTGTCCTGAACCTGCGCCGACATCAGGAGAATTTATCCCTCGTGTTGGTAAACCAGTTGGAGCAACTGAGAACTTCAAACTAACGGCAACTGAGAAGTTCCAAGCACATAGACATGTCTTGATTAATTGCACTCAAGTTGAGCCTTTCATACGGTAAGAATTGTACACTCACATGTATGTTATTCGATCTATATCTTTCGTAACATTTCTCACTTTCATTTCACTAACGCCTTTCCATTATTAATTGCAGGGAATTCAGAAGTCATGTCAAGCGTCAGCTCAGGATCCGTACACAGACATCCTCGGAAGTTGATAGGAGGGTCCACAGAGAATTCCCGGGCTGGTTTACTTGCAGAATACTAAATGACCACAACCCACACTCACCGGATTTCAGAGCTCTCGCAATCGGCCCTCTTGATCATGCAAAACGGTTTACAGCATACAATGTCAATGGTTTTAAGTTTTGTACGGTTTCACGGGATCAGGGATTGCAAACACAGAATTCGGGTGTTTATGGCACATTTGGGACAAGGAGTTATGCGAGCAGCAGTGACGCCAACATGCAGTTCGGAGGCGTCCCTTACTATGGCAAGCTTCTTGATGTGATCGAGCTTAATTATCAAGGCCGTTTCACCGTGACGCTGTTCAAGTGTTTGTGGGCAAATACCACGACTTCTCGGGGACTGACAACTGACGACCTAGGGATCACATAAGTCAATTTCTCATGCCCGATTCATACTGGTATTTCTCAAGATGATGAGCCGTATATTCTAGCTTCAGAGGCACATCAGGTTTATTATGTCGAGGACGAGCGGCATAGGGATTGGCACATGGTCGTTCATTTAAAGCCAAGAGACCTTTACGACATGGGTGAAGGCGATAACATCGCCTACGAGAGTTAGCCATTTCAGCCAGCTGATTTTGAAAACTACTTCCCTGAAGGCGATGACAATTTACCTCTACTGCGGTGAGTTTTTTTAAGTCCACGTCATTTCAATTAAATTTTTTAAATTTAATAATACATCAATAACAATAATTTTTCTACAAAATTTCTGTAGGAATGGCGACGATGAGTGATCAAATTCAATTGTAAAGAATTTGTCTTTAAAAAAAATGCAAAAAATTTGTGTTAAAATAAAATGTAAAAAAAAAATTAAAATAATATTTGTAGAATTCAAGTGTAAAAAATTTTTCTTTACAAAAAATGCAAAAAATTTGTGTTAAAATAAAATGTAAAAAAAAAATTAATATAATATTTGTAGCGGTTATTAAACCTCTACAAAAAAATAAATAACCGCTACTAAATAATAACCGCTACATTAACCGCTACAAATAATTAAACCGCTACAAAAATATAAATAACCGCTACTAATTAGTAACCGCTACATTAACCGCTACATTAACCGCTACAAATAATACGTGAATCCCTATAAATACCATTATCACAACTCATTTCAAACACTCCCCAATTTCTTTTCACCTTACCCTTCTTTCATTTCCTCTCATTTACAACTTCTTTCGTATGAGTAGAGGAGCTGAATAATACGATCAAATATGGTAACAACATTTTCAATTTCTTTTAGAATACTTCTTTCCTTTCTATAAAATTTATTCTAAACATCTTTTTTTCTAGATATATCTTAACTCTATCTCATTTTCATCTATTTTTCATATACAATTACATTATATTATAAAACATAATAATTCCTTATTACCTAACTATCGTTAATAATATTATTAACATAAATTTTATACTAATCATATTCAATTACATTTTTTCTTTTTAATTTATTGATAAGTTAAACTATTAAATAATAAACTAATTGAAATAGATAAAATAATAACAAATTAAACTAATTAATATAATATTGAAAAAAAAGAAAAATACCAACGGATGTTTTTAAAAAAAATTTTAAATATTTGTAGCGGTTATTAAACCGCTACTAAATAACGCGCCTTTTTAAAGGTAAATTTAAATTTTTTGGCGGCAAATTTGAATTTCATGAAATTAGTAGCGGTTCTAAGAACCGCTACTAATTTCATGAAATTCAAATTTGGTAGCGGGTTCTTAACCGCTACAAATAAAAAAAGTAATTTTTAACAAATTTTCATTTTTATATATTTGTAGCGGTTTTTTAACCGCTACAAAAAAAAAATTCTTTTTTAAGACCGTAAATAAAATTTTTCATATTTGTAGCGGTTATATAACCGCTACAAATATCTCTTGATTTTGTAGCGGTTACTATTAACCGCTACAAAGTTTGTAGCGGTTATTTTTGATTGAGTAGCGGTTTTATAAAACCGCTACAAAACCGCTTGCAACATACGATTTAGTAGCGGTTTTTCTAACCGCTACTAACCTAATTTGTAGCGGTTAGAACCGCTATGAATACCTATTTTTAACCGCTACTAAATCACGTTTTTTTTTGTAGTGTGTGACTTATATATAGGATGAAAGAAGTACATCATTAGGTTCCAACTATATATGAGTTGTAGTTTAATTTGCTAAGTTTATTGTTTTAGAAAATTTGCAAATTTTCTATACATAAGTGTCATATTTTGAAAATTAAATGTGAAATTTTTGAATTATTTGCGGTAAAAATTTGACACTGATCACCTATACTAATTTAACACTAGACATTTTAGAAAAAAGGTACTCATGTAATTTTATATGATTATTTAGGACCAATGTTCCTAATAAACTGAAATTTTGAAATTTTTTACTACCAAAGTAAAATTAAACTAAATTTTATCTTGACTTTTGTTATAAAATCCAAACACCACGAACCCAATTTCTTGTACCAAGGCTTTTCCATCCCCAAAGAAAACACAATTAACTAAACATGTTTCCTTCAGCATTAGCGATTCCTGCTATCCTTTTTCTCACATTCATATTCCTTCTATCCACTTCCATGCTCTTTACAAAACGACAACAAGATGGTAGGAAACAACCACCAGGACCACCGTCCCTCCCGATCATCGGCAACCTCCACATGTTGGGAGAACTTCCCCACCGGAGTCTTCAATTGCTGGCCCAAAAATATGGTCCCATCATGTCGTTGAAGCTAGGACAAATTCCAGCGATTGTCGTTTCGTCCGCTGAAGCAGCAGAGCTATTCCTCAAGACACACGACGCCATTTTTGCTTCTCGACCCAAAATACAAGCGGTAGATCCACTGTGTAGAGGAACAAGGGGACTAGCGTTTGCAGAGTATGATCCTTATTGGAGATATGTGAGGAAAGTGGGTACACTCCATCTTCTAAGCGCGTCGAGAGTGAAGATGTTAGCTTCTTTGAGGAGCGAGGAAGTGGGGTTGATGGTGAAGTCATTGAAGAGTGTTGCAGCGGCTCGTGAGGTCGTCAATCTGAGTGAGGTGGTGGGTAACCTCATTGAGAATATAATTTATCGGATGATCCTGGGATGTGCTAAGGATGATAGGTTTAACTTAAAAGAGATTATTGAGGAGGCAATGAGCTTGGCCGGACAATTTAATCTGGTTCATTATGTTCCATGGCTAGGTATATTTGATCTACAGGTATGATAATTGGATTTCCTTCCATTGTTCCCAATTGACTATAAATATTATTTTATGTCTAAATATAAGTCACTTGCAGGAAAAAAAAAGTTTAAAATATAAGTCGCTTGTAGGTTAATAATTTTCTCAATTTTAACCCTATTTAATTTCATTAGAAAGAGAGAGGAGAGAAAGTTGTGAAAATCATTTATAAAATAGAGAGCGACAAAAAATTTAATTAGGGCAAATATGAAAAATTTTATTAATTTAATACATATTTAACCACTGAGGGACTCCTCCAAAACCTTAGTGTATAAAATGGTGTGTTTTGAAACAGCGGGGGGAAACATGGATTTTAAATCCAAACTTCAGATCTAATGATCCATTTGACTAATGTATGAAAGGATTTGACACGAAAATTAAGGAGAAACGTTAAGGCTCTTGACGTTGTGTTGGAAAAAATAGTCACAGAGCATGAACAAGCTGCTACCAGAGAACAAAATGTACAGCACCACATGGACTTCATACACATAATGCTTTCCTTGATAAGTCAACCCACAGATTTGCAGGACGACCAAAACCATCTTGTTGATAGAGAACACCTCAAGGCTATTGTAGCTGACATGATTTTCGCCGCAACCGACACTTCTGTCATTGTCGTTGACTGGGCTTTATCTGAACTCTTGAGGCATCCAAGAGTAATGAAGATTCTCCAAATTGAACTCCAAAATGTGGTTGGAATGAACAGAATGGTGGATGAGGCTGATTTAGCAAAGCTTAGTTACTTAGATATGGTCATTAAGGAGACCCTTAGATTACATCCACCTGCACCCTTACATAAGAGAAAGTATGAAGGATGTCATAGTCAACGGTTATTACATAAGAGAAAAGTCAAGGATCATGATAAATGCATGGGCTATAGGACGAGATCCTAAAGTATGGTCCGATGATGCTTCTATGTTCCATCCAGAGAGGTTCGTTGATAACAATTTGGACATTCAAGGACATAATTATGAATTTTTACCGTTCGGTTCGGGTCGTAGAAGATGTCCTGGAATGCAAATGGGTATGACTACAGTTAAATTTGTTTTAGCTCAATTGGTGCATTGCTTTAGTTGGGAGCTTCCTTGCGGAATGTGTCCAAGTGACTTGGACATGAATGAAAAGTTTGGCCTCACAGTCTCAAAAATGAAGCACTTGCATGCTGTTCCAACTTATAAATTAGTTACGTCCTTTGAGGAATGATATTTATTAGAAAAGATTCTTCATGCGTTTTTCTTCTATTAAAGTTATAGCAGTTTGACTTGATGCGTTCTATTGTATAAGTATATATATGGATCTCGTTCGTTTGCGATGTTATTGAAAAAGACAAAGTAGGGAATTGTTGGTGATTCCTAGTTTAATTTGATGTGTGAAGTGCGTTGTTTTAATTTATAAAAATATATAACTTAATGTGTGTGTTAATCTATTGTCAAATATTATATTTCTCTTTGTTTCTTTTTTAACTATGTGGATGAAAGATATACTCTCTCCCGACCATAATATATGATACTTCTAGAAGAATAGTTTGATATAAAATATAGGTCACTTGTAATATAATTAATGCTAATTTTTCAGTTTTGTCCTTGTAATTAATGACTATTTCCAATTTTTTCACTCATTAAATACATTTTTGAATAAGGGTACAAGGGATTTTTTTTTCAATTTATAACATTTAACGAGTTAATTATAACTTCTTGTTTCTCATGAATTTGTTAAAGTGTCCTATATTATGGATTGAAGGATGTGTGTGTGTATAATTAACTTTGTCAAGCGGAAGCATATGGATCTTACAAATAGTACATTACAAAAAAAGTTATTTCCTTGAAAAGATTTGTTATCAAAATGTGCACTACTACAAAAAGGGTAAAAGGTGGCGTACATTTTGTGACACTTCTTTAAACAAGTGCCACAGCTTCCCTTTTTTTTGTTTTTTACCTCTATAATTTTTTTTTAAAATTTTGGATACCAGCTGTGGCGCTTAATAGGTTATGTGCCACGGTTGGGGAGGCCTAGTGTGGCGCTTGCCTACGCAGGCGCCACACTTAGCGCCACAGCTGCACCTAAGATCATGTGTGGCGCCTAAATAGTTAGGCGCCACACATGATCTATTTAATATCAGCTGTGGCGCCTAGGCAAATCAGGCGCCACAGCTGATATGGGCAAGTGTGGCGCCTAAGCATCTTAGGCGCCATACTTGCCCATTTATAAGAAAAAAAAAATTCAAATAAATATAGTGTAGTCCCTTATCTCTTAATTATTTCATTTCCTGCGTAGTGGTCCCGTGTCCGCCCCTATTCCTTCTCTTTTTGACTACTACTCCACTTTAATTATTCAACTACTCTCTCCTCCATTAAACTACTTTCCCTTTCTCATCTTCTTAGTGGATCTGTCGGCCTCCTCCCTTCATTTTCTATCATCTTCACACTAAAACACACACCCACACGCTCACTCGTCACTCAAGCTAGCGTCACCAACGTGGTCCCCCACTCCCTGCGCTGGTCAATTAATAGATTTGTAAGAAGAAGACTGTTTCATTCTAGCTTGCTTTGTTTAAATTTTATTTTTAATCAAGATAAACCGTAATATAATATTTGCCTTTTTGTTCCTAATTTAATAGGAAAGAGTGAAAACCTAGCTTGTTTCGTTTGCCTTTTTGCTTTGTTTAATTTTTTTTGCCGACAAGCTTGCTTTCTTTTAGTAATCTTTTAATTTACTTAATTAGTTGTTGATGTACTGTGTTCACATATCAAGTTCTTGTATTGTGATATTTTTTATGTTAGCTTTGGAGAGTATTAATGTAAGAACATTATTGTTGGGGAATTTGAATTTTAAATGTGAAAATTATATATATATATATATATATATAATAGGTTGAAATATAAAATAGAAAGATAGACAATTTATAGAGATGATAAACACGAAAGCCACTCATTTTATATAAAGCTTCACAATCATGAAGCATAAAAAAGGGTCACAAGAAAGAAAAGAAGAAGAAGAAAGAAAGAAAAAAAAAGGGACCCTCCTGTGGCACTTGTTTGAGAAAGTGCCACAGGAGGGGGTCTCCTGTGGCGCTTGTTGATGTAAGTGCCACAGGAGGGAATTTTTTTTAAAAAAAAAAATTTAAATGTTGTGGCGCTTGGAAGCGCCACAGCTTTTTTTAGTGGCGTCCAGATATGTAGCACTTCTCTAGCGCCACAGTTAATGCAATTATAAGAGCTACAACTTTACTTTTTTGTAGTAGTGGCGATCAAGGGTCAAATATGATACTTCAATTAGCAGCACAATTTCAGGTATCCCCGGGGGGAGGGGGAGCATAAATTTAAATTTAAATTTACTTAAATTTAAGAAGCAAAAAAATTTCAGAGTTACCCAAAATAGTTTTTTTTATCTTTATCATACTATCCATTATCAGAATAGAGAATTTTTATGTTGCACGTCTGCATGAAGCCATAAAGTCATAAAACTTTTCTTGTTCAATGAGGTGTCTTGTACAAGAAAGCACACTACAAAACCGTTAATTAAATTTCACTTCAAGAAATTAAGGCTCAAGTTATAGCCAAAATGTGGTAGTAGAAAATTTAATTAATAATTATAGAAAGATGCAACCATTTTCAAAGATATTAATTGATTTTTTTTTTTGGACAAATGTGCTGTTATTATCAGTGAGGAGAAATACAACCATAATAAAGTCATTGTAACCCAACTAGATAACAAAGCAACGTAAACACAAAGCAAAGTCATAGCACATCAGCCAACTCCTGATCGAGATTCTGGCATTGCATTATGTAACCCCCTTCACAATTAAGGCCAAGATTTAGTTCATAAACACGTAATTGATGTAGAATTAGAGACCTTAGATGATTTTGGGACTTAAACAAAATCAAACTTCAATTCCCAAAATCATGGCTTACAAAAACTTTTACAAAATTTATTCATGACGGTCTCATATTCACATTTTAATACTAAATGGCCTGTACAAGTTGATTTCATTCACAAATATCAGAGTATAAAGAAAATTCCCGACACACTCGGGTTTCATTCATTAAATAAGGGATTTACAAAGGCACAAAGCCCACAATTCATTACCCTTAACTTGGGGATTACACAAAACTATATTACCAATCCCAATATACATAATTGTTTCCCAAAAATATCCAAAAGATATACATGATAACCAATAACCCAAAATATACATCTAAATCAGAGCTTTATCCACTCTTCGTCGCCCGCTTTCCCTTTGATCCGTCTGCCCTGTCTAAAACATGGTTTTTTTCTGGAGAGTGAGATTCTAAGGAATCCCCGTAGTAACAAATCAATCATATAATGTACAATAATAATGTATGTAAGCAAATCATTAACCACAACAAGCAACTACAACGGCAGTTACAACGGCAATGGTTAGTATGACACATGTCGTCCGTTACGATTGCTCACGCTGAATTGCTCACGTTGCATTGCATCACAGCAATCCACACAATACATTTCACCACAGCTGGGATTCATATAATGCATTTCATACACAAGCCATACAGGCAAGATACACACAGCCCACGGCTGGATTCTCAAACGCCGCCCCACGGGTTGGATTCACAATATCCATGTCGATTACGACGGCAGTTCAACGGCCGACCTAGAGATGACCACCGTCAATCCCTACACGGTTCACGCTGACCTGCTCAAGCTGTGATGGACCATGGCACACATTTCACAAATTCAACGATAAGTATGCATGCCAAAACATCATACATAATATGAAAGAAGAATCACTACCTTGATCCTTCTGGGCATACTCTGGCACCAGTCTCTCCCGCCTAGGGCAAATGTCGTATCCTAGAATCATGATTAGGGACGAAGAGTTATATTCTATTCCAAGACTTATTTAACTTGAAACACTTAAATTTGGATATCATAATTGACCCTTAAGAGGCCACAAATGCCTCTAATAAAGGCCCTAAAAGGTTGGAAAACAATAGGTTAGAGATCTCCTTTCGAAAACTCAAAGCGCCGGAACATAGGGGTTGGCCCCGGCCAGCCATTCCTTGGGCCGCGGCCAAAATATGGTCAAAGGGCCACTGGCCGCGGCCAGCCATTCATGGGCCGCGGCCAGAATCAGGCCAGAAAGGTTTGGGCCGCGGCCAAGAAATCCCCTGATTCTTGGCTGAACTTCCAAAATTCATAACTAATCCTAGAAAAATCGAAACGGGGTGATTCCAAAGCCAAATGAAAGGTATATAAGTCCTATTTCAACGAAAAATATGGCCCATCATTGGAAATCACTAAACAAATACAGCATCACCAAAAACTAAAAACTACTCCAAAACAGAGTTCTGTGTCAATCCCAAACTTTGGACAACCATATCTCACACAATACTAAACAAAATGACACAAAATATATTTCCATTTTGAAGCTTGGGATGTGAACTTTAAGACTAGAAAGGTTCATAATTTTCCAACACCATTTGGTCATTCAAAATGCTCGCCCAAAAAGACTGCGAAAAACAGAGCTCAAACAAGACATATTTCCAACTTTTCCCAAGTGATCCAAATGAACCCAAAATCAATAACCAATCAAGCTCATTCCCACACAAAATCACTCAAGGAATCCAATGGGAATGTCAAAATCACCAAAATCCTATTCCATTATCATGCTTTGGTTTTGGGTAACATTAAACACTAAAGTCTCAAAATCTCCAAACTTAACAATTTCCAACCCAATCAATTCTATCTATCCAAAATGCATTTCAAACATACCAATTCCATATCAAACTCCCAATGGCCCTCATTTTCGAAAATGAGCCCAAAATTCCAGAAAATTCAAACTATTTCAAATGGTATGAAACTTAGATAGATGGATAGGTCTCACTCACCTTATCAACTTTCTCAAAGGGAGTTCTTGATTCACTACTTTCCAAAATTTCGTGTGATCACAAACCACAACCAATGGACAAGCTACAACCACCAAAATGAAGCTCATCACTCAAGGATCAATATTAGAGAAGGAAGTTTGAGTAATAGAAGCCATTTTCCTTATCTTTTTCAAACTTTCTTCTTCCTCCTTTTGCTGTAAAAAATGGCTGACGAGAGAGAGAGAGAGCAAGAATGAGAGAGAGATGGTGAGATGGAGTGTGAGGAAGAAGAAACAATAGTACTCCCCCATACCTCCAGCCGAATACAAGGGAAGAAGAGAAAGAAAATAAGCTTCTTTATTCCCTTTTGACTTTTACACACCTTTTTCCACATGTCAACTTGCTATTGGCTTACACCAATTAGCTACTTTAATCTCTCCATTAGCCATTCTAATTACACATCCCATTTTCTCTTAGTTAGTAATTAATTTCTCCCTTAATTACCAACTCATGGCCAATAATTCCATTCTTCCAAATTGGGATATTACACATTATCTGCAGGAAACCATTGCACTCCATGAACATCCGTGGTTAGAATTGAAGACAGAGAGAGTGAACGTTGTGATACCCACCCGATCGGGCACACTCCCTTATTAAAAGCCTCCGCTGCTAGTAAATCAGCTGCAATATTTCCAAGTCTAGGGGTCAAAGAAATAGAAAACCCAACTCTGGATGAAAGGAGGTTAATGATATCATACACAATACCCCTGCTCTTCCAATCATAAAGATCTGACAGTTGTATTTCAACATAAGATTGCATAAGTTTGGAATCAGTTTCAAACATGTAAGAATTTTGGGCATACCTGGAATCCAATTGACTTGTTGAAGTACCCACATGAAATCGGAGCACCGATACGGACCCCGACCACATTACACAGAAAATACACCAAAGAGAGGAAGAAAAGAGAACATTATTATAAGAGAATCTTTTAGAGGGAGAATTGTATATTATATCATCATTAGCCTTTTCCCTTAATCTTACACCTTATATATATAGTGTACGTACGGTTACATAGGAATATATGCAACCCTTAAACGTACGGTTATATAGGAATAGAAGTAACCTTTAAAACACAAAGGTTATGACTCTTTATAACCCATGTGTCTCCATGAAACCCCTCTTGAATTGGGCTTGGACCCTAATCCACCAAGGGTAGACTAGTATATTCCAACATCTCCCACTCACACTGTAACCCCCTGCCGTAATTATATCCGAAATATGCAATTAAAGTGAAATAGAGACCAATAAGAAACAAATAACAATTTACAAACCCATCTACCAGACGGGGTTTTCACAATTACCTTTCGAAATCATTTATAAACTTGGTCTCATAATCACTTTACGAATACAATTACTACGCGGAATATCACATTCATAATAAATCAAAGTACACAATATAATAATCCCGGCAATCCCGGTTTCCATATATTAACTCAAGCTTTATAGGGCACATTTGCCCATACAAGCCCTCATATGGGGATTACACAAATCTTTGTCATTCATATACAAATATCCAATAACTCATTTCAAATACATAACCAAATATACTCATCCATATGTACACATCCAAATCCAAATATCCCATCCAGGATGATAACCAACTACCAGAATGACAACCCGAAGGAAGTCCTCATCGCCCTTAGTTGCATGCTCCATCCTTGATCCACTACCCTGTCTGAAAGGTTAGTAGGGGAGGGTGAGATTCGAGAGAATCTCAGTAGGAAAACAATATCAATATGCATGTATGATAAATGTTTAATGCATGATATGCTTGCATCACATAACTCATGATAACACAATGACAATTTGCCAGCTCAATGCTTCGAACAATATACCTATGGCCATAGCATAAATTGAAACATAGCTTCAAATTACACATAATTATGCAAAGCTAAGACATGCACCAACACACTAACACATATATCAAATACAAGCAGAAGAGATATGTTCCCTACACTCTTTCCACGTAAGCTCCAGCACAGCTGCTCACGAACAAAACGAACATCGAACCATAACCAGGGGGAACATCAACCCTATAACCAAAGCAAGGACATAGGGTTATTCTCTATTCCAAATCCTTACTTCCATATTACTTAAGGTTGGTTATCATTCACACCCTTTAGGTGCCTAAAATAAGCTCAACGAAAGCTTAAAGGATTGGGACGTACTAGGTTGGAAATCACCTTTCAAAATCTCAAAATTGCTGAAAATTGGGTTCTGGCTGCAGCCAAGAATTCTCTGGCTGCAGCCAAAAATGGCTAAAAACGTCACAGAAACATTTTGGCTGCAGCCAAGAATTTCTGGCTGCAGCCAGGACACACACAGAAAGTTTTGCGCTGGAGCCAGAATTTTGGCTGCAGCCAAGGAAACTTCAAAAATTCATAACTTGCTCTAGAAAACTTGAAACAAGGTGATTCCAAAGCCCATTGAACGATATTCAAGTCCCCTTTATGGGAAAAATATGTCTCATTACCAGAAATCACCACACAAATCCAGATTTACACAAAATCCAACATTGCTCCAAAACAGAATCCAGTTTCGACCTCAAACTTTAGGCAAACATAAATCCCAGTTCACAAAGCGAAATGACACAATTTATATGTCCATTTTGAAGCTTGCGATGTGAACTTCAAGACTGGAAAGTTTCAGAATTTTCTAACATCATTTGCCCATTAAAAACGGCAACACAAACAGACTGCCCAGAACAGCAATTCAAAAGACAGAATTCCAGAATTTGACAATTGCTTCCAATGGTTCCCATTTTCATACCAAACCTCATTCCCACATAAATTTGCACAAGGAATCCATTGAAAATACCAAACCAACCAAATTCACATTATATTGACATGTTTCACAATGAATTGCAACATGTCACACAATTCACAATACCAACTCTACATTACAATCTCTTTCCATTTCAAATTCAAAACCAATTTCAATGATGCCAATACATAATATGACACCATTTTCATCATAAAACACAATCCAATTCATCCAATCAAAAATCACATGAAAATCAGGGCAAAATTCGAAATTTACAAAGCTTAACCAATGATCACAAAACTTAGGTCAAAATGCTTCAAATACTCACCTCTTCTTCTTTCCCAAACCAATTCTTTGATTCTTCATCTTTCCAAATTTCCTCAAGCCATCAAACCTCACCAATCAAGAATCTAAAACCATAGGAATATAGCCCTCAACCTCATGAACAACATTAATGAAAGACACTTGAGCATATGAAGGCATTAACTTACCAAAACTCAAGCTTTTCCCTTTCTCTTTCCTTAGCTTGCTCTTGGCGAAAATGGAGAACAAGAGAGAGATGAAAATGATGAAGATGATTATCAGATTTTGGCCCCAAAAAAAACACACATGGACGACCAAATAAGGGAGAGAGAAGAGAAAAAGAGTGTTGAACTTTTGACCAAGATCCAAGGGTCCAAATTGTGCCAAGTGTCACCATCTTGACAAACCTCACATGAGCTCACATAAGCTCACATACATGTGATTCCACCCCCTTGATCTCTACACAAATCAATCTCAACCATTGATCTTGAAGTTACCAATGAGTTTCCTCTTCGGTAACTGACCAATTGGTCGGTAACTTTACCGTTTTGCCCCTGATTACGGCAATTCCTCTTGAATCACCACCAAACACACCATATCATTCCTTTTCTTCCACAATGCGCCCTCCCCTCTATTTTAAGTCAATTTAGATGTTAATCCATGATTGAACTTAAATACAGGGTTTCGGCGCTGCTCACAACACATACGAATCACATCGGGTTCCAAATCACACCATAATCTCCAAAAGGGTTTATTCATCACTAACCACATCCACTTTTGGAGTCATTAACCCTTAATCACAATTTGGGATCTTGCTAAACCGGGGCTTAGCAATCCACTAATCTCAGGCTTATTCTCTAGCCTCAAGTCTCAAAATTCGGGGTATTACACACACGTGGTGGATTAGATATTATTGGTCAAGTCTCTTTCTCTTACTTCTTTCATATTAGGTGTTTTGCCGAGACCGCGTGGGCATGACGTCTTCATTTGGGCACTTTGTACTAGAAATCCCTTTTTACAGAGATCAGCACAAGACAACCCTGTAGTATAGCTCGATATTGATATAATCCCCGAATGTCCTATATTTACCAATATACATTTTACTCATGGCCAATCTAATCCCTCTTGAGTCAGTATAAAACTCAAATTACCTTTCTCATATGCATAGTGTCTATACTTATGAAACTACAAAATAATATCATATGGGACCGGTCTTAGACACCAACATAGGTGTGTATATTTCAGGTAATAATCTTTCTTTGGCCCATATATCACTTTGATATGTATCAACCACTTTCCTAACATAATGCCTTTAGATCTCATCAATCATGATCATAGGACAAAATGCTCAAGTAGCAGACGTTGAAACATATTTTCATAATAATGTCAAAGTCAAAGGACATCAATGAAGGGTTAACCTTTCTAGGACTCACACAGCAATGAAGCAGGGATCTATTCACTTGCTTCCTATTTGTGATTCTTTAGCTCATGTGGTATGAATCACATGCTACGATATTACTCTTATACTTTAAGAGCTTATGTCATTTGATTTTATTATTAACACCGTACAGACTTAAGACTGGACACTCCCATTATCTAAACCTAAATTCCTCAACTCCACTCATATTACATGACATTAATTTTGAAGAATTTGTTGTCTGGAAACAGGTATCATAGGCGTGGGTTTCCATGATTCGAGCCATATTTTTACAATCAAGGATCTCATCTTGACTTACTGCACTTTAAGTCGAGGCGACATAGTTTGTGTTTCTTCTATACCATATTAGTACTCTTGCTACTTTACTAGTGAACACAATTATCTCATCTTTGCACACTCCTCCTGAATGTCAAAGGTGGTCGCTTGTGTGAGAAAGACGACCTCACCAACCTGTACGATATACTGGACATTGTATACTTACACACACATTAAAAGCCAAAATGAAGTATCATTACTCCATACTATATGTATGCCAAAGAACTTAACATGTTTCTCATACATACCCTTAGTCATTAGGCTTAGTTAGGGAACTTTGCATATGAATACGTTGTTCAACAATAACTTTATGCATTATAGCATATCTCATATAGCTATACATTTGCATTTAGTCTATCTATTATGCTTAGGGTCTTTTATTTAAGCAATTTCTACGTGTACTCACAATACTTTGACACTAGATTTGAATTCTCATTTTCAAAATCTCTTATGTTCTATGAACATTATCAGATATATAGCCTTTCGTACTACCACAACACATACTTTGAACGTGCATAATCAATGCACTCTATAAGTATCTCAAGACCCTTCAGTGAAACCATTTAATGTCTCTCACAATGGTTAAACTAGTACAAAATTACAAGTCTTACCATGAACATATATCTAGTCTTGTATATAACAATGTATATGTCATACTGCTAAAAGTATATATAAGGACATTCTTTTCTATTATCTTCTTGGCTGGTTTAGTCAGGGAAATTTATCAAGACTCAAACTTACCCCTAAAGTCGCTGGGGTATCCATGGGATTGCATTCACTTATTGTGAACCGCTTAAGAATATTCTTACTGTAATTCTCTTATAAAAGAGATGAGTCTTTTTAAGCTATTTCTTAGAACCTCAAATCCAACAGCTTTACTGATGAACTTCTTTTTTAAAATGTACTAGCATCATTCTTTAATAGGCACTACCAGATTCAAACTATATATGGCTAATAGTATATTATAACAAATCATTTACCAATGGTTCTCTTCAATCATTTGAAAAATACATTAGGTTACCTCTCTTTCAAAGCATTAAACATTACTATCTGGACGATTGTATCAATCTATAAAAGGGCTTCTATAAAAAAACTCATGAAGTCACTACTATGTGAAACTTCAAATACTGCTTTTAGTGAAATCTAATAGTCACTGCATATAGATTTTTTCATCCAGCTCATCACTCAAAGTGTATGTTTTACATCCACATGATGTAAATTTAAATTCAAATAGTTAACTATTGTCATATTAAAACTAATTTAAATGCACAACAAGTGAGAAAAAATGTCTTCCTGTTATGCATACCCCTCTGTAACAATAAGTCTTGTGCATGTCAATTGATTTACCCACTTTTCTCCTAATCCTATAGAACTCACTAGTTCTCAATAGCCCTTTTAACTTGGCAGTAGATCAACTGATTCTCAACTTGATTCTTTCTCAAAGAATTCACTTCCCTTTCCATTGCTTTCTTCCATTCTCCCTTGTCATGGCTTCTTATATAGAATGTGACTCACCATCCTCCTTTAGAATAACCATGAACATTTTTCTCAGTTATCCATTTTCTCATGAGCTTTTTTTTATTTCATATTTATTTTGTTTGGTCTCTTTATTTACCATTATAAGCTCCCACTCTAAAAAACAATTGATAATTATTAGCATGTTTTGCATTGCCTTGTCCTTGCGTCTTGCAAAGAGATGCAATGTGATTAGTTTCACCCTTAATTGAAAACTAATTCACAATAAGTGTGGTACCTTTCAATTCTTTTTTGTCATAATTCTATCATCATTTCACTTTTGAAAACGTAACTCTTATGAGCTCCCACTTACAACCACTATGGGAACTTGCAACCGACCCTTATGGTCTATGGAAACTCAAATTTGATTTTTATTTAGTCCAACACTTATAGGGTATGATAGTGACTACTTTAGAGGGTACATGATTAAACAAGAATACTAACTTCAGGAACCTCCTCCTTCTTATCATCACTTACAGTATACTAAAACTAAAAAGACGAAAAGATGCTTCCTTCGCGACAACGCAAGGTTGATGTTCTCTTCTTCAACCTTTTCTAAAATGCTGAGTCTGCAAATCACATTCATGGTACAAGTCTATGTGACCAAGCAAAGCAAGACCCATACTAGAGATAGAAAAGCAACTACAGTGAAAAGTCGCGACGAAGAAGATTAGAGCAAGCGAGGTTGTATGTATCGGCGACAAACTCATTTAGTGCGAGAGTGAGAGCACCACAGCAACAAACATAAGAATGAGATTGAGCGAAAATGACCGAGCTCACAGAGTAATCGCACCAAGAAGAGAGGTTTCAGATTCAGAGAGCGAAAATTAGGCGCGACAAAGAGGAGATTCTATATAATTATGAAAATTTTAAAAATAATTTTTAAATTTTTCATATTTAAGACCGGTTTTTATAAATAAAAATCAGTTATAAATAAAACAGGTCTTAAAAGGGTGAAAAAAATAATTTTTAAAATTTTCATATTTAAAACCGGTTTTTATTAAAACCGATCTTAAATGTTTGATATTCAAGACCGGTTATTATGAATAACCGGTCTTAAAAGTTTAAAATTTTTAATTTTTTAAATATTTTGATATTTTAAGACCATTTTTATTTATAACCAGTCTAAATAATTTTTTTAAGATCGGTTTTTTTGAGAATCGGTCTTAGAAGTTCTATATAATTATAAAACTGCCACCGGTCAAATATTTTAGACCTTATCTACTATAACAGGTCTAAATATGACGGTCTAAAAAGGAAATTTTGTACTAATGGAAATTAGGGAGCTAGAGGGAACGTAAGAAGATGAAAATAAAAATAACGGGATGTAGAAATTATATAGCATCTTGTATGGCACTTTATATAGAAGCATGATACAAGATGGGTGAAGCTACAGTACTTTATGTCAAAGCGCCATAGCTTCCCAATTTTTTTTTAAAAAAAAATTGAAAGCCTTGGAATTTTCAAGGCATTAAAAAAAATTGAAATGATCTTGTATAACGCTTTATAAAGTTTTCCCATCAGCAATCATCATTTTCCCTGTCAAAAATTGTATTCTCCTATGAGCATATAAATTAGACTTCACTTCATAAAGCACTTTATAAATTATATTAATAGGACCACCCTCCTGCCAAGTACTTTGACTAACTACTTTTCTTTTTTCTCTATTAATATAATGATTTAAGTTTCAGTTTGGTCATCATGAGTAGAACATTCAAAAAATAATACTAACTCATCACTATTATGAAGCCCTAATTTTGTAAACCCTTTGATTAAAATATTAAACAAAATATTTTCTGCACTCCAAGGTGAAATTTTTCTATGAACTTTTAATAATTCATTATTGTTATTAATTAAGTAAAAATTAAGATATAAAAAATTCATTAAGCAGCACCTTATATGACACTTTATATAAAAGTGTCATATAAGGTGAGAGAAGCTACGACCTTTGTGTCAAAACACCATAATTTCCTAATTTAAAAAAAAAATTTGAAAGCTTTAGAATTTTTAAGACATTAAAAAAAATTGAAATAACCTTATATGACACTTCTATATAAAATGTCATACAAAGACATAAGTAACAAAGGCCTTTAAAGGCATTTGTTTTCCAAGTGCCTTTAAAGACCTTTCAATTATTTTTCTTAAAAAAAGGGGTCTTTAAAGGCACTTGGAAAACAAATGCTTTTAAAGGCTATTAAAAAAATGTTAAAAAAAAAGCTTTTAAAGGCATTTGAAAATCAAATGCCTTTAAAGACCTTCCATTTTTTTTGTTTTGAAAAAGAGGCCTTTAAAGACGTTTGGAAACAAGGGCCTTTAAAGGCCATATTCACTTTTTCAAGGCCACTATGGTGTTGAATATATTTAATAAAACCGGGAATCAGGACCGACCCTTGATGTTAGGCTCTGGCCCTAAAGGGTTTGGAGTCAGGAAAATTACAGTTTTTTAAGGCCCGGTTCGAGAGCATCAGGGCCAGGGCCGGGAAATCCTTTTCACAATATTTAACTATTTTTTGTATTTTCCCCATAGAGATATAATTAGTAAATAACAATGATTAAAGTTCTAATTTAATACATAAATGTAGTCAACATTAAGGTTTAAATAACACGTCTCTTGCAACAAACAAACACAGTTACTAATGTATAATCAAAGGTAAAATCATGTCCATAAGTAACTCACACAAATGCCAAAGTATAAAAAGGCAAGAAGCTAAATACTCTAACATCTAAACAACATGAGTATGACGACTATCATTTTCACCTTATTCACCACTATCATTAATTTCAAGGATATTTGATTGTGTTTCACTTTGAGTAGTAGGTTCAAGTAGTTAAATAATCATAAGCTCCATCAAAAATCATACTCTATCAAGCAGAATAGTATATAATACGATTTTACTCTAAATAGGCAGAACAATATACTCAAAAATCATAATATGATTCAATTAGACAAAACAATATACTCAAAAATCATACTCTATACAATATGAGGACAAAGTGACATATAGATTCAATAAGGCAATTCAAAAATGTAATATTATTCCTTTCCAAGAATAAAAAATAAAAAATAAACGGGCTTAAAGGGCCTGCCCGAGGCCCTTCAGGGCCGACCCTTTTAAACCTGAAGCCCTACAGGGCCAGCCCTTTTAGGCCTGACTTCCTTTTGAGACTATAATTTTCAAGCCCAGCCCTTGAAGAGCCAGGGACTTAAAGGACCTGCCCGACTGGCTCAGCCTGTTTTCCCGGTTCTAATATTCAATGCCACATTGTGGCCTTGAATATTTTGTAATTTTTTTATTTATATCAATAATAGTATGTTTGTGTATCTTATACAATATTTTTTTCAGAGTGTGTCCAAGTATCTTATGTAATGGTCATCATGGGTGATATTCTTATTTATGTGTATATATTTTCAATTCAGTTAATAATTATTAATCAATAAATAATACTAATAATTGGGTGTTATTTGGGGATATTTAAGTTTCATTATTACAATACTAAACGCAAAGCCCCTTCAGTTCAAAAAGTAAATTATTTTGTTACTTTAAAAAGAACTTATAATTTTGTCTAGTTTCATGCAAGATTTGAACATGTTAATGATAACGTGAACACTTTGGATAAGTTAAATAAAGATTACGTCTAAAACAGTAGTACTACCTCCGGTCCTAATTATAAGACAAAGTTGACTTTTTTTGGAGAAATTAAGGAAGCTAAATAAGTTACTTAATCATATAATATGTTATGTATCTTTAGGTTATATATTAGTTTATTAGTTAAACTAATTAATTTGAAGAAAAAACTAAAAATATAAACACTCTAAAGTAATCTAATTAACTTCCTTAATTTCTCCAAAAAAGTCAACTTTATCTTATAATTAGGACCGGATGGAGTACTATTTAACATTACATTTTGGTTAAGTTGTAATGAACAAATAAAGTTCTTTTTTCCTAGCAAAAAAAAAAAAAGTGTCGTTTTCTGTTGACTTGTGAAGCAGATGATCTTTTAAATAGCTAAGAATGAAATAATATATTTAAGGCAAACATCTTCCTACGAGCTTACATGCGTGCTTGATTACCAATAAAGAAATGGAGTTGATCTATAATATTTTAATGCCATTTTCTATGTTGAATTGGTCTCTAATTATGGAAGCAGAAAAACAATTATTGATATTGTGCAAAAGGAAATTAAGATTAAAACAATTATTGACATAATGAATGATAGTTTTATAGTTGAGCAGTAAAGAAAGTTGAATGAGATATTAAACATAAGAAAATTTGTTAATTGGTACTCTGAATTTTTTTTCTATTTAAAAATGCAATTCCTATAGGAAGCACCATAAGAGGTTTAGTAGGAGTTTTTTTTTTTTAAATGCACTTCACACTTCCTATGACAATTTCTTATGAAGCCCCATAGGAAATGATAGGGGCTTTATATATATATATATATATATATATATGACACTTTTTATGGCGTTTCATAAGGAAGGGCCATAGGAAGTATTTTTTTTTTAAAAAAAATGTACTAATAAATTAAATGTAAAAGACATTGAGCAAATTAAATAAGTAATAACTAATAAAATTATAGTGCTAATCGACGAAAGCTTTTATATTAAAAAAAAAAACTTATAATCGGACTTATATTCCCTACAAACAATAGTAGCATTTATTATGAGGTGAGATTTGAGAATTCAGCAGTTGATTTCGATTGACTTGTGTGTCATGTAATTACCCCTTGTATAAGGCTTTCCTAGGCAAGCGCCATACAAAGTGTGTGATTTTTTTTTTAAAAAAATAACCTCGTGTATAGCGCTTCCCCAGGAAAGCGTTATATAAGGTATTAAGTAGCTATGACGATTTTCTGGTCAAGCATCATAGCTATCACATATATTTTTATTTTAAATATAGAAATCTCTTTTGGCACTTGTTCGAAGAAGTACCATAAAATTAACGCTGTTAAATTTATATTTTATAATAGTGTTAACCAATAAAAACAAGATAATCTAGTAATTTAAATTCATACAGCGGGTAAAGTATTCCTAAATGAGAGATTTTAACTACTCATGGTTTGTACAAACCAAAATCTAAGTATAAAAACATAAACCATATCAGCAAATGAGAGACAAAGGGAGAAGAACAAGAAAAACTCAAGATTATTTACCCAAATTTCTTTGAAACTTCAACCCAAGGATCCAAATCTTCAAAGCTCTCCTTCCCCAAGCTCTCCTTAGCAAGAATTCAACATCTCCAAGTCAGAATGGTCACTTTCGGCGCTCCAAATCAAGTTTTTACTAGATTTTTCACATCAGATATTCAAAACGTGATGCTTCATTTTCAGACAGTTTGCCGTCGATTTGTCGTGGCGAACTAGTAGCAAAATTGTATTGATTTGCACATGACGATCACTGATTTCCTTTTTGCTTTCTTTGTGGCAAATGGGTGGTGAAATGACACTAAATTGCATAGAACGGTTATTGATTTTCGCCATGGTTTTACTGCGATGAACCTGTGGCAAGTGACTGCATCATCTTTTTCCTTTTCATCTGATTATTGCATTCTTTTCTTTCTTTCCTAAGCTTTCCATAATCTTCTCAAACTTTCACATCTGGTCATTATTCTCCTATAAAAAAAAGGATTTTATGAGCTACTTAAAATTCTTCAAATAGTCAAAACTATTCACATTTAGCAAAAAAAAAAAAATTTCTAAAGTTTAAGCATTATTTCACCAAATCACATTTTTCTTTATGTATGTCTATTTTATGCATAAATTGGTTCCAAAAACCTATAAAAAAAGTGTGGGACAATGTGTTGAAATATATGAATTTCTAGAGATTTATCCATATGTGTTAGCGTGCAAGTTTCTTATTAGACATGCGTGACTTTGTGAATTACGTTTAACCTCTACGTTGTGACTTTTCAAATTGAGAACTTAAAACTCAAATGCGAAAAGAGAAAACTGATCAAAAAGATGGTTTCATGAGGACACGTTTCCACCTTTCATCTTTCCTTTCAAATCATAGCTTAATATGTTTTTGGTGAAAATAGTTTAATATTCCTTTCGATTCTTAATATAAGATATATTTACCTAATTTGACTATATTAAAGAAAACTAATTAAATTAGTTAATATGACATGCATTTTCTAAAACACCCTAATTATCTTCCTTAATTTTTTTATTTCCTCTCTTTTTTTATTATTATTGAAGAAGTATCTATAAATATAAATTAGAAAAATATTGACAAATATAAAAATTATGTCTTACATTTAGAATCAAAATTATTTCTCCAAATATATCTTATATTAAATATGGGAGGAGAAGAGCGTACTATTTAGTTGTTTAAGCAATGTATCTTCAATTTATTTATTTAATTGTACGTGGACAACATTTGTTCATAGTTTTTAGCGCATTTTTCTTAACCTCCAGGACCACCATGGCTCCCGATCATCGGCAACCTCCAGATCTATCAAGCCGTTGAAGCTAGGACAGGTTCCTACGATTGTCGTTTCATCGCATGAAGCTGCCGAAATATATTCCTCAAGACTACTAACGACACCGTTTTTGCATCTCGACATGTATACAAGCGTCGGTTCCAATTTCTAATGGTCTAAAGTATTAGTGAGATTAATTAGTTTTCAGTTCAAGTTTTGTTAATTAGTTTCACTTAGCTGGCAACGAGTACAGCTGTACACACGTGTCATTCATATGAGTGTTGAAGTTTTCAGACTCTACAGTATTATCTGTACTAGTTAACATCAACGCTTTCGGTGATAAATATGCGCGTTTATATAAAGTTTATTTTAAATAAAAAAGATCAATTTTTTTTTAAAAAAATAACTACCAATAAAAAGTTCTCACCAATTAAATTTAAATAGTTCATTACGTGAAACTTGTTCGTAAAATTTAATAGTAAATCTCATCTAACTTATAATGATACTTGATGATAATTTTAATTTAGTATTTCAAAATAAGTATAATCTTTTCTGGCTGAAAAATATTCATCCCAAAAGGCCAAACAAATCAATATATATATACATATGTTTTCTTCAAAATTAGCAATTCCTGACCGGCTCCTTTTCTGACATTCTTGTTCAGGGTGTCCTTTGCCCTCCTAAAGCATCAATATTCTGGTGGTACGTAATCACGTTGTAAGTATGAAAGCTCTCTAATAAATAATTGGTCATGGATTTAATTTTTTTATTTTATGACTTCATGTGTTAGTGTCCGCTCCTCTAAATAAAAAAAAAAACATCAATTTCCTTCAAAAGCTTGGGGTTTCTGCGAGCAGCACACCTTATTCCCCACGGCTCCTCCATATGCATCTTTCTTATAATAGCCACTGTACACTACTACAAAAAAGTAAAACTGTGGAGCTTATAATTGCATTAACTGTGGCGCTAGAGAAGTGCCACATATCTAGACACTACTAAAAAAAGCTGTGGCGCTTCCAAGCGCCACAACATTAAAAAAAAAATTTTAAAAAAAATACCCTCCTGTGGCGCTTGTTGGAGGAAGTGCCACAGGAGGGGGGCCTCCTGTGGCGCTTGCTCCAGCAAGCGCCGCAGTAGGGTCGCTTTTTTTTTTTCTTTTTTCTTCTTCTTCTTTTTTTTCCTGTGGCCCTTTTTTATGCTTCCTGATTGTGAAGCTTTATATAAAATGAGTGGCTTTCGTGTTTATCATCTCCACAAATTGTCAATCTTTCTATTATATATTTCAACCTATTATATATATATATATATATATATATATATATATATATATCTATATAATTTTCACATTTAAAATTCAAGTTCCCCAACAATAATGTTCTTACATTAATACTCTCCAAAGCTAACATAAAAAATATCACAATACAAAAACTTGATATGTGAACACAGTACATCAACAACTAATTAAGTAAATTAAAAGATTACTAAAAAACGCAAGCTTGTCGGCAAAAAAATTTAAACAAAGCAAAAAGGCAAACGAAACAAGCTAGGTTTTCAGTCTTTCCTATTAAATTAGGAACAAAAAGGCAAACTTTATATTACGGTTTATCTTGACTAAAAAAAAAAATTTAAACAAAGCAAGCTAGAATGAAATAGTCTTCTTCTTACAAATCTATTAATTGACCAGCGCAAGGAGTGGGAGACCACGTTGGTGATGCTAGCTTGAGTGACGAGTGAGCGTGTGGGTGTGTTTTTTAGTGTGAAGATGATAGGAAATGGAGGGAGGGGGCCGACGGATCCACTAAGAAGATGAGAAAGGGAAAGTAGTTTAATGGAGGAGAGAGTAGTTAAATAATTAAAGTGGAGTAGTAGTCAAAAAAAGAAGGAATGGGGGGCGGACACAGGACCACTACGCGGGAAATGAAATAATTAAGAGATACACTCTCCATTTGAATTTTTTTTTTAAAAAAAAAGGGGCAAGTGTGGCGCCTAATCATTACCTTATATCAGCTGTGGCGCCTAATGCTTAGGCGCCACAGCTGATATGTTAATTAGCATGTGTGGCGCCTATTTATTTAGGCGCCACACATGCTCAGTTTTAAAAAAAAAAAAATTAGTGTATAAGCAAGGCAAGTGAAGTGGATGGCATTATTCCGAATGAAATAAATTCCACGAGTAGTCAGTAATTAAAGTAAACACCAATCATCCTTGCCATGTGTCGCAAGTAGGAATTCACCCTTGTAAAATTGGAAATGGTGAGATTACTTTGCCCCAGTCAACTCATCAATTTGTTTTCTTTTGCTTAATGTGGTCGCCCTTCACAACGCATTTTGTACGCTATTAGATCCATCGACAGTTTATTATTACATTTTGGCTCGCTTTTTCCATGTCCACCGTTGACGCAATTGAGTACCTATAATCTCCTATATATATATATTATACACATTCATTTAAAAAAGGGGTAAGTGTGGCGCCTAAATAATTAGGCGCCACACATTACCTCATATCAGCTGTGGCGCCTAATGCTTAGGCGCCACAGCTGATATGTTAATTAGCATGTGTGGCGCCTATTTATTTAGGCGCCACACATGCTCAGTTTTAAAAAAAAAAAAATTAATGCTGCAGCTGTGGTGCTTGGTGGGTTAGGCGCCACAGCTGCTTTCCTGCCCGCAAGTGTGGCGCCTGCATAGGTAAGCGCCACACTAGGCCTCCTCAATTGTGACATTTAATCTATTAGGCGCCACAGCTGGTACCCAAAATTAAAAAAAAATTATAGAGGTGAAAAAAAAAAAGAAGCTGTGGCATTTGTTTAAAGAAGTGTCACAAAATGTGCGCCACCTTTTATCCTTTTTGTAGTAGTGGTAATTGTGCTTAGAACTTTGTATTTGTGAATTAAATGCCAAGTCATACACTTTGTACTGATTAAATGTAAAAGGGAATAGTTGTCTGAGTGTTAGGGCATCTCACTCTTTAGATTGACTTAACAATGCTGTGAAACAGCTGATGGCTCTTCGCAGAATCCCAGGTCGCTTCCCTTTTCAGATACTTCAGCTGCCATGCCATATCATAACATTCTCGGAAGCTAAGCTCTTCTCGAACACGAAGTCAAGTTCCTTGGATTTTATTTATAAGTCGGAGAGATAGGACTTTTTTAATTCTATTTATAAGTTACATCATTAAATTTTTTAAATGAATATAATGTACTTCTCTAGTCCTTAATATAAAATATATTTATCTAATTTGATTAGATCAAGAATGTTAGTTAAATTAGTTAAAATGACATATATTTTCTAAAACACCCTAGTCATTTTCTTTAATTCCCTCCTTCTCTCTTCTCCTTGATTATTTTTTAGTGAGTATTAATAAGGGTAAGTTGGAAAAAGATTGATAAATATGAAATATATATTTTATATTTAGAACCAAGATCAACTCCTAAAATATATAATATATTAAGCACAAAAGAGAGTACTATTTTATTTTATTTTATTTATAATTATGTAGACCGTTATTTTTTTTGAAAATTTTACGTCCTTAAGTTGAAAATATAAGACAATAGGGCACCCAGAAGAAATCTTTGGCCCATCATATAAGTCACCTAGAAAGCTATCAATTATTATTTTCAATTTTATCCCTCCTTTAATTATGTAGAGCGGAGAGATGTGAGAGTGAATGCACATTCTTTAAAATGGGTGAAGTTGGAAAATTATTTTCAATTAAGACATATTTGGTTAATTAACCTCTTTTCCTTAGTTCTGTTGAGATTATTGAAAATAACTTATAATTTAAACTAGATGGGAATGTATATTAAACAGCAGAAAAATTGAAAAATCATTAAATTTTGGGATAGAGCTAATAATGTATAAAATTTTTCTTTATACCGTTCTAACATTCTGAAAAAGTGACTTGCCAGTAATTAAGAGCAGAGTTTGGCCAAATAAATGGTAAATAAATAAATAAGAGGAGAGGGGTATGTGCCTAACAATGCCATTGGATCTTGCGATAATGATTAAACGCAAATTTGGACCTTGTTTTTTCCAATCAACAAGTGCACTTATTTAGGGAGCACAGTCCTGGGGATATGCCTTGGACAAACGTATAACGACATTTATTGCCAGCCAATTTATTCCATAAATGCGGGGGGAGCACATATATAATTCCCATATCTACTCTCTCATATCTTTTTTATAAGCTCTAATTATTTGTTATACATAAATTAAGAGTATTAGTTAAAATTAGTTATTTTCTTACAAACTTTCAATAACGAAAGATCAAACTCTGCAAGTAGAAGAATACGTATACCATCCATTTTTTGTTGGCATATAGTGTTCAGCGAAACAAATATATAGTGGTTGTCTTGTTATCTAATTTTTTTTTACAAAAAAAACTATCGTTCATCAGTTCATCCCAAAAATGATAATTTGTCACCCATTATTGCCTTATCCATTTTATTTTTCTAATTCAAAGGAATAGACGAGAACCTATATGCTTCTATCTGCATTATCAAGGACCAATTATGTCTGCTACTTCTTGTCCAATGCCCTTCCTGATGCCCCTTATCTCAGCCCTCCGTTTCTTCCAACAGTTATAGTTTGGGAGAACAATGTCCGAACCAAATTGGCCATGAGTTGTACAAAACCAACACAGCATATAAACCAACAAAAAGGAGACAAGAATATACGAGCTAAAATAGGTGATTTTACATAACATTATTTTACTAGTTTTTGGCCCTTCTCGCGGCTAACTTTTTGTCATTCTTATTCATACTCTATCTGCTTCATGCTTGCTTTCTCCCAACGCCATGCACGTATTTATGATACTAATGACAATGATTCTGCTTACACTTTCTCTCTCAGAATCGCGCGTGACAAATTCCTATTTTTATTATATATTTTAATATGTTATTTGGGGTTTTTGTCATAATAAATGAGTTTAAAATAACTCTACTGTAATTAATTGTGATTAAAGGAGTTTGTAAGAAATTAAGGTTGAAAAAGGGTAAAAATTGCATATATTTTATGAATTGCCTTAATTGATTAATTTTTAAAATATGAGATATTACATTTTGAGCTTATTTTTTTTGTAGATCAATTTGGTGAAAATGACATAAATGAACCCAGAATTTTTAAGAAACACAAATTAATGAAGGAATAAATCAAAGGAAATTTCATAAAATGGCCTATAAATTTTGAGGCTCATTGTTGGACCCATAAAATTTTTTAGTATTTCAATATAGTCCCTCCTAAAGATTTCAAAATTTTCAAGTCCCTTGATCAAAACACGCCGTTTTGACCAAGGGATCCGAATGTTATAGGATCCGACTTGGTCATGGTGTGGAGATTAATCGCAAAGCTGAGGAAATTTTGGATATAGCCGCAGATAGAGGCGAAGAACCAAAGAGCTTCGTCCATCTACCACATTCACCTTCTTCTTCCTCCCTCGCCGGCGGCGTCTTCAGAACCACAAGCCGCTGTGAGCTTCTTTCTTCATCATCCACAGCAGCGGCAAAATAGAGCTGAGAGGATTGGAGGGATCTGTGAGAGAAAGGAGGAGACCGAACTGAGTTTGGAGAGAGAGAGTTGAGAGAGAGACCAGGAGCTCTTCCTCTTCACCATAGCCACCGTTGGTAGCTCCTCGCAACCACTATCAATTTTAAAAGAACTAGACCAGCATTGCCTTCTTTCTCTTTACCATACCACCACCTCTTCATCGCCATCACTCCTCTACAGCCAGTGACTTTCACATGTTGAAATAATCCAACATTAAAATTCCAAATGCATTGCATAAATCCCATAAGAAAGACTAGCAGCAGAAGACTTGATGAAATACCTCCAGTTATAGTGATTCTATATGTAGTATCACACAACCTGAAAATTGTGAAGAATAAGAAAGAGTTAGAATTATAACATAATAGAATATGTTAGAGCTTCTTCTAACGGGAAGATGAGGCACAATGATGGTTTGTAAATAGTTATCATCCGTCAGGAAACCCCTAAGGAGCAAGTAACTGCTCTAAGACCCAACTTATGCTATTTATAGCCTCCTATCAAGACTTGTAACAGCTTTACTTGTGAATTAGGTGACCCTAAACCAAATCTTTATTTAAATCACTTTGTGGGACATAACCAGGAGATATTTTATCCAAAATATATTAAACTAATAATATTTAAAGTAATATGCTAATATTTATACTATCTTTATAATATCTACAATATTCATTTATCAAAATAACCAATTAGTATATCCTTTATATAATCAAAGAATAAACATATATCTAGATATAATCTGAATAAAAATATTATCATTCTAATAAAATATCTAACATTCTCCCACTTGACCCGCAACCTAACGTCATTTGGTGAGTATGATTCATTTAAGCAATACTACAAGAATCATGACGATAAGTCATCTTTGATCGAGTATTACCTTCCATTCATCACAAGTAGTACCCTTACTTAATGGGTCAAAACTTAATAAATAAACCCAGAATGTTTATTCGGTTCTAACTTAAATGTTTGTTAAAATCTCATAATTTATAATTTAGGTATCAATAAATGAGATAACAAACTTCAACTTGAATATCATCACTTATAATGTCTCATCTAGATTACCAAATGTGATCCATCCCTGATGAGATATTTGATCCTTTTGATTTCTCTAAAAGCATGCTTTTTATTAAAGGATCTATGCTCTATGTGTTTATGACCTCTTGACTCTATAGTCATATAACACCCTTAATTAGTTTGAATTAATTTTAATAATTCTAAAACCCTTTTATGAAATTCCATAATTGGCAATCTTGTAACTTGCTTCTAAGAACGACTAGGTTGAGCAATACATGATGGAACTAAGCAATCAATGACTATTTATAGCAATCTTATACCCCTCCATGATTTAACTTGTTCAGTAAATGCAAAGATGTATCATAATGTCAACTCTTTTATAGTTAATACATCTTACAAAACTAAACAAGCTAATCATTCCACAATATATAAAGCATGAAACTTAATGTATGCTTGACAATTCTTCTAAAATTTATTTGCAATGTCATTGCCGATTTGTCCGCACTTTTAAGCAAACCTACACTTTAGAAATTGAATTAGAAGGAATAAGATGATATTATAGACATACGGACAATCTAATCATATTCTCATAATAGACGTTACTCTCAACAACCCACCATTATCCATAAATGTTCAAATGCTTGTGATCGTAGGTTACTTACGATATTCTCAAATATTCTTTTGAATACATAAAGAATTTATTCTCAAATATTTTAAGAATAAACTCTTTATGTATTCAAAAGAATACCACACCTAACGTAGTCATATCACAACTTTGAATAATGGTGACTTATAACACTTCAAGTCAAAATGCACAAGCTATAAATAAATCATCATTGTGTACCATATAGATAACTCAACTCTCACTAATCCAGTGATATAATAAAACTTATGATGTTCTCAACATGATTCTGTATGTAATCACATCATGATACCTTAACTATCACTATTGTGAGATTTGCTCATGATAAAATGAACTCCTAATTTTGTTGACTAAATTCCTTTTATTATTTATGTAACCATATCTACTAATTCACATATATATATCTCTCCTTATATCCAAAATGGAAAGATACAAATGATATCCTAAGTCAAGATAAACATTTAATTATCATGAAGATATGGAAGGAATTATACATGAATATAGGAGAAAATACCTCACTGAATCAATTCCCTCTTCATAGAGGAGTTATTACAAACAACTTTATTTATATTACTTAATGTTGCATACTAGCAAACAAACTTATGTTGTTTCTTACTTTAAGTCTATCATAAATTAAAGCCTATATTTGAAATTTATGATCACTCTCAATATTTATATTCTAGTCAAATTTCCTAAAGTATAACTTGTAGTAACTATGAATTGTCAAATTTTAATCACCATTGGTCTTAGCTGAATTCATTGATGGATTGAAACTCAACAAGGTGAGTACCATGTAAAACCAATGTTCTACCACAATTAGAGGTGGGAATCCTCCATATGTGATCACTCTTAGTGAGTTTGATCACTCCCATTAATTTTGGCATTTCTAATAATCTGGCATTTCAAAATACTACTCAAAACTGTAAACTAAAATGGACAACTTACTTAAATTCCCAAAACATCTTGCATTTTCACCAAAATATGCAGTCCAAAATCGATCAACTGCAATCCAAAATCATTCTTACGCTTTATCATTTGGAGATGATCTTTCCTCCATCCTTTTTCACTATGATGGTTCACCTTATAGTCCACCATATTCATGAAACAAAGCTCACCAACCTAGTTCAATATCGATGGATGTATCATATTGAGAGGTACTCATTTTATATATGTGCGTCATTAATAGTTCTTATTATTGCTAGTCGCCTTTTTGAGCATTTTGTATTATTTTGCACTTCTTCACTTTGTAGGTTTCTTGGGAAAATGAAATCTTGTGAAAGGAATAAGGCTTAGCTAGAAGGTTCTATAGCTGAAGGTTATATAAGGGATGTGGTCCTGTATTTCTATTCAAGGTACTTTAATGACATTGAGACCGCCTTCAACTGACTGCCTCATGTAGACGATTGTCCTGAACCTGTGGCAACATCAGCAGAATTTATCCCTCATGTTGGTAAACCAGTTGGAGGAACTGAGAACTTCAAATTAATGGCAACTGAGAAGTTGCAACCATATATAGACATGTCTTGATTAATTGCACTCAAGTTGAAGCTTTCATACATAAGAATTGTACACTCACATGTTATTCTATATCTTTCATAACATTTTTCACTTTCATTTCACTATCGCATTCTAATGATTAATTGCAAGGAATTCAGAAATCATGTTAAGCGTCAACTCAGGATCCGCACACAAACATCCTCCGAAGTTGACAAAAAGGTCCATAGAGAATTCCCAAGATGGTTTGCTCGCAGAATACTAAATGACCACAACCCACACTCACCAGATTTCAGAGCTCTCGCAATCGGTCTTCTTGATCCTGCAAAAAGGTTTACATCTTACAATGTCAATGGTTTCAAGTTTTGCACGGTTTCATGTGATCAAGGATTGCAAACTCAAAATTTGGGTGTTTATAGCACCTTTGGGACAACGAGTTATGCGAGCAGCAGCGATGCCAACATGCAGTTCAGAGGCGTCCCTTACTATGGAAAGCTTCTTGATGTCGTGGAACTTAATTACCAATGTTGTTTCAGCGTTACGCTATTCAAGTATTTGTGGCCAAATACCACTACTTCTCGGGGACACACAACTGACGACTTAGGCATCACATCAATAAATTTCTCGCGGTCAATTCACACTGATCATTTTCAAGATGATGAGCTATATATTCTTGCCGCAGAGGCACACCGGGTTTATTATGTTGAGGATGAGAGACATAGGGATTGGCACATGGCCTTTCATTTAAAGCCTTGAGGCCTTTATGACATGGGTGATGGTGATAACATCACCTACGAGAGTGAGCTGTTTCAGCCCGCCAATTTCAAAAACTTCTTCCCTGAAGGCGATCACAATTTACCTATAGTTCGGTTTGTTTTTTAAATGCATATCATTTTAGTTAAATTTTTTAAACAAAAAACACATCGCTAACAATTTTTCTATACAATTTCTGTAGGGATGGCGCGGATGACTAATCAAACAAATTATGTTTTTTATTTTAAAACAAATTTTGTTTTTATTTTTTCCAAAAAAAAATTAAAAAAATTAAAAAAAAATATTTGTAGCGGTTAAAAGACCGCTATAAAAATGAAAAATAACCACTACAAAAATAAAACCGCTACAACCACGTGACACTAACCTCTACAAGTTCCACGCTGATACATATAAATACCCTAACCACATTTTATTTCAAACGCTCCCTCTTTTCTTTCCACTTCACCTCTTTTTCATCTTTTCTCATTTTCAACTTTTTTTCTATGAGCTAAGGAGCTTAACATGGTGATCAAATACGGTAATAGATTCTTAAATTATTTATTTCAATACTATTTTTCTTTCGCATAATATTTATTCTCGCTATTTCTTTTTCAAATATTTATTTACATAATCATATTCACATTAAAGTGGACAACATAATGGTTCCTTATTATCTACTTATCCACAATAATATTATCAATACAATTTTCAAACATATCTAATTTAATTAAATCATTCCTTTAAAATTATAAATGACCTAAACTCATGAATAATAAGCTAATTAAATTAGCTAAACTATTAAAATAATAAACTATTTAAATTAATATTAACAAGAAGGAAACAAATAATTGCATTTTTTTTTAATTTTTCTAAAATTTATAGCGGTTTTATAACCGCTACAAATATATTTTTAAAATCAGCGCGTCACATTTGAATTTTTCTGAAATTTACAGTGGTTATATAACCACTACTAATGATTACCACCAATTTTAAATTCCATTTTGTAGTGGTTTAATAACCGCTACAAATATCACTACAAATTTTTATTTTCATTTCCCGCCATAAAATATTCGCTTATAACCGCTACAAATTAGCAAGAAAGGTTCCTCATATCTTTAATTTCGTAGTGGTGATTATTAACCACTACGAATATATTAGCGGTTATTTATAACCGTTACAAATTCACTTGCAACAGTGGATTTAGTAGCGGTTTGTTGAACCGCTACAAATGCTCAATTTTAACCGCTACTAAATCACAATTTTTTTGTAGTGAGTATCTAAGATGCAAGCACATTTGGAGTTACATATCCAAATAACCATTTATAGTTTGGCCCCGAGAACCACTACAAAAAAAAAAGGTATTTTGTAGCGGTGCAATTGTAGCGGTTATATTAAACCGCTACAAATTATAGTATTTGTAGCGGTTTTCACCTAAACCGCTACAAATTTATAGCGGCAAGGTTTTTTTGTAGCGGTTGCGTACAAAAAACCGCTACAAATTTGGCGCGAAATTCCCGCCAAAACTTGTAGCGGTGATTTTGTAGCGATTAATGCACAGAAACCGCTACAATACTCCTGCCAGTCGGCGCGCCAACAGTGTAGCGGTTACAGCAACAGAACCGCTACAAAATACCAAAGGTTAGAAGTTTGTCGCGGTTATGCCCTTATAACCGCTACAGAATTTCAATAGTCTCGACATTTGTAGCGGTTCTGGGCATTAACCGCTACAGAATTTCAAACGTTGTTATCTTTTGTAGTGGTTATTGTAGAACCGCTACAAATTTAATTATTTGTAGCGGTTACAGTAGCGGTTATTTGAATAACCGCTACTAATATCTGGCCTATTTAAGCCACCGCCTCCTTCATTTCTCCTTTTGCTCATTTTTTTTCCTGAGGTTTCTCTGAGAGATTTCTTCGAGATTTGAGAGTTCAGACGTCTCTATAGGATTTTTTGCTCAGTATTTCTTAGTATTTGCACTTGAGGTACGTATATAACACGTATTTTATTTATATTTGTATTTTTATTATATTTTTGCAAAATAATGTGACTAATTTTTTTTTTAATTTTTACCGTTGATATGGCTTCAGGACAGGATAAGGGGAAGCCCCTGAGGTCCCCAGACCGATTTTACGGGGTGGCAGCAGCCGGGCAGGGGGCAGAGGGAGGGGGCAGCGTGGAGGCAGGGCTACCGCGGCATCTTAGCCCATCCCCCCACAGGAGTCGGCCCTACCACAAGCACCGCAGACGATCCCACAGGCGACGACCGCACCAGAGGTGCCTAAGGTTGGGGGACCAGATATTAGCGTTGAGGACTTCCTCAACGAGGAAGAGTTCGAGATCCTGATTGGGTTCAGGGACATGGAGCGGTTCCTCGATGAGGAGGACGCTCGGGAGCAGAACAACCCACGAGGGTCGTCTTCGCGGTCCACTGGGTTTGAGGTGCAGGTCGAAGGTAAATTAATTTTTTAATTTAGTAAATTATTTATTTAAATTAGAAATGTTAACTTTGAATTACAATTTATCTAACGTGCGGTAAACTGTGCAGACGAGCAGGGGAACGTTTCGACGAGGAGGCTAGACATGGCCGGTGTGAACAGCTTGGACCGGAGCCTCCGAGTTATAGTGCCATGGAATGAGGGCACTGACCAGCCGATCCACAATGGGGGTCACCTGCTCAACCACTTCCTGAACGACCTGGGCGAGAATTGGATGCGGTTCCCCCTTCACTTCACGACGTGGAGGCACGTTCCGAGGGGTCCAAAGGACCAGGCTTGGGAGGAGGTGGTTCAGGTAATTAAAATTATTTAATTAATATTTTTTGTAATTAATTCTATTTAATTAATTTTTTTTAAATTATGGTTTTTATAATTATTGATATTTAAATAATTTTTTTCAGCTGCGGTTTACCGTCCGGGCCAACTGGAAGAGGTACGCCCTCGTGAAGATGGGTAACGCCTGGAGGAACCATCTCTTCCACAGGGTGGATAAGGACGGGACGATGCCTCTAGAGCAGCTGATCGAGAGCATCCCGGACGGCGTGCCGCCAAACGACTGGGCGCGTTTCGTCCAGTTCAGGAGGAGCCCTGAGGCGCAGGTAATGTATTTATTAGATTTTTTATATATAATTTTGTAATTGTTAAATATTAAATTATAATTTCAATTTAATTTGTATTTAATTTTAAATTATAATACATTTAATATTTTTTTTCCAGGAGCTTTCTTAGAGGAACACCGAGATCTGGGCGTAGCAGACGATCCACCACACAGTAGGATCGAAAACCTTTGCTGTGACCTACAGCGAGCTGGTAACTTTTCAAAATATCACTTACTTTTAGCTGATTATTTCATAATACTAATTATTGTTTTGTAATTGTTTCAGGAGACGAAGGCACAGCAAGAGAACCGTCAGACGGACTATAGGGAGCTGTACGCCATCACACATAGACACCGTGACGGGACTGCGACTCTCAGCAGGCAGAGGTGGCCATTGTAAGTAATTTGATTATTATATTTTTTATAAAACCAAGTTAATAATGAAAAATGCTAATTAGTAATTGTTTCATAAAATGGCAGGAGCGGATACAGCAGTCGCAGGCTGAGCTGCGACAGACCCAGCCTGAGGAGTCACAGGGGTCAGTGGACCCAACGGCTCCTTTGAAGGCGGGTCTGGCTCAGCCTGAGCACCCCTGACGGGTGCGGGGGATGGGGATAGGCGCCAGACCCAGCATGGTCTACGGTAGGAGCGCCGCCTCTGAGGCTGGCAGCTCTAGAGGGGTCAGACGTCGGAGGGACGAGTCTATTGACCAGCTGCGGTCAGATTTGGAGCAACAGATGGCGCAGCAGCAGCAGCAGATGCAGGTGCAGCAGCAGCAGCACCTGCAGCTGCACGCTGATATGATGTACACTCAACAGACGCAGTGGCGTGAGATCGCGAACAACATGCTCAAGGGAGCATGGAGTTGCCTGTTCCCGAACGAGCAGCATCCAACGGTTCCCCCTGTCCCTCGCTATGTCGTCCCGAGTACTACTCCTCCTGCTCCTGCTCCTGCTCCTCCTCCTGCTAATGACGATGGTGCGGTTCACTCTGCGCAGCGGCCCGATCCAGCGGCACCTGAGGGAGCACCAGATGATCAGCCCCCAGCTACTTAGTTTAGGACAAGTTTTTTGTTTAAACATTTGTAAATATATATATATATATATATATATGAGTTTTTATTTCAGAAATTTCTTATTGTGTTTAATATAATTATATTTATATTATTAGATCGTGTTGTTTAATTTATGAATTATTTATATCTAAATTTAAAAAAAAATAAAGCATATATATATTTGTAGCGGTTCTAACTTGTGAACCGCTACAAATATATATATTTGTAGCGGTTTTACACCAATAACCGCTACAAATGTATATATATAATTGTAGCAGTTTCTCTTGAGAAACCGCTACAACTATATATATTTTAGTAGCGGTTTTATAATAATAACCGCTACAAATGTATATATATAGTTGTAGTGGTTTCTCTTATGAAACTGCTACAACTATATATATGTTAGTAGCGGTGTTAAAATAATAACCACTACAAATACTCATCATTTGAATTTTGAAATTTGCCGCCTTTGTGCACATTTGTAGCGGTTATATTATGTATAATCACTACAAATTAAAAATTATTTTTAAATTTGCTGTCCAACGGCTTTAATATTAGTAGCGGTTTTATATATATATAACCGCTACTAATACTTAACAAGTAAATTTTGAATTTCCTACCAATGTGTAACGGCTTGAATATTAGTAGCGGTTTTATATATATAACCGCTACTAATACTCAACAAGTAAATTTTGAATTTCCCACCAATGTGTAACGGCTTGAATATTAGTAGCGGTTTTATATATATAACCGCTACTAATATTTTATAACTGTAGCAGTTAGTGTAGCGGTTTAAGAACCGCTAGAAAATTATAAACGTTGGAATTTCAGAATATAAGGTTCTAGGCATTCGTCATTATCTTCTCACTCATCTTCTTCTCTATACTTTCTTCTCTCTCACTTGTAGCTATGGATAAATCATGGATCAGGTTGCCGCGCAATTCTCCTGAATATTTATACAGATTAAACAGTTTCTTGGATTTCGCATTTACTCACGCCAGCTGTAACGGCAAGATCGTCTGTCCGTGTCGGAAATGCAAGTTCAAGAAGTGGCATGCACGAAATGTTGTGAAGGAACATTTGCTTGTGAAGCCTTTCCCTGAGGACTATACGTTCTGGGCAGTTCATGGTGAGAAGGCCGGCATTAGATATGACAATGCTCTTCCTCGAAGTTCTCAAGTAGGCGTTCATGTAGATAAAGATGATCCTATGAATGATGCTGTGTGTGATGCGTTTGGATTTTAAGGCGACAACTTCAACGAAGAAGTGCACGACTCTGAGCCAGCTTTTATGGGGAATGAAGCAGCTCGGGATTTTTTCAGCTTGATGGATGAAGCAGATCGTCCTTTATATCAAGGTTGTCGCAAATATTCTAAATTATCTTTCTTGATCAAATTGTATCATATCAAGTGCTTGTGTGGGATCACAGATAAGGGAATGTCGATGTTGCTCGACTTATTACAAGATGCATTCCCCGACGCCGAGATTCCCACAACATTCTACGAGGCCAAGAAGATTATCAACAGGTTGGGGTTGAATTATCAAAAGATTGATGCGTGCCCAAATGATTATATGCTGTATTGGGGAGATGATTCCAGCAGGGAGATGTGTAAGAGATGTCACACATCGAGGTGCAAGACAATTCTGAAGGGGAAAAAGCAAAAGAAGAAACCTGCAAAGATTCTCAGGTACTTCCCTTTGAAACCTCGTCCACAAAGATTATTTATGTCGTCTAAAACTGCTGAGCACATGAGGTGGCATGCCGTTGATAAAAATGAAGACAGTAAATTAAGACATCTGCGAGATGCAGCTGCTTGGAAAATGTTTGACAACGACTTTCCAGATTTTACGACTGACCCCAGAAATGTTCGACTTGCGTTGGCCACCGACGGTTTCAATCCTTTCGGGAATCTTAGCACAAGTTACAGTATTTAGCCAGTAGTCTTAGTTCCCTACAACTTACCCCCTGGATGTGTATGAAACAAAGCTCTTTCATTATGTCTATGATCATTCCAGGCAAAAAGGCACCGGAAAATGACATCGATGTGTATCTCCAACCGCTTATTACGGAATTACTTGACCTATGGAATGTCGGCTTGGAGACGTACGACACTTACAGCAAGACTTTATTCAACATGCGTGCAGCCTTGATAAAGACGATTAGTGACTTTCCTGGCCTTGGCACATTATCTGGTTGGAATGTGCATACCGGGTCGGCGTGTCCAGCTTGCAATTTTGACTCTGACGCATTGCGCATTCCCCACAGTCGAAAGTGGTGCTTTATGGGGCTTCGGAGGTTTCTCGATGGAGCGCATAAGTTCAGATTGCAACGGAATCACTTTAATGGGAAACCAGAGAAAAAAGGACCACCTCAGACTTTGTCCGGTACAGATATCTTACAGCAGCTTGAGAATATTAACTTCGAGTTTGGAAAAAGCGATGATTCAGTACAAACTCGCCAAAAGACGCGCAGGACTTCGGCAACTCAACAGTGGAAGAAGATAAGTATTTTCTTCACGCTTCCATATTGGAGATCTAATTTACTTCACCACAGTCTTGATGTAATGCACATTGAAAAGAATGTGTGCGACAATGTGCTGTATACGCTGCTTAACGAACCTGGCAAGACAAAAGATCACCTTCAAGCGAGGAAAGATTTACGTGACATGGGAGTTTGTGAAGACGCTTAGCCAGATGTGCATGACAGATTTACACTGGCAAAGTTTACCCTCACAAAACCGAACAAGGAAGTATTCCTCACAACGTTGAAGAAATTAAAAGTTCCTGATGGGTATTCAAGCAACATTTCTTGATATGTCGACTTGTAGGCTCGAAAGGTTGCTGGCCTGAAGAGTCACGACTCACATGTTCTTATGCAGCAGTTACTCCCTCTGGCTATAAAGAATACACTTCCTCCCGATGTTTCCATCGTTTTGGTGGAACTTTGTTCTTTCTTTCGGAAGTTGTGTTCTAAGGTTTTGATCATTGAGGAGCTCAATCAGCTGCAGTCGAAAATCATTCTTACACTTTGTCATTTGGAGATGATCTTTCCTCCGTCCTTTTTTACTGTGATGGTTCACCTTATAGTCCACCTCGTTCATAAAACAAAGCTCGTTGGACCAGTACAATATCGTTGGATGTATCCGATTGAGAGGTACTCATTTTAAATATGTACTTTCATTTATTGTCCGTATTTAATGTTTGCTAGTCATCCTTTTCATCATTTTATATCAATTTTCTCTTCTGTACTTCGTAGGTTCCTTGGGAAATTAAAATCTTACGTGAGGAATAAGGCGTGGCCAGAAGGTTCTATAGCTGAAGGTTATATAGGGGATGAGGTGCTATATTTTTGCTCAAGGTACTTTGATGATCTTGAGACTGCTTTCAACCGCCCACCTCGTGTTGACGATTGTCCTGAACCTGCGCCAACATCAGGAGAATTTATCCCTCGTGTTGGTAAACCAGTTGGAGCAACTGAGAACTTCAAACTAACGGCAACTGAGAAGTTCCAAGCACATAGACATGTCTTGATTAATTGCACTCAAGTTGAACCTTTCATACGGTAAGAATTGTACACTCACATGTTATTCGATCTATATCTTACGTAACATTTCTCACTTTCATTTCACTAACGCCTTTCCATTATTAATTGCAGGGAATTCAGAAGTCATGTTAAGCGTCAACTCAGGATCCGTACACAGACATCCTCAGAAGTTGATAGGAGGGTCCACAGAGAATTTCCGAGCTGGTTTGCGCATAGAATACTAAATGACCACAACCTACACTCACCAGATTTCAGAGCTCTCGCAATCGGCCCTCTTGATCATGCAAAATGGTTTACAGCATACAATGTCAATGGTTTTAAGTTTTGCACGGTTTTACGGGATCAAGGATTGCAAACACAGAATTCGGGTGTTTATGGCACATTTGGGACAAGGAGTTATGCGAGCAGCAGTGACGCCAACATGCAGTTCGGAGGCGTCCCTTACTATGGCAAGCTTCTTGATGTGGTTGAGCTTAATTATCAAGGCCGTTTCACTGTGACGCTGTTCAAGTGTTTGTGGGAAAATACCACTACTTCTTGGGGACTGACAACTGACGACCTAGGGATCACATCAGTCAATTTCTCACGACCGATTTATACTGGTATTTCTCAAGATGATGAGCCATATATTCTAGCTTCAGAGGCACATCAGGTTTATTATGTCGAGGACGAGAGGCATAGGGATTGGCACATGGTCGTTCATTTAAAACCAAGAGACCTTTACGACATGGGTGAGGGCGATAACATCATCTACGAGAGTGAGCCATTTCAACCAGCTGATTTTGAAAACTACTTTCCTGAAGGCGATGACAATTTACCTCTACTGCGGTGAGTTTTTTTAAGTCCACGTCATTTGAATTAAATTTTTTAAATTTAATAATACATCAATAACAATAATTTTTCTACAAAATTTCTGTAGGGATGGCGACGATGAGTAATCAAATTCAAATTATGTTTTTGTCTTTACAAACATTGCAAAAAAAATTTTAAAATAAAATGTAAAAAAAAATTTAAAAAAAATTAAAATAATATTTGTAGCGGTTATTGAACTGCTACAAATAAAAAATTAACTGCTACTAAATGAATAACCGCTACAAAATGGATACATTAACCGCTACAAATAGCACTATGAATATTAAACCGCTACAAAAATATAAATAACCGCTACAAATAGTACGTGGATCCCTATAAATACCCTTACCACAACTCATTTCAAACACTCCCCAATTTCTTTTCACCTTACCTTTCTTTCATTTTCTCTTATTTACAACTTCTTTCGTATGAGTAGAGGAGATGAATAATACGATCAAATATGGTAACAAGATTTTTAATTTTTTTTAGAATACTTCTTTCCTTTCTATAAAATTTATTCTAACCATTTTTTTTCTAGATATATCATAACTATATCTCATTTTCATCTATTTTTCATACACAATTACATTATATTAGATAACATAATAATTCCTTATTACCTACCTATCCTTAATAATATTATTAATATAAATTTTATACTAATCCAATTCAATTACATTTTTCCTTTTTATTTATTAATAAGTTAAACTATTGAATAATAAACTAATTGAAATAGATAAAATAATAACAGAATAAACTATTTAGTTTAATATTGAAAAAACAGAAAAAAATAATTGTATATTTTTGAAATTTTTTTTAAATATTTGTAGTGGTTATTAAACCGCTACTAAATAACGCGCCTTTTTACAACTCAATTTAAATTTTTTGGCGCCAATTTTGAATTTTATGAAATTAGTAGCGGGTTTTAAAACCGCTACTAATTTCATGAAATTCAAAATTAGTAACGGTTTGTTAACCGCTACAAAATAAAAAATTCTTTTTTTTAGCTCTCAATATTTCAATCTTTTATATTTGTAGCCGTTATATAACCGCTACAAATATCTCTGAAAAAAATTTCGTCCATGTGGGTGTTGTAGCTGTTAAGTTGAACTGCTACAAATGATGTAGCGGTTATTTTTTATTGAGTAGCGGTTTTATATAACCGCTACAAAACTGCTTGCAACGTACGATTTAGTAGAGGTTTGAGTAACCGCTACTAACCTTGTTTTAAGCGGTTAGAACCGCTACTAATACCCATTTTTAACCGCTACTAAATCACGTTTTTTTTGTAGTGAACTACTTACTTAAGCTTGTCAAATGGTTCACTTGCAGGAACAATGACCTTGAGTGTGTATTATTTGATGAGTGCTCCACAAATGCTTACATCTCACAATTGGAGAATATGGAAACACCAGTGGTTGTTGTTTTAAAGTTGGTCATGATTGCCTTTTCTGATGAAGGTAATGGTTTGATATGAATCTCATGGTTATATATATAACTCTCCAAGTTTATTACTGTCCTCAAAGACTATATTCATATGAGGTTCCTATAAGAGTATAATAAAATTAATGAGTTGGTTTGTTCTTTCCAAGGAGGCCACAAGTCTGCACTTCATTCAATTCTACAAGGGTTTTCTTCAATCTTGCTATTCCAGAAGTCAAAGATATGATTGAGAAGTCTGATAACATCGTGCTTTAAATAAACATGTTTTACTACATTATATAGCACATAACTCTTATCATTTCCTTACTTATACAACTGACTATATTCATATCTTCAAGGCCAAAGACAATGACTCACTTGGCACACCTAGCATCAGTTAGCTCATGCCACATGTAACCCCCTCCGTAATTATATCTGAAATACGCGATTAAAATGAAATAGAGACCAATAATAATCAAATAACATTTACTAACCCATCATATGACGGGGTTTTCACGAATACTTTTTGAAATCATTTATAAACTTGGTCTCATATTCACATTTCGAATACAATTACTACACGAAGATAAATCACATTCATATAAATATCAAAGTGCACAACTTAATCATCCCGGCAATCTCGGGTACATACCTTCACTAAAGATACATAGGGTACAATTGCCCATTACAATTCTTCAAATGGGGATTACACAATCTTATCTCGGAGGAGTCCTAGCCGCTCCCTCCACGAGCCACTTGCCCTGTCTAAATTGTTGGTAGGGGAGAGTGAGATTCGAGAGAATCTCAGTAGGAAACAGATACCATAATGCATGCATGATAGATGCTATGTGTATGACATGTTAGCTTTATCTAGATGCATGCCCCATAATGACATTTCTGTATGCTCAATATTTCATGTAACAAAACTATGGCCACAATAAAACAGAAACAGAGCTTCATTTATTCAAATATGCTCTACACAATCAAGTAAAGCAATCACATACATCACTACATAAGCAAAGATATCAAATACATGCAAGTAAGGCAAGTCCCCTACCTCCAGTCTTTTCTCCTCGATTTGCGTGCCAGCAACTCGGGGCTTCACATTCGATCCTACAATGTCAAATGTACCATTTAGACACTTCCATAGTATTTCTGGGGGTTATATGAGGCTATATTGAAAATTTACTAAAATACCCCTGGGGACCGGCCCGGCCCCGCCGTACCCGATCCGACTGTACTTTTCTTGAAATTTTAACATGGGCTATTCTGACATATTTTTGCCCAAGGAATCCATTTCCAGACTCGGAATTATCAAATTCAATGTCAAATTATGAAATTGCCCTTGGCAGCCCTACTTTTAGGGTTTTAGGGGCGTTTCCGTAATTATGCTTTCTCGGCCTTTTCCGAAAATGTGCCCAACTGTAACCCTACCTAATTTTCCCTCCTGAACTCAATAGAATCATCAAATCATTGAAAATCTAACTCTAAGACCCATTTATAGCCCAGACCGAAATATATGGGTTTTCTAGGGAAAATCAGGGTTTTTCGGTTTCGGCTCCGTAAACACATTCCTTTCTACTCCTAACCACTTTATTGACTATTCCATTAGGTTACAACTACCATTTAGTATCAATTTGGGCAGCATAACCCCTAGGGAAACCCATTTTCTATTTTTACAACCAATGGCAATCCGGCGAAATTTCACCGATTAAATTGCCCACAGCAGCCAGAATAGTCAATGATTGAAGTTTCGGAAGTTACCTCAAGCTCCCTCTGGCTTTTACTCAATTTGGCTGAACCCTAGCCCCTTTTAAACAGCAAAATTAAGCTTCAAGTACCTTAATCCATGTAGAAGAGAAGCTTAGGATCGGAGTTATACACGTTAGGAGCTAGATCGTCGGAGAAATCGGCTTACCTTATAAGATTTCTTCCTCTTTCTCACTCTAGACATCTCAAACGTTCTCTCTCTCATTCAGCTGAATATGGCGTCGGTTTGGAGGAAGGAAGATGAATAAAAAGTGTTTTAACATTAGGATGATGTCATGTTTTATTATGCTGATGTCATAAATCCCATTTTCGGATTTTCTGGCAGATTTTCTGCCCAAACTTTGAAAAATCATAACTAATTCTAGACAAATTTAAATGAGGTGATTCCAAAGCCAAATGAAAGGTCTTTAAGTCCCCTTAATAGGAAAAATATTGGCCATTACTAAAAATCACCACACAATTCCAGAATTACATAAATTTCATCACTGCCCCAAAACATAGTCCATTTTCGACGTCAAACTTTGGACAGTCATATCTCCCAGTTCCCAAAACGAAATGGCACAAATTATATATCCATTTTGAAGCTTGGGATGTAAAATTTAAGAATGGAAAGTTTCATAATTTTCTAACATCATTTGCCTAGTCAAAACATCCACACGAGAAGACTGGCCATACAGAATTCACACTGGACAGCATTTCCAGTTTTGCAACCAATGTGTCGAATTCAATTTAAATCAATTCCAATGATTAAATACCACAACATGACACCATTTCCATCACAATACCCCATTCAATTATTCCCTCTATTCTAAGTCAATTTGAATGTTAATCCACAATTGAACTCAAATATAGGGTTTTGGCGTTGCTCATAACACAAGCGACTACAATCCACTTTATATTCTCTAAAAAGGTTCATTAATCACTAACCACGTCCACTTTTGTAGTCATTAAATCCTAATCACAATTTGGGATCTTGCTAAACCGGGGCTTAGCAATCCACTAATCTCAGGCTTATTCTCTAGCCTCGAGTCTCAAAATTCGGGGTATTACACCACACCAGTCAAGCTAGCAATCCAATTCAAGCATATTAAGGAACAACAAGAATTGATGAGAAGCTAATCCAATTAATAGGGGAAATGAATGATGAGAAGCAATGATTTTTCTTTAAGTTTTGTTCCCCACGCAACGCTTGGGGGAGTTCATGCTAATTTTAGAGATATCATGTCATATCTGTTATAATTAAGGAATTTATTTAGCTTATTTAATCTCTTTAAATTAAATGAATATGTCTTGTATGGATCGTAGGTGTAAAACTTCTCAAAGTTAACTTCCTAAAAAGTTAATATATAAATTTTAATTTTATATATTCTTCCAATCCTTAGTGTAAGATATAAATGGAGAGTTAATGTTGGTTATAAATATAATACCTATTTCATATATTTGTTATTTTTTCCTCAAATTAACCCTATCGATATTCACTAAACAATAATCAAGTAGAAGAATGAAGGAGAGGATTAAAAAAAGATGATTAGGGTGTTTTTTTTTAAAAAAAATATCATATCAACCAATTTAACCAGTCAACATCTTTAATCTACTCAAATTAGTCAATTAGATCTTATATTAAGGAATAAAAGAGTATTTCTTTTTTTCTTTTTGAAAAGTTACAATTGAAAGACAAAAATTAGGGGAGTAGACTTTGTGGGTTCCACTAAGAAAATTATTTCGCTAATGAGGATAGTGCGATACTTAGTATCTGTTTGAGTTGACGGGATTTACTGTTTTTCTGACGGGATTTACGGTGTACGAGAAAGTATGTGAGAAGACACTACAAAAAAAATGAAAAATAGCGACAAAATTTCATTCCGTCCATAATCCCTCTCAAATTTCGTCACTAAAATTAGCGACGGAATTTTTCCGTCATTAAATTAGCGACGGAATCACATTCCATCACTAAATTCCATCCCTAATCCATCTCTAATTCCATCACTAAAATTAGTGACAAAAATTAGCGACGGAATTTTTCCATCACTAAATTAGCGATGGAATAGAGACGGAATCACATTCCATCGCTAAATTCCGTCCCTAATCCGTCTCTAATTCCGTCATTAAAAATTAGCGACGGAAATTTTCTATCACAAATAATTAATTTTTTCAAAAATTATATTTTTTTATAATTATAAATTTATAATATAAATATTAAAATAAATAAATAAAATTATTAATTCAAATTTATTTTTGAAATTGAAATTATAATATAATATATTTGAATTTTTAATAATATATTACATACAAATAAAAATAAAAATTTTATAAATGCAAACAAAAAAATAAAATATATCATAAAATGAATAAAAACGATATTAATAATAAAAATTTAGGTAGAAAAATTACATAAAATAAAATAAGAAAAATAAATTCAAATATTTAATAATAGATTAAATTTTGTATTTCTAATTTTGTTCACAAAGCAAATATATATATATATATATATATATGATTTTGCATTTAAATTACACAGGTTCTTCTTAGCTCAATTGGTAAAGGCACTGGCACACGCATGAGAGATCAATGCTTCAAATCCCAACTTGATCACAAACTGCAACCAATTTGTGACTTGGACATGTGGCGGTTGACAGGGATACGTAGAGGGCGAAGGTGAGGTGGCGGCAGCAGACGGGGACATGTGGCCGGCGGTGGGTACACATGGCGGCTGCCGGTGAGGGACATGTGTAGGCTCATTGTGAGGACATGTGGCAATTTAAATTATATAAAAAAAATATTTTGCGACGGATTAGAGACGGAATTTTCCATCACTAGCTCATTGTGAGGACATGTGGCAATTTAAATTATATAAAAAAAATATTTTGCGACGGATTAGAGATGAAAATTCTGTCACTAATTAGTGACGGAAAATTCCGTCTCTGATTAGTGAATTCCGTCTCTAATTAGAGACAGAATTTAGCGACGGAATTTTTTGTTTCTAATTTAGCGACGGAAAATTCCGTCACTAATCCATCTCTAGGGGAGAGAAATAAGCCCATTACCCATAACCCAACCCGCAGCTCCGTTTAATTGGGTCACTGTGAGCCCGCCCATAATGGGGCCCATTTAAAAGTTAAATGGGCGGGCTATGGGCACAACTTCGGGTTGCCCGTACCCGCCCATTTAGTTTTTTTTTTAAAATTAACCTTACCTTGCCGACTGCCCTCCCTCCTTGGATTCCAATCATACCACTCTTCACTCAGTCAATCACCATTCCTCTCCCCTCTTGCATGCAATCATTTTGTCCAATGCACTTATTCAAACTTTAATTACTTTTTCATTTTTTCACTTTTTTACCAATCATTTTGTCTCTTTGTTGATCACTTACACTCATCCACTACTACATGCAATCCTACTCACTTGCAATCTCTCATTTTTTTAATTAGAAATTGCTCTCACACTTACTCAACCACTCCTGCATGCAACCCTACTCTCAGAGTCTTAGTAGTCAATCTCTCAGTCTGAGACACTCACGCATCACAAACTCCAACTCACCATCGTCCATCAACAACTCCGACCCTGCACACCACTACACCAGTAGTCTCGTTTGTTCTCGTCATCCCTAAATTCATTCTCTCCAGCTGTGATTAGCATTTTGCAGATTTGGTCCTTCATTCAAGTGAGTGTCCGAGTTTTAAGGATCTTCATTCAAGTAAGTGTATGCGCTCAAAATTGGCTATTCAAGACACCCCCTAAATTTAAGGATCTTGATATTGATAATTTTGATGAGAGTGCAAGTGTTGTTGCGGGTATTTTCAATAACACTCTTAATTTGTATTGTTTCATTTTTTTATTGCATATTAGATTATTAATGGATATGTTTTTTTTAATTTATTTTGCAGAAGAAGATTTAGCTTCTGGAGCTACAACCCCTTCTTCAATTGAATCTGATGATGATGGTGAAAAATGAAGCATCAACTCATGAAGAATTGAAGATATCAAATATTCAATGGAAGCATGCCATTTTGTTGATCTTTGAATTTGTATTTGTAATGTTTTAATTTAAAAGTTGGAGTTTAAACATCAAAATTCTATTATGATGGTACTTACTACTTGTCTAAATTTGGATTCTTTTGTGTGAATTGTGGACATCATAATTTAGATTGATAGATCATGGACTTGAAATGAAGGCTTGCTGCTTATCTATCTTTCTTTTTTTAAAAAATAAGCAGGTCCAATCTAAATGGGTTACCCATAACCCGTGTTAACCCGCCCATTTATATGCTAGCCCGTTTACACGGGTTTATATGGGTTGAGGTACAGGTTTGGGCTAGCCTATACCCGTCTAAAGTTAAATGGGCGGAATATGGGTTTGGCCATGGGCTGCCCAACCCGCCCATTACTCTCCCCTATCCATCTCTAATTAGAGACGGAATTTTCGTCGCTAATTCGTCTCTAATTAGTGACGAAATTTAAAATTCCGTCCCTAAATAATTAGTAACGGTCTTTTTACCGACGAAACAAATTCCGTTGCTAATTTGGTTCCGTCGCTAATTTCCGTTGCTAAACTAATAAGTGACGAAAATTCCGTCGCTAAATTCCGTCGCTAATCCGATGTTTTTTTGTAGTGTGAGTTTTGCCTCAACTTGAGTGAACATGCTTTTCCAACGCTAACTCAAACAGGCCATTAATTTCCGATAAAATTAAGCCTTTCTAGTAAATCAAGCATTTATTTCACTACTCTCCCCTACCCCTAATCATGCATAAATTTTAGGTCAACAATTTTTCAGTACATAATACTATCTGTTTATTTTTTTATATAACAGAACACACATATACTCCTTGTTTATTTATAAGATATAGAGTGTAAATTTTGTTCCCATATAAGAGGCACCTATCAAATTATAAATAAGATAAATTAGTTTGGAGTTAAAAAATAAATATAAATATTTTAAAATTATTTAATTAGCTTCCTTGTCTCCTAAAAAAATAAATTGAATTTTATATTTCGGACCAAAAATAATAATATGCAACGCGTTCAACGAAAATGGGCCAGGATAGAATCTTCTCCCCATTATTGATGGCCCAAAAACAAGAAGGTACATTATTGGGGAAGGAACCAAGTCTTTTTATTCAACATGATATAAAGACAAGCTCATACAAAAAAAGTGCAACATCTTCAACGAATTACGAAAACAATATAAAATAGTTCGATGAAATATTCATAATTTTCACTAATGATATATTTAATCTAATAAGAAATTTAGTTCAGCTTTCGTATATCAATTATACTAAGCTTTTTAATTAATCACACATGACTATGTGTCCTATCTATTTCAAAAATAGAGGACATAATCATAGATGATTGTAAAACTTGACATGATGGATATAAAAATTTTAATGTAAGTATTTTCCTTAATTTAATCCTAATAACCATTTCGGACATGTTTGTCCCTACAACATAACTAAAGCAAGTTTTATGAAGTTTCAAGAGTCACAGTTGAAGCCTTCAACAGTGCTACTCCTTAAGAATTACCAAAGTCCTAATTTTTGGGAGTGCTTCCCCTCATACCTCTCTCTTATAAAATACCAATAAAACTTTATTTACAGCCAAGGTAAATCTTTTGCCTCCGAATCTAATAACTAAATTGATCTCAAAATTTTTTTCCCCCATTGGATCAACAGAATCTCTAGATTACTAAATATCTCAAATTAATAGCATCTTGTTCAAATCTATAAAACGCTTTGAAAAGATGATTGCTGGGCAAACTTGAGCAAAACTACAACTAATTATGACAGAACAATTATAATAAATTTACTAATGTTGGGTGGGGTGGTGTAATGCACATGTATGACTCTTATGCCGAAACATGCCAAAGTCGTACCCAATTTGATATTACAGCCCCGCTGGACTTGAGCTTGAATTATTCAAATGCGCCAAGAACCTACAATAATATATATATATATATATAATCATTAAGCCCAAGATAGAATTGAAAAACAACTTTTTTTATATAAAAGGGAAAGCATTAAAAAGTAAAAGTAAAGAGACAACGAAATAAATACGGTAAAAAGAAACTAATAAGTAATTCCGCTTGCCTCCAACAGTAGTGAAGTAAATTCTTGGGAGAATTACAGTTAGGTCCCATCTAAAGGAAAAAAATGAAAAAATGATCTCGCTAACAACCTCAGGAGCCTACATTGACAACCTGAGGGGCAAGCCTAACAACCCCGAGGGACCAATTTTTCATTTTTTCCCTTGAACGGGACCTAACTGTAATTCTCCCTAAATTCTTTCAATCGGATTTGTAATCCAAGTCCAATAATGCTTAAAGCCTTCTTTTTAGCCAAGACATCTGTTATTTCATTTTCAGCGCGGTTGATATTTACAAAAGGCTTGTTTGTGAGAGCGTTTTGTACAGGAAAAACGCACTTATTACGCAAGCCGAGAAAAAACTCCTCTCACATACTTGCCTCGTATACCGTGAATCACGAATTATAAGCACGTTTTGGATAAAAATAAGCCATTTCAAACGCACACAAACTCTACTTTTCAATCGGGTCTGATCACCTGTTGTAGCTCAAATATAAGGAACAATTTTTTTTAAGTCTCTAAGGCCATATGTCCACAATATATTTTTTTTGTGGTCCATTGATCGAATAGCTTTGATATATATTATGTTGGTCTTTTTATTAAAATGACTTAAATTAATTTAATAAGACCTATCATTAAGTTATATATCTTCACTTCCATATTTATGTAATTATTCTTAGACTTTTTTTGATGTACTGTAATAGTGAGAATTGAAACACTACAATACCTCAATCATATTCAAAAAAATAATAATAATCACACAACCAATTAAAATTAAAATTTTGTTAAATATAGCATGAATTAAATATCAGCAGGAATCTTGGTCCACTACGGGTTTGGTTTCTCTCATTGTCCCTTTTCTCATCATCTCTCATAATATTTAAATCATGTCCGTCAAATCAATCTGAAAGGTAAAAGATGAGCCATGTCATCAAGTTATTACTCCTTCTACTTTTCTCTCATTTTCCCAATCAACGGTCCAGATGGACTCCTTTTCCAAATCAACAGTTTAGATAGGCTTATGAGGAATGATAAGAAAATGAGATGATGAAAGGATCTGCTTCCGTCCGGTCCACTACACGGTCCTCTCCTACTTCCAATCCTATATACACAACCCAGCGACTAGCCTCCTTCATACAATCGAACATGTTGCCTTCCCCATTACTCCCTTCCTTTCTTCTTCTTCCACTTCTCTTCCTTCTATCAGCTCTCTTCCTATCTCTGTGCCTCAGACCACCTAAAGATGATGGGAAACAGCCGCCAGGTCCACCGGCCTGGCAGGTTATAGGTAACCTCCACCTGCTGGGTACTCTCCCGCATCGGTCCCTCCAGTCTCTCGCACAGCGCTATGGACCCATCTTGTCTTTGCGACTAGGACAGGTCCCAGCCGTTGTAGTCTCTTCCCCTGAAGCTGCCGAGCTTTTCCTCAAGACGCACGACGTCGTTTTTGCGAGCCGGCCAAAGATTCAGGCGTCGGAGTTCGCTTCTTATGGATGCAAGGGAATGGCTTTCTCTGAGTATGGCCCATACTGGCGCAACATGAGGAAGCTCTGTACTTCAGTTCATCTAAAGTGGAAATGTTTGGTCCCTTGAGGAGGGAGGAGCTGGGGCGTCTGGTGAAGTTGATTGATAAATCGGCGGCGGCGCGTGAGGTGGTGGATCTGACGGAGAACGTGGGGCGGCTTGTATAAGACATAATGCATAAAACGATATTTGGACGCAACAGGGACGATAGATTTGATCTGAAGGGGATTGTTCGGGAGGCGCTGAAAGTAGTTGGAGCCTTTAATGTTGCAGATTTCTTACCTTTCTTGGCGCCACTTGATATTCAGGTATCACAATCACCGAAACTACTTTCTCCATTAAATTTATTAAGGTATGGTTTTCATATTTATTAATAATTTTTTAATTTACCTCTATTGATGTTCGTTCCCTCAGTTATAATCAACGAGAAGAGGGAATGAGGGACTTAAGAAATATGACTACGATATATTAAAAAATACATGTCATATTAACCAACTTAATCAACTTCATTAATCTAATTAAGAACCGGGGGAGTATATATGATGCCAAAAAATACTAGTATTAGAAACTTGCTAAACTATATATATCCCTTTTGATTTAGGACTTTAAAAGACTATTGCTGAAGACAAGCAAGGAAGTTGATGAGATATTAGAAACCATTATTAGAGAACATGAGGAGACACTACTGTTAGGGCAGAATAGAGAACACAAGGACTTCATAGACATACTACTCTCTTGCATGGATACCTACGATGATCAACACAATTTTGTCATAGATAGAACCAACATCAAAGCCTTACTTGTGGATATGCTTGCTGCTGCATTCGATACTTCTGCTGCTGTCATTATGTGGGCTTTCCCAGAACTCTTAAGGAATCCAAGTGTGATGAACAAACTCCAACTCGAACTAGAAAACCAAGTGGGAACAAGCAACATGGTTGAGGAAGCCGATTTGCCGAGGTTGACTTACTTAGATATGGTGATTAAGGAGACCATGAGACTACACCCTGTGGGACCCTTACTCGTCCCACGAGAGTGTATGGAAGATATCACAATCAATGGGTATTATATAAAGAAGAACACACGGATCATAGTAAATGCGTGGAGTATAGGAAGAGATCCTAAGATATGGTCTCATAATGTGGAATCATTTTGTCCAGAGAGATTCTTGAACAGCAATATAGACTATCGAGGATATGACTTTCAATTCTTACCATTTGGTTTGGGTCGAAGAGGTTGTCCTGGTTTGCAATTGGGTTTAATTACTGTGAAGCTTATATTAGCACAATTAGTGCATTGCTTTAATTGGCAACTTCCAGGAGGCATGTCTCCAGATGAGTTGGATATGACTGAGATATTTGGCTTATCAATGCCAAGAGCTAATCACTTGCTAGCTCTTCCATCTTCTCGCTTAACAGTTGATCGATGAATGTTTATTTGAGTCTGTTTCAGTTCAATAATGGATACAGCATTATCCTGATCAGTGCAAGAACATTAATGTTATTTTTAAACCCACAGGTTTCGTTTTTAATTTGTTAGTCATATGTCAATGACTCAATTTAATCTTCTTTACTGAAATGGTTGAAATGAGAGCCTTTATAAAAGTTTCGGCCTCAATTTCCCAACCCTTAATTAGTGCCGTGCCGGTTTGGTTCATGAAATTTGAATTAGAGGTAATAATGTAATGGAATGTAATGTAATATAATGGAATGGAATGATGATTACATGAATTTTTTAGTTCATCGTTAGGGAAAGATTGTGTATATACATAAAAACAATTGGTTGGCTTACACTGAATATAAGAATATATGAGAATAATATAGCAAGAGATCAAAAATTATCCCAATCTACACGTTGGGTTCATGATAATTCTTTTCATTTTATGTAGTGTAAACATTGGATTTATAATAATTTTTAATATTTAATTGTGAAATATTATGCTGTGCACATACATGTTGGGTTTATAATAATTTTTTAATATTTAATGATGAGAATATTATTTAATGAGATATTTTAATTTTTTTAACAATGAATATAATTTTTTAATTTTTAATGTGGAATATTTCTTAAATTTCTATATTATTAATTAATTCTTTAATATTTAGTGGCTGTAATTAAGATTATTTAATATTTAACAGCAATTATGATTGACAATTTGGGTAATTTAAAAAATTATAAATGTAATAGTGTCATTTCCACTTTATTACTGAACGTCTTCATCTCCATTTATTAATCCTATAGTGTAATTTTGATTACAAAATGTAATCTTTTTTATATTATATAAGGTCAACCAAATATTGTAATCACTCTGTTGCATTAGGATTACATTGTTTGGTAACATGCAGAGATTTTAAATGAATGAAATGAAGAATGGGTAAGCGGTGAGGGAGAAAGGAAAGAAATGAAGTGTAGAAAAATAAGAATCTAGACATGCGTTGGAATTTTAAAAAAAAACATTTGTTTTAATTAGAGTAACACAATGTGATAACCCTTCGTTTTTACCTTAATTATTCAAACATATTTTTAAGGAAAATCCCAGAAAAGACTTCGAAAATTTTAAATCCCAAATCAAGTTTATTTTCTATAATTGATAAGGAATTGACTACATTAGATAAAAAATTTACAACTCATTTTAATTAGTGGAAAATTATTGATTTGGGATTTTGAAATCTCGGAGGTCTTTTTCTGAGATTTTTCATTGGGAAAACTGTTTGCAAATACCTCATTAGAAACTTTTTTACCAAATGGATAGGTACAGCTGGGACGAGATAGAAGTGATTACCCTACCTAAAGATACTTGGTCTAGTGATGAATTAGCTGGACTACAAAGTGGACCAACTAAGTTCGAATCATCTTCTTTCAAAAAGACTTCTAAAAAGAGACATCTCAATCTTAAAGCGTCAATTCGAATTAGTTAGTTATTCATAAATCAAGAAAAAACATTGGACACTAAGTGGCCCACATTGTTATAAAAAAATTGGGAGAATTACAATGTAGTCCCATGCAATATAGAAGAAATGGTCCCAGAAAATGTTGAAATTACTATCAAGTCCCATGGGACCATTTTATAATAAATTGCATGTGAGAAATGTCATAAACACCCCTGTTAGATAAATAGAGAAAGTGATGGTAAATGCTATCAGATGATGTCTGGAATAGCTCTGGAGATGGCGGGAAAAACGGAAGGAAGATCATTAGCGATGGTTGAAGAGTAAGGTAGGGAATTGATGTCATCCACTCTTTTGTCTTCATTATTCCATGTGATTCATATATTTTGTTGAGTAGCTAAACATATCTTTAGGTTTTGTTGATTCATGTTCATTTTGATCCTGAAAAATGGAAAAAGCTGCATGCTTTTGATGGGTATTGTCATCTATATGCTTGGAAACTAAAAATGCAAACCTAGTAAATGGAATGGATATGGTTTGGCTATGATTTTAATGTGTTTGGGTATTGTTTAGTATGCTCTGTTTTTGCTGTTATTATACTTTGTTTTCTGTTTCATTGTGCTGTGTTTCTGCAATAGAAGAGCTAATGAATGAAGATGAGGGTGAAAGGTTTATAGCTACATAACCTGATGTGCGTAGGAAAAAAGGTATTGATAATGGGAGCAGCAATAATTGTCAATAGAGAATGTTGAACTTGTTAACGACAACTATATGTCATATTTAAATGTTTTTTTACAACTATGGTTTTGTTGATTGATCTTCATTTTGGTCCTGACATGGTTAAGGTTTCAACTATAAAAGCAGACCTAGTAAAAGCAATGGATATGCTTTGGTTAAGGTTTCAATGTGTTTGGATATGGTTTAGTGTACTCTATTTTTGCTGTCATAATGCTCTATTTTCTGGTTCATTGTATTGTGTTTCAGTAATAGAAGAGGAAAGGAATGAAGATGAGGGTGAAAAGTTTGTGGCTACATAACCTGATGTGCGTAAGAAAAAAATGTGTTGTTAATGGGAGCAGCGATAGTTGTCAATGGAGTTTACTAAACTTGTTAATTACAACTATAGGTCATATTTAAATGTTTTGCTTGTGGTGTAATAATGTTTGGAATGGGTTTGAAAAATTTGCTATGTTTTTTGGTTTTTTGTGCTGTTTTTAGTCATTAGAAGTGGGATTTAATGAACAAGATATGAAAGATGTGTGGCTAGAAGTCCTGATTATGTAATAAGAATGTGTTGTTAAGAGGGACTACGACAGTTGTTAATAAGACTACTGAAATTGTTAATAGCAATTGTTTTGTGCAAGTGGACAGCGATGATGGCTACCACGTCTAGCAAGAATCTATTATATTTCATTTGTATAGGGGGAAGGTTTGAAGTCAGCAGAGACGGTGATTTAACATATGTTGGTGGAACCGTCAGATCTAGAATCATTAAGAAAGGGATAATTTTATAAGAGTTAAAAACAATGATATTCTCCATTATGGTAAAAGAGAACGGCGAACTTTTTAACTTCATTTATGTGCCTGAGTTTGATAGGACATATTCATCAATAATAGAGATTGTTGAGATGTGAGACGATCCCCAAAATTTTAATCTAGCCAACAACCAAAATGCTACTCAAATAACTATCCTTTTTTGCTGAACATTTTCTAAACACATTTAAGAAGTCATTTGGATACACTTTACGTGGAATCAACATAAACCTTATGGGGAAAGAACAAAAATTAGTAGAAATGTTGATTACATATAGATAAAAGTGAATCTATGATCCAGACTATGCTACTCTATCAGGATATGTTATTCCACTTGGGAAGATGGAGAAACTTCAAAATACGAGCTTAATGAACTATAGACTAAAACAATGAGATTTTTTTAGTATCCCTTAAAATGCCATAATTTTTTAGAACAATGCTGATGGCAACACAAACCAACTGAACAAACCTAAACATTTTCATGCAATCCTTTAAACAATAATAGAACAAGAACGATTTTAACAAATGATGATAGAAAAAGGAGAAGAAGCTTACCGATGTTACGAATGAAGCTCGTTGGAGCCTACCCATGAATGAGGGAAGATTAGAGCTGCTTTACACAATTGGCCGCCCCTTTACCACACCGGAGAGATCCCACCAACACCGTCGCACACAAGGTTACCTTCTGTCGCACACCATCGCCTCTCGGGTTTAATAGATTTGGCTGAATCCTTACTATTATCGAATGAGGAAAAGAAGTTCAAATCTATCTCCCTTATTGCCCCCTTCTTAAGGGTGTTTTAGACATTTCTCACCTACAATTTATTATAAAATCGTTCCATAAGACTTGATAGTAATTTCAACATTTATCAAGACCATTTTTTTATACATTTCTTTTTATAGGACTACAGCGTGGTTCTCTCAAAAAGATTCAAATAATTAATCTAATTCTTAAATTGCTCCTAGTCAAAGGCTATCACCAGGTCACTATTTATTCCACGTATGTTCGGTACACTTTTTAAAACGATGTGACAAGCTGACCGTTTGGCTTGTTGGAATCATACTGTACTTGTTTGGGATATCGATTAGAGTCTTCAAAAACCATTTTTTAATCATGATTTAAGATCCACGAAATAACTATATAAGAAAAGAATTACTTCAATTTATACACATAAACACTTACAACATTATCAATCATCCAACCAAACAAACACGTTACACTTTTTGCCGACGCAGGAATCATTATATTGCTCATGTGAAATTGCTGCCAGAGAGAACCTACAGAAAAATATCTGACAACACTTTTTACATTTTTCTTATAAGACGTAAAAGTAAATGGTAAAAACATAAAAATAACTTGATCACACCGTCAAATTTTAATTGGTTTAATGTGTAAATTTAATAATAAAATTTTATCTGATACGTATTATATAAATATTTTAGAAGGGAAAAAAATAATAATGAATAATTAAAAAATGTTAAATTTAATCTAATATTTAAGAGTTTTTTTAATATAATTTAACGTCATTCAATCAAATTTAACGATTTTATTAAATTTACATAATTTTTTATTATTCATTATTATTTTTACCTTCTAAAATTTATTTGTGTTAATCGCTTTATGAGATAACTTTATTGTTAAATTTACACTTTTTCCTTTCTAATTCTTCATCCAAAAACCTTTCTATATACAGTATATACAGTACGACCTAAGCCGCATACCTCCATCATTTTTGCTCTGAGGCAAATAGTTTTTTTATATACAGTATTATTAAGGACGTTGAAAGTTTTTTTTTAAAATGGACTTTTTATATATTGCACTATCTGGAAAATGTAAACTGCAGAAATAAGATTCCAACAACAGAATAAAACAACAGCAGTCCAGCAGAATGGAAACAACAACAAACATAGTGATCAACCCAAGGCTACTACATGCAACAAATTTAAGGAGTAGCAAACTAATTAACTAACAAACCACACAAACTACACAACAATCTATATCCAAGTCTCCAGTTTGTACAATAACCAAGACTAAATCCAATCTATATCCAACAACAATAATGCTAATTATATGTACTACCACAAAAGTATGTCCTACACAAACTACTAAAGACTTTACTCTTCTGGTATATGTTGAAGAAGATGTCCAGCCAAAAAGTCTCTGATCATATTTAGGTCTTCATATGAGTAGGCATCTTCATTGTCAAAAATCTGTAAATTAGAAAATAAGCTTAGATGAAATAATGAATGAAGTGAATGAATTGCCATTGAATTACAACACCAAGAATATTATCCTCTAAGAATGAAGAAGCGATTACTTGTTCAAAATCTGTCGTAATGCCACTCTGAATGATGTTAAACATATAAAGCAAGACATAATATCCACATTCCCAACCGCCAGGTTGTCGAGGACACTATAAATCAAAAGTAAATGGTTAAAATCAATAAAGGCATAACTAAAACGACCGTCAATCGAAAGAACTTGATTTGAAACTACGTACCTTTGGAAACAACCATCTCGGATCTTTGCCACCTCTACGTTCGCGTGGCCCGCCAAGCGCTCGATACGTCGTGCATGCCCTATCATTAAAATGAAAATCAACATAAATTAGAATAATTCATTAAGTTAAGAACCAAGAAGCAATGAAATACAAAAAAATAACTTACGTGTTGAAGACGCTTTTAGTTTTTTTGTCCGGTCTTCTATTTAAGAAATCAAACCAGTAAACAATGTGGGACCGAGGACAGAAAACACACAAACTCCAGTGATAACTATCACAACATATACAGATTAAAAATAAGTTAGATGGCAAGGCAATTATTTATTAAAAATCTCAAATACACAAAATTAAAATGCGTACCCTTGAACAATCGGTGCTAGATAACAATGATACTTGTCCTCTGCCAATGTGAAGTCCACATAGTTCGTCCTTCTTTTCAATGTATTTCCAATCCTTGTCGTATGTGCAGGAGACAAGAATCCATATAAATCAACTCTTTGAGAGTCAATGCATATACGACGGAAGGAGCTATAATAGAATTAAAATGATGAATGTATTAGCTAGTTAAAATCAACTTAACTAAATGAAGGAAAAAATGGGAAATAAAAAAATTACAGGATTGCAAATTTGCCCCATCCAACATCTAGCTCCTCGAACTTAATGAACTGTTTAAGATCTTGTTTATCAATTGTGAAGTGATACTCTAAATCCTAGCCCACAATCCCTGTAGGCATATGCAAATCAATCTGGCGAATGCCTTTATAGATATGCTGCAGTCATGCTAAGAAGGGCCATTTCTCTGATTCCTGCTCGTTCTTTTAGAACATAAAAACACATATTGTTAGTAGGATGTCAACACATCTCAAGTAAAAGTGAGGTAGTTCTATACCATTGGAGGTGTTGGTGGTAACAAGCCAATAAGATGTACAGGCCAAAGGATGAAAGATCCTCTCGCCTGAGCTATCATGGCAACCTTGTTATCAGGAATAGGGATGGCTGTACCTTCTTCCCCCTCTCGAACACACGTCACAGTCACCCTACGCAAATGCTGTGGAATTTGCTGATTATGGTGGGTAGTAGCTTCTGTATAAATGAGAGCATCTGCAACTACACGCAGCAGTGGGGCATCCAAAGAGAGGATGGCAGGTTCTCCCTGCGCTGGAGTGGGAGAAGGGTCACCAAGTGGTTCCTCCACTGGGTTGTAACTTCCTTTGGTGCTATGGAAGGCCGGGGATGAATGGGTTCTACGCTCGGTAGTTGCCATCTGCGATTCAAACATCTTCATCATTTCAGCTCGTAGCTCAGGCATCAGCTCAAGACGTAGCTCTGGCAATAGCTCTTGTTGGAGCTTGTCGGGAAGGTTGGCCTCGAGCTCTTATGAGACTTCCTGATGAATCTTGGCCATAAGCTCCCTACTGGATTCAGCTTGTGACGAATAAGGATGTGAGGCTTGGCTAAAATACTTCGTGACACGAACTCCCACTGCCTCCCCTTGAACATGACCAGGGTGATCTGCCTTCCCAATCGCCGTTGACAAGATGTCCATCTGTCCACTTGGAGTGAACGAACCTTGGCTACTATGATCTTCCAGTTCATCCTGCAGCATAAAAGTTATCGTAAGCACTCCCAATATGAAAAAATAAGTTTGTACTTATGCTCTAACTACTTACAATTGCAGCAACCTCAGCAACAGTCGGATTTACGTACTTCCCACCCTTAAGCCTCCCTACTTTCCATTTTTTGTGACGTGGTGGAGGTGGCGGGGGCTAGACCACAACGGTAGGATCTGATGTGGCTGCTTCCTTCAATTTCTCCAACTCTTCTCCCATCATCTTTCGCTCAAGCTTCCGATAACCACCACGAGACATGCAATGTTGATAGTTATTATCTACTTGCCTCTCTGCATTTTCTGCACTTAATGCCTTTGAAAGGAAAACAATGAACACCGAATCAATAATGTCAACTATATTCAAATAAAACACTATGATCACAGAAATCTTACCAAAAAGTTTGTATCTTCTCGTGATGCCATAAACAACCTCCAGTCCTCTAGAGACAAAAACGTATACTCATGACATGGATCCTGACCCCTCATATCCCCTCGAATGTACTCTCGTGTGAGCCTGTTCTTGAAATCTTTCCATCGTAAACGAACCTCCGTTATCCACTCCTTGTACATCTCTACGGCGTCAGGGACATCATAGGTTTGCTGTAAGGTAAAAACATAAGTTAATTATATTTGAAGCGATAGGAATAAAGATATAATGCAGATGTATTGAAACTTATTTACCAAAAGTTGTTGCCAAATCAAGTCTTTGGTTTTTGGTGGAACCAACTTCCAATTATCATAGGTAATGCGAACTTTGCTTCGAGCCAAAAAACCTACGTAGCTAATGAAATGATCTTCCTCCGGACCAATTGGTCTCATATTTTCATCAAAGTCAATATGCAACCTCTCCTGTTGGTGGTGATGACGTGCTACCAATGCAGGCATTTTTGTACTGCCTCTAACCCTTCTTCTCGCAACCAGTTTAGGTCTCGCATCAAGTTCAGGCCTATTCATTTCATTGTCCCTATCACTTTGTGAGTCACCAGAATTGTCCATATTCTTGTAAGCACAAAAATCATTGTCAGATAGGTGAATAAATTGTAAGTAAATGAATAAACTGAGACGTAATAAAACAAACAACATACATTACTATTTTCTAAGTTAAGCTCTTACTCTAGATTGTTTCCCATATTCCTTCACCATGATCATTTCTCACAGCATATTCTTCATCATCTACCAATTATACTTCACTTGTTGTAGGTGGATTAATTGTGAAAGGTGGTGTGTCGTCAAGGTTGAAGGTCGGATCACCATGCTTCTGTTTTTTACTTTGAAGTACAATGGAAATTTTTTTATTTGCGGGATCTGTGACATAAAACACTTGTTTCGCCTGGCTTGCTAGAATGAAGGGCTCATCCCTATTACCTACTCTTTCCAGATCAACTGAGACAAATCCAAATTGTTGATCTATTACCATAGCATTATTGCTAACCCACTTACATTTGAATAAAGCAACTTTGAACTTGTTGTAAGTGATTTCCCATATTTCTTCTATCACTCCATAATAGGCCATGGATGCTAATATGGGGTTTTTGTCTTTTGAACTGGAAAAGTGCATGGCTTCAGCTTCTACCATCACCCCACTATTTTGCATGGTACTCCTGTCATCTTGGTCTTTTGTGTAGAAAGAATACCCATTTATATCATAACCGCTCCAAGTAATGATCTGAAACGAAGGCCCCCAGGCTAGCCACTCTATTGTCTTAGACACACCGGTCTCATGCAAAACCTTTTCCTTAAACCACTGAATGAATGTCTTGTTTTGCTCAATAGTAATCAGCATGTCATTCTTCCTTGGATTCATGTTCTTCAATCTCTTTCTGTGTTCATCTATGTAAGGTTGAACTTCTGCCATGTTATTCAGGATATAAAGGTGTGCTTGCAACATCTCTTCACGAGGCATAGTCTTCACTTTCAGTCCTCGTGTTCCCTTGCTCCTCCCCTCTTCATGCCAATATTGTTCCTTCTTCCCTGATAGATAATCACTGTAGAAGTCCATAGCCTCTTCAACAACATACCTTTCAACTATTGAGGCTTCTGGTCGATAGGGATTTTTAGAGTACCCTTTTAAGATCTTCATGTATCGCTCGAAAAGGTACAGCCACCTCAGGTAAACTGGACCGCAGAGCCTTACCTCCCTTACCAAAAGAACTATCAAATGCACCATTATATCAAAAAATGAAGGAGGAAAGTGCATCTCTAATTGGGACAATATGATATAACCCTCAGCTTCCAGTTCATCCAGCTTTTCAGTGTCAATGACTTTGTTACAGATAGCATTAAAGAAAACACACAATCTTGTCACAGTGCTTCAAACTTCATCTTTCATAATCCCTCTAATAGCTACTGGTAACAGTTGTTGCATCAACACATAATAATCATGGGACTTCATTCCCACTAACTTCAAATCGTCCATTGACACACACCTTCTCACATTCGAAGAATATCCTTGTGGTACCTTGATTTCATGCAAATACCCACACAAACTTCTTTTCTCCGCTTTTGATAATGTATGCGCTGCTGGCTCCATGTATGCCCTCCTCCCATCATCTCTTAGCTGTAGATGTAACCGTTCTCTTATTCCCATATCAACAAGGTCTAGTCTCGCATTAATCCCATCCTTGGTCTTCCCTGGAATGTGCAAAAGTGTACTAACAAGGCTATCACAAACGTTTTTCTCCACGTGTATTACATCAATACTGTGTCTCACGTCAAGACTACGCCAATATGAAAGATCAAAGAAAATTGATCTCTTCTTCCATATGTTCTTCTCACCCGAAGTTTTCTGATTCTTACCGAGTAAGATATTGATACGTTCAACCCGACTGTAAACTTCCTCTCCGGTTAATGCCTTTGGAGCCATTCCATGCTCCGGCAAGCCGTTAAAATGCTTTCTTAACCTATGATATGGGTGGAACCTAGGAAGGAACCTCTTGTGACCGAGGTAGACTGTTTTTCTTCCATGTTTAAGTTGGTGGAAGTGAGTGTCTGCTTCACAGATCAGACATGCTTTATGCCCCTTCACACTGTATCCTGAGAGGTTACCGTACGCAGAAAAGTCATTTATGGTGGTGAAAAGCATTGCACGTAGCTTGAAGGACTCATTCTTATACGCATCAAACACATATACTCCTTCCTCCTACAACTTCTTCAAGTCCTCAATCAAAGGCGCCATGTAGACATCGATATTGTTTCCTGGCTGTTTTGGTCCAGAAATCATCATAGAAAGCATCACATACTTGCGTTTCATACAAAGCCAGGGAGGCAAGTTGTATATTACAAGGAGTACTGGCCACGCACTGTGTGTGCTATTAAGAGTTCCATACGGATTGATGCCATATGTACAAAGCCCAAGCCGAAGGTTTCTCGGCTCACTGCCAAATTCAGGGAACATTTCATCTATTTTCTTCCACTGTGGAGAGTCAGTTGGGTGCCGAAGATATTTTCCATCGGATATTCTGTCATCCGAATGCCATCTCAACTTCTTCGCCTTTTTTGCAGTGCCAAACAAACGCTTAAAGCGCGGTATTATTGGAAGATACCACAAAACTTTTACAGGTTGCCTTTTAGTTCTCCCATCGCCACAACCACCATCTTTCTTCACTTTGTATCGTGCGGTTTGACACTTAGGGCACTCACTCAGACCTTCATACTCCTTTATGTATAGTACACAGTCATTAGGGCAAGCGTGTATCTTTTTATACTCCATACCCATTGTAGATAGGATTTTCTTGGCCTCATACATACGATTTGGAAGTACATGGAAACATATCACACAACAGTTCAAGCAGCAATGTGAAACTACTATCGGTTCACCCACAAGTTACTTTTAAGTTAACCAAATGTAATGTTCCTGTGAGCCGTGTGTACTTACTCCCAGGGTACAACGGTGTCTCTGCATCACTCCGCAGGCTGTCATATTCATGCAACTGCGCAAAGGATTCTACCTCAACATCGTGAATCATTCTCTCCATTCTATCTTTATCTATGACATCCACAGCTTCCTTCTTGTGCGACGGACAATCAGTTACTTCCTCACCATGCCATATCCACCTTATGTATCGAAGATTTATTCCATCACAAAGTAGGTGATCCCTTATAACTTCAACATCCGTTTTCTCTCATTTAAACAATTGACACAAGGACAAAAATATATCCCATTTTTGGCTGGAACATTCCTCCTAGCAAATTCAATAAAGTCTTCAACCCCATTCTCATATTCTTCACTTGTTCTCAGAGCATTCATCCAACTATGATCCATTTTATTTCCACCTATGCCATTTCCATTTACACTCAAGTTTAGAATAATTGTCAACACAGGGAATTGCCTTTTACAAGCATGTTTTTCAAAATTTTGGCAGCATTTCCCCTTAAAAGTGAGACATCCCAAAATCAAAATAACAAACCATCTCAGATTAATTTAAACGAAACTAAACTTTAGCTGAGGAATTGAGGGCTCATAGTATAATAGTCATTAATTGGTAAGATTACATTGCATTAACCGTAACTTTTTGTCTACTCCTATTATTTACATGCTTGAAAAGTCCACAAACATTATTGGCAAGTATAGTTGAGAGCTTCCTTGATGAATGCGCTGCTTACTAGTTAAATACAATGTTGCATTACAACTTACAACTTAATATACCAGAAAATTATGAATTCTTATATAATTTTATTGATTAGTGACTGAAGTGTCAAATTAGTCATGTTTTCACAGTAATTTTCTTTATAAAGAGAACTTGTAATTTTCTTTACTAACTGACTTCTTTTAATAAAAGCAAACAAAATCATCACCAAATTTGAAACAAAACATCATCTTGAAAATTGTATTTCAAATAAAACATTCAAATAATTCAATAAGTACAAAATATTAGTATATTATTCAAATCAAAACAAATTAAAAAAAATTAAGATTGCAAATGCAAATTTGTTTCAAATCAAATTAATTATTTAAAACAATTAGATAATGATTCTTCAATCTTCAAATCAACCAAAAAAATTTAAATTGCAATCATCACCTTGTTGTGAAGACAAGTAACATACACAATTATGATGTATTGTAATTAGGATATTGATATTAGTGTTATTTGTTGTCGTTTTGTGTTTCTGTGTTCAATGTTTAGTATTTTCGTATTGCTCAATATGCCCCTCATAGTTGTATAAATATTAGGCACTTGCACAGCTTCAAGTTGTGGACTGATATTTTTGAGTTAATGAGAATTTCATGTTTCTCAAAACAATGCAAAAAAGCAAAAGATTAAAACTTGATGTGGTACGTCTTAAATTCAGCAAAATAGCAAAGATAAAGCTCAAGCACAAACCATACTTAAATTCTAGCAGAGAATCAAATGCATTTTGCTAATCATTCACAAGTTTAGTTTTAGCTAGCTAACCTATTGCTGCAACTTTAAAGGCAGATGACCCACGATGGTAAGAGGAGGCCGACTGTGGAGAGAATGAGAGAGAACAGTGCAGACCCAGCAGTGCGACTAGCAACGGTCTGGATGAAATAGAGGCTAAGAAGGACCAAGAAGAAACAGGGGAGAGGAGAAATAGCGTATTTGATTTGGAGAAACAAGAAAAAAAACAAGAAGCGCAGCCCAGGGGAGAGGGGACGAAAGTGAAGAAGATGGGAGAGTGAAAGAGTAAAGTAAAGCAAGTGCAAATTTTCAGAAAAAAATTCTGACACTTCACATGCATTGGTCATGTTGACCAGTGCATGTGCAATAGCTTAAGACGTCCCCAGCCGTCTAAAGGCACCCTTTAGACGTCCCAGACTAGCGGGGGACGTCTAATGTAAGCTTTAGACATCCCCAGATGGTCTGGGGATGTCTAATGTGAATCTTTAGACATCCCCAGACCAACTGGGGATGTCTAATGTGAAGCTTTAGACGTCCCCAGGCCATCTGGGGACGTCTTATGTGTGTAATTTTTTTCCTTCATACGTTTTTCTGGGAGTCTTTAGACGTCCCCATGTTTATTGGGGACGTCTAAAATAGTCTTTAGACGTCCCCAATGAAGATGGGGATGTCTAAAACTATCTTTGCACATCCCCAATGAACATGGGGATGTTTAAAACACATTCAGGCGCGAGATTCAATTTTATTTGACGAGCCAACCTTTCAATTTTGATCTATAATTACACATATGCCACCGCCCAATATTTTGGGCGTCCCTTTTTCAAAAAGGACGTCCTTTAGGGTCTTTATAAGTATATTCTGTAGTAGTGGAAGTGCTATGGACCCATCATGTCCCTCCGACTGGGACAGGCCCCTGCCGTTGTCGTCTCATCCCCTGAAGCTGCGGAGCTTTTCCTCAAGACGCACGACGTCGTTTTTGCGAGCCGCCCAAAGTCTCAATTGTCGGAGTTCCTTTCGTATGGCTCAAAGGGAATGGATTTCTTTGAATATGGACCTTACTGGCGCAACATGAGGAAGCTCTATACTTCACAGCTTTTCAGTGCCTCAAAAGTTGACATGTTTGCCCCCTTAAGAAGGGAGGAACTGGGACAGCTGGTGAATTCCATTGAGAAATCAGCGACGACGCGTGGGGTGGTGGATCTGACGGAGAAGGTGGGGCGGCTTGTAGAAGACATAATGTATAAATTGATAGTTGGACGCAACAGGGATGATAGGTTTGATCTGAAGAGGCTTGTTCATGAGGCGCTGGACTTGGTTGGAGCCTTTAATATTCCAAATTTCGTGCCTTTCTTGGAGCCATTTGATATTCAGGTACCATCGTTGACTAAACTATTTACTGTTTTTCCCTTCTGGTCATTTCATTCATTCAGTGTTTCAATCGGAAAATATTTTCGTAAATCGAAATAAAACTCTTTTTATATACTTACCTAATAAATTATAAAAACTATTCTTTAAAAATTAATTCGAACACACACTAAATATGATAAAAGTGGAACGGGGAGGGAGAGAGATAGGTATGGGAATTATATTAAAAATAATATTAATTCTTAAATATAAGATAAAATTTTTTTTTAAGATATTAAGAAATCTAAATAAGTTTCTTAATCATATCATATATCACGTATCTTTAGATTATATATTAATTTATTAATTAAACTAATTAGTTTGAAAAATAAATATAAATATTCTAAAATAATTTAATTAATTTTCTTAATTTATTTTAAAAAAATTAACTTTATTTTTTAGTTAGAACGGGTATCATATGTATTTTAAGAATGGAGATGAGTGGTGGAGTACTTGAGTTTCATCTCATCTAAGGATAGAGTTTTAGTGGCGTATACCGCATCCAAGGATAAGGGTGGGCACGGGCCAAAATCTTTTTAGCTCCAGACTAAGTCTAGGCACTTTGGAAATCACAGACTGTCCATGTTTGATATTTTCTTAATTGTAATGTTTTTTAAAAAATATTTTAATAACTAACTTAGGGTTGATCTATCGTTATAAGGCCTATTAAATCTCTCTAAGTTTCGACTCCGAATAATTTCGGATGTTGTGTAACCACAAGATTATTGAAGTCCTCGCACTAAATATCACAAAATAGGCGGTCATAATTTCAATTCCATATCAAGCCCAATCCCTCTTACCGGACGAAACAGGAGCTAGCTCAGATTCTTATTGAAGAAAATGATCAAGTAGTATAGCACTTCAATTTCTGAACCGAAACAGGAGCTCCAAGTGCTTTTTATTTGGTTCTTGTTACAGAAGGCTTCACTTTATTAGGAACCATTCTGTAAACCAATTAGATCACAGAAAGTTAGAGGGCTCAAGCCTCTAAAAACCAAAAGTAAAATTGTTTGAAAAAATTAGGAAAAATTCCTCATCTGAACTTATAAATTCCTTATTTAAATTTGTGAATGGCCTGAGAGAGTAAGTGAATTTTTTATTTAAAAAACAAAAGTTGCAAATTCCTTATCTGAACTTGTGAATAATATGAGAGAGTAAGTGAATTTTTTACTTAAAAAATGAAAGTTGTGAATTCCTTATCTAAATTTGCAAATTTCTTATCTAAACTTATTAATGGGTTGGAATTAAAGATCAAATGTTTTTTTTATGAGATACTTAAGATCAAAGGTATATATATATATATATATATTTTTTTTTTTTATATGTATTATTTATATTGACTAGTATTAGTGGTCCAATGGTCATCGATATTTTGTGCAAACAAGTGGTGAGGGTTTGAACCCCACCCTACCACTTTGAGAATATTCCCACCGAAGCTCTGGCGACAGCCGGTGGAGTAATTTTTTTAAATAAAAAATTATGTAAGGGAAAATTTGTTTTTTCCTTTTAATTTCAATAAAGATAAATTGAGTCTAACATCTCTTTAGAATTATAAATATTCAAAACACCTTTTTGTCTCTTAATATTTTTAAAATTCTTTATTAGGGATTTTGTCTTGAAATTATGCACGAACAATATAATTTATTCAGTGATTAATTATTAACTTTTGGAAACTAACGTACCCCATTTAAATTAGGGCTTCACAAGACAAATGTTGAAGATTAGTAAGTTGATGAGATATTAGAAACCGTTATTAAAGAGCATGAAGTGGCACTACGGGTAGGGCAGAATAGAGGAGACAAGGACTTCGGGGACATACTAGTCTCTTGTATGGACACTTCCGATAATCAGCAAAACTCAGTCATGGATCGAACCAACATCAAGGCCATACTTCTTGATATGATTGCTGCTTCAATCGAGAGTTCTGCTGCTGTCATTATGTGGGCTTTCCCTGAACTCTTGAGGAATCCAAGCGTGATGAAGAAACTCCAATGCGAACTAGAAAACCAAGTGGGAACAAGCAAAATAGTTGAGGAAGCTGATTTGCCAAGTTTGACTTACTTAGATTTGGTGATTAAGGAGACTATGAGACTCTACCCTGTTGGACCCTTACTAATCCCTCGAGTGTGTCGGGAAGATATCACCATCAATGGCTAGTACATAAAGAAGAACACACGGATCATAGTGAATGCTTGGAGTATGGGAAGAGATCCTAAGATATGGTCTCATAATGTGGAATCATTTTGTCCAGAGAGATTCTTGGATAGCAATATAGACTATCGAGGATATGACTTCCAATTCTTGCCATTTGGTTCGGGTCAGGGAGGTTGTCCCGGTTTGCAATTGGGTTTAATTACTGTGAAGCTTATATTAGCACAATTAGTACACTGCTTTATCTGGGAACTTCCAGAAGGCATGTCTCCAGATGAGTTGGATATGAGTGAGACATTTGGCTTATGATAAAACGCACACACACACAGGCCCAAAAGAGATACATTGAATAATCGACACCCTATTGATTAACTGAATACAAAATCTGTCAACTACTCTGTCTTGCCTTTACACGTATATTTATAGACACAGGCAGTGAGTCCCAAGTTGGGACTCAATAACTAACTAGCCTATACAATTACAATACAGTCCCTAATACAAATATAAATACTACATAATTTTATTCTACACTCCCCCTCAAGTTAGGAACTTTATATTCACATGTTCCTAACTTGCCAAGGAGATACTCATGTTGTGGACCACCCAAAGCTTTGGTGAGCAAGTCTGCAATCTGTTCATCAGATTTTACATATTCAAATTCAATCATGCCTGCCAACAACTTATCTCTTACAAAATGGCAATCTATTTCTATGTGTTTCGTACATTTGTGAAACACGGGATTCGTAACAATATGGATTGCAAACTTGCTATCACAGAAAAGCTTAATTGGTTATACATTTTGAATTTTCAATTCTTTCAGTAACCCTACTATCCATGTCAACTCTGTTGTAGCCATTCTTAAAGCCCTGTACTCGGCTTCTGCTGAAGAAATAGAGACAATAGTTTGTTTCTTAAACTTCCAACATATCAAGGAGCCTCCTAACTTCACTAGAAAACCTGTCACCGATCTTCTAGTGTCAGCACAAGCTCCATGATCAAAATCACAATAGCATTCCACCTTCAAAGAGCTTGCTACTGAAATATATATCCCACGTCCTGGAGAATCCTTTAGGTACTAGATTAACTAATCTCAGCGCAGCTTTTAAGTGTGACTCCTTAGGTTCTTGTATAAATTGGCTAAAGACCTGCACAGTAAAAGAGATATCAGGCCTTGTTAAAGTTAAGTACAACAACTTACCCACTAGTCTTCTGTACATTCCAGCATCCTCTAAATAGTGTTCTTTCTTATTTGGAGCTGCTGTCAATTTAAGGTTTTGCTCCATAGATGTGATAACTGTTTCTAACTTATCCAAACCTGTCTGATCAATCAATTTAGTAGTATATTTCCTTTTATTAATGAGAATACCACACTTGGATCTTAAGATTTCTAATCCCAGAAAATATTTCAAAGTTCCCAAATCTTTAATTTTAAACTGAGTATGAGGGAACTGTTTTACATCATTAATAGCTTTCAAGCTACTTCCTGTAATTATCAGATCATCTACATAAGTAAGCACAAATACCAAATCATCTTTAGTTTGTCTTTGAAAAAGAGCATAGTCATGTTTACTTTGTTGGAAACCACCTTTTATCAAAGATTGTGTTAATTTCTCATTCCATTGTCTTGATGCTTGTTTCAAACCATGTAAAGATTTAACAAGTTTGCAAACCTTATTTTTCTCTCCATTTTTTTGTCAAAATCTTGAGGTATGGTCATGTAGACCTCCTCATGTAAATGTCCCTGTAAAAATGCATTATCTACATCCATTTGATGTATAGCCCAATCATTAATGACAACAAGTTTTAAAATAGTCCTAATAGTTACTATTTTAACTACAAGAGAGAAAGTCTCATAAAAATCAATACCTTCCTTTTGATTGTACCCTTTGGCAACTAACATTGCCTTGAACTTATCTAGAATCCCATCTGCCTTATACTTAGCTTTGAACACCCATTTACAACCTATTGGCTTCTTTCCCTTAGGTAAATTTACTATAGTCCAGGTTTTATTTGCCTCCAAGGCTCTAATCTCATAATTCATGGCCTCTACCCACCTATGGTCTTTGGAAGCTTGTTTATAAGTTTATGGTTCAATTTCCTAATCAATGGCAGATAGAAAAAACTTGCAAGTATCAAATGAATCATCAAAATCAACATAATTAAGAAAACCAGCATTACTATGTAAATCATTATCATGACTATTTCGGGGTTCCCTACTAGAAAAAGGCAAATAATCACATTCATAATCCTTAGTCCATGCAGGAGCATGTCTACTCCTAAGAGGCCTATCAACTAGAGACCGGTTTGGATCTGAATTGTCACAAATGTGATCATTTACTTCCCTATGTGGGGAAGCAATTGTATCATGTTGATTCCTATGAGTATACATGTATGTAATATTGTCAAATATGCCAAAGGGATGTGCATTTTGATTAATAATGAATGGATCAGTGGCTTTTATCTTATCCACTCCCCCTTGATTCATAGCATCAATATCATGAAAAGGGAATTTGTTTTCAAAGAAAGTAGCATGCCTAGTGACAATTAATGACTTGGTTTTGATACTGTATAACAAGTACCCTTTTTGATTAGTTGGGTAGCCTAGAAAGACACAAGGTTCAGCCCTTGGCTGAAATTTGTCAGCACAATTTAAATTCACAGCAAAGGTCAAGTATCCAAACACTCTTAAGTGATCTAAAGATGGGGTTTTTCCATACAACAATTTATAAGGTGTAACATACCCTAAAGTTTTGGAAGGAGTTCTATTAATTAAATAAGCTGCAGTTCTAATGGCCTCCCCCCAAAACTTAATGGGTAGGTGAGATTGAAACATAATACCCCTAGCTACATTTAAAAGATGTCGATGCTTACGTTCAACGACCCCATTTTGTTGAGGAGTAAAGGGACAAGATTTTTGATGAACAATCCCCTTTTCCTCAAGAAACTGTTTGACCTCTTGATTAACAAATTATGTCCCATTATCTGATCGTATAGTTTTAATCATAACAGAAAATTGATTAGATACAAAGGAAATGAAAGTTTTCAAGAGTTTGGGAACCTCATATTTGTAATGCATCAGAAAAATCCATGTGCTACAAGAATAATCACCCACTAATGTAAGGAAATACCTATGTCTTTGATGCGTGGGTGTTCAGTATCGTCCCTATACATCAGCATGCACAAGTTGAAAGCAATAGTGAGAAAGTAAAGTGCTAGGAGGAAATGACAAGCGAGTTTGTTTCCCTTGAATGCATGTCTCACATTTATCATTGTCAAAATTATAATCACTAATTCTCAAATCATGTAAATGCTTCAAAACTTGTATAGGAGCATGGCCCAACCTAGAATGCCATAGGCATTCCTTCCTAATGTTTACAAATTCATGTTCTTTATTAGCAACATTTACATGCTCAAATTTATTCTTTCTTTTCAGAAGGTACAGTCCTCTTATAAGCCTACCAGTCCCTCTGATCATTCCATTGTACATGTCCTGCATAACACAAAAATCAGGCCAAAACAGAACCATATACATGCTGTCCAGGGTGAGTTTAGCTACAGAAATTAAATTATATCAAAATTCTTTGGCATACAACACATTTGTCAAAGTAATGATATTAGTGAGTTTAACTTCTCCTATATGTGTTATTCGAATTCTAGCCCCACTAGGCACTCTCACCCACTTAGGTTTACCTTCATGCAACTTGCAAGAATCTAGATATGTTAATTTACTAACTATATGACAAGTAGCCCTAGAATCTAAAATCCTTTCAGAGTTACGTTGTACAGTCAAACCTGGATTAGCAGCTTGCACACTCACAGCAGCCTCTATGGGGTCTGAATCCCTTTTTAACATTTCCAAAATTTTCCTATACTGTGCTGGAGTGAAGAGAGAGCCTTGTGAAACCATAGTTTCATGATCAATCACTCCTTTTGCAGCTGACTCATTGACAGGCGAATTGGCTTTATTTGCTTGGTCCTCTTTCTCTTTAGTGAATTTGGAAGGCTGAGAACCTTGAGGAAAACCAATGAGTTGGTAACAAGTTTCCTTTTGATGGCCTTTCCTCCCACAATGAGCGCATGGGTCTTGGAAATGACCTCTTCCACGGCCTTATCGTCTTCTGGACATATTAGAGGCCATAATAGTACCATCAGTTGGAGCAATCTGTGACCTAAAGGAGATATTTCGTTGGGTCTCTTCTTGGACAATCATTGAACAATTGCTGTTCTTGAATAGTTTTAGCATAATCCTTCATTTAACCCCATAAGGAACTGGAACAATTGCTGTTCTTGAATAGTTTTAGCATAATCCTTTGAAGTACTGCATTGACAATTAGGAATAGGAACTAAGGCTGCATGTTCATCCTATAGCTCTTTGAGCTTGGTGTAGTATCCAGATACACTAAGAGTGCCTTGTGTGAGGGAATTAATTGAACGATATAAGGAAAAAGCTTTTGCACCATCCACAACAGCAAACCTTTCTTTCAGATCCAGCCAAACAAGATAGGAGTTCTAAGAAAATACCAAACCAGTAGCAATGTCCTTTTCTACCGAATTAATCAACCAAGACAAGACAACACTGTCGCACCGGTCCCATTGACTTTGTAGATCAGATTTCTGATCCTCACGCTTGCAGGAACTATCCACAAATCCCAATTTGTTCTTGGCATGTAGGGCTTTTCTCATGGCTCTACTCCATGTAGGGTAATTTTGAGAGCCAACTAATGGTTGGGATACTAACGTAATTGCAATGGTGTCACTAGGATGCAAGTACAGAGGATGTTGAAAATCAAGGGTTTGTGTTTTTGCCATAATGAAAGATGTGGAGAAACAAGATGGAGAATAAAGAAAGCATAGCTGAAATCACTGGTTAACTAAACAAAGAAAATCAAGAAGTCAAGGCGAGAATAGAGAGGCCATCGGAAGACACGTTACCTCTTGTTTGTGGTTTTTCTTTGTTGAGCAATGAACCTCACAGTTCGCAATTTTCGATAGTAGATGATAAAACCAGACACTAGAAGCACCAATCCTTCGGCGAGAAAGCAGAGACCAAGAACGCCGACTCTTGGGCGAGAAACCAGAAGACAAGAATGCCAACTCTTCGGCAAGAAACCAAGAACCAGGAATGCCGACTCTTCGGCAAGAAAGTGGAAACCAGGAACGCTAACTCTTCGGCGAGAAACCAACAAACAAGAACGCCTGCCAGAAAACAGATTCTTCGGCAACAAGACTAGTAACCCAGAAAACTCAATGTGCAGGGATCTCTAGCAAAGAAACAACAGCCGCAAACAAGAAAACGCCAAGCATCAGAGGGAAATGCCCTTAGATCGATGAGGTTGGAGTAGCTAGCTATCGTATGAGTGTGCCCTAGCGTTTCGACGAAATCAAGAAGTTTGAACGAGTAGAACAATCATGATGTGCCTGAATCGGGTAACTCAAGAGAAGCAAATCGGGCCAGGAATTACCATGGGCTCTGATGCCATGATAAAACACACACACACGCGCGCGCGCACACACACAGAGAGGCCCAAAAGAGATACATTGAATAATCCACACTCTATTGATTAAGGGTATGTTTGTTTGAGCGATTCGATTGCTTATAAGTTACTTTTTAATAGTGATTTACGGTATACGAAGTAAGTATGTGAGAGGAGTTGTGTCTCGATTTACGTAAAAAGCAACTTATAAGCAAATTTAAACTCAAACAAACATACTTTAACTGAATACAAAATTTGTCAACTACTTTGCCTTGCTTTTACACGTATATTTATAGCCACAGGCATTGAGTCCCAAGTTGGGACTCAATAACTAACTAGCCTATACAATTACAATACAGTCCCTAATACAAATATAAATACTACAGTACATAATTTTATTCTACAGCTTATCAATGCCAAGAGCTAATCACTTGCTAGTTTTTCCATCTTCTCGCTTAATTATTAATTGATGAATGTTAATTTGAGACTGTTTCAGTTATCCCGATAAGTGCAAGAAATGTTATTTTAAACGTACAATGACTCAATGTAATCCTCTTTACTGAAATAGTTGAAATGTTAGTTTTCCTTCGATGTTTTCGAATAAAATACATATATTGATTACCATTTTTCACCGTCGAGCCTTTATGAAGTTTTGACCCCAATCTCCCAACCATTAACGTTTTGGTTTATTAACGTAGCGGACAGATTTTAAATGAGTGAAGTGAGGAATCAGAGCGGGGGAAAAGAATGAAATCAAGTGTAGAAAAGTAACGCTGGACATACGTTGAAGTTTAAAGAAACAACATTTGTTTTAGAGTAAAATATTGTGATTTCCCTTCAGTTTTACCTTAATTATTCAAACCTTTTTTATTTTAAAAAGCATGCATTGTACTCTAAATTATAAACTCTATCAAGAATATTCTAAAAGGATATTAAGACAAATTTTAGTTAATACCTCACTCCTCATTGTAATAAATTCCTATATTTTTTACTGTTACATAAATTTTATTTAGAAAAGATAAGAAACGAAGTGACTAAGAAAGAGAGTCTAAAAAACTAACGGAAGGGGCAGAAGTAACCTACGCAAGAATGTACCAACGGAGATTAGCAAATGAATATAACAGAGCAATAAAAATCACACAACTAATATGGATTAGGTCTAGTGAAAGAAGATAATCTCTCATGACGTGACAAATCAAAATTCACATTTTTATGGAGAGACGTATCCATATTTATCACTTGACAATGCCTCAAATAACTTTGAATAGAAAGATACTTATGCCCATAAAAAATTGCACAATCAATTAAAATTACCTACAATTTGACCCATACATCCTCTCCTCCTCATTGCATTCCTCTTCATTTCTTCAACACCGGAAACAGCTGCTCGGTCGCCGGCTTGGTGGCCATTGGCAACCTTCACCTGTTAGGTACTCTCCCCGACCAATCCCTCAAGTCTCTGTCCAAGCGCTATAGGCCCATCATGTCCTTTTGACCCACACAAGTGGTCAAGTCGCAATTGTTGCGATCTCTTCGCCTGAAGCTACTGAACTTGTCTTCAAGACATACGGCACCATTTTCCATCATATGATTTTTTCGGTACAAAAAAAAAACGTATACCCTAAACTCTAAACCCATCATATAATTAGTGTTTCTTATTATCAGAAATTGAAATACGCATGAATTACAATATACTCCTAAACTACTCTAAGAAGTGAAGTTGTAAATTATATAGTAAAATTTTCAAATAATTACTTAAGGGTATGCTTGTTCACAAGACCGAACGGAAACAGGACATGTTTGTTCCACGTCCCACATTGGAAAAGATAGTCAAGTTGTCCCATGTCACGTCCTGTTCCCATTGGGATCAGGATAAAACCGTGATTGAGATGGGGAACAGAACGAAAATGGGATGTCCCCTCCATTTTTTTAAGGACCTGGACGATGGGTTTCTTTTATTCCTCTTTTTTAGACTTGTAAAATCTAAAATGTATAGATATGAGTAAGATTCTAGACTTGGACGATTGAAATTATACAAAACATATATCTAATCATCCTCTTTTATCATTTTCAAACGAAAGCATGATAAAAAATAAGAAATAAATAAAACTTAACTTGATTAGAGCCATGATAATTAATAAAAAAAATAAAACTTGCATAAAAAAGATTCTATGGTAATATATATTTATATAACAAATATCTAGCTATCTAAAAAAAATTAATAAAAATATTAGATATTGTGGTAAAGAAAAATAAAAATATTAGACATACTACACTAATAACAACACAAACAAAAAATTTTAAAAAAAATATCTGGGCCCACATCCAATCCCAAAATGACAGGATGGGATAGGGACAACTGGTACAGGATGGAAGTGATCACCCTGCCTAAGGATATTTGATCTAATGGTGAATTAGCTTAACTATAAAGTGAGCTAATTAAGTTGGAATCATCTTCTTTCAAAATGACTTCTAAAAAGAGACATCGTAATCTCAAAGCCTAGAACCAAATTAGTAATTTACTCAGATAGTGTGAAGAAACATCAGACGCCAAATGGCCAGACGGTTATAAAAAAAAGTTTTCGAATAATTAATCCAGTTATTAAATCACTCCTAGTCAAAAGGCTATCACCAGGTCACCGTTTATTCCATGTACGTTCGGTTACTCCTAATCATTTGTTTGGGATGGTTTAACTTTAGTTTATAAATATTTTTAAATTATGATTTATAAAATACGAAATAAGTATATATAAAGAGTTTTATCTAAATTTATATAAAAGGTATTTATAAATTAAAAATAAATTATCCTAAATATAGACTAAAACGATGCGACAAGCTAACCGCTTGGCTTGCTGGAATCATGGTATTTTATGCCGATGCTGGAATCATGATATTGCTCGTGTGAAATTGCTGCCAGAGAATACTCACAGAAAAATATTTGACAACAATTTTTACTTTTTTCTATAAGACGTAAAACAAAAGTAAATGGTAAAATCAGAAAAGTAACTTGATCACACCGTCAATTAGGTAAATGTAAATTTAGTTATGGAGTTTTGTCGGAGTATATCTGACATAAATATATTTTTACAATGTTAAAAATAATAATAAATAATTAAAAAATATATAAATTTAACCAAACCGTTAAATTTAATATAAGATCATTAAGGTTTTTCTTTCTTATAATTTAATGCCGTTAAATCAAATTTAATGATTTTGTTAAATTTATATTTTTTTAAAACTTATTTATATTAAATATTCCTTAAACAAAATTTTATTGCTAAATTTACCCATCAACCCTTCTTAATTCTTCATCCAAAAACCTTTCTATATACAATATATACAGTACGACCTAAGACACAGACCTCCATCATTTTTGCTCTGAGGCAAACAGTCAAACATGTTCCCTACGCCCTTACCCTTCCCTTCCTTTCTTCTTCTTCCACTTCTCTTCCTTCTGTCAGCTCTGTTCCTATCCCTTCGCCTCCGACGACCTAACGATGACCGGAAACAACCGCCAGGTCCACGGGCCAGGCCGGTTATCGGTAACCTTCACTTGTTGGGTTCTCTCCCCCATCGTTCTCTTCAGTCTCTGGCGAAGTGCTATGGACCCATCATGTCCCTCCGACTGGGACAGGTACCTGCCGTTGTCGTCTCATCCCCTGAAGCTGCCGAGCTTTTCCTCAAGACGCACGACGTCGTTTTTGCGAGCCGCCCAAAGTCTCAAGCGTCGGAGATCCTTTCTTATGGCTCAAAGGGAATGGCTTTCTCTGAATATGGGCCTTACTGGCGCAACATGAGGAAGCTCTGTACTTCGCAGCTTTTCAGTGCCTCGAAAGTCGACATGTTTGCCCCCTTAAGAAGGGAGGAGCTGGGAGGGCTGGTGAAGCCGATTGAGAAATCGGCGGAGGCGCGTGAGGTGGTGGATCTGACGGAGAAGGTGGAGCGGCTTGTAGAAGACATAATGTATAAAATGATATTTGGACGCAACAGGGACGATAGGTTTGATATGAAGGGGATTGTTCATGAGACGCTGGACTTGGCTGCATGCTTCAATATTGCAGATTTTGTGCCTATCATGGGGCCATTTGATATTCAGGTACTAGTATTTTGTAAACTATTTACTGTTGTTTTCCCCTTATGGTTTAATGTTCAATGTTTCAATCTGCAAATGAGTCCATTGGCTAGGTACATCCTCTCAAATTTTGATCAAGAGTGGTAAAAGTGGAACAGGGGAGTGAGATAGGTATGGGAATCATGTTAAAAATAAATTATGTATTTTAAGAATGGAGATGAGTGATACTTGTGTTTCATCCAAGGATAAGTGGCGTATGCTGCATACAATTTTTCGGAACCAGTTTCCGTGGAAGAAGTTCTTCTCATATGGACAGTACAAATGATATCTAAACTGTCTAAATTTATTTATTTTTTATAAAAACATTTATTTTAATAGGCAGATTATTCAAAATAAAGATACTTTCTTAATTAACAATTGTTTAAAAAATTCATTTAAAAATCACCATATAATCAACAGTCTATATGAGATGCCCTCCTATCCTCTTGGATAGGTAGAGAAACTGGTTCATACAATTTCTTTTGCTGCTCTAGAAAGGAGTCCTTATTTCCCAATCCCCAGTAAGGGTGAGCGTGGGCCAAAATCTTTTTCAGCCGCAGAAATTTAATAAGCCACCGCCGGATCCAGTAACGGAAATAAGCACCAACTCTAGGCCACAGAGAGATCCGGGCGCCCTAGATTTATTTATTTTTAATTGTACAAAAATATTAGATTTAATATTAAATCTAGATCTGGGTAATCTAGATTTAATATTGTTTAGTTGGGAAAGCTAATAGAATTTAGACCGGTTAGATTTGATCCGACAGTCCATGTTTGATTTTCTAAAACGTTTATTTTTTTAAAAAAATTATTTTAATGGAAATAGAATCTAAAATAATGAAGATCATTTCTTAATTATTATTTTTTCAAAAATTAAAATTTTATTTAAAAAATTATTATTTTAAAAAAAACCCAAACCCGGACTATGATCTGAATCAAAGATTCTGTTAGTTCTCCCTAGGCACTTTTTGCAAGGCTTCAAAAGACGCTTTTGATCAACCAATAATCAATGATTAATTTTTTGGAAATAATGTATCTCTTTTGATTTAGGGCTTCAAAAGACGCTTGCTGAAGGTGAGCAAGGAACTTGATGAGACATTAGAAACCATTGTTAGAGAGCATAAAGAGGCACTGGTAGGGCAGAATAAAGGACCCAAGGACTTCGTGGACATACTACTCTCTTGCATGTATACTTACGATGATGATCAAAACTCAGTCATAGATCGAACCAACATCAAAGCCATACTTGTGGATATGATTGCCGCTGCGTTTGAAACTCCTGCCACTGTCATTATGTGGGCTTTCTCAGAACTCTTAAGAAATCCAAGTTTAATGAAAAAACTCCAACATGAAATAGAGAACCAAGTGGGACAGGCAAAATGGTGCAGGAAGCTGATTTGCCAAGTTTGAGTTACTTGGATATGGTGATTAAAGAGACTATGAGACTATACCCTGTTGCACCATTACTAGTCCCTCGAGAGTGTAGGGAAGATATCACCATCAATGGTTATTACATAAGGAAGAACACAAGGATCATAGTGAATACGTGGAGTATTGGAAGAGATCCTAAGATATGGTCTCATAATGTAGAATCATTTTGTCCAGAGAGGTTCTTGGAAAGCAATATAGACTATCGAGGATATGACTTCCAATTCTTACCATTTGGTTCGGGTCGAAGAGGCTGTCCCGGTTTGCAGTTGGGTTTAATTACTGTGAAGCTTATTTTAGCACAATTAGCACACCGCTTTAATTGGAAACTTTCAGAAGACATGTCTCCAGATGAGTTGGATATGACTGAGACAGTTGGTCTATCAATGCCAAGAGCCAATCACTTGCTGGCCCTTCCATCTTCTCGCCTAATTAATTAGTTGATGAATGTTAAGTTGAGGCACTTTCAGTTCAATAATGGGTGACCATAATCCTAATAAATGCAAGACATGTTATTGTAGAAGTACAAATTCAATTATTTATGCATTCGTTACTTAAAAGTGGTACTACATGCGCTTAATATAAAAGCTTTTTTTTTTTGGAGGGGGTTGTTTAGATTTGGATCTAAATATAAGAAAATGCAACCTATTTTATCTTTCAAATTTATAAATTTTTCTTTTAAAAAATATAGCTATTAATTGCACATATTAAATGGGTTTCCATTCAAGAAATGTCATGATGAAAAATGATCCAGTAACAAGAACAAAACGTTATCTCATTAGGTGTGCTCTATAAAAAAAATCAAATCTCTGGATAGATTATTAACCAAAAGATCTCGCTTCATAATTTCATTGAGTGTTCGCTTTGGTCTTCCTCGGCCTCTCTTAAGAAGACTCAATACTGCTTGATCAACCTTCCTCATCGGCGCACTCACTGGCCTTTTTTAAACATGTCCAAATCACTTCAAACATTTTTCTACCAATTTCTCTTCTATAGATGGCACTCCAACTCGTTTGCGTATATGATTATTACGAATCTTATCTTTTCTTATATAAATACATATATATCTCAACATCCTTATATCAGCTTACCCCATTTTATGTTTATATATGTTGTCTTTTTAAAATCCAACATTTACTACCATAAAATATTATTGATCTTATAGCAGTGCGATAAAACCTCTCTTTTACTTCATTAGATACTTTCTGATCACAAATAACTATAGTAGTTTTTTTTCTATTTATACCATCTAGCTTAAATTCTATAATTAATATCTCCATCAATCGTTGTATAATTAATTTCAAGTATCTAAGCTTTTTCACAATGAAAAATGATATTTTAGAAAAATCAACTTATATTTGTTCTAAACAACTAACTCAATTAATTTTCTTAATTTACCTAAATTAATTATCTTGCTCTTATGTTAAAAAGAAGAGATAGTTGTAAAAATCTTAATTATCGATAAATATGTTAGATATATAATATAATACTACCTCTGGTCCTAAATATAGGATATAGTTTGTAGTACAAATTGCACTATAAACTATGTCCTATATTTAAGACCGGAGGGAGTATTAAAATAACATAATCCTATTACTATATAATATAAGAAGGAGATAACAAGAATGAATGAAACCGCAATCTCAGGGAGAAATTGCAAAAGGAAGGAAGCACAGGAATAGAATAACAGAAAGGATGAGAGAGAAGTTCACATAGAGAAGAATCCAAAATCATTTCACACCCTTTCTAACGGAATTTGACCTCATTATATTGAGGTCTCGTCTTCCAAATCGTAGAGCATCCACTTCTTCTTCCTTATTTCTTGGCTTCTCCTCATTGTGTTATGCATGTGACCTCTCTTTGGGCCTTCTCTTAGATCACCTATCTGAGCCATGTCATGTGAGTACATTACAGTAGCATAAAGTTCGGTAGCCATATACCACGATAGCGTGGTGCGCTTTTTATTTTGTTTTTTTCAATTACAAGGTCAATATTGTTTATATGAAGAACCATAAAAATTCAAAGGTTAAGGTGCACAAAGTTTTCCGCCATAAGTGTCTGATATAATTAACTTTTAGATGACGTAAAATATATACAATCTTTTTATAACAGAGTAATTTTAATAATTTTGTTAAATTGACATAAATGTTCATCTCTTTTTTAAATGTAGGATCTACTTATTCTTCCTCTAGCTTTATAACGGACGTTTGAGCCAATCTAATAGAATTGTTAAAATTTTCCTATTTTTAAAAAATTGTACTTATTTTTATATTCTTCAAAACTTAATTGTATAAGACATTCATAATAAAAAAACTTCATTGCTAAAATTGTATCTTAATCCAAAATTCAAATTATATTGAAGGACCACAAAATAACTGATAGACCATTATGCCCTTATCCAATAAAATTAGCCAAATGCAAGTTTTGATCTTCTAATTTCTCCCCTTGCGGATTTGCAGCACACCGTTTGGCATTCAGAAAGAAGCCACAATTCACTTGGGTCAAAAAGCAAAGCAAACCATTTGCGAGGAGAATTACATTGATGCCACTGGTGGTGAGGGACAAAGCGAGAACTAATACCCATATACTTATACGCTAGTATATAAGTGGTAGCTGTGATGCGTGCGATTTTACGAGGGTAATGCAGTAACTATCAATTTACATTTTGATATATACTGTAGTTCGTTCTTCTACGTTCTAAATAATCAAAAAACGGTGTAATCCAGCTTGATATTTTTTGTTCGGTTGAAGTACACACACCTTCACATTTATAATTCTATATATTGCCTAGCGACTAGCTTCCTTCATTTCTTCATTTCCTCTCTCAGACGGACGATCAAACATGTTGCCTTCTCTTCTCCTACTTCCACTTCTCTTCCTTCTATCAGCTCTGTTCCTATCACCATGCCTTAGACGACTTAACGGTGACAGGAAACAACCGCAAGGTTCACTGGCATGGCCGGTTATCGGTAACCTCCAACTGTTGGGCACCCTCCCCCACCGATCCTTTCACTCTCTGGCCAAACGGTACGGTCCCATCATGTCCCTCCGACTAGGACAGGTCCCCGCCGTCGTTGTCTCTTCACCTGAAGCTGCCGAGCTTTTCCTCAAGACGCACGACGTCGTTTTTGCCAGCCGCCCAAAGTCTCAGCGTCGGAGATCCTTTCTCATGGCTCAAAGGGAATGGCTTTCTCTGAATATGGCCCTTACTGGCGCAACATGACGAAGCTCTGTACTTTGCAGCTTTTCAGTGCATCGAAGGTGGACATGTTTGTCCCCTTAAGAAGGGAGGAGCTGAGACGTCTGGTGAAGTCGATTGAGAAATCGGCGGAGGCGCGTGAGGCGGTGGATCTGACGGAGAAGGTGGGGCGGCTTGTAGAAGACATGATGTATAAAATGATATTTGGAATCAACAAGGACGATAGGGTTGATGTGAAGGGGCTAGTTCATGAGGCGCTGAACTTGGTTGGAGCCTTCAACATTGCAGACTTCGTGCCTTTCTTGGCACCACTTGATATCCAGGTATCAATATTATTATCAACTAAAGTATTGTTGTAACTTAATACAAGAGCTTCCTAACTGATTTAAATAGATTAAGAAAATTAGACAAATATAAGAGATAAAATGAAATAAATTATTCACTTTAGACCAAAATTCACTTTTAAATTAAGTCTTATATATAGGACTAGCACATGAGGGGCAGAAATTTAGGGCCCGTTTGGGAAGGCGGTAGGGCTAAAAAAGCATGATAGGAAGAAAAAAAACACACTGAAAGTAAAATCAGGTGTTTGGGTTAACATTTTTTTAAATGGATATTTAGGCTAAAAGATAATTTTAAGAAGTTACTAAAACCCACTTTTTACAATGCATATGAACTTCTACTACAGTCAATTCAAACATAAATCATATTTATAATCTAACTTTTATTCTATTTTAAGTTTGTAAAAGCAAGATTGAAAAAAAAAACCATTTCTGCCACCATTAATCGAAACAGACCCTTAATAAGCCACCACTTCACCATATGACCAAAATCAAATTTGGAAAGCACGCCACGTGTTTAGTACGCAAGGGCAATTTGTATGGGGAAAATTTTACTTCACCTCCTCTATAGTCATTTAATATTAAATAACTCCTAAAACTATGAAATTTCACTACACTCTTTAGGATTAAACTGAAATTAAAATTTGCTGGTGAAAATACAATTGTACCCTTACTTTACAAGTTAAATATGATTATTTATAAGACACATGTGTCAATTTATAAGTCAAATATGCTTATTTATAAGACAAATAAATGAAATTACAATATCATCTCGGTAATGTACAAGATAGGGAGCATATTTACAAGAATACATACAATTTACATGACATGTGTGAAAATTTATAAGTCAAATATACGTATTTACAAGACACATATAGAAATTTATAAGATCATCTCTGTAATGTACAAGACAAGGGTATAAATGTCTTTTCAACTAAAAACTTAATTTCAGTTTAGTCTTGGGGGTGCAGTAAAGTTACATAAATCTTTAAAGGTTCTTTCATATTAAACATCTACGGTGGGTGCAGGGAAATTTTCCCATTTGTTTTTCTTATTCCGTGATAGCAGGGTTTAATTAGTGAACATGGAGAGGCAATACGGGGCGTCTAAAACGACTGTGTTTTGATTTTGAACGCCCCATTCCAATCTGCCCTCCTTCAATGGACCTGCGCAACCCCATTTTTCACCCTCATAAGTCATAGCAATCTTGAAATTAGATCTCGTGCAATTTTTAATCATGTATTTTTTTTTAATCAAAGAATTGTGAGATAAAAAATGTATATTAGTATGTGATGTGTTACTTAAATTTTTAAAAAACAGAAAAAGATATGGGGCAATTGTTTTAAAATTAAATGGATAATCAGTGACAACCTGTCAAACCCGCAATCTCTCACTTTTAAAAAGAGTTTACATACCACTAGGTTATATAGCAAGGCCATGGTGGATAAGGGACAATTCTAGAGCTAGATCCATCAATGCCAATGCAAGATCAAAACGTTGTTTTTCCCTAAACTACTCTCTTAATGGTTAAGGCTTCACTTTATTAGTTTATTAGTAACTATACGATACACCAATTAGGTTAACCCATAATCAATAATTATTTTTTGGAAACTAAAGTGTGAGTGAGTGTGTGTCCCTCTTTATTTAGGGCTTGACAAGACGATTGTTGAAGATTAGCAAGAAAGTTGATGAGAAAATAGAAACTATTATTAGAGAACATGAGGAGGCACTACTGGTAGGGCAGAATAGAGAACACAAGGACTTCGTGTACATATTACGCTCTTGCATGGATAGGTGCAATGATCAGCACAACTCAGTCATAGATCGAACCAACATCAAAGCAATACTTCTGGATATGACACTACAAAAAAAAAGGTATTTTGTAGCGGTGGACTTGTAGCGGTTATATTAAACCACTACAAATTATGACATTTGTAGCGGTTTTTACCTAAACCGCTACAAATTTGTAGCGGCAAGAATATTTGTAGTGGTTTCCTACAAAAAACCGCTATAAATTTGGCGCGAAATTCCCGCCAAAACTTGTAGCGGTTATTTTGTAGCGGTTAATGCACAATAACCGCTACAAAATACCAAAGGTCAGAATTTTGTAGCGGTTTTGGGCAAGAACCGCTACAGAATTTCAAGAGACTTCAAATTTGTAGCGGTTCTGGGCAATAACCGCTACAGAATTTCAAACGTTGTGAAGATTTGTAGCGGTTATTGTAGAACCGCTACAAATTTCTGTAGAACCGCTACAAATTTGGAAATTTGTAGCGGTTAGAGTAGCGGTTATTTTAATAACCGCTACTAATTACTGACTATTTAAACCCCCCACCTCCTCCATTTCTCCGTTTGCTCATTTTGTTTCCTGAGGTTTCTCTGAGTGATTTCTTCTAGATTTGAGCGTTCAGACGTATCTATAGGAGTTTTTGGTCCGTATTCCACAGTATTTGCACTTGAGGTACGTATATAACACGTATTTTTATTTATATTTGTATTTTTATTATATTTTTGTATAATAATGGACTAATTTTTTTTTAATTTGTACAGTTGATATGGCTTCAGGACAGGATAAGGAGAAGGCCCCTGTGGTCCCCAGACCGACTTTACGGGGTGGCAGCAGCCGGGCAGGGGGCAGAGGGAGGGGGCAGCGCGCAGGCAGGTCTACCGAGGCATCTCAACCCAGCCCCACACAGGCACCGCCGACGATCCCACAGGCGACGACTATACCAGAGGTGCCTGAGGTGGAGGGGACAGATATTAGCGTTGAGGACTTCCTCAACGAGGAGGAGTTCGAGATCCCGATTAGTGGGTTCAGGGAGATGGAGTAGTTCCTCGATGAGGAGGACGCTCGGGAGCAGAACAACCCACGAGGGTCGTCTTCGCGGTCCACTGGGTTTGAGGTGCAGGTCGAAGGTAAATTACTTTTTTAATTTAGTAAGTTATTTATTTAAATTTGAAATGTTAACTTTGAATTATAATTTATCTAACGTGCGGTCAACTGTGCAGATGAGCAGGGGAACGTGTCGACGAGGAGGCTGGATGTGGCCGGTCTGAACAGCATAGACCGGTCCCTGCGAGTTATAGTGCCGTGGAACGAGGGCACTGACCAGCCGATCCACAATGGGGGTCACCTGCTCAACCGCTTCCTGAGCGACCTGAGAGCGAATTGGATGCGGTTCCCCCTTCACTTCCCGACCTGGAGGCACATTCCGAGGGGGCCGAAGGACCAGGCTTGGGAGGAGGTGATTCAGGTAATTAAAACTATTTAATTAATATTTTTTTAATTAATTCTATTTAATTATTTTATTTAAATTATGGTTTTTATAATTATTGATATTTAAATGTATTTTTTGCAGCTGCGGTTTGCCCTCCGGGCCAACCGGAAGAGGTACGCCCTCGTGAAGATGGGCGACGCCTGGAGGAACAGGAGGAACCGTCTCTTCCACAGCGTGGATGGGGACGGGACGATGCCTCTGGAGCAGCTGTAGGAGAACGTCCCGGGCGGCGTGCCGCCGAACGACTGGGCGTGTTTGGTCCAGTTCAGGAGGAGCCCTCAGGCGCAGGTAATGTATTTATTAGATTTTTTATATATAATTTTCTAATTGTTAAATATTAAATTATAATATCAATTTATTTTGTATTTAATTATAAATTATAATACATTTAATTTTTTTTTCCAGGAGCTTGCTCGGAGGAACGCCGAGATCCGGGCGCAGCAGACAATCCACCACACAGCAGGATCGAAGACCTTCGCTGTGACCTACAGCGAGCTGGTAAGTTTTCAAAATATCACATACTTTTAGCTGATTAATTCATAACACTAATTATTGTTTTGTAATTGTTTCAGGAGACGAAGGCACAGCAGGAGAACCGTCAAGCGGACTATGCGGAGCTGTACGCCAAACACACAAACACCGTGACGGGACTGCGACCTCTCAGCAGGCAGAGGCGGCCATTGTAAGTTATTTTATTATTATAGTTTTTATAAAACCAAGTTAATAATGAAAAATGGTAATTATTAATTGTTTCATAAAATGGCAGGAGCGGATGCAGCAGTCGCAGGCTGAGCTGCGACAGACCCAACCTGAGGAGTCACAGGGGTCAGTGGACTCGACGGCTCCTCTGAAGGCGGGTCTGGCTCAGCCTGAGCACCCCGGACGAGTGCGGGGGATGGGGATAGGCGCCAGACCCAGCATGATCTACAGCAGGAGCGCCGCCTCTGAGGCTGGCAGCTCTAGAGGGGTCAGACGTCGGAGGGACGAGTCGATTGACCAGCTGCGATCAGATTTGGAGCAGACACAGCAGCAGATGGCACAGCAGCAGCAGCAGATGCACTTGCAGCAGACGCAGCTGCTGCAGATCCACGCAGACACTATGTACGCGCAGCAGACGCAGTGGCGTGAGATCGCGAACACTATGCTCGAGGGAGCATGGCGTCGGCTATTCCCGGACGAGCAGCATCCAGCGGTCCCCCCTGTCCCTCGCTACGTCGTCCCGAGCACTACTCCTCCTCCTACAGCTCCTCCTCCTGCTGATGAGGATGGTGCGGTTTAGTCTACGCAGCGGCCCGATCCAGCGGCATCTGAGGGACCCCAACCTGAGGGAGACCAGAGGATCAGCCCCCAGCTTCTTAGTTTAGGACATTTTCTTTTCTTTTAAACATTTGTAAATATTTATGAGATTTTATTTCAGAATTTTCTTATTGTGTTTTATACAATTATATTTATATTATTATATCGCATTGAAATAATTTATAAATGATTTAAATCTAAATTTAAAAAAAAATTATATATATATTTGTAGCGGTTTTAACTTAAAACCGCTACAAATGTATATATTTGTAGCGGTTATTAGTTCATAAACCGCTACAAATATATATCTTTGTAGCGGTTATTAGTACATAACCGCTACAAATATATAATAATTTTATAAATAATTTATAAATTAAATATATATATAATTTATTTTTTTAAAATATATTTTTTTAAAAAAAATTATATATACATTTATAAATAATTTATAAATGTATATTTGTAGCGGTTATGAACTCATAACCGCTACAAATTTACTTTTATATTTGTAGCGGTTTCCCTTTAGAAACCGCTACAGATATATATGTTTATAGCGGTTATTAGTAAATAACCGCTACAAACACTCAAATCATTTGAATATTGAAATTTGCCACCTTTGTGCACATTTGTAGCGCTTATCTCATGTATAACCGATACAAATTAGAAAATTATTTTTATATTTAATGTCCAACGGCTTTAATATTAGTAGCGGTTTAATATATATAACCGCTACTAATTCTTTGAACATTAGTAACGGTTATATATATAAAACCGCTACTAATACTCAACAAGTACATTTTGAATTTCCCACCATTTAACGGCTTGAATATTAGTAGCGGTTTTATATATGTAACCGCTACAAAATTATAAATGTTGGAATTTCTGTAGCGGTTGGTGTAGCGGTTTAATAACCGCTACAAAGTTATAAACGTTGGATTTTCAAAATATAAGGTTATAGGGATTCGTCATTATCTTCTCACTCATCTTCTTCTCTATACTTTCTTCTCTCTCACTTGTAGCTATGGATAAATCATGGATAAGGTTGCCGCGCAATTCTCCTGAATATTTGTACGGATTAAACAGTTTCTTAGATTTCGCATTCACTCACGCCAGCTGTAACGGCAAGATCGTCTGTCCGTGTCGGAAATGCAAGTTCAAGAAGTGGCATCCACGAAATGTTGTGAAGGAACATTTGCTTGTGAAGCCTTTCCCTGAGGACTATACGTTCTGGGCAGTTCATGGTGAGAAGGCCGGCGTTAGATATGACGAGGCTCCTCCTCGAAGTTCTGAAGTAGGCGTTCAAGTAGATGAAGATGATCCTGTGAATGATGCTGTGCGTGATGCGTTTGGATTTCAAGGCGACAACTTCAACGAAGAAGTGCACGGCTCTGAGCCGGCTTTTATGGGGAATGAAGCATCTCGGGATTTTTTCAGCTTGATGGATGAGGCAGATCATCCTTTATATCAAGGTTGTCGTAAATATTCTAAATTATCTTTCTTGATCAAATTGTATCATATCAAGTGTTTGTGTGGGATCACGGATAAGGGAATGTCGATGTTGCTCGACTTATTACAAGATGCATTCCCCGACGCTGAGATTCCCACAACCTTCTACGAGGCCAAGAAGATCATCAACAGGTTGGGGTTGAATTATCAAAAGATTGATGCGTGCCCAAATGATTGTATGCTGTATTGGGGAGACGATTCCAGTAGGCAGACGTGCAAGAGATGTCACACATCGAAGTACAAGACAATTCGGAAGGGGAAAAAGCAGAAGAAGAAACCTGCAAAGATTCTCAGGTATTTCCCTTTGAAACCTCGTCTACAAAGATTATTTATGTCGTCTAAAACTGCTGAGCACATGAGGTGGCATGCCGTTGATAAAAACGAAGACGGTAAATTAAGACATCTGCGGGATGCAGCTGCTTGGAAAACGTTTGACAACGACTTTCCAGATTTTGCGACTGACCCCAGAAATGTCCGGCTTGCGTTGGCAACCGACCGTTTCAATCCTTTCGGGAATCTTAGCACAGGTTACAGCATTTGGCCGGTAGTCTTAGTTCCCTACAACTTACCCCCTGGATGTGTATGAAACAAAGCTCTTTCATTATGTCTATGATCATTCCAGGCAAAAAGGCACCGGGCAATGACATCGATGTGTATCTCCAACCGCTTATTGCGGAATTGCTTGACCTGTGGAATGTCGGCTTGGAGACGTACGACGCTCACAGCAAGACTTTGTTCAACATGCGTGCAGCCTTGATGTGGACAATCAGTGACTTTCCTGGCCTTGGCACATTATCTGGTTGGAATGTGCACACTGGGTCGGCGTGTCCGGCTTGCAATTTCGACTTTGACGCACTGCGCCTTCCCCACAGCCGAAAGTAGTGCTTTATGGGGCATCGGAGGTTTCTCGATGGAACGCATAAGTTCAGATTGCAACGGAATCGCTTCAATGGGAAACCAGAGAATAGAGGACCACCTCAGACTTTGTCCGGTACAGATATCTTACAGCAGCTTGAGCATGTTGACGTCGAGTTTGGAAAAAGCGACGGTTCAGCACAAACTCGCCAAAAGACGCGCAGGACTTCGGCGCCTCAGCAGTGGAAGAAGATAAGTATCTTCTTCACGCTTCCGTATTGGAGATCTAATTTACTTCGCCACAGTCTTGATGTAATGCACATTGAAAAGAATGTTTGCGACAATGTGCTGTATACGCTGCTTAACGAACCCGGTAAGACAAAAGATCACCTTCAAGCTAGGAAAGATTTACGCGACATGGGAGTTCGTGAAGACGCTTGGCCAGATGAGCATGACAGATTTACACCGGCAAAGTTTACCCTCACAAAACCGAACAAGGATGTGTTCCTCGCGACCTTGAAGAAATTAAAAGTTCCTGATGGATATTCAAGCAACATTTCTCGATGTGTCGACTTGCAGACTCGAAAGGTTGCTGGCCTGAAGAGTCACGACTCACATGTTCTTATGCAGCAGTTACTCCCTCTGGCTATAAAGAATACACTTCCTCCCGATGTTTCCATCGTTTTGGTGGAACTTTGTTCTTTCTTTCGAAAGTTGTTTTCTAAGGTTTTGATCGTTGGGGAGCTCGATCAACTGCAGTCGAAAATCATTCTTACGCTTTGTCACTTGGAGATGATATTTCCTCCGTCCTTTTTTACTGTGATGGTTCACCTCACAGTCCACCTCGTTCATGAAACAAAGCTCGCTGGACCAGTACAATATCGTTGGATGTATCCGATTGAGAGGTACTCATTTTAAATATGTGCTTTCATTTATTGTCCGTATTTAATGTTTGTTCGTCGTCCTTTTCATCATTTTATATCAATTTTCTCTTATGTACTTCGTAGGTTCCTTGGGAAATTAAAATCTTACGTGAGGAATAAGGCGTGGCCAGAAGGTTCTATAGCTGAAGGCTATATAGGGAATGAGGTGCTATATTTTTGCTCAAGGTACTTTGATGATCTTGAGACGGCTTTCAACCGCCCACCTCGTGTTGACGATTGTCCTGAACCTGCATCGACATCAGGAGAATTTATCCCTCGTGTTGGTAAACCAGTTGGAGCAACTGAGAACTTCAAACTAACGGTAACTGAGAAGTTCCAAGCACATAGACATGTCTTGATTAATTGCACTCAAGTTGAGCCTTTCATACGGTAAGAATTGTACACTCACATGTATGTTATTCGATCTATATCTTTCGTAACATTTCTCACTTTCATTTCACTAACGCCTTTCCATTATTAATTGCAGGGAATTCAGAAGTCATGTCAAGCGTCAGCTCAGGATCCGTACACAGACATCCTCGGAAGTTGATAGGAGGGTCCACAGAGAATTCCCGGCCTGGTTTGCGCGCAGAATACTAAATGACCACAACCCACACTCACCAGATTTCAGATCTCTCGCAATCGGCCCTCTTGATCATGCAAAACGGTTTATAGCATACAATGTCAATGGTTTTAAGTTTTGCACGGTTTCACGGGATCAGGGATTGCAAACACAGAATTCGGGTGTTTATGGCACATTTGGGACAAGGAGTTATGCGAGCAGCAGTGACGCCAACATGCAGTTCGGAGGCGTCCCTTACTATGGCAAGCTTCTTGATGTGGTCGAGCTTAATTATCAAGGCCGTTTCACCGTGACGCTGTTCAAGTGTTTGTGGGCAAATACCACTACTTCTCGGGGACTGACAACTGACGACCTAGGGATCACATCAGTCAATTTCTCACGCCCGATTCATACTGGTATTTCTCAAGATGATGAGCCGTATATTCTAGCTTCAGAGGCACATCAGGTTTATTATGTCGAGGACGAGCGGCATAGGGATTGGCACATGTCGTTCATTTAAAGCCAAGAGACCTTTACGATATGAGTGAAAGCGATAACATCGCTTACGAGAGTGAGCCATTTCAGCCAGCTGATTTTGAAAACTACTTCCCTGAAGGCGATGACAATTTACCTCTACTGCGGTGAGTTTTTTTAAGTCCACGTCATTTCAATTAAATTTTTTAAATTTAATAATACATCAATAATAATAATTTTTCTACAAAATTTCTGTAGGGATGGCGACGATGAGTGATCAAATTCAATTGTAAAAAATTCGTCTTTACAAAAAATGCAAACAATTTGTGTTAAAATAAAATGTAAAAAAAAATTTTAAAAAAAAATTAAAATCATATTTGTAGAATTCAAGTGTAAAAAATTTTTCTTTACAAAAAATGCAAAAAATTTGTGTTAAAATAAAATGTAAAAAAAAAATTTTAAAAAAAATTAATATAATATTTGTAGCGGTTATTAAACCGCTACAAAAAAAATAAAAAACCGCTACTAAATAATAACCGCTACATTAACCGCTACAAATAATTAAACCGCTACAAAAATATAAATAACCGCTACTAATTAGTAACCGCTACATTAACCGCTACAAATAATACGTAAATCCCTATAAATACCCTTATCACAACTCATTTCAAACACTCCCCAATTTCTTTTCACCTTACCCTTCTTTCATTTCCTCTCATTTACAACTTCTTTCGTATGTGTAGAGGAGCTGAATAATACGATCAAATATGGTAACAAGATTTTCAATTTCTTTTAGAATACTTCTTTCCTTTCTATAAAATTTATTCTAAACATCTTTTTTTCTAGATATATCATAACTCTATCTCATTTTCATCTATTTTTCATATACAATTACATTATATTATAAAACATAATAATTCCTTATTACCTAACTATCCTTAATAATATTATTAACATAAATTTTATACTAATCATATTCAATTACATTTTTCTTTTTAATTTGTTAATAAGTTAAACTATTAAATATAAACTAATTGAAATAGATAAAATATTAACAAATTAAACTATTTAATATAATATTGAAAAAAAAAGAAAAAAATCAACGTGTATTTTTAAAAAAAAATTTAAATATTTGTAGCGGTTATTAAACCGCTACTAAATAACGCGCCTTTTTAAAGCTAAATTTAAATTTTTTGGCGCCAATTTTGAATTTCATGAAATTAGTAGTGGTTTTTAAAACCGCTACTAATTTCATGAAATTCAAAATTAGTAGCGGTTCCTTAACCGCTACAAATAAAAAATGTCATTTTTAACAAATTTTCATTTTTATATATTTGTAGCGGTTTTTAAACCGCTACAAAAAAAAAATCCTTTTTTAAAAGTCTCAATAAAATTTTTTATTTTTGTAGCGGTTATATAACCGCTACAAATATCTCTTGATTTTGTAGCGGTTACTATAAACCGCTACAAAGGTTGTAGCGGTTATTTTTAATTGAGTAGCGGTTTTATAAAACCGCTACAAAACCGCTTGCAACGTACGATTTAGTAGCGGTTTTCGTAACCGCTACTAATCTAGTTTGTAGCGGTTAGAACCGCTACGAATACCCATTTTTAACCGCTACTAAATCACATTTTTTTTGTAGTGTGATTGCTGGTGCCTCTGACACTTCTGCTACTGTCATTATGTGGGCTTTCCCAGAACTCTTAAGGAATCCAAGTGTGATGAAGAAACTCCAGCTCGAACTAGAAAACCAAGTGGGAACATGCAACATGGTCGAGGAAGTCAATTTGCCAAGGTTGAGTTACTTAGATATGGTGGTTAAAGAGACTATGAGACTATACCCTGTTGGCCCCTTACTAATCCCTCGAGTTTGTAGGGAAGATATCACCATCAATGGCTATTACATAATGAAGCACACACGGATCATAGCGAATGCTTGGAGTATAGGAAGAGATCCTAAGATATGGTCTCATAATGTGGAATCATTTTGTCCAGAGAGATTCTTGGATAGCAATATAGACTATAGAGGATATGAATTCGAATTCTTGCCATTTGGTTCGGGTCGAATTAGAGGTTGTCCTGGTTCGCAGTTGGGTTTAATTACTGTGAAGCTTATATTAGCACAATTAGTACACTGCTTTAATTGGAAACTTCCAGAAGGCATGTCTCCAGATGAGTTGGATATGACTGAGACATTTGGCTTAGTAGTGCAAAGAGCTAATCACTTGCTAGCTCTTCCTTCTTATCGCCTATCATTTAATTGATGAATTTTATTTTGTGGCTTTTTCAGTTCAATAATGGGTGCACCTTAATCCTAGTCAATGCAAGACATGTTATTGTAAAAGTACAAGTTTAATTCGTTAGTCATACGTCACTGTACTCTGTAATGTTCTTTACTGAAATGTTATCAAGTTATATATGTAGAAAACTTATTTGAAAATGTCAGGTTTCCTTCCATATTTTCAAATAAGTTTTTTTAACATGCCTATTAAAATTTTTTTTTGGAAATAATGAGTAGATGTGTCACAATAAATAAATCCCACTTTATTGGGGATTGTGAGGGCCCAAATAATAAGGGATCTTGGATTCTTAAATGGGCTAAGAAGAGGTGTAAACAATGGCAAACATTGTTGAAATCCTGCAATCTCTCCCCATCTTTTGTGTGTGTTAAGCGTGAATTGGACACCTTGTACTAAGCCCTTTTTGTGACAATTCAAATATCATTTTGAAACAAAAATGCTTAGTGAAATATACTATTATTGTAAAATCGGGACATTAAGCATATGTTGCCCTTTATTACAAATGTTATCATTCCTTATATGACCACGTATTCATATCAATATCCTCATCTCAGCTGCCCCTACCTTATATTTATATAGCCTCTTCAAAGCCCAATATTAACTACCATAGTGCATTTTTGGTCAAATAGCAGTACCATAAAGTATTTGGTATGATAGAAAATGAATAAAAAATAAAAACAAATAGAACTGGAATGTTCAAAATATTATTACTTAGGAAATGTATATTAAACAAAAATTTAGGTAGAGAGAGTAATAGGTAATTTTGACATTTCCTATTCGTTTCTCCGGAGAACAATGGTTTTTATGGGTCTTACCATAGAAATTATTTGAGTAAAACATTCCACCAAATGGATCAGGGAGATTCTTTTCATTCCATTAGAATTTGTTAGTCATTATTATATCTTCCTTTCTCTCTTCTTTTTAATTTTTTCATTCAAAAAACAAATAATTTATCAAATGTTGTATATTATTATATTATATATTAGTTTATCAGTCAGATAAATTAGTTTGATATAAGAATGATAAATATAAATACTTAAAAGTAATTTATTCAGCTTCCTTAATCTCTTTAAAAAAAGTTAACTGAATTTTATATTAAAAACTAAAGATAGTATAAAGGTATGTGTGTTTGATAGGGGGAAAAGCATCAATTTCAATTTCAAAGTAACGTGCACAAAACCACCACCAATCGAGAGACTGTTGCTTGAGGTACTGAGGTTGCAAGGAGGAACATACAACTTTAAATTTCAAGAATTGCACTTATTATAAAAGGTGAAAAACTTTTGCATTCTAAGAAGAATAGAAAAATTTATTTTTATAGAGGAAATGACTTTGAGATTTCAAAGAAGAAATATAGTCATTAAAAATTCCAATATCATGTGAGGTAAGATTTGTTGTTATTTTTAATACTGAAACTTGTCATTGGCATTGGCTGTTGTTCACTTATTGTAAAACCTTTTTAGAATTACATTATTTTCTCAAGATAACCCACATTGATTTTCCTATATATATATATATATATATATATATATATATATAAGTAAAGCTAAACATACATCAGATATATATATATATATATATATATATATATAGTTCCATTTATTTTAAAATAAAGCATAATATAACCTAAAATCTAACTAATCAAAACATGAAAAATAATTTTTTTTATTAGCCAATTATTTACAACATTTGACTTCCTTATTTGTCGTACAAGGAATTTAGTTTTGGTCAAAATTTAAGGATAAAGGCCAGCCCCCCTGGATCGCATGGTGCTATTTTTTCTTTTTTATTCATCTCTGGGTCAAAATTAATAAAAATAAAAAAATTATACAGAAGAACCTGAAACCATCAATGTTTTTTATGAATAACCATAAAAACTCAAATTATAATGAGAGACAAAAAATAACTGATAGACCATTAAGCCCTATGCAGAAAAGGATGAGTCAAATGCATGTTTCTTTCTTTCTTTTAATTTCGTCCTTTTCGGATTTAGGGCATGAAGTGGTCTTTGGCAATTATAGAGCTTCTCAGTTTTTAACTGGATGCTCCCCAACCCATTGTTCGAGCTAAATAAACTTATTCGAGAGGAAAGTTTAATTTGTGGTATAAGTTTGATCCCAAATATGAATTTGATTTGATGAAATATGAAAAATGAATTTTATCCCTAACAGAAATCATAACATGAATGAAAGAGGTATTTAAAAGGGAGAATTGTGAAAAAAGTCCTCATTGGCAACTTGATTGTTAAATGGGACCTGGGAAGACATCTGTATACGAAGAGAAGATATCTGCACATGAAGGGAAGATTTTGTGCACACAGGGAAAGATTTTTGCACACATATAGAAAAAAATTTTGTACACAGGGAAGATCATCTACATATCAGGGAAGTTGTTCTGCACATGTGGAAGATAATCTGTACGCGAATGTTCCATTTAACAAATAAGTTATCAATAAGAGATTTTTTCCCAATTTTCGCTATTTAAAAATATCAAAATTTTTACTTGTACTCATGCGATGTTACGCAACCAGACAAAACACACACACATGGTTTATGTGGCTGCTTTGTGTCTTCTGTTGCTATCGACAAAAATGTCCTTGTTAGTTGTTTGTAGAGCTGGCAATTCAATGGCCTAGTGTAGCCAGCCCACCAACCTATTAATTTTTTTTAAGAAAATTATTTTCCTCTTTTTTTTTTAATTCTCACTCATTTTTTTAGGGAAAATCACTCATAGGTCTCAAGGAAGGAAGATATTATCAGAAAGGTCCCTCGAGGTTGTAAAACACACTTAACATGTTGTTAATACATGCTTTGAGGTTGTAACCAGGAACCTTTTTGATAATATCTTCCTTCCTTGGGATCTAGGAGTGATTCTCCCTTTTTTTTACCCACTCACATCACATTTTTTTATTTTATATGTTTGTGCTAGAAAGCCAATTACATTCTCACTTTTCTTTTCTTTTTTTTTTCCATCTACTTTCATCATAAAAGCATATAAATACATCTCATTCAAATTTAATAATAGTAGAATAAATAAATATAGTGTAAAAATAAAAGTGTCAAATAAAAAATATGAGGGAGTAGTTAAATACAACATCAAAATAAAAACAATAAAGGTATTTGGATATATTTTATAAGAAAAACTGAATGTAGCCCGAGTTGAACAATGCAGGTCTGTGCAGCCCGCCCCTTGGCTAGCTGCCATTTAGCCAGCCCGAGCGGGCTCCAACCCGTTCTATTGGCTTAAGTTGTTTGTTTGTTTTTTGTGATTTCATAAATAGATGAATTGATGAATAAAATAAATACAATTTCATCAACATCCCAAATATAATTGGGAACATACCCGAAAAAGAATTTTAAAAATATTAAAAGGCAAAAATGTGTTTCTAATATTCATAATACCGGAGACTCTTAAGGGCCTGATTGGTCCTTTTTAAAATTAATGAAAATGATAGAAATGTCCTCCTGAGCTTAAAAAACACAGAAGAAGGTGCAAGTAATCAATTTTAGCTAGGAAGTTTGTGAAATTCATTTGTGAACTTGTTAAACCCAATTAGAACTTGTTAAACCCTTATCAAGTGTATGAATTAATAGATCATTATTAATTTGTCATTATTGCAATTTGCTAATTTTAAATGGAAAGTTGTAAAAAATCAAATGTAAATTTGTTGAACTCTTATCAGAATTTGTTAAATCCTTATTAAGTATAGGAATTAATGTATCATTGACTTGTCATTGTTTCAAGTGGTCAATTTTAAAAGGGCAGTTGTGAAATTTATGTGTAAATTTGTTAAACCCATATCAAAACCTGTTAAACTCTTATCAAGTGTAGAAATTAATAAATCATTGACTTGTCATCGTCGCAAGTAGTCAATTTTATTTGGAAAGTTTTAAAATTTATATATGAACTTGTTAAACCCTTATCTGGCCTTCTTCTCTATTTTTTAAAAACTTAGAGGGGCATTTTTATCATTTCCATTTAATTTCAAAAAAGACAAATAATGCCCTCACACCTCTATAATATTATGAATATTGTGAGCACTTTTCTGTCTTTTAATATTTTTAAAGTTCTTTTTCTAGAATTTTTCCAATATAATTTATATGGCAATGATCTCTTTCCTTATAGGAGAACTTTTATGCTACTAGGGCACAAAGGCCATTTACTATTTATTGTGATTTCAGCACCTAATTGGTTCCCTTATATTTGTTCGTTATAAGAATGTCACAATGTTATGAGACCCACGTTAAGATGAAAGAGAGGTCTTATAAGACTTTATGGTGTCCAACTTCAATGACTAGTTTTTGGAATCTAACATGTACTTGTTCACATAATAACTTGTATTGCTTGAATTTTATTTGAACTATAGTATTTCAATTACTCACATGCCACTAGTTGAGAGCGAGAACGCGAGAACAACTAATGAACATTGACAAGTCATATCGTAAGGGCTATCAAATAAAACTAGACTAATTATGCACTACAGTGATGTCAACTTAGGTTGATCTCTTTGAGGAGCCAATTATATAGTCCCTAGATAATTAAGTATTACTTAACAAATTAATCAAAGAGTGTAATGAGTTGAATTAAATATTCTAAACTAAGCTAAGATACTTTATATAGGTTTTTCAAAGTTTAATAAACGAAATGAAGTGATGTGAAATGTGAATATAAAATTCCTTGATGAGTGAATCCACTAGCTTTCCTAGTTTCAACTTAATGTTTTGAGTTCAATTCCTTTTTGAAGCATCGCACTTAGTGCTTTTGAAGAAACCTTCAAAAACAAATGCCTCCGATCGATTACCTAAACTCATCTAGCCACCTAGATTAAGCTTAGTTCATTAGAGTCACATTATTTGGCAGTTAACATGTATTAAATTTTGCAGAAGGCAATTTCAACTCCAAATTAACATTGCTAGCAACCTAGCAGGCTAAACAAGAGTATCAAATACATGAATGATAGAAAAAAGGCTAACAATTCATTCTACGACATCATTAAAGTGCAAAAGTCTAACACAAATTTCAGTTTCAGTAAAACAACCGAAATACTCCTAATTACAATCATAAATCATAATCCTAGAGACCTAGGTATCACAACTCATAATCGTAACTATGTGAAAATACCTTATAAGTTATATTGGGAAAGAGTTCTCCTATAAGAGAATACTCCCTCCGGTCCTAATTATAAGACAGAGTTGACTTTTTTAGAGAAATTAAGGAAACCAATTAGATTACTTTAGAGTGTTTATATTTTTAGTATATTTAGTTTATATATTAGTTTATTAGTCAAATTAATTAGTTTGGAGAAAAAAATAAAAATATAAATACTCTAAAGTAATTTAATTGGCTTCCTTAACTTCTCCAAAAAAAGTCAACTTTGTCTTATAATTAGGATCGGAGGGAGTATTATATTTGGGATCGAGATCAGGACTTCTTGATCCTGTCTTGTCTCGAATATACATATATATATATATATATATATATATATATATATATATATAAGAATTACCTAAAATCCTAACTGGGAATAGTTGTCGGCGGAACCAAGAAACAAAATTCAGAGCTTTCCAGTAAGGGTGTTGCACCAAAATATAAAAAACTCATTGGAAGGATGAAAGTGCAAGGTTGATTTTTTGTCAGTTTTGACTATTCAATCTTATAATTTCTTTACATCAAGTCTTCGTTGATATTGCTTTATTGTGCAAGAAGTATGAATTACTTCTTTTGTCTCTGATTTTACTGTTTTCCCCCTTTTTCCTTTTGTGTGTATGGGGAATTGCTAAATCTATCATTTGACCTGTAAATGTTCTTTTTTCCTGAGCAAAATAATGCATTGAATAAGAGATAGACACCCATTAGAATTTTATCTTTTTTGATAATCCTTTATTTCTAGAATTTTCAGGAAATCCAAATCCCCGATCGAGATAGAAAATTTTTGGGATTAGGATTGGGATCGTGACTGATTTCCCTTCCCAAGCCCTTCTTGGGAATGAAACCGGAAACGAGGTTTACCGATCCTATCCGTCCCGAGAACGCCCATAGTGAACAATGCGGAGTGCTATCATAGTGGTAATCATTGACACTCATCATTGTGGTGTAATATACTCTGCAACGTCCAAATATCACTACTACAAAATATGGATTTAGCAGCATCAATCTTATGGCACTTTTTCAACCAAGCATCGGAGGAGACTTCTAATTTTTTTAAAACAAACTACATGTGACAGCTACGACGCTTGAGCAGGAAAGCGTCATATTTGCTTAATATATTGTATGACACTTGCCTAAGAAAGCGCCATACAAGATGTTATTTTTTTAAAAAAAAATTAATCCCTTTACTACTATTATTAAAAAAAAGTGTGGCAACTATGGAATAATATAAATTTTGTAAGTGTCAAAACTCCATTATTATGATAAAATGCTTTCTTGAGAAAATTTATCTATACTAAAAAACAAAAATTAAATTTAAAAATTGGTTTAGAGGTCAAAACTTAAAAATGAATCATCCCTATTAAAATAAATTTTAATTTTTTTTAATAAAAACTCTTGGACGGCACTTCATAATAAAATGTTGTGCAAGATATAACCTTAGACAGTACTTTAAAACAAAACGCAGACTAAAAACAGGATTTTAATTTTTTTTTTAAAATAAAAGAGCCTTAGCCGACGCTTTAAAACAAAACGCAGGCTAAGGTAGCAGCTAAGGCCCCATTTATCATGACATGAGACATCACGCCTTGATAATTCAAGGCACCTTTAGTGCCTTGAAGCCTTGATAATTCAAGGCTTCGATGATGCCCTCTTGGAGAGTGTTGTAAGTGCCTTGAATTATCAAGGTTCCTGGTGCCTTGATAATTCAAAGCAACTTGGTGCGTTGAAATTTCAAGGCACCACCTTAAATATTCAAATCTTAATATTTTAAGGGATTTGGATGGTGCTTAGTTTTCAAGCGTCATTCAAGGCTCAATTTTAGATAGCATTTGATAATTAAGTGCTGTCTAACACCTTTTTTTTAAAAAAAAATTGGTCATCGTTCTTTTACATTGAAAAGCTTTGGCGTTTTGAGAAAAAATGTTGTAGCTTTTGTCCTTTTTTTTAAAAAAAAAAATTGGCTGTCATTTTGTTTTAAATTGAGAAGCTTCAGCGTTTTGACAAAAAGCGCTATAGCTTCTCTCACCTTATAATTTAATTTCCATAAACCGCCATTTTCGTTTTCATTTTCATTTTCATCTTCCCGCTTTCTCTCTAGATCCCCCATTTCCTAGAACCCCGTTGCTGTAGAAAGCTTCCTCTCCCATGTGTTTTTTTTTCTTGTCTCGGCCTTCTTGAAAAGCTCCCTAGCCCGTAAGTGTTTTTCTTTTTTCAACATTTGATTCATGTTTTCTTTTAGTTAAAATCTGTCATAAATCTTATATGTGTGCTCATAATTTTTTTTAGGTATTCATTTAAAGTATCAACACTCTATTTTCTTGAACTTCTTATATATTGTAAGTTTGTTAATTTTTGAGCTTACAAATATAATAATAGTTAGTTTAATCCTCCGTAGAAGTAACGTGTATAGCTCAAGTTTAAGCAACTTAAATGCTGAAGTTCTTTTATGCTTGATATATGAAAATGCAATATTGCAAAAAATACGTGCTATGTTTTTTTCATTTTGCTGTGGATTATATTGTAAATTGCTGTGGATTTTGGATTATAAATAAAGGTTTTTGTCAGAAAAATAAAATAATTATGAAAAATTATTTTTTTTTAAATAAAAGACTTCCTACGACACTTCTCCAGGGAAGTGCCGTAGGAAGTTATCAAAATTATTATTTTTTTAAATAAAAAAACTTTTTATGGCGCTTCTCCAGGGAAGTGCCGTGAGAACCCATAAAATTATTTTTTTTTAAAATAAAAGACTTCCTACGACACTTTCCTGGAGAAGCGTCGTAGAAAGTAATATTTTTTTAAAAATATTAATAATTAAGCTACGGTGTTTCCATATATTCAAGAAACGCCGTAGCTTATTTTAATAGCGCTGAAAGCTACAGTGCTTTCCAAGCACCATAGTATTCTTTAAATTAAGCGCCGCAATTTGTGTTTTTTGTAGTAGTGTATAATTTTAATGGTTCACATTTAAAATTTTAATAGACGAGTTTTAAATAATAAATCTTTTTTTAGAGAACCAATTGTTAAGAAATTATTTTTATTTTATATTATGTACCTATTGAAATATTTTCTTAAAAAAGATAAATCTGGATGTCCAAATTAAATCTGGAACGATAGAAATGTCACTACTCACTACAAAAAAAATGTGATTTAGTAGCGGTTAAAAATGGGTATCAGTAGCGGTTTTAACCACTACAAACAACATTAGTAGCGGTTAGGAAAACCGCTCCTAAATCGTATATTGCAAGTGGTTTTATACCGGTTATATAAAACCGCTACTCAAGGAAAATAACCACTACATCCTTTGTAGCAGTTCCACCCAACCACTACAACATTCCCATGGACGAAATTTTTTTTAGAGATATTTGTAGCGGTTATATAACCGCTACAAATATAAAAAATTGAAAATTTGAAGGCAGAAAAAGAAAAATGACATTTTTTTTTCAATTTTGTAGCGGTTAATAAACCACTACTAATTTTGAATTTTTATAAAATTTATAGCGGTTATAAAACCGCTACTAATTTTATGAAATTTAAATTTAGCGCCAAAAAATTTAATTTGAGTTTAAAAAGGCGCGTTTGTTAGTAGCGGTTTAATAACCGCTACAAATATTTAAAATTTTTTTAAAAATATACGATAATTTGTTTCTATTTTTTTAATATTAAATTAAATAGTTTATTTTTTTTATTAGTTTATATAATTTAATTAGCTTATTATTCAATAGTTTAACTTATTAATAAATTAAAAAGAAAAATTTAATTGGATTAGTATAAAAATTATATTAATAATATTATTAAAGATACGTAGGTAATAAGGAATTATTATGTTGTCTAATATAATATAATTGTGTATGAAAACTAGATGAAAATGAGATACAGCTCTGAAATATTTGAAAATAAAATGGTGAGAATAAATTTTATATAAAGGAAAGAAATATTATAAAAAAAATTTAAAAACTTGTTACTATATTTGATCGTATTATTCAGCTTCTCTACTCATACAAAAGAAGTTATAAATGAGAGAAAATGAAAAAAAGATAAAGTGAAAAGAAATTAGGGATCCACGTACTATTTATAGTGATTAATGTATTCATTTTGTAGCGGTTTTTAGTTAGTAGGGGTTATTTTTATTTTTGTAGCCGTTTAATAACCGCTACAAATATTATTTTATTTTATTTTTAATTTTTTTAAATTTTATTTTAAAATTTTTTTTCCAATTCTTTTTAAAGACAAAAGTATAATTTGAATTTGATCACTCATCGTCGTCATCTCTACAAAAATTATGTAGAAAAATTATTGTTAGGGATGTATTATTAAATTTAAAAATTTTAATTTAAATGACGTGGACTTAAAAAAACTCACCGCAGTAGAGGTAAATTGTCATCACCTTCAGGGAAGTAGTTTTCAAAATCGGCTGGCTGAAATGGCTCACTCTCGTAGGCAATGTTATCGCCTTCACCCATGTCGTAAAGGTCTCGTGGCTTTAAATGAACGACCATGTGCCAATCCCTGTGCCTCTCATCCTCGACATAATAAACCCGATGTGCCTCTGCAGCTAGAATATACGGCTCATCATCTTAAGAAATACCAGTATGAATCGGCCGTGAGAAATTGACTGATATGATCCTAAGTCGTCAGTTGTCAGTCCCCGAGAAGTAGTGGTATTTTCCCACAAACACTTGAACAGCATCACGGTGAAACGGCCTTGATAATTAAGTTCGACCACATCAAGAAGCTTGCCATAGTAAGAGACGCCTCCAAACTACATGTTGGCGTCACTACTGCTCGCATAACTCCTTGTCCCAAATGTGCCATAAACACCCGAATTCTGAGTTTGCAATCCTTGATCCCGTGAAACCGTGCAAAACTTAAAACCATTGACATTGTATGCTGTAAACCTTTTTGCATGATCAAGAGGGCCGATTGTGAGAGCTCTGAAATCTGGTAAGTGTGGGTTGTGGTCATTTAGTATTCTACGTGCAAACCAGCTTGGGAATTCTTTGTGGACCCTCCTATCAATTTCTGAGGATGTCTGTGTACGGATCCTGAGTTGACGCTTCACATGACTTCTGAATTCCCTGCAATTAATAATGGAAAGGCGACAGTGAAATGCAAGTGAGAAATGTTACGAAAGATATAGATAGAATAACATGTGAGTGTACAATTCTTACCATATGAAAGGTTCAACTTGAGTGCAATTAATCAAGACATGTCTATGTGCTTGTAACTTCTCAGTTGCCGTTAGTTTGAAGTTCTCAGTTGCTCCAACTGGTTTACCAACACGAGGGATAAATTCTCCTGATGTCGGCGCAAGTTCAGGACAATCCTCAACACGAGGTGGGCGGTTGAAAGCCGTCTCAAGATCATCAAAGTACCTTGAGCAAAAATATAGCACCTCATCCTCTATATAGCCTTCAGTTATAGAACCTTCTAGCCACGCCTTATTCCTTACGTACGATTTTAATTTCCCAAGGAACCTACAAAGTACAAAAGAGAAAATTGATATAAAATGCTGAAAAGGACGACTAGCAAACATTAAATACGGAGAATAAAGCACATATTTAAAATGAGTACCTCTCAATCAGATACATCCAACAATATTGTACTGGTCCAGTAAGCTTTGTTTCATGAATGAGGTGGACTGTAAGGTGAACCATCATAGTAAAAAAGGACGGAGGAAAGATCATCTCCAAATGACAAAGCGTAAGAATGATTTTGGACTGCAGCTGATCAAGCTCCTCAACGATTAAAACCTTAGAACACAACTTCCGAAAGAAAGAACAAAGTTCTACCAAAACGATGGAAACATCGGGAGGAAGTGCATTCTTTATAGCCAGAGGGAGTAACTGCTGCATAAGAACATGTGAGTCATGACTCTTAAGACCAGCAACCTTTCGAGCCTGCAAGTCAACATATCGAGAAATGTTGCTTGAATACCCATCAGAAACTTTTAATTTCTTCAAGGTCGCGAGGAAGACTTCCTTGTTCGGTTTTGTGCGGATAAACTATGCCGGCTGAAATTTGTCATGCTCATCTGGCCAAGGGTCTTCACGAACTCTCATGTCGCGTAAATCTTTCCTCGCTTGAAGGTGTTCTTTTGTCTTGGTGGGTTCATTAAGCAGCGTATACAGCACATTGTCGCAAACATTCTTTTCAATGTGCATTACATCAAGACTATGGCGAAGTAAATTAGATCTCCAATATGGAAGAGTGAATAAAATACTTATCTTCTTCGACAGCTGAGGCGTCGAAGTCCTGCACGTCTTTTGGCGAGTTTGTGCTGAATCGTTGCTTTTTCCAAACTCGAAGTCAACATGCTCAAGCTGCTGTAAGATATCTGTACCGGACACAGTCTGAGGTGGTCTTCTTTTTACTGGTTTCCCATTGAAGCGATTCTGTTGCAATCTGAACTTATGCCTTCCATCGAGAGACCTCTGATGCCCTATAAAGCACCACTTTCGGCTGTGGGGAAGGCGCACTGCATCAGAGTCAAAATTGCAAGCTGGACACACCGACCCAGTATGCACATTCCAACCAAATAATGTGCGAAGGCCAGGAAAGTCACTAATCGTGATTCCACACAAGCACTTGATATGATACAATTTGATCAAGAAAGATAATTTAGAATATTTTTGACAACTTTGATATAAAGGACGATCTGCTTCATCTGTCAAGCTGAAAAAATCCCGAGCTGCTTCATTCCTCATAAAAATCTACTCAAAACCGTGCACTTCTTTGTTAAAGTTGTTGCCTTGAAATCCAAACGCATCACGCACAGCATCATTCACAGGATCATCTTCATCTACTTGAACGCCTACACTACTAGAAAAAAGGGTTTTAACGTCCCTTTTTTTTGCCTTTTAACGTCTGAAAACAGAGGGACGTCTATGTGAGGGTCGTAGAAAAAAATGTCATTAACGTCCGTAAAATAGGGGACGTGGAAGGCAGACTTTAGACGTCCCCAGTTGAAACTAGGGACGTCTAAAGTGTCTCCAGCAGTACTATCCATGTCCCTTTTTTTATTAAGGACGTTAAAAGTTTTTTTTTAAATGGACTTTTTATATATATTGCACTGTCTGGAAATGTAAACTGCAGAAATAGGATTCCAACAACAGAATAAAACAACAGCAGTTTAGCATAATGGAAACAACAACAAACACAGTGATCAACTCAAGGCTTCTACATGCCACACAAACTTTCAAACCACACAAACTACACAACAATCTATATCCAAGTCTACTACATGCCACACAAACTTTCAAACCATACAAACTACACAGTAATCTATATCCAAGTCCCCAGTTTGTACAATAACCAAGACTAAAATCCAATCCATATCCAACAACAATAACGCTAATTATATGTACTACCACAAAAGTATGTCCTACACAAACTACTAAAGACTTTACTCTTCTGGTATACGTTGAAGAAGATGTCCAGCCAAAAAGTCTCTGATCATATTTAAGTCTTCATATGAGTAGGCATCTTCATTGTCAAAAATCTGTAAATTAGAAAATAAGCTTAGATGAAATAATGAATGAAGTGAATGAATTGCCATTGAATCACAACACCAAGAATATTATCCTCTGAGAATGAAGAAGCGATTACTTATTCAAAATCTGTCGTAATGCCACTCTGAATGATATTAAACATATAAAGTAAGACATAATATCCACATTCCCAGCCACCAGGTTGTCGAGGGCACTATAAATCAAAAGCAAATGGTTAAAATCAATAAAGGCATAACTAAAACGACCGTCAATCAAAAGAACTTGATTTGAAACTACGTACCTTTGGAAACAACCATCTTGGATTTTTGCCACCTCTACGTTCGCATGGCTCGCCAAGCGCTCGATACGTCGTGCATGCCCTATCATTAAAATGAAAATCAACATAAATTAGAATAATTCATTAAGTCAAGAATCAAGAACCAATGAAATACAAAAAAATAACTTACGTGTTGAAGACGCTTTTAGTTTCTTTGTCTGGTCTTCTATTTAAGGAATCAAACCAGTAAACAACGTGGGACCGAGGACAAACAACACACAAACTCCAGTGATAACTATCACAACATATACAGATTAAAAAGAAGTTAGATGGCAAGGCAATTATTTATTAAAAATCTCAAATACACAAAATTAAAATGCGTACCCTTGAACAATCGGTGCTAGATAACAACGATAGTCGTCATTTGCCAATGTGAAGCCCACATAGTTCGTCCTTCTTTTCAATGTATTCCCAATCCTTGACGTATGTGCAGGAGACAAGAATCCATAAAATTCAACTCTCTGAGACTCAATGCATTTACGACGGAAGGAGCTATAATAGAATTAAAATGATGAATGTATTAGCTAGTTAAAATCAACTTAACTAAATGAAGGAAAAAATAGGAAATAAAAAACTTACATGATTACAAATTTGCCCCATCCAACATCTAGCTCCTCGAACTTCATGAACTCTTTAAGATCTTGTTTATCAATTGTGAAGTGATACTCTGTTTCCTGGCCTACAATCCCTATAGGCATATGCAAATCAATCTGGCGAATGCCTTTATAGATATGCTGCAGTCGTGCTAAGAAGGGCCATTTCTCTGCTTCCTGCTCGTTCTTTTAGAACATAAAAACACATACTGTTAGTAGGATGTCAACACATCTCAAGTAAAAGTGAGGTAGTTTCATACCATTGGAGGTGTTGGTGGTAACAAGCCAATAAGATGTACAGGCCAAACGATGAAAGATCATCTCGCCTGAGCTATCTTGGCAACCTCGTCATCAGGAATAGGGATGGATGTACCTTCTTCCCCCTCTCGAACACACGTCACAGTCACCCTACGCAAATGCTGTGGAATTTGCTGATGATGGTGGGTGGTAGCTTGTGTGTGAACGAGAGCATCTGCAACTACACGCAGCACCGGAGCATCCAAAGAGAGGATGGCAGGTTCTCCCTATGCTGGAGTGGGAGAAGGGTCACCAAGTGGTTCCTCCTCCAGGTTGTAACTTCCTTTGGTGCTGTGAAAGGCCGGGGATGAATGGGTTCTACGCTCGATAGTTGTCATCTGCGATTCAAACATCTTCTACATTTCAGCTCGTATCTCAAGCATCAGCTCAAGACGTAGCTCTAGCAACAGCTCTTGTCGGAGCTTGTCGCGAAGGTTGGCCTCGAGCTCTTGTGAGACTTCCTGACGAATCTTGGCCACAAGCTCCCTACTGCGTTCAGCTTGTGATGAATAAGAATGTGAAGCTCGGCCAAAATACTTCGTAACACGAACTCCCACTGCCTCCCCTTGAACATGACCAGGGTGATCTGCCTTCCCAATCGCCGTTGACAAGATGTCCATCCGTCCACTTGGAGTGAACGAACCTTGGCTACTATGATCTTCCAGTTCATCCTGCAGCATAAAAGTTATCGTAAGCACTCCTAAAATGAACAAATAAGTTTGTACTTATGCTCTAACTACTTACAATTCTTACGGCAACCTCAGCAACAATCGGATTTACGTACTTCCCACCCTTAAGCCTCCCTGCTTTCCATTTTTTGTGACGTGGTGGAGGTGGCGGGGGCTGGACCACAACGGTAGGATCTAATGTGGCTGCTTCCTTCAATATCTCCAACTCTTCTGCCATCATCTTTCGCTCAAGCTTCCGATAACCACCACGAGACATGCAATGTTGATAGTTATTAGTTGCTTTCCTCTCTGCATTTGCTGCACTTAATGCCTTTGAAAGGAAAACAACAAACACCGAATCAATAATGTCAACTATATGCAAATAAAACACCATGATGACAGAAATCTTACCAAAAAGTTTGGATCTTCTTGTGATGCCATAAACAACCTCCAGTCCTCTGGAGACAAAAATGGATACTCATGACATGGATCCTAACCTCTCATGTCCCCTCGAATGTAATCTCGTGTGAGCCTGTTCTTGAAATCTTTCCATCATAGACGAACCTCCGTCATCCACTCCTTGTACATCTCCGCGGTGTCAGGGACATCATAGGTTTGCTACAAGGTAAAAACATAAGTTAATTATATTTGAAGCGATAGGAATAAAGAAATAATGCAGATGTATTGAAACTTATTTACCAAAAGTTGTTGCCAAATCAAGTTTTTGGTTTTTGGTGGAACCAACTTCCAATTATCATAGGTAATGCGAACTTTGCTTCGAGCCAAAAAACCTACGTAGCTAATAAAATGGTCTTCCTCCGGACCAATTGGTCTCATATTTACATCAAAGTCAATATGCAACCTCTCCTGTTGGTGGTGATGACGTGCTACCAATGCAGGCATTTTTGTACTGCCTCTAACCCTTCTTCTCGCAACCAATTCAAGTCTCGCATCAAGTTCAGGCCTATTCATTTCATTGTCCCTATCACTTTGTGAGTCACCAGAATTGTCCATATTCCTGTAAGCACAAAAATCATTGATAGGTGAATAAATTGTAAGTAAATGAATAAACTGAGACGTAATAAAACAAACAGCACACATTACTATTTTCTAAGTTAAGCTCTTACTCTAGATTGTTTCCCATATTCCTTCACCATGATCAGTTCTCACAGCATATTCTTCATCATCTACCAATTCTACTTCACTTGTTGTAGGTGGATTAATTGTGAAAGGTGGTGTGTCGTCAAGGTTGAAGGTCGGATCACCATGCTTCTGTTTTTTACTTTGAAGTACAATGGAAATTTTTTATTTGCGGGATCTGTGACATAAAACACTTGTTTCGCCTGGCTTGCTAGAATGAAGGGCTCATCCCTATAACCTACTCTTTCAAGATCAACTGAGACAAATCCAAATTATTGATCTATTACCACAGCATTATTGCTAACCCACTTACATTTGAATAAAGCAACTTTGAACTTGTTGTAAGTGATTTCCCATATTTCTTCTATCACTCCATAATAAGCCATGGATGCTAATATGGGGTTTTTGTCTTTCGAACTGGAAAAGTGCATGGCTTCAGTTTCTACTATCACCCCACTATTTTGCATGGTACTCTTGTCATCTTGGTCTTTTGTGTAGAAAGAATACCCGTTTATATCATAACCGCTCCAAGTAATTATCTGAAATAAAGGCCCCCAGGCTAGCCACTCTATTGTCCCAGACACACTGGTCTCATGAAAAACCTTTTCCTCAAACCACTGAATGAATGTCTTGTTTTGCTCAATAGTAATCTGCATGTCATTCTTCCTCAGATTCATGTTCTTCAATATCTTTCTGTGTTCATCTATGTATAGTTGAACTTCTGCCATGTTATTCAGGATATAAAGGTGTGCTTGCAACACCTCTTCATGAGGCACAGTCTTCACTTTCAGTCCTCGTGTTCCCTTGCTCCTCCCCTCTTCATGCCGAAATTGTTCCTTCTTCCCTGATAGATAATCGCTGCAGAAGTCCATAGCCTCTTCAACAACATACCTTTCAACTATTGAGGCTTCTAGTCGATAGGGATTTTTAGAGTACCCTTTTAAGATCTTCATGTATTGCTCGAAAGGGTACATCTACCTCAGGTAAACTGGAACACAGAGCCTTACCTCCCTTACCAAATGAACTATCAAATGCACCATTACATCAAAAAATGAAGGAGGAAAGTGCATCTCTAATTGGGACAATATGATATAACCCTCAGCTTCCAGTTCATCCAGCTTTTCAGTGTCAATGACTTTGTTACAGATAGCATTAAAGAAAACACACAATCTTGTCACAGTGCTTCGAACTTCATCTTTGATAATCCCTCTAATAGCTACTGGTAACAGTTGTTGCATCAACACATGATAATCATGGGACTTCATTCCCACTAACTTCAAATCGTCCATTGACGCACACCTTCTCACATTCGAAGAATATCCTTGTGGTACCTTAATTTCATGCAAACACCCACACAAACTTCTTTTCTCCGCTTTTGATAGTGTATGCGCTGCTGGCTCCATGTATGCCCTCCTACCATCATCTCTTAGCTGTAGATGTAACCGTTCTCTTATTCCTATATCAACAAGGTCTAGTCTCGCATTAATCTCATACTTGGTCTTCCTTGGAATGTACAAAAGTATATTGACAAGGCTATCACAAACGTTTTTCTCCACGTGCATTACATCAATACTGTGTCTCACATCAAGACTACGCCAATATGGAAGATCAAAGAAAATTGATCTCTTCTTCCATATGTTCTTCTCACCCGAAGTCTTATGATTCTTACCGAGTAAGACATTGATACTTTCAACCCGACTGTAAACTTCCCCTCCGGTTAATGCCTTTGGAGCCATACCATGCTCCGGCAAGCCGTTAAAATGCTTTCTTAACCTACGATACGGGTGGAACCTAGGAAGGAACCTCCTGTGACCGAAGTAGACCATTTTTCTTCCATGTTTAAGTTGGTGGAAGTGAGTGTCTGCTTCACAGATCGGACATGCTTTATGCCCCTTCACACTGTATCCTGAAAGGTTTCTGTACGCAGGAAAGTCATTTATAGTGGTAAAAGCATTACACGTAGCTTGAAGGACTCATTCTTATACGCATCAAATACATCTACGCCTTCCTCCCACAACTTCTTCAAGTCCTCAATCAAAGGTGCCAGGTAGACATCAATATCGTTTCCTGGCTGTTTTGGTCCAGAAATCATTATAGAAAGCATTACATACTTACGTTTCATACAAAGCCAGGGAGGCAAGTTGTATATTACAAGGAGTACTGGCCACGCACTGTGTGTGCTATTAAGAGTTCCATACGGATTGATGCCATCTGTATAAAGCCCAAGCCAAAGGTTTCTCGAATCGCTGCCAGATTCAGGGAACATTTCATCTATTTTCTTCCACTGTGGAGAGTTAGCTGGGTGCCGAAGATATTTTTCGTCGGATATTCTGTCATCCGAATGCCATCTCAACTTCTTCGCCTTTTTTGCAGTGCCAAACAAACGCTTAAAGCGTGGTATTATTGGAAGATACCACAAAACTTTTACAGTTTGCCTTTTAGTCTTCCCATCGCCACAACCACCATCTTTCTTCACTTTGTATCATGCAGTTTGACACTTAGGGCACTCACTCAAGCCTTCATACTCCTTTCTGTACAGTACACAGTCATTAGGGCAAGCGTGTATCTTTTTATACTCCATACCCATTGTAGATAGGATTTTCTTAGCCTCATACATACGATTTGGAAGTACATTATCGTCTGGAAACATATCACACAACAGTTCAAGCAACAATGTGAAACTACTATCGGTCCACCCACAAGTTGCTTTTAAGTTAACCAAATATAATGTTCCTATGAGCCGTGTGTACTTACTCCCAGGGTACAACGGTGTCTCTGCATCACTTCGCAGGCTGTCATATTCATGCGACTGCGCAAAGGATTCTACCTCAACATCGTGAATCATTCTCTCCATTTTATCTTCATCTATGACATCCACAGCTTCCTTCTTGTGCGACGGAAAATCACTTACTTCCTCACCATGCCATATCCACCTTGTGTATCTAAGATTTATTCCATCACAAAGTAGGTGATCCCTTATAACTTCAACATCCCGTTTTCTCTCATTTAAACAATTGACACAGGGACAAAAATACATCCCATTTTTTGCTGGAACGTTCCTCCTAGCAAATTCAATAAAGTTTTCAACCCCATTCTCATATTCTTCACTTGTTCTCAGAGCATTCATCTAACTATGATCCATTTTATTACCACCTATGTCATTTCCATTTACACTCAAGTTTAGAATAATTGAAAACACGGGGAATTGCCTTTTACACGCATGTTTTTCAAAATTTTGGCAGCATTTCCCCTTAAAAGTGAGACATCCCAAAATCAAAATAACAAACCATCTCAGCTTAATTTAAACGAAACTAAACTTTAGCTTCTACCACCAAGCACAAACAGAATACACTTATATTTTAGAAATCAAAATATTAAATCAGATATGTACCATAAGTGAGATATGTGAGAATTTACAAATCAACTATGTGTATTTACAAGAGACACATGTGGGAATTTTTGGGAATTTATAAAGGGCATTTGGGGCTGAGGAATTGAGGGCTCATAGTATAATAGTCATTAATTGATAAGATTACATTGCATTAACCGTAACTTTTTGTCTACTCCTATTATTTACATGCTTGAAAATGTCCACAAACATTACTAGCAAGTATAGTTGAGAACTTCCTTGATGAATGCGCTGCTTACTAGTTAAATACAATGTTGCATTACAACTTACAAATTAATATACCAGAAAATTATGAATTCTTATATAATTTTATTGATTAGTGACTAAAGTGTCAAATTAGTCATGTTTTCACAGTAATTTTTTTTATAAAGAGAACTTGTAATTTTGCTTTGCAATTGACTTCTTTTAATAAAAAGCAAACAAAATCATCACCAAATTTGAAACAAAACATCATCTTGAAAATTGTATTTGAAATAAAACATTCAAATAATTCAAGAAGTACAAAATATTAGTATATTATTCAAATCAAATCAAATTAAAAAAAAAAATTAAGATTGCAAATGCAAATTTGTTTCAAATCAAATTAATTATTTAAAACAATTACATAATGATTCTTCAATCTTCAAATCAACCAAAAAAATTTAAATTGCAATTTAAATTGCAATCATAACCTTGTTGTGAAGGTAAGTAACATACACAATTATGATGTATTGTAATTAGGATATTGATATTAGTGTTATCGTTTTGTGTTTCTGTGTTCAATGTTTAGTATTGTGGTATTGCTCAATACGCCCCTCATAGTTGTATAAATATTAGGCACTTGCAGAGCTTCAAGTTCTGGACTCATATTTTTTAGTTAATGAGAATTTCATGTTTCTCAAAACAATGGAAAAAAGCAAAAGATTAAAACTTGATGTGGTACGTTTTAAATTCAGCAAAATAGCAAAAATAAAGCTCAAGCACAAACCACACTTAAATTCCAGCACAGAACAAATGCATTTTCCTAATCACTCACAAATTCATTCACAAGTTTAGTTTTAGCTAACCTGTTGCTGCAACTTTAGAGCAGATGACCCACGGTGGTAAGAGGAGGCCGACTGTGGAGAGAATGAGAGACAACAGTGCAGAACCAGCAGAGCAAAGATGCCGACTAGCAACGGTCTGGATGAAATAGAGGCTAAGAAGGAACAAGAAGAAACAGGGGAGAGGAGAAATGGCCGCGCGTAATCAGAAGTGATGAAGATGGGAGAATAAAGCAAGAAGTAAGGGAGAGGGGACGAAAGTAAAAGAGTAAAGTAACAAGAACAAGAAGTAGGGGAGAGGGGACGGAAGTGATGAAGGAGAGGAAGAGTAAAGTGCAATAACAAAATTCTGACACTTCACATGTACTGGTCATGTCAGACCAGTGCATTAGTTTGAGCCTTAGACGTCCCCAGCTGGGCTGGGGACGTCTAAAGGCCCCTTTTAGACGTTCCCAGACCAGCTAGGGACGTCTAATATAATCTTTAAACATCCCCAGATGGTCTGGGGACGTCTAATGTTAATCTTTAGACGTCCCCAGATGATCTGGGGACGTCTAATGTTAAGCTTTAGACGTCCCCAGGCCATCTGGGGACGTCTTAAGTGTGTTCTTTTTTTTCCCTCTTTCATACGCTTTTCTGGGAGTCTTTAGACGTCCCCATGTTCATTGGGGACATCTAAAACACCCTTTAGACGTCCCCAATAAACATGGGGACGTCTAAAACACATTCAGGCGCGAAATTCAATTTTATTTGACGAGCCAACCTTTTCAATTTTGCTCTATAATTACACATATACCACCGCCCAATATTTTAGGCGTCCCTTTTTCAAAAAGGGACGTCCTTTAGGGACTTTATAAGTATATTCTGTAGTAGTGCTACTTGAGAACTTTGAGGAAGAGCATCATCATATCTAATGACAGCCTTCTCACCATGAACTTCCCAGAACATATAGTCCTCAGAGAAAGGCTTCAGAAGCAAATGTTCCTTCACAATATTTCGTCTATGCCACTTCTTGAACTTGCATCTCTGACACGGACAGACAATCTTGCCGTTACAGCTGGTGTGAGTGAATGCGAAATCCAAGAAATTTTTTAATCCGTACAAATATTCCAAAGAATTGAGCGGCAACCTGATCCATAATTTATCCATAGCTACTAGTGAGAGAGAAGAAAGTATAGAGAAGAAGATGAGTGAATAGAGAATGACGAATGCCAATGACCTTATATTCAGAAATTCCAACGTTTAAAATTTTGTAGCGGTTCAAAAACCGCTACACTAACCGCTACAATTCTAAAAAATTAGTAGTAGTTATATGTATAAAACCGCTACTAATTTTCAAGCCGTTGGAATTTTGCATATAGTGGTGGGACATTCAAAATTTAAAAGTTGAGTATTTGTAGCGGTTATATATATACAACCGCTAGTAATATTAAAGCCGTTGGACATCAAATGGAAAAATTATTTTTAATTTGTAGCGGTTATACATAAAATAACCGCTACAAATGTGCACAAAGGCGGTAAATTTCAAAATTCAAATGTTGAGTATTTGTAGCGGTTTGTATTGTTAAACTGCTACAAATATTATATATATTTGTAGCAGTTTTTATTATAAAACCGCTACAAATACATATATGCTTTATTTTTTTATTTTAGAAATATAAATAATATTGTTGCAATTAATTCACAAATTCAACAACGCGGTCTAATAATATAAATATAATTATGGTAAACACAATAAGAATTTAAGTTCTGAAATACAAAATTATATATATTTATTTACAAATGTTTCAACAACAAATAAAAAAAGATGTCCTAAACTAAGTAGCTGGGGGCTGATCATCTGGTGCTCCCTCAAGTGCTGCTGGATCAGGCTGTTGGGCAGAGTGAACCGCACCATCATCATCATCAGGAGGAGGAGGAGGAGGAGGATTAGTCTGGACGATGAACTGAGGGATAGAGGGAACCTGTGGATGCTGCTCGTCCAGGAACAAGCGACTCCATGACCGCTCGAGCATGTTGTTTGCGATATCACGCCACTGCGTCTGCTGAGCGTAGATAAAATCAGCCTGTAGCTGCATCAGTTGTATCTGCTGTAGATACAGCTGGTGCATCTGCTGTTGTGCCATCTGCTGCTCCAAATCTGACCGCAGCTGCTCAATAGACTCATCCCTCGGACGTCTGACCCCTCTAGAGCTGCCAGCCTCAGAGGCGGCGCTCCTGTCGTAGACCATGCTAGTTCTGGCGCCTATCCCCATCCCCCGCACTCATCCAGGGTACTCAGCCTGACCCAGACCCACCTTCAAAGAAGCCGTCAGGTCCACTGACCCCTGTGACTCCTTGGCCTGGGTCTCTCGCAGGTCAGCCTGCGACGGCTGCATCCGCTTCTGCCATTTTATGAAACAATTACTAATTAGCATTTTTCATTATTAAGTTGGTTTTATAAAAATTATAATAATAAAATTACTTACAATGGTTGCCTCTACTTGCTGAGAGGTCACAGTCCCGTCACGGTGTCTATGTGTGATGGCGTACAACTCCCTATAGTCCATCTGACGGTTCTCCTGCTATGCCTTCTTCTCCTAAAACAATTACAAAATTCAATTAGTATTATGAAATAACCAGCTAAAAGTCAGTGATATTTTGAAAAGTTACCAGCTCGCTGTAGGTGACAGCAAAGGTCTTCGATCCTGCTGTGTGGTGGATCGTCTGCTGCCCACGGATCCTGGTATTCCTCTGAGAAAGCTCCTGAAAAAAAACAATATTAAATGTATTAAAACAATAAAAAACATTTAAAATTAACAAAGTTCAAATTAAAAATAATTAAATTGAAATTATAATTTAATAATTAACAATTACAAAATTATATATAAAGAATCTAATAAATACATTACCTGCCCCTCAGGGCTCCTCCTGAACTGGACGAAACTTGCCCAGTCGTTTGGCGGCACGGCGTCCGGGACGCTCTCGATCAGCTGCTCCAGATGCATCGTCCCTTCCTTATCCACCCTGTAGAAGAGACGGTTCCTCCTGTTCCTCCAACCGTCACCCATCTTCATGAGGGTGTACTGATTGAACCATATTTTTATATAATATTTCATAATTAAATTGGGATTTTTAATGGATTTTATGGGATAATATTACATGATTAAGCATTAATTTTGGTTAGGAACATTTGTATTGAATTAATTTTAATTAAGGGCAAAATGGTCATAAATCTATTGATTATTTATACAAATGTTTTCCTTGAACTTTTGATGCTACATGATGTTTAATTTTGTATTGTAGGTGGTTTGAAAGAAAATTGGAGATTTTGAGGTCAAATTAATGTTTTGAAGATGGGAGAAAATCACAGAAAGGGGCCATAGATTTTGGGAAAATTACAAATAATGAATAAAAGGGACATTGAGAATTACAGATCAGTACCCAAAAGTTCAGAAATTTTGCTTCTGCCCACCAAAGTTTCGAAAATGTGCAGGTTAGTCCCTCAAGAAAAGGTTTTACAGTTTTCATTGTGGTCCCTGGGTCAAAACACGTCGTTTTGACCAAGGGATCCGATTCCCATGGACCAACCCGGTGGACATGGGAAATGGACATGGCAGGACCCGATACGGAGATGGGCTGAGAGTTGAGAATATAACAGAGGCGCCGCACAGGGATCGATCATCACGCATCATCGCAGATCATCATCATCGCATAACACTTCCTCCTTCTTCCTTCCTTGGTCGCCGGCGATTCTCCTCTCTCCAACCACCATCGCCAGCGACCCTCAACCACCATCACCGTCCAGAAGCGAAGAACACAGATCCGAGACTGGACTGGCCCCATTGTTGCAGAACTGGCAGACGCGACACTGAGCTGAGATTCGGAGAGCTTGAGAGGAGGAGGTTAGAACGACTTGTCCCAGCCGTCGGTGTCCTCTGTTTTAAATCATTCCAGACCGCTTCCCCTGCTCCTGAACTGTCTCGGCCGTGGCTTGCTCTAATTCTCTGTGTTAATATTTCAGCGCTTAATTTCATTGTTTACAGCTAATTGGTGAATTGATTCAATGTGTTACATAGCTGAAACTGTGAATATATTTGGGGACTTTGTGATGGCAAATTGCAGTGGCTGATTCTCAAATCTTCTAGAGTAGTGGTGATGGCTTGAGCTTGGAGCTTAAAGGGGAGTGTCTTACCATTTAATTTCTATCTTTAATCCTTTGTATTAATTGAATTCTAGGTTTAGAGTTTAATTAATTATTGGACTGAGATTTTGTAATAGGGTTCCATACAATTTATGAGATTAAATGTGTATTTGGATTTAATTGTGTGCATTTGACACATTGGACTTCATTAGTATCAATTTCATGCAATTGACTTGGTATAGCTCTTGCTTGAGGTTGTTATGAACATTTAATTGTAATTGTAATGCAAGGGTTCTTGGTTACTTGTGTCATTGCATTTCATTGATTCAAATTGCAAGTGTTTAAATTGGGTTTCGGTTAGAGGGACTAATTTTTACCCGGTGTGGAGGAATTAATTCACCTAACTCAAGCTAGCTCAAAGGGTCTTTTGAGCAAATTTGTCGAACTAGCACACTCCCAAATTAATTGAAGCAAGGATAGCTTGAATCATTGCGCTAGAGGATTATCATCTTATATTTATCACTTGCATTTTTAACCAATTCCATTCCATATCAATTTTATTCCAAAAATCCAAAAATATTAATTTTAAAAGCATTTTAGTTTAATTGCAATTTAGTTGTTAGATAAAAAGCTCAAAGATCATTTTTAACTCATTTCATGTCAATCATTGCACTTAGTTTCTAGGTAATTAATAAAAGGCTCTTCGAGAGACGATCCGGGATTGTACCCTATATTGCAATCCTTGGTTTAAATTTTGAAGAGGTTACCAAGGCATAAAAGCCGACAAAGCCTGTAGAAGAGACGGTTCCTCCTGTTCCTCCAACCGTCACCCATCTTCATGAGGGTGTACCTCTTCCGGTTGGCCCGGACGGCAAAACGCAGCTGCAAAAAATTATTTAAATATAAATAATTACAAAAATTCTATTAAAAAATATTAATTAAATATAATTAATTACAAAAAATATTAATTAAATACTATTAATTACCTGAACCACCTCCTCCCAAGCCTGGTCCTTCGGCCCCTTCGGAACGTGCCTCTACGTCCTGAAGTGAAGAGGGAACCGCATCCAATTCGCGTCCATCTCGTTCAAGAAGCGGTTGAACAGGTGACCCCCATTGTCGATGGGCTGGTCAATGCCCTCATTCCACAGCACTATAACTCGCAGGGTCCGGTCCATGCTGTTCAGACCGGCCATATCCAGCCTCCTTGTCAACACGTTCCCCTGCTCATCTGCATAGTTTACGACATGTTAGATAAATTGTAATTCAAATTTAACATTTCAAATTTAAATAAATAATTTATTAAATAAAAAAATTTATTTACCTTGGACCTGTACCTCAAACCCAGTGGATCGCGAAGACGACCCTCGTGGGTTGTTCTGCTCCCGAGCCTCCTCCTCATCGAGGAACTGCTCCATTTCCCTGATCCCAATCGGGATCTCGAAGTCCTCCTCATCGTAGTCCTCGACGCTGATATCTGCCCGCCCAAACTCAGGCACCTCTGGTGCGATCGTCTCCTGTGGGATCGTCTGCGGTGCCTGTGGTAGGGCCGACTCCTATGGGGGATGGGCTGAAATGCCGCGGTCGCCCTGCCTCCGCACTGCCCCCTGCTCGGCTGCTGCCACCCCACAAAATCGGTCTGGGGACCTCAAGGGCCTTCCCCCTATCCTCTCTTGAAGCCATATCAATTGTAAAAATTCAAAAAAAAAATATTTTAGTCACATTATTATGCAAAAGTATAATAAAAATACAAATACAAATAAAATACGTCTTATCTCCGTACCTCAAGTGCAAATACTGAGAAATACTTCAGCAAAAACTCCTTCACAGACATCTAAAGGCTTAAATCTAAAAGAAAACACTTAGAGAAACTTCAGGAAACAAAATGAGCAAACGGAAAAAAGGAGGGAGGCAGCGCCCTTAAATAGGCCAGCAATTTGTAGCGGTTATCCCAATAACCGTTACGTAAACTGCTACAAATCACCAAGGGCGACTTAAATTTGTAGCGGTTTTATAATAACTGCTACAAAGTGCAAAAACCTTTGAAATTCTGTAGCGGTTATGGTCCAGAACCACTACAAACTTGGAGACTTCTGAAATTCTGTAGCGGTTATATCCTTATAACCGCTACTAATACGTGACGTTTGGATTTTGTAGTGGTTTTGTTGCTATAACCGCTAAACTGTTGGCGGGTCTTGGTCGCGCAAAGTGGCGGGAATATTGTAGCTGTTTTTGTTTATTAACCACTACAATTGAACCGCTACAAGTTTTAGCGGGAATTTCGCGCCAAATTTGTAGCGGTTTTTTCTACCTAACCGCTATAAAAAACGCTGCTAATCTGTCGCGCCACTTGGCGCGTAGCTTGCCGCTACAAATGTGTAGCGGTTTAGGTGAAAACCGCTACAAATGTTAATATTTGTAGCGGTTTGGTATAACCGCTACAATGTCACCGCTACAGAATACCATTTTTTTTTAGTGACTACAGAATATAGATTCTACTACCATAAAGGACCTCTATTTTTTGAAAAAAGGAAGTAAAAAACAAAGGTGGTAGCATTTTTATAATTATGGGTGCAAACTTGATAGCTTTAGACGCCCCCAATTCAAACAGGGACGTTTAAAGTTAGATTTGTTTTAAAAAAAAAATATGGTGTCCCTAATATATATTAGGGACACCCTTGTACATGATTCAGGGACGCCATTTATATATTAGGGACGCCATCTGAATCATGATATCAGGGATGCCCTTTGGCGTCCCTAATATATTTGGCGTCCCTGATTTTTAATTTTTTTTTAAAATTTTTGACATCCCCAATTTAAATAAGGACGTCTAAAGTGTGACTTTAGAGACTTTAGATGTCCCTATTTGCATTGGGGATGTCTAAAGTAAAAAAAAAAGTTCACATGACAACTTTAGGTGCCCCTAAATTAAATTTAGGATATAAAAAACAATTCAAATTTAAACTAATAGTCTTTATTTGTCAGTTTTATACTCTTACCCTCATCTTTTTCTTCTTCTTGATTTAAATGGAAGACTCTTCCCATTGTCGCAACCACAAGAAGAACCACTACCACCATGCCTTTTAACTCTTGCTTCTTCTTCTTTATATACTCTTTTTACTCTTTCTTCTTCCTTTCTCTCTTTTTCACCTCCAAATCTATTATGTTTTCTTACCATTTTTTATTATGTTATCTTCTTTCTCTTTTTTTCTTTAGGTTTCTCTTCTATTTTATCTCCTAACTTGTGTTGTTATGGCTTGTAGATTGAGACTCTAAAACATGCTGCATGGCCATGTACCTGTCGAGAAAATGAGATTCATCTTTCCTTGTCGCTCTTTTCTATTCATTATTACGAGAAAATGAATTTCAATAATACAAGGAGATAAGTTTTTTGAAACTAATTCCTCTTATTGTTATCATCTTCTACCTATGAGATTTCGGCTTTAGAGTTATTATTGTGTAGATTTTGGATTTGAAGTTCATATACTAGATTTATAATTTTATTGACGATGATCTATAATTTCTGATTTAAATACTGTTTAGTTTATATCTATAATATAAACGATTTTTTTTTAAAAAAAAAAGCACTTTAGATATTCTCATTTTAAAATGGGGATGCCTAAAGTGCTACACTGACACTTTAGACGTCCCCATTTTACCATTTTAAAATGGGGACGTCTAAAGTGTTAGTGTAGCACTTTAGACGTTTCTTTTTAAAATAAGAATGTCTAAAGTCTAGACTTTAGGTATCCTTTTATTTACGGACGTTATTGCCATTTTTTAGTACATCGCTCACATAGACGTCCCATTGTTTTCAGACATTAAAAGACCTAAAAAAATGACGTTAAAAATGTTTTTTTGTAGTAGTATATATTGATGAACACTGAAATCTACTGTTGTTATTAGGGCCTGTTTCGGTTAGCGTTGGAGAAGCACGTACACCATAAATCATGTCAGAAAAGTAGCTTCTACTATCAACCCAAACAGGCACTTAATCAGATTGAATCTCTCACACCTTTATTATTTTTTTCCCGGTAGAACACACCTTCGGATTTTTTATTCTTCATCCACCTCCTGACTGGGGAGAAGACCTTCTAAAATATTTTATATACAACCTAGCGGCTAGCCTCCCTCATTTCATCATTTTCTCTCTGACAAACACTCAAACATGTTGCCTTCCTTCCTTCTTCTTCCTCTTCTCTTCCTTCTATCAGCTCTGTTCCTATCACTGTTCCTTGGATGTGATACAGAAGAAACTCTACAACATGTTTTCTTCACATGCCCAATTTATAGGGCTATCTGGTTTGATCTGCTGCACATTAGAATTTCTCCTTTAAATTTTGAGGAACTGATATCATGGTTAAAGGATACTTTAATCCAAATCCACCAGCTGGAAGATTCAAAACTGTTGTACCTTATTTTGCTAACCATTCATGTGTTGTGGCAGAATAGAAATGCAGCACTTCATCATGGGAGAAGATCAACCCTGGGAATGATGATTCAACAAATCAAAGTGTTATATGCCAATGTCCAATTGGCAAATCAGGTTGCTATAAGAAGTGGAGTTAGACAACCACAATCTTCTGTCACCATTGGTAATGGTATTGTTGTGGATCAATATAATGGAACATTTTTCTGCACAAGAAACAAAGAGGACATTTTTGTGAATGTTATATCTGTTATCAAGGATAATCACTGATCCAATTTGTTTGGCACAACTCTGGAACACTAGGAACTCCTTTTCATATTAAATGTCTTAGGGCTGCTTTATTATGGATTGTTAACTCAAACTTGCAGCAACATTCTGAGCAGCAACGCCGGGTCATCACATGCGTCAACAAAGCCTTTCTGATGATCCCAAAGCAGCCAGCGAATATCAACACCATGACATGGCAAGATATCATAGCATTACTTGGGGCTTTTATCTTACAACCTATCCACATGTCGTTTCAATCCTTGCTTATTACCAGTTCTTTAGTCACTCGGTTTGTATATTTGCTTTGGTACTATGTAAACACTTACATTTTCTTAAGTAATACTATCTCCGGTCTTAAATATAAAATAAAGTTGATTTTTTTTAAGAGATTAAGGAAGCTAAATAAGTTACTTAATCATATCTTATGTTATGTATCTTTAAATTATATATTAATTTATTAGTCAAACTAATTAGTTTGAAGAAAAAAATAAAAATAAAAATACTTTAAAGTAATTTAATTAGCTTTCTTAATTTCTCTAAAAAAAATCGACTTTATCTTATAATTAGGATAGGAGGGAGGATCATTTTGTTCCTTTGCAAAAAAAAAAATATATATATATATATATATTTATATATAGACTTTAAATAGGCTTTAAGACAATGTAAAACCTATAACTTGTATATGTATGCATGCATGCATGCTTGCTTTAAAGGCTACCAAAAACTTACATTTATGTATGTTTTATTAATAGGCTCCAAGCCTATTTATAGATCTAATAGTCCACATTTAATATTTCCTTTCCATCTTTTTCTCTATTTCCTTTCAATCATTCTCTCCATTGTAATAATATTTTATAAAATATTAAAGGTGGGCCATTAGAGTTTGATCTAAAGATAGGAGCGGACGGAAAAAGAAAAGAAGCGAAGCCAGACCCCTTGCATGCTCAAACCTATCTGGCTTAAATTTGGCCTGACTTGGTCTATGTCTTAGTCAGCATTATTCCATGCTTCTTGTTATGCCAATATCTCTATGCAGTCAGTAATGCGTATGGCACTATGGCTGATGGGTCAAAACCTACCGCCTGAATTCAAAAGCAAGCCACAAGTCAATTTGGTGCAAAAAGCAAAGCAAACCATTTGAGGATGTGAAGTGGGAGTATGCGGGCGGGAGATTTGACGAGGGCAATTCAGTATTTTAGAATTTACATTTTTATACTCCCCTGATTTTTTTATAATAAACAATTACTAAAATTACACCGTTAAATTATTAATAATAAATAATAAATATATAAGATATATACTTTTCATTTCTATTATATCATTGTTTATAAAAAGTGATATTATTTAATGTGGTAAAAATAGAAACACCATTTTAAAAGTTTAAAATTTTATATTTAAAAGATTTGTTGTTTATATTAAGTACTATTATAAAAAATATATATATTTTATATAAAGGGCAAGAGGAAGTAGTTGCTAAAATGCAATGAACGAAAAATCGGACCGGACTGGCCAGTTTTCCAGTCTGGTTTGCCATTTGAACCGGGAAATTGTAGAATCGCTTTGACCCGGTGCGACTCGGGATTAACTTGGGAAACCGGTGGTGTTAGCGGGTGACCCAAGTCACTATTTAAAAATGAAAAATCTCAAAAGATGCAATAAAAAAACTCCATGAAAAAAATAATGTTTACCAGAAAAATAGAAGAAGAAAGGAGAGGAAGAAGGAAAGAAGAAAAGAAGAGGAGATGAGCAAAAAAAAATGGAGAAGGACGCTTGGGGATTTCGATTGTGGAGGTTGGCCTTCCCATCGGAGTTTCTGGCAGTGAATGAGAACGAGGCTTTTACCAGGTGTTATTAAATCAACAGAGAATGCTGGATGGAATAGGGAGACGACGCACGGTGGGATCATGCTCAATGACCACAAGCAGAGTCTAGGGTTTTTTGGGCATTTTTACTAAAATACTACAAATAGTATAAAAAATTACTAAAATGTTATAGAATAGAAAGTATTTACTAAAATGTTGCATTAGAACTTGTTCACTAGAAGAACGAGTTTAGATCTATGAAGAAGTCTTTCTTCACAAAAACGACTTTATGTTTGACATATATTCTTTTAATTGAAAAGATGAAACTCGTTCACGAGGTGAACGATTTTAACTCTGTCTTCGTACCGCATGCTTTCTCTTTATGTTCTTGTTGTTTTCAGCCAAAACCACACCTAAATGCCCCATTTTTATAGACATTTCAGTTTCAATCTCCTTCTTTTTATTTGGAAATATTACAGTTTTTGACCCACTACTCCTTTTTTATTTATGCTATATTTCAAACAAAATTTAAATTATTCTATTTTATTTCCTGTAAAATACAAGAAATGAGCACATTTATGTAAAACAATACTTTTTATGCTAGTAATTAAATATAGGGAAAATATATAAAATAAATTCAAAACATCTATAGATATGATATAGGGAAATTTATTGACCAAAAAAACATAGGAAAAATTAGAATGAAACATATGGGGGAAAATATTTATTAAGAAGAAAAATTATAATTATTTAGAAGGATCAAATAAAAAATAAAAAATATTAAAATACTGATTTTTTTTTTTTACTAATATACTGTAAACAGTAAAACATATATACCAAAATGCTATACTCAAAATCGTTCTTCAGGTGATGAATTTTAGAAATTATTCACCAGAAGAACGACTTCTTCACTGTTTTAGTCAAATGAAAATCGTTCTTTAGGTGAACGATTTCTAAACTTCATTACTTGAAGAATGATTTCAGTGTATTTCTCTTTCCCACTTCCCTCTCTCCTCATCATATACCTAATGATTAATTTACATTAAAAAAATAATGCTTGTTGAGTGATTGATGATGATGATGATAGTAATAATAATAATAATCATAATTACATAATAATAGTAATTACATAATAAAAGAAATAATGATTGCAAAAATAGGATAATGAGTGCATAGACCAAATAAAGTATTAAAAAATTACTAAAAAATAATAATTAAGTGTATATGACTGAAAAATGAAAATGAATTAACTTTATAAATAATTACTTCCTGTACTACATTTAGGTCTCCTCCGCATACGTTGTGGTAGTTGTTGTTGTTATTGTACGCCAAGTTCTTGATATTTAAGCATTTCATTTGTTTGTGTCGTTGACGTATTTAAATCAAACCATGATGATTCATTTAAAGAAATGGATTGTCTAGGAGTGACAAATACTTCATTTGACGGCCTACCATGCTCAAAAGTAGAAGTATTGTATTCAGTAAAAAATAATGCATGATCATCTAATAAAGATGTGAATAACTGAGACTGAACAACATTGGGTTGGTTGGAAGGGGAAGATAATAACGGTGCATGTGATGAGGTCCGTGTTGTATAGGGTTAGGGGAAGTGAAATGAGATGACAATGACGTTGACATGTAATGAGGCTGACTAAAATTTGGAAGGTCTTATTCCAAAACATTTTCATTTTCAATTGGTGGTTGGGTTAACAAGTAACCGCCACGTCGCTTGCTCGGTCTATCATGAGGAATTTGTAGTTGAGGTAACTCAATTGTTGGGGGAGCAGGTTGACAACTCATATGAAATTGTTGTTCTCTAAGTACAAGTTACAAGTAAAATGTTTTGTTGGTCTCAAGCAACTCTGTCTCGATAATCAATACAATTTGAGCAGTTTACTCAAGGTAATAGTTAGGTCAACTTTGATTATTTTCACCTTATCAGAAACAAATGTTACACCGGATGGGCCGTTACAAATTCGTCCATTTGAAAATATACACACGAATGCCTTTCTATGATTCATCCTACTTCCTAAATATTACATAATTATTAATAAAAATAGACCTATTCACATAGGTGAAATCACATACTTAAAAATAGAGATAAATTTAAATTTTAAGATCTCAAAATTGACCTATATTACCATATAATACAAGATAATAATTATAATCAAAATAAGAGGCACCTATTTTGATTTTCCAAATTGTTGAACCAATCACTGATCACCTAAAAATAAAAAATAGTAAAATAATAGTTATCAAGGGCAACATAAATGAAATTCAAATTACATATTACAAACTACCAAATTAAGAAATAAACTTAGAGAAACAATTTACCCACAACAACAATAAGAAAAAAGACCAATGCAAATAACCAAGAATGGAACAACAAAATAAAAGAATATAGTAAGGAAGAGGAGGAAAGAACTAAGTAATACATAGGAAGGGGAGAGGAAGATGTTAGAGTTAAATGAGATGAGAAAGAAAAGAACAACAAAGTGAGGATATTTTGGGTAGAAGCTCTCGTTCTTGTCATCTCAAACATAATATACACTAAGCTTGTTTATTTACAACGATTTTATTTAATTATTTGTGTGATTTTGATATTATATATTTTCATAATAAGCCATATATATAAAATACATATACTACCATATATAAATACTAATGCATATTAAAAAAAAAGATATACTGCTACATATGAATGGGATTAGATTTCATGAATATGCATATAAACTTATTTAATCTTCTAATAAAAGAAGTAAACTACAATTTATTTTAGGATTAAGGGGCAAATCTACCAATGATGTTTTAAGAAAAGAGCATCTGGCACAATTATCTTTTAGAAGGGCCAAAAAGATCAATGAACAATTAAAAAGGGGCATCCACCACAAAAACCATTAAATCCGTACTAACAGCGTTAAATCATAAGAAAAGAATACCCTTAACGGCGTTAGTGCGGATTAACGATTTTTGTGGTGGATGCCCATTTTTAATTGTTCATTGGTATTTTTGCCCCTTCTAAAAGATAATTGTGCCAGATGCTCTTTTCTTAAAACATCATTGGTAGATTTTCCCCTTAATCCTTTATTTTATAATAAAATTATTTACATGTCTACATCTATAATTTTTTTAAAAAAATTAACATGTAAACACACTACTAGAAACAGGGGTTTTAACGTCCATATTTTGGCACTTTTAACATCCAAAAATAGGGGGACGTCTATGTGAGGGGCGTAGTATATTTTGGAAAATACATCCCAAAAAAAAGTGACGTCTAAAGTCCCACTTTAGACGTCCCAATTTTGAAAAATGAACGTCTAAAGTGAGGACTTTAGACCTCCCAAATGGAGAGAATGGACGTCTAAAGTTACTGTGTAGGGACTTTAGACGTCCCTATTCTCAATAGGGATGTCTAAGTCCTCACTTTATACGTCCTTTTATTAAATTTGGGAAGGACTTTAGACATCCCTTTTCTCCATTTGGGACATCTAAAGTTCTCACTTTAGATCCGTTTTTTAAAATTGGGATGTCTAAAGTCCCACTTTAGACATCCCTTTTATCCATTTGGGACATTAAAAGGTTTTATTTTTTTAAAAAAATGATTATTTATATTATTCATTACCCAGTAAATTAGAATTGCAGAAACAGAATCGAAGATGGATTCATAACCACAAAATGTCCCTTACAAAACGGTAAGGGCATCCAGCACTGCAATCTTTTTACTATATATATATGTACAATAACAACAACTCATACAATCTAACATTATATATGTATAACAACAACCAGAAAGTGTCAAAATGTTTGTCATCACACAACTACAAACTAATATAAATAAAAAGTTTACTGATCTATATGTTGAAGAAGATGTCCAGCCAAAAAGTTTCTGATCAAATTAATGTCTTCATGTAGGGAGTCAAAAAAGATTATTCTGTTTAATTGTTGTTCATTACATCGAAATAAATATACATATGTATTTCCCTCGATTTCCAAGCTCCAAACGTATAAAACAAAAACATTATTACTATTACATAACTTTTTTTCCCAATATTAGTATTGCATAACTACTAACAACTATTTTATGATTCTGGCAAAAAAAATCAAGGGAAAATCACATTGCGAGTTTAACTTAATTCTCCATGTTAATTTATATTTTAAAAACACATTCATGGAAGAAAAATGTGTTGGTTGAATATGAGTTGCACCAGGTAATTTAACCAATAAACTTTCCAAAAAGTTGCTTGTAACCAATCTTCTGGGAAAAAATAAACACAAAGTCTATTTAGTATTTTATACTTGTCTCACACTTAAGATGATAAGCTTATCACTATTTTTCATCAAACATGGTATTAGCTGTAAGGATAAATTACTTTACTCTCATTCAAAAACTTAAAAGCTTTTTCAAAACCTTAAAGAAGCCCATTAAATATATGCATGAGTTCTTCCTACTCCAAAGTAGTCATACTTGTCGTTCTGGGTTTATTTATATAATACTCTCAAAAGGCTTGTTCAACTGGGGAGATTATCTTTCTCTACACTCAAATTATGCACCAATTAAGAGAAATAGAAAAGAGTTTTGGTAAGTTTCATATACCTAATGAAAGCAGGGGAGAGGACAGTCGACGGTGTCTATGTGCTTCCAAGGTGGAGAAGACGTTGGAGGAGGTGTGTATGCACAGTGGAGAAGAGAGGTACGCTGGAGGCTAAAAGCAAAGAAGAAGGTGGGAGGTCTATGCCGGAGGGTAAAGGGGGCAAAAGAAGGTGGAGGAGGTGTACGTCGGAAGGTGAGAGCAAAGAAGGTGCTATAAGAATGGAAGGATATGGAGGAAAAGGGAATGAAGAAAAGGAAGAGAGAAAGAAGATCAAGGAAGCCGAAGTGTAATGAAGAAAATGGAATAATGAAAAAAGCTTACCCATGGCGTAAAGAAGATGAAGTCACAGGAATGAAAGAAAAGGGAATGAAGAAAAACAGGAAGAGAAGTCACGAGGGATGGGAAAGATGGAAATTTCTGACATGAGAATGAAGAAAAGAGAAGAAAAGTCATGAGCATATCAGAAATTTTGACATGTCCTTAGGCGTCCCAAATGGTTTTGGGAGGCCTAAAGTATTGGGCTTAGGTGTCCCAAAACCATTTGGGACGACTTTAGGCGTCCCAAAATACTTTGGGAAGCCTAAACCCAATACTTTAGACCTCCCAAAATTATTTGGGACGCCTAAAGTAAGTCAAATTTTTTTAATTTAAGTTTTTGTCGCTAGTAGGAATCTTTAGGCATTCCAAATAAAATTTGGGATGTCTAAACTTTACTTTAAGAGTACCAATTCAAATTTGGGATGCCTAATGTTGCGATTTTACTACTTTATTTACAAAAATGTCACCGCCTCTATGTTTTAAGCTCCATTTTTAGAAAAGGGACGTCTATAGGGGTAGTAATATCTTCAACCTGTAGTAGTGACAATTTGATTATGAAATATCTCTTAGTGGTATCATTCAACAAAAGGAATACAAAAATTATAAAAAAAAATTAACCAAGAGAATGCACCTTACGCAGATGAAAAATCGAGCTCCAAGTTTGAAATAAATAATGCAATTAGTTGAGACCACAAATGCCACACTTTAAAGGAGGAAGATGGAATGGAATGAGCAGACTGGAAAGAGAGGGCTTCAAAAAGAGGAAAATGTAATGAAGGGAGTTGGAGAAATCAAAAGGATTTCAATGCCAGAATAAGAATGCTGAAGAAGTATGTTGGATGCACAAATATACTCAAAAAAAACTATGTAATCACATGCATCCTTGATTTGATGAGGCCGTTGGAATCTCTGAAAAAGCATGTAGAATCTCTACATTTATTTTACTGATGGGAATCTCTTTGATAGGAGCTTTTCGGTTTTTTTACCTTGATATGACAGGTCTATAAAAGCATGGAAACTGAAAATTCTATAAAAATTGGGTCTTTAGGTGTGATTTTTGCTAAAAATAACAAGAATAGAAAGAGAAAGCTTGTGGTACGGAGAAAACAGAGTTAACATCGTTCACCTGGTAAACGGGTTTCATCTTTTAAATAAAAATACATATGTCAAACATTGAAATCGTTTTTGTGAAGAACGATTTCTTCATAGATCTAAACTCGTTCTTTTGATGAACAAGTTTTAATGTAGTATTTTGGCAAATATTTTTTATTCTATAGCATTTTAGTAATTTTTTATACTGCTTGTTTGTAGTATTTTAGTAAAAATGCCGGTTTTTTGTGCCGAGAAGAGCCAAGCCGAGGCCTTGAGGAATGAGCAATTGAGGATAAATGATAAATCCAAGGTAATTAAACCCGGATTGACCAGTGAACCGGTTGGGGTATTGGATCAAGAGTCAGTGGGTCAGACCGGAGTCAAATCGGAGTCAAATCGGAGCTAAATCAGGACCAAATCGGTGAGAAATGGAATATTTTAGATTTATGTAAGGATAAATTTTTAAACCTAACCGGTTTAGTACCCGGGTTTCTGGTTTCCGATCTGATTCGGCCGGTCTAGTCCGAATCAGATAACCTGAGATAAATCACATTGAGGGTTTTTCAAGAGGTCAGAAAAGTATGTTAAGCATTAATGATGGCAACATCAGCCTAGCTATGACATAGAGGGTGTTTTACAGCATTATTTCATCCTTTTTCTGCATTTTCCACAGCTGTCATGAGAGTTCTTTTCCTTATCCCTACACAAGGCGTTACCATGTGGAGATCATGTATATTCATATTACTCAGAGAGAAGGAGGGAAGTCCGCAGTGAAAAAATGATGAGAGGAGTGAAAATGTTCTAATATAATTCCTTTTTATTATCACGTATCTTTAATGTGTGTTGTTTAATAGAATATTTTTTAAATGTTTTTTTTATTAAATTTTTTAATTATTAACCCCAAATTGACCTCATCTTATCTACTGATCTTTAAACCACTGCTTTCACAAGTTTACGAAAATGAACTGTGAGACGCTTGGTAAAAAAAAGAGACGTTCCGTTGTTATAATGTTATTGGTATTTTAATTTAATCCTCCTTGAATTGCACACCGTTATTATTATTTTATTCTATGATTCTATCTACAGCCCAGCTACTAGCCACCTTCTTCCTATTTCTTCATTTCCTCTATCAGACATGCAATCAAACATGTTGCCTTCCCTTCTCCTCCTTCTATTAGCTCTGTTCATCTTCCTCTGCCGCCAATGACCCAAGGATGACCTGAAACAGCCGTCAGGTCCACCGGCCTGGCCGGTTATCAGTAATCTCCACCTGTTGGATACTCTCCGGCATCGGTCCCTCTAGTCCCTTGCGAAGCACTATGGACCCATCATGTCCCTCCGACTGGGACAGGTCGCTGCCGTTGTCGTCTCTTCCCCTGAAGCTGCGGAGCTTTTCCTTAAGACCCACGACGTCATTTTTGCTAGCCGACCAAAGACCCAAGCATCAGAGATCCTTGCTTATGGCTCAAAGGGAATGGCTTTCTCTGAATATGACCCTTACTGGTGCAACGTGAGGAAGCTCTCACTACTACAAAAAAGCAAAGATGTGGCGCTTATAAATTGATTAGCTGTGGCGCTAGAGAAGTGCTACATATCTGGACACCACTAAAAGAAGCTGTGGCGCTGGTAAGCGCCATAGCATTATAATTTTTGTTTAAAAAAATACCCTCCTGTGGGCTTGGTGGGCCAAGCGCCACAGGAGACCCCCCTCCTGTGGGGCTTGGTGAGCCAAGCGCCACAGGAAATCCCCCCTCCTGTGGCGCTTGCCCCACCAAGTGCCACAGGAGGGTATTTTTTTTCTCATTTTTTCTTTTTTTGGGCTCTTCCTGTGGCCCTTATTTAAAAAAGCACCACAAAAACTCTTTTTTATTTTTTGTTCGATCATATCTCCCATAATTATACAATATTTCACACTGCATGATTTAATAAATATTTTGTATCTATATCCACAATATTGCAGAATGAAGAAAAGCAAACAACAATAATAGATATAACTTCAAAATGATACAAACAAATGATTAATTAGTTAAAGTAGAACCTACAATAAGTATACAATATATTATACGTGAATGAATTATATAACAAATTCAACTTGATTACATGCATGAATGACACAACAATTGCCAAGAAACAACACAACAAAGGCCTGCAGCTAGTGATGAATTAAATAATATAGTTACCCAGAGATTTGCCTAAAAACATATTCACACCATTCCTCGATCACTTCATTAAGCTGATGGTCAGTCAAAGTGTCACAACGTTGATCTTCATAATAATACACATATATACAATCAGCCACAAATTAAAACGAATTAAAATCAGCAAAACGTAATTATCAGGAACTAATTAAATTTAATTAAAACTCAATATGGAGTGCAACTAAATGACTTACTTTTTGAGGAATAAATGCCTGATCATGCGTAATTACATCCTTCATAAATTTCATGACATAATACCCACAATCATTATCATTGGGTTGGAAAGGGTACTGCAAAAATATAATGCAATATTTAACTCTGTTTATGAATAAAAATTGTTTACTAACAAAATTTGAGTAAATTCATATATCAATACTAGTATCTTCTTCTAAGGATAGCTAAAGTGAGGGTCAGCAGCTTTAGAGTAGCTTAACGAGATAGAGGACCGATACGCATTCAATGCACTATCAAAACAAATAGAAACTGATGACTTTTGATTATTCAATCACATGCAAATATTTACACATATGCATGTACGCTTACCCATTGAACAATAGTAACATATCAGAACGGTTTTGTGGAAGACCATCTTTTAGAGGATCCACATAGTAAATGCGAGGGCCTGAAGGTTTCGCTGGATTGATCACTATCAATATCCAATGGCACCTAAAATATTTAAAAAAATTAGTTTCAAGAATCATGGTATGATAAAAGTTAAACAATAAAAAGAAAAATTGTACCACTAATAACTTACCCTGCATTGTATGGCACTAAAAATAGCGTAGTCGGTGTCGCTCTCTTTCTAAAGTAATCTTTTAGATCATTAGACTGTGCATGTATATCTACTTTACCCCCATGGTGGCCAACGAGATAAGGGTTGACAAATACGAATTGGACCCTATTTGTATCCATTAAGCAGTCATTGTATAAATGCTTGGTATAAAACAAATAATGTCATGAAAAACAAAAGAAATGGAACAAGAAATATTAATAACAGTGATAAACGATAATGGTCAAGTACCTTATCCAGAAGTTGATAGCTAAAGCACTAACCCAATGATGAGTATATATGTCGTGCACGACCTCGGCAGTAACATAATCAACTAGACCGCCAATATTGTAGATATGTCTTTCAGGACGTATTTCCCGTCCTCCTGCATCAATCAATTGTGGTGTAATCGATACTAATTGATCACGATATAAGGTCGGTCTCCTTCTGCTCTGTTGGCTAGCTGAAGCTTTAGACTTGGGTTGTGCTGTCGAACACTTTGACATCTTGCCCTGCGAAAATAAAAAAATTAAATCACAATTTTATATGGAAGTACAAAGGGAAAATGAAGGGAATTGTAAATGAACGACCTTTTCATATGGCTCTATAAGACCTATTGGCCAAGCAACATAGCCACCTACAACACCTCTGACCATTATTTGCTCATCCCGAGACAGGATCGATAAGAAGGCGTCTTCATTTGTGCAGATGTCAACCCTCACTCGGAGTGTGTTGTCAGGCAGCGGTGAATTGTGTAGTATGTCTTTATCAGTGTTGTAGGCAACACCTATTGCAACCGCATGCTTGGGAGCTTGCTCAACATATAGCTTATATTGGAATTCACCCTATAGAAAATAGACTTAATATGTCATAGTTCGCTAAATTATAATATAACATAAAGTTAAGTATAGAAGAAATTAATTACCAAAGAAAAAGGGACTTTAGGCATGGAAGTGCAACTATCTCTGACACTTGGACTATCACAGAAGGGAACATTTTGTGTTGGCCTACATTGCACAAACTGTTGTATTTTTTTTGTTAACAACACATTTTGTTCTTGCAACAAATGCATTTGTTCTTGCAACAAATGCATTTGTTCTAAGAATTGTTCTTCTCGTTGTTCCTTATGGCGCATTTGTTCTTGAAGTTCTTGAATTTGACTCTTGAAACTAGTCATCTCGTCACGCAGCTGGGAAACGTCACCTCTACTATGGCGCTTCTAATGTCCGAAGTATGCTAATGGGGTGACAGCAAAACCAGTACCCCGAACACGACCATCATACTCGGGTACTCCCATAGCTCTGCTCAACAAATTGTCCCAACCAACATAGCTTGCCAACGCAGGATCCTCCTGTGACACTTGTCGCTATCACAAAAAGAATTACAACAATATTAGTTATTATAAATCAAGTTCATTTAAGTAAAGCCAATTATTTATTGTACACATAATCCAATACTTACACAATATTCAGCTACTCTTCTTGCTTCCTCACTATGAATTTCACATTTCTTATTTGTCATACCGGCTATCCACAAATCATGTCGTGGAACCTGTGTAATACCTAAACCTGATTCTTCTATCTGCACGGCAAATTTAGTTAAAGTTAAATGATATTCAAACAATTTATCTACAAATGAAATAATAATTAGTTCGTACCATTTTTCTTTCTAACTGTGCATATGAAATAGGTCCTTGTGTGTACCGGTATGGCATATTGAGCGCGTTAGCGCGATTTTTCTCGCTCACTCCTGTTTAGATCAAAATGATTCATATCAATGTACAAATGTTAATTACAAATACGTACATTACAAGTAATAGGGAAAGTAAAACAAATTATATTACCAGAAATTCCTGAGTTGTATGTGTTTTGATAAACTCATTCCACATTTCTTGAGTGATGATTCCTTCGTACAATGGATAAGGCGGTGTATCAATGATATTGTCATCATCATCCCTCAAGTAGTATTTGACAAGATCATATCGAAATTTTCTCATAAGTTTTCAGGCTTTTCTTAGTACGAAGTTCTTCCGATCATCATCAATATATAAAAATGCTCTGCCACACATGGTGCCACAACGCAGCTATGGCGCCTGGCCCCGCAGCTGTGGCGCCACACTTGGCCATCCCAAATGTGGCGCCTATCCTACTAGGCGTCACAGCTGGTACCCAAAATTTAAAAAAAAATTATATATATAGAAAAAGAAAAAAAAAGACAGCTGTAGCACTTCTTTAAAGAAGGGCCACAAAATGTGCGCCATCTTTCAACCTTTTTGTAGTAGTGTCTGTCCTTTGCAGCTTTTCAGTGCATCGAAGGTGGACATGTTTGGCCCCTTGAGAAGAGAGGAGCTGGGACAGCTGGTGAAGTTGATTGAGGAATCAGCGGCGGCGCGTGAGGCGGTGGATCTGACGCAGAAGGTGGAGCGGCTTGTAGAAGACACGATGTATAAAATGATATTTGGACGCAACAGGGACAATAGGTTTGATCTGAAGGGACTTATTCATGAGACGCTGGACTTGGTTGGAGCCTTCAATATTGCAGATTTCGTTTCTTTCTTGGCGCCACTTGATATCCAGGTATCATTATCAACTGAACTAGATATTTAATGTTCGTCGTCCTCATGGTTTATTCTATGCTTCAATCAGCAAATCTGTCCATTGCCTACATCCTTTCAAATTTTGAGGAGGGCGCTAAAGGTTTAACATACATACAGACAGATATATATATATATATATAGAGAGAGAAGGGTATGGGAATTTAAAATATTTTATACTCCCTCCGATCTTATTTATAAGTAACGTTTTTTATTATAGGACTAGTCCATTTTATAAATAATTTTCACTTTTTATTTGAAAAGTTAAGTTTCTTTTTCTTATTTTACTCTTATTAAATGCTCATTCTCTTTCATATCTTATACTTATTATTTCTTATATTTTTATCTATTATTTCTCCTATATTCTTTTCATAAATAGGAGTATATATAAAAAAATATGATATTTTTAATATAATTATTATTTTTAATTATCAATTCATTTTATATAATAAAAAAAATATTTATAAATAAGATCGAAAGAGTACATCCAAACGTGAAGATAAAGATAGTTGAGTTCTTATTTGCTGGTAAGGGTAGGCGTGGGCCAAAGCCCTTGGAAGTGCAGATATTTAATAATGCAGACCACCTCACCATTATCATTTACTAATAAAATCAAATTGAAAAGATGCCACGTGGTAGGGGTAATTTGATTTCCTGTTATGGAAAGATTTACCTCTCCTTGAGTTATTTGTCTTTAATTTATACCGCCAATATTTGGTGTGGTGGGGCCACAAATCTCTTCTCCAGTGGAGATGGGAAGGAGGAACCATTAAAATTTCAGTCAGCCAATGAAACAAATTTAATCTCAAAAGATTTTACAATTTCATTGCAGCCTACACTAAAATAAAATTAAGTTTTATGTGTAAGAAAATAATGATGTCCTTAATTTTTTTTAATAAGGTCATTTACAAGACAAAAAAAATACATTCAAAAGATAAATAAAGAGATTTAAAATAATTCATGGAGTCAATAATAATATTTTAGTCATTCATAAGATAAATAAAGATATTTACAGAATAAATAAATGCATTTATAAAAATAAAATAAAAAGATTCAAAAGAACCTAAAAGTTAACAAGAATATTTTCATCATTCACAAGATAAATAAAGGGATTTATAAGACAAATAAGAATTCAAAAAATAAAGTAAGGATTTGGTTTTTTCACTTTCAAAAATTATTTTGTTTTAATCTAAAAGGGTGCAGTAGAATTTCAGAATTTTTTGAGGGTGGGCTGAAATAAAATTGCTAGAGGGGGCTGACTAAAATTTTTCCATATATTTGTGTGTGTGTGTGTGTATGATGTCAAAAATATTAAACTTAAAAATTTACATTTAAAGAAAAATAGGAAAGGAGTTTGATGTTATTAGGTTAGACCAGTTTCTTCATGCAAATGTCAAGGACTTCATTTGTATTTGTTTTCTTATTCGCTGACAAAGTTTATTAATTATTATAGTGTGTGTTTAGAACATCGATCAAAAAAATAGAGTTTCTTAATTTAGTTTTTGATAATTTTATTTTTGGTAAAAACCTAATTATGTAATGTGATTTATATTTGAAACAACGATTGTATAAATGAATTTTGTAAAAGTAAAACTTGTTTGGATTGACTTAAGCACAAATGACTTTAGTGATAATAGTAAGAGAGAGTGGGTGGAAAAATATTTTAAAGGGTTAAAAGTATAAAAAAATAGTTTAAAATAATTTTTAGAACTGAAAAAGTACGTTAAGGATAAAATTGCAATCAGTCTGATAACACACTGGCTATAGTTGAAAAAATATTTTAAGGGTTAAAAGCACCAAAAAATAGTTGAAATTAATTTTTGTAGCCGAAAAAGTACATTAAAGGTAAAATTACAATCAATTTAATAGCACACTGGACATAACTGAAAAAATATTTTAATTATTCCTACTCTCTCCAAACATTAAATCAGTAAAAACTCCAATATTAAGACACTAAATCAGTAAAAACTCCAATATTGAGTTTATGATATAAACTATTTTTTCCTCGCAAGCTCAATTGATCAATTTAATTACCAAATACTCACTTTTTTTTTCTAATTATCAATTGACGTTTGGGTCTTGAGCATTTGCGGGCCCAAACGCCCCCACCAAAGACACGCATGGTCAGCATGGACGTGCTATGGGCGGCGGCTAGAAGTAGTGGGTGTTTGGCCAAGCTTAAATAAGGGCTTATTTAAAAAATAAGCCTGAATCACGCAAGTCGAGAAAAAACTCCTCTCACATACTTACCTCGTATACTGTGAATCACGAATTATAAGCACGTTTTGGACAAAAATAAGCCATTCCAAACACACACTTAACGCCTGCGTGTTTGGTTTTGCCGTTTTGGACGTATCTATTAATACCACCCCGTTCATTATAGCCATCTTGAAACTGGATCTTTTGCATTTTTTAATATTTTTATTAATCAAAGAAAATGCAAAAGACTAAAAGTAGGGATTTATGTCGGAATGGGACGTGGTACTTAATTTAGAGAGAGAGAGAGCAGGATATGCTGCACTTCTGAAGCCAGATCCATCCATGCCAATGCTAACTCAAAACGTTGTCGTTTTAACGACTCTCCCTACTTTAAATTCTTCTTAGTTCTTTGCTATATTGAAAACTTCACTAACTTTGAACAAAAAAAGACTTCACTAACTATTCCCACACCAATTAGATTATAGCTAGAAAGTTATTATAGGCTCAAGATTCTAAATATCAAAGTGTTGGTTTTTGGAGGTACCTGAGGTGTAATTCGATATCTTAAGCTATCCACACAAAATCAGATGACAATGACGGATTCCACTATAACACACAACAAATTCACACAAGAAAAACAGAGAGAACAGGAGAGGTTGAGAGATTGAGAGTAGTTAACAAGTAAGGATGCAATAAACTGATTTCCCACAACTCCTTATCAATATTTAATATATGCTCCCTCAAAATACTCTCTCAACCCACATTCATCAGGAAATTGTTCCCACCAATGCATTTGAAATAAATGGCAATATTACACTTAATTACTTCATAAGTCTGTATATTACATTTTGACTATAAAACTAATAGATTTGGGTCCAATCCAACAAGGATGGATCAGGCCTATTTTAAAACACAAGAATAATTGGGTGAAATTGTACACAAAACAATAAATTTAACTGATAATCAATAATTAATTTTTGGAAACTAAAGTATATCTTTTGTTTTAGGGCTTTACAAGACGATTGCAGAAGATGAGCAAGGAACTTGATGAGATATTAGAAACCATTGTTAGAGAGCATGAAGAGGCACAACCAGTAGGGCAGAATAAAGGACACAAGGACTTTGTGGCCATACTACTCTCTTGCATGGACACTTACGATGATCAGCACAACTTTGTCATAGATCGAACCAACATCAAAGCCATACTTCTGGATATGCTTGCTGGTTCATTGGACACTTCTGCCACTGTCGTTTTGTGGGCTTTCCCAGAACTCTTGAGGAATCCAAGGGTAATGAAGAAACTCCAACACGAACTAGAAAACCAAGTGGGCAGAAGCCAAATGGTTGAGGAAGCTGATTTGCCGAGGTTGACTTACTTAGATGTGGTGATTAAAGAGACTATGAGACTATACCCTGTTGCACCCTTCCTCGTCCCTCGAGAGTGTAGGGAAGATATCACAATCAATGGGTATTACATAAAGAAGAGCACACGGATCATGGTAAATGCGTGGAGTATAGGAAGAGATACAAAGATATGGTCTCATAATGTGGAATCATTTTATCCAGAGAGATTCTTGGATAGTAATATGGATTATCGAGGATATAAGGCCCTGTTTGTTATGCGGAAAGTTGAGGAGGGAAAGAGAAGATTGCAAAGTTCCTTTGCTTAAAACGTGTTTGGTGCCCAAAGTGACCGTAACTATGATTCCTGCCAAGTCGAATCTTCCTTTAAATATGGGAAAGTGAGTTCCCACAAAAAATGGGATGAACTTGAAAATGTTCTTGGCAAGATAAAATCTGAGACAAAAAAGCCCCTAAAAACATATACATACAATAGATAAAAGACAGAGGCACAGCGCGAAGAAGGGTTTGGTGCACCAGCTTGGTATAGAGTCGAAAGCTTGTCTTGAAAAGGGAAGAGGTGAACGGCGTGCGAAACAAAACTCAGAATCAAGGTAATGTTGCTCGGATTATGTTGTGGATTATGGCGTGAAGAACCCAATATGTTTGTTGTCTGCGCTCTATTTTGAAAAACCAGAGAGATGCGCAAAATGCTATAAGGCTGTGTGTATATGGGTTAATTTAGTATGAGCTTATAAATTGGTATGTTTGTGATGTGGGTCGAATTGGATGAACAGATGTGAAAGAAAAGCAGAGTCGAAAGCTGAAACGATGAATAGTACCACAAGGAAGACGATGAGCAATGAAGACAAGGTTGAGTTCGAACTGGGGTTGTTAAGTTCGAACTAGAATGTTAAGTTCGAACTAAAATGTTAAGTTCGAACTTGAACTTTTGGTTAAACGATGAATAATACCACGAGGAAAACAATGAACAATGAAGACAAGATCGAGTTCGAACTAGGGTTATTAAGTTCGAACTGGGTTGTTAAGTTTGAACTGGAATGTTAAGTTCGAATTTGAACTTCTGGTGAAGTTAGGGGTATTTTAGGTTTTTCATACAATCTTCCCACTTAAACCATTCTCTTTTCTTCCAACCAAACATGTCATCTTCCCTCAACCTATGTTTCGTTCCCATGTTTACCAAATAGCTCACACTTTTAAGTTCCCTCTCAATTTTCCCTTCTTTTCCATTCACTTCCCTTCCTTTCCGTTCCCTCTTAAAATGTTCTCTGTACCAAATAGGCCCTAACTTCCAATTCTTACCATTTGGTTTGGGTCGGAGAGGTTGTCCTGGTATGCAATTGGGTTTAATTACTGTTAAGCTCATTTTAGCATAATTAGTACACTGCTTTAATTGGAAACTTTTAGAAGGTATGGGTGCGTTTGAATTGGTGATTAGATAAATGACTTATTTTTACTTAGACTTATGGAATCTTAAAATTGAAAAAAAAGTTAGATTGGATAAAATGATGAGTGTTTGGATTGACGATTGAATAAGTAATTTATGTAAAAGTGAATGATGTTTGGTTTGACTTTTGCATAAATGGCTTTAGTATTATTTAAGAGAAAAAATTGTAAAAATTATGAAAAATGAAAAAATGAAGGGATAATTGTGAAAAAAAAAACCTCATTGGTAACTTAATTGCCAAATAGGACTTGAGAAGATATCTCCACACAGAGGGATTTTTTCACAATTTTCTCAAAAATTAACTTTGAAAATTTGGCAATGGTACAATTTTAAATAAAATTATATCAAACTCTAATTTAAATTGGTATACTCCAAAAGTCCTTTCTATTGTGCACATCAAGTTTAAATTTTATAAATTATATCAAACTCTAATTTAAATATTAAATCCTAACTCATATTTTCACATAGTTCAAAATTTTACAAAATAAACCGATTAAAATTTCAATAATACCTCCAATAATCCAAATAAATTATTTAAACTAAATTTAATTGGTAAAAACACCATATAGAAACTAATTTATGACATGTTTATAAAAAAAATGATTATAAAATCATAAAACAACTAAATAATAAATCTAAACTGATTAAAATTAATTATTAATTATTCTCTACATTTCTACGGTCATATATTGATAAAACTCAAAACTTGCCTAAATTCTTATTCTAAAGTATTCTCCAATTAGCAGAAGATTACTATCTAAAGAAAGAGAAAATTATTTAAAACATTTTTCTTAAAAGAAGTTGTGATTAGAAGTGATTTTGGGTACCTCATTAATCCCTAAAGATCTTCAAAACAGAAACCATTGCTTGAGGCTTATTATAAAAAGCCACACTTTGAGACTTATTTAAAAGTAACTTAAAAACTATTGAACACTATTGGTAGAACGCCCAACCAAACAGAAAAACTTTTTTTTTTTAAGTCAGCAGCTGACTTAAGGGGGTCAATCAGACTTAAATTACCTCCTACCACCGAAACAAACACACGCAATGTCTCCAGAGAAGTTGGATATGACTGAGACAATTGGCTTATCTATGCCAAGAGCCAATCACTTGCTGGCTATTCCATCCTGTTGCCTACCAATTAATTGATCTATGTCAGTTTGATGTTGTTTCAGTTCAATAATGGGTACACCCCTTTATCCTAATCAATGCAAGACATGTTATTGTAAAAGTACCGGTTTCTTTTTTAATTGGTATAAGAGTTTGTTGGGATTGATAAGCATTCAAAATTATGCACGAGATGAGATCAGTACGTGTGATGAATTTTTGTTATTGCTTACATGAACATACTTGTGCTAAGCAGCTATAAACAAGCATTACTCATGTGTCAAAGTAATCTTCTTTACTGAAATGGTGAAAAATTATGCAATAATTTTATTATATTATGTCAGTTTTTCTTCCATATTTTCATATAATTAAGCATTATATATTGATTATTCTTTTTTCCCTTTGAAAAGCAGCGCTTCGTCTCTTTTATGTCACGTGTGAATCAAATATTAGAACAAAGATAAAATGTAGAAAAATTGTGATTGTAGGGTGAACTATTCATAACGAAGTTTATTTCTGAGATGAGTACTGGTTAAAAGTTAAGAAGTCCATTAGTTTTAAACTTCGTTCGTTTCCAGGCCATTTTAATGTCGTACATGTGTAAGCGCTCATACGTCTTACCAATCCCTTGATGTTGTAAGCGCTCATACGTCTTACCAGGCTGAGCCAGACCGGCCTTTAAAGGAGCCGTCGGGTCCACTGACCCCTGTGACTCCTCAGGCTGGGTCTGTCGCAGCTCAGCCTGCGACTGCTGCATCCGCTCCTGCCATTTTATGAAACAATTACTAATTAGCATTTTTCATTATTAACTTGGTTTTATAAAAAATATAATAATAAAATTACTTACAATGGCCGCCTCTACCTGCTGAGAGGTCGCAGTCCCGTCACGGTGTCTATGTGTGATGGCGTACAGCTCCGCATAGTCCGTCTGACGGTTCTCCTGCTGTACCTTCGTCTCCTGAAACAATTACAAAACAATAATTAGTATTATGAAATAATCAGCTAAAAGTAAGTGATATTTTGAAAAGTTACCAGTTCGCTGTAGGTCACAGCAAAGGTCTTCGATCCTGCTGTGTGGTGGATCGTCTGCTGCGCCCGGATCTCGGTGTTCCTCTGAGAAAGCTCCTGGAAAAACAAATAATCAAATGTATTATAATTTAAAATTAAATACAAATTAAATTGAAATTATAATTTAATATTTAACAATTACAAAATTATATATCAAAAATATAATAAATACATTACCTGCGTCTAAGGGCTCCTCCTGAACTAGACGAAACGTGCCCAGTCGTTCGGTGGCACGCCGTCCGAGACGCTCTTGATCAGCTGCTCCAGAGGCATCGTCCCGTCCTTATCCACCCTGTGGAAGAGACGGTTCCTCCTGTTCCTCCAGGCATCGCCCATCTTCACGAGGGCGTACCTCTTCCGGTTGGCCCGGACGGCAAACCGCAGCTGAAAAATTTTATTTAAATATCAATAATTATAAAACCATAATTTAAAAAAATTTAATTAAATAGAATTATTTTCAAAAAATATTAATTAAATAGTTTTAATTACCTGAACCACCTCCTCCCAAGCCTGGTCCTTCGGCCCCCTCGGAATGTGCCTCCACGTCGGGAAGTGAAGGGGGAACCGCATCCAATTCGCTTCCAGGTCGTTCAGGAAGCAGTTGAGCAGGTGACCCCCATTGTGGATCGGCTGGTCAGTGCCCTCATTCCACGGCACTATAACTCGCAGGGACCGGTCCATGCTGTTCATACCGGCCACATCCAGCCTCCTCGTCGACACGTTCCCTAACTCATCTGCACAGTTGACCGCACGTTAGATAAATTATAATTCAAAGTTAACATTTCTAATTTAAATAAATAATTTACTAAATTAAAAAATTAATTTACCTTCGATCTGCACCTCAAACCCAGTGGACCGCGAAGACGACCCTCGTGGGTTGTTCTGCTCCCGAGCGTCCTCCTCATCGAGGAACTGCTCCATCTCCCTAAACCCAATCGGGATCTCGAACTCCTCCTCGTTGAGGAAGTCCTCAACGCTAATCTCTCGTCGCCTGTGGGATCGTCTGCGGTGCATGTGGGGGGATGGGCTGAGATGCCGCGATAGCCCTGCCTGCGCGCTGCCCCCTCCCTCTGCCCCCTGCCCGGCTGCTGCCACCCCGTAAAGTCGGTCTGGGGACCTTAGGGGCCTTCCCCTTATCCTGTCCTGAAGCCATATCAACTGTAAAAATTAAAAAAAAAAATAGTCACATTATTATGCAAAAATATAATTAAAATACAAATATAAATAAAAATAAGTGTTATATACGTACCTCAAGTGCAAATACTGCGGAATACTAAGCAAAAACTCCTATAGAGACGTCTGAACGCTCAAATCTCGAAGAAATCACTCAGAGAAACCTCAGGAAACAAAATGAGCAAAAGGAGAAATGAAGGACGTGGGGGTTTAAATAGGCCAGATATTAGTAGCGGTTATTCAAATAACCGCTACTCTAACCGCTACAAATTATTAAATTTGTAGCGGTTCTACAATAACCGCTACAAAAGTTCACTTGAAATTCTGTAGTGGTTATTACCCAAAACCGCTACAAATGTCGAGACTGTTAAAATTCTGTAGCGGTTATCGCCTAAAACCGCTACAAAATTCTGACATTTGGTATTTTGTAGTGGTTTCTGTGCATTAACCGTTACAAAATCACCGCTACAAGTTTTAGCGGGAATTTCGCGCCAAATTTGTAGCGGTTTTTTGTAGGAAACCGCTACAAAAAATCTTTTGTAGCGGTTTAGGTGAAAACCGCTATAAATGTTATAATTTGTAACGGTTTAATATAACCGCTACAATTACACCGCTATAAAATACCTTTTTTTTTATAGTGCGTATATTTAAAAGGCCATCAATTTCAGTTTCAGTTTCAAAGTAACGCGCATAATACCATCACCAATCGAGAAACTGTTGCTTGAGGTACCAAGGTTGCAAGGAGGAAAATAGAACCTTAAATTTTAAGGAGTGCATTTATTAAAAAAGATGAAAAACTTTTACACTTTAGGAAGAACAAAAAAAATCTATTTTTAGAGAGGAAATGACGTTGAGAACTCAAAGAAGAAATATAATCATTAAAAATTCGAATATCTTGTAAGGTAAGGTTTGTTATCATTTTTTATACTGAAACTTATCATTGACTGTAGTTCACTTATTATAAAACTTTTTTATAATTACATTTTTTCTCAAAATAACTCACATTGATTTTCCTATATACATTTATATATATTTATATAATTAAAGCTAAATCATACATCAGATATATAGTTCCATTTATTTTAAAATAATGCATAATATAACCTAAAATCTTAACATGAAAAGTAATTTTTTTATTAACCAATTGTTTACATTTAATATGACTATTAGATTAAGATCAAATGGTCTACATTTAATATTTTTTTTCTTGTCCTCCTCTCCATCTCCTTTCTATCATTCTCTCCATTTTAACAATATTTTATAAAATATTAAATCTAAACCATTAGATCTTAATCCAATAATCATGAATGAGGTAAAAGATAGGAGCGGACGGAAAAAGAAACAGTGACAAGCCATAACCCTTATTACATGCTCAAACCTATTTACTCCCTCCGATTTATAATATAGAGCACCTTAACTATATCATGGGAAACAAGAAATAATAGTTAAGTCATTTAATATGTTTCAAAATGCAACTTTTTTCGTTTTTATCCTTCTTGAGAAATGTATTTAATTGCATTGGAAGTGTTATTTTAGAGAAGGCGATATAATGAGTGGGACAAAATTAAAAAGATGGTATTAATTAAAAAGACAAAACAAAAAAGGGAATATTAATTAAATATGATGTGACGTATATTATAAATCATATTTTTTTAATAAAAGTATTCTATATTGTGGACCGGACTAATTAAAGTCTGACATGAACTGATATATTTCCATCCGTGATCAGGATTATTCCATGCTTCTGACCGTCAACTATGACATCTCTATGCAGTCAGCAAGGGGAATGGCTGATGGGGGCTTTTTTACCGGTACCCTATATGCAGAAAAAAAAAAAACCGAAATGCTATAAGGCGGAGAATATTTACCAATATACTACATCTAAAGTTCATCACGCCAAGAACGATTTTAGATTTGTACAGAAATTCATCACGCCAAGAACGATTTTCACTATCTGATGTGATGTTATGATTATTTTTTAATTAAAAAGCAAAATCGTTCTTTGCAAGAATGATTTCACTTTTTCTGATTGAATTGACAGGAAGAGAGAGAGTGTGGGAGCTATGAGGGGGAGTATCACTGTCAGAGGAAAAGGGAGGGATGGAGATAAAAGAAAGTGAGGGAGATAGAGAAAAATACATGACTTTTAAAATTTATTTTTCTCTCAATTCCACTATCACCAATTTCTCCACATCCCTCTTAGACTCTTACTCATTATTGTTAAAGTCACAAGTTGACTCTTCGAATTTACCGTTTTTATATTTTTAATTTATAAAATTGTGTAAGTTTGTGTTTAAACTCATGCTAGCCATAAACTTAGTTAAACTCGCGAGTTTACACACTAAATGTACTCTTTTTATGTTTTTATCTCATAAAAGTGTGTCAGGTTGTTCTTAAAATCGTGTTAATTTTCTCATTTTGATAATATTTAAGAACAATCTGATACACTTTTATGAGATAAAAACATAAAAAGAGTAAATTTAGTGTGTAAACTCGCGAGTTTAACTAAGTTTATGGTTAGCATGAGTTTAAGCACAAACTTACACAATTTTATAAATTAAAAATATAAAAACGGTAAATTCGAAGAGTCAACTTGTGAGTTTAACAATAATGAGTAAGAGTTTAAGAGGGATGTGGAGAAATTGGTGATAGTGGAATTGAAAGAAAAATAAATTTTAAAAGTCATGTATTTTTCTCTATCTCCCTCACTTTCTTTTATCTCCATCCCTCCCTTTTCCTCTGCCAGTGATACTCCCCCTCATAGCTCCCACACTCTCTCTCTTCCTGTCAATTCAATCAGAAAAAATGAAATCGTTCTTACAAAGAACGATTTTGCTTTTTAATTAAAAAATAATCATAACATCACATCAAATAGTGAAAATCGTTCTTGGCGTGATAAATTTCTGTACAAATCTAAAATCGTTCTTGGCGTGATGAACTTTAGGTGTAGTATATTGGTAAATATTTTCCACCTTATAGCATTTCGGTATTTTTTTTTTTCTGTATATAGGGTACCGGTAAAAAAGCTGCTGATGGGTCAATACCCGCCGCTCACCGCCGCTCGAATTGCAAAAACGAAAGCAAACCTTTTGAGAATGTGAGGTGGAAGTGTGCGGGCGTGAGATTTGAGGAGGGCAATTCAGTATTTTTGAATCTACATTTTTATCCTCCTCTTGATTTTTTTTATTTTTTTATATTGAATAACTATTAAAATTATACGGTTTAAATTATTAGTATTAAATAATAAATATATATGATATGTACTTTTTCTTTTTATTATACCTTTATTTATAAAAAATGATATTATTTAATGTGGTAAAAATAGAAGGACCAATTTAAAAGTTTAAAATTTTAGATCAAAAAGATTTATTACTTATATTAAGAATTATTTTTACAAAAAAATATTTTTTAGTACCCTTTTGGTTCACAGAATCAGAGGTAATGTAATGAAATGGAATGCAATGCAATGTAATAATGATTACATAAATTTGTTTGGTTTGCCATTAATAAAAGATGATGCATATGCATAAAAACATTTGATTAGATTATATAAAAAATGAAAATATATGGAAATAATATAGTAAGAGACAAAATTACCCCTATCTACACACACATATATAATGTACACATTGGGTTCAAAGTAATTTTTTTTCCAATTTGTTCCATGTATATGTTGGGTTCATAATAATTTTTTAATATTTAATAGTGGAAATATTATTTAATGTGATATTTTAATATTTTTAATGATGAAATATAATTTTTATTTTTTAGTGGGGAATATTTTTATTTTTATATAATTGATTAATTTTTTAAAATATTTAATGGTAGAAATATTATTTAATGTGATATTTTAATATTTTTAATGATGAAATATAAGTTTTTATTTTTTAGTGGGGAATATTTTTATTTTTATATAATTTATTAATTTTTTTAAATATTTAATGGTGGTAATTATTTAATATTTAACAATATTTTTGGGTGGGTAATCTGGTCAAATTAAAAAATTATAATGACAATAGTGTTTTTTTCACTTGATTATAGGATATCTCTACATCCTCATTCATCCATTCTAACAGTATAATCCTGATTACATCATTACAAAATATATTCATCTTTATATTATATTAGACCAACTAAATATTATAATCAATTATTTACATGAAGATTACATATAATCCTCACTCACCCATGTAAACAAACCAAAGTTATTATAGGACGGATAGGGGGAGTAGTTGGTAAAAGGAACTGTGTGACGCTGACTCAAATAACGAGACGTGCCGTTGTTATTATTATTTTAATTTAATCCAGCTTGAATCTCGCACCGTTATTATTATTTTATTATATGATTCTATCTACAGCCTTGCGACTAGCTACCTTCTTCATCTTTCTTCATTTCCTCTATCAGACGTCCAATCAAACATGTTGCCTTCCCTTCTCCTCCTTCCACTTCTCCTCCTTCTATCAACTCTGTTCCTCTTCCTCTGCCGCCGACGACCCAAGGATGACCTGAAACAGCTGCCAGGTCCACCGGCCTGGCCGGTTATCGGTAACCTACACCTGTTGGGTACTCTCCCGCATCGGTCCCTCCAGTCTCTCGCGAAGCGCTATGGTCCCATCATGTCCCTCCGACTAGGACAGGTCCCTGCCGTTGTCGTCTCTTCCCCTGAAGCTGCGGAGCTTTTCCTCAAGACCCACGACGTCGTTTTTGCTAGCCGACCAAAGACTCAAGCGTCGGAGATCCTTTCTTATGGCTCAAAGGGAATGGCTTTCTCTGAATATGGCCCTTACTGGCGCAACATGAGGAAGCTCTGTACTTTGCAGCTTTTCAGTGCATCGAAGGTGGACATGTTTGGCCCCTTGAGAAGAGAGGAGCTGGGACAGCTGGTGAAGTCGATTGAGGAATCAGCGGCGGCGCGTGAGGCGGTGGATCTGACGCAGAAGGTGGAGCGGCTTGTAGAAGACACGATGTATAAAATGATATTTGGACGCAACAGGGACAATAGGTTTGATCTGAAGGGACTTATTCATGAGACGCTGGACTTGGTTGGAGCCTTCAATATTGCAGATTTCGTTTCTTTCTTGGCGCCACTTGATCTCCAGGTATCATTATCAACTACATATTTAATGTTCTTCTTCCTCATGGTTTATTCTATGTTTCAATCAGCAAATCTGTCCATTCCCTAATCCTTTCAAATTTTGATGAGTGCTAACAGTTGAACATACATATAGATAGAGAGAGAGAGTGCTAACAATTTTGATAACTTTTTTGGGCCTCCCGTTGTCGGACTTTTCTCGTTATCCTATTGGTGTCTGAGGAACGGATTAGTTCGGATCCAAACTTTAAGACTAGAATGTCTCTCCTTATATATATGGGAAAATTTCAGTCAGCCTAAGAAACATATTTATTTCAGTCAATCCCAAAAAAATTCTACAACTTAATTGCACCCTAGACTAAAATAAAACTAAGTTTTATGTGTAAGAAGGCAATGATGCCCTTAATTTTTTTTAATAAGGTCATTTATAAGATAAATAAAGAGGTTCAAAAGAATCCATAGAGTTAATAATAATATTTTAGTCATTCATAAGATAAATAAAGGTATTTACAAAATAAATAAATGTAGTTACAAAATATATAAAGAGATTCAAAAAAACTTAAGAAGTTAATAAGAATATTTTGATCATTCACAAGATAAATAAGGAGATCCACAAGATAAATAAAGATTCCAAAAATATAATAAGGACATCGTTTTTTTTTAACTTGCAAAAATTATTTCATTTTACTCTAAAAGGGTGCAATATAATTTCAGAATTTTGAGAGTGGACTGAAATAAAACTGCTAGAGGGGGCTGACTGAAATTTTCCCATATATCTATGTGTGTGTGTGTGTGATGTCAAAAATATAAAACTTAAAACTTCACATTTAAAGAAAAATAGGAAAGGAGTTTGATGTTATTAGGTCAGACCAGTTTGTTCATGCAAATGCCAAGGACTTCATATGTATTTGTTTTCTTATTCGCTGACGGAGTTTATTCATTATTATAGTCAATATGGAGGTGCTATGAGCGGTGGCTAGAAGTCTAAAACGCCTGCGTGTTTGGTTTTGGGCGTATGTATTATTCATTATAGCCATCTTGAAACTGGATCTTTTGCATTTTTTAATATTTTTATTAATCAAAGAAAATGCGAAAGGCTAAAAATAGGGATTTACGTCCAAATGGGATGTGGTCCTTAATTTAGAGAGAGAGAGCGGGATATGCTGCACTTCTGAAGGCAGATCCATCCATACCAATGCTAACTAAAAACGTTGTCGTTTTAACCACTTGCACTACTTTAATTTCTTATTAGTTCTGCTATATTGAAGACTTCACTAACTATTCCCACACCAATCAGATTATGGCTAGAAAGTTATTATAGGCTCAAGATTCTAAATATCAAAGTGTTAGTTTTTGGAGGTAACTATTCCCACACCAATCAGATTATGGCTAGAAAGTTATTATAGGCTCAAGATTCTAAATATCAAAGTGTTAGTTTTTGGAGGTACCAGGGGCGTAATTCGACATCTCAAGGTATCTACACAAAACCAGATGACAACGACGGATTACACTGTAACACACAACAAATACACACAAAAAAGAAAAACGGAGAGAACAGGAGGGGCTGAGAGATTGAGATCGAGTAGTTAACAAGTAAGGATGCAATAAACTGATTTCCTACAACTCCTTATCAGTATTTAATATATTCTCCCGCAAAATACTCTCTCAACCCACATTCATTAGGAAATTGTTCCCACCAATGCGTTTGAAATAAATGGGAATATTACTCTTAATTACCCCATAAGTCTGTATATTGCATTTTTACTCAAAAACTAATGGATTTGGGCCCAATCCAATAAGGGTGGATCAGGCCTATTTTCCACCACAAAAGAATAATTGGGTGAAATTATACATTAAACAATAAATTTAACTAATAACCAATAATTAATTTTTGGAAACTAAAGTGTCTCTTTCGATTTAGGGCTTTACAAGACGATTGCAGAAGATGAGCAAGGAACTTGATGAGATGTTAGAAACCATTGTTAGAGAGCATGAAGAGACACAACCACTAGGGCAGAATAAAGGACACAAGGACTTTGTGGCCATACTACTCTCTTGCATGGACACTTACGATGATCAGCACAACTTTGTCATAGATCGAACCAACATCAAAGCCATACTTCTGGATATGCTTGCTGGTTCATTGGACACTTCTGCCACTGTCGTTTTGTGGGCTTTCCCAGAACTCTTGAGGAATCCAAGGGTAATGAAGAAACTCCAACACGAACTAGAAAACCAAGTGGGCAGAAGCAAACTGGTTGAGGAAGCTGATTTGCCGAGGTTGACTTACTTAGATATGGTGATTAAAGAGACTATGAGACTATACCCTGTTGCACCCTTCCTCGTCCCTCGAGATTGTAGGGAAGATATTACAATCAATGGCTATTACATAAAGAAGAGCACACGGATCATGGTAAATGCGTGGAGTATAGGAAGAGATCCAAAGATATGGTCTCATAATGTGGAATCATTTTATCCAGAGAGATTCTGGGATAGTAATATGGATTATCGAGGATATAACTTCCAATTCTTACCATTTGGTTCGGGTCGGAGAGGTTGTCCTGGTTTGCAATTGGGTTTAATTACTGTTAAGCTCATTTTAGCACAATTAGTACACTGCTTTAATTGGAAACTTCCAGAAGGTATGTCTCCAGATAAGTTGGATATGACTGAGACATTTGGTTTATCGATGCCAAGAGCCAATCACTTGCTGGCTATTCCGTCTTGTCGCCTACCAATTAATTGATCAATAATGTCAGTTTGATGTTGTTTCAGTTCAATAATGGGTACACCCCTTTATCCTAATCAATGCAAGACATGTTATTGTAAAAGTACCGGTTTCTTTTTTAATTGGTATAAGAGTTTGTTTGGATTGATAAGCATTCAAAATTATGCACGAGATGAGATAAGTACGTGTAATGAATTTTTGTTATTGCTTACATGAACATACTTGTGCTAAGCAGCTCTAAACAAGCATTACTCATGTGTCAAAGTAATCTTCTTTACTGAAATGGTGAAAAATTATGCAATAATTTTATTATATGTCAGTTTTTCTTCCATATTTTCATATAATTAAGCATTATATATTGATTATTCTTTTTTCCCTTTGAAAAGCAGCGCTTCGTCTCTTTTATGTCACGTATGAATAAAATATTAGAATAAAGATAAAATGTAGAAAAAGTGTGATTGTAGGGTGAACTATTCATAACGAAGTTTATTTCTGAGATGAGTACTGGTTAAAAGTTAAGAAGCCCATTAGTTTCAAACTTCGTTCGTTTCCAGGCCATTTTAATGTCGTACATGTGTAAGCGCTCATGCGTCTTACCAGTCCCTTGATGTTGTTTATTAAAATATTAAGGCTTCTACTTTCTTTTGTATCAAAAAAAATTATATATAAATTTTTTAAATTTGTTATTGAACGCCTGTCACTTGATTAAGCTCTTATAAATGTATGATACAAGTTTTTGACATCCCCCAACAAAAAAATTTGTAACCTTTTGAGTTTCCATTTTTTAACTTACACAATTCCTTATGAAGTCTATATTTAGGTAAAGAAAATAAATAAAAAATCAACCCAATCTAATAAGTTAAAACATATATGTAAAAATAAATCGAATCAAAGCAACAATAACTCAAAATCAACAGGTTTCATATAATAAAATCGATTGAAATTGATTGGATGGATTTAATTTTAATCCTGCCTCAAATAGGAATCCAATATCTGTGTGTGTGTGTGTGTGTGTGTGAACATGCTCAGTTACATGGTGTTGGGATTGCCTGATGTGCCCCCCATGATACCCTAATATAACTAGAGTCTTACGGGTTACAATTGCCATGAAGTTTTGCTTGAGCTGGCAAAATCAAATGGGAGAATTGTCCAAAAATACTTTGGAGTTAAGTTAATTGTTGATTGCTACTATGGAAGATCTGTTGCATATAACGAAAGATATTTTGCACACAACGGAATATTGTTTGCACATTTATATGGAAGATTTTTGCACACACGGAAGATGGTTTGCATAAAATGGAAGATCGCTTGCACGCTTTATAGCAATCAGTAATTAATTTGCCTTCAAGGTATTTTTGGGCAATTCTCCCTCAAATCAAATCTCTTTAAAATTAAAACAATGAAATATTAAATCATTGCGCGCGCGCGCGCACTCATATATATATATATAAATAATTTTTTTAAGGAAGACCCTACAGTAATAATTTATCTGAAATTAAAATTTTTTTTTTCATATTATTAGTTTGTTTCACTGCATTAGATCGATCGAGAAGGGACAAGTGGCGCGATAGGCCCTGCTTAAAATTCAATGTGATAATCAAACAGTCCCTTCTTGCCGACGTACTCTTGAAGTTATCAAATCTAAATAAACTGTAAAAGTGTTTTTTTAACCTAATTTAAATAATATATTCCCTCCAATCCTATTTATAAGGAATCTTCTCTCTAATAGGGGTGTTTCTTGATAAAAATGACAAATCCTATTTATCTGAAATTTTAAATTAGTTTTTTCACTTTTACTTTTACTAAATCTATGTCACTCACTCTTTGTGTGTAATAAATTTTTGCCCATCACCTCTCATATGCACATTTTTAAAATAAAGGTGTAATTAGAAAGAAAAGTGCACAAGTTACACATATATGACTTTCCACTTATATTTTAAACTGCGTGATTTCAGTGATTGTTCCCTATAAAATAGGATTGGAGAGAGCATTTACAAGTATTTTATATTTCTCTTCTCAAAATTACTATTACAACATGCATGGCCGCACGGAACGTTATATATTTACAACCCCACAGCACAACCTTTTTGCATCAATTTCCTTCTCTTTGTTACACAAACACGCATCTCAACATGCTGCCTCCATTATTGTTACCTTCCCATCAATTTCTCCTTCTTGCCGCATTTCTTCTTCACCCTATCACTTCTTCTACTACTACTACTATCTCACCTCAAACCAACCCTGAAACAACCACCAGGTCCCCCGGCCTGGCCGGTTATCGGTAACCTCGACCAGCTGGTAACCTCCCTCACCGTTCGCTTCACTCTCTGGCGAAACGATACGGTCCCATCATGTTCCTCCGACTAGGACAAGTCCCTGCCGTTGTCGTCTCTTGGCCTGAAGCTGCCGAGCTTTTGCTCAAGACGCAGGACGTCGTTTTTGCGAGCCGCCCAAAGACCCAAGTGACGGATTTCGCTTCTTATGGCTCCAAGGGAATGGCTTTCTCTGAATATGGCTCTTACTGGCGCAACATGAGGAGGCTCTGTAATTTGCAGCTTTTTAGTGCGTCGAAAGTGGACATGTTTGGTCCCATAAGAAGGGAGGAGTTGGTAGAGGCGATAAAGAAATCAGCGGCGGCGCGAGAGGGGGAGGATGTAAGTGAGAAGGTGGGGGAGGTGATAGAGGACATGATATATAGAATGATATTGGGGCGCAAGAGAGACGATAGGTTTGATGTGAAGCGAATCGTTCAAGAGACTATAAGCTTCACGGGAGCTTTCAACATTGGAGATTTCTTGCCTTTCTTGCGCCCATTCCATCACGATTTGCTCGTTTATGGTAGCGGCGGGGTGGCTTTGATTTGACCCTTGAAGATTTGATGATGGAAACAACTTGACCATACAGATGCTTGTTTGAAATAATTTATTTTTAGGTAATAAATATTTATAAATCGTGATTCACGATATATGAGATAAATATGTGAGAGGAATTTTATCTCGGCTTACGTAATAAGTACTTATTTTCTATAAATCATGATTCACTCATTTTCAATTCAAATCACGTTTGGATGATTTTTCTCATTTATCGTCTATTATTCACAAAGCAGGTTTCTATGAATATCATTTCATTTACGCAAGTACATGGCGCGTTAATATTGTACAAGAAATCTATAATTAATTTATCCTTGACTTTTATGTTACTAGCACGATAGGATGCAGCGTACGTACCCGGTGAGGAAAAGTGAATCATTGATCATTCATGCGTTTTGTGCCAGTTTTAGCGTGTGTTGGGATATCGACATGAAAAATGATTTATTATGATTTTGACTTATTAAAAATAATTTAATAGAAAAATTATTTTTTATAATGCGATTTATATTTGGATGAGATATTTATTTTTGGACAATAAATGCTTATAAATTTTGATTTATGGTATACGAGGTAAATATGTGAGAGGAGTTTTATCTCGACTTATAGTGAGGAGCTTATTTAATAAGTAGCTTATTCTACCCGTGATGCAATTAAAATAAGCTGAACCAAACACTATAAAAACATAACACGTTTTTATTTGGGCTTATTGTCAAAAAACGGGCTTATTTCTGTCCAATAAACTGAACCAAACACACTCTTAGAAGTTGATTCACAGATGGCATCCTTAACTATTGTTTTCTACCCTTTTCTTCCTTAACTTTTCTTGTTTCGTGGTAAAGTGAAAAATCTTTTTGTCGAATTTCTCCACTTAATAAAATTAAAGGATATATATGAACTTTAGCTTTGTGTATGTGATTTTAGAAAGATGGTAATTTATTGACTGTAACTCAAAATAGCATCAATTTCAAATACATATCTGATCCTTAATATAAGGTATATTTAGAAAGTTGGTCTTGATCCTATATATAAAATGTAGTTTTTATATTTGTCAATCTTTTCCTAATTTATCATTGTCGATACTTCCTCAATAATAATCTAGAATGAGAGGGAATAGAAGAATTAAGGAAAATGACTTAGATATTTTATAAAATACATGTCATATTAACTAACTTAATTAATTTTTTTAAATTAATATTAATATATCTTATATTAAAAACAAGATGGAGTAGTTATTTTATGGTTCCCTTTTCTAAGTCACTTTTTCAAATAAAATAAAAAAGAACTTGGCCTCAGCAGTTACCTCCCCACGAAACATGATATATAGAACCCCACCACACTACCTTTTTGCATCAATTTCTTTCTCTGTCATACAAACACTCATCTAAACATGTTGCCTCCATTGTTATCTTCCCATCCATGTCTCCTTCTCGCTGCATTTCTCTTCTTCACCGGATCACTTCTGCTGCTACTTCACCTGAAGCAAACCCAGGGTCGCCGGAAACAACCACCAGGTCCACCGGCCTGGCCGGTGATCGGCAATCTCCACCTCTTGGGTACCCTCCCCCACCGTTCCCTTCACTCTCTGGCCAAACGATACGGTCCCATCATGTCCCTCCGACTGGGACAGGTCCCTGCCGTAGTCGTCTCTTCGCCTGAAGCTGCCGAGCTTTTCCTCAAGACCCACGACGTCGTTTTTGCGAGCCGTCCAAAGACCCAAGTGTCGGAGTTCGTTTCTTATGGCTCCAAGGGAATGGCTTTCTCTGAATATGGCCCTTACTGGCGCAACGTTAGGAAGCTCTGTACTTTGCAGCTTTTAAGTGCGTCAAAAGTGGAAATGTTTGGCCACATAAGAAGGGAGGAGTTGGCTGAGGCGGTGGAGTCGATAAAAAAATCAGCGGCGGCGCGTGAGGTGATGGATGTAAGTGAGAAGGTGGGGGAGGTGATAGAGGACATGATATATAGAATGATATTGGGGCGCAAGAGAGACGATAGGTTTGATGTGAAGCGAATCGTTCAAGAGACTCTAAGCTTGGCGGGAGCTTTCAATATTGGAGATTTCTTGCCCTTCTTGCGCCCTTTTGATATTCAGGTACTTATATATTTTTTAAGATTTCTAATTATTTTGAAAAATTTTTTTACGTAGATTTTCAAAATATCGAATGCGAAATTCTTTGGATAACCGACCACTCTTGTCCATAACTGATAAATTTCTTTTCATAAAATTAACAGGTCTATTATAATTTTAATAATAAAGAATTAATAGGCTTGTTAATTTTCATAACCACACTTGTCAATTGTTCATGAATATGGGTGGAAATAGGTTAGGTTAGGCTTTACCTAAATAACTATGAATCTGCAATAAAGATTTAGAGCTTGAGCTAGGGCCCTCAGCTTATATATAGGCCTTTTTTAGGCTTGGGTTTAGCCTTCAAAAAACTTGACAACGCTTGAAGCTTTTTTTAAGGTTTATTTAGAATGTAAACCTTTAAATATACTTAAAAACTTATACCTCCAAATATCCTATGTTATGTTTTAAAAGCTGAGGATCCGTTCCCATCCTAATATAAAGATTTAGTGAGGACATGAAAAGAATACCTAGTGACAATAATTATTCAAACAAGTAGAAATAATAAAAATCATTGATTTATTGATTAACGAGATATATTTTCTAAAATCTACCAAACACAACAAGTAGCATGTAAAACTTGATTTTACCGCTAGGGAATAAACTAGCGTTATCATCTCGAACGATTGAAAAAAAGAGAGGTAGAGATAAATGATTGGTAAATGTAAGGGTTGAATCTGTGTGAATAATAATGGGATCCGAAACTTAGGATAAAGACTAAGTTGGTAACTTTATAAAAATTTATAAAATTAGTTAGATTATATTATATATAATTATATAATACATAAATTAAAAAACTAAATAGGTCAGGCTTAAGTCAGGCCTTATAAAAATAAGCTTAGTCTATTTATCTAAATATGCCTGACAATAGGCTCAAGTCTAGGCCTACCCTATTTATTAATAGGCTAGGATAGACTTTATATAATATAGACCAAAGACCCCTTTTAAGGGTGTCTAGTCTATTTCTATCCCTCTTTTTTAAGACCTATATAGAAATGTAATTGGAGAGTTGTAAATCTATATATGTTAGGGAAAAGAAAGTCTTTTGTCTTTTAATCTTATTTTCATTTTGGTCCAAAATTGTTATAATGAAAATTCAGAATTCCTTTGATAAAATCTCCCATTTATTATCGGTAACAAAAGCAATTAACCAGCCAAGTATTACTGCTGCAGGGTATTAGAAAACGCTTAGTGAAGAATAGCAAGGAATTTGATGAGATGTTAGAAACGATCATTAAAGAGCATGAAGAGGCACAGGCAGGACTGCAGAAAAAGGAACGCAAGGACATTGTGGACATTTTACTCTCTTGCCTTCAAGATTCTCACCACGATGAACACAACCCAGTCAAAGATCGTACCAATATTAAGGCCTTGCTTTTGGACTTGCTCTCTGGTGCAATAGACACTTCTGTCACTGTCTCTCTCTGGGTTTTCTCTGAACTCCTAAAGAACCCAAGAGTAATGAAAAAACTCCAACATGAACTGGAAAACATCGTAGGAAAAACCAGGTTGGTTGACGAGGTTGACTTGCCGAGGTTGACTTACTTGGATATGGTCATCAAAGAGACTTTAAGACTGCATCCTGTTGCGCCATTACTGCTCCCTCGAGTCAGTACGGGGGATATAACTGTCAATGGATATTATATAAGGAACAAGTCACGAGTGATTGTGAATGTTTGGGCTATAGGACGAGATCCTAAGATTTGGTCGGATAATGTGGAAGCGTTTCATCCAGAGAGGTTTGTGAATAGCAATGTAGATCTTCGAGGAAAAGATTTCCAACTGATACCATTTGGCTCTGGTCGAAGAGGTTGTCCAGGCATGCAATTAGGTTTAATTACTGTTAAGCTTGTTATAGCCCAATTAATGCACTGCTTTAATTGGGAACTTCCACGTGGCGTTTCTCCTGATGAGTTGGATATGGCTGAAAATTTTGGGCTTTTAATTCCAAGAGCTAATCACCTACTAGCTCTTCCATCTTATTGTTTAGCTGTTAATGAAACTTAAGAATGAAGAACAGTATAATTAATTGCGTAAGGATACGTACAATACTCTTCTTCTTCCTCTGCTTCTTCATGTTGTGTGCTTATAATTAGTCATATATGCCAGTGTAATTTCAATTTCTTTACTTGAAATGTTATTAATAAAGATTATAACGTTATGATTCGGTCCTTCTCCATTCCATGTATCTTTGAATAGTTTTTCCATAATGATTCTTTTTTTTCTCTAAATCATAGCGTTTTTACATATGGATCATGAGCAGAACAAGCGCACTAATTGATGCTAACAGTTGATAATACCACCCATGTTCATGACTCAATATAATATTCATTTTCCACCTTTCTGTTCAGGCAACTTTTTTTTAAGAGAAAAATCGCTTATGTTCTGCGAATGAAATTTGATAACTACTTCCTGTTTTGACGCTGAAAAACTAATAATGAAATTTTAATATGTTCTTTAGCAAAAAAAAAGAATTAGCATGTTCACAGTGGTTTAAAAAAGAATTATGATGACTAACAAACTGTTGGTTAATGTGGTAAGTGGCCTTACTCCCTTGTAAGGATGAAAACACAAATTTAAATTCTGAAAAATGTAATTATTGGAAAAAGCAAAAATCCTTTGCACTCTAAATTTTAAAAAGAAAAACCTTTGATGAAATAATTGAAAATAAAACATAATTATGGTGAAGGTTTTACTATGCCTCGCTAATCATTGACTTTGAAGTTTTAATTCATTATTTTAGAATTAGTGATGACAGAAGAGTTAGCTTTGGTCGTTTATGGTTAGAGATGGTAATTTAGGCTGGCCGTGGGTTGCAATGGGACGGATTGGTGTAGCCCGCCCCCTTTGTAGGCTGGAAAAACCCATTTAGGTTGGGCCAATTTTTTTTTTAAATTTTACTCCTTTTTAAAAAATTTTTATTTTTTTTTTCTTTCACCCGCTCATATCATATTTCTTTTCTTTTATGCATTTGTGCTATAAAATCAATTTCATTCTTACTTTCTTTTTTTTTTTTCATCAATTCACATCACAAAACTATATAACCACGTCTCTTTTAAATTTAATAATAATAGAATAAATAAATATAATATAAAAATAAAAAAATCAATTAAAAAATATGAGAAAGTAACTGAACACAACATTAAATGAAAGATAATCAAGTATTTGAATTTATTTTATAAGAGAAAATAAAAACTTTTTTAAAAATCATGCCAGGCCGCGGGTTAAGCAGGGCTGGTGCTCTGACAAGTGCAACCCGTTTTACTGACACTATTTATGGTAGTGATGGGGCGACTTTGATTTTTTTTTTTTGTTCAAAAGGGGCGACTTTGATTTGACGCTTCAAGATTAGGTGAGTATCAATTCAAATCACGTTTTTTTTATTTTTCTTATATATGCTGTGTTTGAAATAATTTATTTTTAGATGATAAGTGTTTATAAATCGTGATTCACGATATATGAGGTAAGTATATGAGATAAGTTTTATCTCAATTTACATAATAAAAATTTATTATCTAAAAATAAATGATATCAAATACATACATAATCTATTAATTTACAAAGCAGGTTTCTATGAATATCATTTCATTTACCCAATTACATGGCTTGTCTCAATGTCTTCTCACATGTTTGTTGGCGAATTAATATTTTCAGAAATTTTTCTGAAAATAATTGAGCTCTGCTTTCCATGCGCAACGTCCTTATTTACGTAAGATCAGACCTCCATAATTGTACGATCAGAAAAATGGTCCAAATAATTGTGAGCTGAGAGGGGACATGGAGCTTGACAGACGGGAAAAATGATGCTTGAGCTACCGTCTGGTCAGACGACAGATGAGCTGGGCGCCATGTGCTTCCAAGAATTTCTCAAGAGAAAACGCCATTTTCCTTAAAATAAGTGTATGTTTGGGAAAGCGTTTTGTACAGGAAAAACGCACTTATTACACAAGCCGAGAAAAAACTCCTCTCACATACTTACCTCGTATACCGTGAATCACAAATTATAAGCACGTTTTGGACAAAAATAAGCCATTCCAAACGCACACTAAATCAATCACTCTGGGATGAAAAGTAATTCGTATGCTTTTTTTTTTAAATATAAGATATATTTATTTAATTTAATTATATTAAATAAGTTAAATTAATTAAATTTATTGATATAATATATTTTTTAAAATACCCTAATCATCTTCTTTATTAATTTCCTCAATTTCTCCTTTACTTGATTATTGTTGAGAATTTGAAGGAGTGTCAATAAAAACATGTTAGAAAAAAATTGACAAATATATAAAATAATAGGTCTTATTTTAAAGATTAAGATCGACTCCTTAATTAATTTCTACATTAAGGATAAGAGGAGTAGCATTTAGCCTTAGCGGAACCACTTTCAATATTCAATGCAATGATGAGCATCAAAAGCTTATCACATCATCACAATCTGTTCAGATCCAATTTGAGTAGTTCATATCAATTTTTTTTAACTCTTACATTATTTTAAGAAAAATTATTTTACTATTTACATAATCTTAAAAGAAACTGATTGCCCAGTCTGAGATCACTGAGAATGACCTTAGGAAACTAACGGCAAGGACACACAACGTTGTTTTACAGTGAAGCTTCTCCTAATCTGATCAACATGTTATTGCAATCAAATTATAGAGGTGTGTGAGTGGGTCACCTTCAATTTAGTGCAGGCTGGAATATTGTTAGTGGCGGCTATGAAGCGTAATGATTTTTATTTTTATTTTTAAGCGGTACCACCTAACACTATTAACCCGAGATCTGAAGCTTAACCCAAGGGAGCAAGTTTTGTTGAGTTCGTCACTGAGCTGCCGGGTAGTCATCAAATTCAAGGGTACTACTTCATTGAAATTAGTGTATAACTCTATATAGTGTTATGTGGAGTTGGGACCTTGGTGTTATAAGGATATCTCATGTTGTTTTTGCATATTAACATTGTATCGTTTATTATTTCATCTTATCCACTGTAGTTAGTTAAGGGTGAAAATAGGTTAGGTTAAGTTAGGTTTTATCTAAATAGGTTTGGGCTTACGATAGAGATTTAAAGTCTGAGCATGTATGTAGGTTTTTTATTAAACCTGAGCCTAAAGCCTATTTAAAGGCTTACTTACAACCCTTTAAAGCCTTTGCCTCCACATTTATATATAACCCTTCAAGTCTATGTACAATCCTACATTGTTATGTTTGGAATAACTTATTTTTAGGAAATAAGCACTTATTACGTAAGTCAAGACAAAACTCCTCTCATATACTTACCTTGTATACCGTAAATCACGAATTATAAACACTTATAAGTCAAACAAGCAAGTACATTTTAAAAGCTTCACATCCATTTTCGTTGTATAAGGGCTTGGTAAGGAAAAGAAAAGAATGCCTAATGATAATAGTTATCCAAGCAAGTAGAAATAAGAAAAAACTAATCATCTATTAACTAATGAGATATTTTCTAAAACCGCCCAAGCATAATAAATAATTGGTAAAAGTACATTTTACCTTTTACTTTTCTCATATAAATAAGGACAAACTCCTCCTACTAAGATTATAATATTTCATTTGACACTAAAATAAACCCAAAGCAATTATTACCTTTTAGTGGACAACACAAATCAAATGAAAGTGAGTGAGTTAACATTGTCATCTTGAGCAATTGAAAGAAAGAGAGATATAGGTGAATGATTGATATAAATGCAAGATTCGAGTTTGTGTGAATAATGATGGGATGTATAGCATAGAATTAAGGCTGAGTTGGTAAATTTATAAAATTATTTAGATTATATGATATATACTTATATAATGGCATAAATTAAAAACATTAAATAGGCTAGGCCTGTAGGCTTATAAGCTAGGTCTTGTAAAAATATGATTGATCTATTTATTTAAATTAAATAGGCATAATAATAAACTTAAACCTGACATATTTATTAAATATACTAGGTTAGGTTTTATGTAGGCTAGGACGTAAACCTCTATTATAAGCTTGATCTATTTCCATCCCTGTAGTTAGTATTAGAAGTTTTTTTCCCCAGAAGTTTGTATTGCAAGGTGACACTATAATTAGTCTAAATAGTGTCATTTTGAGGCACGTTAGTGATATGACTTATGATTTCATTTATATAAAGTGGCTTAGTTGTATAGGATGTGGAATCCTTACCTAAAGATCATGTTTAATTTGGTTCGCAGCATTGAGGTAGGACTGGGATAGGGATAGAGAGTGAGTCATTTTACGATGTTTGGTACATGGTATTAAGAAAGCATTGGGATTGGACAATGCCACATAGGTGGGATTGCACAGACGTAGCGGATCCGGTTTTGATTTTTTTTCTTTTAGAGTTTTTATAGTTTTCGTATAGAGATTTTAATGATTTAAATTTAATATATTATAAAAATATTATTATAAAAATAAATTAAATCTAAATCGTTGAGATTTTCATCCGACAGACCTGAAAAGAAAAAAAATAGTCCTTTTTCTTTTAGTAAAAGAACAGGAAGCGCTTCCCAAACCTACCTCTTCTCCTTATCTCCCCTTGATATGGAGTTTTCAATCCTAGGATTGGAAAATTTGAGGACAACTTTATCCTTGGATACAATAATTTTCGGACACCTCTACCCCTCTCAATTTTGCTTAGTTTAAGTTTATCTTGGACTGGAATCGACTTGCTCTCACTCTGGCTTTTTATTGCTTTTACAACGTTGTAATGAATCTTGTAATTTACTTATTAGTACCCGTTTGTTTTAGTTTTTTAAAAATATTTTTATGACATTTGAAATAAATATATAAAAGAAATTTTATTTTAATTTACAGAAAAAAAACTTAAAAAACACTTTTTTATCCTTCCCAGACAAAAATTCACCCACTTCACTTCGACTGTAAAAGTACTTTATTATATCTAAACAAATGAAATGATAAGGCAATGTAATGTCAAATCCTATGACCGACAATCTTGTTTAATTTTGTTTCCCTGATTTGTGCGGAATATTGAGACAAGAATTTCAATTTATTTATCTTCTCGTAGCGGAGTATTTTTTTTGTGTGAATGGATGAGAATCATGGTTTTATTGCCCTTGACGCGATCTATTGTCCTCATGTAATCATCGCAGGTCGGAGATAGTGGGACCATAGATGGGTGAAAGTGAAGGTCGCCTCTGGTGTGGCCGTAGATGGGCGAAGGGTGAAGGTTGGAGACGGTGGGGCCGTACGTAGGTGAAGTTTGGGTCTTTGGGATTTAGGGCAGGGGTATTAGAGTCTTTTCCTAATTAATAGCCGAAGCTGATCATAAAATAAAATTAACGAAATCGTTCCATCCAAATGCCAATGTAATTTTAAACCTCACTCCCACACCTACCCTCAGTGTGTTTGGATATAAGTAAAAAAATGCTTTTGAAATCACCACCTTAACTTTAAGAAATAATACCCAAACACTTAAGACTAGAGCCGGGAAATCGGGCCGAGCCCGTCGGGCCGGCCCGTTTAAGCCCTGTTAAGCCTCGGGCCGGGCTTGTAAATTGGAGCCTCCAAATGAAGTCGGGCCTAAAAGGGCCAGCCCTGTAGGGCCGGCCCTGCAGGGCCAAGGGCCGGCCCGTTAGGCCCTTCTAATTTTTTTTTCTTGCCCGACTGCCCCCTGCCCGGAGGGATTACTACCCCTAACTCCCTAAGAAGTAAGAACTCCCTAACCCTAAGTGACTAAGTCCCACACTCCCACAGTCCCTCAGCGTCACACACAGCGACAGCGGCAGCCCAGTACCCACTCGACCTCTTGTCTCCGTCTCCCACTCTCCCGAAGTCCCACTCGGCCCTATGAAGTCCGATCTCGCCGCTGACTTCCCTTCCCGTGTGTCGAAGGTCGAAGCTCGTCCTTGTCGCAGTAGAGCCTACTACACAAAGTAGAGCCTACTACACAAAGTGTAGCACAATCAAATGTGCTTAAAATTGATAATAGTGACGAAGAAGATGAAAATGATAGTCGTCACACTAATATTGTGTAGAGGTTAGAGTATTCAGTTTATTGCCTTATACTTTGGTCTTTGTGAGTTTTGGACATGATTTTACTTTTGATCATGTATTAGTAACTGTGTTTGTTTCTTACGTGGGACATGTTTTAAATTTAATGTTGACAATGTTTATGTGTTCAATTAGAACTTTGTATATCTCTCTAAAAGAAAATATACTGGAAAAATAGTCAGATATTGCGAAAAAGACTTTCCGGCCCTGCGGGCCGGCCCTGGCCCTGATGCTCTCGGGCCGGGCTTGGAAAAACTGCAATTTTCCTGACCCCGAGCCCTTTAGGGCCGGCCCTGTTAGGCCCTGGCCCTTCAAGGGCCGGCCCTGATTCCCAGCTCTACTCAAGACCATGGTTTTGGGCTATTTATGAAGAAGAAGCTATTTTATCCCCAAAATCATGGTTTTGGAAAAGTTAAATTTTTTTTTTTTTTTTTTGCAAATTCAGCTAGTGATGTTCAAATGATCCCAACTTTCTCTTTCCTGATTTGTTGTTTTTCTCTTTTCATGTAGGCTCCGTGGGATTATTCCAGAGATATTGGTGATCAGCAGTAAACTAGGATAAACCAACAAAATAAAATAAAAAAGGATACCAAAGAGAAACAAAATGGATAAAAATGGGTTTTAATAATCATCAAGCAACCAAAAACATGTCATGGTTTTTGTATCAAAAAAAAAAACATGTCATGGTTTCTAGTAGGTGATAGGGACTTGAGAGCTTGGCGTCTGGTAGGCAAACTATGGTTCCATCTATTTTTTTTATGTTATATAATTGCCTAATATTATAATTTTAATTTTTTAAATAAATTTATTTCATTTTTAATATTTATAATGAAATTTAATGTTAAATAATAGATAAAATATAATATTATCCTTTCTATATAATTATTACAAAAGTTAATGCCCTTTTTAGTAATTTGACTATGAAAAAAGTTATTCTGATCACAATATTCAAACACTATCATTTTATCAAAATCACCTTTTTTCCCATAATCTATTCTGTTTATAATCTATTATCTAAAATCACTTTTATCACCTTTTTTTTTCAGAAACTATTCTCTAAAAACTAATCCAAACACACTCTCAATTACCATCTCAATCCCTCAAATTCAGACCAAGTTAACTTGGGCCTCTCTTTATCATCATTCAAGGATGATTTGGTTACCCTGTTAGGGTTTATGGTATCTCTTTGGATTATTAATAGCACTTTATTCTCTTTTCTTTTGTTTCCTAACAAGCTTGTCTAAATTGATGTGAATAAAGTGAAGCAAAAGCTACAGCACAGAAAGTTTTGTATAAAAATTCAATTCCATTGTTATTCAACCTCAGTTTTACATTATCCCATTAGGTAATAAGGATGATATATGGCAATTTGAATTTGGAAGCAGAAAATATATATTGTCTGGGTGAGATCGACTTAGTTCCAAAAAGCTCAATACCTGGGGTTAGTTAATTACAAATCAATGAACAATAAGATCTCAATTAATTATAGGCAGGAGTGTTTGCTTTTGCCCTATCCTAGTCATTTTGAAACAAGACGGGAACATCCCAAAAAAATTCAGGATGGGTAAAATCGGGATAGGACAAAATTACTATATGGACGTGGGATGAACTTTATTTGTCCAGTCTCGGCATATTTATACTTTTTTCAAAAATATATCTAATTTATTAAATTATTACTTTGTTTCATATTTCATTATTTTGTGATAACCCCTTAATTTAGATCAAGTTTTATTTTTTTTATTTATGATCATCGCTCTTATCATGTTCAAGTTTTAATAATTTTTTTATTTTTGATTATGATTTCACTGTAAAAATGATAAAAGAGGATGATTACATATTTATATTATATATTTTCAATCATCCAAACACAACGTCTAACCCATACCCATAGTTTTAGTTTTTACAGATCAAGAAAAGAGGGATAAAGCCATCACTAGGTCCTAGTCCTCTTTAAAGAAATATATGAGACGTCTTAGTCCTATGTCCAAACAAGACTACGTCCAAGATGGGACATGTGACAAAAATGTCATCCCATGTCCTTTTTTGGAACCGGATGCAAGATAGGCCTATCATGGTCTTATTCCGTCCCGTGAACACCTCTAACAGGAACCAACACCAAGCCAAGGAAGCACTTATATCCTTGATTTATATTGAGCAACATCAAAATTTCACAGAAAGTAAACCTTAGATGACCATTAGTTTAGTAGTGTTTGATATCATTGAAGCAGTCATAGGTTGATGAGATCTTTGAAGCCCTGTGTCGCTTTCTCCCAAGTTTTACTTGTTTGTGGTGTAATGATATGTTGATTGGGTTTTTGTGCTAAATAGATTGCCTCTTCCTCATCTTTATCCTCTTGAATGGCTCTAAGTTGTGACTTCAACTTCAATTCTTCAATGAAGGTATGATATTCTGAGTCATATATAGGATAGAGTCCAGACTCTTGAATCCCAATATCCCTCTTCTTCTCCCAAGTATTTCCACTTGGAGCAAAGAACTCAAACAATATCTTCATGTTATTGCTTTCATCAGCTTCTATGCCTTCACTTGTTTTCATACAACATCGTTCATCATACCATATACACACGTGATCACACATGAATTCACAAGTATTTATGCTAGTCCAAGCACCCATATTCATGTCCCTTGCACCATTTATTTCCAAGTAGCAATCACATCCAACAAAGTTCTTGTCATTCGATGGAAACTTAGAAACAACCGCACAAAAGATGAAACCCACAAACACGGAAGGCAGAGCAGAAGATAAGTCCATAGTTACTGAAGATTCCCTTGTTCTGTTCATGAACCAGTCTGGAACATTGCTTCCCGGGTAAATAACATCAATCGGACCACCTAGGAAGATGTTACTTTTTCCTAGAGTTGATAAATGTTCATATGCCAATCTCTTCATGTTGACATGAGAATGCATTGCTATATCTCTGAGTGAATGTTCATCCAAGTTTACACAATTCTGGAATCTAGAACGAGTTCTTATTTGTTCTCTCAGTTGATCAGAAGCCATGGAAAAAATCATCATCACTTTCTTCAGGGAAGTGCAATTAGTGGCATGTAGTTCTTTAATGGATGGTGGAAGCTCAGGCAAAGAGTGAAGCCTCCTACAATTACTCAAGTTAAGCTTTTCAAGTTGTTGGAGATGCTTGATACTTGAAGGCAACTTCACAATATCAGATTCATGTAGTGATAGATGCTTCAACGAGGATAAGAATCTAATATTGTCTGGAAGTTCAAATAAATTACGACAATTTTGCAGCAACAATGTTTCTAGGAGCAAAGAGCCTTCAAGAAGGAAGTGTAGATTCGATGCATCAAGCTGCGTGCAACCGATGATTCGAAGTTCTCTAAGAGAATTGAGGTTAGAGCACTGGTTTGGAAGATTCTCAAGATTTTGACAGCGATCTAAGTATAATGTTTCTAGTTTGTTTAGGAGCCTCATGGACCAAGGCAATTCATTGATGGATGTGCCTGTCAAACTTAAGTTCTTCATATTCTCTGACGTCACTGAGAATAGCTTGAGCTTTGAGCATTCACTAAGAGAAAGATTACTAAGGGATCTTAAATGGACGTCACCTCTAAGGATGGTAAGTGATTTGCAGTATGATAGGTTCAAGTTCACAAGCTTGTGGATGGTTAATATTGAAGGATGAACCTTACGCAAGCTCTTGCAGTTGGAGAGTTCTACTTCTTCAAGGTTTTTTGCCATGGAAAAATCTGTAAGTTCCAACAGATGCTTGGAGTTACTGAGGTCAATTTTCTTTAAATTCACAAGATCCTGCACCATTTATAAGACATAATTATTGCGTGAGCTTTTATTTTCACAAGAGATAAAAAGAGATCTATGATACAGGCTCTAGTCCTTGATATATATTAGATCTCATTCATAGTGTATTACGAATAAGATCTTATATAAATTTTTAGAGGTAGTAGTATAGATTGATACGTACCGGAACTCCATCCCAAATCTTTTCCACACGACTCCAAGTCATTTTAAGTTCAACAAGACTTTTAGGACAGAATGAGGATGGTAAGGATTTTAAAGGATAACAACCCCACTCAAAAAATTTGGCAAAGAATCAAGGCCTTGAGGAAGGTGAAGGATTTGTTCATGAAAATTATATTGGGAAAACTTCAGAAGCTTTAGCTCTGTCATCGTAGAAAAGACTTGAGGAGTTAAACAGAGCCCTTCAATTTTTGCCACATTTAGACTAATGCTTTGAATGGTTTTAGTGCCCTGCAAAACAAAAGTAGCAAGTAAAGGGAATAAAACCAAAAAAGAAAAAAAAAATCCGATGAATATAATTATATACAGGTATGATTCTCACCGTGTTATGTTCTAATACTTGAGAAATATCATTAGCATCCCATAATCGGCTACGTTTTCACGGGTTGTCAATAGATTCTTCACGAACAATTTCCCAACCCATTTCTTGTATTAAATCATGCATCAATATTACTGATTTCCTAGAGTTTGATACTTCAGTTATAAGGGCTTTGTCTCGAAGGGCCCTTAACCCAATAATGGTTGTGAAACCACAAGAATTCAGCAAAACAATGATTTGTTGTGACTCATATCCTTTGAGAAAACAGGCAATATATAAGAAAATGTTCTTCTCTTCTCTATCAAGATCATCATAACTCAGTCTCATCACATCTTGAATTTTTGCATATGGCATTATTTTGAGCTTCTCAAGTTGGCTTTCCCATTCTTCCTTGCTTTTCCCAAGAAGGAAGGAACCTAAAACTTTTAGAGCTAAAGGAATGCCTTTAGCATAACTAATCACCTTTCTTGATAATACATTCCACTCCAAGTCCACATCATTATTCTCAAAGGCATTCAACATAAAAAGTTGAAAAGCATCGTCAAAAATCAAAGGCTTAGCCTCATATATTTCGTCAACATTTTTACCAAGCACTTGCTTATCTCTAGTTGTTATAATGATTCTACTACCAAGTCCAAAGCAATTAAGTGCTCCCACTAAATTTTCTAGTTGATCTGAATCACTAATGTCATCAAGAACGACAAGAACCCTTTTTCGGAGAAGCTAGCCTTCTCTTCACATGAGGGGGTATTCCATTTGGTGTACCAATGTGTAAATCATTTTCATTGAGTAGTATAGAAAACATTCTATTCTTCAAATGAATAATTCCATGATTCTTTGATTCTTCTCTCACATTGGCTAAAAAACAGTGTCTTTCAAATTCAGAACAAAATCGATTAAACACTACAGCAGCAATGGTTGTCTTACCAATACCGCCCATGCCCCAAATTCCAATGACACGAACATCTTTTGATCTTTGGTCCATTAGTGATTCTAAATCTGCAATTCTTTCATCAATTCCAACAAGGTCTCTGAAGTCACTTTTGTACATAAGATTCAACCTTGTTGACAAAGTTTTGGCAACCTTTTCTATAAACTCAGCCTCATCCCTATAATCACAGGAAAATAAAAAAAGATTATGAAATTTCAACCTAATCAAGAAAATTATGGTGGAGGAAAATACAACTTACTCATAATTTGATGAATGATGAAACCCGGATAAGTTAGCAGCTTTATTCAAAGCTAATCTCCAAATTGGCACCTTATCCTTATAATATTCATCATGTTTGGCTAAAGCATCTCCATAAGACCCTTTTTGATGCCTCACAAGTGAGGGATCTGTGTTATAGAAAACAGGAATTACAATCTGTTTCTGGTTCTCCATACACTCAATAATCTGCACCAACTCTTCTAAGCACAGCCTTGAAGAAGCATAATCCTTTGAAAATATGAGGAGCGAAATAAGTGATTCTTTGATGGCTCTTATGAGTGCCTGTGATATTTTATCTCCTCTTTCGAATCTGTCATCCGCATAAGCTTCAATTTGTTTCTGCCGCAATTCCTTTCTCAAATGGCTGAGAAAACCATGGCGTGTGTCTGTGCCTCTGAAGCCGATAAAGACTTCATGCTTTATAGCAGAAAACTGAGAAGAAAGTGCCATGAGAAAGAACAAGAAACACTGAAGTGTTGGAGTAGCAAAAGAAGAAGAGATGGGTTTGAAGAGAAGAAAAGAATGGTTAAGGAAAATATGATGAGACTGATTCCCATAAGGTGGTCCTACCAAGTTGAGTTTGGTTTTGGGGCCATTTATCTTTACAAATAGTTACAGCTCAGCAGGTAAATCCTGCTATAGAAATAAATTAACAGAGGAATCTTAATCATTTCTTGCTGAATGGAAAAGATTTTTAAGAAACAGTAAAGTGATAAGGCCCTGAGAGCCATCATCATGTGTAGTCAGCATCAGCCGTTTGGACTTGAGAAAATGAAAAAGGATTTGTGCGAAGCACATCCCAAAAGAACCATCAGAAAAAGAAATAAAGATAAGCTCCAAAAAATTTAATTTAATATTAACAGATTAATTTTTAAAATTTTTTACTGTAGAGTGAGTTTTTTAATAAAAAAGGAAAAAAAAATATCAGTGGTTATTGGTGGTTAACAACAATTGTTGAGTTGCAGGACAAGTCAACACCCGTTGTATTATAGGGCTTATAAAGTGCAATGCTCGGTATGTCTTAGCTTGATTTTAGTTAGAAAATTAATGCTATAAAAACTGAGTCTTATATTAAAAATCAGAAATAACATCTAGTAATGGATAAAAAACTCTTCTATTTAGAATATTTAACAGAAGGTAATTTTTCTGTTAAATGCTCATTTTTATAAGAGTTAAAGCTTCAATAAAAGCAATGCCTATATTGAGCTTTCTCAAAGCATATTTTGATGAAGCAAGTTTGCCTTAAATTTAAATTCGCGTCTCTGTTCTGGCTCTCCTCTTCACCCCGTTAATTAGGAGGGGGAGATTGAAAAATTTTTAGGTTTTAAAGTATATATATATATATATAAGTTCTAAATAAGAGACTGATTTATAAATAAATTTGGTAAATATGATAAAATATTCTCTATTTTTTTGAAATAGGGTTGTAATTAGCTCTGCATTTAAAATAACACATACAGCTCTTGTCTTTTATTTACATTGACCATGGACATTGACTAGTAGGTGCCAGCATCAAGTCAACGGTCTGTCAAAAAAAAATTACCTTTCCTTTAAAAAATTTTTGTTAGAATAGTAATACTTTAATACTTACAAGTCATTTGAAAAAAATTAAGTGAAGGTCTTAAAATACTTATATTTTAATATTTATAAGTCAGTCTCATAAGTTTACAAATCAATTTGTACAATTTTTACATTGGAGATGGGGAGAATTACTATGAGGTCTTAAGACAAAAATTTAATTACATTAGTGAAAAAATCACTTCTAAAACCAGTTAAAAAAGACATTTTAAACCAGTTCTGGATCCGATCTTAATACAGTCGGTCTTAAAAGTCTGTCACATTTTAGACCGGTTATCAGAGAAACCGGTCTAAAAGGTTGTAATTTTAAGACCGGTTTTCTACAAAACCGGTCTTAAAGTAATACTTTTAAGATCGGTTCTTTAGGAAACCGGTCTTAAAATTATTACTTTAAGACCGGTTCTCTCCAAAACCGATCTTAAAAGTATTTAAGACCGGTTTTGAAGAGAACCGGTTTTAAAAATAATTTTTTTTAAATTTTTGTTTAAAACATCTACCCAGCAAGTCATTTCTCCTGTTAAAACTTTTCACTCAGCAAGCAGTAGCCATTTCAATAACATTCAAATAAACTCTTCTCTTACAGATTATAACTAACATCTTATACACATATGAGAGACTCAAAACTCATTGGAACAAATTAAAACTCAATTCCCTTGTGCTTAAACAGTGCTTGCTGAAACAAAAGCAAGGAAAACAACCATGAATAAACTCACAATCATAGACAGAATCATAATGTAAGGAAATCATACAACCATAATAATGCTTTTTTGACCAAGTTCCTTGTCTTTTCACTTACATATATACATCAAAGATTAAATTACATTAATGACAATGCTGTTATTCATTATGGCCAAAATATTTTATACACACTCTTCTCTGGCTGATGATTACTGGCTGGCTTCGGAGAATCTACACTAAGACGTACACCTCATATCCTTCATTTTCCTGTGACGACAAAAAAAAAAGTAGTTTTATAGATACATCAATAACAATATACATAATTCAAATATAGTTCATGATAATTATTTTAGCTAACTAACCTTCAATGTATAGTTTTATAAAGGGATATCCTCCCATATCCCTTCATAATGATCATTTTTTGTACCGTGTTCATTGTCTGCTTCATCATCTTCGTTCAATTCTGGTAAACCCTTAGGAAAATAAGGAGTCTCAAGAAAATCATTCATTGAATGACTTTTCTGATTAATATCAACGACCCTTTTCCCTTGGAGAGCTATATACCACATTTTATTTGCCTGATCAGTAATATAGAACACTTGTTTTGCTTGATATGCCATACTAAAAGGTTCATCTCCAAAACTTCTACTAATCAAATCAAACAATGTAAATCCCAACTGATCAATCATCACACCATTGTTGACATCAACCCACTTGCATTTGAAAATGGGAAGTTTAACTTTAACATAATCAACCACCCAAATCTCTTCAATAATCCCATAATAAGGTATTGTTGCCAATCTAGGATTCTTATCTTTCGAATTAGAGAAGTGCATAGATTCAGCCACTAACATAATCCTACTGTTCTGGACGGTGCTCCTATCATCAAAGAACTTTGTGTAAAACGTATAACCATTGATCACAAATGAAGTCCAACTTATGACATCAGCCTCAGGACCACGTGCTAACCATTTAATTGTATCATAAACACATTTTTCGCCGTCAACTTTTTGTTTGAACCAATGTACAAAAGTTTTGTTATGCTTCTTAATTAACCTAATTTGTTTATTCAATCGACTATTTCCTTTCCGTACAATTTCTTTATGAGCATTAATGTAATCTTAAACTTCATCAACATTATTCAAGATGTACAAGTGGACTTGTTGCAATTCATCAGGATCCACACTCTTTACTGAAGCCCTGCGTCTACCGCCTTCTTCGTCATGACGTTCAGGAAGTCCAATGTGTCCTACATTTGACAAGTAATCTTGACAAAACTCCATACTTTTTCAGAAACATATTTTTGAACAATAGATGCTTCAAGCCGGTTAAGGTTCTTCACATACCCTTTTAGGATTTTCATAGTTCTTCAATTGAGTACATCCATAGTAAATAGATAGGGCTACACAACTTGATCTCCCTGACTAGATGAACAATTAGATGTACCATGATGTCAAAAAAAGAAGGAAAAAAAAGCTTTTCAAGCTAACACAAGATCAAATATCCTTCATTTTCCAGTTCATCCAATTTTTCTGTCTCAATGACTTTACTACAAATAGCATTGAAGAAGAAACAAAGTCTAGTCAAAATATGTTGAAGATCATATTCGGCAATACCACGAATAGCTACTGGGAGTAGTTGTTGCATTAAGACATGATAATCATGAGACTTTAGCCTTACTAATTTCAAATCTTTCATCGACACAAGCTTCCTTAAATTTGATGATGGAATTATCCAATAGGCTAGGTACAAACAGTAAAAAACTTCAAAAGGAGCATGAGTCGAATAAAAAGCCTACCATTTGTAATTTCGACTCGAATCTGATTTTGATATCATTTGTAATTTCAACATAAATCTGGTTTTGATATCGTTTATAACATCACAACACATCTTAAAGGAGATATCCAAACCCTTATAAGGTATCTTTTGTTCCACTCTCTACCCGACGTGAGACATCCAATGCCCCAAACTTGACTCTGATACAATTTGGGAATTTGAAGGATAATAACATTCAGAAGCTCTTATTTGCACCCTACTTCATTTCTTCAAAATTCCCACGAAGCCTGTTTTTCGTTTTGAATTCCATAGAATAAAAAATTTCTCAGTGATAAACAGCCACAATTTCATGATCCTACATCTTTATTGTCCTGTCAAGTGGATCTTATTCTCTTGTGCATCTTGATCGCTATACTTATTTGTCGCCAGTTATTATTGGTTTCATGCGGATATTTGTCGCCAGTTATCATTGGTTTCATGCTGATGTTCTGACTCTCCTCTTCACCAAAATGTAGCCGTTATTTACTTTGCCCAGAGGTGTCCTGCAAGCCACATATCATGGCATAGCTTTGGATTTTATTTATTTTTTTATTAGGAAGGGGAGATTGAACAATTGTTGGCTTTTAAAAATGAAAAAAAAAAATAATCTGTAAGTTCTAAATAAGAGATTGATTTATAAATAAATCTCATGAATATGTTAAAATATTCTCAAGTATTTTGACATGTGGTTGTAATTAGCTTTGCATTTAAAATAACTCATATACCTTTGCCTTTTGATTTACGTTGACCAAGGGCATTGGCTATCCACTCTAGTGGCCAGTAACAAATCAACGGTCTATCAAAAAAACCCTTTTCTTTTAAATATTTTTATTGAAATATTAATACTTTAATGTTTATAAGTTATTTTCCAGCCAAAGAAATATTCAAGTTATTCTTTAGATAAATGAATACATTTATTAAATTTACAATTGAATATGTTAAAATACTAATATTTATTGTGTCAAAAAAATACTAATATATTAATATTTATAGGTCAATATCTTATCAGGACAAAGAAAATAAGTCAATATCTTATATTTACAAGTCAAGCTCGTTAGTTTACAAATCAACTTGTACAATTTTTACATTGAAGATGTGCAATTAATTTTGACGATTTAGTTTTATTCTTTGAGCAGAACTTAATGTAAAACATTAACTGTGAAGATCTTTTAAGAGACTTTCCCCTCAATTGATCTTATATTCCAATACTACAGTGGTCGGCCAAGTGAGAAAAAAGAGTCCTAGAAAACAAAACAAAGAAAGTAAAAAAAAAAACTCAGAGAAACTGAATTGTTTATTGCAGCCAATGAAGCGTCTGTATGAATCTAGCATGCACGTACACAACATGCTCGTCATATTTTGATGATTAAATTTATATATATACTCTGACATTTCAATGAATACATCAAAATCCAACCACGTCTGGACAACTTTACAATGCTTGAAAGGAGAAACTTCTATAAATTTCAAACGGAAAATGATTAAAACACAGCCTCACCAATGATGTGAGCTACACAAAAAGTAAGCAAGTTTTCTTGATTCCAATAACAAAGGAAATGGGGAAAATAAGGGGAAACAAACTAATGACAATAATAATCAGATAGATCTAGCAGGACTTTCCGACTTGATTGCTAGATTTTAAGGCCTGGGTGGCAAAAAACCTAACATCAACATCGGGATCCTCACTGAGTTCAGTCAAACAGGGATGGATAGTCTTCTCAACCACCTTCATTAGTTTAAAAGGTATTAGAAATATGAGAAATTAAAATAAAGATGCATCACTTTCAAATGTTAAAACATTAGAATGGAACAAATCAATATATCCCATCCGCAATAATTAACACCCACCAGGTGGGGTTGAGGAGAGTCATAGGTATGCAGTCTTAACCTACAAACGGTCATGTTATTTTAAGGATTTGAACCTATGACCTTTTAGTCACATGGCAGCAATATTTACTGTTGCTCCAAGACTTGTCCTCTAATTAGAGTAATCAAAATTTCAGTTTGAAGTACATTATAGATGAAAAAGCTTAAATCAGAGCTACTTACAGACTGATCTACAACCGGAATGATAGACTGAAGAACTTTAGCTACATTGAATTTGATGTTGGGCACCCTGCAAGACAAACTATCAGCAATGATTCCAATGAAGACATGAGATTGAGGGTTCATCAATATTACCTATCTTTTGATGCGTTTATGACTAGAGGGAGCAGTTTTGAAGAAGTGATCTCTGAACCCAGAACAGGAGCTAACAGAGAGATTGCATGAAGAATGGTCATTCGATAGAGATAGTTTTGATCGTTTACCATGTCCAAAACCTGCATCAAAATTGTTATTGGATGAATACCACGCCAAATTTGTTTAACTTGAGCATTTATAGTGTCTTTAAGGGTTTGTTTGGTACGAGGGAATTGAAAGTGAAGGGAGAAGAGAGAAAATTTTTAAAAGTTGGATTTTAAAAAATTGTAGAAGTAGGGTTACAAAATTTTAATAAATAAAATATGTAAAACAAAAAAGTAAAAAAATTAATTTAAAACTTGTAACCCCACTATCCTCATTTTTTTTTAAATTCAACTAAAAAAAAACAAATCCCTCAAATTCCCTCCCCTCCCCTCATACCAAACAAGCCCTGAGAATCCTTGGGCCCCATTTGGTACTTTAGAAGTGAGAAGGGAGGAAATAGAAGCGAGGGTGGAACAATGGAAGCAAACTCTCCATGGAAAACAACAGGAACACAGAAATCAGATCGCAAAATTTTATTTTATCTATACTAAAATCACAAACACACGCGTGCGCATTACAGAAAACTTTTTTTTATTTTCCTGCAAAAGAAGTTAACTAAGCCACACTGATAATGCATTAAAACTATATATGCACATATTAAAGAAGTGCAGACTATAGATTATAATCAACAGAAAAAGAAAGCACAGAAACTTTTAACAGTTTAAAGCAATGAAGACTATAGATAACAATTAACAGCTTTAGCACAAAGCAAGTATTTCAGTCATTTGTCATGGTCAACAATATGCATGTAATTTAAATGTTTTATAAACCTTGTCCTTTAGCCATTGCATGCAAAGAGCTCCAAGCTTGTCATCAAAAAATTCTACACCCAACTGACTTGCCAATAAGGGTATATATTCTATGATTGCAAGTCGAACTCTCCAGTGGCGATCCTCAGCAAGCTCAACAATAGCTGGTAATAGAGACTGGGATAATAGATCAATGCCAATTACCTGCATCAGCATGGAAATTACAAAAGAGAAGATCAGTAATAGAAAGAAAGAGGTAAAAGTCAAAGTTTTCAACTTAAATCACCGAACAGAGATATTCGTGTTTTAAGCCACAAACCTGATTCACTTGGTCAAGCTTGCTGATAATGTTCAGCCTGACATCAGGATAATCATCTTTCAAAAGTGAAAGGAAAATAGGCAGAAGCTGCTCAATTGTTGCATCCTGCAATCACCCAGGAATAAGGTAAATGCAAAAAGACATGTGCATACTCTTTAACAACAACAATAACAGAGCCTTAATCTCATTAGGTGGGGTCAGCTACATGAATCAAACGACATCATTGTGTTCTGTCAAAAACTAAAGATAAATTGTTAATTAAAAGATCTTACTTAATAACCTCATGGAGCGTTCTCTTTAGTCTTCCTCTATCCCAGAAAATAGGCCAATGACATAAAAACAATCAGTACATGAGTACAGAAACTAAATGAGACATCAAATACATATATATATATATATATATAATCTTACCCATGTACAACAAAATTCACATTAGACTAGCATCTTGATTCAAGTAAACTCAACCTTGTCAATCTTTCTTCTTCTTTTGTTCTGTTTCATTTACAATAGTGATAGCAGATGTGCTTTGAAATTCATACTCCCGTTAACCATATGTTGAGTTACTACATTTGAGGTTATGGTTTAGATTTTGGAAGGAGCATGAGACCAAACTCCTGACTAAATCATGTGCATCATATATCATAGAAGTACCCCTATTTCACCAAGTGATATATTTCTGATGATGCTAAAATATATAAAGTCTTAAGGTTGATCCATCCCGAGATACAGTAGCACCTACCGCACCATCTTGCATATACATCAATGTTATCACCACTCTTGGAAAACTAAATATATATGTTCAATTGCGGATCCTTAAAATAACCTTCTGCTAGCTTTTCCTTTCTGCACAAAATATTTGAGTAGAAAAATGTATAAAGCTCCTAACAGTTAACTTCGTGTTGGAAACTAGATAGAGATCCCCACCTTCCCTAAAACTGGTGCCATTCCCATTATAACTGAAGCCAGTGCAGAGCGGACATGCTGAGATGAATCAGTTGATAGCTCCTATGGCAGGCAAACTTGATCAGTTGTAAACATTTCCAGACATCATAAGAGATCAAATCTACAAAATGTCAACATTTAACTTCTACAGATTTAAAAATTTCTTCAAGGATGCGTACTTTAACACATGGTAGAATATGCTGGATAGCCAGTTCTGGATTTAATATGCTAGAAAACTGTGTAACCTTTCCAGCAGCAGCAATGCGTACTTCAGCCTCATTATCACGCAGTAGCCGAACATATGCAGGAAGCAAGTCTGACCTAAGAATTACCATCATTACATACGGTCAAATTAGATTTGTCACAATTTACACAAATTTTTTCATAAATTGCAGTTCTTTTGGCTAGCTGAAGATTGCATATTTAATATTTAATAATATCATCATTTCCAAACCAAATTGTTAGATAGCAGCAGAAGGAAAAAAGCAGGCACACAAATGAAGAACAAAAATGCTTCAACCAATAAGAAATGTTACCTGGTGGGCTCAGGACCAACAGCTTCACAGAGCTCATATAGTTTATTGGCAACCATGTAACGTACACGCCATGACTTATCCTGGTGAAAAAAATCCCATTTAATCCATTTTCATTATTATCTCATTATTGAGAATTACCAGGAAAAAAATTTTCAAAGTGAAAAACAGGAAGGCGTATGGACTTGGAACATGACAACTGACTGAATAGAAAATGAAGGCGGAAACCACACCACCCATACAGACCTGCATCCCACATTTTAACTGTTATTTATGTCTACTTGATTTTTTGTTCACCCTGAAATTCACTCTTCCTAGTCAGAAATCATTCCATCATCATGAATTTCTGAATGACTAATGGAGAAAAAAAAACCAAGGGGGAGGGTGAAGTGATTTTTTCATGGCAAACCAAACCAGAGAATGCAGAACATCCAAGATCTATATAAATGCTCATTATACCTGAGAGAAATTAACCATGATAGGGAGAATAATTGCCACACAATCTTCAGGATCCACCAATTTCCCAAGAGCTGCACATCCTTCAACAGCAAGTAACCGAACAGAATCTGGCTCTGAAAGAACAAGAAATCATTAATTTAAATATCATCCAGCAATGCACGCTCAAAAATAATAACAGATTCTATTCAATGCATGAACATGACCAACTCAACTGTTCATTAATCACACATGTAAGATATACTGCATGTCTTGAGTTTCTAACAAGAAAAAAAAAACATGTTCTTTAATGTTAAGACTTTTAGTAATACAAATTATCACATATGTAAAAGAAAGTAAAATAAAAAGGCATCAATTAATTCTCATCCAGCAGTGCATGTTCAACAAAAATAACAGATTCTACTCAAAGCAAGAGCTTGACAAACCCAACTTTCATGTATCACGTGTCAGATAAACTAAATGCCTTAAGTATCTAAAAAGAAAAAATTATCTTCTTTAATGTTAATACTTTTAGAAATGTAAAAGTTTCATCTAAACTGCAGAATGAAAGGTCTCAGGCTGCATCGTCTTATGAAATATTAAAACAATATAAAGCAAACCATAATGATAATTTATGATTACCAATGTATTAATGTGCGCATAATGCCAATGTTCGCGAGAGAGGGAAAATAAAGCACTAAATACCAATGGACTGTGGATTTATGATGTTAAAAGACAACACATGAAACATGCCATATGTAGAGCTGCATATTCTTTTCACATTTACTATTCTCATCCCATCTTCCCTCTCTTATCTATCAAAGTTAAAGCTGGAAATAGTACATAAATTTGGCATACCATCTTGTGCGAGATCCTCAAATATGGGCAATATGTTGGCTTTCAAATGAGTGACTTCAACAGCGGCAGCAAATTTTCCCAGGTGTGATGCAGCAGATCTCCTAACCATTGGCATATCATCTTGACACAGCTGACCATAAATAGTTCTCAGCTCAGTTTTTAAGGCCTCTGGCGCACTAGGGTAAGCCATATGAAGCAAACCACAAAAGGAAACTCGTGCTGTGACCACTCAACAGCAGCTAGTCTCTACATGATGGAGATTATGCGTGGATGATTAATGCACTTTCATATTAACTTTAGCTAAGTACATTACATGAACAAGGAAGATTAAAAAAAATTAAAAAGGAAGACAATCCACACAAATATGGCAATAACATCAAACAAAAATATAAAAATAAAAGTACACCCTGAACCTGAAGCCTAGAGTTTGAGGCAGTTTATGTGTTCTACCAACACCTGAGAAATTATATTTGAGCAAAGAAACTAACAGCTCATCAGCATAAGTAATTATATTTCAGGGTTGCAAGTTCAACATTTTGGAGAAGTGAGGGACTGAGGGTCACAAGTAACTATTTTTTAGTATCGTGGAGGTCAATGGGACCATTAAACTTTGACGTTTTTATTAAGAAGCGCCGTAGCTTCTGAAAATTTTTTTTTTTTTATAAAAAAACTATCATCCACAGTGCTTCTTTGAAGAAACATAAAAAAAAAAGATGTTATTAAATCCCTCTTTTATAATAGTGAATTCTGTTGCCGTGTTTTTAACATCTTAAGATTTCTTCACATCGAGCTAGCAGTAATAATGGAATCTATGTGTTCTTTTGTTTTATAATGAGGAGGATGAGAGTAATGTGGTGTGTTTAAATGGAAGAAAATATTATTTAAAGAGGTAATGGATGACAACTCATCTTTTCTCCATTGCTCTTTATCTTTCCTTTAATTACTGGGCTCAACTAAATGGGATAATTTCTCCCTTCCCGTAGGATTTTAAACCACGCCTTCTCTCAATATTTTGGCTCAAGGCTTGATTCAAATGGATTTCAGACTTATGATAGATAAATTACAACTTTAACCTTACTTTATGGAAATTAATTCACTTGATATCTTCTAAAAATTATTAACCCCTTGTTCTTTATATTCTCAATTAATTTCTTTGAACCAAAGGATTCAACTTTTCCTCCTCATGTTTTGATGATAAGGCACACCCTTCATCTTCTAAATTGGACACAAACTTGGTCCAAATAAATTTTCAGGCTTAAGGCAAAGAAATTACTATTTTACCCTTCTCTATTAGCACTAAAATTATTAAATAAATTCTATAAATTATTCTATGACACTTTATAAATATTTTTGGCCTCCATTACCTTATAAAATAATTTTCATAAAATTTCCGGGATAAAAATCTTCCTCTAACTAATATTCTTGAATTTCTCAAGAAAATAAGCTCTTAATTCTCATAAATTAGTTTTAAAATTATTTAGGCCATTTTTAGTAATTAAACATCTTTATAATTTTCTAGTTCCCAAAATAATATTCCATAATGTTTCCTCAACCTTTTTTAAACCATTAAATAATTTTAATACTTATTTTTTTTTTCTTTTATCTCCTTGAAATTTAACCCTGAAAATAGTCATTTTAGCCAACTTAACTTATTTAACTATATTCAAAATATGGGATGTAACATTAGGCATCAGATCAAGTATCATTTTCTATTTTTATTCACATTATTGATTAGTTTCATTGTATTACTACGACAAGGGACCAATGGCGTTCTAGCTGGCCCTACTTAAAATCCAACATGATAATCAAACAGTCGCTTTCGTTTTTGCTTTTCTTTTTAACCTGAACCGTGGCTTCATGCTACTCAAAGCTTTGTATCAAGATTATGGAACTTCAACTAGTCACAGCACCGGTAGAGGTATTGGGTCAGTCGTCAATGGGTCAGACTGAAGTTAAATCAGAACTAATAATCTGAGATTAAATCGGTAAGAAATTGAATATTTTAGGTATATTAATATGAAATTTTAAAGAAAAATTAAAAAAATTTGAGTTTTTTTAAAATTACTAAATAGGATCGATTCTATGCCCGATTCACATTTTTTTTAAAATTACTAAACCAGATCGATTCTATGCCTGATTCATCAGTCCGGTCATGTACGAGCTTCAAAACATTGCTTTCTACCCACAATTATTTTCAGAGCTTCCGCACGCGCCGAGGTGATAACGTTGGTTGGTGTGGAAATGTTTGACCTAATTTATATATCCACGTTTTCTACCCTTTCTTCCTTAAGTTTTTTTTTTGTTTCGCGGTAAAGTGAAAAACCTTTTTGTCGAATTTCTCCACTTAATAAAATTAAAGGATATATAAGGACATTAGTTTTGTGTAATTTTAGAAAAGATGATAATTTATTGGCTATAGCTCAAAATAGCATCAATTTCTTCAAATACATATCCGGTTCTTAATATAAGATATATTTAGAGAATTGATCTTAATTCTAAATATAATAAATAGTTTTTATATTTTTCAATCTTTTTCCAATTTACCCTGTTTATTGATACCCTCTTAACAATAATAAAAAAAGAGAGGGAATGGAAGAATTAAGGAAAATGACTTGGGTATTTTATAAAATACATATCATATTAACTAACTTAACTGATTTTCTTGATCTAATTAAATTAATTTAATATATCTTATATTATCTTATTAAAAAAATATATCTTATATTAAAAGCTAAGAGTAGTTATTCTATAGTGCCCTTTACAAAGTCACTTTTTCAAAGAAAATTAAAAAGAACTTGGCCTCAGCAGTTAGCTCCCCACGAAACATTATATATAGAACCCCACCACACAACCTTTTTGCATCAATTTCTTTCTCTCTGTCATACAAACACTCATCTAAACATGTTGCCTCCGTTGTTACCTTCCCATTCATTTCTCCTTCCGGTTGCATTTCTCTTCTTCACTGGATCACTTCTGCTGCTACTTCACCTGAAGCCAACCCAGGGTCGCCGGAAACAACCACCAGGTCCACCGGCCTGGCCGGTGATCGGCAATCTCCACCTCTTGGGTACCCTCCCCCACCGTTCCCTTCACTCTCTGGCCAAACGATACGGTCCCATCATGTCCCTCCGACTGGGACAGGTCCCTGCCGTAGTCGTCTCTTCGCCTGAAGCTGCCGAGCTTTTCCTCAAGACCCACGACGTCGTTTTTGCGAGCCGTCCAAAGACCCAAATGTCGGAGTTCGTTTCTTATGGCTCCAAAGGAATGGCTTTCTCTGAATATGGCCCTTACTGGCGCAACGTTAGGAAGCTCTGTACTTTGCAGCTTTTAAGTGCGTCAAAAGTGGAGATGTTTGGCAACATAAGAAGGGAGGAATTGGCTGAGGCGGTGGAGTCGATAAAAAAATCAGCGGCGGCGCGTGAGGTGATGGATGTAAGTGAGAAGGTGGGGGAGGTGATAGAGGACATGATATATAGAATGATATTGGGGCGCAAGAGAGACGATAGGTTTGATGTGAAGCGAATCGTTCAAGAGACTCTAAGCTTGGCAGGAGCTTTCAATATTGGAGATTTCTTGCCCTTCCTGCGCCCTTTTGATATTCAGGTACTTATATATTTTTTAAGATTTCTAATTATTTTGAAAAAGTTTTTTAAGTAGATTTTCAAAATATCGAATGCGAAATTCTTTGGATAACCGACCACTCTTGTCCATAACTGATAAATTTCTTTTCATAAAATTAACAGGCTCGTTAATTTTCATAACCACACTTGTCATTTATTTATGAATATGGGTGGAAATAGGTTAGGTTTTACCTAAATAAATCTGAACCTGCAATAAAGATTTGGAGCTTGAGCTAGGGCCCTCACAGCTTATATATAGCCCTTTTTTAGGTTTGGGTTTAGCCTTCAAAAAGTCTAACAACGCCTAAAGCCTTTTTTTAAGGCTTACTTAAAATGTAAACCTTTAAATATATTTAAAAACTTATACCTCCAAATATCCTATGTTATGTTTTAAAAGCCAAGGATCCGTTCCCATCCTAATATAAAGATTTAGTGAGGAAATGAAAAGAATACCTAGTGACAATAGTTGTTCGAACAAGTAGAAATAATAAAAATCAATGATCTGTTGATTAACGAGATATATTTTCTAAAATCTACCAAACATAACAAGTAGCATGTAAAACTTGATTTTACTGCTAGGGAGTGAGCTACTATTATCATCTCCAACGATTGAAGAGAAGAGAGATAAAGGCAAATGATTGGTGAATGCAAGGTTTGAGTCTGTGTGAATAATAATGGGATGCGGAACTTAGGATAAATACTAAATTGGTAACTTTATAAAAATTTATAAAATTAGTTAGATTATATTATATATAATTATATAATATATAAATTAAAAAAACTAAATAGGTCAGCCTTGTAGGCCATGTCTTATAAAAATAGACTTAATCTGTTTATCTAAATATGTCTGACAATAGGCTTGAGTCTAGGCCTACCCTATTTATTAATAAGTTAGGGTAGGCGTTATATAGTATAGGCCAGAGACCCGTGTTAAGGGTGTCTAGTCTATTTCTATCCCTCTTTTTTAAGACCTATATAGAAGTGTAATTGGAGAGTTGTAAATCTCTATATGTTAGGGAAACGAAAGTCTTTTGGCTTTTAATCTTATTTTCATTTTGGTCCAAAATTGTTATAATGAAAATTCAGAATTCCTTTGATAAAATCTCCCATTTATTATTGGTAACAAAAGTAATTAACCAACCAAGTATCACTGCTGCAGGGTATTAGAAAACGCTTAGTGAAGAATAGCAAGGAAGTTGATGAGATGTTAGAAACGATCATTAAAGAGCATGAAGAGGCACAGGCAGTACTGCAGAAAAAGGAACGCAAGGACATTGTCGACTTTTTACTCTGTTGCCTTCAAGATTCTCACCACGATGAACACAACCCAGTCAAAGATCGTACCAATATTAAGGCCTTGCTTTTGGACTTGCTCGCTGGTGCAATAGACACTTCTGTCACTGTCTCTCTCTGGGTTTTCTCTGAACTCCTAAAGAACCCAAGAGTAATGAAAAAACTCCAACATGAACTGGAAAACATCGTAGGAAAAACCAGGTTGGTTGACGAGGTTGACTTGCCGAGGTTGACTTACTTGGATATGGTCATCAAAGAGACTTTAAGACTGCATCCTGTTGCGCCATTACTGCTCCCTCGAGTCAGTATGGAGGATATAACTGTCAATGGATATTATATAAGGAACAAGTCACGAGTGATTGTGAATGTTTGGGCTATAGGACGAGATCCTAAGATTTGGTCGGATAATGTGGAAGCGTTTCATCCAGAGAGGTTTGTGAATAGCAATGTAGATCTTCGAGGAAAAGATTTCCAACTGATACCATTTGGCTCTGGTCGAAGAGGTTGTCCAGGCATGCAATTAGGTTTAATTGCTGTTAAGCTTCTTATAGCCCAATTAATGCACTGCTTTAATTGGGAACTTCCACGTGGCGTTTCTCCTGATGAGTTGGATATGGCTGAAAATTTTGGGCTTGTAATTCCAAGAGCTACTCACCTACTAGCTCTTCCATCTTATTGTTTAGCTGTTAATGAAACTTAAGCATGAAGAATAGTATAATTAATTGCGTAAGGATACGTACAATACTCTTCTTCTTCCTCTGCTTCTTCATGTTGTGTGCTTATAATTAGTCATATATGCCAGTGTAATTTCAATTTCTTTACTTGAAATGTTATTAATAAAGATTATAACGTTATGATGATTCGGTCCTTCTCCATTCCATGTATCTTTGAATAGTTTTTCCATAATGATTCTTTTTTTTTTCTAAATCATAGCGTTTTTACATATGGATCATGAACAGAACAAGCGCACTAATTGGTGCTAACAGTTGATAATACCACCCATGTTGATGACTCAATATAATATTCATTTTTTACCTTTTTGTTCAGGCAACTTTTTTTAAGAGAAAAATCGCTTATGTTCTGCGAATGAAATTTGATAACTACTTCCTGTTTTGATGCTGAAAAACTAAATATTGAAATTTTAATATGTTCCTTAGCCAAAAAAAGAATTAGTATGTTCACAGTGGTTTCAAAAATAATTATGATAACTAGCAAACTGTTAGTTAATGTGGTAAGTGGCATCACTCCCTCGTAACAAAGAAAACACAAGCTCAAGTTCTAAAAAATGAAATTGTTGGGAGAGAAAAAAAATCTTTTGTGCTCTAAATTTTAAAAAGAAAAAATTTTGTTGAAAAAATTTAAAAAAATATATAATTATGGTGAAGGTTTCTCTGTGCCTCACTAATCATTGACTTGAAGTTTTAATCGATTATTCTAGAATTAGTAATGACAGAAGAGTTAGCTTTGCTAGTTTATGGTTAGAGATGGTAATTCGGGCTGACCCGTAGATTGCGGGTTGTGACAGGGCAGATTGGTGTAGCCCGTCCCCTTTGCGGGCTGATAAAACCCGTTTAGGCGGGGCCAAATTTTTTTTTAAAATTTCACTCTTTTTTTAAAAAAATTTTACTCTCTTTCTCTTTCACCCACTCATATCACACTTCTTTTCTTTTATACATTTATGTTATGAAGTCAATTTCATTCTTACTTTTTTTTTTCATCTATTTACATCACAAAACTATATAAACACATCTCTTTCAAATTTAATAATAGTATAATAAATAAATGTAATATGAAAATAAAAAAATCAAATAACAAATATGAGAAAATAGTTGAACACAACATCAAATGAAAGATAATCAAAATATTTGAATTTATTTTATAAAAAAAATTAAAACAAAATATACCGGCAGGCTGGTGCAACCCGTCCCTTGGCTTGCCAACCCTGAGCCCGCTAAATTTGACTGGCTTATGGGTCCAACCCGTTTTACCGACACTATTTATAGCAGTGACAGGGCGATTTTGATTTGACCCTTGAAGATTAGATGAGTTTCAATTCAAATCACGTTAAGATGATTTTTCTCATATGCCGTCTATTAATTTACAAAGCAGGTTTCTATGAATATCATTTCATTTACACAATTACATGGCTTGTCTTCTCACATATTTGCTGGCACATTAATATTTTCAGAATTTTTTCTGAAAATAATTGAGCTCTGCTTTCTATACGCAACGTCCTTATTTACACAAGATTAGACCTCCATAATTGTACGATCAGAAAAATTATCCAAATAATAGTGAGCTGAGAGTGGACATCGAGGGGCGGGATAAATGATGCTTGAGCAACCGTCTGGTCAGACGACAAATGAGCTGATGCCCCATGTGCTTCCTAGAATTTCTCAAGAGAAAACGCCTTTTACCTCAAAATAAATCAATTACTATGAGATGAAAAGTAATTCTTATGTTATTTAATATAAGATATATTTATCTAATTTAAGTTAAATTAATTAAGTTTTTTGATATAACATGTTTTTTAAAATACTTTAATCATCTTTTTTATTAATTCCCCCAATTCCTCCTTTACTTAATTATTGTTGAAAACTTGATGGAGCATTAATAGGAACACATAAAAAAAAATTAACAAATATGTGAAATAATATGTGTTACTTTAAAGATCAAGATCAACTCCTTAATTAATTTCTATATTAAGGGTAAGAGGGAGTAGGATTTAGCCTTAGGGGAACCACTTTCAATGCTCAATGCAATGATGATTGATGAGCATCAAAAGCTTAACAAATCACAATCTGTTGAAATTTAATTGAGTGGTTCATATCAATTTTTTAACTCTTACATTTTTTTTTAGAAAAATTATTTTAATATTTACAAAATCTTAAAAGAAACAGATTGCCTAGCCTGAGATCACTGAGAATGACCTTAGGAAATTAAAGCCAATCACTACAAAAAAAATGGGATTTCGTAGAAGTTTAAATAAAAACTGCTACAATATTGTAACGGCTAGAGCGACAGATTAACAACATTATTTGTAGCGGTTAATAGGAAATAACCACTGCAAATATGACGCGAGTTCCCTGCCAAACTTTGTCACTATTATTTTGTAGCACTACTACAGAATTAGGATATAACCACCCCGAAGGATGTCTCAAATTTAAAATTGGGTGGTTAAAAAGAGAGACGGTGGCATTTTCGTAATTATATGTATGCAGGGAAACCTTTAGACGTCCCAAATTTAAATTTGGGACGTCTAAAGTTTTTCCAGGTGCGAAATATAAATTTTGTAAATTTTGTTTAGCGCCAGGAGTTGGGTTTAGATGTCCCAAATTCATTTGGGACGCCTAAACTCTGACCTTAGGTGTCCCAAATGGCATTTGGGACGCCTAAAGGCATCCCTGTGCGCATGTCAGACACTTGTCTGACATGCGTCTTCTCAATCCCATTCCCTCCTCCCTCCTTTTTTGACCAAAAGCTTTACTCTTCTTCCTCCCCCTCCTTGCTTGTCCGTCAGCCTAGCTCTTTCTTTCTTCAACTCCTCCCTTCTTCAACTACTCTTTCTTTCTTCAACTCCTCCCTCCTTCACCTGAAATCCATTGAAGGACGCACGCACCACCACCCTTTTGCAACTTCACCTCCTCCACAGTATAGGTTTTTGCTCTCCTCTACCTCCTTCCTTCCATTGTCGTCCACACCTCCACACCCCCGTGGTTCTTTGCTTTCTCCACCCTCCGGTGTACCTCCCCACCGTGCATACACCTCTGATCTCCAACGTCTTCTCTACCTCTCCAGCATACATAGCAGTCGACGCCCCCTTGATCAAGTTAGTTTATTTTCTTCTTGTTTTTTTTGTACCAGAATGGTATATTTTCTTTTTGAAATATAAATTTACTTGAATAAATTAAAGTAAAACTTGCAATGTGAAAAGCCTAGGCAATAGGAAATATCACATTAATTGTGCTTATATATTGCCTATATTGAGATGGTTGAGATTAGCCTGGTGTGTTTGGTGTGCTTATATTGCTTAAATTGTATTCGGGAACTCCACTGCAATGGTTTATTTTCTTTTTTAAATATAAATTTACTTGAATGAGTAGGGGTTATTTTAATTTTAATCAAGGGAAAATTCCACATAAAGTTGCCTCAAATAGGAAAATTTTAAATTAGGTTGTTAAACTCAACAAATCCCTAATTAAGTTATTCACCCAATTTAGAATTTTAAAATATAAGCAAAATGACTTCATTGCACTCTCATAGGCTTCTCTATCCTCTCTCTCCTTTCTTTAGTTATATTGTTGTGTAACTTAGTTTTGTGTATATATATTACCATTAGTATATATAATAAAATAAAATATGATTTATTTAAATTAAAGAAATTCTTGTATTCCAAATGAATTATGAAGAATAATTCAAGTTAAAACTAAAAAGAAAACCATAACCCCAATATTCATTAAATGATTTTTATCTAAATATTTTCAATAAAACAATTTTATTTTTGGAAGAGCTCAACTTAAAATTTTTTTGTTAATAAAAGATAATCAAAATTCATAAATTATAGAATTTTGACTTTTGCGATATATAGTTTGGTTTTTAACGTTGATGAAACTCGTTTTTTTTAATTCCATTAATGAAAATCTTTGATATATATAATATCACAGGAGTCAAACTTTTTATGATCAACAAAGTTTAATTTTCTTCTCATAAAAAAAATTCAAGTAGAAATTAAAATTTTGTATTGTCAATATTCAACTAAAAATCATCTAATTGTAATTGGGGTTTTGCTTTCTTTCTTTTTTTTTTCTTTTAGCTTGCATTATTCTAGAGTATCCTTCCAAACCTCAAAAAAATTCTTTAATTTAATCTTATTATATTTATTTTATTATACATTAATGTTTATATACATATACTTATTAAAAAAAATAAGTTACATAGCACTGAAACCCTTTTAAGAGGAGAGAGAAGACTAGGAGAGGGCAATAAAGTTATTAAGCCCATATTTTAATATCCTAAATTGGGTTGATAACTTAATTAGGCAATCCCATCATATGTCGTTGACAATTGTACTAAACGTGTGAATGTTATTGGGAATGCCTTATGTGGTAACAAAATGGATCATAGTTGGATGAATGTTTTAAGAACTAGTGAAGAATATGAGAAAGGGGTGGAAGAATTTATTGAATTTGCTAAAAAGATGCTCCTGCAAAAAATGGGAAGTATTTTTGTCCTTGTGTCAATTGTTTGAATGAGAGTCGACGGGATGTTGATGTCATAAAGGATCACCTACTTTGTAATGGAATAAATCTGCGATACACAAGGTGGATATGGCATGGTGAGGAAGTAACAGATTGTCCGTCGCATAAGAAGGAAGATGTGGATATCATAAATGAAGATAGAATGGAGAAAATGATTCATGATGTTGAGGTAGAATTCTTTGCGCAGTCGCAGGAGTATGACAGCCTGCAGAGTGATGCAGAGACACCATTGTATTGTAGGAGTAAGTACACGCGGCTAACGGGAACATTACATTTGGTTAACTTAAAGGCAACTTGTGGGTGGACCGATAGTAGTTTCACATTGTTGCTTGAACTATTGTGTGATATGTTTCCAGAAGATAATGTACTTTCAAATCGTATGTATGAGGCCAAGAAAATCCTGTCTACGATGGGTATGGAGTATAAAAAGATACATGCTTGCCCTAATGACTGCGTACTGTACAGAAATGAGTATGGAGGTCTTAGTGAGTGTCCTAAGTGTAAAACTGCACGATACAAAGTGAAAAAAGATGGTGGTTGTGGCAATGTGACAAGTAAAAGGCAACTTTTAAAGGTTATGTGGTATCTTCCAATAATACCACGTTTTAAACGTTTGTTTGCGACTGCAACAAAAGTGAAGAAGTTGAGATGGCACTCTGATGAGAGAATATATGATCGGAAATATCTTCGGCACCCAGCTGACTCTGCACAATGGCAAAAAATAAATGAAATGTTCCCTCAATTTGGCAGCGAGACGACAAACCTTCGGCTTGGGCTTTGTACAGATGACATCAATCCGTATGGAACTCTTACTAGCACACATAGTGCGTGGCCGGTTCTCCTTGTAATATGCAACTTGCCTCCCTGGCTATGTATGAAACGTAAGTATATGATGCTATCTATGATGATTTCTGGACCAAAACAGCCAGGGAACGATATTGATGTCTATTTGGCGCCTTTGATTGAGGACTTGAAGAAGTTGTGGGAAGAAGGCTTAGATGTGTTTGATGCTTATAAGAAGAAGTCTTTCAAGCTACGTGCAATGATTTTCACAACGATAAACGACTTCCCTGCGTACGGAAACTTGTCAGGATATAGCGTGAAGGGTCATAAAGCATGCCCAATATGTGAAGCATACACACACTTCCAGCAACTAAAGCATGGAAGAAAAACTGTCTACCTTGGCCACAGGAGGTTTCTTCTTCGGTTCCACCCGAATCGTAGGCTAAGAAAGCATTTTAACGGCTTACCGGAGCATAGAATGGCTCCAAAGTCATTAACCGGAGAGGAAGTTTACAGTCGAGTGGAACGTATCAATGTCACTTTTGGTAAGAATCAGAGGATTGCGGGTGAGAAGAACATATGGAAGAAGAGATCCATTTTCTTTGATCTTTCATATTGGTGTTCGCTTGTCGTGAGACATAGTATTGATGTGATGCATGTAGAGAAGAATGTTTGTGATAGCCTTATCAATATGCTTTTGCACATACCAGGAAAGACTAAGGATGGGATTAGTGTGAGATTAGACCTTGTGGATATGGGAATAAGAGAACGGTTACATCCACAACTAAGAGATGATGGTAGGAGGGCATACATGGAGCCAGCAGCGCATACACTATCAAAAGCAGAGAAAAGAAGTTTGTGTGGGTGTTTGCATGAAATTAAGGTGCCGCAAGGGTATTCCTTGAATGTGAGAAGATGTGTCTCAATGGACGATTTGAAGTTAGTGGGAATGAAATCCCATGATTATCATGTGTTGATGCAACAACTATTACCGGTAGCTATTAGAGGCATAATGAAAAATGAAGTACGAACCACTGTAACAAGATTGTGCATTTTCTTCAATGCTATCTATAACAAAGTCATTGACACTGAAAAGTTGGATGAACTGGAAAATGAGGGTTACATTATTTTGTCACAACTAGAGATGCATTTTCCTCCTTCATTTTTTGATATAATGGTGCATTTGATAGTTCATTTGGTAAGGGAGGTAAGGCTATGCGGTCCAGTTTACCTGAGGTGGATATACCCTTTCGAGCGATACATGAAGATCTTAAAAGGGTATTCTAAAAATCCTTATTGACTAGAAGCCTCAATAGTAAAAAGATATGTAGTTGAGGAGGCTATGGAGTTTTGCAAAGATTATATGTCAGGGAAGAAGGAACAATCTCGGCATGAAGAGGGGAGAAGTAAGGGAACACGAGGATTGAAAGTGAAGAATGTTCCTCGTGAAGAGGTGTTGCAAGCCCACTTGTATATCCTGAATAATATGGAAGAAGTTCAACCTTACATAGATGAACACATAAAGACTTTGAAGAACAAGAATCCAAGGAAGAATGACATGCAGATTGCTATTGAGCAAAACAAGACATTCATGCAGTAGTTCGAGGAAAAGGTTTTGCACGAGACCGGTATGTCTGAGACAATCGAGTGACTAGCTTGGGGGCCTTCGTTTCAGGTCATTACTTAGACCGGTTATTATATAAATGGCTATTCTTTCTATACGAAAGAGCAAGATGACAGAAGTACTATGCAAAATAGTGGGGTCATGGTAGAAGCTGAAGCTATGCACTTTTCCAGTTCGAGAGACAAAAACCCCATATTAGCGTCTATGGCCTATTATGGAGTTATAGAAGAAATATGGGAGATGACATACAACAAGTTCAAAGTTGCTTTATTCAAATGTAAGTAGGTTAGCAATAATGCTGTGGTAATAGATAAACAATTTGGATTTGTCTCAGTCAATCTTCGAAGAGTTGGCTGTAGAGATGAGCCCTTCATTTTAGCAAGCCAGGCGAAACAAATGTTTTATGTCACCGATCCTGTAAGCAAAAACATGTCCATTGTCCTTAAAAGTAAAAAATAGAAGTATGGTGATCTGACCTTCAACCTTGATGACACACCACCTTTCACAATAACTCCACCTCGAACAAATGAAGTAGAATTGGTAGATGATGACGAATATACTGTAAGAAATGACCATGGTGAAGGACGATCAGAAACAATATAGAGTAAGACCTTAATTTATAAACGAGAACTATGTGTTTTTTCTGTTTTACTTCCCGCTTAGTTTATTTCATTTTTATTGCAATTTATTTATGTTTCTGACGATGCTTTTTGTGTTAACAGGAATATAGACAACTCTAGTGATGACAAGAGGCGTAGAGATGACAAAGCCCTAGCAATGACGAAAGGCCTAGAGATAAACCCGTTGCAAGAAGGAGGGTTAGAGGCTGTACAAAGATGGGAGCATTGGTTGCACGTCATGAACATCAACAGGAGAGGCTGCATATAGACTTCGATGACAATCTGAATCCAGTTGGTCCTAAGGAAGACCATTTCATTAGCTACGTAGGGTTTTTGGGTCAAAACAAAGTATGAATTATCTACGATAATTGGAGATTGGTTCCCCCAAAAATGAAAGACATGATTTAGCAGCAACTTTTGGTATATAAGTTTTGATGCATCTATGGTAATTGTAGCTTTATTCTTATTGTTTCAAATATAATAATCTTATGTTTTACCTTGCAGCAAACATACGATGTCCCAGACACTAGGGAGATGTATAAGCACTGAATGGATGAGGTTCGTGTACGATGGAAAGGTTTTAAGAACAAGCTAACAGCACGGTACATTCGAGGGGCCCTTAGTGGTCAGGATCCATGTGCACATTATTCGTATTTGTCTCCAGAGGACTGGAGGTTGTTTGCAGCATCACGAGCAGATCCTGAGTTTTTGGTAAGATTTCTGTCATCATGATATAGAGCTTTTATTTTTCATATACTTGATATCGTTGATTTATTTTTTGTTGTTTTTCAATTATAGAAATTAAGTGCAGCAAATGCACAGAGGCAATCAGAAAATAAATATCAACATTACGTGTCTTGTGGTGGATATCGGAAGCTTGAGCGGCAAATGATGCAAGAAGAGTTAGAGAAAATGAAGGAAGCAGCGGAATCTGATCCTAGCATTGTTATCCAGCCACCAGCACCTCCTCCACATCACAAAAAATGGAAAGCAGGGAGGATTAAAGCTGGGAAGTACATAAATTCGGCTGTTGCTGAGGTTGCTGCAAGGATTGTAAGTAGTTATACCATAAGTACCTACTTTTTTGTATATCGCGAGTGGTTTTGATACATTTACGATAAACTGTATGCTATAGGATAAACTGGAAGATTAGAGTAGCCAAGGTTCATTCAATCCAAGTAGACGGATGGACATCTTGTCAACGGCTATTGGGAAGGCAGATGACCTTGGTCGTGTTCGAGGAGAGACACGGGGAGTTAGTGCCGCGAGGTATTTTGGACGAGACTCACGTTATTCGTCACAAGCTGGACCTAGTAAGGACCTTATGGCTAAGATTTGAGAGGACCTCGAACGAGAGATCGAGGCCAACCTTCGCGACAAGCTTCGACAAGAGCCGTTGCCAGAGCTTCAACTTGAGATGGTAAAGATGTTTGAAGCGGAAAGGGCAAGGGACGAGCATAGAACTTAGGAATCCCCGACCTTCAATAGCACCAGAGGAAGTTACAACCCTCTGGAGGAACCACTTGGCGACCCTTCTCCCACTCCAGTGTCAGGAGACCCTTCAACCCTCTATTTGGATGATCCACTATTGCGTGTTGTTGCTGATGTTCTCGTTCACACACGTGCTACCACCCACCATTATCAGCAAATTCTGCAGGATTTTCGTAGGGTGAATGTGACGAGTGTTAGAAAGGGGGAAGAAGGTACAGCCATCCCTGTTCCTAATCCAGAGGTTCGCACGTTAGGTCAACCGATAGGATCTTTCATCCTTTGGCCTCACAATCTTATTGGTTCAGACGCAACACCTCCAATGGTAAGAATTACCTTACTATTACTGAAAATCTGTTGGCATTCTAATAACAATTTGTTTTTTGATGTTCTAAAATGATGACGAAGATGCGAGGAAATGGCCCTACTTAGCACGGCTGCAACAGATCTACAAGGGCATTAAACAGATTGACCTGAAGATGCCTCCAGGGATTGTGGGCCTTACATTGGAGTATCCCTACACGATTGACAATACAGATCTCAAGCAATTTATTAGGTTGGAGGAGATAGATGTAGGCTGGGTGAAATTTGCAGTCCGGTAAGTTTTTTTTTTCAATTTTCCTATAGAATTCATTTAGTGGTTTTTTGATTTCATACATTCAATAATTCATTCCTTATTTTAATTCTATTATAGCACCTTCCACGGTCTCTGCACAAACATGGAAAGACGTGATTGGTATGGATTCTTATGTCCTGCGAATACGACAAGGGATACTTGTACTGTGGTGCATAGGACTCACTATGTCGGCTACGCAATGGGAGAGACCAAACTTTGTTGTTATCTAGTACCCATTGTTCAACGGTTCGTATTTTCATTTTGTCAATTTAAGTAGTTTAATAAATAATTGTCTTGTCATCTAACTTCATTTTAATGTATACATGTTGTTAAAGTTATCACTGGAGTTTGTGTGTTATATGTCCCCGCCGCAACATAGTCTATTGGTTTAATCCCTTGAGTAAAAAGCCAGATAAAGATACAAAATCCATCTTCGACATGTAAGTTATTCTATTTGTATTTCATTTACTCTTAAAAAAATGAATTGTTCTAATTTCTGTTCATTTTGATTTTCATGATAGTGCTTGTCAAACATATAGAGTCCTAGGTGGGTCACGCGAGGGTACAGTTGTTAAAAAGCCAAAGTGATTTTATCCGATAGTAAGTAGTTTCGATCCTAGCTAATTGTTTCATTGACGGTCCTTTTAGACATACCTTTATTGATTTTAACAATCAATTACATCCCTTTGATTTAAAGTGCCTTCGGCAACCTGGCAACACTGAATGCGGATATTATGTTATACTTTATATGTATAACATCACTCAAAGTGGAATTACTAGCGATTTTGAAAAGGTAATCGCTTCTTCATTCTCAAATGATAATATTTTTGGTGTTCTAATCGAAATGCTAATTAATTCATTTGCTTGAGATTCATTTCATCAAAGCTTACTTTCTAATTTTTAGATTTTTGATAATGAAGATGCCTACCTACGTGAAGACCTTGATTTGATCAGAGATCTTTTAGATGGGCATCTTCTTCAACATATAGAGCAGTAAACTTTTTATTTTATATAAGTTTGTAGTTGTGTGATGACAACGTTTTGACACTTTCTGGTTGTTATTGTTGATATATATAGTAGTAGGTTGTATGAGTTGTTATTGTATGTATATATAGTAAAGATTGTAGTGCTGGATGTCCTTACCATTTTGTAATGGACAGTGTGGTTTATGAATCCATCTTCTATTCTGTTTCTGCAGTTTGAATTCGTTGGGTAATACAGAATGTAAATTATGATATAAAAAAAACCTAAGATTTAGACATCCCAAATTAAGAATTGGGATGTCTAAAGTCCCACCCTGGGGGGACTTTAGACATCCCAAATGACAATTAGGATGTCTAAAGTCCCACCAGGGGAGACTTTAGACATCCTAAATGACAATTTGGAACGTCTAAAGTTTCACTTTAGACGTCTCTTTTGTTTGGGACGTCTTTTCTTACAACATACTATGCCCCCAACATATACGTCCCCCCGTTTTTGGATGTTAAAGGTGCCAAATTTGGGACGTTATAACCCCTTTTTATAGTAGTGTAGTGGTTACAACAAATAAACCGCTACAAAGTTTATGCCACTTAACGCCACCAAGCCGTACCAATAGTGTATCGTCTTTTGATAGTGGTTACGACGAATTTAACCGCTATAAAATACCAAAGGTTATCTATTTGTAGTAGTTCTATAAACAGAACCACTATAGAACTTCAAAGGTCATCACATTTGTAGCGGTTATGCTTTTATAACCGCTACAGAACTTGAAGGATTGCCACTTTTGTAGCGGTTATAACCGCTACAAAGTTTTGCCGCCCTAGCTTCTTTGTAGTGGTTGATGTAAAAAACCGCTACAAACTCCTCAACTATAAATAGTACCTCGCCTCTCCTTTTTCCTATTTGACCATTTTGTTTTCTGAAGTTTTTCTGAGAGTTTTCCTTCAGATCTGAGCATTCTGACGTCTGTCGAAGAGTTTTCTCTCTATCATTTCTCATTATCACTTGAGGTACAGACAATATTTATTTTATTTTATTTTTATTTTTATTGTAATTTTACATATAGATGTGACTAAATTTGTTTTTTTTTTAATTTTTGTAGTTTGTATGACTAGATTTGACGTAGTTTGCCTTCCCTATAGTTGGAAGTGGTGCTTTATGAGGCATCGGAGGTTTCTCGATGAATGGCACAAGTTTAGATTGCAACGGAATCACTTTAATGGGAAATCAGAAACAAAAGGGTCACCTCAGACTTTATCCGGCACAGACATCTTACAGTAACTTGAGGATGTTGAATTCGAGTTCAGAAAAAGCGACGATGCAACACAAGCAAGGCGAAAGATGGGCAAGACTTCTGTGCCCCAGCAATGGAGGAAGATAAGCATTTTTTCACTATTTCATATTGGAATTCTAATTTACTTCGCCACAGTCTTGATGTTATGCACATTGAAAAAATGTATATGACAAAGTGCTATATACGCTGGTTAACGAACCGGGAAAGTCAAAAGTTCATCTTCAAGCGAGGAAAGATTTACGTGACATGGGAGTTTGTGAAAACGCGTGACCAGATGAGCATGACAAATTTCAACCGGCAAAGTTCACACTCACAAAACCGAACAAGGAAGTCTTCCTTGCAATGTTGAAGAAAATAAAAGTTCCAGATGAGTATTCAAGCAACATTTCACGATGTATTGACATGTAGGCTCGAAAAGTTGCTGGCTTGAAGAGTCATGACTCTCATGTGCTTATGCAACAGTTACTTCCGCTAGCTATAAAGAATGCACTTCCTCCCGATGTGTCAACCGTTTTGGTAGAGCTTTGTTCTTTCTTTCGGAAATTTTGTTCCAAGGTCTTGATCGTTGAGGAGCTTGATCAGCTGCAGTCCAAAATTATTCTTACACTTTGTATTTGGAGATGCTCTTTCCTTCATCCTTTTTCACTATGATGGTTCACTTTACAGTCCACCTTGTTCATGAAACAAAGCTTGCTGGCCCAATTCAATATCAATTGATGTATCCTATTGAGAGGTACTCATTTTATATATGTGCGTCATTAATAGTTCTTATGTTTGTTAATCCCCTTTTTGAGCATTTTGTATCATTTTGCCCTTCTTCACTTTGTAGGTTTCTTGAGAAAATGAAATCTTATGCAAGGAATAAGGCTTGGCCAGAAAGTTCTATAGCTGAAGATTATATAGGGGATGAGGTCATGTATTCCTGTTCAAGGTACTTTGATGACATTGAGATCGCCTTCAACCGACCGCCTCGTGTAGAAAATTGTCCTGAACCGGCGGCAACATCAGGAGAATTTATCCCTCGTGTTGGTAAACCAGTTGGAGGAACTGAAAACTTCAAACTGACGGCAACTAAAAAGTTGCAAGCACATAAACATGTCTTGATTAATTACACTCAAGTTGAACCTTTCATACAGTAAGAATTGTACACTCACATGTTATTCTATATCTTTCGTAACATTTGTCACTTTCATTTAACTATCGCATTCCCATGATTAATTGAAGAGAATTCAGAAGTCATGTTAAGCATCAATTCAGGATCCGTACACAAACATCCTCCGAAGTTGACAAAAAGATCCATAGAGAATTCCCAAGCTGGTTTGCGTGCAGAATACTGAATGACCACAACTCACACTCACCAGATTTTAGAGTTCTCACAATCGGCCCTCTTGATCAAGCAAAAAGGTTTACAACTTATAATGTCAATGGTTTCAAGTTTTGCACGGTTTCACGTGATCAAGGATTGCAAACTCAAAATTCGGGTGTTTATGGCACCTTTGGGACAAGGAGTTATGCGAGCAGCAGTGATGCCAACATGCAGTTCGGAGGCGTCCCTTACTACGGAAAGCTTCTTGATGTCGTGGAACTTAATTACTAAGGTCGTTTCAGCGCCCGAGGACTCACAACTGACGACTTAGGCATCACTTCGATAAATTTCTCGCGGCAAATTCACACTGGTGATTTTCAAGATGATGAGCCGTATATTCTTGCTTCAGAGACACACCAGGTTTATTATGTTGAGGATGAGAGACATAGGGATTGACACATGCTTGTTCATTTAAAGCCTCGATACCTTTACGACATGGGTGATGGTGATAACATCGCCTACAAGAGTGAGCTATTTCAGCCTGCCAATTTCGAAAACTTCTTCCCTGAAAGCGATCACAAATTACCTATAGTTCGGTGCGTTTTTTAAATTCATATCGTTTTAATTAAATTTTTTAAACAAAAAAACACAGCTAACAATTTTTCTATACAATTTTTGCAGGGATGGTGTGGATGATTGATCAAACAAATTATGTTTTTATTTTAAAACAAATTATGTTTTTGTTTTTTTTTAATGTTTTTTTAAAAAAAATTAAAAATATATTAGTAGCAGTTATAGAACCGCTACAAAAAATAAATAACCACTACAAAACTAAAACCGCTACAAACCGAAGACATTAACCGCTACAAGTTCCATGCAGATTCCTATAAATATCCTAACTACATCTCATTTCAAACACTCCCCCATTTCTTTCCACCTTACCTCTCTTTCATCTTATCTCATTTTCACTTTTTTTTTCTATGAGCCGAGGAACTTAATAAGGTGATCAAATGGTAATAAATTTTTACTTTATTTATTTCTATATTTTCTTCTTTTGCATAATATTTATTCTCACTATTTTTTTTCAGATATTTATTTACATAATTATAATCACATTCTAGCGGACAACATAATAGTTCCTTATTACGTACGTATCCCCAATAATATTCTCAATACAATTTTCAAACTTATCTAATTTAATTAAATCATTCCTATAAAATTATAAATGACCTAAACTCATGAATAATAAGCTAATTAAATTACCTAACTATTAAAATAATAAACTATTTAATTTAATATTAACAAAATGAATACAGATAATTGTATATATATTTTTTAATTATTTCTTGAAATTTGTAGCGGTTTTATAACCACTACAAATATATTTTTTAAAAATCAGACTAAATTTTTTATGCAAAATTTGAATTTAATTGAAATTAGTAGTGGCTCTGTAACCGCTACTAGTAATTCCCACCTTTTTTTAAATTTACGTTTGTAGCGGTTAAATAACCGCTACTAATAATCCCCGCGCCTTTTTAAATTCAAGTTTGTAGCGGTTCTATAACCGCGACAAATATCAAAATAAATTTTCATTTTCAATTTCCGCTATTTAATATGCATTGTTTGCAATTTAACCGCTACAAATTATAAAGAAAATGTTCCTTTGATTGCAAATGTTGTAGTGGTGCTAATTAACCGCTACTAATGTACTAGCGATTTTTTTTTTTAGTAGCGGTTATAAATAATCGCTATAATACACTTGCAACATTGATTTAGTAGCGGTTTTTTGAACCGCTACTAATTATGTTTGTAGCAGTTAAAACCGTCACAAATACATACTTTTAACCACTATTAAATCTTCTTTTACCAAAAAAAAAAAAACTACTAAATCACAATTTTTTTTACAGTGAATGATACACTCCGTTGTTTTACAGTAAAGCTTCTCCTAATCTGATCAACATGTTATTGCAATCAAATTATAGAGGTGTGTGAGTGGGTCACCTTCAATTTAGTGCAGGCTGGAATATTGTTAGTGAAGTGTAATGATTGTTTTATTTTTAAGCGGTACCACCTAACACTATTAACCCCGAGATCTGAAGCTTAACCCAAGGGAGCAAGTTTAATTTTGTTGAGTTCGTCACTGAGCTGCCGGGTAGTCATCAAATTCAAGGGGACTACTGCATTGAAATTAGTCTATAACTCTATATAGTGTTATGTGGAGTTGGGACCTTGGTGTTATTATAAGGATATCTCATGTTGTTTTTGCATATTAAAATTGTATAGTTTATTATTTCATCTTATACATTGTACTTAGTTAAGGGTGAAAATAGGTTAGGCTAAATTAGGCTTTATCTAAATAGGTTTGGGCCTATAATAAAAATTTAAAGTCTGTGCCTGTATGTAGGTTTTTTATTAAACCTGAGCCTAAAGCCTATTTAAAGGCCTACTTACAACCCTTTAAAGCTTTTGCCTCCACATTTATATATAACCCTTCAAGTCTATGTACAATCCTACATTATGTCATAAAAACTTTACATCCATTCTCGTCGTATAAGGGCTTGGTAAGGAAAAAAAAGAATCCCTAATGATAATAGTTATCCGAGCAAGTAGAAATAAGAAAAACTAATCATCTATTGACTAATGAGATATTTTCTGAAATCGACCAAGTATAACAAGTAACAGGTAAAACTGCATTTTACCTTTTACTTTTCCCATGTAAACAAAGACAAACTTCTCCTACTAAGATTATGATATATCATTTTACACTAAAATAAACCCAAAGCAATTATTGCCTTTTAGTGGACAACACAAATCAAATGAGAGTGAGTGAGTTATCATTGTCATCTCAAACAATCTAAAGAAAGAGAAGTAGGGGTGAATGATTGATATAAATGTAAGATTCGAGTCCGTGTGAATAACAATGGGATGTATAGCGTAGAATTAAGGTTGAGTTGATAAATTTATAAATAATTTATAAAATTATTTAGATGATATTCTTTATACTTATATAACGGCATAAATTAAAAAAATTAAATAGGTCAGACTTGTAGGCTAGGCCTTGTGAAAATAGAATTGATCTATTTATCTAAATTAAATAGGCATGGCAATAAACCTAAACCTGACATATTTATTAAATATACTAGGTTCGGTTTTATGTAGGTTAAGTCGTAAACCTCTATTATAAGCCTGATCTATTTCCATCCTTATAGCTAGTATTACAATTTTTTTTCCCCAGAAGTCTGTATTGCAAGGTGACACTATAATTAGTCTAAATAGTGTCAATTTGAGGCACATTAGTGATATGATTTATGATTTCATTTATATAGAGTGGCTTAGTTGTATAGGATGTGGAATCCTCACCTAAAGATCATGTTTGGTTCGCAGCATTGAGGGAGGACTGGGATAGGGATAGAGAGGGAGTCATTTTACGATGTTTGGTACATGGTATTAAGAAAGCATTGGGATTGGACAATGCCACATAGGTGGGATTGCACAAACCTAGTGGATCCGGTTTCAGTCCTTTTTCCTCACAGAACCTTCTAATGGAGATATCAACAATCCAAATTTAATATATTATAAAATTATTATTATTATATTAATATATTAAAAATATTATTATAAAAATATATTAAATATAGACCGTTGAGATTTTCATCCAATAGACCTAGAAGGAAAAGAACGATCCTTTTTCTTTCAGAAAAAGGACCGGCTTCCCAAACCTACCTCTCCCCCTTATCTCCCCTTGACATGGAGTTGTCAATCCTAGGATTGGAAAATTTGAGGACAACTTTATCCTTGGATACAATAACTTTTGGACACCTTTACCCCTCTCAATTTTGCTTAGTTTAAGTTTATCTTGGACTGTAATCAATTCGCTCTCACTCTGGCTCATCATTGCCAAAAGTTGTAATGAATTCTGTAATTGACTTATTAGTACCTGTTTGTTTTAGTTTTTTAAAAGTGCTTTTACGATGTTTAAGGTAAGTATGTAAGAGAAATTTTATCTTGATTTACAGAAAAATACTTAAAAAAACACTTTTTTATACTTCCCAAACAGAAATTCACCCTCTTCACTTCGACTGTAAAAGTAATTTGTTATATTTAAACAAATGAAATGATAAGGCAATGTAATGTCAAATCCTATGACCGACAATCTTGTTTAATTTTGTTTCCCTATTGAGACAAGAATTTCAATTTATTTATCTTCTCGTAGTGGAGTATTTTTTTGTGTGAATGGATGATTATCATGGTTTTATTGCCCTTGACGCGATCTTTTGTCCTCATGTAATCATCGCAGGTCGGAGATAGTGGGACCATAGATGGGTGAAAGTGAAGGTCGTCTCTGGTGTGGCCGTAGATGGGCGAAGGTGAAGGTTGGAGACGGTGGGGCCGTACGTAGGTGAAGTTTGGGACTTAGGGCAGGGGTATTAGAGTCTTTTCCTAATTAATAGCTGAAGCTGATCATAAAATAAAATTATCGAAATCGTTCCATCCAAATGCCAATGATATTTTAAACGTCACTCCCACTCCTACCCTCAGTGTGTGTTTGAATATAAGTAAAAAATTGCTTTTGAATTCACAACCTTGGTTTTAAGAAATAATACCCAAACACTGAAATTGTATGAAGAAGCTATTTTATCCCCCATGGTTTAAAACCATGGTTTTGGAAGAGCCAATTTTTTTTTTGCAAATTCAGCTAGTGATGTCCAAATGATCCCAACTTTTTCTTTTCTCGTTTGCTTTTTTCTCTTTCCATGTGGGCTCCGTGGGATTCTGCCAGAGATATTGGTGGTCTGCAGTAAATTAGGATAAACCAACAAAGCAAAATAAAATAAAAAAATTGGATGCCAAAGAGAAAAAAAATGGACAAAAACGGGTTTTAATAATCAGCAAGCAACCAAAAATATGTCATGGTTTCTCGTAGGTGATAGGGACTTGAGAGCTTGGGGTCTGGTAGGCAAACTTTGGTTCCATCTATTTTTTTTTTTGGTTATATAATTGCCTAATATTATAATTTTAATTTTCTAAATAAATTTATTTTATTTTTAATATTTATAATGAAATTTAATGTTAAATAATACATAAAATATAATCTTATCCTTTTCTATGTAATTATCACAAAAGTTAATGTCATTTTTAGTAATTTAACCATGAAAAAAAAAGCTATTTTGATCATAATATCGAAACACTATCATTTTATCAAAATCACTTTTTTCCCATAATCTATTCTCTAAAATCACTTTTATCACTTTTTTTTTTTTCAGAAACTATTCTCTAAAAACTAATCCAAAAACACCCTCAATTACAATCTCAATCCCTCAAATTCAGAGCAGGTTAACTTGGGCCTCTCTTTATCATCATTCAAGGATGATTTGGTCATGCTGTTAGGGTTTGTGGTATCTCTTTGGATTATTAATAGCACTTTATTCTCTTTTCTTTTGTTTCCTAACAAGTTTATCTAAATTGATGTGAATAAAGTGAAGCAAAAGCTACAGCACAGAAAGTTGTGTCAAAATTCAATTCCATTGTTATTCAACCTCAGTTTTACATTATCCCATTAGGTAATAAGGATGATATATGGCAATTTGAATTAGGAAGCAGAAAATATATATTGTCTGGGTGAGATCGACTTAGTTCCAAAAAGCGCAATACCTGGGGTTAGTTAATTACAAATCAATGAACAATAAGATCTCAATTAATTATAGGCAGGAGTGTTTGCTTTTGCCCTATCCTATTCATTTTGAAACAAGACGGGAACATCCCAAGAAAATTCAGGATGGGTAAAATCGGGATAGGATAAAATTACTATTAGGACGTGGGATGAACTTTGTCCAGTCTCGGCATATTTATACTTTTTTAAAAATATATCTAATTTATTAAATTATTACTTTGTTTCATATTTCATTATTTTGTGATAACCCCTTTATTTAGATCAAGCTTTATTTTTTTTATTTATGATCATCGCTCTTATCAGGTTCAAGTTTTAATAATTTTTTTATTTTTGATTATGCTTTCGCTGTAAAAATGATAAAAGAGGATGATTACATATTTATATTATATATTTTCAATAATCGAAATCCAACGTCTAACCCATATCCATAGTTTTAGTTTTTACAGATCAAGAAAAGAGGGAAAAAGCCATCGCTAGGTCTTGGTCCTCTTTAAAGAAATATATGGTACGTCTTAGTCCTATGTCCAAACAAGACTAGGACCAAGATGGGACATGTGACAAAAATGTCATCCCATGTCCTTTTTTGGAACCGGATGTAGGATAGGCCTATCATGGTCTTATTCCGTCCCGTGAACACCTATAACAGGAACCAACACTAAGCCAAGGAAGCACTTATATCTTTGATTTATATTGAGCAACATCAAAATTTCATAGAAAGTAAACCTCAGATGACCACAAGTAGTGTTTGATATCATTGAAGCAGTCATAGGTTGATGAGATCTTTGAAGCCCTGTGTCGCTTTCTCCCAAGTTTTACTTGTTTGTGGTGTAATGATATGTTGATTGGGTTTTTGTGCTAAATGGATTGCCTCTTCCTCATCTTTATCCTCTTGAATGGCTCTAATTTGTGACTTCAACTTCAATTCTTCAATGAAGGTATGATATTCTGAGTCATATATAGGATAGACTCCACACTCTTGAATCCCAATATCCCTCTTCTTCTCCCAAGTATTTCCACTTTGAGCAAAGAACTCAAACAATATCTTCATATTATTGCTTTCATCAGCTTCTATGCCTTCACTTGTTTTCATACAACATCGTTCATCATACCATATACACACATGATCACACATGAATTCACAAGTATTTATGCTAGTCCAAGCACCCATATTCATGTCCCTTACACCATTTATTTCCAAGTAGCAATCACATCCAACGAAGTTCTTGTCATTCGATGGAAACCTAGAAACAACCGCACAAAAGATGAAACCCACAAACACGGAAGGCAGAGCAGAAGATAAGTCCATAGTTACTGAAGATTCCCTTGTTCTGTTCATGAACCAGTCTGGAACATTGCTTCCCGGGTAAATAACATCAATTGGACCACCTAGGAAGATGTTACTTTTTCCTAGAGTTGATAAATGTTCATATGCCAATCTCTTCATGTTGACATGAGAATGCATTGCTATATCTGTGAGTGAATGTCCATCCAAGTTTACACAATTCTGGAATCTAGAAGCAGTTCTTATTTGTTCTCCCAGTTGATCAGAAGCCATGGAAAAAATCATCATCACTTTCTTCAGGGAAGTGCAATTAGTGGCATGTAGTTCTTTAATGGATGGTGGAAGCTCAGGCAAAGAGTGAAGCCTCCTACAATTACTCAAGTTAAGCTTTTCAAGTTGTTGGAGATGCTTGATACTTGAAGGCAACTTCACAATATCAGATTCATGTAGTGATAGCTGCTTCAACGAGGATAAGAATCTAATATTGTCTGGAAGTTCAAATAAATTACGACAATTTTGCAGCAACAATGTTTCTAGGAGCAAAGAGCCTTCAAGAAGGAAGTGTAGATTCGATGCATCAAGCTGCGTGCAACCGATGATTCGAAGTTCTCTAAGAGAATTGAGGTTAGAGCACTGGTTTGGAAGATTCTCAAGATTTTGACAGCGATCTAAGTATAATGTTTCTAGTTTGTTTAGAAGCCTCATGGACCAAGGCAATTCATTGATGGATGTGCCTGTCAAACTTAAGTTCTTCATATTCTCTGACGTCACTGAGAATAGCTTGAGCTTTGAGCATTCACTAAGAGAAAGATTACTAAGGGATCTTAAATGGACGTCACCTCTAAGGATGGTAAGTGATTTGCAGTATGATAGGTTCAATTTCACAAGCTTGTGGATGGTTAATATTGAAGGATGAACCTTACGCAAGCTCTTGCAGTTGGAGAGTTCTACTTCTTCAAGGTTTTTTGCCATGGAAAAATCTGTAAGTTCCAACAGATGCTTGGAGTTACTGAGGTCAATTTTCTTTAAATTCACAAGATCCTGCACCATTTATACGAGATAATTATTGCGTGAGCTTTTATTTTCACAAGAGACAAAAAGCGATCTATGATACAGGCTCTAGTACTTGATATATATTAGATCTCATTCACAGTGTATTACGAATAAGATCTTATGTAAATGTTTAGAGGTAGTAGTATAGATTGATACGTACCGGAACTCCATCCCAAAGCTTTTCCACACGACTCCAAGTCATTTTAAGTTCAACAAGACTTTTAGGACAGAATGAGGACGGTAAGGATTTTAAAGGATAACAAACCCACTCAAAAAATCTAAGCTCATTTGGCAAAGAATCAAGTCCTTGAGGAAGGTGGAGGATTTGTTCATGAAAATCATATTGGGAAAACTTCAGGAGCTTTAGCTCTGTCATCTTAGAAAAGACTTGAGGAGTTAAACAGAGCCCTTCAATTTTTGCCACATTTAGACTAATGCTTTGAATGGTTTTAGTGCCCTGCAAAACAAGAGTAGCAAGTAAAGGGAATAAAACCAAAAAGAAAAAAAAAATCCGATGAATATAATTATATGCAGGTATGATTCTCACCATGTTATGTTCTAATACTTGAGAAATATCATTAGCATCCCATAATCGGCTACGTTTTCCAGGATTGTCGATGGATTCTTCACGAACAATTTCCCAACCCATTTCTTGTATTAAATCATGCATCAATATTACTGATTTCCTAGAGTTTGATACTTCAGTTATAAGGGCTTTGTCTCGAAGGACCCTTAACCCAATAATGGATGAGAAACCACAAGAATTCAGCAAAACAATGATTTGTTGTGACTCATATCCTTTGAGAAAACAGGCAATATATAAGAAAATGTTCTTCTCTTCTCTATCAAGATCATCATAACTCAGTCTCATCACATCTTGAATTTTTGCATATGGCATTTTTTTGAGCTTCTCAAGTTGGCTTTCCCATTCTTCCCTGCTTTTCCCAAGAAGGAAGGAACCTAAAACTTTTAGAGCTAAAGGAATGCCTTTAGCATAACTAATCACCTTTCTTGATAATACAATCCACTCCAAGTCCACATCATTATTCTCAAAGGCATTCAACATAAAAAGTTGAAAAGCATCGTCAAAAATCAAAGGCTTAGCCTCATATATTTCATCAACATTTTTACCAAGCACTTGCTTATCTCTAGTTGTTATAATGATTCTACTACCAAGTCCAAAGCAATTAAGTGTTCCCGCTAAATTTTCTAGTTGATCTGAATCACTAATATCATCAAGAACAACAAGAACCCTTTTTCGGAGAAGCCTTCTCTTCACATGAGGGGGTATTCCATTTGGTGTACCAATGTGTAAATCATTTTCATTGAGTAGTATAGAAAACATTCTATTCTTCAAATGAATAATTCCATGATTCTTTGATTCTTCTCTCACATTGGCTAAAAAACAGTGTCCTTCAAATTCAGAACAAAATCGATTAAACACTACAGCAGCAATGGTTGTCTTACCAATACCGCCCATGCCCCAAATTCCAATGACACGAACATCTTTTGATCTTTGGTCCATTAGTGATTCTAAATCTGCAATTCTTTCATCAATTCCAACAAGGTTTCTGAAGTCACTTTTGTACATAAGATTCAACCTTGTTGACAAAGTTTTGGCAATCTTTTCTATAAACTCAGCCTCATCCCTATACTCACAGGAAAATAAAAAAAGATTATGAAATTTCAACCTAATCAAGAAAATTATGGTGGAGGAAAATACAACTTACTCATAATTTGATGAATAATGAAACCCGGATAAGTTAGCAGCTTTATTCAAAGCTAATCTCCAAATTGGCACCTTATCCTTATAATATTCATCATGTTTGGCTAAAGCATCTCCATAAGACCCTTTTTGATGCCTCACAAGTGAGGGATCTGTGTTATAGAAAACAGGAATTACAATCTGTTTCTGGTTCTCCATACACTCAATAATCTGCACCAACTCTTCTAAGCACAGCCTTGAAGAAGCATAATCCTTTGAAAATATGAGGAGCGAAATAAGTGATTCTTTGATGGCTCTTATGAGTGCCTGTGATATTTTATCTCCTCTTTCGAGTCTGTCATCCGCATAAGCTTCAATTTGTTTCCGCCGCAATTCCTTTCTCAAATGGCTGAGAAAACCATGGCGTGTGTCTGTGCCTCTGAAGCTGATAAAGACTTCATGCTTTATAGCAGAAAACTGAGAAGAAAGTGCCATGAGAAAGAACAAGAAACACTGAAGTGTTGGAGTAGCAAAAGAAGAAGAGATGGGTTTGAAGAGAAGAAAAGAATGGTTAAGGAAAATATGATAAGACTGATTCCCATAAGGTGGTCCTACCAAGTTGAAATCTGCTTGTGCCTGTCTCACAATTCAGAGTTCAGCACATTCATTTGTTGAGTTGGTTTTGGGGTCATTTATCTTTACAAATAGTTACAGCTCAGCAGGTAAATCCTGCTATAGAAATAAATTAACAGAGGAATCTTAATCATTTCTTACTGAATGGAAAAGATTTTTAAGAAGCAATAAAGTGATAAGGCCCTGAGAGCCATCACCATGTGTAGTCAGCATCAGCCGTTTGGACTTGGGTAAATGAAAAAGGATTTGTGCGAAGCACATCCCAAAAGAACCATCAGAAAAAGAAATAAAGATAAGCTCCAAAAAATTTAATTTAATATTAACAGATTAATTTTTAAAATTTTTTACTGTAGAGTGAGTTTTTTAATAAAAAAGGAAAAAAAAATTATCAGTGGTTATTGGAGGTTAACAACAATTGTTGAGTTGCAGGACAAGTTAACACCCGTTGTATTATAGGGCTTATAAAGTGCAATGCTCGGTATGTCTTAGCTTGATTTTAGCTAGAAAATTAATGCTATAAAAACTGAGTCTTATATTAAGAATCAGAAATAACATCTAGTTATAGATAAAAAATTTTTCTATTTAGAATATTTAACAGAAGGTAATTTTTCTGTCAAATGCTCATTTTTAATGAGAGTTAGCGTGTGTTCGGCATAACAAAAAAAAAGTGATTATAGGGTCAAACCATGGTTTCAGGGTAGTACCAGCCGAACATCCCATTAAATCAAATAATTCCGTTTTTCATTCAATCCCGTTTTTCATCCAAAAAAATCCCGTTTCTCATAAGCTATTTCTACACACTTCAATCTGATTTTTTTCCTATGTGGACCCCACTGCTTCTTTCTTATTGGCTCTTTTTCTCTATGGGTCCCACGCGCACAGACACTGTCTACTTTTCTTGCTTATGTGGGCCCCACTGCCTCTTTGTTATTGGCTCTTTTTCATGTGGGTCCCACAGACACTCTCTCTCTCTCTCTTTTTTCCATTTCACGGTTTTTCTCTCATTCTCGTTGGTCACTTTTTTTTTTTTAAAGATTTTAAAATTTTAATACTCTCACTTATATTTAATATAAGATTTATTTATCTAATTTAATTATATTATAAAAAATAATTAAATTAATTAACATTACATAAAGACAAATTTATTTCATTTTTGATATTAATTATGAAATTTTATGTTAAATAATGGATTAAGATGCATCATTTTTAATATTGTTAGGGGTTTTCTTCTTTTATAATTTAATGTCAATAGGTAAAATTTAACTATTTTGTTAAATTTACATATTTTTTAATTTTTCATTATTATTTTCCATCTTTCAAAATTTATTTGCACTAGACATCCCTCGGAAAAAACTTGGCTGTTAAATTTATACCTTAACCCTTAAATAATACATAAAATATAATTTTATTCTTTATATATAATTATCACAAAAGTTAATTTTATTCAATATGTACCTTTGATCTAATTTTATAATTTACTACATAATTGACTAATGTTATAATTTTATAATTTTTGCATCTATTTTTTTATATTACATAATTGAAAAATGTTATAATTTAAAAATTTTTGGACAAATTTATTTCATTTATTGTAATTATTATGCAATTTAATGTCAAATAATACTTAAAATATAATCCTATCCTTTATATGTAATTATCATAAAACTTAATGTCCTTTTTAGTCATTTGACCATGGAAAAAGCTATTCTGATAAAATCATCCAAACACTCTCATTTTATTAAAATCACTTTTTCCCATAATCTATTTTCCTATAATCTATTCTCCAAAAGCTATTCTCTCCAGAATCTATTCTCCAAAAGCTAATAAGAACACACCTTTAAAGCTTCAATAGAAGCAATTCCTATATTGAGCTTTCTCAAAGCATATTTTGATGAAACAAGTTTGCCTTAAATTCGCGTCTGTGTTCTGGCTCTCCTCTTCACCCCATGAATTAGGAGGGGGAGACTGAAAAATTTTTAGGTTTTAAAATATATATATATATATATATATATATATATATAAAAGTTCTAAATAAGAGACTGATTTATAAATAAATTTGGTAAATATGGTAAAATATTCTCTATTTTTTTGAAATAGGATTGTAATTAGCTCTGCATTTAAAATAACACATACAGCTCTTGTCTTTTATTTACATTGACCAAGGACAATGACTATTGACTAGTAGTAGCCAGCATCAACTCAACGGTCTGTCAAAAAAAAATTACCTTTCCTTTAAATTTTTTTTGTTAGAATAGTAATATTTTAATACTCACAAGTCATTTGAAAAAAAAATTAAGTGAAGGTCTTAAAATACTGATATTTTAATATTTATAAGTCAGTTTCATAAGTTTACAAATCAATTTGTACAATTTTTACATTGAAGATGGGGAGAATTACTATGAGGTCTTGAGACAAAAATTTAATTACACTGGTGGAAAAATCACTTTTAAGACCGGTTAAAAAAGACATTTTAGACCGGTTCTGGATCCGGTCTTGATACAGCTGCTCTTAAAAATCTGCTACATTTTAGACCGGTTATTTATAAAATCGGTTTAGGAATAAATATTTTTAGACAGGTTATTAGAGAAACCAGTCCAAAATGTTGTAATTTTAAGACCGGCTTTTTACAAAACCGGTCTTAAAGTAATAGTTTTAAGACCGTTTTTTTAGGAAACTGGTCTTAAAAGTAATAGTTTTAAGACTGGTTTTTTATGAAACCGGTCTTAAAATTATTACTTTAAGATCAGTTCTCTCCAAAACCGGTCTTAAATGTACTTTTAAGATCGGTTTTCAAGAGAACCGGTCTTAAAAATAGTTTTTTTAAAATATTTGTTTAAAATATTTACCTAGCAAGCCATTTCTCCTGTTAAAACATTTCACTCAATAAGTAGCAGCCATTTCAACGACATTCAAATAAATTCTTCTCTTACAGATTATAACTAAAATCTTATACACATGTGAAAGACTCAAAACTCATTGGAATAAATTAAAACTCAACTCCCTTGTGCTTAAACAGTGCTGGCCAAAACAAAAACAAGGAAAACAACTATGAATAAACTCACAATCATATCCTTCATTTTCCTGTGATGACAACAAAAAAAATAGTTTTATATATACACCAATAACAATATACATAATTCAAATATAGTTCATGATAATTATTTTAGCTAACTAACTTTCAATGTAGGTTTATAAAGGGATTTCCTCTCATATCCATTCATAATGATCGTTTCTTGTGCCATGTTCATTGTCTGCTTCATCTTCTTCGTTCAATTCTGGTAGACCCTTAGAAAAAGGAGTCTCAAGAAGATCATTCATTGAATGACTTTCCTGATTAATATTAATGACCCTTTTTCCTTGGAGAGCTACAGACCACATTTTATTTGCCTGATCAGTAATATAGAACACTTGTTTTGCTTGATATGCCATAATAAAAGGTTCATCTCCAAAACTTCTCCTAATCAAATCAACCAATGTAAATCCCAACTGATCAATCATCACATTATTGTTGACATCAACCCACTTGCATTTGAAAATGGGAAGTTTAACTTTAACATAATTAACCACTCAAATCTCTTCAATAACCCCATAATAAGGTATTGTTGTCAATCTAGGATTCTTATCTTTCGAATTAGAGAAGTGTATAGATTCAGCCACTAACATAACCCCACTGTTCTGGACGGTGCTCCTAACATCAAGGGATTTCATGTAAAATGTATAATCATTGATCATAAATGAAGTCCAACTTATGATATTAGCTTCAGGACCACGAGCTAACCATTTAATTGTATCAGAAACACATTCTTCGCTGTCAACCTTTTGTTTGAACCAATGTGCAAAAGTTTTGTTATGCTCCCTAATTAACTTTTGTTCAGTCATTCAACTATTTCCTTTCTATACAATTTCTTTATGAGCATTAATGTAATCTTGAACTTCATCAACATTATTAAAGATATATAAGTGGACTTGTTGCAATTCATCAGGATTCACACTTTTTACTGAAGCCCCGTGTCTACCGCCTTCTTCATCATGACGTTCAGGAAGTTCAATGTGTCCTACATTTGACAAGTAATCTTGACAAAACTCTATAGCTTCTTCAGAAACATATTTCTGAACAATAGATACTTCAAACTGGTTAGGGTTCTTCACATACCCTTTTAGGATTTTCATAGTTCTTTCAATTGGGTACATCCATCGTAAATAGATAGGGCCACACAACTTGATCTCCTTGACTAGATGAACAATTAGATGTACCATGATGTCAAAAAAAGAAGGAAGAAAAAGCTTCTCAAGCTGGCATAAGATCAAATATCCTTCATTTAAAAGAGGCAAGCTTCACCCAAGAGGGGGGTAAATTGGGTGATGTTATAAATTTTTCGCTTGATGTGGTGATATGAAAAATAGAGTAAAGTTGAGAGGATTAGAACACGGAGAGTTATACTGGTTCGGCCTAATATACCCACTTGCTTATGTATACAAGACTTATGAGCAGCTACGTTCTCTCCTGCTTACACCACTGTAAGTCTTACGAGTAGCAACGTTCTCTTCTGCTTGTATCTTATAAGTCTTATGAGTGGAAGGTTTAACAAGGAATTCTCTCAACTGCTTCTCTCGTAAGGAAATCTACCCTCTCAAGGTCCCAATACCTTGAGATCAAATGAAAATAAAATTTGAATTGTATGAAGACTCTCTTACAGAGTAAATAAATGAACACTGAAGATCAATGTGTATACAGAGAAAATTATGAATATCAAAGACTCGTGTATATGCTTGTGAGTTCTTGTACTTCGTTAATCTTGACGATCTCTGAATCTCTGTATTTATAGATGTTCAGTTTTTGCCTGTTTCAGTAATGATCGTTGAGGAGCGGGGCTTGCAACTGTGGAATGACATGAGCAGATTTGAATATTCTGAATGCGGTAGGTACGTGCGTGCTTGTAATGATGTTGTCTGCCGTTGTTTGACTTTCTTTGTGTCAGTTTATTTCAAACGTTCATCCTCCTGTATCACACTTATAATACATTCAAAATGATGTTAAATAATGATAATAAGTAATAATGAGATAAATAAATAACATTAAACCATATTCGGATTGAACGTTGTGAGACTTGGTGTATTTGGTGATCTGGCAGAGCATCACTCGAGCATGGATGGGCTCACTCGAGTGATATCGCAATTTTACTCCTTGATCTTCAGTTTTAAGTCTGTGCTCGCATAGGATTTCAGAGAGACAAAATTCTCACTCGCGAGTGATGTGGGGCCTTACTCGAGCACAACTCCTTCTGCTCAAGTGGCCTTGCATTTTGCACTGGGAGTTTCTTCTCTGGACGGCACTCGTATATCATTTTAGCAAGAGTGAGATTTTGCACTCGTAGGTGATGTAGGCCCTCACTCGAGCACACATACTCCTGCTCGAGTGAGAAGAATATTCTCAAGTAATATACCCTTAATATCAAAACTTGCATCAGAATTTGAGAGGGATAAATTTTTCACTCGCAAGTGCTGATGTGTCACTCAAGCATATGGAGCTATGCTCGAGCATACTTGTGCTTCTCTGATCTTCATGACTTTCGGCCAAGCACTCGCATACCTTCACTCGCTAGTGCTCGAGTACAGGACACTCATGCTCGAGCATTGATTTCTCTACTCGAGTGCATTAAGGGAGAATGACAAAACTTGCTCTCGGCCAAGCACTCGCAGACTCTCACTCGCATGTGCTCGAGTGAGAAAGGCTCCTCTGCTTGAGTGCTGTCTCCAGTGCTCGAGTGAATCAGTAAAAATGATAGTAGTATGCTTCTCAGGCAAACACTTTCTGGCTATCACTCGCACCTGCTCGAGCACAGAAGGGTTCCATGCTTGAGTGCTAGACTCATGCTCGAGCACACCAGTTCATTTTGACAGCAGACACCATAGAACATTGTTGTATGCATTTGGTAACTTTGTAAACATTTCTTAAACTTATAAAAATATGATTTGTACACAATTGACTTTTGTTTTCATCAAAACTTGGGATCTAACATTCTCCCCCTTTTTGATGATGACAAAACCTTTGTGATGGAAGTTAAGAAAAATTGATTAAGATGGAAAAATTTTTGAAGTACAATATCAATGTTTCCAAATGCATATCAAGTTTTAGGTTCAAGTTCATGTTTCCCTGCAATACTTCCTCTGGACACTTAACAACCAAGATAAGCATAGTATAAATCAAATTCTTAAACAGAAAAACTTAAATCATAGAAATAGTTCATTAACAATAAACTTGATTAATAAACTTGATAACATAATAACAGAAAGATCATGAACTACCCATAAACCCCGTATACAACCATGATAACATCAAAACCTACCCCATACAGAAACACTACCCAAACACCCAATACATCCGATGATAGCTCAGCTCAGAAAACCATCACACATCCTTCTCCCCCATTTTGTCAACATCAGAAGGGGGCTGAGGAAAAGTGATATCAGATGGGATAAAGGGTACCATGGCAGTGGAAGGGTCAATAGGTACAATAGGTGGAGATGATGGCTGTGGTATAGAGGTTGAGGGAGGTAGTGAAGGCGACCGATCATAGGTGATATCAACATTAGAATATGGATCGGTGAAGAGAACATGTGTCTGTGGATGAGGAGGTGAGGTATGAGTGGTCTCAGGAGGCACTTCTGAAGATGCAGTTGGGAAATGAGAGCATAAGAAGGTCTCCATATCAGTTATCCTCTGTGACATCTCATCCTGAGTCTTGAACATCAAGTCAAAGTTGATATTGGCCTTGTCTACCAACTTGATGACCTGTGACTCCATCTTTTCTACAAGCTTCTCACACTCAGTCACTAATTCCTTCTTCAGACTGGATACTGCTTGATTGATTGCCTCAGTCAAATGGTTGGAAAGAGAAGCGTTAAGGAAAGAAGGAGAAGGAATAGGACCTTGAGCGGATGATTGGGCCTCATCACCTCTTGATGGAGTGGCTTCCCTCTGAGATGTGGCTTTGGTTTGACTCACCGAAAGATTGATACCCATATGAGTTAACTGAGTCTTACCAAACCTCAAAATAAGCACCCTCTCAGTTCCTTCCAAATATCATACCTTGTTTTTCATTAGGATGAAGGATACAAGCTGAGGGTATGGTATGGTTGCGGATTTTGATGAAGAAAATCGAAATCTTCTCATCTCATTGAAGATAATCTCCCCCACATTCCTTTGTTGCCCGGCTAGGAAAGAGGCCAACATATAATAGTCCTTTTGAGCAAAATGGATAAAGTTTTTAGACTTATTGACTATGCTCCGGGAATATATATAGTGAAGGATTCTGTGAGAGTCAGGCATATCAATAGGTTTAAAATTGAGAGGACCTATTGGGTCTTTTGGTCTCAAAATATGGAAGACTTCATTAGCAGAGAAAGAAGGTGGATCAGGGGGAGGTGCAACATATCCAAGTAAGTCATTTATGATCTTAGCAGATATCATAATGAATTTGCCTATAACAATAGTAGACACTGCTTCCTCAATCAATTCACCAAACCTAGACATAAATGTTATGGGTCTTCATGTTGCAATAAAAGGTTTTCACGACAGTGGGTGAATATGGCATATGGATATTTAGCCAGGGAGCATAGTATTAAAGATAAGGATATAAATCCAAATGGCAATTCTTCTTCAAATAATCTAAATCCACATACACAACTGGACAGAAATGCCTATGAATAAACTCATCATCAAATACCTTCTGAGATAATGCCTTTAGTTCCTCAACAATGAATCCCTCAGGAGGACTGGTAATGTGATCATCCACTGGTGCTTGTGAGGCAGAAGGTTCTCCTAAAGCAGTGGCACTGGATTGCCCAACATGTTGTGAACTTGAAACACCGGCTTGAGAAGCAATCTTTCCAACTATCTTATCAAGTTTGGATTTCTCCATTGCTTCCCGGAGTTGTCTGTTGAATGAATCATCAGAGGAAGAGGATGATTGCTCGGTTTCCTTTTTCTTCCCTCTTCCTTGAACCTCTTTGGATTGAGACCGGGTAACTATAGGTTCCTTGAACACCACACCCTTTGGTTTCTTTTGAGGAGGTTGAACCTTCTTTGCAATTTGAGGCTTGGGGTGAGGTTTCTTAGCCGGAGTCCTCTTTTTGGTCTTGGGTTTAGGAGGAGGTAAAGGTGAGGAAGTCATTTTAGGAGATGGAGGAGTTGGTTCTGGGGTTGCAGAGGCACTAGCAGCAGAATGAGTAGGAGAGGGAGAGTGAGATCTTTGAGAAATGGAGGGCATTTTAGTTCTTGCCATTATGAAACAAAATAGAAAGAGGCAAAACTCACAGAATTTTTGAGAATAGAGAAAAGCAAATTAGGGCACCGAATGAGAAATGCAGAGGATAAAAATCACCTTTTATAGAAGATTGAAGAGTTGTAACGGTGATTTGAAGCAAATGGACGCGATTGATTGAAGAGAAACGGTTGGAGGTAAAGAGTTGTGACCTTCGAGTGACAAGACACCTCGAGTGAGAGCAGGAAGTGCGACGGTCTGAGCTATCGCGTAACTGATATAAGTGGCAGTGCTTGAGCATAAACCCTAGTGCTCAAGTGATGTTCATACTGTGCTCGAGTGTGTTCTATCTGTGCTCGAGTGATAAACTGGAAATTTTAATAAAACATGAAAAAGCGTACCTGGATTATGGATTTCTTGCCATATTTTGTATCTTTGTACTCAAATCCTCTAAAATCATTTGAGTAACCATGATTTGGATAGCTTCTGGAAAGAAACTCTTTCTTTCTACTTGAGCATACACTCTTCACTTCAAGCATGTTCATATCATGCTCGAGTGAACTCAATTTTCATTGTTGCTTTTGAGATAATCTCTTGGTATTCTTATCTCCTCTGTTAACCTCTGTTTTACATATCAAGAAACAGAGTATTTTTAATAGTACTGTGCTCGAGCAGAGCTAATCGTGCTTGAGTGATGTAGCTTGTCACTCGAGTGACACCCTCTGTGCTCGAGTGACAGACCTGCAAAATGATTTTTAATGCTCCGATGCCAAAGTCAGTATGATTATCATCAAAAACACATTTAATTAAGATATTTAACAAGAAAACTTACAACTCATTGGGATTAACCATTCCCAATTCTCTTCGAATATATAGGAATTGATCTTTTGTTATTGGCTTTGTGAAAATATCCGCAAGTTGAAGATGAGTTGGTATAAATACCACTTTGACATCCTTCTTTTGAACGTGATCTCGAATGAAGTGATGTCGAATGTCTATGTGTTTAGTCCTTGAATGTTGTACAGGATTCTTGGCCAAGCTTATAGTGCTAGTATTGTCACAATAAATTGGAATCTCATTTAAGTATATCCCCAAATCTTGAAGTTGTTGTTTCAACCATAATACTTGAGAACAGCAACTTGCTACAGCTATATATTCAGCTTCAGTTGAGGATAATGAAATTGTGTTCTGCATTTTGCTGAACCATGATACTAGAGAGCCTCCAAGAAATTGACATTGACCACTGGTACTCTTTCTGTCAGTTTTATATCCTCCATGATCTGAATCTAAATATGCCATTAAATACTCGTTCCCTCTTCTCGGATACCAAAGCCCAAGTTCTGAAGTGTCTCCTAGATATTTGAAGATTCTTTTTACTGTCTCTGCATGTGATACCTTAGGAGCAGATTGATACCTTGCACACATTCCCACGCTGAACTGAATATCTGGCCTGCTTGCTGTAAGATAGAGTAATGAACCAATCATTCCTCTATACTTAGTAATGTTGAAGCTAGGACCTTTTACATCAGCATCCAACAATGTTGTAGAACTCATTGGAGTATCAGCTCCATTAGCATTATCTAATCCATATTTCTTCAACAACTCTTTCAAATACGTCGTCTGAGATACAAATATACCATTCTTCTTTTGTTTGATTTGAAGTCCAAGAAAGAAGTTCAATTCTCCCATCATAGATATTTCAAACTCTCCCTGCATAATCTTAGAGAATTCTTGACACATAGATTCGTTAGTAGCACCGAAAATAATATCATCAACATAAATTTGAACAATTAGAATATCATTTTTGTTATGTTTGATGAAAAGAGTTGTATCTACTTTACCTCTGACAAAACTTTGATCAAGAAGAAATTTGCTTAGTTTTTCATACCAAGCTCTAGGTACTTGTTTCAAACCATATAATGCTTTCTTAAGTTTGAAAACATGATCAGGCTTTGTTTCATCTTCAAAATCAGGAGGTTGTTCTACATATACTTCTTCCATAATATAACCATTTAGAAAAACACTTTTCACATCCATTTGATAAAGTTTAAAACCTTTAACGCAAGCAAAGGCTAGGAGTACTCGTATTGCCTCCAATCTTGCTACTGGAGCATATGTTTCTTCATAATCAATACCTTCTTCTTGATTATAGCCTTTGGCTACCAATCTTGCTTTGTTTCTCACAATGATTGCTGATTCATCAAGTTTGTTTTAGAAAACCCATTTGGTCCCTATAACCGTATGATCTTTAGGTCGAGGAACCAAATCCCAAACTTGATTTCTTTGAAATTGATTCAGTTCTTCTTGCATAGCAATCACCCAATCATTGTCAGATAAAGCTTCTTCTATATTAGAAGGTTCAATTTCAAAAATAAAGGCAGAGAAAGTTATCTCATTGAGGATTTTATTTCTGGTTTTGACACCTTCATGACTATCTCCTATAACTTGATCAATTGGATGATCTTTCATATGTCTCCATACTTTTGGTTGAGCATGATCATCGACATCTTCTAAATTCTGAAAATCATTTGTTTCAAGGTCATCTTGTTTTGAAATAGATTTTTTTTTCTTGATTAAATCCATTTCTTCTTCATCAATATGTTTTGTCTGAGATTCAAGTTCATCAAACACAACATGAATAGATTCTTCAACTGTACATGTTCTTTTATTGAAAACTCTATAAGCTTTACTTCTATTAGAATATCCTAGAAATAAACCTTCATCAGACTTTGAATCAAATTTACCTAAGTTTTCTTTACCGTTATTGTGAATGAAATACTTACACCCGAAGATATGTAGATGTGTAAGATTTGGCTTTCTTCCCTTGTAGAGTTCATATGGTGTCTTTCCAAGTAATTTGTGAATATATGCTTGATTTGAGATGTAGCATGCAGTACTCATTGCATCTTCCCAGAACACTTGTGACATGTCTTTTTCATTAAGTATTGCTCTTGCCATTTCTGTAAGGACTCTGTTCTTTCTTTCCACTACTCCATTTTGTTGAGGTGTTCTAGGAGCGGAGAAGTTGTGATCTATTCCTTCGTTGTTGCAGTAGTCTTCAAATAGTTGATTATCAAATTCTCCTCCATGGTCTGTCCTAATAGAAACAATAGAAATACCTTTCTCATTTTGAACCTTTTTAGCAAACATAATAAATTCAGCAAAAGTTTCATCTTTTGAAGCAATAAATATAGTCCATGCAAATCTTGTAAAATCATCAACAATTACTAAAGTATATAAATTTCCTCCAAAACTTTTTACTCTTGCTGGTCCTACCAAATCCATATGAAGTAATTGTAAAGGTTTAGAAGTAGAAATCTCATACTTTGTTTTAAAAGAGGATTTAGTTTGTTTGCCTTTTTGACATGCTTCACAAATCATATTATCTTTGAATTTGAGTTTGGGAAGACCAACAACTAAATCTTTTCTAATCAGTTTGTCAAGTTGATTCATATTGACATGAGCCAAACGCTTATGCCATAACCAACTTTCCTCTGATCGATTAAGAAAACAATTTTCAGAAGAATTTGAATTTAAATCAATAGTATAACAATTACCGTCCCTTTGAGCTCGAATCTCTGCCTTGATAGATTCTTTGTTTAGTGGCAGATCTTTCTTGTTCACTATCAAGCATTCTTTTGAGTCAAAAATTACCCAGTTATCTTTGTCAGTGCTTTGACTTACGCTCTGGAGGTTGTGGCATAATCCCTTAACATAATATACTTCGTTGATTTGAACACCATCAGTTTTTCCCACTTCACCAATTCCAACAATACGTTCAGATTGATTACCTCCAAAAGTTACCTCTCCTCCTTCTCTGGTTTCCAGTATGGTGAACTTATTTTTATCACCAGTCATGTGTCTCAAACATCCACTATCAATATACCATTTGTTCGCTCGAGATGCTTTGAGACATACCTATAATAAGGTGATCAAGTTTTAAGTACCCACACTTTCTTGGGTCCTTTGTGGTTAGTATGTAATGTATGTGTTCCTTTCGGAACCCATTTATATGTTCCAATAACTTGTCCCTTTTTGAAATAACATGATGAAGTATAATGTCCTTTCCTGTTACAATAACTACATGCTGCAAAGGGATTTGATGTATGCACAGAATTCCTAAAATATTTAAGATACGTTCTACTATTATTCTTCTTATATCCTTTATTCTTATCATGAGTAGATTTATATCCAATTCCAGATTTATCAAATGAAACTTTCTGAGAATTTAAAATAACCTTAAGATTTCACTTCCCTTAGTAAATTTTTCAACAATTTTTGTTAAATCACTTATTTTCTTATCTTTCTCTTTACATGTTTCACATGATGATATGACAGTACTTTCTAATTCTTTTACTTTCTTCTTATAGCTAACCATTTCTTTGGCTACTTTGATGAATTTTGTATGCAATGCATTATATTCAGATAACAATTCATCATAAGTAGGTTCAGAATCACTTACCTCAGAATCTGATTCTTCTTCCTTGGCTACCAAGCACAGATTTGCTACTTCGTCATTGTCACTTTCTTCGTCTGACGAACTATCACCCCATATAGATGATATATATACTTTCTTTTTCTGCTTCTTTTTGTCTTTGTTTCTGAAGCATTCAGATTTGATGTGTCCAGGTTTCCCATATTCATAGCATACTATCTATTGTTCTTTATTTTCTTTCTTGCTTGGTCCACCTTGATATTTTTGAAGTTCTTTTGACCTCTTCTGTAGAATCTCTTGAATTTTCTCACGATCATTCCCATTTCATCATCATTAGGGACATCTTCATTCTCGGAAGATTCTTCTTCTTTGATAGCTTTAAGTGCAACTCCCTTTTTCTTTTTATCATCGAACTCTTCAAGTTCCTTTTTGAACCTCAACTTTCCTTCATACTCGGAAAAACTCCCAAAGAGAGCAGCTACGGATCTCATAGATTCTCCTTTAGCTTCTTCGATAGCTGTCACCTTCGCTTCCCATTCTTTCGTAAGAATATTAAGAATCTTTCTTACCTGGGAATTTTGATCAAATGATTTTCCAAGAGCAGATAATTGATTAACAAGATGAGTATACCTGAGTTCAAATTCTGATATACCTTCTCCAGGTTTCATACGAAATAGATCATATTCTGTAATTAGAGTATTGACTCTATTTTCTTTGATTCCGGATGTACCTTCGTGAGCAATTTCAAGAGCATCCCACATATCTTTGGCAGTTGGTAGAGTGCATATTCGAAAATATTCTTTTTGACTAAGAGCACTCTGTATCATTAAAATAGCTTTACTATTTAATGTTACTAACCTTTTATCATTCTCGTCAAGCTCATCTGGGCTCTTCTTAACGGCTCTATCTTCGATTTTCTTCATTGGAACATAGTCACTATCTTGTATTACATTCCACAAGCCGTACTCGTTAGCCATCACGAACACTCTGAATTTAGCTTTCCAGAACGAAAAATGTTTTCCAGCACAACCAGGAGGTATAGTGATTGAAGCTCTGTCTGGAAGAATGTTTTCACCCATTGTTGTCATTTATCGGATCCTTCTCAAGCTGTTAGGCTCTTCGGAGAAGACCTCGCTCTGATACCAAATGAAAGAGGCAAGCTTCACCCAAGAGGAGGGTGAATTGGGTGATGTTATAAATTTTTTGATTGATGTGGTGATATGAAAAATAGAGTAGATTTGAGAGGATTAGAACACAGAGAGTTATACTGGTTCGGCCTAACAACAAGGCCTACGTCCAGTCCTCAGAGATCAAGACCTACTAAGATTTTCACTATTCCTCCAAGATTCAATGGGCTCTCAGAACGCCACAAAACAACAATTGTCCTTGAAAGGACTACGAGCAGAAATATTCTCTCACTAAGAAATTTCTCTCCCCCTTACGACAAGTCTTACGTGCAGAAAAACAACCTATGACCTTTCCCACTTGCTTATGTATAAAAAACTTATGAGCAGCTACGTTCTCTCCTGCTTACACCACTGTAAGTCTTACGAGTAGCAACGTTCTCTTCTGCTTGTATCTTATAAGTCTTATGAGTGGAAGGTTTAACAAGGAATTCTCTCAACTGCTTCTCTCGTAAGGAAATCTACCCTCTCAAGGTCCCAATACCTTGAGATCAAATGAAAATAAAATTTGAATTGTATGAAGACTCTCTTACAGAGTAAATAAATGAACAATGAAGATCAATGTGTATACAGAGAAAATTATGAATATCAAAGACTCGTGTATATGCTTGTGAGTTCTTGTACTTCGTTAATCTTGACGATCTCTGAATCTCTGTATTTATAGATGTTCAGTTTTTGCCTGTTTCAGTAATGATCGTTGAGGAGCGGGGCTTGCAACTGTGGAATGACATGAGCAGATTTGAATATTCTGAATGCGGTAGGTACGTGCGTGCTTGTAATGATGTTGTCTGCCGTTGTTTGACTTTCTTCGTGTCAGTTTATTTCAAACGTTCATCCTCCTGTATCACACTTATAATACATTCAAAATGATGTTAAATAATGATAATAAGTAATGATGAGATAAATAAATAACATTAAACCATATTCCGATTGAACGTTGTGAGACTTGGTGTATTTGCTGATCTGGCAGAGCATCACTCGAGCATGGATGGGCTCACTCGAGTGATATCGCAATTTTACTCCTTGATCTTCAATTTTATTCAGAATATCACTCGAGCATGGATGTTCAGTTTTTGCCCGTTTGAGTAATGATCGTTGAGGAGCGGGGCTTGCAACTGTGGAATGACATGCGCAGATTTGAATATTCTGAATGCGGTAGGTACGTGCGTGCTTGTAATGATGTTGTCTGCCGTTGTTTGACTTTCTTCATGTCAGTTTATTTCAAACGTTCATCCTCCTGTATCACACTTATAATACATTCAAAATGATTTTAAATAATGATAATAAGTAATGATGAGATAAATAAATAACATTAAACCATATTCGGATTGAACGTTGTGAGACTTGGTGTATTTGGTGATCTGGCAGAGCATCACTCGAGCATGGATGGGCTCACTCGAGTGATATCGCAATTTTACTCCTTGATCTTCAGTTTTAAGTCTGTGCTCGCATAGGATTTCAGAGAGACAAAATTCTCACTCGCGAGTGATGTGGGGCCTCACTCGAGCACAATTCCTTCTGCTCGAGTGGCCTTGCATTTTGCACTGGGAGTTTCTTCTCTGGACGGCACTCGCATATCATTTTAGCAAGAGTGAAATTTTGCACTCGCAGGTGATGTGGGCCCTCACTCGAGCACACATACTCCTGCTCGAGTGAGAAGAATATTCTCAAGTAATATACCCTTAATACCAACACTCGTATCAGAATTTGAGAGGGATAAATTTTTCACTCATAAGTGCTGATGTGTCACTCGAGCATATGGAGCTATGCTCGAGCATACTTGTGCTTCTCTGATCCTCATGACTCTCGGCCAAGTACTCGCATACCTTCACTCGCTAGTGCTCGAGTACAGGACACTCATGCTCTAGCTTTGATTTCTCTGCTTGAGTGTATTAAGGGAGAATGACAAAACGTGCTCTCGGCCAAGCACTCGCAGACTCTCACTCGCATGTGCTTGAGTGAGAAAGGCTCCTCTGCTCGAGTGCTGTCTCCAGTACACAAGTGAATCAATAAAAATGACGGTAGTATGATATTCGGGCAAACACTTTCTAGCTATCACTCACACATGCTCGAGCACATAAGGGTTCCATGCTCAAGTGCTAGACTCATGCTCGAGCACACCAGTTTATTTTGACAGTAGACACCATAGAACATTGTTGTATGCATTTGGTAACTTTGTAAACATTTCTTAAACTTATAAAAACATGATTTGTACACAATTGACTTTTGTTATCATCAAAACTTGGGATCTAACATCGTTTTCCAGTTCATCCAACTTTTCTGTATCAATGACTTTACTGCAAATAGCATTGAAGAAAAAACAAAGTCTAGTCAAAATATGTTGAAGATCATATTCAGCAATGCCACGAATAGCTACTGGGAGTAGTTGTTGCATTAAGACATGATAATCATGAGACTTTAGCCCTACTAATTTCAAATCTTTCATCGACACAAGCTTCCTTAAATTTGAAGAATACCCTGAAGGAACTTTCATGCCATGTAAACACTCACAAAAGCTTCTTTTCTCAACCTTAGACAAAGTATAAGCAGCTTGAGGACAAAAAGTTCTCTTACCATATGGCTTTGGATGCAATTCTTCTCATATTCCCGTTTCTTGTAAATCTAATCTTGTCTTCACGCCATCCTTAGAACTACCTTGTATGTTAAGCAGTGTCTCAACAATACTATCACAAACGTTTTTCTCCACATGCATGAAATCAATACAGTATCTCACATCAAGATTCGGCCAATATGGAAGATTGAAGAAGACAGACCTTTTTTTCCATTTACTTTTTTCATTACCATTATTTGTAGTCTTACCAAAGATAACATTCATATTTTTCACCTTTTCATAAACTTGCTCCCCAGTCAATGCCTTCGGAGCATCTTCAAACTCTTGTCCACCAAAAAAATTTTTCTTTAATCTACGATACGGGTAGCTTCGTCTAAGAAATCTCCTATGGTCAAGATAAAATGTCTTTCTTCCATGTTGAAGTTGATGGTAGCATTTCCTTCTTCACAAATCGAACATGCTTTATGGCCTTTAACACTATATCCTGACAAGTTTTCATATGCAAGGAAGTCATTTATAGTACAAAAGATCAAGGTTCGCATTTTAAAAACTTCCTTCTTGTTCGCGTCAAAAGCATTAACACCTTCATCCTACAACTTTTTCAAGTCTTCGATCAAGGGTTTCAGGTAAACATATATGTCATTTATGGGTTTTTTTGGTCCCAAAATCAACATAGACAACATGATATACTTTCGTTTCATGCAATAGAGGAGATAAGTTGTAAATTACCAACAGAACAGACCATGAATTATGTATATTGCTCATGCTACCAAAAGAATTCATGCCATCTGTGTTAAACCCAAGCCTAAGGTTTCTAGGTTCTTCATCGAAGGCAGGAAATAATTAATCGATTTTCTTCCATTGAGAAGAATCAGCTGGATGTCGAAGCTTTCCATCGGATATCCTCTCATCCACATGTCATCTCAAATTTCTTGCATCATTTTCATTAGCAAACAAGCGCTTGAACCTTGGTATGATTGGAAGGTACCATAATACTTTTGCAGGAGCGTTATTTAATTTGTACCTCGGGGTTTCACATATCGGACACTGTTGTTCCTCTTCATGCTCTTTTCTATAAAATATATAATTATTAAGGCATGCATGGATCTTTTTATACTTCATCCCTAGGGGACACAATATTTTCTTAGCATCATAGTATCGAGAAAGCAATACATTATCATCTGGAAGCATGTCCTTAAAAGTCTCAAGCGTTTCTAAAAAACTCTTGTCGCTCCATCTATATCGTGCTTTCAAGCTTACCAATTTCAATACTGCTTTCAACAATTGGTATTTTTTACACTCCGAGTACAGCGGCGTCTCAACATCACTGCATATATTACCATATGCATGTGATTGCTCACAAGCCTCTTCACCTACATCACGAATAATATCCGATCATCTGTGTCCGTGTCATTATCATCAAAGTTCACTCCCCCTGTTGAGATGAATTTGATATTTCTAATTCTTCATCATGCCATACCCACACTGTATAACTCTTACAAAATCCTTTACAAATTAAATGTGTATATATATCTGCAGTACTTAGTCACTTCTCATTCAAACATACTATACAAGGGCAATAAAACTTTCCACTACTATCATCAGCATTTCTTCTAGCGAAGTCTTAAAAACCCCTCACCCCATTATCATATTCAACACTCGTTCGTTTAGTGTTTATCCAACTATGATCCATATATATCCCAACACTTGTAGCACCCTATATTCAACAACAAAAGGATAGACAAAAAAACAACTATAAAGTTTTAGAAATTTCAACAAAATTAACATGCACCATTTGAAACTATTATCATTTTAACAAACCAATAACATTGACAATAATCAAACAATCACACTAAATTAAAACAGAACATAGAGTGGTATTACTCCAAGCCAAAAATCACAGGGATGTAATTAAAAGTCATAGCATATATCTAACAAGAATGTGCAAATTTTTTTTCAGATTATGTTATCACAAAACAGTTGGATTTCCAACAAACTATAATAACAACTTGTGGGAATTAAGTGCTCAAAACAACAACAAGAACCATTTTTTCATAGAACATTATTAATTATTGAACCACATACAACTAAATAATAGATCGAACATGTACTAACCTAATTGAAGACCAAGAAGTAAGCTTCAACCCAAAGTCACGGTGGCGTCGACTAAGGTTAAAATGAAGTCCTCAAATTCACGACATTGACAAAAGGAAGTCAAGGCAGAGGAGAATGATCACTACGGAGAATAGAGGTGGCGGCGGAGAAGACTGACGATAATCAAAAAACAGCGATGATGAACATAGCAACGACAGCTGTAATGATGGATGAGAGTTGAGCAAATGAGGGACAAGATGCCATAGAAGAGTTCAGAACAAGCACGAACAAAGCTCACAAAGAAATGGTGCAAAGAGAAGAAAGGGTTCATAGAGCGGGCAATCTAGGCGCGGGAGTAAAAATATGAGCGAAAAAACTTACCTTTTAGACCGGTTTTCGATAAAAACCAGTTTTAAAAGTGTGAAATTTCAAATTTAAGACCGGTTTTACAGAAATCGGTCATAAAATATTAAAATTTTTAACAATTTAAAATTTTTTAAATGTAAGACCGGTTTTTATAATAACCGGTCTTAAATTTTAAACATTGAAGACTGGTTTTTCTATGAACCGGTCTTAAATGTTTTTACATTTAAGTGTTTTACATTTAAGACTGGTCTTAAAATGTTAAAATTTTTAATTTTTTAAATATTTTCATATTTTTAGACCGGTTTTATTTATAACCGGTCTAAATAAATTTTTTAAGACTGGTTTTTTTAGAACCGGTCTTAGAAGTTCAATATAATTACAGAACTGCCACCGCATAAATTTTTAAGACCTTATCTATCAAAACAGGTCTAAATATGGCGGTCAAAAAAGGGATTTTTCCACTAATGTTACCAAAAAGTTCCAATAACAATTGAAAAGCATACAATGACAAGTTCTTAAGTACTCCCCCCAATCCTATTTATAAGTAATTTTCCTCTTGATTGCGCAAAATGAACTCGTAGTACAAAGTAAAAAATGCCATATTTTTTTTCATATAAGCCCCTATTAATGAAAAAAGTATAGTAGAGAGAATATATAAAAAGTATGAAAGATAATGAGTATAAAATATGAGAAAGATTGAGTATATAATAAGGGTAAAATAGGAAAAAGAAGTTTGCATTTCAGACAAAAAGTGAAAGTTGCTTATAAAAAAGATAAGCCCCATGAGAGAAAAAGTTATTTATAAATAGGACTGAAGGGAGTAAGAAATAACAACACCTCACTTATAATTGGGACTTCTTAATAGTTAAATTTCTTACTTGGGACCTTATAGTAATTCTCCCCTAACTGTTTGGTTTTATACTATGAGCACAATATAATATAAAACATTAATTGTTTGGAATAGCGATTAGAATAGAAAGTTTTTATAAAACATGGTTTTATACAATGTGCTTGTTAGTAATAGCGATTGAAGCCTTTAAAAGTAAATTTTCAATCGTGATTTATGATATACAAGACAAGCATGTGAGAGGAGTTTTATCTCGATTTACATGAAAAACACTTATAAGCTCTTCATAAGCCATCTCAAACAAGCTGTTAACTTTGAAAATTTTTTGAGAGACTCCCCCACAGTTGATCTTATATTCTACTTAGTGTATGTTTGGTTTAGTTTTTTAGAAGTGTTTTTACGGAATTGTAAGTATGAGAAATTAGTTTTACTTCAACTTATGGAAAAATGCTTTAAAAAACACTTTTATGCTCTTCCCAAACGAGCACTATCATATTGCTCAGGAAAAACTGGTTGGCGTGAGAAAGAGTCCCAAAAAAAAAACTCAAGAAACCGTATGCATGTTTCGATTATTGCAGCCAATGGCACGTCATAGTGAATCTGGCGCGCCCGTACACGACTAGCTCATCGTATTTTGATAATCAGATTTATACCCACTCTCTGACATTTAAATGTATACATAAAAACCAATTCACTTCTGGACAACTTTACAATGCTACAAAGAAGAAACTGCTATAAATTTCAAGGAGGAATGATTAAAACAGAGCCTCAGCAAGTTAGTTTTATTGATTCCAAATAACAAAGGAAATAGGGAAGATAATAATAAGGGAAAAGAACTAGTGACAATAATAATTAGATTGATCTAGTTGGATTTTCTAACTTAGATTGTTAGCTTTTTAGTGCTTGGGTAGTAAAAAACCTAACATCAACATGCTAAACAGGAAGGGATAACCATCTGCATTTGTTTGAATGGTATTAGAAAAATAATTAACATGGTAATAATTTTCTTTTGACAGAGCTCACATTTGGACTAATGGATTGAGTGGCGTGAGATTTTCATGTAAAGACCTTACTCGAATGAAAAGCCTACCATTTGTAATTTCGATCTAAACTTGACTTTGATAATATTTGTAATTTGTAATTTCGACTCAAACATGACTTTAATATCATTTGTAACAGTCGAAACGGACTAGTTTTCTCTCTCTTGGAACTCGTGTCACCGGAAAAACTTTCAATGGATGATGTTTTTTCTTTGAAGATACCGCCGGATTTACCGCCGGATTCTCAATCCACGCCTGTTAGACCATAGAATAAGGCCACTTCATGCTCTTCACCAGAGAATCTTGCACTGGTTGGGATCGAGGAGGGTCCAGGGAAGAAGTTGTCATTGGCTACTGATGTCTCTGAAACTGATTTGCAGGGCGAAAAACAGGGGTCTCCAAATTGTTCAAAAAGCTCTACATATAAAGACTCGCTGATGGGTTTCAATAGATTGGAGTTCAATGGTTTAGCTCATGGTTCAAGAATCTCAAATGATGATCAAATAACATCAAATTTACAGAATCAGTCATGGAGAATCCTAGAACCCTCTGATGAGACTAAAAAGCTCATGTCTGTCTACCCTTCATTGGACATAACAGAAGAAGAATTTAATGAAGCTTGCCAACCTTGGAACAAGTCCCTGATAGTCACGGTGCTGGGTGCCCGATTCTACTTACTCAAGCTAAAAGAGATGTTGGGTAGGGTGTGGAGAATAAAGGATTTCGAATTGGTGGATCTCCCAAACAACTATTATGTTGTTCGATTCACAAATCAGGAAAATTGGGAAGCTCATTACAAACGAATTATTCTGGAAGGACCTTGGGTTATTGCAAATCACGCTGTTTTAGTCCAGAAGTGGTCTCCTTATTTCGACCATTTTCAAAATCAAATGGGAAAAATCGCTACGTGGGTGAGAATACCGAACATCCCTTTAATCTACTACTCGCAGAAGTTCATTTCCAGATTGGGAGATATGATAGGTAAGACTATAAAAGTTGATTTGCATACCCTTAACTGTCGGGAGCAATCTTCATACGCTGTGTCAAGAGGAAGATACGCAAGGATTTGTGTTGAGCTAGACCTTCAAAAGCGTCTGGTTCCCAGAGTAATCATTGCATCCACTGTGTTTAATGTGGAATATGAAGGATTGGACTTGATCTGCTTCACTTGTGGAATATATGGCCACAAGAAGGATGACTGCGCTAAGAAGGAGAAAGAAATAGATTTTCAGAAATCACAGCAATCAGAAACAGCTCCCGTTAGGATAGCTTCGGCCTCGTTGACGGAAAAAGATCCACCGGAAACGGAAGGAGCCTTTGGTCCGTGGATGCTGGTGGGGGGGCAGAGAAAATCTCGTCCTCCAAGAAAGACGAACCAGGACGGCGGCGCTGCAGGTAGGTGGTATGGGTCGACCTCTGTCAGAGCCATAGATCGAAGAAATCAATCATTAAATTTTCAAATGCTTGCTAACCTGGATGAAGATTGTGAACTCCAGAATTTCAGTCTTCATAAACCTATCCAGACGCGTTCTGGCGCTGTGGAAGAAGAGAGAAATTCAGTGTTAATTGGGGAAAAGGAAAGTATGCGTGTGGGTCCATCAAAGACTCAGTCAAACCACAATTCAAAAGCAAAAGGCGCACATCCTCCAAAGCTTATGTATAAGATTAAAGGAAAAAAGAATGTTGGGCTTGGACTAAAATCTATCTTGCCAAAAGTTCTTCCAAAAGGCCTTGATGAAAGTGAAGCCCAAAAGCAAGCCCAGGTCGCGTCTTTGGCTTCATCTCCAATTGGACAGCTTTCTCAAATTGGACCAAATGTCCAACAAAATGAAACCCAACCTTCAGCTCCAGCCCAGCGTTCAATTAAAAATAACTCTGTGAAGGAAGGCGCTCGTTCTCATCGCGTTATGGAAGGTTCCCAGTCATCTCAAACCTCCGTAGACATCACCAGGCCAGTAGCCACAGAAAAGCATCCTCTGGAAATTACTCAAGAAGCAATGGAATTGGAAAAAGTCTCCAATAAGCAGATCTTAAATAGCTTAAAAGTGTGCGCAAGTAGCCAAATATCTGAAGGGAATTTGGATACTGTAGATTCTGAGACAAAGACGATGATGGAAGATCATTTGGACACCGTTGACATAACTAGCACTTCATCAGGAGGCGCTAACTTCACGGGAATCTTGGTCCAGGAAAGCGAGATGAATCAAGTTGAATTGTCTTTGGAGAATAAGAAGGAACAAGCAGCCATTGCGCTAACCCATAAGGCAGAGGTGGAGACCGATACTCTTTTGGATAATAACAAGGAACAAGGCAAGCCTCACATAAATTTAAGGGAAGCAAAAAATAAAGGAAGATCTGCTTCAAGGCGCATTCCCCAAGATAAGTAACGCTTTTTCTCTTGTTTGTTGATTCCCATCATTTTATCATGATTATATCAAATTGGAATTGTATAGGTGCTTGTAGTAATTCTTTTTCTCGCGTCCTTCGTGACATTGTTTCAAAGCATAATATCTCAGTTATGTGTCTTGTGGAAACTAGAGTTAGCGGCCATAAAGCAGATTTAGTGGTGCGTAAGCTAGGTTTTAGTAATTGGCTGAGGGTCGAAGCCACTGGTTTTGCTGGTGGTATCTAGGTTCTTTGGCATGACATCGATGTTTCTGTTGAATACCTTTTTTCTACTCCCCAGCTTCTTCATTGCCACCTGACTGATAAAAATACCAGTGATAGCTTTTGTACCACCTTCATCTATGGTGACCCCAGATGGAGTTATAGGCAAGAGTTATGGTATGATCTGCGGATTATGGGGGGAAATGTATCCGAGGCTTGGCTTATCCTGGGCGATTTTAACTCTTTCTTGAATCACTCTGACAAGATTGGTGGCGCGGCTGTCCCTGATAGATCCTTGAAACCTTTTCAAAACTGTGTCCACGATTGCGGCCTCCTTGACCTACCTGTGGTTGGTGATAAATTCACTTGGTCTAGAAATAACGTGAAGGAAAGGCTAGATTGGGCTTTTTGCAATTTAGATTGGGAAGTGGGTCATCCAGATCACAAAGCCTTTCATCATCTCCGCTATAAATCTGATCACAGAGTCCTGGTGATCGCTGCCGGGAATGTGAATACCTCATCCAACCCAAAAAGTTTAGATACCAAGCTGCCTGGTGTCTTGAAGAGGGTTTTCCCGATTTAGTTACCAACGCTTGGCGAAATAAAGACTGGTTATCTGGATGTAACGAATTTGAAAATAAAGCCTCTTGGTGGAATAGGAATGTAGTTGGAAGTCTACCAAAAAAGAAGAGGTCTCTGCTTAAAAGATTAGAGGGAGTTGACCGTGCTATCACTTCGCATCCTCATACTGGCTTGCTAAAGCTTGAAGCTAAACTCTGGAAGGAGTACTCCAAAGTTGTGAACCAAGAAGAACTCCTCCGGTACCAAAAGTCAAGGTGCAAATGGCTCAAATTTGGAGACAAGAATACTAGCTTCTTCCACTCTTCTACGGTGATCAAAAGAAAGAAAAGCAGAATTGATGCACTTCAAAATGCCCTGGGCGAATGGATTACCGACCAAGAGGAACTCAAGAACTCTGCCCTTAGATATTTCCAAGATCTCTATTCATCGGATCAAGACGTTCCAGAGGTGTCTGAGTGGCCGGTTGGTTTCCTTGCTCTGGATGATTCTCAACTTTGTATGATCCAAAGAGAGGTCTCTGCAGTAGAGATAAAGAATGCTGCTTTCGAGATGGATGCTTTCAAGGCGCCCGGTCCCGACGGGCTGCAACCTCATTTCTTCCAATCTCAATGGGAGGTTGTGGGCCCAAAGATCTGCGATCTTATTTTTTCCATCTTCAGAGATCCGGATAAGATTAGTGATATAAATCAGACTCATATCACTTTGATTCCCAAGGTAGACAACCCTACCTCGATCAAAGAATTTCGGCCCATTTCTCTTTGCAATGTGAGCTACAAGATCCTCAGCAAAGTTCTTGCAAATAGGATGAGAAGTGTTATGGATTACCTTATTCATCCCACTCAATGCATTTTCATAAGGGGGAGACAGAGTAGTGATAACATAATCCTGGCTCAAGAAGCGATCCACACAATGAGAACAACCAGGAAGAAGAAGGGATTCGTTGCTATTAAAGTGGATATGGAGAAAGCTTTCGACAGACTAGACTGGGATTTCCTGCAGTTTAATCTTCTTAGTTTGGGCATAAATGACCATTTTGTCAAGTGTTGATGAGATGCGTCTCATCTGCATCTATGAGAGTGGTTTGGAATGGGTCTCTTTCTGATCAGTTTCAACCAACAAGAGGTGTACGCCAAGGTGACCCTCTAAGTCCCTATCTATTCATCTTATGCATGGAGCGCCTAAGCCAACTGATTAACCAAGAAGTGAATGAAGGAAGATGGAAGCCTTTAAGTATCACAAGTTCGGGCCCAAAACTCTCTCATCTGTTCTTCGCAGATGATCTTCTCTTATTCTGCGAGGCTTCTTCGTATCAAATGGAGAATATTAAGGAAGTGATGGATTACTTTTGCAGAGTCTCGGGTCACAAAATAAACCTCTCAAAATCTAAGCTTTTTGCTTCTAGAAATGTCCAGTTCCAAAGAGCGTTGCAACTTGGCCAGATCATAGGAATCCGTGTTTCCGGAGATCTAGGTAAATACTTAGGTGTCCCTCTTCTCCACAAAAGAACTACCAGGCTGACTTATGCCCCTTTGGTTTCTAAAGTCCAGAAGAAACTGTCTAACTGGAAAGGAAGATTTCTGAGTATGGCTGGCAGAACAGTTCTGATTAACTCCATTCTCTCCACCCTTTTGACTTACCAGATGCAAACCAACCTTCTTCCTAAAAGGGTCTTGCAAGATCTTGAGAAAATCAATAGGAACTTCTTCTGGAATCAAGGTCCGGATAGCAAGAAACAACATCTTATTGCTTGGGAGAAAATCAAGAAGGGGAAAAAGGATGGGGGCCTTGGCATCAAAGATCTAATTAGCCAAAACAAAGCTCTCATCATGAAATTGTGCTGGAGTCTCATCACTAGACCCGATGCTTTATGGGTGAAAGTTCTCATATCAAAGTACGGTTGCGGTGATGGGACTTTACCAATAGTTGAAAAGAAAAGAAATCAATCCGCTCTTTGGAACGCAATTACAACAGTCTGGGACTTATTCAGTGCAGCAGTGGGCAAAAAACTAAAAAGCGGTCGTACAACAAATGCCTGGTTGGATTTATGGACTAGCCTTGATCAACCCCTCCTGTTCTATGTTGACCGTAACCACGCCTTATTAAACCCTGAAGAAACTGTCCGCAATTTTGTCGATTCAGACGGGGAGTGGGACCTGCATAGATGGGAAATGTTTTTACCTTGGTGGGCCGTGGAAAGGATCAAGAAAGTTCCCCCTCCTTCCCAATCAGGTAGCTACAAATTCTGGTGGAGGAAATCCTCTGATGAAAATTTCAGCGTCAAGTCTGCTTATTCCATGATCTACTCGTCGTTTGAAGAATCCCCCGATCATTTCTGGCAAAGTATCTGGAGATGGCCTATTCCGGAGAAAGTTAAATTCTTTATGTGGCAACTGTTCCAGGAAAGAGTTCCTACGAACTCCGTTCGCGCTAGGAGAGATGCGAGGATAAACACTGAGTGTCTTTTCGAGTGCAACTGTGAGGAAACAGCAATACATGCTTTGAGAGATTGCGAATTTGCAACTTCTGTTTGGCTTTCTTGCATTAACCCCATTTATTATTCTGCATTTTTTTCTGGAAACTTACAGGTTTGGATCAACTGGAATATGAAGCACTCGGCAGGTGACCGAAAGATGTCCAAATGGCCCTGGCTTAGGGTTTTTGGTTCAATATGCTGGCTCATTTGGAAAAACAGATGCAAAAGAGCTTTCGAGGGAACCAGTGACCTCACACAACAACTTCTCCACCGAGGTCTACATTTTCTTCATGAGAGCATAGAAGATGGCCGATTCAGACACAAGATTCTCAGAGTGCCAGAGAGAGACATGGCAAGATGGAATGCTCCGCCGCCGGGGTTTGCCAGGATTGATGTAGATGCTGCGGTTGACGAGAACAGAAGCTCTGCAGTTGGAGGAGTGATTCATGATAGCTCAGGAGCCTGGATTTGCGGTTTGCAACAGAACTTAGGATTCTCATTTGGTTCGACAGCCACCGAGGTTCAAGCTATCAAAACGAGTCTCCTGATTTGTCAAAGCATGAATCTCAAGAAGATCAAGCTTCACACTGACTCAACAGAAGCCATTCGATTGTTACTCCAGCCAGGAGGGCAATACCATCCCCTCTAGACCGAGTTAGAGGAAGCAAGGCAACTGATCTACAAGGATTGGGACTTAGAGATTACTCACACTCACCGAGAAGCTATTAGGTGTGCTGATGCCTTGGCGCGGAATGCCCTACATTTGGCTAATGATTTATCCTTTTTGGAACAACCTCCTGATTTTTGTTCGATCCAATTGTTAGCTGACCTCAGCTAAGTGTATTGGGTCTACCTTGTATTGCCTGTATTCAGGTCCATTGTAATTGGCCCGTAATGGCCCCAAGAGATTCTCTCTTGTCATTTCTTTCCAAAAAAAAAATATCATTTGTAACATCATAATGCGTCTTGAGGGAAGTATCGAGCCCCTTATAAAGTATCTTTTGTTTCACTCCCCAGTCGATATAGGACATCACATTCCACTCCTTAAGGGACCAATGCCCCAAGCTTAGCTCTAATACCATTTGGGAATTTGAAGGATTAGTATTATTGGGAGTCTCTCTTTTGCACCCCAATTCATTTCTTCAAAATTTCCTCGAGCTCTCTTTTTCTTTTTGGATTCCATGGCATAAAAAATTCCTCAGTGATAAACAACCAGAATTTCATAATCCTTCATCTTTATTGTCATGTCAAGGGGATCTTATTCTCTCGTACATCTTGATCACTATACTTATTTATTGCCAGTTAGCATTATTTTCGTGCTGATGTTCTGGCTCTCCTCTTCACCAAAATGTAGTCCTTATTTATTTTGTAGGTTTATTTATAAATCAATATCTTATTTAAACACGCATATAATTTTTTTTTTCATTTTTAAAATGCAACAATTGTTCAATCTCCCCCTCCTAATTAAAAAAAAAGGTAAAATATCACTATGTAAAGCATTTACTCGAAAAACACAAATATTTAAAGTTTAAAACTACATATTACATCAGAAAATTGGTTTTCAAGAGGGTCGTCCAGACTGTATGGGTTTGGCGATGGAATTATCCAATAGGCTAGGTACAAACAGTAAAAAACTTCAAAAGGAGCATGAGGTCGAATAAAAAGTGTACCATTTGTAATTTCGACTTGAATCTGGCTTTAATACCATTTGTAATTTCAACATAAATCTAGCTCTGATATTGTTTATAACATCACAACGCGTCTTAAGGGAGGTATCCAGACCATTATAAGGTATCTTTCGTTCCGCTCTCTACCCAACGTGAGGCATCCAATGCCCCAAACCTGGCTCTGATACCATTTGGAAATTTGAAGGATAATAACATTGAGAAGCTCTTATTTGCACCCTACTTCATTTCTTCAAAATTCCCACGGAGCGTGTTTTTTGTTTTGAATTCCATAGAATAAAAAATTTCTCAGTGATAAACAGCCACAATTTCATGATCCTACATCTTTATAGTCCTGTCAAGTGGATCTTATTCTCTTGTGCATCTTGATCACTATACTTATTTGTCGCCAGTTATTATTCGTTTCATGCTGATATTTGTCGCCAGTTATCATTGGTTTCATGCTGATGTTCTGGCTCTCCTCTTTACCAAAATGTAGCCGTTATTTACTTTGCCCAGAGGTGTCCTGCAAGCCACGTATCATGGCATAGCGTTGGATTTTATTTATTTTTTTATTAGGAAGGGGAGATTGAACAATTGTTGGCTTTTAAAAATGAAAAAAAAAAATTATATGTAAGTTCTAAATAAGAGATTGATTTATAAATAAATCTCATGAATATGTTAAAATATTCTCAAGTATTTTGACATGTGGTTGTAATTAGCTTTGCATTTAAAATAACTCATATACCTTTGCCTTTTGATTTACGTTGACCACGGACATTGGCTATCTACTCTAGTGGCCAGTAACAAATCAACGGTCTGTCAAAAAAACCCTTTTCTTTTAAATATTTTTATTGAAATATTAATATTTTAATGTTTATAAGTTATTTTCCAGCCAAAGAAATATTCAAGTTATTCTTTAGATAAATGAATACATTTATTAAATTTACAACTGAATATGTTAAAATACTAATATTTATTGTGTCAAAAAAATACTAATATATTAATATTTATAGGTCAATATCTTATCAGGACAAAGAAAATAAGTCAATATCTTATGTTTACAAGTCAACCTCGTTAGTTTACAAATCAACTTGTACAATTTTTACATTGAAGATGTGCAATTAATTTTGACGATTTAGTTTTATTCTTTGAGCAGAACTTAATGTAAAACATTAACTGTGAAGATCTTTTAAGAGACTTTCCCCTCAATTGATCTTATATTCCAATACTACAGAGATCGGCCAAGTGAGAAAAAAAGAGTCCTAAAAAACAAAACAAAGAAACAAAAAAAAAATTCAGAGAAACTGAATTGTTTATTGCAGCCAATGAAGCGTCTGTATGAATCTAGCATGCACGTACACAACATGTTCGTCTTATTTTGATGATTAAATTTATATATATACTCTGACATTTCAATGAATACATCAAAATCCATCCACGTCTGGACAACTTTACAATGCTTGAAAGGAGAAACTTCTATAAATTTCAAAAGGAAAATGATTAAAACATAGCTTCACCAATGATGTGAGCTACACAAAAAGTAAGCAAGTTTTCTTGACTCCAATAACAAAGGAAATGGGGAAAATAAGGGGAAACAAACTAATGACAATAATAATCAGATTGATCTAGCAGGACTTTCCGACTTGATTGCTAGATTTTAGGGCCTGGGTGGCAAAAAACCTAACATCAACATCGGGATCCTCACTGAGTTCAGCCAAACAGGGATGGATAGTCTTCTCAACCACCTTCATTTGTTTAAAAGGTATTAGAAATATGAGAAATTAAAATAAAGATGCATCACTTTCAAATGTTAAAACATTAGAATGGAACAAATCAATATCTCCCATCAGGTGGGGTTGAGGAGAGTCATAGGGATGCAGTCTTAACCTACAAGCAGTCATGTTATTTTAAGGATTTGAACCTGTGACCCTTTAGTCACATGGTAGCAACATTTACCCTTGCTCCAAGACTTTTCCTCTAATTAGAGTAATCAAAATTTCAGTTTGAAGTACATTATAGATGAAAAAGCTTAAATCAGAGCTACTTACAGACTGATCTACAACCGGAATGATAGACTGAAGAACTTTAGCTACATTGAATTTGATGTTGGGCACCCTGCAAGACAAACTATCAGCAATGATTCCAATGAAGGCATGAGATTGAGGGTTCATCAATATTACCTATCTTTTGATGCGTTTATGACTAGAGGGAGCAGTTTTGAAGAAGTAGTCTCTGAACCCAGAACAAGAGCTAACAGAGAGATTGCATGAAGAATGGTCATTCGATAGAGATAGTTTTGATCGTTTACCATGTCCAAAACCTGCATCAAAATTGTTATTGGATGAATACCACGCCAAATTTGTTTAACTTGAGCATTTATAGTGTCTTTAAGGGTCTGTTTGGTATGAGGGAATTGAAGGAGAAGGGAGGAGAGAGAAAATTTTTAAGAGTTGGATTTTAAAAAATTGAAGAAGTGGGGTTACAAAATTTTAATAAAGAAAATATGTAAAACAAAAGAGTAAAAAAATTAATTTAAAACTTGTAACCCCACTTCCCTCATTTTTTTTTAAATCCAACTAAAAAAAACAAATCCCTCAAATTCCCTCCCCTCCCCTCATACCAAACAAGCCCTAAGAATCCTTGGGCCCCATTTGGTACTTTAGAAATGAGAAGGGAGGAAATAGAAGCGAGGGTGGAACAATGGAAGCAAACTCTCCATGGAAAACAACAGGAACACAGAAATCAGATAGCAAAATTTTGCCCACAATAGAGTGCAATGTTGAATGAGGATAGAGAAATCAAATAACAAAAGGAAAAACAGAAGAAACACATTAATCAAGAAACAAAAAGAAAATAAGAAACACAGAATGAACCTGAGGAATAATATGCTGCATTGCCCAATCTGGTCCGAATTCTTCTGCTAAGCGTTTCACATTATTAGCAGCGGCATCACGAATTGAGTAGACCTTAAAAGAGGCTGAAGAAGTCAGTATAATTCGGTTACCCTAAATTAAAATATATAATTAACTAAATTGTCAACTTTCTAACACGAAAAATAAGTGAAATTTTGGCCCATAGAAAATTTTATAAACCTTTCATCAAACACATAACATGCTTTAATAAATCTTCACAATCAGATTCATTTTCAAATTCAATTCTTTTGCAGAGTACATCACCAAAAAGAATTTAAACAACACAAAATACATCTAGCAACTGTAAATGACTGCTCTAATCATTTGATTTCAAGCACATTTTTCATTTTATCTATACTAAAATCACAAACAAGCGCGCGCGCATTACAGAGAACTTTTTTTTATTTTCCTGCAAAAGAAGTTAACTAAGGCACACTGATAATGCATTAAAACTATATATGCACATATTAAAGAAGTGCAGACTATAGATTATAATCAACAGAAAAAGAAAGCACAGAAACTTTTAACAGTTTAAAGCAATGAAGACTATAGATAACAATTAACAGCTTTAGCACAAAGCAAGTATTTCAGTCATTTGTCATGGTCAACAATATGCATGTAATTTAAATGTTTTATAAACCTTGTCCTTTAGCCATTGCATGCAAAGAGCTCCAAGCTTGTCATCAAAAAATTCTACACCCAACTGACTTGCCAATAAGGGTATATATTCTATGATTGCAAGTCGAACTCTCCAGTGGCGATCCTCAGCAAGCTCAACAATAGCTGGTAATAGAGACTGAGATAATAGATCAATGCCAATTACCTGCATCAGCATGGAAATTACAAAAGAGAAGATCAGTAATAGAAAGAAAGAGGTAAAAATCAAAGTTTTCAACTTAAATCACCGAACAGAGACATTCGTGTTTTAAGCCACAAACCTGATTCACTTGGTCAAGCTTGCCGATAATGTTCAGCCTGACATCAGGAAAATCATCTTTCAAAAGTGAAAGGAAAATAGGCAGAAGCTGCTCAATTGTTGCATCCTGCAATCACCCAGGAATAAGGTAAATGCAAAAAGACATGTGCATACTCTTTAACAACAACAACAACAACAACAGAGCCTTAATCCCATTAGGTGTGGTCGGCTACATGAATCAAACGACGTCATTACGCTCCGTCAAAAACTAAATCTTGAGATAAATTGTTAACTAAGAGATCTCACTTAATAATCTCATGGAGCGTTCTCTTCAGTCTTCCTCTATCCCAGAATATAGGCCAATGACATAGGAACAATCAGTACATGAGTACAGAAACTAAATGAAACATCAAATACATATATATTTATATATATATATATATAATCTTACCCATGTACAACAAAATTCACATTAGACTAGCATCTTGATTCAAGTAAACTCAACCTTGTCAATCTTTCTTCTTCTTTTGTTCTGTTTCATTTACAATAGTGATAGCAGATGTGCTTTGAAATTCATACTCCCGTTAACCATATGTTGAGTTACTACATTTGAGGTTATGGTTTAGATTTTGGAAGGAGCATGAGACCAAACTCCTGACTAAATCATGTGCATCATATATCATAGAAGTACCCCTATTTCACCAAGTGATGTATTTCATATGATGCTAAAATATATAAAGTCTTGAGGTTGATCCATCCCAAGATACAGTAGCACCTACCGCACCATCTTGCATATACATCAATGTTATCACCACTCTTGGAAAACTAAATATATGTGTTCAATTGCGGATCCTTAAAATAACCTTCTGCTAGCTTTTCCTTTCTGCACAAAATATTTGTGTAGAAAAATGTATAAAGCTCCTAATAGTTAACTTCGTGTTGGAAACTGGATAGAGATCCCCACCTTCCCTAAAACTGGTGCCATTCCCATTATAACTGAAGCCAGTGCAGAGCGGACATGCTGAGATGAATCAGTTGATAGCTCCTATGGCAGGCAAACTTGATCAGTTGTAAACATTTCCAGACATCATAAGAGATCAAATCTACAAAATGTCAACATTTAACTTCTACAGATTTAAAAATTTCTTCAAGGATGCGTACTTTAACACATGGTAGAATATGCTGGATAGCCAGATCTGGATTTAATATGCGAGAAAACTGTGTAACCTTTCCAGCAGCAGCAATGCGTACTTCAGCCTCATTATCACGCAGTAGCCGAACATATGCAGGAAGCAAGTCTGACCTAAGAATCACCATCATTACATACGGACCAATTAGATTTGTCACAATTTACACAAATTTTTTCATAAATTGCAGTTCTTTTGGCTAGCTGAAGATTGCATATTTAATATTTAATAATATCATCGTTTCCAAACGAAATTGTTAGATAGCAGCAGAAGGAAAAAAGCAGGCACACAAATGAAGAACAAAAATGCTTCAACCAATAAGAAATGTTACCTGGTGGGCTCAGGACCAACAGCTTCACAGAGCTCATATAGTTTATTGGCAACCATGTAACGTACACGCCATGACTTATCCTGGTGAAAAAATCCCATTTAATCCATTTTCATTATTATCTCATTATTGAGAATAACCAGGAAAAAAATTTTCAAAGTGAAAAACAGGAAGGCGTATGGACTTGGAACATGACAAGTGACTGAATAGAAAATGAAGACGGAAACCACACCACCCATACAGACCTGCATCCCACATTTTAACTGTTATTTATGACTACTTGATTTGTTGTTCACCCTGAAATTCACTCTTCCTAGTCAAGAATCATTCCATCATCATGAATTTCTGAATGACTAATGGAGAAAAACAAACCAAGGGGGAGGGTGAAGTGATTTTTTCATGGCAAACCAAACCAGAGAATGCAGAACATCCAAAATCTATATAAATGCTCATTATACCTGAGAGAAATTAACCATGATAGGGAGAATAATTGCCACACAATCTTCAGGATCCACCAATTTCCCAAGAGCTGCACATCCTTCAGCAGCAAGTAACCGAACAGAATCTTGTTCTGAAAGAACAAGAAATCATTAATTTAACTATCATCCAGCAATGCACGCTCAAAAATAATAACAGATTCTATTCAATGCATGAACATGACCAACTCAACTGTTCATTAATCACACATGTAAGATATACTGCATGTCTTGAGTTTCTAACAAGAAAAAAAAACATGTTCTTTAATGTTAAGACTTTTAGAAATACAAATTATCACATATAAAAGAAAGTAAAATAAAAAGGCATCAATTAATTCTCATCCAGCAGTGCGTGTTCAACAAAAATAACAGATTCTACTCAAAGCAAGAGCTTGACAAACCCAACTTTCATGTATCACGTGTCAGATAAACTAAATGCCTTAAGTATCTAAAAAGAAAAAATTATCTTCTTTAATGTTCATACTTTTAGAAATGTAAAAGTCTCATCTAAACTACAGAATCAAAGGTCTCAGGCTGCATCGTCTTATAAAATATTAAAACAATATAAAGCAAACCATAATGATAATTTATGATTACCAATGTATTAATGTGTATATAATGCCAATGTTTGCGAGAGAGGAAAAATAAAGCACTAAATACCAATGGACTGTGGATTTATGATGTTAAAAGACAACACATGAAACATGCCATATGTAGAACTGCATATTCTTTTCACATTTACTATTCTCATCCCATCTTCCCTCTCTTATCTATCAAAGTTAAAGCTGGAAATAGTACATAAATTTGGCATACCATCTTGTGTGAGATCCTCAAATATGGGCAAGATGTTGGTTTTCAAATGAGTAACTTCAACAGCGGAAGCAAATTTTCCCAGGTGTGATGCAGCAGATCTCCTAACCATTGGCATATCATCTTGACACAGCTGACCATAAATAGTTCTCAGCTCAGTTTTTAAGGCCTCTGGCGCACTAGGGTAAGCCATATGAAGCAAACCACAAGAGGAAACTCGTGCTGTGAACCACTCAACAGCAGCTAGTCTCTACAAGATGGAGATTACGCGTGGATGATTAATGCACTTTCATATTAACTGTAGCTAAGTACATTACATGAACAAGGAAGATTAAAAAAAATTAAAAAGGAAGACAATCCACACAAATATGGCAATAACATCAAACAAAAATATAAAAATAAAAGTACACCCTGAACCTGAAGCCTAGAGTTTGAGGCAGTTTATGTGTTCTACCAACACTTGAGAAATTAGATTTGAGCAAAGAAACCAACAGCTCATCAGCATAAGTATTATATTTTTAAAAAAAAAAACAGTGAAGGCAAGAAAAAAGCTAGTTAGCACACTTTATGTCTATGTTAATAATGGCTCACTCCATTGTACTCAGTGGAATATAAAAAGCACAGCGTCCAGCCTTCAAATTGTTCCAAAAACAAACCCAGGTCATGACTTTCAGGGTTGCAAGTTCAACATTTTGGAGAAGTGAGGGACTGAGGGTCACAAGTAACTATTTTTAGTATCGTGGAGGTCAATGGGACCATTAAGACGGGACAAGGCAGTAGACTATTAACATAGGAAGAAAAGTAAATGACATAAACTACATCCTTGACTCCGCAAGAAGCATAAATTAAGACTTAATCAGAAACATAATAAAGGGATAAAATCCCCTCTATAGACCCACTGACTATAGCAGTGAAAACTAAAATGCTTTTTTATGGTTCCAGCATGTAGTATTCAGTATAAAACTTATAAGATTATGACTATCCTCAAAGTCCGACAGCACAAGCAAAGATGCCATGAACGAAAACTTAGCATAGCCTTTCACCAATGGTCCCTTATGTCAGTGCCCCAACCTAAATCAATTTGGCACCAGGAGTTGAGTTGTGGCCCGTATTACTTGGTTTCTAAGCACCAACAGAAAACTGATTAATTTTCAAAGCAATCCAAACTAAGAAATTAACAAAATAATAATTATTCAAAGATTATTGACCAACTTTGTAATATTATGTCTTCTTGTCATAAGTAGATTATTGACCAATTTTACACCATTGTGTCTTGTTATCAATAAGTTCTTTTCAATAAGAATTAATTAAGAGGAAGAAAACGACGAAAAAGGCAGTGCAACTTTGTACCTTAACCAGAGGAATAAAGTATTCTATCAAATCTTTTTCTGTCATTCGAGCACCAATTCTACATAGTGACTCCACTGCTTTTTCCCTCACGCTAGTTTCCTCAACCGAGCAGAGAGCTTCTAATGGAGGTAGAAGCACATTGGCATGTTCTATACCTCCAACATAAGGGACAAAAGCCCCCAACTCCTCTGCCATTGCAAGAAGCACCTCATCATCGTCGTCATTGTTCTCACTGAGAAAGGGAATCAATTCCCTCCTGGTCCTTTCCTCCCCAAGTACACGTGCAATTGTGGAAAGTTTGCGGATCGAGTTTAGCCTAAGCTGGATATCATCGTTCTTTAGCTCATCAATCAAAACTGCTATGGGATACAGAGGTTCATCAATTGTAGCCATCTTGTCTCCCAGGATCCTAAAAACTACAAACAAAAGCAAGCTATCAAATGCTTGCAAGAAAAAAATACTGAATCGATTATTTCTCATAAACAGAAACGGGCACCGAAATAAAATTTTTAAAAAAAAATACCTCTTGATCTCAAGCAATAGCCAATAATTCAACGAATATTATAATTAAACGAGAATGGGCACAATAGAGAAACTCCCGTTTTATCAAGAGAACGAAAAAACAATAGAAAATCAAATTATGTTGCACCAATGAGAGAGAAACAAAGGGAGCAAAGGAAGAGAAAGGTTTTATTGTTGCACCTGATTGGCTTGCGTGCTGAGACTTGGGAACTGGATCTAATAAGAGACCGTGGTTGAAAATGAAAATGTCGCGGATCAGTTGTTGGCAGGAGCCAAAAATTATTCATAATTTGGGTGAATCCTGAAAAAATATTTGAAAATTGGGGAATGACGGATGAATTTTTTTATCAAAAATTTATTCAAAAATGTTAAAAACATAATAAAGAATTTTTACCATTTTTTTTTAAATGATTGATTTATCATTTTCCAAATTTGAGGTTTCTTATTAAGGATTCTCTCTTATAATTTTCCCTGGAATTTCGTTATTCCTTTTGTTTTTTTTTAACCAAAGTGCCTCGTACTAGCGAACCCCCACTAGTTTAGGCCTATTAGTCAGGGTCTTTGCAACCTAGTCCTTTGTACAAAAACAGATTGCTTACAGGCCCGCTTTTTTTGCCAATATTACTACAAGGCCCTTACACTTTTGTTTGTGTTGTCCTGCTTCTTCGAGTAGAAATTCCTATGGAAAGATTAACCAAAATCTTTTCACTTCTTTAATTATGGAAAACTCAATTATAAATCCTAAAACACTAAACGCTTGTTTCTTCAAGAAAAATTTTGTGAAATTATGTTTTTCTCAAGTTTTGTAAAATTATACATCCTCAAGTTTTCTACATTACATTTGCTGTTTTTCTCATTTCACTTGCCGATGTTTATAATCCCCTTAAATTTCATTACAAAATCTTTATACTATACGTACACAACTTCAGGTTGGAATGTCATCAAAATTGTATCAGGTTAAACTGTAGAGTTTGTGAAATTGTGCTTAATACAATTTATAGATTACTCAAGCACTTGCTGCTAACTAAAAGACGAGGGCAATCAGGGGACAAATTATTAAGCCAATATAAAAGATACGTACATTGTCATTTTATGAAAGAAATAATGGTGTGATCCACCCTCAGCTCAAGCTGACAAGTAAAATCAAAATATGGAGTGCTATCTGATGATAGAACAACACATTCAGTAGCAGGAATAAAAAAGAGAAGGTACCCTTCATCTACAATCTACGAATGATAATAAAGTTTAAAACAAGTTCTTACATCAGATTCCGACCTCACAAGAGGTTTAACCCTCCATAATTAGTTGCCGAGACAAATATATATACAGTCATTTACCTTTTGTCCCCTTTGTGGGTAGGCGATTGGTTACCATTTTATAACTAAAATAATGAGCACGAAGCTGCCAGCTAATCTGATTTAACAACAGCTGTCGGTTGGCCTTGCACAGCCAAGAAAAATTGTGTTCGATCCTAACCCTAGTTATAGATTTCATTGGCCTTCCATGTGTTCTCCCAATTTTGCATCTGGCTACAGATTCACTCTGGTCATTTGATTTTGAAGCTTTGAACACCTAGGGATCATATAGAGCATTTCTTCAATGTGGGAAATAATGCTGGTGACCAAATATTAGGATCCCATTTTTAGGTCCCAAATTTGGGGGCCACAAGAGAGGATAGGATTAGTGTGTGGTCAACGTTTCTATCTCAGTCTTCAGATCTCATGCAATTGCTTAATCTAGACCAAAACCCACCAGGTGCAATAGGTTTTTGCTGCTCGAGCGGGTCTTTAAAGTTTGCTTTCTCACTCAATTCATCGAATGAGTCGACAAGGTTCTGCAGCCTCGCAACAAATTCAATCAGCAGGGAAGTAAAAGTAGCTAGAGACAGTGAACTTGCACTTTCATAGGTTTTTGATTCTTCCTCTTTGGTCACTTCATCCTTTTTAAAGGTTAAACTGCGTGCAGGCCAAGATATCTGCCTGAACATAGTTTCCGTGTTAACAACTGCAGGAGGCACGGGAGAGTTACCGTTAGGAATAATATGGCCATCCCAACTTTCAGAAACTTCAACTGATCTGAGATCAAGCACCGCTTCACTGAGAGATTTGTGCTCCAGAAACTTCCTTTCTTCATCCACATCATCCAATAGGTCTTGGGGTTCAGCCTCTTCTCTTGGCCGGCTTCCAATTTCCCAGCACTCTGAATTCACGAGAAGGTAAGATTTTTTGTCGATCTTCATCTGCAATTCTTCTGCCGCTTCATGTACTTCATACAGAATGTCTACCTGCCCAAGTTTCTCCATCTTTTTAACTTTGTTTCCAAGTTCGCATAACACCTTGGCCCCTTCAATGCCCACCCTCTGAAGCTCACTATGGAAAACTTGTCTTTTATCAGCTGGAGCCTACACATCAAAATGGAAATTTACTACATATATACTTCAATAGAGAATTCATAGTAAAACTAAATATATAAAAGAAGTACCTGTATTTCAGAAAATATACATCCATGCATAGCCATAACCATAAATGCACAATGCCTTAGTGCTCCACTAACTTTCACATAATTCTTCCATGGATATCTAAGCATCTTGTAATGACCATGAGGCGGCTCCCATACAGCAAAACCCAACTTTAACAGCATGCAACAGTGAGTCAGACAGAGAATTGGTAAAATTATTTATTGATAAAACGGGCAGAAAAATGAAATTGATGCTACCAATGTATCCTCTTGGCTTGTAGATTCAACAGCTGATCTGTAGCCACTATAAACTGGGTCATCAGCAGAAGCCTGGTAAGTCAGAATTTTTGAAGGAACTCTCTTATATTCAATACAATGAAGGTAATGCTTCACAACTCCTGAAAACCAGTTCAGAAAAGTTATTCAAGCAAGGCAATGATATTGGGATGCAGAAACCCATATGCTAGCAGTGTGATGATAAAGAAAATGTTGCAGACGACCTTCCAGAGATGTTGCAACACCAAAAAAGTTTTTGGCCACCAGATTATGCAGATCCTCACCAGCCCAGATCGGATATATGCACATATTTACTCCCAATGAAACACCAGCGCCGAGTGCAATGAGCAAAAATCTACTTAGAGCCGTTGGAAAAAACTCCCCAGTGTGATATCCAGATACAGTAATGAAACAGTACGTGATCAAGAACACACGAAATCCATATTCATAAGCTTTCAATGTTGGGTACAGTTTTGCATAGGTTGCACAAAATCCTAGCAATTCACAGAGTTTGTCAGAAACTAGGCATAAGCCAAAGAGGTCAAGTAAAAAGGGAATAAACCGAGACAAAGTAAGAGCTCAGTGAGAAAAATCAGACCTGCAGTGAAAATGCTAACAATAATTATAAGTTCTTGCCATGGTCCAGCTAATGCTGATAACTCAGCCGTTGCCAAAGCTAGTCCCCCAGCTGACAAAGTTCCCAATCCTCTGTTAAACCCTTTGCTAAGAGTTGCCCCTGTACGATTTAATTGTGATTAACTATAAGAGGTTGATACATGAGCCTAGGTTGACCAAAAGAAAAGCATGAAAAAATTAAAGTCAAAGGTACTCAAAACACTGATACTATGATAAAATAATGAACATGATTTAAAGACCAAGTCATTAGAGAATAAAAAATTGATCTAATTAATACCAGTTTCGTCAGGTTGAATACATGTACAAAGTAAAGACAGCTGAAACTACAGTAGCTTTGGAACATTATATTAAGGCACGGAAGTAGTATTAAAAAACAAAAGTCCCGGTTTGGGGAAGATTAGGAACCAGCGTACCTATACTGAACTCAAAGACGACGACGACAGTTAGTATGGCCCAGACGGAATAGCGACTCATACCCTTGAAGGGCTCTTTCAAGAAAATTAAGAGGGAAATAAGCATCAAAGCAAGACCCATTTTGGCAGCGAAGATAACCTTCCTGGGATCAGAGTGGCCCATCTCCCAGGCCTGAATAGCAACGCCCCGTAATCTCTTACAGCCGTTGCTAATTCCATCGGAGACATCCCGGTAGGAGTAGCAGCAACGCCTCGCCTGAGTCTCTTCATCAGATTCGAGTATATTGACTCCAATCTGGGAATACCCACCCTTCATAGACAACAGCCTCTCCTTCTTCTCAGCGAAACTGTGCCTGAAAGAGCCGTGTTTCGGAATCTTTGGAGTCATCTCTGACCAACCAGTTGTAATGCGAACAGCGACGGAAAATCAGTGAACTGTAAGTCCAGATTTGAATGGAAGAATCAATCGAGACGGTAACTTTTAGCTTTGGGAGGAAAACGTCAACATCACGGTGATGTACAGTGTGGATAAGTTTTGTGATTCAGGCCGATAAGGGGGGAAGAACAAGGCCGTCCCCAATCAGATCGGAGTCCCAGTGGCTGTGAGGACCGGACAATCGTCGCTGCAGAACCTACTACGGATTTTTGTATCTCAGCGAGGGATCCAGAAATAGCTGCTTTTTTCATATCTGCTCGGGGCCCACCTTTCTTACCAATAAAAACCAGACACGTTAACATGAACCAGCATCATGACTCACCACCAGTCCACCACTCGCTTATTACAAAATTCGGATATTTAGAGGCCCATTACTCATTATTTTTATTTTCTTTTGCCGACCATTACTCATTATTGATATTAATATTAAAAAAAAGGAAAAGGATAAAAAAATCTTTAAAATTGTAAAGTTTTAAATCAGATTTATTATCAAGAATTGATAAGAGAATTATGAAACTTGACAAATAATTCACAACTTATTTTTTTTAAAATACTTTATTTAAAATTTTGCAAATATAAAATTCTTTTCCTATCTTTTTTCCTAAAAAAAATATAGGACTGCCAAAATATATTAAGATATATAAATAATAAAATTTTAATTGAAAAATAGGTGATTTAAGAGGTAGTAAAAAAGTTCATCCATTTTTAGACCAAAAAAAAAGTAAAAAATTCATAAATAATAAAAAATAAGAAAATAAATACTCTGTTTTTCAAGTTAAGAACAAAGGAAATGTTAATCATGCCTCATGTTACAAATTTTTGGGAAAAAAAATATAAAAATATCATTAAAATTGGAAAAAGATAAATAAATATATTGAATTTTAATATTTTTGAAAAGATTGATTTAAAATTTTGAAATGTTGTAAAATTTAAGAAATTACCTAACTACACTTGGTTTTTTTAAATAAAAACCCTCAACCCCATTGCTAGCTGCCAGTGACCGACAACGACAACCGTCATCGGAGCTCCGGTGTCCTTGCTAGCAACCGGCCGCCTAATATATGTTTTTTAAATTTCTCAAGCAAAAGTTTTTAATATAGATACTTAAGTTGTTAATAACGATATTAAAGTTGTAAATGACTGTCTAATATATTTCTTTTTTTAATTTCTAAACAAAAGTTGTCAATATTGAAGTGAAGTATAGGATACAAAATAGGATTAATCATCTACATAATAGGAGGTAGTTATAAGTTAGAGATACTAAGATTACAACTATAAATTAGAGATAATTAGAAATCTCAACGTCATATGATTCCTTAATCTTGTGGATTTTATTGCACTATTTTTTGTTCTATCTTTTTTTTAAAAAAATTTAATAAGGAATAAAATGAAAATAGGATTAATCATCTACATAATAGTGAAGTGAAGTGTAGGATACAAAATAGGATTAATCATCTACATAATAGGAGGTAGTTATAAGTTAGAAATACTAAGATTACAACTATAAATTAGAGATAATTAGAAATCTCAACGTCATATGATTCCTTAATCTTGTGGATTTTATTGCACTATTTTTTGTTCTCTCTTTTTTTTAAAAAAAAATTAATAAGGAATTAAATGAAAATATGCTGTCATTTCTTCTCTTAATAATCACCAAAAATTTAAGTTTCCATGATAGGAGATGAAGCTTTATGTAGACAGTCACGTGGAGGATGGAGTTTTATATTCAATTTTTAATCCTATTAAAATATTTAATAGGATAAAGCCAAAAATAAAGGATGTTTTACTTTATTAAAAAATAAAGATATTAGACAAAACAAAATGATGAAAGAAGGTTTCAACTTTAGTCACTTTGTACATGTAAACTATTGAAGGTTAACAAATACAATTAACAATATAAACTTAGTGGGATAGTTACCGAGATATCCAGCCGACAAATGATCTTTCTTCTTCTACTCCTTGACTCTCTCTTTGTTCATTTTGAATGAACTGAATCTCTTTCATAATTCGATGATTAACCTCTTCTTCTTGGCCTTTCCCTGAACTTCACATTTTTTTTTTGGATACATTTTCCTGAACTTCATTTTTGTCTATGAGTGCTTGGAACACATGGATTTCTCCTTCCTCCTATCAACTTTCTTCTTTATACTTTTTTCCCAAATGCTTTATTCAACGGATCTGGGTAGAACTATATATTCCATTTCACGTTTTTGACATTGGATACCTAATTATTTTGAAACATAATTAATAGCAATATATATATATATATATATATAATTGGAAAGGCATAAAAAGGTCAGTTAGCATAATGATTTCATTTCAAATGCAAAATATTTGGCTCAATCCCTTTCAAACGAACGAACCTGAGACCTTCATCCTCTCACCAACACCTCACCTCACCTTCATCCTCTCACCAACACACCTTTCCCACTTTGTGAAAATATGGTGAAAATTATGTTGTTATTAATTTGATAAAAGGTTATTTTGAAAAAATATATAAATCTGTTATAGCATTACTAATTTAATTTAATTAATATGATGGGCTATTTGTATTTGGATTTAAAATTAAAGCAAGATGGTCCACTAATTTAGGAGTTATATAAATAATGTGGAATTGTGAACCATATCATTATGTTTCCAACCGATATTTTTTTTTACTTAATTAAAACATCTATATATCCGGATTCACCTTCTGATTTCCACGCTTAATGTAACATCTTGATTTTTACTTATAAGATATAATTATAATTAGGAAATAATTATTTATATATAAAAAAATAAATTATTTCAAAGAAGAAGAAGAACAAAATAATGATGATGTTAAAAAAAATAGTAAAGGAAGGAGCACTTTCGGTGGAAAGGGAGGGGAAAAAAAGTGTTGTGATGAAGAGGAAACATGATGATGATGATTAAAAAAATGTATAAATAACTAATAGATACATCCCCGCTTGAACACCCTCCGATCTCAATGCTGATTCTTTTGGCATCTTCTTCTCTTGTGGTTCTGCAGTTCAAGAAAAGATAATCCAGAAACACACCTATTTCAATGTTGAATTTACCACAAATGGCATCTTCTTCTCTTGTGGTTTCTGAAGCTAACATTATAATAAGATGTCAGGTCATGGTGTTAAGCCTGAAAACTAACGCATATTAAAGAACACAGTAATGTCATTATTGCTTGAGGAACGTGAAAGTTAGCATTAAGTCATGAACACAGTAATGTCATTACTGCTCAAGCAACTAATGGAAAGTCTGCCGGAATCTGAAACTTCTATGACCTCCTCGTCATGCAACTTGCTTGAATTTCTGTGAGATCACCTTGTCAAATTTGAATGCAAGTGGATATGTGGTAATCTTCTGTTAAAAAAAATTAGAATTAGATATCTCTTGTCATTAATACCATCAGTCTCTTCGTTCACTTATGCATCCACCAATCCCTCATGCCAAACAGACCCTGAAAGACACAGCACGCACATCAAATTTTTCAAAAGAAAAAATTGTTTCTATCATTGCATGAGACACTATCATTGCATGCCAGCGTAGAAAGGGTTCTTGAGGGAGAGAGGTACTTAGCAAAAAAATATTTGACCACCATGTGTATATCAATCTTCAACTTTAAGCTCTAAACTGTGTTTTCTTTATTTGGGCGTGCCGTCTTTTTCAGTAGCCTGTTCATAAGCCAATGAAATGCATTACTCATATCTCATATCGGATGATTCTGCTACAGCGACCTGACTTGCTTTGTCACTTCCTCTGCGAAAGTTTTGTACGTACTGTGATGGTGAAAAAGCAGGAAGAAGTAGAAAATACTGATCCTTGTCTGTCTTCAGCTATGTCCCCAGCTCTAGGAGAACAATCGCTTGGTCTGGACGCGATTTCGGACAACCCATCTATCAGAGATCGCATTAATTAAAACTTTTGCAAAGTAAGTGACGAAGCAAGTTAACAGGCCTATGTAAGGAGAACAATCGCTTGGTCTCGGCGTTTTGGTTCTACTGCATCGCCGGTTAACAGGCCTATGTACTGCCGCGTAGGCTCGTGGGATCACGCCATCCACACATAACTTCCGTGGGAAGTGTCGAAGGAATGCTCTGCTCTGCTTGAAACTACGTCGCATCCTTCTCTCTTTTCATTTTTGTTCTCTTTTTTTTTTAAGCCAGATGCGCTTTCAGCTTTGGGGAAAATAGAGGCAATCGAACTACAAACGCAATGTACCATTTCCATGATCTTCCAACAATGAAGTGTAGATGATTCACTGGAGAGAGAGATGAGTTCAAAGGGAGGAATAGCAGAGGGGGCAAATAAGAAAACAGGCAGAAGAAGACGTGCTGACTGCTGAGAAGGAGAGGGTTTCGGGGAAGAGAAAAGAAGGGAGCATCGAGAGAAGGAAAATATGTAGAGGGTGAGCGTGATTCGAGAATATAAATATATCATCAAACAATTTGGTGGGATGTGTGAGTTTGAATTTGAATTACCCGCTCAATGGCTTGTTGGGATTCAAACGCTTGCTTGAGTGTAAAATTCCAATCACGAAGGCATCTGCAGAATTGTAGAAGGAGCTGATGGCACGCAGCCCAATACCATATTTGGCTTATGAACAGTTGTTTCCCCTCTCTGCTTAAGGGAAGAGAATTTGGTTATATATTGATATTTCTTAATACCTTTAACAGGAACTCTAACGACTTTTTTTTTTGAATTTCTCAAGATAAAGTTGTTAATAGCGATACTAAATTTGTTAATTCAACAAATACTTCATTTTCAACTTCAGTATCATTATTAACAACTCGTTTATTCATATTGATAACTATTTGCTAGAGAAATTCAAAAAAAGTATATTAAACCGTCGTTTACAACTTTAGTATCACTATTAACAACTCAAATATCTATATTGACAACTTTTGCTTGATAAATTCATAAAAAAAATATATTAGGTTGCCAAACCTTCGGTCGCCACTCACCGGCATGGTTATCGGAGTTCTGGTGACTACTGGCAAGGGATTAAGGATTTTTTATTTAAAAAAATAAGGGTAGTAAGATAATTTTTCAAATTTTGCAATATTTCAAAATTTCAAATCAATTTCTTTAAAATTATTGAAATTCAATATACTTATTTATCTTTTTTTCAATTTTAATGGTATTTTTCTGCTTTTTCCCTAAATTTTATATTTCGTATTGATATTGATAATATTAAGTTACTATTAAATGATAAATCAAAAGATGAAAAATAATATATCAGGTAAATTGAGAAAAGTAATTATTATTTTGAATAAAGTCAGACTAAATAATTTATTTAATTATTAATGATAAGCAAAAAAAATCCTAGCACGGGTTTTTGTTTTTGGCAAACCGTACAGTAGATTATAAATTTGATCTTTTATTTTTTGTATTAGGTTTTAATTTAGTCTTTTAAATTTATAAAGTATATTTTTAATCTTTTTATATTAACACAGTTAACTCTTAAAAATGGAAAATGATGACTTGGCAATTAAAACTGACAAGGCAGATTTAAATTTTAGTTATTTCATATAATGATTTTTATATTCTAAAATTAAAATAATAAAAAATGTGTTTTCTCTCTATGATCATGGCATCCCCTCCACCGATGAAATGTGGGCAGCTAGAGTTTTATCGTGGGAGATGGCATTTGAGTTTCTCAAATCAGCAATTTTTGAGAGAGAAGAGAGAAAACAATGCATTCGTTCATTAAATTTTTGTGTTATGGCACTTGCCTGAATGATTAGCCGCCACAACCCATCTACGCATCGTAGAGCACATACAAAATAGCATTTTATTGCATCCGATCATAATTATAAGATAAGGTTGATTTTTTTAAAAAAATTGAGGAAATTAATTAAATTATTTTAGAGTATTTATATTTATATTTTTTTCTTTAAACTAATTAGTTTGACTAATAAATTAATGTATAATCTAAGGATATATAACATATGATATGATTAAGTAACTTATTTAGCTTTCTTAATTTCTTCAAAAAAAATCAACTTTATCTTATAATTAGGACCGAAAATAATATCATCCAAAATGGTCAATTTTAGAGAGATACAGATACAAGGTTACCGTAATGGTCTGTAACAAATATCAAGTACCATATGAATCCACTTTTAAAAGTATAGATGAAGAAACTACCAAATAGTTACTGGTAAAAAAAAACAAAGAAAAGAACTACCAAATAGTTTAAGGGCATGGTCACCACAAAAAACTTGATGGGATGAGAGAGATCACATTTTGATAAAGATGAAGCCAGTCAATATTCCTATCAATTCCCCCATATCCCAAAACTCAATCCAATATGATTTTTGTGTGTATGGAGCGTTGATTCAGTGCGGGAGACGTCATTGGTGTAGAGGGGAAGACAATTGTTTAATTATTTATTTTAATTTTAGAATATAAAAATCATTATATGGAATAATTAAAATTTGAACCTACTTGATCAGCCTTTAATTGCTGAATCATTGTTAGTGAAAGTTCACATTATTAATATAAAAAAATTAAAAATATACTTTATAAATTTTTTTGACTAAACTGAATCGTATAAAGGACTAAATCTATATTTTTAAAATTAAAAGAAAAAAAAGAAAAATCGAGCTCCGTGTTGTTTACGTCTCCTGTATTCTTTGCGGGGAATTGAATCCATCATGAAAGCTGATCTTTCATCTACAAGCCAACGAGCTTATTATAATTAAAAATTAGAAAGAATTACAATAAGGTCTTACATAAAAAAAAATTAAAAAAAATTGATTCTTTAAAATCTCAATAAAAAAAAGATCTTATTAATAACTTTAGAGGCAAGTTATTGATAACTCCATGAATTTTCATTAACAACTTTTTTAGACCATTTTTTTATTTTGAGATTTTAAGGAATCATTTTTTTATTTTCCTTTTTGATTGGAATTTAGCTGTAATTCTCTTTAAAAATTAAATTTAAAAAAGAAGAAAAGAAAAATGGGTGGCCATGATTTAGCTGGGGAATCATGAATGTGCCATAATACTATAATAGAGATGAAAACGTTTTTTCTGACCGTTGCTTCTCAACGGTTGTTGCTTTCCGTCGCTGTTTCGCCGTGGATTGACGTTAATCTGATGCAACATCCATCATTTCGACGCTGCTACTGCATTCCGACGCCGATCTGAGCCTGCTTCTCCCGTTTTCGGTGATGATCAGTGCTGAACCGAAGGTGAATCGATCTGAGATTGCTGAACTGAAGATGCATCAATTTGAGCTTGCGTTTCGTTGATCCGAACAGCTGCCTGGTAGTCTGAACTGTAATCTGATCGAATTGCCATTTCCAGGTTCTTGTGTTGCTTAGCTTGTTTGTTTCGAATTGATCTGCTGTTGCTGGTTTTTTTTTTTTTGGTGTTTTTTTTTTGGTTTTTTTTTTGGTTTTTTTTTTTGGTCTGAAGAAAAAAAATAGAGTGAGTGTGAGTGGAGATAAAAGTTAAAAAAGTTAAATTAGTTGTTGTATGCTCAAGAGATGAACGAGCGGGAGAGAGAACGTAGTCCTGTGAGAATGGTTTTGGCGCCAATGCTGGAGGAGAGGGAGGCTTTGGAGCATAGTAGGAAGAAAATTCGTGATGATGATGAAGAGTTCACAAATAGGCAATCCTTAGCCCCACGGGTTGAGGAATGGATGAGTGACGATAATATTGTACCAGATAACACCATACCTGAAGAACCTAAACGGTCATACAAGGATGCATGTGTGGAGGATCAGAAGCAAAATGATTGTTCAGATGATGAAGAAGAATGGTGGAGAGGGGACGGATGGAAGTCTAGGCTTGAAGTGGAGATGACGAAGAATGGACCAAACATAATTGTGTCTCCGGAGTTTAGAAAGAAGCTTGCGCGGAAATGGTCAACATCGTTGTTTGTTAGACTCCTTGGCAGGATGGTGCGTGAGGATCAATTGGGTCGCAAACTGCAACAGCTGTGGGGACGTAGAGGCCAGGTTGAAACTATTGAGATAGGATCCGGGTATTTTCTGGTTCGTATGAGCAATAAGGAAGACTATGATTTTGCATTAACAGGAGGCCCTTGGGTATATATGGATCACTACCTAGCAGTGCAACCATGGAAGTCAGAGTTTGATCCTGATTCTAGTGAGGTTTCCAAAATAGCAGCATGGGTGAGAATTCCAAAATTCCCAGTTGATTTCTATGATAAGGGTATTTTATATGTCGTGGGTAACCAAATTGGAAGGGTTCTAAAAGTGGATACAAACACCCTTCAGAAAACCAAAGGTCGGTTTGCCCGTATATGTGTTGAGGTCGATCTGAGTGCGCCTTTACTTCCGTCATTGATGATTAATGGGAAAGAGAAGAAGATTGTTTATGAGGGTTTGCATTTGATTTGCTTCTCATGTGGACGGTACGGCCACGACACGGCGCATTGCCCTAATAATCAAGCGATAAGCACGTTAAAGTCGCCATGCATGTCGAACCCGTCGGCTTCCACAGATACTACACAATAGGCTACATGCTCTGAGACCGATTCCAGGATGTATGGGGAGTGGATGGTCGCACCGAGTCGTAGAAGGAGACAATGGATCTCGAACACAGGGAATGGTAATCATGGTCGTGAGTCTAGGAGTGATTTACGTTCTCGAAATACGGGAGGAGGATCACGTTTTGAGGCTCTTAATATTGAAGATATGGGAATTAATGATGGGGGTTATAATGATAGTGCAAATCAAGGCAAGATTCATGTCAGTTCAAAGTCAGGAGAAAGATCGCGTGAATCAAAAGGGAACTCTGGTCATCTATTTGAAATAAGTAAAGGGAGTAAGGGGAATAAGGGATCGGATAATCTGAATGTAGGGAAAAAAGAGAGAATTTGTGAGAATCCAAATAGTGTTGGCCAATTGAAGACGTTGAATAAAACACGTGCGACACAGACAGCAAAGAAGAAAGGGATTGAGGAAGGAGCTCTCCACGGATCTTTGAGTATGGGCTCGAAAATGCAGCAAACAAGAACTCAAGTGAACTCTCATTTGTTCAACTCTCACAAGTTAACTCAAAAAGCTGAATCGTCGTATAATTCAAGTGGGGAGGCTGGGTTAAGAATTAAAAAAAATATTATTCAAATATACCCTAATTCCACTACTATCCGCCTAGAAGCCACTGATCCTCTTGACCCAGGTGCAGAACAAGGGGTGAATTTTGCAAATCCAATTAATCCACTTGGGACTGTTGAGGATGTGGTGATGAATGGTGTAGTCGAGGTGCAGGAGGGACATATGTCTCAATAATGTCTGTTTTGGTTGTGCTCTTCTTCATATTTATCAATTTTTATGATTATTATGACTTGGAATACTCGGGGTGCCGGTGGTGCCTCTTTTACAAGATTACTTAGTGATGTTGTTGTCAGACATGGGGTTAATTTCTTTGCTTTGTTAGAGCCCAGACAGCAGGGGATGAAAGCTAAGCTCATTGCAAGGAAATTGGGATGGACGAATATGCACATTGTAGAAGCTCGGGGATTTAGTGGAGGCATATGGTTATTCTGGGATTCTACGTTACATTTTTCTGTGACTTGTTGTGGTGATCAATTTGTTCATGGTATGGTTAATAAAGGCACAAGTGCAGAATGGTCTCTTACTGTGGTCTATGGGAATCCAAATATGGTTATTAGACGACAACTTTGGCCCACTCTTGAAGGTATTAAACAATCGATTGCTGGAGGCTGGGTGGTGATTGGAGATTTCAATGCTGTTTCATGTCCTGAAGAACGTTGGAGTAAGAAACACAGGGAGAATACAGGTATTGATAGGTCCTTTCGTAATTGGTTATTGGGTAGTGAGTTACTTGATATTGGTTTTAGTGGTCCTCGATTTACATGGGGCAATTCGATTACCCAAAGCAGAATTGATAGGGCCTTGGTGAATAACTGTTGGTTTACTGATAATCCTAATGCAACTGTGACACACCTGCCAAAATATAAGTCCGATCATCATCCGGTGCTTCTAGATACTGAATCTCATGTTCTCACTGCAAAGAATCGAAGGCCTTTTAGATTCTTTGCCCCCTGGGTTATGCATGAAGATTTCAAGAAGTTTGTGCAGCGTCATTGGGGTTTGGGAGACGACTGGTGCAGATCCATAGATCAGTTCACGGAGGATTTGAGGCTATGGAATAAGGAGGTTTTCGGTAACATCTTCTACATAAAAGAAAGTTTATATCGACGATTAGATGGGATTAATGCAAAGATAGCTTCGGTTGGTATCTCCGAGTCTCTTGAAAAGTTACGAGGGGAGCTATGGGGCGAGCTGGAGAAACTCTTGACACGGGAAGAAGTCATGTGGCTACAATACTCTCATGTTAACTGGTATGTGGATGGGGATCGGAACACAAAATATTTTCATTCAGTGGCTAACAGCAGGTGAAGAAGGAATAAAATTGAGGCTTTAAAGCTTGATACTGGGGAGTGGACATATGATGCGGCTGAAATTATGAAAATGGGAAGTCAATTCTTTGAAAATTTATATACGAAGACCCAGATATATAGTGGATCTTTGGTTTTTGGATGCACTTATCCTGTTATTGATGAAGTTAATATGCGCACTCTGGGGAGATCGATTGAAGATCACGAGATTAGACGAGTTTTGTTTGATATGGGGCCTCTGAAAGCACCAGGTCCAGACGGTTTCAACCCGTTATTTTATCAGAGCCAATGGGAAATGGTAGGACCGTCAGTGATTGATTTAGTTAAAAAAGTCTTTAATGATCCTATGCGGATACGACAAATCAATGCCACTCAAATTGTACTCATACCAAAGGTGGAACATCCTGAGACGATTAAAGATTTCCGTCCCATAAGTCTTTGCAATGTTGTGTACAAAATAGTTACGAAAGCTATATCAAATAAACTCAAGGCAGTCATGCCTTTAGTGATAGCCCCGAACCAGTGTAGTTTTGTGAAAGGACGTCAGAGCTCGGACAATATTATCCTAGTTCAGGAGATCATTCACTCTATGAAGTCCTTAAAGAGGAAAAAGGGTTTTATGGCCATTAAGATCGATTTGGAGAAGGCTTATGACCGGGTCCGATGGAGTTTTATTTCTGAATGCTTAAAAGAGCTCAAGATCCCTGACTATCTTCTTAGAGTTATTCAAGCTTGTATCTCAACGTCTCAAATGCAACTGATTTGGAATGGAAAAGCTACTAATATGTTTTGCCCTTCCCGTGGAGTTCGACAGGGTGACCCAATATCGCCGTATCTTTTTGTTATCATGATGGAAAGGTTGGGGCATCTCATCCAAACAGCAGTAGATGAGGGTGACTGGAAACCTTTTAGGCTTTCCAAAAGAGGTACTCCTGTTTCTCATATTTTTTTTGCTGATGATCTTATTTTGTTTGCAGAAGCAGATCTTGATCATGCAGGGGTTGTGAAGGCCATCTTGGATGACTTCTGCGACATTTCGGGTCAGAAAGTGAATGCTGGAAAGTCAAGAATTTATTTCTCAAGAAATGTGAATCACATCAGGTGTAAAGAAGTCAGTGAATTTTTGAATTTTACTCCGACGTCAAATTTGGGGAAATACCTGGGAATGCCTATATTACATGAACGGAGCTCAAAGGCAACGTATAATTTCCTCCTGAATAAGATGGATGATCGTCTGGCGAATTGGAAGTCCAACATGCTATCGATGGCTGCCAGGCATACTCTAGTGTCCTCTGTAATGTCGGCTATGCCATCGTATGCTATGCAAACAGTGCCTCTACCTTTGGGAACGTGTGATGAAATTGACAAACGATGCCGTAACTTCCTCTGGGGTAGTAGCTCAGATAGTAGGAAACCGCATCTAGTCTCCTGGGATTTGGTGTGTGCACGTAAAGAGAATGGAGGCCTTGGTCTCAGGAAGGCTCGTTTTCAGAACCAGGCTTTCATGATGAAGCTTGGATGGAATATGATTAATAGACAAGACTCGCTCTGGGTTAAGTTTTTGCGTGAAAAGTATAAAGCAGGCAATGATATTATTCCTAAAATTGAAAAGCGTCTGTCGGAGTCAAGTACATGGAGGGGTATTCGTAACAATTGGGAGAAGGTCAATGATAGTATAACATGGAGAGTAGCAAATGGAGAGAATATTTCTTTCTGGAACGATGTGTGGGTGCCACATTTGGATAGGCTTCAGACTTTAGTGACCCAAGTGTTGCCTAGAGATGTTACTGAATGGAGAGTAGCTGACTGCATCACTCCCTCCGGACAATGGGATATGAGCAAGTTTGATCACTTACTCCCAGGCCATGTATGTACCGCTATCAGACGGGTTAACAACCGTCAGCTAAATATGGAGGATTTTCCAGCATGGAGATGGTCTTCTGATGGAAATTTCTCCATTAGCTCTGCTTACAAATATATTGTGGGTAACCTACAGGCTCACACTAAATACCGATGGAAACGTGTTTGGAAAATGAAGGTCCCTCAAAGGTACCGTACTTTCTTGTGGTTGTGTTTTCATGGTCGTTTAATGACGAACGTGGAACGGTTCCATCGTGGTTGTCATCCTACAGGTAATTGTGAAGTATGTCTTAATGCACGTGAGTCAATACTCCACGTTCTACGAGATTGCCCGACCATTTCTGAATTTTGGAATATTTTCTTACCGCCGGGTTTAAGGGATCTATTTTTTGGCATCTTGGATAGAAATGACTGGCTTGCATGGTGTATGGAGAGAAAGGATGTTGTACAGGGTTTTGAGTTTCGTCTTTGGTTTACCGTCTTATGCCGATATATCTGGTTGGCTCGAAATGACCGATGTTTTAACAACAACTCTTGGAGTAGAAATGCCATTTTAGCCCGTGCTCGTGCATGCTTAGCATGGGGTAATACAAGCCTGTGTAGTAACCATAATGAGAAAGAGAGTTGTACACATTGGAAACCACCTCCGCTTGGGTGGGTGAAGATTAATACTGATGGATCCAGAAGTGACAACTTAGGGATGTGCACTTGTGGTGGTGTTCTGCGAGATCACAATGGTGAGTTTTTGATGGGGTACATGTATCGAATTGGCCAAGGGACGGTGGTCTCTGCTGAAGCTTGGGGTGTTTTGTGGGGTCTTAAAATTGCCTGGGATAGAGGATATAGACCAATCCTAATTGAGAGTGATTGTAGTGAAGTCATGGAACTTATTCAAGTAACGGTGTCTCATGAACACCCAGATTTTCAACTTATCTTAGAGATTCGCACATTGATGGCTCGTGACTGGGAACTCGAAATATTACATTGTAAACGAGATGTTAACACAGTTGCAGACGCCATGGCAAAGGAAGCTTGGAAGATGGCATTGGATCTCCATATCACTGAATCGCCTCCAGCAATTATTACGAGCTTATTACTTATTGATCAAAATAGGTCGAGATCGCAGGTTGACTCAGGAGGATAGCTTCTGAGGTGTTTGTAGTTTTCTTTGTCTATCAAAAAAAAAAAAAGAGATGAAAACGAACGTGGAGCGGAGCAAGTGGGATTCGGTTTCAGGCTTTAAAATTTTTTTTTTTTGTCCAAAGTTTCAACCTTGAATTTATTACTTTGAAAATAAGGTGGGATTCGGTTTCAGGCTTTAAATTTTTTTTTTTTTTTTGCCCAAAGTTTCAACCTTGAATTTATTACTTTGAAAATAAGGATGGCCACATGGCAGTGTCCATTATTACACGCATCCAAGTGCTCCTGAGAAAAGTCTCTTGAGTATGGCATGGCACTGAAATATCAACCTCCATCTTATGCCGTATAGGCGTCTCTTTGCTTTTTTTTTTTTTAATTTAACCTTTACAAAATTCTAATTAAATCAATTTGCTTTTGTTAAATGTGCTTTTTCCTATTTAAAAAGAGTCATTTGAATTTAATAGATTGCTAGGAAGGTTTAAACTAATCTACTATTAGATATTATAAATCATCTTGAGGATTTTTTGAATTTGTTAGTAGTTTATCTTTTTAAGATATTATTTTAGATATACATATATCAAATAGGACCTTAAGTATATTATTATTGTTATTATTATTATTGGTTTAATTTAAGTACATGACATCTTTTTATTTATATTTTACATTTTTTAGAGTCATGTAATCATATTAGGTTTAGGAAATTTGTCTATTTAAAGACCCGCTTCTATTTTGCCATTTTCAAAATATGAGATTATGAATAAGAAGTTATTCCTTGGCAGGTGTTTACTTGTATGTTTTGTATTCTTGTGATTAGGTTGCAAAAATGTGATCTACCATATTGAGACATTTTTATAGCTAAAAATATAGAGACGAATTCCTCTCATTTTTAGCTAATCATGTTTTTTGTTTTTAAGTTTTTATTCTACAAATTCCTATATCACTTTCACTTATTTCAAGTGATTTTGTGTTTAAAAAAAAAAACTATCCTCACATATTTATCTCATAAAATACAAAGAAAAAAACTATCTCCATGGCTAATCACACTTATCATCAATGTTAAGGGGCCTAATTAATCACAGTTATCAGCAAGCTATTTTTTTTGCTTGGGACCTAACAAAGCCAAGCAAATGGAACCAAGCTTGTTTGGTTTGTTTGGAACTGTATTAATTTAGTGGCATATCAGAATCTGCCAACCTTGGCTGAGCTCATCACCCGGGGACAGGTCACTTATCAAAAGCGACTTATTACACTTTAAAACAGACAAAACTATGCCAAAAGTCCCCGACATTGCCGTTCTATATAATGACAAATTTTATTTCATTGATATTAATATAAAATAGATATAATAATTTATATGATTCATAAATTATCAGTAGTGATGTTGATTCCTTAGGGCACTGTACCTATACCCAACCTTTTAAAAAAAAATTTAAGAAAATTAATTTGTTACAAATAAACTAAAGTGTCTTCTTTGGATTAGCTTTTTTTAATAGCTTTTACAACTTATGAGGTAAATGTGTGAGAGAAGTTTTGTCTCGGGTTTCGTAAACCATGGTTTAGAGGTTTGCCAAACACACTGAATCATGTTTGTTTAAAAAAACTAGGGGAAAATTTTGAAAAATCCACTATTGTAAAATTTATTGCCGCACGGGACCAAATGACCCAAGTTCTTTAACTGTGCAACTCATATTCAGTTATCTACTACATATCTTTAGTTATACATAAATGTACTTTATTTTACATAAGTTACAAAACTCAACCCACAGTCACACCCATAAACAAAAATTACAACTCAGGATCCCTTAAACGCTGTCTAAAATTTTCAGAATTACAAGGATTATTTTTTATAATTATGCAGCACACAAGAAAATTACAACTAGTCATGATAAAATTAAACATTTTTTGAACCTTCTGAATAATTTGAGCAAGATGAACATAAAGGAGAAGACAACTAAATGGGTGTTAGCATATCAAATACGTACAACAACATTTCAGGTCTCTTGTGGTTATATAACTATATAGCTTCAGTCTCTAACAAATGAGGTTTGAATCTGCTTCAGGGTTTCCTGGAGAGTCCAATTGTTATCCATCACCTCTGTTTTCTCTCATGTCTCCTATATCTAAAATCTCAACTCTGCGATTGGTCTTCTTCTTTATTTTGATTGCTACATCCTGAGGAATGAAGCTCCCAAAAACTATCACCCTGCTCAGCTTCTTCTCTATCAAATGTGAATCCACTTCTGTATATAGTACAGTTAATTTACATCATTAGACCCTGCACATACTGAAATAAGATAAAGGGTTTAGTTAGTTAATTTGAAGGGCTAACCTGGAATTTCAAGAAGGGCTTTCTTCACCTTTCTACAGCAGCCATTGCAATCTACATTGATCCTCATCACCATGCACAAGTACTGCAAAACCAGAACTGGTTCAAATGGTTTCTGAATTTCATGTATAAACAGCTTTAGAACTCAGAGAAAGAGGAATTAATTTAAGATGATGATCTTGCCTCCACTGTCATGAAATCAATCAGGGACAGAGATGAGAGATGGTTTCAAATTCCAAAAGAAGGTGGATTTTGAAAGGCGATGAGAGTAAGTTGCAAAAATGAGAAGGCTGCCGTTGGCTTTAGTTGAAAAGGATTCTCCTTGTAATGACAGAATCAAATTCTTCTGCCATAGAAAATTACAGAAATATGCAGAGAACGAAGGCAATGTAGCGTAAATAGTTTATCACTTTATTCTGGACTCTTGCTTTTGTGTTCTTTATGCAGATGCCATGTAAAAAGAGTGAATACTTTCTTTATGCAATAAGCATCTCTTGTCCTTCTACTTGGCTTAACGCTTTGATTCTCGTTCCTATGTGCAGATGTCATGAGTCCCAGATCAGGAAGGTTAATTTGGAGAATAGGTCGATCTTAGGCTCTTTAACTCCATCAGCTAGTTTTTATGGTGTGATTGTTTAAAACACTCATACACAGATTGTTTAAAACACGCATACACATTACATCAAGGCTCTTTCCATTATTAAATTAAGTGGCTTCCATTCATTTATTATCGAAAGATATAGACTTGAAACTTGAAAGCTTCCTTTGCGCATACCTAAAGCTACTTTCATTATAGAATATTATTGTGACCAATGCACGCTAGCTCATATATATTAACATAATGCCAAATGAGTGAACATGTAATACCCTCTCTCCGATCCTTAATATAAGACATATTTATTTAATTTGATCAGATTAAAAAAAATTAGTTAAGTTAGTTAATATCACATGTGTTTTCTAAAATACTCTAGTCATATTCCTTAATTCCCTTCTTCACTCTCTTCCTTAATTATTATTGAGGGAATATCAATAGGGGTAAATTAGAAAAATATTAATAAATATGAAAATTATGTTTTATATTTAGGACAAAGATCAACTCCCCAAATATTTTTTTAATTTAAGACCTAATTTGAATGGGCTAGAAGGGTTGGCATCCACACTACAATCTTCATTATGCATTCCTTATTTAGTTCTAAACATAGGACATTTCTAATTATCTAATTAGAAAAGAGATATAGTTAAATCATAAAAAGAAAAAATTAATTAGTAAGTATTTATAGTTTTACTTATTTTTAATTAGATCTTTGTAATTTTTTGATCATGTGCTTATAGTGTCACTTTAATTTTAAATAAGTTTTTATGGTTTTTTCCTTTTAATTCTTATTGTTTCAACTCTTTTTTAGTCAGGTTTTTCTTTTTATCAGTTTCATATAATGTTTTTTTGAATTAGACTATTTTAGGTGATTTTAAATTGTACAAGACAAACATATGAAAAAAGTTTTATATTGTAAAACACATAAAAACGCTTATTTTAAGGGCTTACAACCTAGTATGGGTGTGTTTGGCATAGCTTTTGGTCCATTGGGCTTATGAGACAAAAGCAGCTTATTTTGATAAACTAGAATTTGGAGCATATAAGTATGTTTGGTTTGACGTTGGGCACAAGTAATCATGTGATTTGGGGGGAAAATTGCACTGTTCACTAAGAATGACTTATAGGAGATGTTTGGTTTCATGATTTGGAAGATGGGCTTATTTAGGTAAGCAACTTTTTTTTTAAGCTTGCTTTTTAGCTTTTGGAAGATACCGATTAGCTTTTTTCCTGTTAACTGTGCATTTATTACCATTTAAAATTGTCACCTACCACTTTATTCTATCTCTTCTCCATTTTTTGTCTTCTAATTTCTGAGACTCCTCACTCTACTGTGATCTCTTCTCAGCATCTAAGATTCGCCAATTTCACAAAAATCTCTTCTCATCATCTCAGATTCAGGCGAAGGACCAAAAACTGATAGAGACGGGGTCAGCGATGGAGCAGAGGAGAAGGCATAGCTGATATCTATAGCCTCCAGACTTTGGTGGTGCTGTGATTTTGGGAGCTGGCGTTTTGCCCGAGACGAGGAGAAGGTTGTAGATTCCGATGAAGGCGAGGGCGAGAGATTGAGAGTTCTTTCCTTCGTCGTTGGCCTCCGATTGGACCGTTTTCACTTTAAGCCTCGCCGATCTATACCTACAATCCACTTCACCCATTTTCACTGGTGACTCTGCTCGTCCAGATCCTCTGCCGGTGACTCATTTTCGCCGGTAAGCTTCAAAGGTTCATTGCCCAACATTTCTTCCTGTATCTAAACTCCATTTAAGGTGTGGATCCGTTAGAATGCAAGGATCTATGCTTTGTTGCCGTTGGTTGTCTTGTTCATTTTGTTCATTATGCTCAACTGTCGTTTGAATGCAAGGATCTATACTGTAAGTCGTTGGTTGTCTTTTTCATCATGCTTTGTTGTCCTTAAAATGCTTTGCTATCTTGTTCATTATGCTCTGCTGCCATTAGAATGCTCTAATGTCTTGTTCATTTTGTTCATTAGGCTTTGCCTAATTTGTGTTTTATATCCGATCTATACTCGATCTTGGTCCATACAAATGTGAACATTACTACCTCCCCAAATTCAGGAATCGAGGGGGGTTCCGGAATCATAATGAGGCCTTTCACTTTTATCATTCAAGCTTGAGGTGCACAATAGAAAGGAATTTTGGAGTGTGAAAAAAAGGTTTGAAATATTACAAAAAATGTGCAAGTACAACTTCGACACGTAAGTTCGCATTGTCTGTGCAACAATGGCTATACACAATTTCATTAGAAGAAATTCCCGAACTGATGCGGACTTTAGGAAAGCTAAAAATGAGAATATAGTTGATGTAGATAATAGTCAAGATCAAGAGCCTTCATCGACAAATGATGCTCGGACATCTTCAACCTAAATGAATCATGTCCGTGACACCATAAGGGACCAAATTGTATAGGACCTTTGATATGATTTATTCACATTTTTATTGTAATTTTATTATGTACTTTACCCTTACCAAATTTTCAAAGTTAATTTTTTCACTTTTCATAATTTTTAACATTTTCTCTCTTAAATATCACAAAAGCCACTTATACAAAAGCCAAACTAAACACATTTTGACTTTCATAAAAGCATTTATCCAATTGTCAATCCAAACATTAATCATTTTACTCAATCTTACTTTTTCCCAATCTTAAGATTCCATAAGTTAAATTGAAAATAAGCCACTTTTCCCACCGTTATTTCAAACATACCCTATATGGGTGTGTTTGGGATAGCTTTTAGGGAAGGAAATCACGCCATTCAAAGACCTAAAAGCATGATTTCTTACTTTTAGCTCTTTAGGAGTATTTGGAAAAGCCTTTTCCCAATTCAACTTCGCGGTCAAAGCCGGCTTAAATCCATAAGCCACTTTGAGTTGCTTATCACGATCCAAAAGCCAATTTCAACTTGCATCGCTACTGTCCTCTCTAGCTTAAAGAAGGCGGAGAAGAATAGTATGGCCTCCAAACTCATTGAAGTTGACTATTCTTGTGGGTATGAGTTCTAGGTTTGTCCTTTAATTTCTCTCTAACGATCTATGTGTAATATATTCAAATTTTGTAATCTGTATTGCTTCGTATATGAAATTAGTCAAATAAATATATTGGTGTACGAGTGTATGAGGGCACTTGGTGTCTCCTTAAGAGAAATAAATTGCTCCATTTTATATGGCGGGTAGGCATACAAGGCTTCATTTAGTGATATCTACACGGATATTCGGCGTTTTCCAAGATACACCGGTATACTTGGCACTTCACTAAGGAACAACTTATGTGGTGCCATCTCAGGGCTACTCAGATACACTTGGCGCGTTCTTGAACTCATATAGACACGTGGCACCCTTCCGAGTAGACTCTGCATAAAGTAGCTTTATTAAACCAGCTTTATTAAACCAGCTTTATTAAGACCACTATTTGACTTACATCCTTGATTGACCAATCACAAAGCGCCACCTAGCCCTTACCTAGTCTCTTTGGCGTCACATGTCCAAAAAGCTGGGACAACTCATTGATCACCGATTACCAGTCTGGCCATATGTCTGACTTTCCCGAACACCAAACACGAAAGCCAAGGGAAATTATCGGGCCTCTCCTCTGCTGACCAACTGGGTCAACCAAGGCATGTGAGAAGGAGAGAAAACAGATTTTAAAATAGCGCCTGGCACCCTGGGATTTTTACGCTTGGACATATGTTATCACAAGATCATCCGACGCATCCCTAGTGCTTCTTAAATTCGGCCAAGACGCAAAATTAAAAGGAAAAATATAGAAAATCATGAGAAAAATAAAAGAGAGAGAATTTGAAGTGTTCTTGAGAAACTCTGAGTATTCTTGACGAATTTCAAGCTCGAGTCCACGTTTTTAGCTGATCAAGCCTTCATGAATCTCATCCTCCACATCAAGGGCTACATTTCTAAGGTTTTGGATTCTCAATCAGAGGAGTTTTGTGCTGCCTCTACAGTGTAGGTACTGCCGGAATAAAGAACCGATCATAGCATCAAGTAGAGGTAAGCGTGAGTCTCGATTTGAGTATACTGTCTTGATGCTTTGTTGAGTTGTCATAAGGTTCTTAGGCTTCCCTAAATTTTGGCTAGGAGGGATGCTAGGGTTTTAATGATCTTATGATTATGAATATGATGTTAAACAAGAGTTAAAGATGATTAGAGTTGGGAAATCAGGTCGAGCCCGTCAGGCCGGCCCGTTTAGGCCCGAGCCCTTCAAGGGCCGGGCTTATGATTTCTTGCAATTTCTAATTAAAAAAATATTTTTCAAGTTTTACAATTTATTTATTATTTTGATTTAAATTGTGATACATTATTTTTAAAACTCATAAATTTTAAGTTAAAATAATCATCTAATGTCCAAATTAGCCTCTTTTTTAAAGTTTAAATGAATAAACCATTGTAGAAAATAAAATAAATCAAACTATTTAATAAGTGTTTTCCTGTTACTAATACTTTATTAGGTACTTAGGTGTCTCTCATATTGATAATTTAATATAATGATATTATATATATTAATTTATTTTAAAAAATATTAAACTAGCCTAAAAGGGCAGGCCTTCCAGGGCCAGCTCTTTTAGGCTCGCTTCCTGTTTTAGCCTCTAAATCATAAGCCCGAGCCAATGAAGGGTCGCGGGCTTTAAAAATGGAGGGTTTTTAGGAAGCGGCCCTAAACGGGCCAGCCCGTTTAGGGCCGGTCGTATTCCTGGCTCTAGTGGTGATTTAGGATTAAGGTCGGTCAGACATGAATTATGGGGAAAGAATTTGATTTTGGTGTTTTTGAGGTCTCCAATGTGTTTAGCATGAAAATTTGTGTGGGATTAAGGTGAGGAAGTGATTTTGGAAGCATAAAAATTGAAAACTGGATTTTAACCTGGAAACCCTAGGTTTCAGCCTTGACTGGTTATTAAGGAAAGAGTTGGAATTTGGTAAATTTAAGGTTGGAAATGGATTCCTCATGGAAAAAAACATGTAAAAATAGTTTGTGGTTATGATTTTTGGATGATTGGATAAAAAACCCTAATTTTGGGACTTAAGGTTGCTAAGGATAGATGTTGTCAAATTCAAGTCAGGTTGCTTGAGGGCTAATTTTGGTTAATCAAATCTTATCCAATGAACGTGATATTTTACAGTTTGTTAGTAGACATACTAATGTTTAAAATGAGGTATAATATGCAATAGTTAGGTTATTAAATTGTAAGTTATAACTTGTTAAAATTTAGGCATTGAATCTGAAATGCAATCTATGGCAGTGAGATTGGTCGAGGATACTTGAAGTTCTACTCCTATAATTTACACTAAATGGTATTTTTCCTTTGCAGAGTACTTGAAATAGCTTTACATAGGAACTTGAACAATCCCATTTGTATTTTCTTAGATTAAGTTATGAATTTTCAAAGTTGATTGATAAATTTGGCAGTTTAAGGATGACCTGCAATTTTGTAGCATTTGAAAGGAATTGAGATAAGTGAGATCATAAGGAGTTGAGGCATGTCTTAGAACCAAGTGTGACCATATTAGAGACCACAATGACTACATTACACACCTAAGTTTTAAGGGAGGAAGGCGTGTAATATGTCTAGGGTTGCAATATAGTAAACATAAAGTAAGGGAAATGTAAAAAATAACCAACAAAAGTCAAGTAAAGGGCAAGAGTAAAGATGGGTCAAAGAATAACATAACTTTGATTATGTCAATAAGATTGAGACACGTAATGACCCATCTATTCATGAACTTTAAATTATATGATTCAACCTTTGCTAGAGCCGACCAAGAGGATCAGTATATCAAGACAAGTCACTGGAAAGGTTAACAGGTAGTAACTCTTTCTCTCATATACTATGTAATACTCTGCATGTATGTTTTACCATCAAGTAAGTTTGATACTTGAGCATTTAAAATATAACAGGCGGACGCCTGAGGCCGTGAGACTTGATTTACCAAGAGTTGTGGTAGTATGCTCTATGATTGATGTTGTGCTGCATTTTAATGTGTAAATGTTCTTGTGATGCTCATTGTGTTATGATGGTTTATGTTACATGCTTTGTAAGTTTGCATTTTATATGATTGAATGATTGTTGCTACTCAAATTCTTTTGAATTTCATCCTTTCCAAAAATTTAATTATACAGCAAAGGCAAGTGGCTCAAAGGACAAGGAAGTAAGCACTGAAATGTGAAAAGACAGAGACAGAGGAACTAAATTTTGTTGGTTATCTATGTATTGTCTTGTATTGAGACTTGAGATATTTTAGTAGTTTAATACTCCATGTCTATAAATGTACATTGGCACAATAGTGGTATCAGAACACTTAGGATTTTAGAGATATCAATGAACATGGTAGTGATATCAGTACATATAGTAGTGATATCAATTCATTCGGTAATGGTATCAATGCCCAAGTAATAGTATCAGTGAGTATTGGCATTAGTATGTATAAGTGCGGTAGCAATATCGAGAAGGGTATACTAACCAATAAGCAACATTTGAATTTATAAGTAGAGAAACTACTCTGATACTGAATATAAATGAAGTTAAGAACTGATGAGTCACGATTAAGTTGGTAACCACTAATTAATCACTTTGGAAAGTTTTGAAATTTTTTTAGAAAAGCTAAATAATTAAAGGTATAATTGAAATCAGGCTTAGTAGTCCATATATATTTTATATAAAGCCTCATCAGAACATGTTAGGAGTAAAGGGGTCACACTATGCATGCAAGTAGTTGGTGATTTCTTGGCATGAAATTGCAATTTGTTGGTCGACGATTTACTTGACTGATATGCTCTACCTTGCCTTATGGATTTGTTTCACTTTTCATTCTTGTTTGCCAACCAATTTGGGGATGTTGATTTCTGTTTCTTGACAAGTTAGTAGGTCGGGGAAGCTTTAATTGTGAGGTCGATGCCTTCGAGACAGTTTGGGGCTGTTGATTCCTATTTACCAATTGGGGTTGTTGATTTCTTTGTCTTTAAACAGCAAAATGTTAATGCCTTCGAGAATAAACAAGCAGCAGAAGAGATAGAGGATATTAATATCTTAGATTTGTTGAGATAATCCCTTTAATATCTTAGATTTATGATTTTTTTACTCAAATCTTATATTTATGGTTTGTAATTAGAAGATAATATCTTGTATTTATGGTTTTTACCAAAATCTTACAAACCCAAAAAACATCCATCCTCCAGAAATCTTAGATTTGCTGACTAATAATTTTGCATTTGAAAGATTTAATTTATATGAGTTTTTATTCATTAAATATATTTAATTAATTATTTTAATATTTTCAAAATTTTCTCAGTAATAAATTAACTATTTTTTATAATTTAATATTTTTAAAAAATTTATCATAAAAGCCACTTATGACACCGCTAATACAAATAAGTTTCAATTTCAGAAAAGCCACTTATGCTACTACCAATATAAATATAAATCATATAACACAATCTGACTTTTACTTAATCTTAAGTTTGGGATCACGTTTGAGGCCCTTAAAATTGCTTATTTATGTAAATCGAGACAAAACTACTTTCATATGTTCACCTCATATACTGGAAATTCAGAAAAGCTACTTTTGAAAGTTTCAATCACTATTCCAAACAAGTAAAGAAGAAAAGCACAATTGGTAGGAAGAAAAACATCAACCCTATTCTTTCTCTCTTCTCCCTCTTAAATAATTATTCCAATTTATTCTCAGCTCCTGTATTTTTTCGAGAATTATTCTAGTTTATTAAATAATTCTTGGGAGATTAGAGTGGCTTTGTACGAGTATAATATATTCGTTGTATAATCTAACATCTGATTTTGTATGCCATATATCATTGTAAAATATTTTTTTGTTTTTTAAAAAGATAGAAGGAAAAAAAATAAACTTGAATATTCTTCTCCTCTATATGCATGAGGTGTGAAAATAAGAATGATGCACAAATGAGTTTGAATATATATGTATATATATAGGGTTAAAGGGCAAAAATACCCATAAATTTTTCTCAAAAGTGCATCCACCACCATAATTTTTTTGTGTGCAAAAGTAACCATGAACTTTCAACAATGGGGTAAAAGTGACACTTCCGTTAAAACTAACTAACAGCTGTTAACTCCGGCGTAAAAGTACCAAAATACCCCTATATAAAAAAAGGTTAAAGTGAAAAAATACTTATAAGCTTTTTTCAAAAGTGCGTCCATCACCATAAACTTTCATGAGTGCAAAAGTAACCATATATTTTCAAAAACGGGCAAAAGTAATACTTTCGTTAAAACTAACTAACAGTCGTTTACTTTAATACAAAAGTACCAAAATACCCCTCTCTCAAAAAAGGTCTCCTTCTTCGTTCTTGCCACCATCACTATGGGTTGTGAGTTTACTCCCTCTGTCAAGCATCACTATCATAACAGTTGACACTTCTTGGCAGAGAAGAGAGATCTAGACTTTGGAATAGGGAGGAAGGGGAAGAAATCGAAACTTCACCATCAACTACCATAGTCAGTGTTCATCGACTTTACTGCTGTCACCATCAACTTTTCTCTCACTTCCTTTGTCGAGCACCACCATCATCGTTTTCCTCACCACTATTATTGTTTTCATCCTTTAGGGTGTGTTTGGTTTAAAGGGAGGGGAGGGTGGCAAATTACAATTTTGGACAGGAGAAATCCAAAATTTACTTTCTCATTCTTTTAAATTTTGAATTCTCGTTCAAAATTTACCCTCTCATTCCTTTTAAATTTTGGGTTCCTGCCCAAAATTTAAATACCTTCAACCCAAAAAGGTAATTTAACCCCCTCTCCTTCCATCCCCTCCACTCAAACCAAACACACCCTTAGTCACACACAGATTCTCATCTTGGGGTTCTTGTTTGGCAGCCTAAGCAACAAACGGTAGAGCTCTGGCAACATCCATCTTAGGAAACGTCAAATCTGATGGGTTGCTGCACACCGTCTGCAGCATACTATTTTCCTCCCTATGATGTGCCTTCCCATGGGTATTTTGGTACTTTTGCACTGGAGTAAACTGATGTTAATTAGTTTTAACGAAAGTGTTACTTTTACCCCATTTTTAAAAGTTCACGGTTACTTTTGTAAAAAAAAATGTTTATGGTGGTGGACACACTTTTGAAAAAAGTTTATAGGTATTTTTGCACCTTTACCTTTTTTTTAGATAGGGGTATTTTGGTACTTTTGCACTGGAGTTAATGGCTATTAGTTAGTTTTAACGGAAGTGTCATTTTTGCTCCCTTTTTGAAAGTTCATGGTTACTTTTGCATCAAAAAAGTATGGTGCTAGATGCACTTTTGAAAAAAGTTTATGGGTATTTTTGCCCCTTAACCCTGTGTGTGTGTGTGTGAAGTTGTGAAGAATCAAAATATTTAATATTCCTTTTGCATTGTATTTTTGGATGTTTTTATAATTTTACTTTTCACCTTTCTCTTATAATTATCACAATATATATATATATAATGCAGGATATATGTATTATTTAATTTAATAAGATTCACTTCTTATTTCATTTAAACTTGGTTTTCAAAATAATCATCCAAATAAGTTTAGTTTCAGAAAAGTTACTTATGCTACCGCCAATGCAAACATATCACATTACATAATCTGACTTTTACCTAATCTTAACTTTGCACAAGTCTGATAGTAAAAAAGTTACTTTTCTCACCGCTATCCCTTACACACACATAATTCATAAGATAGGAGGACGGCTAGCTGGCTTAGGGTGTGTTGGCTAGCTGGCTTAGGGTGTGTTAGTAGCTTTTTCATGGACAAATGTGCTTATGCTTATGGGTTGGTTTTTTAAAGATGTTTGGGATAGCTTTCTCTCAACTGAGCTTGGGGGGGGGGGGTGTGTTAAACTATTGCTATAAAATTTTTGGTTTTTAACTTTTTCACCATTGAGAAAGAAAATCATCTTATGAAAGAAAGATGGTGGGTCCCATTTTTTTAATTTAAATAATTCTTATCTTTATTATAAATCCTTATAGATGAATTTTTTTTATCCTAAATATAAATTCACTTAAAGTTAATAATCATGACAGTACTCTGATTTATGTCTATGAGAAATTTAATTGGTGAGAATTATTTGATATTTTTTTTAATAAAAATCATGACAGTACTTTGATTTAGATCATTCTGACCAACCAAATTTTTAGGTGACTTTTTCCCAATTTTTCCTAAAAAAATTAAGTAGTCTAGTATTGTAAAATTTTCCCCAATAATACATTACCCATTTTTATTTTTATAAAATTTATGCCTTTGCCAATTTTTAACCTTTAAACTTGTTTTTCCATTAATCATTCAAATAAATTTTTGTATTTTTCACAATATATATTCATTTAATATATATATATATAAGTATATATTATTTAATAAGATTCACGTCCTTTTTAGTCATTTTCCATCTAAACTTGCTTTTCAAAATAATCACTCAAACAAGTTTCAGTTTTAGAAAAGTTACTTATGCTACCACCAATTTAAATATAAATCACATTACACAATATAACTTTTACCCAACCTTATATTTACAAAAATTAGATTGCAAAAAAAATCACTTTTGTCGTTGCTATTCGGGAGAAGGGTGTCTCCATTGATTTCCTTCTCTATTTATTCTTCATTGAATGTATCTCCATTAGATCAACTTTCAATGGTTGAGATTTACCATGATAGATTGTTATTATAATAATATTTTTTTACACATTATTAAATCTCAACAATTGAAAATTAATTGAATGATAGATACATTCAATAGAGAGTAAATGAAGAAAAAAATCAATAGAGATACCCTTCTCTCTTAGGGTGTGTTTGGCTTGAGGGAAGGGTAGGGGAGGGTGGGGTGGGGAAATTACAATTTTGGATAAAAGAAACCCAAAATTTACATTCTCATTTTTTTTTAAATTTTAGGTTCCTGCATAAAATTTAAATTCTTTCAACTTAAAAAAGTAATTTATCCACCCTCTCATTCCCTCCCTCTTCTCAAATCAAACACATCCTTAGTGTGTGTTTGGGGGGCCGTTTGACCCCCCAATTGAGCGTTTGAGCTAATAAGCTCAATAGCTCAACTGGAAAAAAAAGCAGTGTTTGGTTTCAGCAGTGAGCAATCGAGCTTAATTCTATCTTAATAGCTTTTGTCATAAGCTCTATTTCTTAGCTTTTACTGATTTAGCTTTTGGGGAGAGTGAAAATGGTTAAAATATTTTTTCAATTGTGTCCAGTGTACTATCAGACTTATTGTAATTTTACCCTTAATGTACTTTTTTTGCTACAAAAATTAATTGCAACTATTATTTGGTGCTTTTAACCCTTAAAATATTTTTCCAACTGTACCCAATGTGTTATCAAACTGATTGCAATTTTATCTTTAATGTACTTTTTCAGTTCCAAAAATTATTTTAAAATATTTTTTGGTGTTTTTAACCTTTTAAAATATTTTTCCACCCACTTTCCCTTACTATTATCACAAAAGTCACTTGTGCTTAAGTCAATCCAAACACGTTTTATTTTTACAAAATTCATTTATACAATCGTTGTTCCAAACATAAATCACATTACACAATCGAACTTTTACCAAAATTAAAATTACTAAACGCTAAATTAAGAAATTCTATTTTTCCCATCGCTCTTCCAAACACACACTTAAGTAGGCCTGGTATATTTTTGTGAAGTTATGACTTATGATCTCCTCCTATTTATTTGATTGATATTGGGGACAATGGGGCGTGTATATTTAAGGAAACATAATCAGTGATTTGTCATTTTCACGATCATGTGTGTATATAATATGTGGGTCACAGACATTTTCTGAAACGCGGAGAGCTTTAATGATTCCCAAGGCCATAGAGTCAGCTTTCTTTCTTTCTTTGTTTTTTTTTGCCTGCCACAGAGTCAGCTTTCATCACCACTATAGTAGGCTTAGGCCATAGAATGCAAAAAAATTGCTTCTTTCTAATAAGAGAGGGTTCGGCTGAAATAGTTTATTTTTAAGTAATAAGTGTTTATAAATCGTGATTCACGGTATATGAAGTAAGTATGTGAGAGGAGTTTTATCTCGGCTTATATAATAAAAACTTAGGGTATGTTTGGTTGAGCGATTCGATTGCTTATAAGTTGCTTTTTAATAGTGATTTACGGTATACGAAGTAAGTATGTGAGAGGAGTTGTGTCTCGATTTACGTAAAAAACAACTTATAAGTTTTTATAAGTTGAAACAAACATACTTTTATTCTTTAAAATTAAGTAATCCTAGACACGCACAGAGATATCTTCAGTTAAGCTCAACAATATTCAAATAAAACGGATACCAAGTTTAACTGCATTGTATCTGATTTAATGCAAGAAAAGGAGGGGATGGGAGGAGAGGGAAGAGAGATTGATATTCTCCGATTTGGTTTGGTTTCAGGGGAAGGAGGATTTTAGTTATGCTTTCAAATTCCTTCATCTCAAAAGGGGGAGAGGGATTATGATGCTTCCTCCTTTTTCTTTGAGAGAATTACATTCAGGTCCTAAAGAAGAGGAGAAATGAAGAAATGGTCCCTATAGATTACAAAATAAAAAAATGGTCCCATAGAGTTGTCAATACAGGCTCCTGGAGTTGTTAATGAGTTGTCAATGCAAGTTCATGGAGTTGTTAATGGGACCATTTTTTCATTTTGCAATCTATAGGGATCATTTCTTCATTTTTTTTCCTTCCATGGGACCTAAGTGTAATTCTCCCTTTTTCTTTGATCAAATGCAGCATTTTATATTAATTGAAATAAAGCCGAACAAACATTTAAATATATAAAGGTGACTTACATTTATGTGCTTGGATGGGAATAAAGGTTCAAAAGAAAGAAAATAAAAGAAGAGAAAATTAAGAAGAAAATGTCATCCCCATATACCAGGATGGGTAAGAGAAAACTGAAAAGAAAAAACATGAGCAAATATTTAATAACTAAAATACATTTGCTTATAACTTAAAATAATAATATTTAAAATTAAATTAAATTTCACAATTACATAATGATTTTAATATTAATGTCAAATAATTTAAAATGATAAATATATATATTTAAAAACCAAATAATTTAACAAAAAATTTATTTTTTTAAATTAAAAAATTAAAAAGTGAACATTTTTCAGAACCAAACATAATAAAAAATATTTATCAAAAATAAATATACTATACCTTTTCAAACATTATTAATAATTAAAAAAATTTAACATAAAACATTTTTTAAATATTATTTGTTTGTTTTTTAAAAGACAACCATGCAGGTAGGTCCCCAAAACAAAAAAATAAAAAACAAATCTCTCCACTTTGGGAGGACCCACTTTTCCTCATTACCCCACTTTTCTGTCTTGTCCTGTTTTCTCCCGATCCTTTTTTAGCCGGTAATACACTTTTCGTTCAACTTAACAAAGTTACATAACATAATACGGGGAAAACTAATAAAGCAAAAAAATTAACTTGTATTACGACACCAAGGGTGTGTTTGGTTTAAAGGGAGGGGAGAGGGTGGAGGGAAGAGAAGGGAGGATAAATTATCTTTTTGGGTGGGTCCCCTCCAAAATTTACCATGAGAGGGTAAATTTTGGAGGCAACCTACCCAAAAAGATAATTTACCCCCTCCTCTTCCCTCAAACCAAACACACCCTAATTATCAGTTTGGTTCTTGCACAAAAGACTGCAGGTCCTTCTCTATTAATCTTTGCACTTGCTCCGGTGGATTAGACGCCCAATCATTCGGGCAATATCCTTGGAGTAATGCTTTAGCAACCCAATCAGCTACTAAATTTGCCTTCCTGAAAATCCAATTACAAGAATGGTTCCTCATTAATTTTCTTGACTCTTGAATGTTTTCAAGGATGGTAACACACCTCCAATCGTTAAGAGGAGAGTCTATGTTAATACACTTAAGCAAAGTTTGGTTATCTGACTCAAAAGAGACATTCGACAGCTAATTATTATAGATGTATTTAATCATTTCTAGTAAAACTAATGCTTTAGCCATAAGGACTGATTTAGCATCCTTGATTTGAATTGTCCCATCTAATAACCACTCATTACAAGCTCTAACAACAAAGGCTATAGCTGCCTCATTCACTAAACTTAAGAAAGCCCATCAGTGTTTATTTTGAGAACATTACATTCAGGTTTCCGCCATGTTGTAGTTTCTATCCTTTCAGTTGCTCCTGGTTCCTCCCCTATGTCCGCCCTTCTTTGCCAGCCATTAGCGTTCCAGTACTCCTGCATAAGTTTACCAGCTTGAGAAAAAATAAACAAAGGCTCATGGTATAAATTTTCAAAAATATAAGCACTTCTTGCTTTCCAGATTTGCCATATAGTCATTACAAATAAAACTTTCTGCCACTAATTAAAATTAGACTCACAAGCAAGATCCTACCCATTGTTAAGGCTGGTGTGACCTAGTTCTCAAGATCTAAATGAAAAATTGCTTCAAAACCATGTTGTAGTAACTCCCTTACTCCTCATAAAAACGTGTTCTATTGTTTCTGGGACTTTTTTGCAATTAAACACACATCTGCCACGCAACACCTCCTTTTACATAAATTGTGTGACATTGGTAAGGCATTTGACATTGCTCTCTATAAGAAGTTTCTGACCTTTGTCAGAACTTTGAGACCCTATTTTCTTTCCACAATTTCCTCTTCCCTTTATTAGATAAGGTTGGGTAGTTCTCCATTCTCTTCAAAATGTCCCTTCTTGCCACTCTGTATCCTTCCTTCACTGAGTATACGCTTCTTTTGCTCCCCGTCCATACCCATTTGTCTGCCCTATCCCTTAGAGCCACAACTGTGTTATAAATGGCTTCTTTCTCTCTATCAGTTAGCCACCCTTCAACAATTGTGAGGTCCCACCTTCCTCCTCTCATAATATTCTCCACCTTTAATTTTTAAATGTTTCATGTAGGCATCTTGAAAGTAACCTTTTCCTGGGCATGTTACTTAGCCACAAGTCCTGCCAGATTCATGTTTCTTTACCATTTCCTATACATCTATACACCTGATCTTCTAATACTTTCCTACCCTTTAATGTGCTATTCTATAGTCATGACACCCTTCTCCCTTTACATGCTTCTAGAAAATTATCTTTTGGGAAGTATTTAGCTTTTCGAAGTTTTACCTATAATTGTCTGGATTTTTCAATATCCTCCATCCTAATTTGGCAAGAAGAGCTAAGTTGAAAGCCTCAAAATCCTTGAACTCCAGTCCCCTTTCAAGTTTATGTCTCTTCATTTTTTCCATAGACACCCAATAAATATTTCGCCTATCCTCTTCACATTTCCACTAGAATTTGGACACAATACCATCTAATCTTTGTAACACACTTTTTGGGTAGAGGAAACAAGACATTGAATACACTAGTAAGAAATTTGCTACTAATTTTATTAAAACTTCTCGCCCTGCCTCAAATAAGAAATTTTTCCTCCATCCTTAGACTTTTTTTTCCATACGATCTATAACAAAATTCAGGGCTTGAATTTTTTATCTCCCCCAGATTATTGGTAACCCTAAATAATTCCCTGGCATATCCATTATATGAATCTGGAAGATATAACCAATTTCCTCTTGAATGAGAGCGAGGGTGTTTTTAGAAAAATATAAGCATCATTTTCCAAAGTTAATTGATTGCCCTGAGGCCTTACAATACTTGTTGATAATATCTTTAAAATTTCTATAGTAATCTATTCAACTCTAAGAAAGAATGCTGAGTCGTCTGTAAAGAAGCTGTGTTATTTCTGGACATCCCCTACCAATTGAAATACCCCTCAAATCACCCCTCCCTTTTTCTTTTTCAATTAGTTTAGATAACACATTGTTTACAAGGATAAAAAGAAAAGGAGAAAAAGGGTCTTCCTGTCTTAACCCTTTATGTGGATTCACTTTTGTCATTCGTTTTCTAGACATCATCACTGAGTATTGAACAGAATTGAGGCACCAAAATATGCTCTCCGCCTACTCCCTTCCAAACCCCATTTTTTTCATTGTAGCACAGAGAAAATCCCATTCTATTCTATCATAGGCTTTATTCATATATAATTTTATTGCCATCTCAAAGTTGACTTTTTTCTTCATTTTCATATGATGAAACACCTCATGTACAACTACAATGTTATCTTGGATCAATCGACCTAGAACAAAGGCCCTTTAACACTCATATATGATTTTGTCTAGCAAAGGCTTAAGTCTATTAGCTATCACCTTGGAAAAGATTTTGTAAGAAAAGTTATAAAGACTAATTGGCCTATAATCATTCATAGATTCTGGGCAGTCTACTTTAAGGATAATTACAAGGTTTGTATCATTAATCTCAATCAAAGGGTAACCAGTCTTAAAATATTCTTTAATTAAATCACATACCTGGTTTCCAATGATGTCCCATGATTTTTTATAGAAGGGACCTGTGAAGCCATCTAGTCCTGGAGCCTTCTGTCTTCCTAATTGAAACACAACTTGTCTAACTTCTTCTGGTTTGATTTATGCCATTAAAGCCTGATTATCCTCTGCTGAAATCATAGGTTCAATGCATTCAAGGATTGATGAGAATTCCCTCTCCCCCACCGTGGTAAACAGTGAAGAGTAAAATTGAGCAAAGTGTCTTCCTATTTCTTGTTCCTCCTCAATCTACTCTTCTTGATTCCCTCTAATTTTGAAGAGTTTGTTTCTACATCTTTTTCTAATTGTTGTCATGTAGAAGAATTTTGAATTTTTATCTCCATATTTCATCTAATCTGCTCTAGCCTTTTATGCCCAATACAGCTCCTCTTGTTCCCAGAGCTCACTGATTTTCTTTTTAATCTCCATGACTTCCCTCCCTTTTGCGTTAAACTACTTTGAATCTAGGAATTTTTGTACCTTTGTATCATCTTGTTTATCTGCCTTTGATTATTCTTGAATTCCTTCTTACTCCACACAACAAGGGTATCTCTAAGCTTGTTCAGTAACCCCACAAATTCGTTCAACTCCCTTCTGTTACCTTCTCCCTTCTAGTTCTCCTTAACTAGCGACATTAAATTCGGATGACTCAGCCAACGTGCATTGAATCTGAATAGGGGAGGTGTTTTTGATTCAACATGTTCAAACTCTATCAGAGTTAAAGGGTAACTTGAAGAAAAAGCTTTTATTGAGTCCAAGCAAAATATGTTTTACTTTCAATGAATATAGAAGTGGAACACCATCTTCATCTTCATCTTCAGCCCCAATTTTTGGAGCTGCATCAAGCTCTAATGCCAACTTGTTAATCATAGAATCAGTTGTTGCCACTCACTTGAATCAAGTAGATGATTATGATGTTTTTTATGTAAGTTTTAACTTCTTTACTAGTTAGCTGCTTGATTTAATGTTATTTTGATTGTCACTTTACTATTTTGTGTTAACCCTTTATTAATTAAATGCAATATAGGATTTTTTTCATTCAAGAGTCAAGATGAGTCAACAATCGAAAAGTCAGAATTGGACTACTATTTAGAAGAAGCGACACTTGATAATAGATTGGCGACAAGATTTAATGTGTTGGATTATTGGAAAGCTAACTCTTCTCGATTTCCTTGCCTTTCAAAGATGGCATGTGATATTCTTAGCATTCCAATTACCACCGTTGACAGTAAATCAGCTTTTAGCATTGGATCTTGTGTTCTCACAAAGAATCGATCTTGTCTTCTTCCTGATAATGTTGAAGCTCTTATTTGCACTCAAAATTGGCTTCTTAGTTTTCCATGGGATGGTAATATCTAATTCTTTAATTTTTTTACTCTACACTTTGGAACAATTAAGAAAACAAATTATCTAACTAGCACTCTGCGTTGTTTTTGTCATTATGTATGCCAGAGGATTTTGAAACAGAGAAAAGGGAAATTGCTCCTATTTCTATTTTTGCTACTTCAGATAATGCTTCAAATATTATTATTGATGATTGAAGAATGAGGAAGATTATAAGTTTATTATTATCCATCATTGTCTATTAATTTGCCTTTTATCAGTTTATGTTTGTAATGTGTTGTGGACTTGTGTTTATTTTGATTTCATAACACTAACAAGTTAACATTGAGACATTAAGTGAATTGAACTTAGATGTGTCATGTGTATGGGAATTGGAATGATGAAATATGTTTCTTCAAACAAGCACGCATGGAGAATTGGACATTGGAGGAACATGGTGAATTGCAAATATTATGTGTTTCATGGGAAGATATATATGTATATTTTTTTGGGTACAATTCATGATCAGAAACCTATGGATTTTATGCTTGATATTAATTGTGATGAATTATTGAAACACAGGTTTGTTTTTATATATATTTTATCTTTGTAGATTCCTGATTGATGATATTTTTTGTTTGTTTAGTTGTGTGTGATATTGTTACATAAAGTTCAATTTGTTTTTTGTGTGGTGATCAAGTCTTTTTGGTTTTTACTATTACAAATCGTACAATTCAAAGTTAATAAATCAATAGTTGGTGCAAGTTCACCATATAAAGTTCGAGAGAATTCACCATGTAACACTGAATCTCATTATTTTGGGCAGTAAAACAATATGGGCCTCATCATTTTTTTTAAAAAAAATCCATTTTTATCGACCTGGCGGGCTAGCCCGTTTAGCCTGATCAATAAGGCTCGAGCTGCCAAATAGGGGTCGGGCTAAAAATGTGCAGCCCAACGAGCTCAGGCTGGCCCGATTTACCAGTGCTAAGTCCTCCCGACCTTCCAACTGGTTCTTGATATTCCCCAAAATCATACTTTAATTTCCTTCTTATTCTATCTATTTTTGTTTTTTTCATTTTTGTTTCAAATAAAACACTAAAAGTGGCTTGAACTTAACGTATTGGAACTTTAGATTGCAAACTGTCAAGGTAGTTTCAAGACCCTGACAGTTCCACCCTAGACAAATCATTATGCCCTAGTGCCTGCATCCTGCCAGCCACCACGCCCTTCCAGATCTGTTTCCTTATTTTATTCATTCCCTTCCCCTGCTTTCCAGCCATATTTAAGTGCTTTAGAACTTAGAACAATTTAGAGCCCTGGATTCAAATTGATAAATAGTGCCTTTCTTGCATTCTTTTTTTGTCAGACTTGCTCATTCATTACTTGGCCATGGCTAAATTGCAGCTCCCCTTCATAATTGAAGTTGAAATTTTTGGACCTATTTGTTTCGATTATTATTCTAAATTTCTCCTCTGCTATAGATTTATTCGCTGCACTCTTTGGGGAATCTTGCTTATGGTCCTTTTGATGTTTTGCTTGATACGGTTCTATTTCTTCCTCCCTCTTCTTTTCAGCGAGACTCCCTTATTTACTGGGCTAGCTCTCATATTTCCATATTGTGTACTGGCACTATAGGTTTTGTTTCATAGATCCCTTCCTCCTCCTCATCTGCCAGCTCCACCTAATATTTGCTTCAGGTCTTCATCAGTCTCTCCCTCCAGGCCCTTAATAAACTGTTTATTCCATTGAAACTCTAGCTAAACCCAATATGTTGGGGCTCTGATATATTTTTCCCTCCATACCTTTCATGGCCTACCTTGCTTTTTTGCCACATGTGAGGACTAAACTTATCAGCTGCAAGTTCCCTTGTATTAGTTGTAATAGGTACAATGATTTGAGTTGCATTTAATGAATTCGGCGGAAATGATAAGTTGACTCTTCCCCTCTCACGTGCTGAATTTTAGCTTTACCATGTCTCCTTTGTTCCATACCTCGAACCCATATTCCCATGCAAGCATTTAACGCTCTTACCCTCCCCATGCATTTTCCTTACCTTCGACGATCTTGCCTAAGAGCCGCTCCCTTATATGTTAGACTTGGCTAACATCCAAGAAGGGGGTGAATTGAGTGTAAGATAAATGCTGAAAATCTTTTCACATGTTAGTGAAAATAATCACCATAAAGATAATGAACCATAAAATCACAATCAATTAAACAAATCAAGTATGCTAGAAATATAAGAGATAAGGGAAGAGAATATGCAAACTGTGATTTACACTGGTTTGGCTCAATCTTTGATGACCTATGTCCAGTCTCCAAGCTCCACTTGAGATTTTCAATCTATTATCTTCTTATTTACACTGGGCACAAGAGAAGCCTCTACAATCACAGAAGTTTAGTCAAATATTTACACAGAAGTGAATAACAGCTCCCCCTTACACACCGTAAAGTTACAATCTCTTTTGATGATAAATGTTTATAATTAATTGATGCGTGCTTTTGTCGCTAAAGCAATCAATTAATAACTAGGACAACCTACTAATGCAATATAGTGGCAACCTAGGTCATTCTCCCAAGGAGCAATATGTGGGTTTCTCTAGAATCGAATTTAGGTGATAAAAAATGCAATGGAATAAACCTAAACTAAAATGCAAGACTCCACTACCTAAATACAAATGACTCTAAAATCTATATGAGAATGAAACTAGCCTAAATAATGAACATGCAATTTTTGGGGTTTTTCTTATGAGAGGGAAATTAAAATCCTAAGGAAAAGAAATAAACTAATATCTAAGAAAATCAACAAAGGTTAGTTCAGTTATGATGGTGAAGGGGACAACTCAGGATTCACATGGATTTAGCTTTCTTAACCATTCAATTTATTAGACCAAAGGGAGATTCATGAAAAATTGGAATTAATAAATTTAATCACCTAATCAAGACATGGGAAACCCTCATGCTCAATAACACCTAATCCACTAGAAAACTCATAATGGAAAAAATGGTGGTTAATTAAATCTATTAAAAACCAATCACAATTGCTTAAGATATTTTGGAAATTATGTTTACAATTGCCTAATTAAACAATTCGACAATTAATCACCTAATTAAACAATCAAGAGATTAAACACAAATTGACAATTAAATTAATAACGAAAACTCGATTAATAATCTAATTGACAATCAAAGGTTTGCAAACAAAAATCCCAATAATCATTTAAGAACAAAGCAAATCCAAAATATCAATTCAATCCAAATAAAAAATAAGTCTACAATCTAAAACTAGATTGTTCTCAGTTATTACAACCCAGAATCATTTAAAACTAAATAATCTTAAGTCTTGAATCAAAAAGATAAAAGAAAGACACTCCCTTATGGTCTTCAAGTGTAAGCTCCTAGGCTCTAGCTTCCTCCATGCTCCTCCTAAATTGCCTCCCAAGAGAGTTTACGCTGTCATAGAATTCCTCTCCTCACGCCTCGAGCAAATCACCGCCATTGACAAATATGATTGATCTGTGTTGTGGATGAAGAATTCTTTAATGTTGGTGGAGGAATTATTGGTGAATTGGTGGGTGGAATTCGTACAGGGTGTACGTGGAAGGAGAAGAATGTATATATGAATGTATATGTGGTGATGAATTGAGGAAGAGGGCGAGGGAATTTTTCCACGTGGTGATGAATGGCGCCGAACAGTTTCAGCGTCTCACCCCTCAGCGTCTGCCTCCTTACGTCTGTGTGTGTTCAGTCCGTGTTTCTCAGCGTCGTCCCCCTTACGTCTGTGACGGCTAGGGTATTTTTGAGAAGGGAGGGGAGAGTTTTGGGTACTAATTTGGGCCTACTAAAATTCCAAAAGCCTAATAAAATTCTACCATTGGATTCTTTTTGAGTTTCTAAGAAAAGTTCTGCACCGTAGGATCTTCCAATTTGCTTTTTCTTACTCTGTAAGAATCAAATAAAATCGTGATTTATCATATAATTGGAAATATTTTCCACCCACAAGATATCAATCAAAATAATAATAAATTAAGCTCAATAATATCATAATTAATTCAGATTTATATTATTTCCCAAAATCGGCTAATTATCCAAATATTATCTAATAAATCCAAATTAGCCTAAAATAATCTCCAAAATAAATGAATAAGGTGGGATAAAATATATTAAAATCGTGATTTATCATTAATATTCTCTCTCAGAAGTGAATAATGATAATCACTGAAGCCCAATACAAATAGTGTCTCTCTTAAAGTAAATAGTGAAAGAACTAAGAAAACAGAGACTATGTGCGATAAGTATTGGCGTCAGAGTGTTGGCATTTCGATGATGTATGCATTGGGTCTCTCATCTTTCTATTTTGAATTATCTTCAATTTATAATTGATGAAGAGTATTTGGTCGTTGAGCATTTTCTTCTTCTCGTTGTGAATATGACCGTTAGATGTATGTTGGAAGTTTCTGAAAAAAAATTCCTTTTTCCAGTGTGTGTGTTAATCCTTGTTTGATCACCTAAAAAATGCTTAATCACTAATATAATAAAGTTTTAGAGTGATTAAAAGTAAGAAGAATGAGTTATACAATTATTCCAATGATTTTTAGAAGTTACAAAGCATGCTTTGTTTTTGGGATATTATATCACTCGAGTGATTTACCTTTTAATGTATACCACTCGAGTGATGTAACCTTATCACTCAAGTGATCTCACCATATCGCTCGAGTGATATGCTTTTGTCACATATCACTTGATTGAATCTCCTGATTCACTCGAGTGATTTGTTCATCATATCACTATTACCTGTATTTTCACTTCTAATCCCTTTGAGAGTCATTTGCAAATCTTCTCAAATCATAGATATAGGGGTCAATTCCAATGGGTATTGTAACCCCCTTCCAACTATAGGCCGAGATTAAGTTTCAAATCAAGTAATTAAGTGAAATTAGAGATCTTAACTGATTTGGGACTTAAACAAAATCAGACTTCCCAAAATCAGGGTTTGTAAAACTTTTCTAAAACATATTCACAAAGATCTCATATTCACATCACAAATACAAAATGGCCTGTACAGGTTGATTTCATTCATACATATCAAAGTATAACATAAATTTCCGACACACTCGGGATCCATTAATTCATCAAAAGGGTTCATACAAAAGCACAAAGCCCATAATTCATACCCTTAACTTAAGGATTACACAAAACTATTCACACATCTCAATATACATGCATTTGATCCCAAAAATATCCAAAGGATTTACATGATAACCAATAACCAAATAATCGAAATGAACTCCTACATTAGAGCTCTAGCCACTCTTCGTCACTCGCTTTCCCTTTGATCCTTCTGCCCTATCTAAAACATTATTTTGGGAGAGTGAGATTTTAAAGAATCCCCGAAATTTCAAATCACTCAGAATGTGCACAACAATATGGTATGAAAGCAATCATATCACACAAACATTGCAACTACAACGGCAGTTACAGCGGCAAAGGCAGGTATGACGAACACCACCCTTATGTTTGCTCACGTTGTATTGCACACATCACAGTTCACAACAATATATATATTTCACCACAGTTGGGCTTCATATAACAGTTCACAATAGATAGCTGTATTGGCCAGTTTACAATTCACAATAGATCCATGTCGATCATAACGGCAGTTTAACGGCTGGGGTAGGTGTGATAAGCATCAACCCCCTACGACGGCTCCCGCTGAAGTGCGCACGCTATAATGGACCATGGCACATTTTCCTTCACATTTCACTAAGCACAAATTCAAATTTCACAAACACTATGATAAATCATGCATACCAAATATCATACGCAATATGAGAGAGAAATCACTACCTGTTCGTTCCTTCCGTGCACGCTCTGGGACTGCTTTCTCACGAGTAGGGCAAATGTCGTATCCTATAATTCATAATGAGTGACGAAGTATCAATTCTCTATTCCAATTCTCAATGACTTCTTAATACTTAATTAGTTATCATTATTACTCTTTGAGTACCCATGAATTGCTATATCAATAGCTCTAAAGGGTTGGAAGACCATCCCCAAAGATCCCCTTTTGAAAGCTCAAACTGATATTTTTTACTGTGACACTCGAGTGAAGATGACCTCACTAGAGTGATATTGTACGGACACTCGAGTGAAGAAGGCCTCACTCGGGTGACGGTACAGTCTGCACTCGGGTATTAGAGAGTGAAGGATAACGATTGAACTCCCGAGAGCATGAGAACTTTTCAGAGACTACAACACTCAAGCACACTGGACCTCACTTGAGTGACAGCCAAATGTCTCACTTGAGCACTAGAGAGTGAATTCCAGAAAGTAAAGACCCGAGAGCATAAAAGTTCTTAAGGATCAGGATCACTCGAGCACAGCCCATTGCACTTAAGTGAATACCATATACCTGAGAGTGAAAAGGCACATTCTTGCACCATAATCGCGAGTGAAAACCGGAGAGGCAAGTCCTGGGTGTTAAATACACCAGCACTCGAGTGATAGGAAGCTCACTCGAGTGATGTCCCAGTACACTCGCACGTAAGGCAACACTTGCTTTTTACGACGGAAGTGCAACAAGAACACAGAGAGCATAAAAGAAGTTTGCACTATCGCACTCGAGTAGAACTCATCACCACTCGAGTGTTATTCATCCTGTTCTCGAGTGAATCCCAGATTACTCGAGTGATTCTATCAGAAACCAGAAAATGTAGGAAAACTGACCACATTTCCTAACACTTGCCCAATTGATCCCAATGGACCCAAAACTTCTACCAAAGCTACTCCCACACAAAAACATCCAAGGAATTCAATGGAATTATTAGAATTATCAAAATCCTATTCCATTATCATGCTTTAGTTTTGGGCAACATAATCATCCAAATTCCAAAATCATCCAAACTAAACATTTCAATCCCAAATCAATTTATCTATCCCAAACTCACCACAAGGTACCATTTTCATGCCAATAACATACTAAATACTCAATGCTACTCATTTTCAAATTTAAGGCCAAAAATTCCAAACTTCATACAATGTCATGAAACATAGATAGAAAGATTGGTCTCACTTACCTCTTCAACTTTTCCAAAGACACTTCTTGATTCTCCAAACTTCAGATTTTCATGATTCCTCAAATTACCACCAATGGAGAAGCTACAACCATCAAATTGAAGCTCTTAACTCAAGGAACAATATTAATGAAGAGCATTTTGGCACTTGAGGCCATTTGCTTACCTCAAAATCAAGTTTTTCCTTTCTCTCTCCTAAGCTCTAATGGCATCGAAAATGGAAGAAGAAAAAGATAGAGAAGAGTATGAAGGAGATGAAGAATGATGATGATGATACTCCCTCCCCCTACTCTTCAGTGAAAATCAAGGGAAAAGAGAGAGAGAAACCATTAAAATATTGGGCATTTGACTTTTCTCATCTTTTCTCTCTTCACACACAATCATGTCACATGTCACTTTGCTATTGGCCCACTCAAAATAAGTCACCAATCAGCCACTTTAATCCCTCCATTAACCATTTAATCACACTTCTCATTTTCTCTTAGTTAGTAGTTAATTTCTCAATTAATCACTAACTAATTGCCCAATAATTTCATTCTTTCTATTTCCACTAATTATGGCATATTAATTAAAATTACCACAAAACACATAATTATTCCACTTTAATTCGATAATTATCCTCAATAATTATCATTAGTCCTTAATCGAAAATTGGGGCGTTATAAGTATAACTCTTCGAATATAACTCCAGATTTGGCAAATGACCTATCCCCAGAAAGCTTTTTAAGTCTAGTTTTCATAGCAATTGGAATTGATCCCAAATACATTGTATTCCAAAAGTTATGATCCAAATAGTGACTACTATTCTGAATGGTGTTTGAATTCTTGAGCGTCAACTTCCAGAAGGCACAACGCTTTGTACATAACTCCAAATTTGACACATGACCTATCCATAGAAATCTCTTTAAGTCTAGTTTCATATGAAATAAATTTCATCTCAATTGGACATGTAGTTTGAGAAATATATCACAAATCCCGAACCTATTTTGAAATACAACGTTGATTTTAAGTTTCATCTTTCAAAATTCATATCTCTTTCATCTGATCTCCTTTTAACTTGATTTTGATGTCAAAGTGATGCATTGAAAGTCTAGTTTCATATGAATCAGGTTTCACCTCAATCGGAGTTATGGTTTAGGATATATGACAAAAAAACTTAACCTTACTCATGCTAAACGAAAACAAAGCACAATAGAGTATGCTAAAATTTGATAATCACTTAAGTGATCCTTCAATTCACTCGAGTGAATAATAAAAAATTCACTCCTGGAGCTGCCACTTGAGTGAAAATGAAGTATCACTCGAGTGAATAAGTGTCACTCGAGTGAACATGGAAAAGCTTCCAGATTGGGTATTTTAACTTCGAATTGAGTCATTCCAACTTCTATTTGATCATCGAGACTTCCAATATCAAATCTAAGAGCTTAAACCTTGATATTCCCATTAGATCTTGTAAGTTCTTCTTTCTTCAATCTCTTGCTTCTTGATTTTCCTCTTGATGATCATTCTCCATAACCCAACTAGATATTTTCTTCATTTTCTTGACTATTTTACAATATATTTCACATTAAACATAGTAGTCAGTTAATGTAGAAGATAAGCATATTATGCAAACTTTTTGCACTTAATATTTAACATCATCAAAACTAATCATATCTAACATTGTATACTCATCGGAGCTCTATAAGCTTGAGTACAGAGGCTACATCGTAGCCTCTTATCACTTCACTTACAACAAACTCCACTGCATCCTCCTCACACCCTTTACTTTTGTAGCCCAATTTCCCACAGTTATAGCAAAACCGAACTAACTTCTCTTATTTTAGTTGAACCCATATATGCTCCAGCTTTTCATCTAGTCTAGGAGCAGAGAACCTCAAGACTAACGGTTTATCCATATCAACTTCCATCCGTGCTCTTCAAAAACTTTTGTGCTTATATCTTTTGTCCTCTGGGTTTTTGATTTCTATGACTTTGCCCACTAAACTTGCCATTAATTCAATGTTAGACTCTATTCTTCCTTATGGCGACAGATTGTGAACTTGGATCTAGAACTCACAAGAGTTCATTTGAATCTCATTACCACTTAGAAAGGGTTTTCTTTTATGTAGACTAAGCATATAGTTTCAAACCACCCATGGATTTTCCTTTAATATCCTGTTTGCTTCCTCCTCAATCTTGAAAGAGAATGTAAATAGATTAAACCCAATCATTTTGGCGTCCCACTCTCTGTAATGCCCTAAATTTTGATTAAGGACTAATGATAATTATTATGAATGATTTTGTAAATTAAAATGGATTTGAGATCCGAATTATTATCAGAAATGCCCAACACCCTGTATTTTAGCATAATTATGTGACAAAGTAATTATTTGGACTAAATACAGGGGCAAATGATGCCTGAATAGAAGAGACTGAGACTTCAAGTTTGCTGTTATAGTATGGTGCTTTGGATAGAGGAGATTGAGATTCTGGAGTGGCCCGATGTTGTTGTTGAAGCCTAAAAGTCCTGATTACCACTAGCGGAGTCACTGGTAGGTGTATGAGTAAGGGTAATATTGTTATAGGGAAAATGGCGAAAGCTGAAGTATTGTTGCAAACAGCGAAATCCGGGGTATATGTGAAACACCGAAACCTAAAGTATATAAGAACACAGTGAAAGCTGAGGTATATGTGAATACAGTGGAAGCTGTTGTTTGTGTGTAGTACACCGATGGTACTTTGAGTTATTCCCGGAAGGGGTGATAAGTTAAGCAAAGTGGTGTCCTATACCTCCCAACTGCTGAGATCTTATGATATGGCATATGATCTAGAGCCTCCGGCGATTATGTTGTATGGTAACGGTGTTTTGTGGCAATTGTACAAAGTGGCGATTGCATTTGCTGGCAATCGCGTTGTGTTAGTGTTTGTGTCAAGATGTGGCACTATTGCCTGTATGATGAGATGGTAGAACCGTACGGTGACCATTAGTGTCCCAAGTATCCTGGAGATTGAGTACCATCTGGGTAAAGGTGACGTGGTCGCAGATGTGTTCAGATGGAAAACGATTTGACTTGTGGTAGTAATAATGGAGAATTTCGGGACTTAAATTTCTCAAATCCAATGGTATGAGTTAAGTATAGTGCTCCCCAAGGGGAAAGTGACTTGATGTCAATGATTGAAGTAACGAGTGCAGTTCATCTGAATAGTGATCGAGTAAGGTGGAGACCTCTAGAGTTAAAGTCAGAAATCATAAGTTCTTGTGAACATCTCTTGTCACGGGAAACGGTAAAGTGAGTAAGAGAAAGAAATTGAGCCACGACGCATTGGTCTATGGAGATTCTTGAGAGAATCGGACCTGTAGCATATTATTTATACAAGTAGTCTTGAAGGGATTGTTCTATTGAGAAACAATTTGAGGTTTATGTTCCCAGTAGTGTAACAAATTTTAAGGATGAAATTTATTGAACGGGGGAAGAATTGTAATGCCCCAAATTTTGATTAAAGGCTAATGATAATTATTGTGAATGATTTTGTAAATTAAAATGAATTTGAGATCCGAATTATTATCAGAAATACCCAACACCCTGTATTTTAGTATAATTATGTGACAAAGTAATTATTTGGGCTAAATATAGGGGTAAATGGCGCATGGAAGAAGGAAAAGAATTTGGTTATGTATTATGTGGCAATTTTAATTCATATACATAATCAGTGAAAAATTGTAAGAATGGCCATAAGTTAGTTGTTAATAGAGAGATTACTTACTAACTAAGGAGAAATGAGATATGTAACTAAATGGCTAATGGAGTGATTAGAGTAACTAGTTAGTTACTTACTTTATGAGAACCAATGAGAGAGTGACATATGGTCATTGGTAGATAAAGCAAGCATGAGAGTTGGTAGAAGGAAAAGTCAAACAATGAGTTTTAAAATCATTTCTCTCTCCCCCTCTCTCTTCGTACGCATGAGTAGGCATGGGGGAGCAAAAATTCTGCCATTCTTCATCATCATTTCACCTTCTTCTTCAAGCTCTCGTCCCTCCCTTCTCTCTCCAAATTCATCCTCCATTGTTGCCCAAGAGAGAGGAAGAAAAGCTTGATTTTAAGGTAAGTTAATGACCTCTAATGCCAAAACTCCCTTCTATAAAGTTATTTCTTGTGTTGAGAGCTTCGATTTCTTAGTTTTAGATTTCCCATTTGGTGGTGTTTGAGCACTCTAAGGAATTTTGGAGTGTGGAGAACCAAGGAACTCCTTTGGAAAAGTTATAGAGGTAAGTAAGACAAATCTTTCTATGTAGGTTTTGTAGCCATTGACTGAGTTTGGAATTTCTGGGATTTAGGCTTGATTTTTGAAAATGAGGATCATGGTGTGTGGGCATGTTGTGGTCATGGATATAGTGTCTTGTGATGTGTTTTGGATTGATAGAATGGATTTAAGATTTAATCATGAAATTTGGAGTTTTTGGAAATTGGCATTCTGTTGTTGTCTTGGGTTATATCTTGGAAAGTAATGTGAAATTGGTCATTTTGATGTCTCCATTGGTTTCTTTGTGAAATTTTGTATTGGAATGAGTTTTGGATTGGATTTTGGAACCATAGGAGACATAGTTGCAAAATTGGAAAATTCTGAAAATTTATTAAGTGGAAATTGTTGTGCAAGTAGCCAACTTTGTATGGTAATTTGAAATAGCAAATAGTTTTAAAATGAGGTGAAAGTTTCCAGTTTTGTAGTTCACATTTCAAGCTTTCCATTGATATAAAGTTTGGTCAATTCTGAGTTATGTGCTGAGAGTTATGATCTTCCAAATTTGGTGTCAAAACTGGACTTAATTCTGGACAGTATGAACATTTGTGGAATTCTGGATTTTTGTGGTTATAGACAGCCTTGAACCATATTTTCTAGTAAAGAGGACTTAAATATCTTTCATTAGGCTTTAGGATCACCTCATTTCAATTTTTCTAGAATTTGTTATGATTTTTTGGAAGTTCAGCCCAGAAACTGAAATTTTCTTAGCTGCAGTCGAAAGTCCTTGGCCGTAGCCTAAAAGCTTCTAACCTGCTTTTTGCCGCAGCCAAAAACTCTTTGACCTGATTTTGGCCACAGCACAAAATTTTCTGACCTATTTTATGCCGCAGCCAAAGATCCTTAGCCACAGCCAACAACCAACATCCAAAAATCAAAACTTTTCGCTATTGTAAGGTGGTATTTGAGATAGTACTTTCCAACCCTTTAGGGCTTTTGTTAGAAACAATTGTAGCCACTTAAAAGATATTAATGATAACCAAATCTAAGTATTGTGAAGTCATTTGAGTATTAGGATAAGTGATAACCTATCGTCCTTAATGATTATAGGATTTGATATTTACCTAGAACGTAGAAGGCATACGCCTGAACAAGAACGGAAAGAATAAAGTAGTGACACTTTATCCTATATCGTGTGTAATGTATTGCTTGTATGTATTTATCATTGAATGAGCGAGGGGACGTGGCGGTTAGCTCGGCCTTGAATAGGGGACATGGTATGAACCCGACCTTGAATATTATTGAGGGGATGTCGTGGTTAGCCCGGCCATGAATATTGATATGCTGCATTGTAATATATTCTTACTTGCTATGTTTAATTATACATCATATACGTAAACTGTTACTACTCGAATCCTTTTGAATCTCACTCTTTCCAAATAACATTTTTAGACAAGGCAAGTGGATCGAGAGGCAAGCAAGTGAGCAAGGGCGACTAGGATTGCCAGTAGTGGTTCTAGTTATTTTAAGATTTTAGTTATCATTTAGACAACTGTATGTATATATTGGATTGACTATAGATTTGTAGTTATATTGTAATCCCCGGAATGAGAAATTGAGATGGGCGATGATGCCCTGTAAAACTCTTGGATTAATGATATTTCCTAGATGAATGTTGGGAATTTTGTTAATACTCTGATATTGTATTTGTGACAAACCGAACAGGTCAATTGTTTTTATTTAAAAATGAATGGAGATCATATTGTACAAGTATTGCAAAATTTTTTTAATTATCCTGGATCTCTTATTCAATTATAAAATGTATTTAAACACTAATCACGGCCTTGATAAGGATAGGGGTTACACTCTCCTTCTACCTTCCAGGCTGCATTTACCAATTCTCTAAGGGCCTGTTTGGTTTAAAGGGAGGGGATGGGATGGGAGGGGATGGATGGGAGGGGATGGAATGGGAGGAGGGAGAATCACCTTGTTTGGTTTGGTTGGAGGGAGAGGAAGGGAAAGGTTTTTTAATGATCCTTTGTTTGGTTTAAGAGGGGAGGGGAGGGGAGGTAATATTTAATTTACCATTTTATCCTTAAACATTAGTTTATATGTTTTTCCTTATATAAATTATTTAAATTAGTTTACACCTCAATATGAATTATATAATTTATAAAAAAAAGATGAAGATATAAAATAGAAATATTTTTTAATTTCCCTCAACTTAATTTCTTATTATATGAATATTCCAGTAATTATCATATTAAATTAAATGAAAAATTCCTTCTATTGAAAAACAATGCAGAGGAATTGCAAAAAAAAAAAAAAATAGATGTCATGCGCTCACACTTGTATTATGGATTTATGGATAACTCTTAAAAAAAAAACAAAGATTTATGGATAACATTTTATAGTCGAATTCACCTGCGAAAATATTATCACCAAAATTATATTTTAATCGCCATTCATTCCGCTGGAGATATTCATACTCATGATTTGGTTGAACTACAAGGTTGGAAAAAAACACACACAAGCGTGAAACACTGGAGATGATAAAAGAAGTTATATTTTTATTGAAGACTCATAGGATATAATTAGGAATATGAAAAGATTATGGGGGTAAAATAGTCTCAAATTTTTGGCTCCCTCTAAAACCCCCCAATTTGGAGGGAGCCAATTTGAGGGAGTGGGAGGGATTTAGAGCCCCTTTTTTAGGACCCCTCCCCTCTTACTTTTTATACCAAACAAGGGGAGGGGCTCATTTTTCATCCCCTCCCCTCCCCTCCCCTCCAACCAAACAGACCTTAAATGTTCATAAACTCACTCTGGTTTTCAATATGACATTACCGACCAACTTAAACCCTTCCTCCGCTCCCTCGGCACTTTTCCTCCCCTGAAGCTTGATATCCTACCCTTGTCCATTTCCTTAACTCCTTGAATGATCGTTAACGTTCTCTCTTGACCCAAATCGTGTTACTCTCAGTATGTACTGCCAAATGCACTAATACGATGAAAGAAGTGAGGGAGAAACCCTAGCAGAGTCTCGCTAGGAGAAAAAAGACCACTTTGTTTTCTCCTGATCCCCCAAAGTATAAAACTTAAAACCAAAACAAAGAATAATTAGAACTATAGCTCATGATAATATTTACTCATTAATACTACATTCAGTTCTAAATGTAGGATCTAATTACAAGCTAGGTTCTATATTTAGAATCATAGTATTTTCTACATCTAAATGCCCAAATTTTAGATTATTTATTTACTTATAAATATGTTTTTTTGTGATAATTTTCTTTTCAATATTTTTTTTATCATGCACAAGTATCTTCTTTTATTAGAAACAACCATGAAACATTATTGGACACTAAATATAATCACTTGCAAAAATATAAACCTTGGTTATCAATATTTTTTTTGGGTGTAAATTAAGTATACTTATCAATATTTAATCTTACTGTTTTTTTTGTAACCAACAAAATTTAATCTTCCTGTTTGCTGGCTTCGAGGTCTGTGGCTCAGTGCATTAGACGTTGATGATCCGCAATTCCTTTTTTGGGCCATCAAAAACTCAGTACAGTGTATGACATATTGGACTGGCCCATCCCCATTTAATCAAATTCAATGTTTAATTCAAAATGGGTTTTGATGAGGAAGTTTTTTTCAATAAATCTAATATCTTAAAATATTTTATAACTGTTGGCAGGCGTTGGTTGATGGAAAATCTTTGAACTTCCTTTTATGGGGGGTTTGTATTAATCTCTATTAGATTAATGTATTCCAGATTTGAATTCAAAAAAATATATATATATTTTATAACACATTCAATGTTCGAAAATATTTTTCAAATATGTACAGCATATATTATCCTAAAATGCTTATTTTATGCAATTTTACGTTTAACAGTTAAAATAATTTAAAGTGTTGGAAGCATCTAAAAAATTTATTTAAGGTATTAGTTGCATGAAAAAAAATAATGGAAGGGGCGTACCTAAGAAAAGTAGTGATGCCCCATTGCACCACCATACTTTAGGGGCACCTGAAAGGAGCTAAATGCCCATAAGCCCATTTAAAATTTAAAATAAAATCAAACTGAAATTGAAAAAAAAGAAAGAAAAAGAAAAGGAATTGGCAATTCATCCAAAACAAAATTGCGAATGGCACAACAATCTGATTCCTGCGCTACAAATAACAACGCCAAATTTTTTACATCTACTATCTACTGTCCATGTTGCTGCGGTTTCATCGTCTTCACCAAATCTACATGCTGCCCTAATCAATTCAATGATTCCCACGAAACCTAGCGCTACGTCCTAACCGTCGCTCACATCGCCTGTAATGACTCGGACCGCCACACCACGTCATACGACTCCGGGTAATCCAGCAACCCGTCGAAGCTGACAATACCACCGTCGTTCTCGTTTTCTCCGCCTCCTAACCCCACCGGCTCGTACTTCTCTATTTCATTCTCAAACCCTAACAACTCCCCCACATCAACTCCGACTGAGCCGACCTGGCTAACATCCTCGCTTTCCGGCTTCGTCTCCTCCGTCGCCGTCACCGACGGCGGCAGCCCTAGCTCATCGTCGGAAGCTTCCAAGAGGAATCCAAGCTCCACGTGGAACTCGCCGGATTCGGGTGTCGGGTCATGAACGACCGACTCCGGACCCGAAGCGAGTATCTCTTCCTCGAAGCTCTTGATGACAGAGTCGAGGCCCTGCATCGTGGTGTCACGCTCGGGTAAGTTGTCGGTGTCGTCAAAGATATTGAAAAGTTCGTTTTGGAAGTGAGTAGGCACGGACGAGTCCATGGCCGGGTCGTCCGAGTCAACTCGGGAAATCTTGGACATGGCCGAGTTGGGTTGCGAGTCGTCCCTGAGTCGCTTACTCGTTTTGTTGGGAAGCTCCATGCCAAAACGGTGGCGTTTGGGGAAAAGGAGAGATAAGAGTGAGTGAAGAATTTGAAAAGAAGGTAGAGAGAGAAGGAAGTTGTTTGGATGGGAGGAAAGAGAAAGGAGGTGGGAGGGGTATATATAGATTTGGGAAAAGGAAGCTAGCGGGGGATGGTATACTTTGATGACCCAAGGTCTGAGGAGTGAGAGAGAGAAAGGTGTCGCGTCGATCGGAGAGGCTTTAATAAAAAAAGACGTATCACGAAACTCTCGTTATTTTTACTTTTCTCTTAAAATATTACTCCTTTAATTGACTGTCAACCGATCTTTTTTCTTAAAAAAATACCGTAGCCAATTATAATCAACTTATTAACATGCGAAACTCTCGTTATTTTTACTTTTCTCTTAAAATATTACTCCTTTAATTGACTGTCAACCGATCTTTTTTCTTAAAAAAATACCGTAGCCAATTATAATCAACTTATTAACATGGTGTCAAAAATCGGATTGGATTGGCTGATCCGACCGGAGAACTGGTAAATTGGTTCTCAGCCCTGTCCAGTCCGATTTACTGTTTTAGAGGGGGGGAAGGTCGAACCGGTGGAAACCAGTCAAACCGGTCCAAAACCAGTCAGAATCGGTGGATTACTGATTTAATCGGTTTGCTCTTTTTTTTTTTGAAAATAAGATATCCGATTCAAAAAAAGGCTGAAAAAGAAAGAAAACAATAGATTTAGTCCGATATATATACAATCTATAATATTTTATTAAATTATAAAAACAAATTTTAATTTCAAGGCCACAAAAATTTAAAAAATAAAAAGAATAAATAAAAAAATATTATATATGATATAAATATAATATATAATATTTTAATCAATTAATTTTATATGATTCAAATAATCAAATCTAAGATAATCAATTGATTTTATCTATAAAAGTTTAAGAATATATTAATATATATATATATATATATATATATTGTTACTGATAAATTATAATATTTTAATATGATCGGTTCGACCACCGGTTCGATCCCGGTTGAACCATTAACCCTCGAACCTGTTTTGTAACCGGTTTATTGACCGGTCTCATTTTTTGTTCCTTGCTTATTAACCTTGTCTTCGTCCATAAAATATAGAATATTTATTTAAGATATAGAAATATTATAATACCTCTACTACTAAATATAGAAATTAGACAAATAGCTCAATTATTCCTAAATATAATAGGGTAATATTTGAAAGTGACTTATAATATATATGTTTTAAAAAAAAAAGGACCCTTCTATGTTTAAAATTAGAACTGTTTAGAAAAGGATTAAGATAAAAATCTATCCACGAAGTATTCTAAAGGGTATGAGATGCTTTTTTTATGCAAAATTACACTTGAAGTTTTATAAATGGTGTAAAAATACCACTATGGGTCAACTAACATTCCCTGTCTATCAAACATAGGTGAAGAACATGATGCATTACGAAGTTTTTAAAACGTCTTGGCCGTTAAAAAGTTTATGTATATTTATATATTATTTTTTTAGTTGACATATTTATTAAATAGTCCGCATTAATTGACTTAACAGCAGCGGCATTTTTGCATTATCTTGAAAACTCCATGCATACTTTTATGCCCAATAAAAATTTATGATATCCAGTATCTATGACGAATTTAACCTATAGCAGAGTATTTGAACAATGATCTCATAGGTTGTAGCTACATTTTTTTGGACTGGAATCGATATTCTATTTTCTTTAATTCTTAATTTTCACTTTGGCGGGTCACACTGAGGCTCATACCCTTAGGGGTGGAAACAAGTCAGGTCAGGCTTTTACTTTAATAGGCCTAACCTGTTAAGGCATAAACTGGCATAAGCCTGTCCTATGGCCTGTTGAAGGCTAAATTTTAGGCCTGGGCCTGGCCTGAATTTTTAAAAATTTTTAAGCAACCGACAAGCCTACAAGCCACACTGCAAAACAGGCCAACAGGCCACAGGCCGAAAACAGGCCTCCTTAATAGGCCTCTTTAAACAGGCCGAAAACAGACTAAAATTTACAGGCTCAGGCGAAATTATCTTTTAACCCTTATCTGATTTTTTTAAATATTTTTATAGGCTCAGGCCAGCCTGACAAGCTTGTCAATAGGCCTTGGCCTGACCTATTAAATAAAGTAGGCTTTTGTTTTGACTTTGGTTTGGCCTTTTTAGTCTGACAGGCCAAACCTGAACAAACCAATCATATGCACCTGACAGACCGTCTGATCTATTTCCACCCCCATAACCCTTGATGGTTACAGGATGAAGAGCAGAAGAGGGGATTTTTCTTAGGGCGTACTTTATTTCCTTTTTTTTTTATTTTTTTTAACTCGCTTTCAATAAGAGCAGCCCATGAGCCACTAGGGGATGAATAAACTAAACTACATTTAAATGAAGGTGAAGTCCGCAATGGGCCCGCCCCTTCTTGGGACAAAAGAGACCGACGGGTGGGACTATTGCTTATAATTTTTCGAGTAGGTGGAAAATTTCATGGAAGCCATTGCTAGGTCCCGATATTTTTCCTCAATTTTTAATTTAATATTTGTGTGTTTTTCTTTCTCAATTAAATGTTTTAATTTTTTCATGCTAGTACCATTAACCCATGCACCTAACAATGTTAATAAAGCAAAGTAACAGGAGCTATTATTTTTAAAATGTTAAAATAATATTTACTCGCCATGATTTATTATTGGCAGATTATGATATTGAGAACACTACAATGTTCGCTCGCCATTTTTTTTATTACTTCAGAGTCTCTTATTATCTTACGAGTTTACTCTGAACATTAGTTGGGGGCGGAAGAAAAGAAAAAGAGCAGGAATAGAATATTTTTCAAAATTGGTGGTCCAAATATAAAAAGAACAGTGGAAAAGTCAATGACACAAATTTAAGGTTAAGATGAAAATTAGTTCTGGAAGTTTTTGTTGATGAACGATATTATCTGAAAGTGTTTTTAGGTTCAATGTTGCCCCAGAAGTATTAAAATGAAGTAATATTGCCTATTTTTGTTAAAAAAATTAATGGTCAACGTCAATTTTAAACTATCAATTTTAGTTTTTTAATGGAAGAAGACAACATTGCTACGTTTTGAAACTTTCGTGTTGACATTAAACCTGAAAATACTTTTAGTGTAACATTACTCATCAACAAAAACTTTCGAACCAGATTTATACCTTAACCCGAAATTTAATTTGCTCCCGACAATTAGATCTGTCAGACGTGACTTAATTTTCTATTTCATTTGAGAAAAATGACAAAGAAATAGAGGATAAATTATAACAGGTTTAATCTCAAAAATAAATAAATGACGTTATATAATGTTAATGGAAAAGAAGGTGTGAGATGAAAGAACAAAAAAAAATTAATTAAAAACTATCAACATCACTTCTTCATTTTTGTATGACCAGTCTTAGGGTCTGTTTGGCAAAGTGTTTCGCCACCCAAATGGAGCGGTGCAACCTTAAAAGCTCGGTGGGCAAAAGCGAAGCTGTTTGGGTTGGAGGCTGGAGGACTGTGTTTCTAGCATGGTTTGCAAACCCGGACCGAACCGGCCGGTTCGGACCGGAAACTGCCGAACCGGCAGGAAAACCGGTCCGGTTTGCCACTGAACCGGTCAGACCGGGTCAACCCGGTGTGACCCGGCTAACCCGGCCGGGTTAGAGAGTCAACCCGGGTCACTTTTTTTTTTTTTTTTCTGAATGCTGAACCAATCGATTTTTTTTAAAAAAAAAACCTAAATGGCTAAACTGAGGTTTTCGCTTTCTCAATTCAATTCTCAATTTCTCACTTCTCACTCTAAGAATTGAAAATAGGTTGTTGCTTTCTTTCATAGTTTCCAGATATTCGGAATTTAAAATCTGTGTCTTGGTTTTTCATTGACAAATCTGGCAAATTTTAGTTGTTTCTCTTACTATAATACAGTAGTTGATTAATAGATATCCTTAGTTTTACTTTCTGTCATTGTCATTTGGTCGGGATTCTTGCTGCAAGTATTGCTCTATTAGTTGAAATTATTTTTTAATTTTTTATACCTCACCGGTCTAAGCCCGGTTTGACTCCGGTCTGACCCACTGACCCTTGACCCAGTACCCTGACCGGTTCAATGACCGGTCCGAGTTTCAGAACCTTGGTTTCTAGCCTAGAAGTGCCTTCTGAAAAGAAGCCCAACATTTGAGCTTCTCGCTGCTACGATGGGTTTGGAGAGAATTGGGGGGAGAACTAGGAGGAGACAGAGTAGAGGGAGTGTAATGGATAGAGAGAGAAAGCGCAGAATCATAAATATGTTTGCATTACTTTTTCGTATAATACTGCATAATTAAAAACAATCATTTATGATTATTTAACACACATATGTTTATGTTCTTATTCTTATTTAAGTTTGAGGACCACTGCAGAAAGAATGTTTGGATTACGGAAAAATAGTTTTTAATTTTTGAGGGATATGAAGTCATATAGCTTTGAAACACAAGTTCACATAGTTTATACAACAATAACTATATATAATCTTATTCGAAGAAATTCCCAAACTAACGTATCTTTTTCCTTTTTTTCAGATAAGTACTTTAGTATATTTTTCTTTTTTTTAAATAATAATTGAACTTTTTCTAATTTAAAGATAATTTTTTTTATTTTTAATTAAGTACTTTCGAGTATTTTTTTTTCAATAATAATTTCACCTTTTTTATTTTATCAATATTTTTAATATTTTTTACTTCAATTATCATAATATATACAACTAATATATATATATATATATATATATATATATATATTATTCAATAAGATTCATGCCATTTTCAGTCATTTTTCATCTAAATGGGCTTTTCAAACAATAATCCAAACAGGTTTAAAGTTAGAAAAAAAAAGTCACTTCTGCTACCGTCAATCCAAACACAAATCACATCTATAATCTGACTTTTTTTCTGTCTGACTTTTCCAAAAACCCATCAGCAAAAAAAAACTCCTTCTCCACCGCTAATCCAAATAGGCACTTACTAGAAATTTCTTCCTATTCCATTCTCGGTACTGTAAACCACCCAAATAACAAAAATTAGGGTTAAGGTGCAAAAATACCTATGAATTTTTCTCAAAAGCACGTCCAACACCATAAACTTTTTTTAGGAGCAAAAATACCCACGAACTTCTCATAGTGGGGCAAAAATGCCCACACCGTTAATTGGCACAAACGTCCTTTTTGTGGGACTCACTTATTATTTTTTGAGGTGCAAAAATACCCATGAATTTTTCTCAAAAGTGCACCCAACACCATAAACTTTTAAAAAGTTCATGGGTATTTTTTCACATAAAAGAAGTTTATGGTGTTAGGTGCAAAAAAGTTTATGATGTTGGGTGCACTTTTGAGAAAAGTTCATCGGTATTTTTGCACCTCAAAAAATAATAACTAGGTCCCACGAAATGGATGTTTGTGTCAATTAACGGTGTGGGCATTGTTGCCCCACTTTAAGAAATTTATGGATATTTTTACACCTAAAAAAAGTTGATGGTGTTGGACGTGCTTTTGAGAAAAGTTTATGGGTATTTTTGCACCTTAACTCTAAAAATTAATAAAAGTTAAATATTGAAAAAATGTTAATTTGATAATTTTTCAAAAAGTAATAATATTTGAACAAAAAATAATAGTATCTGGAATGTGTGAAATAGAATTTGTCTCAATGTATAATGAGTAATGACTATAAAAATTCAGAAAAAAAGCACAACAATGAAAGCACAAGTAACTGATTTTCTTAAAAAAAAAAATTCATGCGTGGTGCATGTATAATAATCAAAAGATAGAAATTGACAATTGGTTTGCATAAATAATATAGACAATATTGCTATATATATATATATATATAGAGACAATTTTTTTTTATTTTAAACGGTATAAATGTCATCTTATTTTATTATCGAATATGCCTAATCATGATGTATTGAGAGGGGGAGTTATATATACTACCTCCGGAGACTCTTTTATAGATAGATTAGAGAAATTAAATAAATTATATTAAAACATTTATATTTTTTATTTCTTTAAATTAATTTATCTAATTTATAAATTGATATATAATCTAATTATATACAATACATATTATGATTACATAATTTATTTAGGTATATTGATTACTAAAAAAAATCACCTAACTTTTGTATTTAACTATAGGGAGCGTATATATATAGAGGAGAATATATATATAAAGCAACTGTTATAAAAGTATATGTGATAAGACAGAAGATTGATAGGATTCAAAGAAAATTGATAGAATTTCTAGAGAGAAGTTAGAGAGATGTTCTCATTCAGTTCAATTGAAACAATCGATTACAGCCCTTTATATAGAAGCAGAAAATTAACCGTGGTTGTATTACCATGGTTATATTTAAATGACCATGGTTACTTTATATCGTCTTTATGTCATTGTCTTCTTTTCTTTATGTCCTTCTCTCCTTTTGCTTTTGCTTTGTGTCATGTCTTCTTTTCTTCTTTATGTCAAATTGACTGGAAGATTAATATGAGTCAATGGACATCCACATATTTAATATTTATAACACTCCCCCTTGGATGTCCATTATGAATGTGCCTCATTAAAAACTTTAATTAGGAAAAACCCAGTGGGATAAAAACCTAGCTAAAGAAAAGAGTACATCATTCATTGATACACCGTCGAGTGCTGCCTCATTAAAAACCTTTCTAGGAAAACCCAGTGGGACAAAACCTAGATAAGGGAAAAAGAGTACAGCGTGTATCGACTCCCCCTCTTGATAATATCAGTTGAAATCTTTGAATCTCCGAAGACCAATATCATGAACAAGTTTTTCAAAGATTGTACCTGGAAGTGACTTGGTGAATAAATCTGCTAGATTTTCACTTGAACTGATTTGCTGGATATCTATTTCACCATCCTTTTGAAGATCGCGAGTGAAGAAGAATTTTGGTGAAATATGCTTCGTTCTATCGCCCTTGATATAGCCTTCTTTAAGTTGAGCGATACATGCAGCATTATCCTCATAGAGGATTGTTGGGATCATTTTGCCGGAAGATAAATGACAAGTTGTACGTATATGATGTATTACTGACCTCAACCACATACATTCTCGACTTGCTTCATGTATTGCTAGAATTTCTGCATGATTAGATGATGTGGCTGATATAGTCTGTTTCATAGATCGCCATGAAATAGCTGCACCTCCACATGTAAATAGATAGCCCGTTTGTGATTTACCATTATGTGGATCAGATAAAAATCCAGCATCTGCATAACCAACCAGTTCATGCTTGGATACATTTAAGTAGTATAACCCCATGTCTGTTGTACCTCTGAGATAACGAAAAATATGCTTTATTCCATTCCAATGCCTTCGTGTTGGTGAAGAACTATATCTTGCTAGTAAATTAACAGCAAATGATATATCAGGACGTGTATGATTAGCAAGATACATTAGTGCTCCAATAGCACTAAGATATGGTACTTCTAGACCAAGTAGTTCTTCATCACCTTCTTCACTAATTTCTCGAGGTCTGAATGGGTCTTTATCCACCATCAAAGATCTTACAATCATTGGGGTATATAATGGATGAGATTTATCCATGTAAAATCGCTCTAGGACCTTCTTTGTATAAGTTTCTTGATATACAAAGATCCCTTTCTTGAAGTACTCAATTTGTAATCCAAGACAGAATTTTGTTCTTCCCAAGTCCTTCATCTCAAATTCTTTCTTCAAACAATTAATTGCCTTTTGGAGCTCTTCAGGAGTTCCAATGATGTTGATATCATCAACATAAACAGCAATTATAGCAAACTCACTATTAGATCTTTTCATAAAGATACATGGGCATATCGGATCATTTTTGTATCCTTCTTTCAACAAATATTCATTAAGGCGATTATACCACATGCGCCCTGATTGCTTCAGGCCATACAGGGACTTATTTAACTTAACTGAGTATTGTTCTTGAGAACTTGAATTAGATATTTCTGGCATCTTAAGTCCTTCAGGGACTTTCATATAAATATCACTATCAAGTGATCCATATAAATAGGCAGTCACAACATCCATTAGATGTAAATCAAGTCCTGCATCTACTGCTAGACTGATTAAATAACGAAAAGTAGTCGCATCCACTACTGGTGAATACGTTTCTTCAAAATCAATGCCAGGTCTTTGTGTAAAACCTTGGGCTACTAGACGTGCCTTATATCTAGTTATTTTGCCCTTTTCATTTCTTTTTCGTACAAAGACCCATTTGCATCCAACTGGTTTTACATCTTCAGGTGTAAGGACTACAGGTTCAAATACTTTTCGTTTTGCCAATGATTTTAATTGTGCATTAATGGCATCTTTCCATAGGGGCCAGTCTTTTCTTTGTTGGCTCTCACTAATGGATTTTGGCTCATGATCCTCATTATCATTCATTACATCATATGCTATATGATAAGCAAAGATGTCATCAACGTTGACTTCATTTCTATCCCATCGGATTCCATTCATAACATAATTTATTGAGATCTCATTATTTTCACATATATCAGGTACCTGAGTCTCTTGTGGGACTACAATGTACTCTTCTGGAGATAATATCTCTTCAGGAGATGGCTCTTCTGGAGCTACTAAATTTTCTTCATTATCCTCGACTTGACCATCTATATTCTTTGCTCCTTTTCTTTTTCGAGGATTTTTATCTTTGGAACCGATAGGCCTGCCACGCTTCAGGCGTGTTTTAGATTCATTCATAGCAGGTTGTCCTTCAGGGACATCAATTTTAATAGGAGCATTAGCAGCTGGGATATGTGACTTTGTCACTTTCTTTGGGTCAGTAAATGCTTCTGGCATTTGATTAGCTAAATTCTGTAAATGAATTATCTTTTGAACTTCAAGTTCACATTGTTTTGTACGAGGATCAAAATGAGCCAATGATAATTCATTCCAACTAATTTCTTTACCCAGCTGCTTGTTTTCTCCCCCTAATGTGGGGAAAAATGATTCATCAAAATGACAATCGGCAAATCGTGCCGTAAATAAATCTCCTGTGGATAGTTCCAACCATTTTATAATTGATGGAGATTCATACCCAACATATATTCCCATCTTTCTTTGTGGGCCCATCTTAGTACGTTGTGGCAGTGCTACAGGCACATATACCGCACACCCAAAAATTCTTATATGAGAAATATTAGGTTCCTGACCAAAAACCATTTGTAAGGGGGAAACCTTTAAATAACTTGTTGGCCTAATGCGAATTAACATTGCTGCATGCAAAATGGCATGGCCCCAAGCAGAAATTGGTAAATTAGATTTCATAAGTAAAGGTTTTGCAATCAGTTGCAACCTTTTAACCAATGATTCTGCAAGTCCATTTTGCGTGTGAACATAAGCTACAGGATGTTCAACATCAATTCCAAGGGACATACAATATTCATTAAAAGCTTGTGATGTAAATTCACCAGCATTATCAAGACGTATTTTCTTGATAGGATAATCAGGGTAATGTGCTCTTAATCTAATCAATTGAGCAAGTAATCTCGCAAACGCCAGGTTACGAGAAGATAATAATCAAACATGCGACCATTTAGTTGATGCATCAATTAAAACCATATAGTACCTAAATGGTCCGCATGGTGGGTGTATTGGCCCACAAATATCTCCTTGTATCCGTTCTAGAAATGTGAGAGACTCACTTTCTACTTTGCTTGGTGAGGGGCGAATAATTAACTTTCCCTTGGAACATGCAGCACATGAAAAATCATGGGATTGTGGTATTTGTTTACACTTCAGGGTATGTCCACATGAATTCCCAATTATTTGTCGCATCATTATTGAACCGGGATGGCCTAACCGGTCATGCCAAACATTAAATTCATTAGTAAACTTCTGGTTTACATTATCAAACTGCTGGTTTGTATTGGCAAACTTCTGGTCTGCATTATTGAACTTCTGGTTCACAATAGTATGTGTTTCAATTGTGCTTATACATGTGTAATACAAACCAGAAGAAAAAATAGGAAAATTTTCTAGTATGCATTTTCTACCAGCAATTATATTTGTAATGACAAGATATTCCTTATTATCTTTAGTTGTTTTTTCTAAATGATATCCATTTCTGCGGATATCTTTGAAACTCAGTAAGTTTCTTTTAGACTTGGTAGAATAAAATGCATTATCAATGCATAATTTTGTTCCTTCAGGTAACAAAATATTAGCTCTTCCGGAGCCTTCAATTAAATTTATACTACCAGATATAGTCTGAACATTAGCTTCTCGTATTACCAGGGAAGAAAAATATTTATCATGTCTGAGTATGGTGTGGGTTGTTGCACTATCAACGAGACATAAATCTTCAGGATTGATGCCAATAGAATTCATTCTTCATAAAAACATAAATAAAATTAATACATATGATAGAAACAACTGTAAATAAAATATAACAGTTTAAATTATATTAAGAAATCTGCAACATCCAAATAGTTATTATCTATATCGGCATACTCAGAATTCTCGCCTTGATCAACATGATTAACTTCAACATTTGATCTTTTACCAGTATTTTTAATTGATTCTTGGTAAAGATCAACTAGGTGCCTTGGTGTACGACAGGTATGAGACCAATGGCCCTTTCCACCACATCGATAGCATGGATTATCAGCATATTTGTTATGCCTACTGCTTTCCCCTTTTTGGTTCTTATCAGTCTTTTCCCACTTCTGGTAGGAATTTGAACCTCTATGATATCGACCACGACCACGCCCACGGCTGTAGCCATGCCCACGTCCACGTCCATGTCCACGTCCACGGCCACGGCCACGGCCACAATAAGATTCATTAGATACTACATTCACTTCAGGGAATGGAGTTGAGCCTGTTGGACGGGATTCATGATTTTTCAATAAAAGCTCATTATTTTGTTCAGCCACAAGGAGACAAGAAATTAACTCAGAATATTTCTTGAAACCTTTTTCACGATATTGCTGCTGCAGGAGCAAATTGGATGCATGAAATGTGGAGAATATTTTTTCTAACATATCATCATCAGTAACATTTTCTCCACATAATTTCAATTTAGAAGTAATTCTGAACATAGCTGAGTTATATTCACTTATAGATTTAAAATCTTGTAAGCGTAAATGCATCTAATCAAAATGAGCTTTTGGAAGAATGACCAACTTCTGGTGATCATATCTTTCTTTCAAATTGTTCCAAAGGACAAGTGGGTCCATAACTGTCAAATATTCAGTTTTTAAATCTTCATGTAAGTGGTGGCGAAGAAAAATCATGGATTTGGCTTTATCCTGGTTGGATGCCTTATTCCCTTCTTTAATCGTGTCTTCCAGACTTTTGGCATTCAAGTGTATTTCCGCATCCAATTTCCAAGATAAATAATTTTTCCCGGTAATATCGAGAGCCACAATTTCAAGTTTTGCCAGGTTTGCCATTGTTCAAACTAATTAAAGAAATAAATGAAAATAATTAAAATATGAAATGTAAATATGCAATATAATAACTGTAAATTCATAAAGACAATAAATAATTCATAAGGCAAGATAAGAAAATTAAAACATGTATGGCTTCGGGCCATTTAATCTCATGACTTCAGGCCATGTATGGCTTCCGGCCATTTAATCTCAAGATGAGGAATTAACTATTATCTTCAGGATAAAAATTGTACATGACTTCTGGCCGTACAATAAGATAAAAGATAAAAATATATATAGCTTCTGGCCATATAATAAAATAAAAGATAAAATATATATAGCTTCTGGCCATATAATAAGATGAAAGATAAAATATATATAGCTTCTGGCCATATAATAAGATGAAAAATGTATATAGCTTCTGGCTATATAATAAGAATGGATATGACTTCTGGCCATATTATTAAAACATTACGACTTCTGGTCATAATTTCAAGAATCAGATATGTATGGCTTCTGGCCATAATAACAACAATAATAATAATAATATAAAAGAACTTATATATAAAAACAATAACGATCTCCAATCTTTAGCCATGGAACCCGATGTTATATAACAATCGGTAAAAGTATCTCTCTAATTCCATATAGTGGCTCAGATTATCCCAGATCTATAAAATAAAACAACGTATATATAATTACTAAAGAAATCATAAGAAGATCATACCTTCTTTTAGAGCTTCGTGCTGATAACGTGTTATAAAAGTATATGTGATAAGAGAGAAGATTGATAGGATTCAAAGAAAATTGATAGAATTTCTAGAGAGAAGTTAGAGAGATGTTCTCATTCAGTTCAATTGAAACAATCGATTACAGCCCTTTATATAGAAGCAGAAAATTAACCGTGGTTATATTACCATGGTTATATTTAAATGACCATGGTTACTTTATATCGTCTTTATGTCCTTGTCTTCTTTTCTTTATGTCCTTCTCTCCTTTTGCTTTTGCTTTGTGTCATGTCTTCTTTTCTTCTTTATGTCAAATTGACTGGAAGATTAATATGAGTCAATGGACATCCACATATTTAATATTTATAACAGCAACCAAATTATGCTATAGGTTTTGAACCAAAAAAAAAAAAAATTATGCTATAGGTAAACAGAGAAGCACATAAAATGTAGTGCTCATATCACGACAGCACACATGGCGAATCCAGATTATGGTTCTCGTCTGGTCCGGTGCTATCCTTTATCTCTTTATTTCAAAACTATGTAATTTTAGGTTAAAAAAAAGTTGGGGAAATTTTTTCTTTTTTTGGAAAAAAGGCATCCAATATTTTAAAATATTTTTTTAATAATATTCAGTATACCAAATTAACTTTTATCATAATCAGAACCTAAAACATTTTTCAATGATACTCAATATCTAACACTCAACACTCAAAAATATATTTTTAGTAGCATCTAATATCTTGGATACTAAAAACATTCTCTAAAAATTGTTTTATTATACATACCAGTAGCTATTAAAAATATATTTTTAGATGTTGAATGTTAGTTACTGGGTGTCACTAATAAAAAATATTTTAGGGTTTTGAGAATTGAAAAAATTCTCCTGAGTGGTGAAAACTCTCTCTCTCTCTCTCTCTCTCTTCTTGTTTTTTTTTTTTAAAAAAGCTCCATTACGTTTTTATTCCAAAACTACGTGTTTTTGGGGTAAAATATAAGAGTGGACCGGAATGGTAAATAAGAGAATTCAGATTCCATGCATGACACCCTCATTTAAAACTACTCAAATCAGTTTCGGACGCTGTTTCTTTGTGATCGAAGTGAATCTGATGCTGCATCTTCCATTCCGAAGTTGATATTCCATTTCCGTCGCCGATCTGAGCCTGCTTTGCCCATTCGGATGCTGATCTGTACTGTGTCCGAACTGGAGTTCCGCCGGTGATAGTCTGGGCTTGTTTTTCTGTCAATCTGCGTTTGTTTTTCTGGTGATCTGTTCATATTCCTGGTCGCTGCTCTGTTCGGATTGTATTAACCAGCTCAGTTTTTTCCAACGCCGATCTGTTTCCTTCCTGAGTTTCTGGGCTGCTTTTCCGTTCATCGGTTTCGTTGGCGCCGTGCTGCTGATCTGGAACTGTGGATCGGTGAAGTTGCTATCCTTCCGGTGTTTCTGTTCTTCTTTTCCGTTGATTTGGTTCGGTGCTGTCGTGCTGCTAATCTGGATCTGCGGAGAATCTGCTGTGAGGGAGAGAGACGTTGGCACTTTGGCTCTGTTTTTTCTGTTTCATTTTGCAGATCTGAGATCGAGAGTGAAAGAGACGTTGACACTGTTCATCATTTTTGTTGACCTTTTCTGTTTTCAAAAGGCATCTCCAATCTGCCGGCCAGATCTGCTCCTCGGTGTTGGCATCTGTGGTCAGTAGATATTGTTTATAAGCATGAGTGAAAAAGTTAGTGAGGATCCCATGGAAGCATCAAAAGAACAAGATGAAATCAAAGGGAGAAACATCAAAAGAATGACGGAGCAGGGGATTGATGCATTGTACAAGGCAGAGAACAAAGGTGGTCATATAGATATAACGATGGAAGAGGCTAGTGGGAAGGCTATGCAAGTCAAGCAGACCTCCAGGGTCACTAAAAGCATAATCTCTTATAAAGCAAAGCTATTGGGGGAAGAAGAGAAGGAAATTGATAGGAGTTTTGAGGATCAATTGGAAGAATGGCTTCAAGAAGAAAGAGAGACTAATCAGGCAATGACAGAGGAGCAGAAGAAAGTTTTGGCCTCAGTTCCATGCCTCAACATCCCAGAAGAAAGGTTCAAAGAGCTTTGCAAACCTTGGAAGAATGCTCTTGTTCTAACGGTGTTAGGAAGAAGAGTCAATTTGATTGTGATGAAGGATAGAATTAAGTGGTTGTTAAGATCTGAGAATTTCGACCTTGTTGACTTACCCAACAATTACTTTGTCTTCAAATCATCAGATAAATCCTTCTCTGCAAAACTCCTCTTTGAGGGTCCTTGGTTGGTTCAGGGTCATTATCTTGCAGTGCAGAGATGGAATCCAAATTTTAACCCATATTGCAATAAGGTTAAAAAAGTTGCAATCTGGGTTAGAATCCCAACACTTCCACTGCATGTGTATTCAGAGGATTGTATGCTTGCGATCGGGAATTTAATTGGCAGAGCTCTCAAAGTTGATTTAAACACTTTAGCTCACAAGGAAAGTGATAAGTTTGTGGTAGAAAGAGGAAAATTCGCCAGAGTCAGTGTAGAAGTGGATCTAAATAAGCCACTACAATCCAAATTCTCCTTCAGAAACAGAATCTACACAGTGGAGTATGAAGGCCTGGAAATTATATGTTTTAAATGTGGGTTATATGGACACACTCAAGAAACTTGCCACCAAAAGCAATCGGATCTGATGACAAAAGGAATGCTAACGGAGGTGTCGCCGGAAACCATAACACCGGTTGTAAGTAATGAGAAGGGAAAAAGTACAGTAACTTTAATGTCTATTCCGGGAGTAGCAGTAGAGGAGGAGTATGGAGAATGGATGAAGGTCAAATCAAGGTCTCGACAGAGGACCCAACGAGCTGATTCGGACATGAAGAACTCAAGACGGGTTGAAGAGAGAGGAGAAGGATCGCGTTTTGATATCCTGAAAAATTCTGAAGCAGAGCCATTACCTAAAGATAGGGAAGGATTAGTCGGGGAAAAAAAAAATATGGGAAAGAAATGGAAGAAGAAAGAAGTTGCAGTAGGTATCTCGGATAGAGCAGGTCCGAGTGGAACAAAGGATGAGGGGAAGCAGACAGCTATGGAGATCTGCGCAGTGAAGAGTCAAAAGAAAGAGAAATCGAAGAAAGAGACCGATTCGGTGTCCAATAATCAATTTGGGCATGCCCAAGATGTTCAAACAGGAATTTCTCAAGCAAGTATTAAAGGACCAGGTGATAGTGCTGATGGGCTATCGAAATCTATGGTAGAAGGAAAAAAAATAAAGGTTTTTCTAGGCCTACACTGATTACTCCCTTATTTAAAAAAAAACCAACAACTCGGACTCATCATTTGGTCTTCGGATCTGCATCTATATCTGGGCCATTTGATCTCAATAATGTAAACCAATTGCTTGGGCAAAAGAGAGAAAATAGAAAGGAGGAACGTGTTGAAAACCGAACTGCACCCGCTGAAGAGGACTACCAGGAATGCTTGAATGACCCATCAGTAGTCTTAATAGAGGCAGGAGATGTGATCAACCAAGAGGAAGAGGCAACTATGGAGCAGGCAATAATGCAGCTCTCGGATTCAGTCCAATAGCCTTGGAGCTCAGGTTTTTCTTCTCCATCTCTCTATTTTAAATTAATTTTGTTATGGATATTATTTCTTGGAATTGTAGAGGCGCAGCCTCAAAAATTTTTCCAGGTCGAATTAGGGATATGCTCAGAGGTAAAAAGGTTAATATTCTTATTCTCTGTGAAACTCGTGTCAGTGGTAGTAAAGCGGACAAAATTATCAGACGTCTTGGTTTCAGTGCTTGGCTAAGACTTGAAGCTACTGGGTTTGCCGGTGGGATTTGGATCCTTTGGAATGAGGAAGAACTTAATCTTCAGTATATCTCTTCCTCCACTCAAGTAATCCATGTTAGAGCTACGGTTAAGAATAACTCTGTCAGTTTTTTGCTCTCATGCGTGTATGCTGAACCTAATTGTATGCTGCGTCAAAACCTTTGGGATGATATTGTCAACTTCAGTGACTCGGTTAATGAGCCGTGGCTGATCATAGGAGACTTTAATGCTTATTTGTCTACTGAAGATAAGAAAGGAGGCTCAGCTCCAAATCTTCGATCTATGCATCATTTCAGAGATTGCATAATGAAAGCTGAATTGATTGAATCTGAGTTTGTTGGCGAGCGTTTCACATGGGAACGAGATTTCTTGAAGGAAAGGCTTGATTGGGCCTTCATAAATGCTGATTGGAACCAGGTTTACCCTCTAACTAAAACTCATCACCTGAACAAATTTGGTTCCGATCACAGGCCTATTCTTCTCCGCTGCAGTCCGGATAGGTCTTACAGAAGAAGAACAATGCCCTTTCGTTGTCAAGCTGCTTGGTTTCTTGAAGATGGGTTTGCGGACGTGGTTCAAAATTGTTGGAGCTTAGATCAATGGACTGATAAAGTGACTAATTTTGCAAGCTCAGCAGAGGAATGGAATCGTAAAAAAATAGGTAATATTAACGAGAAAAAGAAGAGGCTTTTTAGAAGGATCGAAGGGGTGGAAAGGGCTAGGGGACGACGTGATAATCAATATCTTGTCCAAACTGAAAAGGAACTTTGGAAGGATTATAACAGAATCTTAGCTCAAGAAGAATTGATGTGGTACCAGAAATCCCGTTGCCAATGGCTCAAATGGGGGGATAAAAATAGTAAATTCTTTCACTCTGTTGCTCAAATTCGACGTAAGAAAAATCGAATTGAGGGCTTGAAAAGGGAGGATGGTAGCTGGACGTTCGATGACTATGAATTGAAGAATCTTGCCATTAATTATTTTATGAATCTCTTTAGCAGTAACGGGTCTTCTGTCAATCAGCTCATAACAAGTTCAGGCTTTCCTAGATTGAATGAGAGGGATATGGAACATTTTCAAGCAAGAGTTACAAATGAGGAAATAAAAAAATCTACTTTTGATTTGGGAGGTTTCAAGGCACCGGGACCAGATGGTATTCAAGCTATTCTCTATCAAGAGTTCTGGCCTATAGTTGGCGAGTCCATTTTTTCTCTGGTGAGGGATTTCTTCAACGATCCTATGTCGGTCAGGGGCATAAATAATACTAATATTGTACTCATTCCCAAGATAGAAAGCCCTCAAACAATCAAGGATTTTCGGCCGATATCTCTTTGTAATGTGAGCTACAAAATTATTACTAAAACTATTTCTCATAGACTCCGGCAGATTATGGGGAAAGTTATTGGTCAACATCAGTGTAGCTTTATAGCTGGAAGACAGAGCAGTGATAACATTATAGTGGCACAGGAGGTTATCCATTCAATGAAGACTAAATCTGGCAAGACAGGTTGGATGGCTCTCAAGGTTGACTTAGAGAAGGCTTTCGATCGTCTTGAATGGGGTTTTATTCAAGATACTCTTAGAATGTTGGGTCTTGAGGATAAATTGTGCGAAGCTATCATGGCATGTATTACCACCTCATCTTCTCAAATTCTATGGAATGGTGAAGTCACTTCTACTTTCAATTCAACTAGAGGCATTCGTCAGGGAGATCCTATCTCTCCCTATATATTTACCTTGTGTATGGAGAGATTAAGCCATATAATTCTTGATGCTATTGATAATGACACGTGGACTCCGATTCAGCTGAACAGAGGCGGTCCTCTTATTTCTCATCTATTTTTTGCCGACGACCTCATTCTGTTTGGGGAGGCCTCTGAAAGTCAGGTTGAGGTGATGTTAGATTGTATCCAGAGATTTTGTGAGGCTTCGGGGCAAAAAATGAACCGAGGTAAGACAAAAGTCTGTTTTTCGAAGAATGTGAACTTCTCCAGAGCTTTAAGTATGAGTCGGAGTATGGGAGTTGGCCTTACAGGGGATCTGGGTAAATATCTGGGAATTCCTTTGATACACAAAAGAGCGAACTACATCACTTTTTTACCTATCTTGGAAAAAACCAGGAATAAGCTTTCAGGATGGAAAAGGAGATACCTGAACCTGGCCGGTCGTGCTACTCTTGTTAAATCAGTTTTAAATGCCTTGCCATCGTATTACATGCAGACAATGTTATTTCCCAAAAGAATGCTGAACGAGCTTGAAAAAAGAAGCAGAAACTTCCTATGGGGGGAAGAAGACGATAGAAAGAAACTTCATTTGATATCTTGGGATCAAATAACCAGAGATAAGAAAGACGGAGGACTTGGGATCCGTGAATTGGGAAGACAAAATGAAGCTTTTTTGATGAAGCTATGCTGGCACCTCCTTAACAACAAAGATGCTCTATGGGTTAGGGTTCTCCGATCGAAGTATAGATGTGGCATTGGCTTCATGCCAAGGATTCAACGCAAGAAAAACTCATCTGCGTCTTGGAGAGGAATATGTGCTGTATGGGAAAAGTTTATCAAAGGCATAAGAGTCAATATTGGGAATGGGCATTTGGCCTCCTTCTGGCAAGATAATTGGTCTGAGATGAATAGACCTTTAATTGAGCTCATTCCTGGTTATGAAGCTTTTGTGGATAGGGAAGCTAAAGTAAATGATTACACTAATCTGTTGGGAGAATGGGACAGGGATAAGCTAAGTCAATGGTTCCAGCCTCATGTTACTGATTGTATTATGCGAGCCCACCCTCCTTGTGAGGAGAGGGGTGAGGATAAGTATTACTGGAAGCCTTCTTCGGATGGCTGCTTTTCTGTTAAATCTGCATATTATTTCCTTTCTGCAGGTACTCATGCTGTCAGAGAACCATTCTGGAGGACACTGTGGAGATGCTCAATTCCAGAGAAGATCAAATCTTTTATGTGGCTAGCCTCTCATGATCGATTACATACGGCAAAGTTGAGAACTCAGAGAGGTCTCCTGGATTCGGCAAGTTGTTCCTTCGGTTGTAACCAAGAGGAGGACATGATGCACATGCTTAGAGATTGTGGCAACGCCCGGGAGCGATGGATTGCCTTAATTCATCCGACCTTGTGGGATAAATTCATATCATTACAAGGGAAAGAATGGATAAATTGGAATCTTAAACATGGAATTGGCAGAAATTTCACGAGAAAAGTCCAATGGGCTTCCTTGTTTAGTTATGTCTGTTGGGATATATGGGTATCCAGATGCAAGAATGTCTTTGGCGAGGAGCTTGAATTTTGTTCACAGGATGCACATTCCAGCTTCTTTCGCGCTAGCTGCGATCAGGATCTGCTTTCCCATTGTAAGTTTTACTCTTCTCAGTCATCTGAATATCAGAGTACGAGAGACAGGCAGGAAGGCTTTATACACTTGGCGGTAGATGGATCGGCTATGGACTCAGGTCAATGCAGCTGTGGGGGAGTTTTACGTGATATGGAAGGAGCTTGGCTTGGTGGTTTCATGTGTAAGCTGTTGACAGTTCCTCCTGCAATCACAGAGATTTTAGCAATTATCCAAGGATTACAGATTTGCTGGAACAGAGGATACAGAAACATTCTGATCCACACTGATTGTATTGAGGCTATCAATTTGTTAACGAGAGGTGGAGAGCAAAACCACCCTTTCAGTGTTATTATTGTAGAAGCTAGACTATGGTTGTCTAGAGATTGACATGTTTTGTTGAATTACATTCCTAGAGAACAGAATAGGAATGCTGATCATCTTGCTAGATTAGCGCATACTTATGCAGAGGTTTTTGTTTTCTTTAATCAACCACCACCTTCGTTGGAGGAGACGGTCGTTGATGATTACTTTGGTGTTTCCCCTTTTGCTTTGTATTAAGTTCTAAGTTGTAACTTAATGAATTCCAGTTATCAATCAAAAAAAAAAACTACTCAAATCCATAATTAAATTAATGTATTCAAATAAATTGAAGGATAAGAGGATATTACGGTCAACTTCTAGCATTAGCAATATGAGCGAGACCATGAAATAACCTAAGATGAAGAGATATTCTCCAGATGCCAAGTTTAAAGAGGGCAAAGACCATAATTTGGAGAGGGTGGTTCAAGAAAAAGAGATGAAGATATAAGGCTTGTTTGATTTTATTTTCTGTTTTTTGTTCTCCCAAACAGTTTTATAAAACAGTTTTTAAAAACAAGTTTAAAAGAAATAAAAAAAAAATCTATTTGAATAGATTGTTTTGAAAATCTGTTTTTGAAGTGATATAACGATACGTAGGGGTGTCCAAAATGTCCCGGTCCCGGTTGTCCGGTCCCGGTCCCGGAATTTTGGTCCCGGAAATTTCCCGTCCCGGCCGGGACCGGGATCTAAGGGACCCGGGACCGGGACCGGGACCGGTCACATACCTTGTGATCCCGGTCCCGGTCCCGGTTTTTTTTATTTTTTTTAAAATTTTTTTCTTAAAAACTAAGTTATTGTTTTATTTTTGTATTTTTTATCCCATAATTTAAGTTATCATTTGATAAAATGTGTATCACATATTTAGTTGGAGTTAAACTATATATATTGTGATACTAATCCTACTATATAATGTATAAAAATAATAATAAAAATGATGAAGGTGATCATAATAATAATAATAAAATGTTATTCTTCAATTCTAGATCAATTTGTGTGATTATTATAGCCTTATTAGATGTTAAATAATTACTTTAAACACTAGATTATAGAAAATTTAACTAAAATAATAATATTTTTTAAATCTAATTTTTTTTTTAAAAAAACCGGGATTTCCCGGTTTGATCCCGGTCCCGCCCGGGATTACCGGGACCGGGATGCAATTTGCATCCCGGCCAAAAACCGGGACCGGGACCGGGAGTGGTAGATCCTGGTCCCGGTCCCGATTTTGAACACCCCTAACGATACGGTTGACGGTGGTGATGTGGCGGTCGTTATTGGTAATGTAATGTTGATAGTGGATAAGTACCAACCTTAAAAATTAAAAAATAGGAAAACAAAAAAAAATAATTAAAAAATATTTTTATTTTTTAGTTTTTAAAAATAAATTTTTGTTTTTTATTTTTAAAAACAATTTTTTCAAAATAGTTTACCAAATAAGTTTTATTGTTTTTTAAAAATGAACGGGTTTTAAAAACAAAATAAAGCAGCCGCATAATCTAAATCACCCTTGATCAAATCCAAATCTAGGGCGCCATGTTTTCTCCATAATCTTGACACGTGGAGCGGGGACTACCTCTTTCTTGCTTTTCTAGATGCTGTGTTTTTTTTTCCTTTCCTTTTTTATTTTTTTCCCTGGTAGTTCATAAAGTGTTTTCTCCATAACACTAGTTCATGATGCTGTTTCTGGCTTTTTTTTTTTGTTTTGTTTCCCACATTATTATGCCTTATCTATTGATTCTATTCCGCCAATTTTGAAATGCCCCCACCGTCCACGTGAATACTGAATAACAACACCCTTTGACGTTGACACGTGCCATCCGCAACCATGCACGTGCTTCTCGTCTACTCCTCTTACTTGTCCTCTTTTCCTCCTCTCCTTATCCGTGCCCTCTGGCCACGGGCTAGCTACCGTAGGTGCCCTGTTTTTTCTTTATCCTTTTTCATTAATAGGCTTAAAAAATTCATAATTTCAATATCTATACCTTTAAAACTGTCTTGAAATTTAATAATTTTCTACCTTTATACTAATTTATTACATATTCACTCCGTGTTTATGTAAAAGCTTCAAATAACTGTTTTCTTTATTTATCAAAAAAATAGTTAAAATCAATAAATACTTCAGTAATATATATTTTCCAACTATGCCCCTCTCGTAAATATGAATTTCATCCACCTTCTTAATGCAATTCACAGTCACTGGTTAATCACTGGCAAAAAAAATATGCAATATATATACAGTTAATAAGGATAAAATTGAAAAAAAAAACAATAAATGTTGAGACAAAAATAAAACAAAGTTTATATTTTAGGACGGATCTATTCTTAAATTTGAACCTTATATTTGAAAACGAAGGGAGTACTTTATTCCAAGATTACAAAGTTTAATTTATACACTAATAAATGAAGCAACCGGATATTTATATCAAAAATTTAAGAGTAAAATACTCTGATCACCCTCCAATTTTACTTTAATTACACATAACCCCCCTCTATTTTGAAAATATACACTTAAGTCCAAACAATTAACTCCGTTAAGAATATTCTAAAAAGATTCCAAAAATATATTTTTTTAATTAAATTTATTTGTTCTTGCACATTTTGACTAAAGTTGTTTTAAAGAATTTAAGAGCTTTTTTAATCTATTCCTTAATTTCTATTTTTATCTTTACAAGTAGTTATCTGTTTGATGATTTTAGCATTGGTTAATGTAAATATCGCAAACGTTGAATATTCAAACAAGATTTTAAATAAAAATATGCTTGATCAAATGTGTTTATAAATATTTGTGGAAAAAAATATTAAATTATAAATTTAAATGACACATACAATCTCATACTTATATAGTTTATTATATTTGATAAAAATATGTGTTTAATATATATTTTAAGCCAAAATTAATTTATAATATCAAAATTAATAAATTTTTAACAAATTAGAAATTTAGAGAATCTAATAGAATAAATTTATGGTTGTATAAATTTTTATTAGCCCATATATATATATATAAATAATTCTAATACTGAAGAAGGACATTTTGGTTAAAAGAAGTTTAAAAGTCAAACTTAACGGTTAACTAACAGTTTGGATGGATGGAAATAGAATCTCAAACTATAAGTTAAGGGAGGTTTGTGTAACATATATTTTAGTTTTAAGGGAGGTCTATATGAGTTTCCAAAATAGAGGGGAGGTCTGTGTAATTAAGGCAAAACAGAGGGGATGTTAGAGTATTTTACTCAAAATTTAATTATATCACTTATAAACAGGTTAAAATAAATTTTCTCTATCTGCCTCATAAATCGGAGCAGTGCAGTAACAGTAGAAGATTTAAAATCATCATAACTAACACTTTTTTTAAATGGTTAATATAATCTTTGGTCCCTTAAATTTATTCTCATTTTAATTTTAATTTCTTAAATTTCAAACAATAAGATTTTATTCCTCAAGTTTTATTTTATTTAAAATATTTATCCTTATAATCAAATAAAAACATGGCCATTTTATCCTAGAATGACCAAAACCAAGGGAGATAACGGGGAGTAATTTATAATGTTGATGGGCTTTTCTCAATCAGTTAGGTTCATATACAAATTGCCACGAAATCAGAGTCATTCACAGTTGTAATCATTCACGCGCTGAATTTCTTTTCAGAAATATTATTCTCTCCCATTCTAAACTCCAAACGTAGAAATTAAATAATTATTTTATGAAAAGTAAAAAAAAATTTAGTTGAGTTAGCCTTTTATAAAAAAAGACGTGTTGATTTTTTTAATATACTATTTTGATTACTTTATATTGAAAAATATCGTATTGATAGAGATTGCTCTTTAACATGTGTTTTAATAAGAATAGTTAACGAAGAAAATTATAAATTTATTAAATAAAATAAATTTAATATCTTATATTTAGAATCAAAACAACCCAAAAACCATCAAATGCAACGTTAAGCACTCGCACCATATTACTTTCCCCGATTATTGAAGTAGTAAAACCGAAACATTAAGTCAACAAAAGCTCCATCATCGTATTTATTCATCAATAAAAAATTTAATGGGATAACAATATTCTAAGCGATATATATATATATAATATGTTTTAAGAAATCTCAAGAATCAAAAGAAAAAAAAGTGGTGTTAAGACCCACTAAATTTCTCTAGATTTCACGTTCGGTTCGAGTTGCAGAAATAACACATACAGTGGGTGTACAGTTATAAATTTTGAACCAAATACTAAATGATAATATTTAAAAAAAAAGAGAAGAGAATAATGTTAAATACATTTAAATAAAATCAATAAGTTATTGATTAAAACGTTAAAGGCAACCCATAAAAAATACAGAAGTTTGAATTATGGGAAGCTCACTTATTAAAAGAGACTAGATCTCTTTATTCTTCAAATATAAGTAAAAAATCTTTGATCAAATAATAATAATAAAAAAACTGCATCTGAATAAATAAAGTGAAAAGTTGAATTGAAATGGGTGATGAGAAGGTACCGACGTGGTGACGATAGTGACATGGGAGATGAGGGAAACGAGGCAGGCGTGAAATTGAAACGTGAACCAAGCTGTACCACTCTCTTTTTTTTTTTTTGCCAATCAAGCTGTACCACTCTCGTCTCACTTTGTTTGTGCGCGCGCGCGTGTTTGGGTGGGGGTTCTTTTAATATCCTATTCAGAAAATATCATTAATTTTTTTTAGGAAAAATTATACTCAGATCTTAAAAAAAAAGAAAAAATGAAAAAATGTTCCTATGAAGTTATCAATACAAACTCTTGGAGTTGTCAATGACCTACTCCTAAAGTTGTTAATGAGATTATTTTTTCATTTTACAATTTTAGAGGACCATTTCTTCATTTATCTTCTTGTTTGAGACATGAGTATAATTTTCTCATCTTTTTTATCATTACTAATTTCTCCTTTTATTTGATGATGCCGGTTGATTGTTATTTAATTTATAAAGTATGTACACTCATTTAATATTTTTTAACTCATGTAAAATATATTGAAAGTGAATAAATATATCATAATCCAAGTTATATTTAATTGCCACCATATAAATTACTCCATCCGGTTTTAAATATAACACTTACTTAATATTTTTTTAGAGATTAAGGAAATTAAATAAATTACTTAATCATAATATATATGTATATCAATAATAAATTATGTATTAATTTATAAGTTATACAAATTAGTTCAAAGAAAACACGATAAAAATAAACACTCTAAATTAATTTATTTAATTTTTTTAATTTTTTTTAAAAATCAATTAAATCTTATATTTAACAATTTATATTTATACATCAATGTCAATTTGGCTCCTACTCCCATTGAAACCGCCGCCTATTACCGTGCAAAGTCTGCCTCCCATCCATCATCATCATATTTGATATTGTTAAACATCATCATCATTATTATTATTTTAAATAGGATAACCTTTTGGAAAAATCCTAAAAAAATACAAACAAAATTAGGAAAAGATAAAATTGTGCTGCCAATTTATTAAATCTCATATTAGAATTGGAGGAGAAATATGAGATTTTCAATTGTAACTAAAATGTCAAATTGCCCTGAGTACAATAAAAAACAGAGAAGAGATATCTATATGCAATCAGGCCTTAGCAGGGGAGAGAAAATAGAGAGAGAGAGAGAGAGAGAGAGAGATAAGAAGAAGAAAACGAACAACATCTTATGGTTTAGAAGGTGGTTGAGTGAAGAAGAGGAAGGGAATGACAGTTTCTGAGGGGCTTTAACAGTTCGACGGTGTTGTAGTTCAAAAGTGGTTGAGCAAAGAAGAGGAAGGGAACGATAAAGAATGTCATTGAACAACATATGATGAATATATGAAGTTGTGAATTATGAAAGTTAAGTCGTTAATATAAATTGTTATATTGTTAACTAAAAGAGTTATGTTTTCATTGACTACATAACCTTGTGCCTCCAAAATTATCCCTCATAATGTGTTGGTTTTTGGAATTTGAAGTTGTAAATCATAAAAGTGAAGTCATGAATTTAAATTGTTATGTTGTTAACCAAGAGACTATTGTATTGGTTTTTGGGGGTACAATGTTTAGGAGTCAATAGCAATATTACTCTTATGGTTAACAACATGACAATTTAAATTAACGATTTCACTTTCATGATTCACAATTTGATGTTTCAAAAACCAACACATTATCATAGATAATTTTTGAGGCATAAGGTTCAGGGGTCAATAACAACATTACTCTCTTAGTTAACAACATGACAATTTACATTAACGACTTCAGTTTTATGATTCACAACTTCGTATGTTCATCATATGCTGTTCAATGGCATTCTTTGCCATTCCCTTCCTATTCTTCATTCAACCACCTTTGAACTCCAACATTGTCAAACCAGCAAAGTCCCTCAGAAACCATTGTTCCCTTCTTCTTCTTCGCTCAACCACCTTCGAAACCACAAGCTGTCGTTCATCTTCTTCTTCTGTTTAGGTTTCTCTCTCTCACAATTTTCACTCCTCTGCCAAGACCCGATCGTGTATAGATATCTCTTCTCTGTTTTTTTTATTTCACTCAGGGCAATTTGGACTTTTGGTCATAATTGAAAATCCCATATTGCTCCTTCAATTCTGACATGAGATTGGATAAATTGACAGCACTATTTTGTCTTTTCCCAATTTTATTTGTATTTTTCTGGTATTTTCCCTAACTTTTTCTTGCTTACAGATAGGTATTTAATTTTCTAAGTGAAAATTTAAACATCAATTCATCATGTTGTGACGAATTATTAATCCGTCTCATTGGACCTAGCCTTGCTAGTCTAAATATGAATAACTCTCCAAAAAATATTTTTTACGCTCATCACACATTCAAATTCAAGAGTGATGTTTATATTTAATTTTTTTAGTTGGCAAACTCATATTAGAATATTAGATGCTTTTGGTTCATAGGAAGATTAGGGGGAAGTACCTATGAAAAATAATATTTATTGGAGAAGACTTTTAAAATTATAATTATTAGATGCATCTCACGTTTTTTGGGATCTAACTCAAAGTGCACTTCCCATCATCAACAGGCGGCACCTTTTGCCGGGACAGGCTTTGGTCCCTTGCCCTAAAAAAAAAAAGGGTTTTTTTCTCTTCTATGGGCCGTTCGATCAAGATTTCAATGGTCCAGATTTAATATATTATAATAATATTTTATAAAATTAAACTATCACTCCATGTCATTACAATAATCAAAGTTGATTTGCTGTTTCGGTATAAGATGTCAAAAATTGGGTCGGAAAATAAGGCAGAAAATCTTAAGCACATCAAAGAGATGAGAACGCATTTTGATGGTAGCGTGGAATTGATGGGAACGTTTGTTTGTATTTAGACCGGCAAAAGGTTCCTCAGTATTAAACCCACCAGTCTGCACGTCGATTATTTGCACTTTGCAAAGTTAGATCCCAAAACATGTTAGATGCATCTCAAAAAATTTAGGGATTTAGTTAGAGGCAATTTAGTAATTTTAAATTAATATTTTATTTTTTGATCCTTCTAAATAATCACGATTTTTAAGGTCTTTTCTAATAAATATTATATTTTCTTGGTCATTCTCTCTAATTTTCTCTTGTTCGTATTTAGCATTCTTATCCTTGAATTATAGACAATCATGCAATCCTTGATTATGATTACGATGATATTATCCTGGTTTTGCAATCGTTATCGTTTGTGTGAAAGTCTCAGAAATATATATATATATATATATATATATATATATATATATATATCTCTCCTGAAAATTTCAAATTTCAATATTAATAAACCATTGCCATCGAACCGATTTGAAATTTTAAAATGTTAAAAAAAAAAAAAAACATAACCGTTCCTCATCTTTTTTCATATCATGCTCTGAACAATCAATCCATCTAAAAAAATAGTTCAGGTCATAATGTGAATTAATTAATGTGAGGACCTAACAACCCAACAACCAGTCAGGCGTGAGGAACGAGTACGTGTTAGCAGATTGATGAATGAATGAATTCACTGGTATTGATTCCACGTTAACAAAATTACACACACAATATATATTGACGCATTAATAATATTACTTCACTTGCATCCAAAATCTCCATGACTCACACAAATTCATTATTTTTTTGAATATATGTTGTGCCGAATCTATTGACTATTTATTCATCATCAGCCATACAAACATTCAACCTACTCCAATTCTATCAATTAATCCGTCTCTTTTGTTAGGTAAATGTTAACTTCACCCCAGCCATCCACCCATCCACCCATCCACCCCACCAATCTTGTTATATGTATATGTATACTCTCTCCTCTACTTCTCATAATATCGAAAATTTTAAATTGGCCCTGTTCATTTTATAAGATCAAGTACATCATAATATTAAATGCCTATTTTTTTCCCCAATTTCATTCTTAATATTAATTTTATTTTCTCTTTTATTTTTTGCCAGAGATAGAATATATTACTAAAATAGTTTAAAGTACAACAAAGAGGTCCAAAATAAAGCATAATAAGTAAAAGACCCAGGCCCAACCAAAATAACCCTAACCACTAACAACGCACTATTCCCAAACCCTAACCCAAAATTGAAGTTAGTAAGCCAAATGTGCCGCCGTTGCCACTACCAAGGGAGTGGAGAGAAACTGGTCACCATATGTCAGAAATAGGGGATGATGGGGGTTTAAAGAACCATCCTAACAGTCCCATCGCATTCGAGACTTCATCTGCTACTAAGAGAGCATATTCACCATCACTACGCAACAACCGTTGTGTGGAGATGAGCTTCGCTGTTGTCATTAACGATCCATCAACCTTGAGAGACTCTAATTGTCACCACCTCTCATACCCTAACCCAAAGCCACCAGATCTGAGAAGAAGAACCAAGATTCCCCGCAAGCCAGGCTAAATCGTTGAGAATAGGATAGAGAAACTTACCAGATTAAGGTTAAAATCGTCGCTGCTCTCAACCACAATCCTCCACTTCAACGCCGACCTCACCCTATGAACGAAGTCGACAATGATATCATCATTATATCACTTTTCCTTTGCTTTCCCATCCTCGACATCAGTTCTACCCACCCTTCCATGACTGAACTTGCTCTCCTTCCTTTGATTTCCACCACCCAGATCAATATGACACTACAAAAAAATTCCTGATTTCCGACAGAATTTTCCATGGCAAATTCAGCCAAGAAATTTCCAACGGAATTTTTTCCAATTATGTCAGAAATTCAAACGAAATTCCGTTCTGTAGGAAATTTTGACGGAATTGAAATTCCATTGCAAATTTGTTTGAAATGCACCTATGAGCAATGGAATGGAGTCCATAAGAAATTCTGTCGGAAAAGCTGATTTCGTGACAAATTCCGTCGGAAATTCAATGTTTTTTTGTAGTGTGACTATCACAACAAATATAGAAATAAAAACCTAGACCCTAAAAATCAGAGCCGCTATGCTAGACAACCTCCTTTCGACCTTTGGTTGGATGATGAGACACTGTAAACACACTTTTCAAACACCTAATGCACCAAGTGAGAAAAACCCTAACAGAGGGAGATAGATCTTTTTTTTTTCCAAAAAGCAATAATTGTATTCTTGTAGAAGAAATAAACTTGCAAATATGTATTGTGTATTGTATAAATAATTAGTTAATACATTAGTTAAGTGAGTAGTTGTGGTAGTGTCCTATCTAGGGACATATTGCCTATATATATATATATATATATATATATATATATATGGGCTGAGATATTATGTTGTATATAGAGTTTTGATCAAATAAACGAAATATTTTTGATTTCTCTGTCACTTGGCCTGTTTTTAAATGGCATCAGAGTCCATGGTTCCAAGATGAAGCAATAAGTGGGCAAAGTGTGTGACCCAACCCAGGAATTGGTTTCTTTCGTTCTTGAAGAATCGCTTAGGTGCCATCATCTTCTTGTTTTCTCCGATAAGATTAGGGCAAACTTAGATTGTAAAAATCCTTTCTTTAAAGCTCAATTATCCACACTTAATCAAATCTTCGGATAATAAATAATATTATGGTGTAAAAGAGAAAACTTAAACCTGAAGGTCTACCATAATAGAAAAGATTACAATTCATCTTTCAAAAGTTAATCATGGTAGAAAAAAGTTCAATTAAGCATTTAAAAAAACTACCATGGTAATAAAGGATTTAAATCACTGCAAATAATTATCCAAGATGGAAAAAAATAAACTAGTCATTTAAAATTTATTATGGATAATAAAACTCTTCTCATCGCTTCACAAATTGAACCACAATTAATCAACACACTTGGGCCTTGAACTTCTTATAGTCCATAATATAATCATTCGACCGCAAGCCCAATATCAAACTCAATTATCTAAATACTTAAACAACAATTTTCTCAAATATCAACTTGAATTACTTATAAATGATAGAAAACAGTATAACCCAAGCTATAATATCACATCAGAGTATGCAGCATGAGCCATACAGTGGCAATACCCAACAATTCACCACATAAATAAGAGGAGGATTTACCAAGATTTTGACAATAATCAACCCTCTAGAGCCATCCCTAATTGACTGGCAGAAGATCTATTACTTGAAAAATGTTAAATCGATAGGGTGAGACAAAAGCCTCCATAACCAGCTACCCAACCCATTACCCATGCTAATATGTACTCGTGAAGTGCTAAGTGAAACAATTTATATAACAAAATATTAGAAATATGATTCACAAAATTCCATATCGCAAGTTCTCATATCTCAAATTCTATATTACAATTTCCATATCACAAAATTCTGTATTACAATTTTCATATCACAATTCCCAAATTGCCTCCCATCAATCCAACTGGACCATCTTATTTCTGCCGACGAGACCTATGGGCTAAGTTACTATTCATATTACTGGCAACTGAAAAGCTCACTGGTCATGTGATAAAAGACCAGCCAAAATTCACAGAGCACATGCCTAGACCATGGGTCTTTTCCCCTTCGTTAAACTAGTGGGGTGTTGTAACTCCTCATTGAACCAATGTGGCATTCCCTTATTGAACCAGTGGGATAGTCTCTCATTAAACTAGTGAGACAATAGAAAGCTGTCTATTGTACACCAATATATAGATGCTACACCACATGATGGAATAAACTACTCTATCTCATCCCAATCCAACTATCACAATGATTAACTCAAGATTTTCACATTCATATTGTGTTATTTGAATCGTTTTCATATGCATGCATAATACCTCAATTCTCAACTCATATATATATATATATATATATATATATATAACTTTCTCAATCTTAATAAACATTTCAAAGTACTCATTAAAATACCTTATCAATATCAATATACAATTTTTATTCTCATAATCATTTCACAAAATACTCATAAACAACATACCAATACACATAATAAGTGGAAAGTAGTTGCCTTTCGCCAAAACTAAGTTTACCACAAGATTCCAAGCTTAACCACAATTCACAAATCAATCTATAACAATTAATTGGAATTACAATTTAGTATTTAAACTAATTAAATGGTTAACAAAAACAATTTAGAGACTTAAAGTTTTTCTATAAGTCGCAACTCTCATCTTTGAGCAGTCCCAATCAATTCAAAATCCATATTGGTGTCATAATAACTCCCAACAACTCAACTAACCCAATTACCAAACCTTGTTTCCAATAATTGCACTATCAAAATCTAGCTCAAAAAACAAACTCTATTTCAAATCTTTATATAACCTCCATATTATTCACTTTTAGTACAAATCTCTAAAATTCTCATTTTACTACCATAACTAAATGTCTCTATCCCATTATATTTCTATAATCAAATAACTCTATTTTACTCATCAAAATTGTTGACTATAATAATTTGTTCCATTCATCCTTAAATTCCTAAAATTTGATCAATTTAACTTTTATGAAAAATATCCATAAATAACTATTTCTCAAAATCATCATTTCAATCTCATTTCTTCATTTCATTATTACCTTTTAGAATCATTAAACTATAACCATTTCCTCAATTTCTTTAAAAACACCCAATTTCCAACACTTCAAAGTTTCATATAACATTCCCAATATTCACTTTTCTTTCTAAACCTAAAAACCAATCTATTCAAATCATCAACATAAACCCCAATAAGCTAAAATATATTATGAAATTCGAATATAAGAGCCCCAATATCATAAATCACAAATTTCTCAATCAAACTTTAACTCTAACTTCCTTAAATCAATTATTCAAGCACTAATTTAAACCATATGACTCTTATTCTAACACTTTAACTCAGTGTGTAAACTCGTGAGTTTGAGTGAGTTTACAACTTATACAAGTTTAAGAATGACTTATAACATTTTTGTAAGATCAAAATATATAAACGGAAAACTCAAAAAGTCAACTTTTGTGTTTGACAACAATATTTATTATAAAAAACGACCAAGGGAGTATAATAAGAAGTCATAAAGAAATAGCTCATAGCATTACCCGTTGGTATCATTAATCGTTATATAATTGATTTTGGTATCTGATTTCACCCGAATCATTCTAAATAAGTATTTGAGAAATACCCAAATCGTGGTTTCAGAAGCTATTTTCCGCAAGTCAAGATAAAACTCTTCTGATAACTTATCTCGTAAATCGTAAAAGCTATTTTTAAAAGTTAATCCAAACACACACTTAATAATTGTAAAATACTCCTATAATATTACATATATCAGAATACGCGAAATATAATTATCACAATATTTTAATAATTCAATCTTTCAGATGCTTTTTTTGTTTCCTGTACTCCCACTTTCCACGACATGAATGAGAGGGCGACCGCGGAAAGCATATATGTTCCACCACAATCGAAGCAATATATATATATATATATATATATATATATATTCAGGTCAATGGTGCTTATATTTATAAATATATTTTACTTGCTAGTTTTATTGCAAACCACTACCTTCGAATTTATGTCATCTTTATAATATTATATATATTTATATTTTTTACTATAAATATACGTAAATTTAAGTTGGAGTAGTGTCTTTTCCTTTTCTACACACACGTGTGTGTTAATGCTATCTGTATTTGTCAACTTACCTAATATCTCTCCTGGGTAATACTACTATGTTATTAAGGGACCCCGAAATAAAGGCAATTTGATATTATTCGTTCGATCTTATATGTTGTTTCATGCAAATCTGCAAAAAAGCTTTATTCCACTTAATTTTTGTATATAATAATACGCGTATTTCGGTGAAAAAAAAAATATGCGCCTACTCATATTCTCTCCTTGACTAATTCTGATGCCTAATTCATGGCCAAAAATTTTTATGCCTAATTTAGTTTCATTAAACAAAAGAAAATGACACTCTTAGTCCTCATACTTTTATTTAATTTTTATTCTTATATTTTTAAAAAATTATAAGTAGATCTTCTTTATCAACATAATTAGATCTTAAAACCTTGGAAATAATTAATTTAAATTTTCTCTCTGAAATTCTTTCTATATTTTGTAAGAAAACTCAATTAATAACTAAAAACTCAACTAATAACTAACCAGAGGTTATCTTGAGGCTATGAACTTATATGATTTATATTAATAAAAATTAAAAATTAAAAATTAAACAGTAAACAAATTTGACAAAATATAAAAAATATAATGACAATAATGAGTAAGCTTCTGTATGATAAAAACTTAAATATAGGTTTTGAAATATATAATTCAAATCCATGTAAGAACTATTACAACCCATACTGTATATAATTTTATCATAATTGGGTCCATATCATATAATTTTCAGAGATTCTTGTGTTTCTTTTTCTTTACAGTGTTTGGAAAACGAAATCGTAGTTCAGAAGCTCTTATCCGTAAGTCGAGATAAAAATTCTTTCACATACTTACCTCTTAAATCATAAAAGATATTCTTCAAAAGCTAATCCGCATATTTTCAATCCAAAAGTGCACGTACAGTACTGTTCTTGCCCAGCACATTTTTAGTCCCACCTATTTTCAGTCGGCACGATTAAACAAAATAATAAACCTCAAAATTGTTTTTTTATACATATCTTTATTTTTTTGGGAAAATTACTCCTAGGTCCTAAGGATAAAAAATAATCATAATGAAGTCCCAAAAAACAGAAATAACAACTCATTAAACGTGTTTTTACAACATGTTGAGTTATTTTTTATTGTTTTATGATTTTATTATGATTATCTTTAGTTCTTGGGATCTAAGAGTGAGTTTCCCCTTTTTCTTTTTATAGCCTACGTGTCTTTAAATCGTTGTAATTTTCTGTTAAAAAAAAATCGTTGTAATGAGAATAATAATATCTATACGATGTGAACGGCGATGAGTCATATGAGGCATGCATTGCACCAAAGGCGAGCTAACTATTAAAAAAAAAAAGACAAGTGACTCCGATATTTATTACTAAATTATAATTATTTTTTCAAAATAGTTTTGCATTTATTGAAGTAATAATATGAATGTTGCAGCTCGTTATTCTTAAAATTTAATTTTTTTTATATGCTTAACAAACAATGGATAAAATATGATAAAATTTAAATTATTTTAATTTTTTATATTATATAAAAATATGTTTTCTCTATTCTCTGATTAAAAATAATAAGAAATAATAATATTTTATTTGACAACCTAGAATACGCAGATACACACGCATATATATTACCTAAGGATGCAGCGCACTCATTGCATGGTTGTAATTAGGTTCATAAACCTAAGGCCTTGGATTATATATCCATTATATTTGATTCAATCATCATAAGCAAAAAGAATAACATTGACTTTATCAATGGCCCATTGACAATGCCATCTTCCATGTTTACTAGGTATTTTAGTTTTGAGGTTTGTACTTTCAACCATTGCATCCAGCGTTTTTTTTTCTAAATTCTATTACTAGGTATTTTAGTTTTGAGGTTTGTAGTTTCCCCTCCCAACACAAGTTTCTCATTTATGACTCGAACTCAAGACTTAGAACAAAACCTTATATCGTTTGACCAACTCTATATTGATATTTTGCCCATATTTAATTTATTCATATAACAATTAAATACCACTCGTATCATACATCTCACCATGCAGAAAGCCTTGCTTTCAATTCCTTCCATCAAACAAGTGTTATGGGAAGCCATATATGTGAACTGTGTGATATTAAAGGTGAAATTTCATACCAAAGGTCTTGTAGCTAGGGGTGAGCAAATAACCCGTGACCCGCCCGTCCGCCCGCGGCCCGTATTTTTTGGCCCGTTTAAACCCGCCCAGATTGTAACCCGTAACAGGTACGGGGCAGCCCGTACCCGTTTAAGTTACACGGGCGGGTAACGGGTATACCAACGGGGCACCTGTTCCCGCCCGTACCCGTTTGTTATTATTTTTTTTATAGATTGCTTTCCTTATTCTGCTGTGGACAGTGTGGTCTAGTGTCGGTGCTTCCCTAAGTGGCTAAGTGTAAAACATTTGGAAGAAAACGCAAATGCTAACCCTAAATCACTAATACAGTCGCAGAACGGTGGAAGAGTTCGAGACTGGTGAGTGGCGACTTGGGCGATTCCTTCGCCGGTCGTCGCGGAAGATTGGCAGTTGCGTCCAGCCGACCACCAGTCCTTCGCCGTAGAAGACGTGGGCGATTCCTTCACCGCGAGAGTCCGTCGCCCTAGATCCAGATTCAACTCGGCGATCTTCATTGAATGTTGCTGGTTTGCTCTGCTCTCCTCTCCTCTGTTGCTCTGTTTGCGTGGTACTGCTGTTATTGTTTTCTCTTCTCAGTTTATATGATTAATCTCTCTACCTAAAATCGTTGAAGTGGCTTCGTCTCATCTTCGTCATTTTGCAGGTTGCAGCCTTCCGTTGATCTGCTTCAAAGTTCGCCTGATCTGTTAATGGATAGGATTTAATGATTTTTCTTTTTATTCATTTTGTAGAGGAATATTCAGCAGCAGGAACAGCTACCTTTGGTGAATCTGAAGTCTAACCAGTGTTAAAATGTGTATTGTGAATTTGTGATGTGAAGCTTGATTGCTGAAGTGTGAAACAAAGTTTTTTTTTTTTTCGAAACAAAGTTATTTTGTTGTGTGTAAACTATTTTGCAGGCTATTTGCTTTGTTAAGTGAATTGTTTTGTTGGGACTTGGGTGTGATTGTAAGCTATTGTTCTGAACTTCTGATTGCTTTGTTAAGTGAATTGTTTTTTTGGGTGTGAATGTGATTGTAATTTGTGAGCTATTGTGTAGGCAGCAGTACAGCACGTTGATTGCTCCGATTTTTTTTTTGAATCAGTTGTGTTTGGGCTTATTTTTGACATTTAACATTAACCAATATTAAGCCCTATAAAAGGTCCAAAACTGCATGCCCATATACTAAACGGGTTCACTTTACCCGTTTATTCCCGCCCGTTTAACCCGTACCCGTTTATGTACGGGCTAAACGGGTTTGACCACGGGTACGGGCTGCCCCGTACCCATATAACTTAAACGGGCGGGCTGCGGGTTGGCCCACGGGGCAGACCCGCCCGCCCGTTGCACACCCCTACTTGTAGCCTAGTGGTATGGATGCTTCACTGTAAGTGAGAAGTCGTGGATTCGATCTTGCCCTCTTTATAATTCAAAAAATAGGAGAAATTTCGTAATAGTTGATGCGGATGATTGAGTAAATATACAGCACAATGAAACAAAGGAAGAATTTATAAGTGGTGGTTTTGGAAAACGATGGGGATACAGTAAAAGTCACACAACATGCTTGGCTGGGCATGGAATACAATTCTCTTCATCTTTCAGGTTTGGATAACTTTGTGTAGTTCATATGGGACACCCGGCCCCTAACAAAGTAATCTTTCGCAGGAGGAATCCAAATTCCAAAAAGAAAAGAAGCTAGCTACTTCGTGGGAATCAAAAGAAAGCAGATACTTCAATAAAATAAAGAACTGATCCTTTATATGGTCTGGAATCTTATTTAAAGTTATGAAAGGTTCTTTTTTGAACAAGTTATATGTAGCAGTTTATATATTTTGGAATGTGTTTGAACAAATTCAAGTTTAAAAACTTATTTACAAGAATGCTAAACCAAAACTCTCAATAACAATAAATGTGAGAAGAAGCTTGTACATGATTTCCCAATAGGAGTTTTAACTATAAAACTGTGAATACTCTAAACCTAATTTTAACACAAAACAGAGTGTATAACCGATATATATACTGGAGATGTAAAGAGTTAAGAGGGATTAAAAAAATTCAAACTGCTATTTTTCTTTATTTAGCTTTAACTATTTGAGCTTAAGTCCAGTTTCTAAGAAAACTGTGATATGTTCCAGCTGGATTTAATTAAATTTGGATTAGGAAAAATTTGAATTCATATTCTTGTCAAACCTATAACATTTGAATATGATTGTGATCACGTTTAAAATAACAAAGCTTAAAACGCAAGCTATGACAATTATAAAATATAGCAATTAATTTCATTATGAACCACAAGTGCTTTTTTCAGTGAAAACATATCTATTTACATGCAAATCACATAAAATGATGTACATGTGTGATAAATATATCAATTATAAATTTATACAAACTGGACAAGAACAATTCTTAATATGAACATGGTTCTTGTTTTTGCTTTAATTGGTCCACGAACGGAACCAATAAAGTAAATCAACTTTGTTTTAGATTGACAAAAATGAGATAGTCCAACTTTGGCATCGCCCACATATGCATAAATTATATGGAGACTTTAATTTTGGATTTGATTTTGACTTAAATGTGCCATCCATCTTACTTTATATTCCCCCCTCCACCATCCTTACAAAATATTGGAATAATATTAATAAGCAAAACCAGTGATATTAAATTGTATTCTCCAATATTCTTAAAATTGTTTCTTGGTCAATAAAATAATTCTCAAAAGTTATTCTCTTTATTTTCTTGCCAACATTTTCAAAGCTATCATGTAGAAAAACAAAACGTTGTCACATTCGAGCCTATTTGATATAATAAAATACATAAAGATGATTTAATATCCTTTAAGCTTTATGTTTTTAAAAAATCATATAAAAAGTAGTAATTCCTTATTTAAGGTCGGCATCATTCAACTCTAGACTAGTTAATATTCAAGCAATACGAGAAAATACGAACCAATTCAATGAAAAAGATTCAATTATCGCTGGTTCAAAAAGGAGTGAATCAATTATCTTTGTGAAAAAACAGAATTGGGACCAGAGTTTAACGAATAAAAAATAAATTATATGAATAATTATAAAAAAAATAAAAAGAAAAATGTAGTAAAGATAGTTTAGAGATTGAAAAATATGCCCTAGATTGTTAGACAAACAAGTGAAAAAGTATATATGAACAAATATTGTATATATTTTTTTTTATAACTTATATTTTAATTTTTATATCTTCAGCTCTTCATAATGAAACAAAAGGAGGCATAAATTATATTATATTATATTATACACACACACACAATATGCATATATATTCCTTGTGCTTCTTAATCAGCCCCACGTCTGAAAAATGAGAAAATAGAATAAGTTTTCCCCCCATATAACTGTCTTAGTCTTTTGTCATATTTTAATAGATTAAGCAGAGCATATTTACCCAACTTATCATTTCATGGCAATTAGTATCTTAAGTCATTAACTGTTTGATGAGCCCTATCTACTAACTAAGTGTGTGTTCTGATTAGCTTTTAGATAATAGTATTTACAGTTTACGAGGTAAATATCTGAGAGGAGTTTTATCTCGATTTGCGAAAAAGTGCTTCTGAAACCATGATTTTGAGGGTATAAGAACACAAACTAAAGTGTTTAGCAGAAAAACCGAATCCACTTATATAATAGCAAGAGCTCAACTATATTGTCTCTCTCTCTCTCACACGTCTTGAGGTCCAATTATTATTCTCTCTCTTTATACATAAAAGCATATATTCATCGTGCTGCTTAGTCAGCCCCACGCCAAAAGAAGGAGAAAATAGAACAAGTGTTTTTCTTTTTTATATGGTTCTGTGTCTGTTGTCATACCTTACGTACATATCTACTCCTAAAATATCATACGGCTCAATGGGTATTGTATTCTTACGTTACAAGCTCCCTGCATCTCTGATATATGTATAATAGAAAAAACTCGCCCGTTGACCACAGATATGTTCTCCCCCTCTACGGGTGGCCCTTTTCAAGGTTAAAAGAAAACCCAAAAAAACAAGCAAAACAAAACTCATTTGTGATTAGGGTGTGCTCAGATTAGTTTTTGAAGAATAGCTTTTTGGAAAAAAAAGTTGATAATAACTTATGGAGAATAGATTTTGAGGAGAATAGATTATGAAAAAAAAATGATTTTGATAAAATGAGAGTGTTTGAGTATTGTGGTTAGAATAACTTTTTTTAATGGTATGAGACCTACATAATGAGAAAGGATCAATGAGAGAGAGGGTAGGGCCCACATAAGTAAAAAGGACAAATGAGAGAGAGAAGATGAAGCCCAGACAAGAAAAAAAAGTAGAAAAAAAATAGCTTTTCCTAAAACCTAAATTTTGAGATCAAAACTTAGGTTTTAAAAAATTTTGAGTGTTCCTAAATCAAATCTAGGTTTTGATGCGCACACTTCGTTGCAAACTATTTTATTATGAACCCAAAGTACTTCATCTTCACTACCATATTTAAACCCCATGGGCAAAAAAACCACTAGGTACAAATTTGGGCCCCCTAGTTTAAGAGAGATGTAGTACCAACTAAATGATGGTCCATTCTTTTCTATATAGCAAGATGGGCCTAAGTATCAGATGAGCCCAATCAAAAAAATAGACCTTGCACCAAACCAAAATGTTCCAAAGAAATATGACAGTAAAAGGGCTGCCCACGTTCTTTCCTATTCATTGATTGATAAATAAAATCAAAATGAACATTCTCCCTCTTCTATAAATAGGACTATATCAGTTATAACTTGTACGATACCCCCTTACTCCTAATCATAAAATAAAGTTGATTTTTTTAGAAAAATTAAGGAAGCTAATTAAATTCCTTTATAGTATTTTTATTTTTATTTTTTTCTTCAAAATAATTAGTTTAACTAATAAATTAATATATAATCTGATGATACATAACATATAATATGATTAAGTGACTTATTTAGCTTTCTTAAGGCATGTTTGTTTTAATGATCAGATTGCTTATAAGTTTCTTTTCACGTAGATCAAGACACAACTCCTCTCACATACTTACCTCATATACCATAAATTACGATTGAAAAATTGCTTTTAAGCATTCCAATTACTCATCCAAACAAGCACTTAATCTTTCCAAAAAATTTAACTTTATCTTATATTTAGAATCAGATGTGATAATATGAATTGTCAGTTTGTCACACAAAAATTGAGTGAAATAAGTTTTGCGAGTGTTCCCAAACGCTCCTTGGTTGATAAAGCTAAGGGCATATACGAATTTTCTATCAGCCAATATATAAGTTATAAAGTTTTCGTCGAAACACTTTGAGATTGTAATATTGTTCCACTATGCGTAGATAATTCTGTTGACCTCTCACATTTATCAATAAAAACAACAATTTAATTTATTATAAAATATTATCTGAAAAATTAATAAAAAATAATTTTGAATCAAATCACATATTCTCTCGTTATTCATTAATTAAACTCTTGAAAGATAAAATATTTTAATTTAATTGTCAAAATTTATTATTATTTAAATTAATGATTAAAATTTTACTTTCATGATTTCTTCAACTCACAAAACTAATGTTATTTTAATAGTAAAAGATAACTAAATAAATAGATGTCATCAATCCATTATTAAGTGCTATACTCGTGATTTTCTGGGTTTCTTCTTACTCATTTTTATTCATAACATATAATCATTTTCTCAAAAAATTCTATGGCTCTGATATCATGTGGAGGGTGGATGTATCATGATCCTAATATCAGTGTTGTGGCTCAAATCTACATTTTCGAAATCAAACACCAACAAAGATATTGGGACCGAGATCTATCCCATATGATACAAACGAACTGAGAAATAACAAGCTATTGCATACCAGAAACATCTTTCAGACCTTAGTTCAGGTAAGTTCGAGCTTCTCTCTTTTTTGCTCGAGGACACTTTAGAACCCTCGGTCTTTACAGAGATTCTAGTACCTAACAGCTTCTCATTTCTCTAGTACTCTTCACAGGATCATGATCGGATTCTTTCTGATGCACAAGTTCATCATGAAGAGGCAAGTGCAGAGCATACTAGAATCTATCATAGAGATAGAGATGATATATTAGGAATACAAATTTTCAGAAGAAGAGGGATAACTAGAATGAAAACATTATATTTCACAAGTGGAGGATTACAACTGATTTTTCGATTGCCTTTACATCAGCTGAGGCATTGAATTTCTAGGAAAACTGAGCAGAAAAAACAAAACATACATAGTGCAGACTTTTAACAAAGCGTGACGCGTGGCAAACTCGTGGCTGACATGATTGAAGATATCTGTCAGACTCTTTTTTTTTAACTAGTTGACAATTTTTTTTAACCACACAAACTTAAAGCACACGATTTTAAAGGAAAACATGTTGTCCTACTTTTTGTACAGGCAAATACTGACGCAACTGCAAGCTATTGTACAAACACTGATACAACTGCAGGATATGAGATAAACAATCAGGATGTTGCCGACACTTCTGAACGATCAGGATACTGCCGACACTTGATAGAGGGTTGAGATGTTGTCATCAGTTTAGAGGGGCCAGATTCAATCTTTGTTATTTAGGCTCATGATCATCGTTGGGAGATAAGTTGTCATAGTCATGGTCTCCATATATCTCAATACGTACCTTGTGCAGATCCCATGTGTAGTCATGAGACCTTTCCCACGTGTTAGCATGAGATTGTTCTGGATAAGTTATCTTGAAAGCCTTTTGAATTGAAGCTTGAGTGCAATAAGGCAGGAAAGATTGAGTCAGGCTTGTTTGCGGGAGCTTGAGATCTTCAAGCAGAGGATCTTGAGACGTTTGGGATGATGATCCAGGAAGAGATAGGCTGAATTGAGGCAAGTCATCATTTGGATCTTGAGAGTCTTGAAATTCAGGGCCAAGCATTCCAGTAGGAGGCTGACTTGATGTTGGTGGAGAGACAAATCCTTGAGGAACATAGCCTGTTTTTGGAGGAATAATTCCTTTGAACGGATCATACTCTTCTTCAGCTGGAATTAGGCCTAAGACATGACAATTTATTTTCAGTCGAACATTGATTTGTCCTAGATAATGACTAAGTTCCTTAAGAGTATTTTGCTTCTGACGAACCCAATCAAAAGGAGAGTTCCATAGTTCTATTGTTCTACCGGAGTAAAGTCCATCGGAGTGGAGATGATAGTACCTGTTAAGAACAAAAATACAACAAAATCTTTTTTGTTTTCTTTTTTTCAATTTTTCTGAGATTATTATCTTCAATAAAACTATAAATTTTTCCTTTCCAGTAGGGTAGAGGAGCAAAAAGGTCTAAGAATTGATGGAGAAGGGAGTCTTCATGGTCTTTGTTACAGAGGTAATAATAGATGGGTAATAGAACAAAGGCTATAGCACTAACATGAAGGGTGGTTAAAGACCATAAATACCAAAACAGTTCTTTCGGCATAAGTCCTTGGAGAAAAGGTAAGGTAGTGAAGGGAGTGTTTAGGCTAAAGTGGTGTGTTTGGGGAATAAGGTTGGTTTTTACAAAAGATGAAGCCAGTAAAACAGTTGTTGTTCTGCAATCTTCTGAATATGATGTGGAGTCTCTGGATAAGTGTCTAGAGGGAAAAGGGTGGCTTTTATGTTACGGGACATGGTTGGCTGTGCTTTTGAGATGGTAAGAATGTACAAGGGCTTGGGAGGAAGGGAAGGCTTTTGAGGTCTAGATAGAAAGTCTGCATGGTATTGTGGTGACCTTTGAGATGTCTCACTGAGAATTTATAGCAAGAAAACCAGTCTTTCCATCAGAGTAGCTGAGCATCTGGTAATATCTTTTTCTTTGAATTAAGCATATTTGGAAAAGACATATTGTCCATTTCTATGAAAAAATGGTAGGGGCTCAGATGAAAGTTGAACTTTTCAATTCCACGCTTGACAACAAGGATTTCATTGTATGTAGAATGATAATGCTTTTCTGGTTCTCTAAATTGTCCACTAGCATGTCCACAGTAGTATCTTTTTTCCATTAACTTCTTCAAGAAGTATTGCACCCCAAAATTCATCACTGGCATCTATATGTAAGATTCTTTCTCCCTGATCTGGAATCTTTAGGGGAGGAGGATTTTGAGTGATCTTTTTGAGAATTTTGATCGCATCTATTTGTTTTTCCCCCCATTGTGGAGGATTCTTCTCAAGAAGTTTTGACAGCTGGCTAGTATGATAAGACACATGAGGGATAAAATCTCTGAGATAATTTACAATCCCAAGGAACTGTTGAATTTGTTTAACAGTAAGATTATCATCAGGAAAATTCAACAATTCTTATGCGATATGAGGACCAGGGCTGTACTGCATATTCTGGAAATGCATACCCAAATATTCTATCTCTGTAACTCCAATCTCACTTTTCTTTGAAGAGAGTATAATGCCATATTGTCCTATAATTTTAGTAAATCTGGATAATAGGGCTTTATGTGAAGGTTCATCTTCAAAAAAAAGGAGAATATCATCAATGTATATCAGGGCATTTTGTAGGATGGGTTCAAATATTCTGGTCATGGCTTTTTGGAATAGTGATGGGGCAACCTTTAAACCAAAGGGCATAACAGTCCACTGGTATTGGGCATTTGGAATATAGAAAGCAGTTTTGGGCCTGTCATCTGGGTGGATACCCAACTATCAAAATCCTGCTTTAAGATCAAATTTTGAAAAGATTTGGGTTTTTTTGAGATGGGAAAATAAAGTACTGGGCTTTGGTAAGGGAAACTTATCATCCTGAAGAAAATGATTTAGTGGCTTATAATCAATGACAAGTCTCTTTTCCCTCATTTGATTTCTGATATCTTTTCAACATAAAAAGCCTGGTAGCCCAATCAGATTTTGTAGCTTCAATGAGACCTTGCCTTAATAAGGCTGCACATTCATCTCTAGCAAGTTTCAAATCATCAGGATTCATACCTGGATGAGAAGCTTTAGTTGGATTAATATCTTCATTCTTCTTGAAAGGAAGTTTGATAAAAAAAACTCCTAATTTTTTCATAATGGGGAAGGATGAAGAAATTGATCATGACTGTTTGAACAGTACTGGAGCAATTAATCCTTGATATCCGAATATTGAAGCAGAGCCTGTTGAAGTTCAAACAGACTAGGGATTTCTGTATAAGGACTAAAATTTTCTTTCTATTTAATCCCTTTGAGTAGGATCATAAGATTCTGAGTATGATAGAAAGCATCAAATCCTAACAGAATATCTTTGCCTGGAAGATCCCTTCCTAGTACTTTAATCTTCAAAGTACATCCTGGGAAGAATTTGATTCCAATCTTTCTCCTGGAAATAAGATCAATCTTGAAATATTTAGCATCAGCTGTGAGAAAATATTGGCTATGAGGAACCCATTCTTCAGGAGGAAGAATATAAGGTTTCATGACTGTTTTACAGGATCCAATATCAAAGAAGGCAATAGCTGTTATAGGCTTAGAGTATTTATCTGGAAGAACTTGGACCTTTATATTTGGCAGAGGAATATTGAGATTTTCTTTAGGATTGGATCGAAGTGAACCAAGAGATCCTATGAAAATTTGTTCTGGTCTTTCTGAGGAAGGTTGAATAGGTTAGATGAGATTGATTGATCCGTAAGGATAAATCTCTTCTTCATCTGTCTCAAATTCAAGATCAGAGAAGTCAGAGATGTCTAAATTTTCTTCTTCATCAGAAAGTGGAAGAACATACTGAGTGTCATGATATTCAAAGGGTTGTTCTTCAAGAAAAGTTTCAATATCTGCATTTTCATCTGTGATCATCAAGACTTTATGGAGCCTTTGAATCATCTTGATGTCTTTTTTAGTTTTGTGAGGACAATTCTTTGCAAAATGTCCCTTCTTTCTGCAGATAAAACATCGATCTCCTTTGCGTTTTGAGAATCTTATGGGTTTGAAGAATCTAGCCTTTCTTTGTTTTCTGAATCGCCTTTTAGGAAAGAATCTCTTTTCAGGTTTTCTGGAGTATGAACGGTACTGAGATTTCTTCTTTGTTGAACAGTGACAAACCTTGGGATCTTTGCATTTAATCTTTAAGTAAGGTTTTTTACAAGCATGTTTCAGCTTTGTGGTGCCTTTGAGCATATCATTAACATACTTGTGTTGCTCACAAAGTTTATCAATAGTTGCAAGAGCCAGTTGGTAAATTTCTCCAATAGAAATTTGAGACATATCTCTGCGAAGAGCATTAATACTTCTATGAAGTTTAGGTTGAAGTTCATCAGGAAGAGAAGCTATGAAAGTATGCCGGAGATTGACATCATTGTAGCCATTCAGCATGTAGTAGCACTTTTCAACCATTATGGTATAATGCTTTTGCAGATCTTTCCTGTTGAGAGAACATCATTTCATCTCAAAGAATTCTTGCCTGTCTCTTTTGTCAATAAGATTGAAGTCTCCAATAAATTCTTTATGAATAGCACCTAGGATCTGTCCAGGATTGTCAACTTGTACAGCCTGAAGTTTCAGATAAACACTGAGATTTTGAAACCAATCTCTTAGAGAGCCTGTAAGTCTAGAAATAAACCCTTTAAGGATTTGTTCAAGAGTTACTCCTTGTGCTGTAAGCGGCAGATCAATCCATGCTCCAAATTCATGGAGTCTTTGTCTCCATTTATCTTGTGGAGTATCATCAAAGGTAAACCAAGGTCCTGAAGTTGGCTTGTAAGGAAAATCATGTTGTTGCTGATGAGTATTAGGAGGATTAGGTTGATCAACATGAGATTCCTCAACTACACTGTCATCATCATCATTAGGTTGAACCATTGCAATTCTGGTAATATTAGCAAGATGATCTTCTGATTCATCATCATCAGAGATATAAAAATCATCTGATGGAGAACTAGATGAATCTGATAATGGCTCGGTAGGGTCTTGTATTTAGAAGATATCTAAGGTAGCATTTTGAGGCTAGGTAGTGTTTGGAGGAATTTGGGGAGTCAAGGTTTCAGAATATTTCTATTTTTCTTTTTGTAGTAGGGATTGAGTATTTTTCTGAGGAACAACAGGTTCATTGATCTTTAAACCTGGTTGAATAGGTTTCTGACTCCCTGATGTGTTACCATGATGAAAACAGATAGGGAGGAGAGCCAATGAGAAAAAGGTCTTTCTGGTGTATGAAAAGTGGGTATTGAGATGGGCTTAGGTTGTATAGGTTGAGGTTGTTGGAATTGTCTGAAAACAAGATAGTTCATTTTAAAAACTTTATTGTAATAAGTTTCATCAAGATAAATCATTGGTAGAGGTGGATAAGAAAATTTTGGTATAGTAGGATATGAAGGGTAGGATTCATATATGACCTGATATTTTTTTCTGGCCATATCTAGTTCTATTTGCTGTAGATCCTTTTGTATTGCTTATAATTCCTTTCTTTCTGTTGGAATTTTGGTTCCATGTATCCAGTAGCGATAAAACTTTTCAATTCTGTATCCAGTTTTTGGGCTTATTGCACCTGAAAAAGGTATAGCTGTCTGACTTCTTCAGAAAGTAGTCCTATTTGAGAGGACAGTCCTTCTGTCTTGATTGTTAAAGAATCAAGTTTAGAGCTGAGTCATGTTAGCGCCATATTTTGACAAACTGCATTCTGAGTATGCCAATTTAGAACTTCTTCAGCTACAGATGCTGGTATGAGATTTCCCTGAGAATCAATCGTGTTTGGAATAACATAAGGTCGAGCGGAAACCTTAGTGTCTTCATTTGTTTTTTCTCAAGAGGAGGAAATTTAGAGTCATAAGGATGTCTGATCATCCCTATGCATGGTAATGATTGCACAGGTGTAGGTGGAACAACTGGAATTATTGGTTTTGGTTTTGTTGATAGTGCGGGAAAGAACTTTTGGACAAGATCTATATGCCCCGTTTCTATCATTAGTTCAATAAGGGACATATCTTTGCAAGATCTTTCAGGAGGAGGTGGAGGTTGCCAACCTCATTTCTTTTGCTATGCAGATTGTGAAGAGCCATAGTCATCATCATCTTTATGGCGTCTGTGATGTTTGTGAGAATAATAAAATCTTGTAAAGAATTTGTTTTTCTTGGCCTGCTTGATAGCATATTTGTACGGGTAAAGTCCTTGTTCATCATTATCAGACTCTTCCCACCATTCTGGAGTATCACACTCACAGTCAGAATCACACATACCTGAGCCAGGGACATCCCATAAGAAGGGACAATTTAGTTGAGAAACATAGCAAGGGTTTGCATTATGATCTATCCAGGCTATAGGTGGATCTCTTCTAGAGGGTGTATAGATAGGAGAGAGAGTAAGAATCCTTCCAAGAGGTACAGAAGGTGCTTGTGGAGTAGGTCTCTCAAAGGTAGTTTTTATTGTTCCGTCTGAAAGTCTCTAGATAAGAAGAGGCATAGTAGTATGGACATCTGGTTGAATTCCATGGAAAATCTTTTCATAATTATTGATCCATTCAAGAGGCATTAACTGAGAAAGTTCTTCTCATGGAATTTGTCTGGGAATCTGAATGATAGAAGTATCATCAGATCTATTGGATATGGCAAAAAGAGCATCTTTTGTAGAATTTGGCAGCTGAAGATCAAAAGAGTGGTTTTGAAGTATGTAAACCACTTGATGCTGTAGAGTAGCCATGATAGCTTTAGGATCTTGTTCAGCTCCAACAATTTGAACTTGCACTTTGAATCGATTAGTCAGAGTAGAGTCCAGGAGGCTAATGTTGAAGTCTGGTTGGATAGTCAGGATAACAATTCTATTGCTCAAAGTGGTTAAAAGAGCACCAATAAGAGCATTAGGATACTGTTTGTTTGTGGAGTCAACTAGAGTAACTCGAGCTGTAATTGGCATGCCTTTTCTTCCATGAAGAGTCAAAGCTAGTCGGATAGCCCCCATATGGAGATGGGTATATCCTTTATATCTCCAGTGATTGATCAGAGGTTGTGGTATCTCAATGGTAGCATACTGTTCCTCTATTGTTGTTGGAAGATGACATTGCTCCAACTTGGTTGTTTGAACAATCTCTTTAGCATGAGGTCGTCTAGTAGTCAGAAGAGTGCGAATATTCCTGGTAAGACTATTGATTTGATGGTAAACATTGTATGGGCTAAGAAGAGGAAGATTTGTTTCAGAGATTAAAGCATCTTCTAGAAGATGATTGATTTCTACAAGGTTTTCTATTTTCTGGGAAAGAGTTCTTTTTACAGAAGAGGGGAGATTTCTAGGGATAAACTGAGAGATAAGGGTAGTAGAAGGAGGATTAGAAAGGTCTAAGAGCTAAAGGCTCCACTCATGATTTCTGGGTTTCTTCTAAAAATCTTTATTCCTAACATATTATCTCTATCTCTGTGATAGATTCTAGTATGCTCTGCACTTGCCTCTTCATGAGGAACTTGTGCATCAGAAAGAATTTAATTACAATCCTGTGAAAAGTACTAGAGAAATGAGAAGCTGTTAAGTACTAGAATCTCTGTAAAGACCGAGGGTTCTAAAGTGTTCTCGAGTAAAAAAGAGAGAAGCTCGGACTTTCCTGAATTAAGGTCTGAAAGATGTTTGTGGTATGTAATAGCTTGTTATTTCTCAGTTCGTTTATATCATATGGGATAGATTTTGGTCCTCATATCTTTGTTGGTGTCTAATTTCGAAAATGTAGATTTGAGACACAACACTGATATTAGGATCATGATACATCCACCAAATAATATAAATATATTTTTTTTTTCTAAACACAGTTATCCTTCTATTGGTTGGAGGCAATCATGTTTGAAGTACTCTTGGGTACTACATATGGGTACTTCCCTCAATAAGAGGATTCAAACTTCAATTCGTCATGTTATAAAAGACTAACCCTTTCTGCTGGACCCATCTTCATAAGTAATATAAATATATTCAAAGAAAGCTTGGTTCAACTGTTCGTATTTTAACCCAGTGGAAAAAAAAAACGAAAGAAAACTGTTCGTATTTTAACCTAGCTATAATTCATAAGTTCAAATTCTTGTCAAAATAAACATGTGAGCTCCCAAGAGTTTTTTATTTTTCTAACACCTGAAGAGCTCTTCAGAGTTGAAACCGAACTATCCTAAATTTTTGTTTTCTGAAAAAAGTAATACTATTATCACAAAAACAAAAAGGTAATACTATAATATAATAAAAAAGTTAATGAAATCATAAAAAGTAAAAACTAATATTAATAAAAAACACTCTCTCCGGTTATAAATATAAGATATAATTGATTTTTTTAGAGAAATTAAGGAAATTAAATAAGTTACTTAATCATATCATATGTTATGTGTCATTAGATTATATATTAATTTATATGTTAGGTAAAATAGTTTAGAGAAAAAAATCATAAATATAAATATTTTAAAATAATTTAATTAACTTTTTTAATATCTTTAAAAAAAATCAGCTTTATATTTAGAAAATAATGCTAACAAGTATATCCTATACATTAATCAGAGTCTCAATTATTTAATCCAAGCTCTTTGTAAAAGAAAAAATATTTAATCCTAGCGACGCGTGAAAACAAAAAAGAAGCTCAATCAAAGCCTTAAAATCAATGTTGTAAAAATTGAACCGGACGGTTGAACCGGAGCCCGAAAGGACTTTCGGTTCGTTCAGCATAGTTCGACCGTTTCATCATTTTAATCGTTTCAGGCCACTTCAGACCGGTTGTTGGGCCGGGAACTGAAGTGGTTGAATCAGAAACCGTTTATTTATATTATTGACATGTTATTATGTTATTTTTAATGATTTCAATGTATTAGAACTTGAAATTTAGGAAAGATGATATATATAAGCTTTTGTATGTATTTACTTTTAAGTAATGTTAAAATTTCATATTTTTTTATATTTATATAATTATATATACGTATAATATTATTTTTATTTAATTATTATGTTATTGGTCCGACCGTCGGTCTAACCATGCGACCCATAACCCAATGGCTTCTCTAATTCGACATTCGATCCGGCTTTTAAAACATTACTTAAAATTTCAGCTGAAAATTCGACTCTACGCACCGCCACTCTCCACCGCCTCAAGAGCTGCAACGTTCAAATCCCAACTTAATAAATGATAAATATAAATATTTTAAAATAATTTAATTAATTTTTTTAATATATCTAAAAAAAACTTTATCTTATATTTAGAAAATAACACTAATATGTATATGTGTGTTTGGTTGGGTTTATATTTGAACAATAAATCCTTATTACGCAAATCGAAATAAAACTTTTCTCACATATTTACCTCGTATACTGTGAATTACGATTTATAAACATTTATTACCCAAAAATAAACTATTCCAAACAAACACTGTATGATATACAACTATACGTTAATCATAAAGACAGAGTCTCGATTATTTAATCCAAACTCTTTGTAAAAAAAAAAAGTTAATCCAAGCGACCCGAAAAAACAAAAAAGAAGCTCAATCAGGGCCTTGAAATTCCAGCTGAAAATTCGACTCTATGCACCAGTACCACCACTCTCCACCGCCTCAGGAGCTGCAACGTTCAAATCCCAACCCCTCTTGTGCGTCTCTTCCTCACTATTTTCCTCCCCCTCACTTCCGCCACCTCCGTCTCCGACAACAATCTCCGCCTGCTCCAACGCTTCCCTCCACTCCTTCCCTCTTTCATCAAAGTACCTCACCGCCTCCTTCATCCTTCTGAGTATGGCAAAGCACTCCTCCACCTCATCATCGGCCGGCGCAGCCGCACCCTCAGCAGCGTCGAGGGCGGCGGCGCCACCGCTCTTGGCAGCACCACGCTCTTGCTTCTTCAACTTCTTCAATCGGCCTGTCTCCGGAATCTGGGCGTCTCCGATTACCAGCCTCTTTCTCCGCTTGTCGCAGTCCATGTGAGAGGAAAAGCCAGAGGTATTAAACTTGAAGCGAAGAAATGGAATATATAAGACCTAAAAAGGAATGTGAATTTGGGTCAGAAATCTGATTCTGAAATGAGGAATAATGAAATGGACGGCAACTGGGGATCTGACAAAGCTTGGGATTTACAGGTGGCAAAGGCATAATTTGGTGATATAATTAATTAATTATTAATATTAATGGGATGACTTTCAGGGAACGCCATGTTGTTGCGCCGTTGGTCCAGGCTTTACATGTTGGTTTCAATCTCATGTCGGCCAGATTCGCATTCTTACCTCACTCTCATATCCCCAATTATGCGATTCTCCCTTTATTTTTTTTTATATAAAATATAATAATTGGACTTTCTCTCAAATATTTATTATAATTTTTTAATGTGTAAAGTGGCATTTAACAACGTGATGTTATTTTTCAATAGCATCCAGTATTATAACCTTATTTATGGTGCATCTAGAATTCTTTATTTTTTTAAGGTATATGTATTATTCTATTGAATATAATCTTATTTGAGACGCTGTCGGGCACTAAATGTGGGCACTCCTCCCAATGAGGTCAGTTTATCACGTTATAAGGAACTAGTCCCTCCCATTAGATCAAACTCTTAGTAGTGTGCATTCACTACTATAGAAAAGGCATTTTATAACGGTTATTAACGGTTATATATGACGGTTCCGGATCGTCATATTTCAAACGTTATATATGCTTCTTGTAGATAAATAATGATTTTGAACCGTAATATATTAAAGGTATATATAACGGTTCTTTGTTAATGATAGAGCTCAATATTTATATATTTGTATTAATTAATCTTAGGCTTTTGTGGCACTTAATTGAATATTTTGGGCATAATCAAGTGTTAAAGTGAGATTTTAATGAAAGGATAATTTGGGAATTATATTAGTTAAATTGTTATATTTTTAATTAATATTTGTTATTCCTATTATTCTTTAATTGTGAGCAAAAGATATTACCTTTATAAATCTAATTTTGTAGGTGATAATAAGGCACAACTCATTTTAACCTAAAGACAATTGAAGAAATTAGAAGGAGGGGGGACCACATGAAATGAGAAGGCAAGTGGCTGCTGAAATGAAAGAGTAATTGGACCACAAGAATTGAGAATTGCTCACCGAAATTGATCAATTGGAAAAGAAGATGATGGCTGGACTGAATTGAAATGAATTGGGCTAACAAAAGAGAGCCAGCTGAAATTATTGATTAACTTGAAGCCTTTGGACCGAAAATGGGAATTGAAGAATAAAGAGAGGAACTGACCAAGAAGTGTTGGACCAAATGGGAGTAATAGAAAAAGAAAGAGGCTGCTGTGTTGATGGATAGTTGGACTGATTGGGCTGGAGTGTGAAAGGGGACCGAAAGGGTTAAGTGAAGAAGGAGACAAAAAACCGTGTGCGAAAGAAAAAGGAGGGACACCTAGGCTATGTTTGGTTCGACGGAGGGGAGGGGATGGGAGGGATTTTAATGGAGGGGAGGGGAAGGGAAGGGATATGAGGGATTTTAATATTACCTCGTTTGGATTGATTAGAAGGGAGGGGAGGGGAGGAATTTTAATGTTACCTTGTTTGATTCAGGAGGGGAGGGGAGGGAAATTATTTTGACATGGACAATTTTACCCTTGTTAGAAAGAAGGAGAGGGAAGGTATTTTAACATATGTTAAACACTAGTCAATTTCTATCCATTCCAATTATTATTATTTTTACTAATCATCACTATTTCTTAAATATATGTCCATTTTTTAATTTTTTTCTTTTGTCTGAGACCTAATTGTAATTTTCCTATAAATTTTTAAGTGTTTAAAAATAAAAGTTAGAAGATTATCTTTATTTTAAACATTATATATTTATTAAGGTAAAAAGATTTAAAATATGAACTTAAAGGAAAAGTAAATTTTTCTTACAAAAGATCTTGATTGGTTTTAAAAAAAAAGGAGCAAGGGTAGTGTTGGGTTTTCACAAAAATAGTCAGGGTATTTTAGTCCAATAAAATGAAAAAGGTAACTTCCCCTCCAAATCCGTCCGATTTGGGGGGGGAGGAAATTGAGGAGGGAGGGAGGAAAATTTCAAAAAATTTTCTTTTCCCTCCTAAATTCTTTCCCTTGCCAATCAAGGGGAGGGGAACAAAATCCCTCCCCTCCCCTCCTATCCCCTTCATTTCCCTCGAACCAAACAGAGCGCTAATGAAAGAATAAGGGTTTGGCGGCTGGGAATAAAAGGAAAAGGAGGGGACCACGTGAGTGGGAGGAGATCGAAATGAAAAGGAAATAACAGAAGCAGTGGCTGTGTGTATGAAGGGAATGAAGACCAAGTGTGAAAAGGGCAGCACGGGATTGAATAAAGAGATGGAGGAGAATGGAAGAGGGTGAGACGGTAGCTGAAATGAAGAAGAGAGCCACTAGACCGAGAGGAAATCATTAAAGGAAAAGGAGGTAGCCGAAATTTTTGACCAAATGGAAGTTGATTAAAGAAGGAGTTGAACTATTTTATTGGAGCATATGAGAAGCTTTTCAGTGGCTATTGAAGACGAGCAAGCTGCAACAATTCAATGGTTATTCTACTCTTCATTTATCAAGCTTCCTCTTCTTCCTCTTCAATGAGTAGCTAAGTTTTAGTGATTTCCTTGAGTTGGATAATGATTTGAACTTCTAAACTTCAATGGAATTCCTTTAAGCTCTCTTTTTAGTTCATGATTATGTAGCGTGGTTAAGTATGTAATTGTGATCTAGACTGTTTTATGCCAAGTGAATAAACTTGGTGGTTGAGCTAGGAGTTGATTAATTAAATGTTGTATGATTCATATTAGGAGTAAGTTGAATTGTTTATTCTAACTTGGCTAAGTGGATTTAAATGATTAAGCTAAATATTTTGAATTGTTGTAATGGTAATTACAAGCTAGAATTGGAAGTTGATTATTCATCTCCTTGTGTCTGAATTATTTGGTGATATTCATTAAATTGCTTCGGTAGAATGAATTAAATTATTATTGCAAGTATGGAGCTAGCGATATCTTAGTTACATCCTCTTGACTCATTATGGAATTCATATTTTTGGCAAACAAGGAAGACTAAAACCTCAACTCAAGGGAATTTCATTTTATCATTATATTAGTTAATTGAATTTATCTTGTTATTAGTGTTAATTTCAATTCCTTTTGCTTCTTTGTTTTAAAAACTGAAAAATACAAAAATATTGCTTTAGCTTATATTACTTCATTAGTTTAAAAAGCAATTTCTCCAAATGATTTTTCACAACTTTAAGGTTTTTATCACTTTACTATTTAGAAACTTGTAAATTAATCTCCTTACAAGAACGACATAGGTTGAGCTACTACACTACATTTTCTAACCTAGTTTGATTTTGTGAACTCACACGACATGGGCCCATCAGTTAATAACCATAATAAATTGGCTTTATTTTTTTAATTATATATAGTTATTTTTATTATTTGTTCTTATTTATTTTTTCTATTAATAGTTATTATCTAAGACACAATATAATTATTGATAATAATAAGATAATAATATTAAATAAAAAACTAATATTGACTGGACTCAAAATTCAATATATTATAGATAAACATCATATAGAATTTAAAAGAAATTAATAACTGAAACACTCTCACAATAAAGCATTATCTTATAATGTTTTGAATTCTAAAAGAAAATCAATTAATAAAAATTTTTACAATATTCTTCTATGTCTTTGTTTTATATAATGGCTTCAAGAGTTTCGTCACATATACTTTAACTGCAAAAGGATAACATAAATATAAAAATAAGAATATATAATAAAAACAAGTAATAATATAAAAACTTAAACAAATCTCGGAATATAACTTTGAAAATGAGAATATAATAAAAATTTATAAATATAAAAACTTGAACAAATCTTAGAATCTAATTCAACAAACCTCTAGTTTGGGTTGTTAAAATTTTGGAACGTGAGATGCTTAACAATAAAAAAATTTGGCATTTTACCGGATCATTTTTTTTTAATTCTCTGCTTTCTCTTGTGTCTTTCTCTCTTTTAATCTTCAAACCAACGGCCATCATCAGATTAAATATCGTAATCCCGACTAGCGACCTTGAGCATCAACTAGCAAGCTCTCGTTATATAAAAAAATAAATTGAAATTAAAACATTAACTGAAAAAAATGAAAGCTTACACAAGGAAGAATTATAAGGGAATGAGCTGCAAAGTGAAGATCCATGGTAGTGGTGGAGAACAAGACCTAAAACACTAGAACAAAACTTGTGGAAAAAAGAGAATGAGACCTACTAAGAAAGCTCAAAAATGTTTGAAAAGGAGTTTAGAAAGTTGCCTCAAATAAAATTTTTAAAAAACCCCACCTCCTTATATTTGATATTTTTCAGAATCCTGCCTTTGTAATAAAGAATACTACCATAACTTATTGTCAAATAATGTTTTTTTTCAGAATCCCGCCTTCTAATATTTAATTTCTTTTAGAATCCCGCCTTTATTTATATTTTAGAATACTTGACAGTTCTTAATGAAGAATCGTAATATATTGTTAAATAATTTTTTTTTCAAATCCCATCTTCTTATACTTGATATCTTTCAAAATCCCACCTTTACTTATATTAAAGAATACTTAACGATTTTTTGTGAAGAACCGTAATATATTATCAAATTTTTCTTTTTTAATGATCTTGCCTCCTTATATATGATATCTTTTATAATTCCATTTTTATTATTATTAAAGAATACTTTACGGTTCTTTGTGAAGAATCATATGTTATCTTTCATAATCTTACCTTTATTTATATTAAATAATACTTAACGGTTATTTGTGAAGAACCATAATGTATTGTCAAATAATTTTTTTTATTGTTAAGCATTCTTGAAGAATATATAATGGTTTATTGTGAAGAACTGTCAAATATTATCAAATAATTTCCCCCCCCCCAAATCCTACCTTTTTATATATGACGGTATTTATTTTTAACTGTTAAGTATTCTTAAAAAAAACAAGTATTTAGGAATCATACTTTACGGTTAATTATTATTACAATTATATATTTGTTTTTGATGATATAAAGTTGTGAAGACAAAGCATTTGAAAATGTTATATGACGGTTATTTCGTAAGAATCATCATTTTTGTTAGTAAATATATGACAGTTAATAATTACAATAGTTATATTTTTGTTTTTGCGAACTCCGCCTCTCAACACATGATGGTGTGCATATTTAACCATTAGATTTATATATTCTTACGCGACCTTCTCCTCTACATATATATAACGTTTATCTGTTGTAATCATTATTTGTTAAGAGTTATATATATGCGAATCTGTAGTAGTGAACTAGAATTATGAATATACTATAAATAAAATTAGGGTGTTTGAAATACCAGAAAATTAAAATTAATAAGGTTCATATTGGATGTACAATAAATAAGTTTAGAATCCTGGATATAGCTAGAAAATAACAACCACGTATGTTACTTTACCATTTTTGATTAATTTATTCTTATTAAAGAGGAGAGATATAATCTTATTATTAAATGAGTCGGCTTGATTAGAGGGAGGATATTATTGGGGAAAAAAAAATTCATATGTTACATATTTAAAGTTGGTAACTAAATTAGGAGGGCATATACTTACGGCTTGGAGTTACCAATAAAATCAAATTCACAACCTCTTAACTTACAAGAAAACTTGTATACTATATTACTAGGCTAAAAGGCTATAGGCATAACACCATTGAACTTCCCATTCCTTTTTACAACAAACAAATGCTTACTTCGTCCACATTAATAAAGGTAGGTAAAACTAGTTGCAAACTATAAATATGTCAATATAGATATAACTTTATTTTCATAACTTAATTTTAGTTTCACTTTCCAGCTTAACTCCGTGGTTTCATCAGTTAACGCCCAACAGTGATTAATTGTGCCGATGTAAGGTACCTCAGTTTTTGCATTATTACTACTATTACCACCAAAAGAGGGCCAACAAAGCCTCCATCATCATCATTAGCTCTGTAATTCCTCTCCCTCCCTCCCTCCCTCTCTCTAAATACAAGTGACATCAACAAGAATTTGGCGGAGACAATGGATGACTCTTCTCTCTTTCTTTCTTTGCGTTTTGGTCAACTTTTTTTTTTTTTTAATTTATTAGTAATGCCTTTCTAATGCCAAACTCATACACTACGTGAATTGTGTATATAGTGGCCTAACTCCTTACATTATTGTTAATGACAAGGTGATCAAATGTAGAGAACGTCATTGAATGAATGGTCCCGTATCCGCTTGAATTCTTCTCTCGCGTAATTACCCTCTTGCTTCTTTATTATCAATCACTCAATTATTGCTTAATTACTTTTAAAGTCACTGAATACTACTGAACCTTTATTGATATTATTGAAATCGATCAACTAAAAAAATGAATAAGGCTTCCTTTATATAAGCAAGCCCTTGTACACTACCTTCAAACTAACTTCAAGAATATTCTGAAGAAGACTTTCAAGAATCCTATTCTCTAACCCCCCCTCAAGTTGGGGCTCATACAAATTATATGCTTCCAACTTGCTTAACAAGTACTCATGAGCATCCCTTCCTAAAGCTTTTGTAAGTATGTATGCTAACTGTTCTTCAGAACATACATGTCTTAAGCTAATCAAACCCTGCTGTAATTTCTCTCTCACGAAGTAACAATTTACCTCAATATGTTTTGTCCTTTTGTGAAAGATCGGATTGCTTGCTATATTAATAGCAGCCTTGTTGTCACAAAATATCACAGCAGGTTCAACATTTACGACATGTAGATCTTGCAATAGCCCAATTAACCATACAATTTCCACTGTCATATGCGTTAGTGCCCTATATTATGCTTCAATAGAAGAACAAGAAACTGTAATATGTTTTTTTACTTTCAGGCAACCAGAGAATCTCCAAGCTTTACTACATATCCCGTAACTAATCTCCTGGTGTCCTCACATGCTCCCCAATCAGAGTCACAATAACACTCCAGCTTCATTTTGCTTTTAGAAGAAAGGAGAATCCCCATACCAGGTGTTCCTTTCAAATAATGAAGCACCCTGTTTGCTGCCATCATGTGTGACTCCCTCGGTTCTACAAAAAATTGACTTAAAACCTACACAACATAACATATATCAGGTCTGGCGACAACCAAGTAATTCATCTTTCTTAACCTTTTTCAAATCTTTTTTTTTGTTTTGGCTTAATTGTCTCAAGTTTTGGCTTGGCAATCAATTTTAAGTTTTGTTCCATGGGAGTGGCTACTGGCGCAGGCGTGTAATGCTACTTAAGCCCATGTCATTTAATAAATCTATTGCATATTTATGCTGGTTCAAAACAATGCCTTTGTTAGACCTAGCTATCTCTAATCTTAGGAAATATTTTGCAATTCCTAAATCTTTAATCTTAAACTGATCACTATACAGATACCTTTTGGTCTTAGTTATTTCATCTATACTATTTCTAGTAACTATCAAATCATCAACATAAACTAATACCACAATAATTTCTCCATTAAGTTGCTTTACAAATAAAGAGTAATCATGTAAGAATTGATTAAAACCTCCCTTTATCAATGCTTGAGTGAGCTTAATATTCCATTACCTCGACGCTTACTTCAGCTCATACAAAGACTTATTAGTGAGCCTGCACACTTTGTTCTTCTCAACTTTATTGAATCCTTGTATCCCCTTAGAGGAATGCATTATGCACATCCATTTGGAAAATTTCCCAATTATTTATTGTAGCTAAGGCAAGCACAACTCTTACCATCACCATTTTCACCACCGGGGAGAAAGTTTCATAATAATCCACTCCTTTCTTTTGGTTGTATCCTTTTGCAACAAGACGAGCTTTAAATTTGGCAATCCTACCATGAGAGTCATATTTCACCTTTTACACCCATCAGCAGCCAATGGGCACCTTTCCACATGGCAAATCAACAATGCCCCAAGTATGACTTGATTCCAAAGCTTGAATTTCATCCTTCATTGCTTCCACCCATATATGATCTTTTGCTACTTCTTCAAAAGACCTAGGTTCAATCTCTAAGTCAGTACACCCAAGGAATTGTTTATATGATGTAGATAAGTGAGCATATGACATATGGTTTTGAAAAGGATAAGTAATAACTCCTTGTGTAGTTGCTCTTAGAGAAAAACTATCATCATTGTTGTTGTTTGTAGACTCATCTTCCCATTTATTGAAATTTCTATGCGACTAGATGAAGCCAGTGGGTGTGTATAATCACTATAAAAAACACCTGATTTCCGACAGAATTTGCGACGGAATCAGCGTTTGCGACGGAATTTCCGAAAAAACGCATTTCTGACGGAATGGATTTCGTTGGCAATAATAGCGTCACAAAAAAATTTGCGAAATTTCAATTCCGTCAGAAATTTCTGATGGAATTTCCAACGAAATATGTTCCGTTGCAAATTCCGACGAAAAAGAATTGCGTCAAGAATTTCTGACAGAATATGTTCCATCGCAAATTCTGACGAAATTTTCGATGGAATTCATTTCCGTCGCAATTTTTTAAAAGAAAAATAAAAAAATTTTAAATTTTTTTAATTTACAAATGCCACATGTTTGCTCCTCAGAACCCCACATGTCCCTCTCCCTTGGCTGCCAAGTGTCCCCTACCCTAGAGGCCACGTGTCGCCTCCTCATAATTCCTCCAAATGCCTTTCCTCTCATTCGAACCCGCATCTTCAGGGTGCAGACGCCTTCGAGCCTGAGTCTTTGCCAGTTGCATCGGAATAAACCTATGTTATATTATTACATATTATTATATATATAATATTATCATATATATATATATAAAATACATACATATAATTAATTATATACATATAATTAATTATTAATTAAATATAATATTATTAAAAATAATGAAAAATTTAATAAAAAAGAAAAAAATATTTATATATTTAAATTAAATAACTTTTTAATTAAAATTATTTAATAAATAATAATTTAATATTATGAATATTATTTTTAATATAAAATTATAAATATAATATTAATAACATATATATTAATAAATAATAATATAATTTTAAATAATTAAATTTAAATATAATTATTTAATAATTAATATTTTAATTTTATAAATATTATTTTTTTAAAAAATAATAATTTTTAATTTTTCCAACGGAAATTTCTATTGGAAAACTTTGTGACGGAAATTTCCGTTGGAATTTGCCATGAAAAAAATTCCGTTGAAAAATTTTTGAAAACAAATTCTAACGGAAAACTTTGCGACGGAACCGTGGCTAAATTTGCCACGGAAAATCCTGTCAGAAAAATTTGCAACGGAATTTCCGCTCTTCCACAGGAGGTGGACCAGGAGCTGCTGTGATTGGCACTTCTACTTCATGCCTTACCTTATTGGAAGGAAAGGAACCTGTAATGTCATACAAAAAAGGGTCCAAACGGTAAAAGACACCCCCTTGCTCAGTGCACTTCTTTTCAAGGAAAGGAAATCATTCTTCAACAAAGGATACATGTCGGCTAATCATCATCATCTTTGTTCTTAAATTGTATAAAATATAACCCTTTTGAGTGGTGGGATACCCCATGAATACACAAGGGTTAGGTTTAGGCTGAAACTTATCACTATTATGTAATTTCAAAGCTCAAGCTAAACAACCAAAGACACGTAAATGACTTAAAGAGGGGGGTTTTCCATGAATAAGTTCATAAGGTGTTTTGAAAGTGAGCAATTTAGATGGAGTTCTATTCAGTAAATAGGTAGCTGCCTTAATGTACTCACCCCAAAATTTAATAGGAAACCCCTTGAAGTATCAAACATCTTGCTACTTCCAATAAAATATATGTTTTATTTCAACAACCCTGTTTTGTTGGGGAGTGTATGGACAAGAGTTTTGATGTACAATTATTTTAGCATGAAAAACATATTTGACTTCAGAATTAACAAACTCAAGGCTATTATCACTTCTTACTCTCTTTACAGAAGCGCCATATTGATTAGAGACATAGGTCAAGAAATTTTTAATATGCATAGAGGTTTCAGACTTGTTATGTAATAAAAATATTCATACCCCACGCAAAAAATATCAACAATGGTCAAGAAAGATTTAAAACCTTGAAGTGTGGGAGTTTTATAAGGACCCCACACATCCATGTGTAGTAATTCAAAACAAGCATTAGATTTAATAGAACTATAAGGAAATAGGAGTTGGGTGTGTTTAGATTGAAAGAAAATATCACATTTATCAACTTTCACATCAGTCACATGCTGTTTTATTTCATTCAACTGTTTGAGCACACGTGCAGAGGGATGACCTAATCTTTGGTGACAAATATTACAGCTGAGATTATTGAAAGAACATGCTTTATGCACAGAAAACAACTAAGCATTCTGATCATCAATAAGGGTATTTAAGGCTATTTCCTTTTCCATCAAATATAATCCATGGTACAGTCTACCAATCCCCTTGATCTTCCCACTCAAGATGTCCTGCAGAACACAAAAATTAGGGAAGAAAATAGCAACACAATTTTCATCTCTAATCAACTGTGATAGGGATATCAAATTAAAATGCAAACCAAGGACATATAAAACGTTCTTTAACCTAATATTATTTTCCATATAAACATCCCCTACATGTGTTACTGTTAGTTTCTCTCCATTAGGTACCCTAATCCTCTTAATTGGTCCCCAGTAAGTTTTGCCATTATATATTCAAAATCTTAATATGGCTTACAACATAATTAGTAGCACTAGAATCAAGAAACCAAACAGACTAGGAAGGAGGAATCAAACCAAGCAAACCTGAAGTAGTGCTCACGGTGCCAACAGTTAGTTCCCCTGTGTCCTTCTTATCAATAGCTGAATCCTTGTCAAGCAACTGAAGGAGACATTCATATTGTTGTAGAGTGAGATTTACCATAGCATTCACGCTCATGTCAGCAGAACGTGTGTCAACAGAACCCCTGGGATTGGTAGCACGTGATCCTTGTTCCTTAAGTGTCTATGGCTTCCAATTTAGGGGGAAACCAATGAGATAAAAGTGTTGCTCCTTCTTATGGCCTCTCTGGAGGCAATAAGAACATTTGTTTAGGGAATTACCTCAACCCTGAGTGCCTCTTTTGCCTCTCCCACATCTTCCCCTTCCACCTCGAGTCAGCATAATAACATTCTCAGGTGCAGAAATTGGGGAGATAGAGTTAAGGGAACGTTGTGCTTCATGTTGAGAGATGAGTGAATAGGCTTGATTAATAGTTAGAAGAGGAGATAGGAGCAAAACATGATTACATGCATGAGCATAAGAATCATCTAATCCCAAGAGAAATTGGAATAGACGTTGTTCTTGCACAATCTTGGTATATGCCTGTGAAGTGGAGCATATGCAAGAAGGGAGAATAACCAAACTATCAAATTCATCCTAAAGATCTTTTAGACGAGAGTAGTAGGTAGAAACAGAGAGTGTACCCTAAGTTAAAGTGTTGATAGCCCTATGAAGGCTAAATATCTTGGTGTTGTTCGATTTATCAAAACGCTCTTTGAGCTTAGACCAAACATGTTGTGCACTATTTGCATATGCAATGCTTCCAAAAATTGACTTATCGACGGAATTGATTAACTAAGAAAGGACAACAGCATTACATCTGTCCCATGTTTCTCGCAGACTTACAATTTGATTTTCATGGGTGCAGGATCCATTCATGAAACCAATTTTATTTTTGCCTAAGAGTGCAATCTTCATGGAACTACTCTATGTAGGAGCGTTATCAGAGTTGGTGAGTGCTGTGGAGATGAGGGTGGTGGCATGGGCGTCACTAGGATGGAGATATAGCAGACACTACTACAAATAGGGGTTTTAATGTCCCTATTTTGGCACTTTTAACATCCAAAAATAGGGTGACGTCTATGTGAAAGGCGTAATATATTTTAGAAGAGATGTCCCTAAAAAAAGGGATGTCTAAAGTCATTTAAAAATGGACGTCTAAAGTGGGACGTCTAAAATGGGACTTTAGACGTCCCTATTCTCAAATTTAGGAGTATAAAGTTCCACTTTAGACATCCCTTTTCTCCATTTGAGACGTTAAAAGATTTTATTTTTTTAAATGATTATTTATATTCTTCATTACCCAGCAAATTAAAACTGCAAAAACAGAATTGAAGATGGATTCATAAACCACAAAATATCCCTTACAAAATGGTAAGGACATCTAGCACTGTAATCTTTTTACTACATATATATATATGTACAATAACAACAACTCATACAACCTAATATTATATATGTATAACAATAACCAGAAAGTGTTAAAATGTTTGTCACCACACAACTACAAACTAATTGTTGTTCATTTCATCAAAATAAATATACATATTTATTTCCTTCAATTTTCAACCTCCAAACGTATAAAACAAAAACATTATTAGTATTGCATAACTACTAACAACTAGTTTATGATTTTGGCCAAAAAAACAATCAAGGGAAAAACACTCTAATAACTAGATTCATATAAATAAATTGAAAGCATTATAATAATTTCACATTGCTCTTCATGTAAATTTTTATTTAAAAAAAAAGCAAACCTGATGAAAGCAGGGGAGAGGGTAGCCAACAGAGTCTATGTGCTTCCAAGGTGGAGAGAAGACGTTGGAGGAGTTGTGTATGAACGGTGGAGAAGAGAGGTACGCCGGAGGCTGAAAGCAAAGAAGAATGTGGGAAGTCTACGTCGGAGGGTGGAGGGGGCAAAAGAAGGTGGAGGAGGGGTACTAAAGAAAAGGGAAACGAAAAGGAAGAGAGGAAGAAGAAGTGTAATGAAGAAAAGGGAATAATAAAAAAGCTTACCCATGATGTAAAGAAGAAAAAGTCACGGGAATGAAAGAAAAAAGGGAATGAAGAAAAAAGTGAAGAGAAGTCATGGGGATGGGAAAGATGAAAAAGGAGGGATGTATTTCTGATATAGAAATGAAAAAAAGGGAAGAGAAGTCTCATGCATGTCAGAATTTCTAACATGCCTTTAGGAGTCCCAAAAAAATTTGGGACTCTTAAAGTAAGACTTTAGGCGTCCCAAATGGTTTCGGACGCCTAAAGTAAGTCAAATTTTTTTAATTTACTTTTTTGACGTCAATGGGAATCTTTAAGCGTCCCAAATAAAATTTAGGATGTCTAAACTCTACTTTAGGCATCCCAATTCAAATTTAGAACGCCTAATATTACGATTTCACTACTTTATTCACAAAAATGCTACCGCCTCTATGTTTTAACCTCCTTTTTTAAAAATAGGACATCTATAGGTATAGTAATATCTTCAACATATAACATATAGTAGTGAGGTGATTAAAAGGTAGGTTGCCGTCAGTCTTAGATGAATCTTCGGCCATATTTGAACAAAGAACATACAGACAACCAGAATTTACGATTCCAAAAAAAAAAGAACAAGAACAAAGGGTTATGATTCAGAGAAATCACAAACCATAAAAAGAAGTGCGATCTGCATGAAATAAGGCAGGAACCTCGAACCAGAGATTGCAAGATCGGAGGCTAAAAAAGGAGTTGCAAACCTTGAACCAGAAATTGCAAGGTCGGAGGTTGAAGAAGAGGTTGCACGACAGATCCTAGCCAAGAATCAGAGTGTTCTGAACCAAAACGGTCAACTAAAGACGACAAATATGGAGGGCGTGACGGAAATTAGACCGAGAAATTGGTGAGGAGGTGATTCTTAGAGAGGACAAACACCGTCGTTCATGTCGAGAAATTGGTGGAACGGGTGCATGCCAAGATCACGAGAATCTTCTTCTAGATCTTTTGCTGCAAGAAAAAAACGGGTCACATAATGGCTTGGGTTGACTGCTATCTTGGAGTCGGATCTTGGATGTTTGCCGAATGGAGATGGGCTGCGTTGCCTTGTCTTGGTGTGTATTATAGACTGGAGTAGAAGAAAGGCCCATACCAAGAAATTGGCTCTGATATCATGTTAAAGTCCCTGAATAATACTAAACCTTTATTGATATTATTAAATACGGTCAACTTAAAAAATGAATAAGAGCCCGTTTGGTTCAACCCCATTGCATGCCTGCAATGGTAATCATGATTGCATTACCAAGAGAAGAGTGTTTGGTAGCTCTTTAGCATGGTAATAGGGTTTACCATGGTAATGAAGATTACCAAAAAATTGATAATCCTCATTCATACCTCCCCCCTATGAATCGTCATTACCATCCCATTGCATAGTCTAAAAAGTCCAATTTACCTTTTATTTTCCTTTGTCTTTGTTTCACTTATCTCATTTCACTTACCGCATCACGTCACAACTGCCACCGCCACAACCTCTTCTTCTTCCACCGTCGTCACCTCCACTCTCTGCCGCCACCACTATCTCCTCCACCGCCGTCACCTCCACCCGCCACCACCCCCGGCCCTACCACCGGCCCACCGCCTGCCACTGCCCCCGCCCGCCGCCGCCGGCCCACCACCCACCACCACCTCTTCCACCCCCCGCCGCCACTACCACCTCCTCTTCCACCACCACCCTCACCCCGGCAGCCCCCACCGCCCACCGCCTACCACCACCTCCTCCACCCCCACCGCCTATTGCAGCCACCACAACCACCACCACCTCCTCCTTTGTCGCCACCCTCACCCCCGCCGCCCCCACCAACCCACCGCCTATCGCCCACCACCACCTCCTCCACCCCCACCGCCCACCACCACTACCACTACCTCTTCCTCCGCCGCCACCCTCACCTACCGCCACCACCTCCCTCCTCCACCCGCCGCCGTCGCCACCTCCTCCTCCACCCCCCAACCCCCATTACCGCCACTACCACCACCACCTCCTCCTCCGCCGCCCCCATCGACCCACCGCCCATTGCCCACCACCACCTCCTCCACCCCTACCACCCACCGCCACTACCACCACCTCCTCCTCCGCCGCCACCCTCGCCTACCGCCACCACCTCCTTCTTCTCCCCCCGCTGCTGCCGCCGCCACCTCCACTGCCGCCACACCCGGCCCACCGCCCACCGCCACTACCTCCTCCTCCTCCATCCCCGCCGTCGCCGTCTTGTAACTATTTTTTCTACAAAGATTATATTAAGGGGTAAAATAGACTTTATGTAATATATTAATTTTAAATAATTGTTAAAATATTAACTCATTGCACATTGCTTAAAAATCAAACCAAACACTACCCTTGTAATTAATATCGCATTGCATTACCATTGCATCGCATTACACTGCACCGCAGGGTGTAATGGGATCGAACCAAACGGGCCCTAAGGCTTCCTTTATATAAGCAAACCTTTGTACACTACCTACAAACTAACTTAAAAAATATTCTCAAGAAGACTTTCAAGAATCCTATTATCTAACAATTACCTTTGATATTTCACACAATCTAATAACTTGATAGCTAGCTTCCTTTTCTAAAAGTTAAGTCTAACAAAATATCCTCTAAATATAACATGTCTCATGGACATGGTTGTTAAAATCAGAATGAATTTGTCAGTTCGACCATAAAACTGGCGAACTGGTCACCTAACCAGTTTGGTCCAACTAGTTTGACTGGTTCAATGTTTATTCATAATTTTCTGACTTCAAAAATTCATATTTAATTCTGTATATTTTCAAAAAATTATAAATTATGACTCTATGAAAAATTTGAGATGTCTATTTCTAATGCAAAAAGAATCATTCAAAATATTATTATTTGATCCTAGAAAATTATCAAATTCCAAAACTATTTCAAAAAAAATATTATCGTTCAAGTTTACTTCCTCACCGGTCTGGCCTTAGATTAGCTCTGATTTGATTTCAATCTGATCCACTAACCTTTAACCCACTACCCAGATTGGTTCAGTGGCTACTAGTACGGGTTTAATAACTTTACTCATTGACAAAGTAACTAACATATCTCTTGTCACAAAGTAATTCATTTAACTAATCGTATCATTATCAACCTTAGAATTGAAAAAAGAAATTAAAAAAATCTTGCGTGAATTTGAAGGACTTAAAGTGTACTTTTGTAAATAAAAATGAAAATGTAGAAAAGGTCTCTCATTAAAAATTTTATTGGTGAAAAAGATTTAAATCATAATATCGTCACCAGTGTACAAAATTTTGCAAAGTATCAATATTTTTTGTGTATAAAAACTTATCAAGTTTTTCTCATAAAAAAAATAATTTTGAATTTGCATCAATTTTCTTTAAAAAAAAAAAAGAATGTCAAGACATCGGATGAACATCACTCACTGTTTACGTGGAAATACTTGCTCTAGCTTGCAGTGTATGCTTATATCCCATTTCAATAACTTCCTAATTACATCAGATTGCATTCATCAACTTCATAGTGTATTTTTTTCTTTTATCTTTTCTGAATCGCAAAAAGAAAAAGAAAAAAATTAATTTGAGTCAAACAAGTAAAAATTATCCAGTTTATGAAAACTTATCTAAATATAAATTGCATTATAAATATTGACTTTTACCCCAACTCCATTTTACAAAAGTCAATCAAGATAAAAATCACTTTTACAAACGTTAATCAAAATAAGCCCTATATAAGTTTAAATAAAAGTATTTAAATTCTGAAACTCATATAAATAAATGATAAGAATAAATTAAAATAAACTTAGAAGAAAACATAATTATATAAAATATAAATTATCCCCAATTCTAAAACAACCTCAAGCTCCCCACAGGTGGATCCTAACGGTGAAACGATTCTTGACTGCTTAGGTACTTCCTTTGAAAGAACTACTCTTAATTGGGCTTATCAGTGTTCAAATTTGATTTAATCAAATAACCATATAAAAAAACATCATCAAACTCATATACTCACCTCATACACCAGAGCTTTTGGATCTTTATCATCCCACATGAGAGATTTTCACATGAGATAAATTATTTTAAGTTTACTATCTGCAAAACAAAATCCCCAAATTAAGATTTGTTTTTACTTTACTATAACTTTGAATCCAAATAATTAAACTCTAAAAATAAATTAAATCTAGATAAACTATCTGACAAATTCTCATGAAAGAACATCCAAATGTGGATTGAAAATCTTGTTGGCCTAATTGACGCAAAAATATCTTACTGATGATAGGAACACTGATCTGATAGGGGGGAGGTGAACAGGTGTCATGCCATAAGTTGCTAGCTGCTTCTGAAGTAACATTCCAACAGTTGATTGTTGGAAGCTCAACGTGTCACCACTTATCTTGCTCTCCTCCTTCCACTGTTCCATCATTTCTCAAGATTTTATAACATCGTCATCACCACCATCACCATATTCACCTTCTAACTAAGATTCCTCCAAAGCTTTTTTAGTCAACACATATATAAAAGGGAAAATACCAGCTAGGTCCCAAGTTAGAGAATTAATCTCAAAAAAGTCCCTTTACAAATTCCAATGTCAGAAAAGTCCCTAAGGACTTTTCTGACATGGATTCCCAATGACCATTTACCAAAATACCCCCAAGTAATTTAACCAATGTTATTGGTTACAACATGTTCTGCTATATTTACAACTTCGTAAGTTATATTAACAATATAGTAAGTTACGTTTACAACATGTATATAAAATACGTGATTGTGTTGCGTTTACAACCTCTTCAGTTACGTTTACAACTCATTAAATATAACGTAACATGTTGTAAACGTAACTGATTATGTTGTTAATATGACTTACGATGTTGTAAATATAGCAGAACATGTTGTAACCAATGACAGTGGTTAAATTGCTTGGGGGATATTTTGGTAAATGGTCATTGGGAATCCATGTCAGAAAAGTCCCTAGGGACTTTTCTGACATTGGAATTTGTAAAGGGACTTTTTTGAGATTAATTCTCTAGTTTGGGACCTAACTGGTATTTTCCCTATATAAAATCCCCTCTTGATTTTTTATGTCTTCCCTGTTCTCTTAGCATTTTCTTTATTATTTTTTATGAAACATAATATTTTCTGAGTACGCCATCGAAAACCAGACCCACCCGGCGACCTAGGCACTTAATGGCCAATTCGGGTAATTAATTAACCAAGGGAGGAGTGGCTCGGAGTCAACTAGGGCAAACTGTGAGCGTGGGTTTTATATAATTTTCTCCCTTGACAAACTTAAAGGGCTTGTTTGGCCTGAGGGGAGGAGAGGGAAAGTGAGTGGAGGGAAAAAATTTTTGAGTTGAATTTAAAAATATTAGAGAAGTGAGGTTAAAAAATTTTAATTAATTTTTCTTACTCTTTTATTTTATATATTCTCTTTATTAAAATTTTATTACCCCACTTCTTCAATCTTTTAAAATTCAACTCATAAAAATTTTTCCTCCCCTCCAAATCCCTCACACCAAACAGACCCAACAACATCTTTGAGTTTTAAACAAATAGCAATCCATTGAATTTGTGTTCTTTAATAATGTTGCTTTAATTTGTTGGATTATTATGTGTAGCTTATGTATAAATGTTCTATTTACTTAATTTTATGTAAATAATTTTGTTTGGACTACTAACCCTTAAACCATTGCTTCGGCTGGCTTAATATGACTAGTTTGATTTTAAGTATCTTGCTTTTGAGTCAGTACCCTTGTTGTCCAATCAATTTTGATGATTTATAACGCAAAATAGTTTTCAACTCTCCTAACAAATGTGTTTCTTAAGATTGAAATTTGTATTTTTTCTTACTAAATGAGACTATTTGCCGTATTAACTAACAACTTGTTGGTTTAAATTTCTTCTTTTTGACAAACATAAAAATTATTTCATTGTCAATAGAATTTTTGTCCAAATTAATTCATCACCATACCGTCAAATTTAACTCTCCAAATAACTATTTCTTTTCATAACTATATAAAAGATGAGGAGATTCATCCTATACACAATTTTTTATCCTGCTGTTAATTTTTGCGTGAGAGACCGCCCGTGATGGAGAATTTAATGAAAGGAAAGTTGTGGAATGGTGCTGAGGGACGACACAAACATAAAGGGCAGGCCTCATATATTTATAGCAATTTGTGGTTTTGGTATATGCACCAAATTTTATGGTGATGGCTCTTCTTTGGACCCATCTCTACAATGTCCACATTCACGTACATGTATCTGATCGACAATTACAGACACAACTTGTAGATTAGTCACATCTCCCGGTAAGATTACTGTGCTGATGTTGATGATATATAACTCGTTAATATGGTAAGATTTCTTCAATTTGACGCTTTTATTCATAAGAGAAATGACTAATAAGAAGCCCACAAAAAGAAAGATGAATGATTTGCTAGATGATTGATTGATTGATGGGAAACAGATGTAAAAGGAAATTTGATATTACAAAATTCTAAATCATATTTATCATGAAAGTTGGCAAGGGAATAATAAAATTTAATAAATAATTTATAATTCATTTTTTTTATTAATATTTGATTTAAAATTTTATAATTTCAAAAAAAAAATTTCTATCTTTTTCTCTTGATCGACTGACTCACTAGCTAGGTCTGGATGATTGTTGGCGCTGAAAATTTGAGCCATCAACGTGGATAAAAGGAGAAATCCAAAAAGTACGGGGTAAAATAAAAAGTTAACGGAAGAAACACGCTTGAGATTTCTGAGAGACACCAACAGAAGAAACGAATTCTCAAAGATGCAGCTGTAGCCACTAAACCATCCATATATAATCTTTTTTATATGGTTAATATTAACATTATTTTGGTACTCCACTACTTCTAATGGAGGAAAATGCCCTATGACAAAAGACGAGAGAGAGAATGAGAGAGAGAGAGAGAGAGAGAGACATTGAGGGCAAGTGAAAGCAACGTAAGAGGGGACCATGAAAACGAGAAAATGATAAAGTTTCTACCAAGGAATAATTCAACTGTGAAGAGAAGGCAACACCACAAAAGCGTCTTTCTCAGATATTAACGCTCACCCACACACAGAGACCCTTCACCACGTGGGTCCCACAACCCCCCTGGGCAATCCCCTAATTAGCCATATAACCCAATCAGAATCCTCACAATAAGATGAACATCAAACCCTCCACCAATCAGCACTGAGATAGGCTTCCTCGTTGGGTCCACACGATTCTTCCCTCCTTTTTTAAATTTTTCGTCTTCTGAATCCATAAAATTACCAAAAGTGCATGGGCATTTGCCGTGAGCAATTAAGTGCCCGATTGCCCCCACACACTCTCAAGTCTCAACATACACACTCAATAATTGAGCCACCTGGGTCCATAGATACATACTTTTAGCAGCCACTTTCACACACCCATTAGCTTACTTGAACAACTCCTGAAGAAGAAGATGAAAGCAGCCAATGCATTGGGAGCTAAAACTGCGAGAGCTTGCGATAGCTGCCTTCGCCGACGGGCTCGTTGGTTTTGCGCCGCCGATGACGCTTTCTTATGCCATGGCTGTGACAATCTTGTTCACTCTGCCAATCAGTTAGCCAGCAGACATGAAAGGGTTCGTCTTCAAACCGCTTCGTCGTCCTCCAAGAAGGCTACCACATCGCGAGTATGGTATAGTGGATTCACACGCAAGGCAAGAACCCCACGTCATAATGGCAAGCAGTTGCTATTATTGGCTCAGCCAAAAACCAAACTTGAGGAAGAGGAAGCGATTTTTAATAGTACTCTTCCCATCGTGCCAGAGCTCGAAGAAGATGGCGGTGGGCTGGACGAGAGCGACGAGCGGTTGCTTTGCCGGGTTCCGGAGTTTGATCCGTTTGAAGATGAGCTTTGTAATATTTACAGTGAAGTTGGGGAAGAGAGGCTGGACGACGTCTTGACGATGAAGAAGAAAGATGATATGAATAATATTGGTGCGGATGATGAAGAAGGAATAACATGTGACTTAGACAATTTTTCGGAGTTTCTCGCGTCGGATATGGATCTTGCAGAGTTTGCTGCTGATGTTGAAAGCTTACTGGAAAGTGGGATTGATGATGAAAGTGCAGGAGCAGAACTGTTGGATTGTAAACAAGAAGAAATTATGGAAGCGTTAGAGGGTACTGTAGGGTCTGCAGACGAAAATAATGCTATGGTAAAGATTAAGGATGAACAAGTAATTGAAGCTAATAACATGGTCATCGTAGGTATGACAAGTGAGACCTTAAATTGGAACACAACAACACAGACAATTAATCATAAGGGATCATCAGAAGAAGAAGAAGAGGAAAAGAAGGTGGAGACGAAGGAAAAGATATTTTTGAGGCTAAACTACGAGGATGTGATAAGTGCTTGGGCAAGTCAAGGTTGTCCCTGGACAACTGGAAACCCTCCTCAGTTCAACTCTAATGACTGCTGGCTTCACTGCTTGGTATACATACACATCTATTCTCTCAATTATACTTTTACAATTTCATTCTGATCTCAAACATATATATATATTGATTAGACTCCCAACAAAGCAACATTATTTGAGCTGTATTGACCAATGGGTCTGGAGCTCAATTCTTGCTGCTAATTGATTGATTACACATACCGATCTTCTCTCTCAGCTTGCAAGCACTGTTGCATTCACAAAGCCACACCATTAGTTACATATATGAGATATTTAGAATTGATATAGATTTACACGTTTAGAAATATAATAAATTTGGCCCAAATCAATTGGTAGAATTGAGCTGTATTGAACGGAAAGGCTTGAGGTGGGTTTCATTTGTCACAGTGCACACCAGGCTATGTACGCAGTCTTTCCCCACCACAGTCAAAGAGGTTGTTTCTAGGGGTTTTATTTGTCATGCATCCAAAACCTTTATTTTAGGAGAAAAAGAAAAGAAGACTCGTGCATTTACAAAGATTGACGTCATGAGTGCAAAAATTTTTGAACTTTTCAGGGTTCGAGCGGAGGAGATGTTCATCAGTGCTGTTATGGGCAAATTGGTGGGATTTTGAAGGGACAAGTAGATGGGGGAAGAGAGGCAAGAGTGTCAAGGTACAGAGAGAAGAGAAGAACACGTTTATTTGCGAAGAAAATAAGGTACGAAGTGAGGAAACTGAACGCAGAGAAAAGACCTCGTATGAAAGGTCGATTCGTGAAGAGGACGTCCTTTGTTGAAACCACTGTTTTACCTGCTGCAGCTTCTTCTCACTGACACGAACCACTTTCAAATCCAAATTTGTTTTGATTGCAAACTCGGATGGTTCTGCTAAATGCATAGCTTGCATATATAATAATATACTAATAATAACATCACTAAGGTTTCTTTAATTGTATCTGGGATATGTGTTTGTGTATCGAATGTCTGTATATACCAGGAGTACGTACCTAGTACTACTTAAATTAACGCTAGTACTGATCATGAAAGCTGTTTGAAGAGTTGGTGGGCAATCAAATTTAGGAAGGGTTTTGATGATGTAAGTGATCTGAAACTTAATTGGATTATTCTGTGTGCAGATGGCTGTGATTTCCTGATTTTGTATTTCTTGAGGTAACTGGACGTTATAGTGGCAATTAATAATGTTTGATGTATATCAGGTAGGTTCAAGTTCATAAATTCTAATTCAAATTTAATTTCATGTACAAAAGGAGAAGAAGATGAAGAAAAAGGATAATTGTCCCACAGAATCCATCTAACAACGCTCTATTCGTAAATTGGAAAAAGAAAAGAGAAAGGAAAACTGGAAATATGGCAAGAGCTATAGGTTGAACTCAATGATATATTCATATAGAAGCAATCATATATTTAATACTCGTCAAATATATGTCCAGTGTGGTCAGATCTTGGGTTGGAGAGTTCAACTTCTAAATATGACTGAAAGTTACTCCTCCTGTACTTAATATAAAACATAGTTGATTTTTTTAAAAAGATTATAGAAATTAAATAAATTATTTTAAAGTATTGATATTTATCTTGTTTATACTAAAATAATTTTTCTTATTTATGAACTAATATATAATAAAATGATACACGATATATGCTATGATTAACTAACTTATTCTTCTTTTTGGGATTTATGTACCATTCAAAACCATAGAAACTTTTTAGAAGTTGTTTTGTATTGTACTCCTCCAATCCAATCCTTAATATAAGATATAGTTAGCTTCTTTGGAGAAACTAAGGAAGCTAAGACAAATTAATTTAGTACAAAAAAGATAAATATCAATACTTTAAAGTAACTTACTTAGTTTCTTTAATTTCTCCAAAAAAGTCAACTATATCTTATATTAAGAACCGAAGGAGTCCGGTGCATGACAACTTCTAAAAAGTTTCTATGGTTTTGAAAGGTACATATAAATCCCTCTACAAAAAATTAAGGGAAAGTCTAGTTAAAAAGAAAGTTGAATTACACAAATTCTAATTTCAATCATGAAACAAATCATTAAACAGGTTATATGGCACAATTAGGAATTTAGAAACTGGGTCAAATTACTTCCATACCTTTTAGTTATTAAAAAAGAAAAATTGAAGATAGAACATATTATTTGCGCGCTACATAGGAACACTGATGGGGAAATCTATCGGAGACATCTGCTAAGTGGGAAAATTGACAAAAGAAGCAACAGTAAATTGGTTCTAATGTTAAATCTTCCTCCCTTAATCCTGATAGCTTTCATCATGCTATCTTGGCTTTCCGTTTTTGTTAGTATGGGTGGTGGGTAGATTAGTTGAGGAAGGAGGAAAAGTTACGCGCTAAGTGAAGACCAAGTTGCAAATAGCCAAACGAGTGTGTGGGGCGTTGCTTTATAAAAATGGAGAGGGGGTATGCTAGGGCATAGGGGAAGATCTAATTAAGAGAAAAATCGCAGCCGTTTAAGAGTGGAGGGAGGGAGAGAGAGCTATTTTCACATCTTCACAAGGTAGTCTAGATTATTAAAATGGCGTTTGTGCATTCGTTAACTGTTGGGTTAGACTAACATTTTGTCAGCGGGTTCACAACGTCCAATGTGTAATTTTCAATGGTTGGATCAATTCATTACCTAGTGTGAGAGTTATTGAGTTCACTTCACATCATTTGGTTTGAGCATTTTGCAACTCTTCATTCTCTGTTATAACCCTATAACTTTGATTGTTTGGGCGATTATTTGCACTTTTTTATGCATTTAATTGAAACTACTCTTGTAACCTATTTTCGTTGCATATATATAACTCTTTGACTTGAGTTGTGATTTTTTTATCAAACATGAGGATCAGGTTTGTTGTTAATATCAAAATGGAACGGGTTAAACCTAATATGAAGTTGTTAATTTTGGAAGCTTGGTTTTGTAATGTGTATTTTAAAAAGTGATGAAGATCATGGTTGGGAATATACATCATAATGAATGCCGATTTGTTTGATGCATGTTGGCACCAAAAGGGACATCTATTTCGGGATCAACATCTCTAGAAAAGAACTAATACTTCTGGCCCTTAATATAAGATCTCGTTCCTAAAATAAATTGCATTATGAACGAGACCTTATATTAAGAATTAGAGGTAGTATGTTTTTTTTCGTATAGGTGGACAATTTGAGAAGAATGTTAAAGGGCAACTTCAATATAATAAGGGTAGTGTAAGATTAAAAACGACAGGGGGGTGACTCTTGAGGAAATGAAAGTAATGATATTATCATGGATTGATATTAATTGTAATAGTAGTGAGATAAAATACTTGTGATGTTTGATGAGAAGATTCTAATAGATCTTGTTAATGATGCCAAACTTGCAAACCTTTTCCAGTATAATAAGAGAAGTAGGCATGTGTACATAACATGTAAATAGAATGACAATCTACACAAAAGAATTGATTATGTAATGTAGCATTGAGACCTTTGTTGGTTGCCGAGATCAAAGTTCTTCATTACCAAACTATTCAGATAATGAATTTGAACATATATCTTATGAAAATGGTCTCAAATGCCTAACTTATGAAAGTGGTGAATGACCTAGCAGCTTACCATGCGGATACAAAGTGTACCCACACCTTTGCCTAATTTGCCACGGAATTCAACTTTTCTGATGGAATTCATTCCGTCGGAAATAGATGCATCACAAACGAATTTCTGATTGAAAGATTCTGTCACAAATTTAATTTTTTTAATTTTCAAATGCCGAATGGATATTCTCATGAGAAGTCACATGTCATGTCCCTAGGAGGCCACCACCTCATCGTTGGTGGCTGCCACGTGTTAGCTTTACAATGCGCCACACGTCCTCTCCTCGCAGTGAGCCAAGTTTCCCCTCCTCAAGCTGCCACATGCCCACTTCTTTAAGAGAGAGGGGTGTCTCCATTGATTTCCCTCTCCATTTACTCTCCATTGAGTGTATCTACCATTAGATCAACTTTTAATTGTTGAGATTTAATAATCTGTAAAGAATATCATTATAATAAAAATCTACCATGATAAATCTCAACCATTGAAAGTTGATCTAATGGTAGATACACTTAATGGAGAATAAATGGAGAGGGAAATCAATGGAGACACCCCTCTCCCCTTTTGTGTGTTTGGCAAACCTCCAAACCATGGTTTCAAACCATGGTTTGCGCAACCCGAGACAAAACTCCTCTCACATACTTACCCCGTAAGTCTTAAAACCTATTAAAAAAAGCTAATCCAAAATCTCTAAATTTCTGAAAATGCATCTTCTTCTGTTCAAACCTTCTTAAGGAGCCACATGTCCGAGTCTCTAAACTTCTGAAAATGCGTCTCCTCTCATTCGAACCTGGGACCTCATGCTCCTAGTGAGCTCGCGTGTGTACTTTTGCCAGTTGTACCGAAATGAACCTACATTATATATTTACAAAATGTTATATATATAATATTATCATATATATAATTAATTATATCCGAATATACTATATATATGTATAATATTATTAAAATTAATAATAAATTAAATGATATATGCGTTAAATTAAATAATTATGGCAAAAAAATAATAAATTAAATAAAAATTTGATATAATATTTATATATTTATGATTAATTAATTTAAAGTTTAAAAAATTTTAAATATTTAATAAATTTTCTTATAAGTATATTTTAGCAAATTTATTTAAAACTGAATTATATTTTTAATTAAAATTACGTAATAACTAATAATTTATTTTTAACTAAAATTAAATAATAACTAATATTTTAAATATTATTTTATTATAAAATTTTAAATAAAATATTAATAAATAATAATATAATTTTGATAATTAATTTTAAATATAATTAATTAATAAATAATATTTTAATGTCATAAATATTATTTTTTATAAATGTTTGAATATAATTTTAATAAATAATAATATAATAATAATTACTAGAAATATTTTTATTTTTAATTAAATTATTTAATAACTAATATTATTTTCAATATAAGATTTAATAAATTTTTATTTTTATCACAGAATAAACCACGGAATTTGCCACAAAAATTTTCCACCATAAAAAAGTTTGTCATGGAATTTGCAAGAGAATTCTATGGGTAATTTAACCATGAAATTTTTTCGTGGCTTAAAATTTTGTGGCAAATTCCATAAAAAATTGAGCGCTTTTTTCTTTTTGTAGTAAAATTTATTGTCCATTGCTAAATTTACCAAAGAAAATAATGTATTTGTTAAATTTAAATTTAGCGCCCTACAATATTTTAAATAAGATTTCCTCCAACAATAAAAAGATACATGTGCCTAAAAAAATAAAATAAAAGTTTAACATTCATGTCCTCTCTCATGATCATTTTGCATGAGAACTTCACACTTCCATTGCCTTCCCTCCAATTGCATGAGAAAACTTCACACCTCCCTTCCCTTCCTTTTTTGGAATCCGGATTCTCTCCCTTACTTTTTCCCTCTCTTGCGCCTCCCTTACTTAAAATAGCACCGTTTTGGGTCCAAAAAATAGGGGGTTTGGTCCTTTTTATATATATATATATATATATGTGTGTGTGTGTGTGTGTGTGTGTGTGTGTGTGTAGCATCTTGAAATATTTTTTCAATACTGTCCAATATCATGAAATAATGTTTTCTACATTTAGTATGGTAAAATATTTTTCTAATTGCAACAAACAGTCTAAACTTAAAATACAGAGTAGTGATAAAAAAATATTTCACGGGATTAGATGCAAAAAATAATTATTTTAAGATATTAGGTATTATTGAAAAAATTATTTAAGGTGCTGAATGAGTTAAAAAAATTATCATACTGGATATTACTAAAAAATACTTTAGAATGTAGTTTGCTAAACAGTAGTTACTACTGAAAAATTATTTGTGCTAAGTGAGTTAAAAATTAATTTATGATATTAGATGTTACTAAAATAATACTTTAGAGTGCAATTTAATATACAGTAGTTATTACTAAAAAAATATTTGAGAGTGATCAGTGTAATAAAAATTATTTTAAGATACTGGGTGCCACTTAAAAATTATTTCATGATACTAGACGATACTAAAAAAATATTTCAGGATGCTACATATATTTTTTTTAAAAAAAAAGACTCAACCCCCTGTCTTTTGGACCCAAAACGGCGCTATTTTAAGTAAGGGAGGCGCAAGGGAGCAGAAAAGTATGGGAGAGAATCCAGATTCTCCTCTTTGCTTCTCACCCTTTTCTTATATAACTCTCCCCATACCTGTAATTTGTTTAACTACTAAATAACAAGGTATTAAAACTCAGACCGGGCATTGAATCGGTCGGGGTACTGAGTTAAGGGTCAGTAGGTCAAACCGGAGCTAAACCGGGACCAAACCGGTGAGAAATTGAAAATTTTATACTTATAGTATGAAATTCTAAAGGAAAAATTTTAAAAATACCAACCCGGACCGGACCGGTTTACCGGCCGGTTCGTTGGTTCCCCGGCCGGACTGGCCGGTCTGGGTTTAACAATCCTGCTAAATAAGCTCCTTACTATTTGGTATAGCTTATTTTTGGGTAATAAGTTATTATAATTCGTGATTCACGATATGCGAGATAAGTATGTGAGAGGAGTTTTCTCTCGACTTATGTAATAAGTGCTTATTTTTCAAAAATAAGCTATTCCAAACACTCATGTGAGAGGAGTTTTCTCTTGACTTAATGCTCCATGTGCCTTGCATATTTGATTAAGAGAAGAAATTAGATAGCAAGATTGAAAAAAGAAATTTTGAAAAATGAAAAATCAAAATGTCAAGCATGGATGGGGAAAAGGAAAAAATGACATCATCATAATCTCTCTGTTTACGTCTTCATCCTCATCATTATCTCTCCCCCCTCAAGTTTCTTCCTGGGAGAATTACATTTAGGTCTTACACAAGAGAAAAAATGAAAAAATGATCCCCTAAACTTGTTAATTGACGCCACTATACTTATCAATGGGACTTATTTATTCATTTTTTCTTTTGTGCGGGACCTGAATATAATTCTCCCTTTCTTCTTTATCACACCCCATTCCCTTGTGCGTTACTCCCATATCGTTCACTGCTCTCAAAATATAAATACTCATTCTCGAAACCCTTGTAATATTATTTCTCGTGATGGCCCATTCTCAGCTTCGTCTGCCAAAAACGAGACGACCTATGTATATCTTTCCATCCATTGAAAACTATAATATACAGAATATAATCAGCTATCTCCTAAATTGGTGATGAATGGTCGGATGCGCAAAAAATGATGCTATGTCAGATGCCCAAATCCATGACAATGGAAGCAAAAAGATGCATCTTGCAGCGAAATCATCCCAGTGAAAATCTTGAAGACAAAATAGAAGGGTGGGATTAAAGTGGGGGGAGAGGGGTCAGGTGAGTAAGAAGTTGGCTTAATGATTGAAGAAAGAGGAGACTGGGGTGCCAAGAAGAAGAAGAAGACATTTGAGTGAGATTAAATTTTAATTTAGGCTCCTACTATAATTTAGTTCAGATTCTTATTTATTTATTTATATTACAATACACTCAAAGCACTTATCTCATATCCCACTCCAAAACCTTCAACAGGTACTCTGGGGGAGTCTCGAAGAAGGTAGCCCCGTCTATAATATTGACCGCCTCCTTAGCTAATATGTCAGCAACACCATTAGCTTCCCTGTGACACCACTCAACAGTAGCATCCCATTGTCTATTTAAGCATCTTTGAATCTCCCCATATAGATCAGTATGGGGATGATAATCACAGAACCCCAAGTACAAGGTCTCAACAAGCTCCAAGCAGTCAGTTTCAATAATCACCTTTCTTCAAGCATTGTCCTACGCCCTCTTTAAACCCCACAACACAGCCCAGGCTTCGGCAAAGAAGCTATCCCCCGTTCCAAGTCTACACATAAAACCACACAACACCTGACCATTGTAATCTCGTGCCACACCTCCACAAGCAGCAACCTCTCCATACCTCATACTTGCACCATCCACATTAATCTTGACGAACCCCATAAAAGGTGCCTTCCAACCAGCGGACCGCTCCACACATGTACCATCTATATTTAGCGAAAGACCTGACCATCGTGCAACTGCTCTTGTTTTAGCAATGAGCTGGTAATGCCCAACCATCTTCCTCTCAAAAACCCCTGAGTTACGGTTGATCCAGAGATGCCGACATAATATAGAGAACCATACAGACCAACGAATCCCTAATACATTGATGTCATCCTGTCGTATATTCCAACTAATCCATTTGTCTACCTCTGATATGCAAAAGAATTTGTCACACAACTTGGGAGGAACAGTATACTTCCAACAATCACTGGCCACCTTGCATTCCCTTAACACGTGCATGGTATCCTCCCTAGTAGCTCCATAAACACTGCATCCTTCCAACACCTGTATGTGTCTAGCTACCCTATTTTCATTTGTCAACAATCTGTCTTTCATGCAAAGCCACAAAAAGGTCTTGACACGTTGGGGAATCTCAAGCTTCCAAATTCTACGCCATTGTGCACTGTGAGATGTTGTAATATCCGGCCCTAATAACCTATAAGCAGACTTAATTGAAAACTCACCATTTGTGGTTATTCTCCAAATAGGGGTATCCTCACTAATTCTGCCACTAGATAGGGATAGTCTATCCAGTGTGTTGAGTATCGTACTTGGCAAGTATCTTAGTAACTTATGCCAATACCAACCACCCGCTTCCATCACATAGTCCGCTACTCGCTCTTCCTTCATACTGTTGTCAATCTCACATAAAGCGAAATATTTTAGAGGTTCAAATCCTGGTAGCCAACAATCTTCCCAGAACTTAACTTTGTGCCCATCTCCCAACTTCCATCTTATCCCAAATAGAACTTGATCCCATGCCTCTTTAATGCCTTTCCACACCTAGGAACCTCATTTTTTGTGTACAATTCGAGGTAAAATATCATGCCCACATTTGTACTTCTCACGAAGAAACTTAACCCATAGTGCATCTCTCTTCTTCACCAGTCCCCAGCCCAACTTTATCATGAAAGCCTTGTTTTGCTTTCGTGCATTTCTCAATCCCAAACCCCCTTCATCTTTACTATGACATACCTCCTCCCATGCAACTAAGTGAACTCTCTTAGTTGAGGGTGAACTACCCCAAAGGAAACTACGACACCTTTTATCAATCTCATCGCATGTCAAAACAGGAAGCAAAGTTGATTGCATAGTATAACCTGGTATTGCTGAGACAACAGAAGAAATCAGAGTCTTTCTTGCCGCCAAGGATAGACTATTCACCTTCCAATTGGATAGGCGCATTTCCATTTTCTCCAAAACACCCCTATACGTGTGCTTAGATATCTTCTTATGTAAGAGAGGGACCCCCAAACACTTCCCCAAGTCAGCTGTTGTGGTGAATCCTAAAAACTCACTTATTTCACGGCGCCGAGCATGGTGAACATTATTAGAGAAGAATACACGGGACTTAGCTTCACTTACCTTCTCACTAGATGCTAGACAAAAATCATCAAGACAGGCTTTGATAAGACCTGCCTGTTCAGTGCTAGCTTCTGCAAATAGGATTAGATCATTGGCGAAGAACAAGTGAGAAATACCTGTCCCTATTCTAGATAGGCAGAAAGGACACCAATTACCCTCCGAAACCTCCTGCTGGATAAGATGAGCTAACTTTTCCATAACCAAGACAAAGAGGTACGAAGATAGAGGGTCACCTTGTCGAATTCCACATCCCAGAATAAACACTGATCCCTTACAACCATTCCACAAAATCTGCATGGTAACCGAGGATAGACAAGCTTCCACTAATTTAATAAAATTAGGGGGCAAGTTTAATTCACGAAGACACATCAAAACAAAACCCCACCGAACTCTATCATAGGCCTTCTCCAAGTCGATCTTCAATGCCATAAACCCCTTCTTTCTCTTCTTATCACGCATGGAGTGAATTATCTCCTGGGCTAAGATAATATTATCAGTACTTTATCTCCCAGGCACAAAGCTACATTGGTTTGGTGCCACTATACTTGGCATTATGTGTTTGAGGCGTGTCACTAGTATCTTAGTAACAACCTTATAAATCACATTGCATAAGCTTATTGGGCGAAAATCTTGAAAGGACTGGGGAATATCTGACTTTGGAATCAATACAATGTTGGTGCCATTAATTTGCCAAACTTTCTCTGGTGATTCAAAAATATCTTGCGCCATTTTAACTACGGACTGTCCCACTATCTCCCATTGACTTTGATAAAACAAAGGATTACGACCGTCAAGGCCTGGAGCTTTTAAGACCCCCATGCTGAAAATAGTTTGCTTAACTTCACTAGGGTCAATCTATCTTGCAAAACCATCTAAAATTGCATTATCAATCCCTGGGAATTTGCTGCCAAAATTGATGTTCTCACTAAATTCCAAATTAGCAGTGTACAAATCTTGAAAGAAATCTCTACCTGCCCTTTGAAGTTCACCTTGGTCCTAACACCATTCCCCATCCACTCCCTTAAGAGCCTCAATAAATTTCCTACATCTTCTACAATTGGTCACTGTATGAAAATACCGTGTATTCTTGTCACCGTACTTGTACCAACCACATCGTGACCTTTGGAGCCACATAATATCCTCCTAAATAAGAACCTTCTCCAATTCATCCCATAGATCATTAAGTCTTCTTTCCTGATACACATATGAACAACTCTGCCTATTTTCCTTTTCTAGTTGATACAGCAAATTTTTTTTTCTTCTATTAATATTACCAAAAACCAAAAAATTCCACTTTTTTATGTCCTGAGTACATCGAGCCACGTTTTCCTCCCATCCTTGACTCTCACGCCAAGCATTTTTAACAACTGCTTGGAAGCCTTCATGAATCACCCAGGGAGCAAAGAATCGAAAAGACCGATCTGGGTTCCTCATCTCCAAAGCACACGTCGGTTTCAAAAGCAGTGGACTATGATCGGACTTGAAATTAGGGAGATGTATAACAGTTGCCAAATTGAAATACTCAAACCAATAGGGGTCTGCAAGAACACAGTCAATCCTACTTTGAGACTTACCTCGTCTCCACGTGAATTTAGGTCCCTGAAAGTCAATATCACACATATCATTTTTAGTCACCCACCTAATAAACTCCCTATCTGGACCAGCAGGGTGATTAGCATTTGAGGTACGCTCATTGACTCTTAGTGTTGCATTCACATCACCCCCCACACACCATCGTTGAACCCCCAAACTCTTGATATTATCTAGCTCATGCCACAAGGTCCTGCGTATTGTAGGATTTGGGTGGCCATATATGACTGAGAAGTCCCAAGCATTCGATTTTCCTTTATTAAAAGTGCCATGAACCGCCTGTGAAAATTTATGACTCACTACAAAGTCCATCTCCTCATCCCACAAACACCAAATGCCTCCACTAAAACCATTAGTCTCCACTATTTCCATTTTTGTGAATCCCAACCTCTGTGCCAACCCCACCGCACGATCACCTTTCTATCTAGGCTCAAGAATAGCAAGAAAGCCAATGCTATATTTCTTTCGTAAATCCCACATCAATTGCACAAAAGCTCTATTACCAACCCCACGTGTATTCCACAATAATATATTTTTATTTTTATCCATAAAATAAAAGGAAAAATTTAGTATAGAACCTTTCAGTAGTCCTGGCGTGCTTCCTTTCGAGAGCTATCCACTTTCGACATATCTCCATCTTCCACCAATTTCGACAAAGGGTTCTAGCAAATTGAGAAATTCCCTCTCACACATGCTCTTGGGTCCGGTGGTTCAGTATCTTCGTCCATGTTATCACCTTGGTAGTAGCTACCCTTATCCATTGTCTTCATACTTACATTACCACTCCCATTAGTATTACTAGACGTGGCAACTATATTGAATCCCCTCCTTGAAGACATGTTTTGATCCGAAATCGCAGAAACTACGTGTTGTCCCTTGTTTGTTATATTGTGCAACTCCTTTTCCAGCTTGGTCTTGGCTTGAACGAAGGAAAAATCATTTTGTGGGCCCAACCTTTCTTTCACAACTATTCTTGGCTTAATAATACTTTCAACCGTGGGGCCCTTCTTCCTACCTTCTTTGACTTCAAGCAATACTTTTCCATTATCCTTGCCATCCCGTGATTCTCTTCCTAAATTTGTAATGTCCTTTAATGTTGATTTGCCATGTGGGCCCACTTGAAAATCATTCAATCCCACACAATCCTTCCCAATCAAATTGGAATCTTGAGAACCTCTCCCCTGAATCACGCCAACATTACTTTATCCCTTTTGTGAATTCTGTACTCCCGTAACTCCCTCCTCCGTCAAAGCAGAAAATCAAGAACCTCTCCCTCCATTAACTGCCTGAGTTTGTGAGACACGCCTCCCCTCACTCGGCCAATTTCTGGCGGTCTCTATCCTCCTATTCCTCCATGGCCTCTAAACTAGCATCCACTCATTGAACTGTACCTCCGTCGACCCCTCCTTATTTACCGCTGAACTAGTTTGATTTGTTGCAGTGAAATTGCTCCCTAACGAACTTCCCTCTTCCATATTATCATCCTTCTTCTTGCCCTCGATGTTTACGTTGCTCTAATCCTTGTTATTATCTGGCAGCGTGTTCACTTTATAAGCACAATGATCACTATCATGACCATATCGACCACAGAGAAAGCATATTAGATGAATTCCCTCATACTGGATCCGTTGTTCTTCATCATTTATAAAAATAACCGGTCGTAACGGTTCCCCCAGATCTAGTTTGACACAAAGGCAAGCAAAACATCCTTTCTTCCTTCGTAATATAGTCATATCCACCTTCAACACCCTTCCTATTTGAGAACCCAGTACATATAAAATCCCTCTATCATAATAATCAAGTAGTAAATTCGTAAGCCTTATCCAAGCTACTACCTTCATCTTTGGCTTAAAATTCATCCTCCATGGTTGAACAGCCAGGTAATGATCAAAGATTAACCATGCCCCCCATAAGGGCAAGATCATAATCTCAAACATCAGTAAACTTCACCACGAAGAACCCCGAACCCACATCAATGGTATCAACCTCACCATCTCTAGCCCATAATTGTTGTACCTTCCTTTCTAAATACTCTGGGTCAATCATACGCCCAAGGAGTTTAACAATCAATGCGTTCTGCCATCGCTTCGCAAGTCGAGCTTTCTTCTTGGAGAATTACATTTAGGTCTTACACAAGAGAAAAAATGAAAAAATGTCCCCTAAACTTGTTAATTGACGCCACTATACTTATCAATGGGACTTATTTATTCATTTTTTCTTTTGTGCGGGACCTGAATATAATTCTCCCTTTCTTCTTTATCACACCCCATTCCCTTGTGCGTTACTCCCATATCGTTCACTGCTCTCAAAATATAAATACTCATTCTCGAAACCCTTGTAATATTATTTCTCGTGATGGCCCATTCTCAGCTTCGTCTGCCAAAAACGAGACGACCTACTTATATCTTTCCATCCATTGAAAACTATAATATACAGAATATAATCAGCTATCTCCTAAATTGGTGGTGAATGGTCGGATGCGCAAAAAATGATGCTATGTCAGATGCCCAAATCCATGACAATGGAAGCAAAAAGATGTATCTTGCAGCGAAATCATCCCAGTGAAAATCTTGAAGACAAAATAGAAGGGTGGGATTAAAGTGGGGGGAGAGGGGTCAGGTGAGTAAGAAGTTGGCTTAATGATTGAAGAAAGAGAAGACTGGGGTGCCAAGAAGAAAAAGAAGAAATTTGAGTGAGATTAAATTTTAATTTAAGCTCCTACTATAATTTAGTTCAAATTCTTATTCATTCTCCTCTAATGTTTGTTGTAATCTAAGGAGATTGAAGATTTTAGCTGACCAAAATGGTCAAATAGTGAAAGTGAGAATATTGTAGTGGATCGGGTAGCTGCTGGCAAAAACTAAAAACAAAAAAGAAAAGGTCGGAAGGTAAGAACCACCACCAAGTACTCAATCCTTTTTAATTTTGTAATTATTGATTCAGAAATATAAAATTTTATTTTATTTATCGTAAGGAAACAAAACAAACTAGTGTCTTTTAAGTAATGGGAAGAGGTGAGGCAAAGGGTGGTCGTTTTCAGGGGCAAATGGCAGTTTTTATAATGCCGCGTCACAAGACCAAAGGCAAAGGTGGTCCAATCCAACCCCAATTGAGACTTTCCCTGTTTTTCTCTCTACCTTAAAAGCCCCATGTCATGTCAAGGGTCTATCCCTCAGCAAACATCCAACCTCATACACTTTGATTTTATATTCAAAATATTTAAATTATAAGAACTTCTATTTTCAAATTATTTTAAAATTGAAACCTAAACAAGAAAACATTTTGACTTGTATTTTTCTTTGTTTTTTATTAGATCAAGGGTTTTCCCTCTAAGACTTAAAAGGTAAAGGATTCTCACCTCTTCCAACATGTAAACCCTAAAACATAAATTGTTACACTGATATGATCTGATTGGGTATCTTATCCGTATATAATGCCTATAAGATAATTTTCAAGAATTCTCGTAAGTGCATTTTTTTTTTTTTACAATTTTTTATTAAATAGATTTTAAATACCTTGAATAGAAAATAAAAATTTAACATGAAGTGTTTCCCAGAATTCGAACTTATATTTTCTTTCTTGTAAAGGTGAGACCCTTCACTATCTTAACTAATAGCTAGTTGGTAAGTTGTATTTTTCTTCGGCCAAGGCAAAGTTGAAAAATGAACATGCAAATTAGGGCCCTTGAACTCCGAAAGAAACCATGTTTGGGTCTCAAGGAAGACCATGAAATCACACAAAGTATAGCCCAACTAACAGCCTCGGGCCTAGGCTTGACCTACAGTAGTGGGGGGGGGGGAATTTTACAGTCGCTTTGGACCTTTTAAACCAGAACTTGTTTTCGGCCAGCCCATTCACAGGACCAAATCTTCAACCGACCACACAAATGAACTCATCTACACAATGTGTTCATTTATTTATACATTGTCGTACAAATTAAATTAATTTTTGGTTCGGTACTCCATTTTTTTCATTATAATAGGCAATGTTGTTGAACCCGGACCAACCCGGAAAATGGCAAATCAGCTGGTAAACCCGTCCGGTCCGAGTTCCTATTTTTTAAAAAATAATAATAATTTTCTTTAGAATTTCATATTTATAAGCCTAAAATTTTCAATTTCTCACTGGTTTGGTCCCGGTTTAGCTTCGATCTGACCCACTGACCCTTAACCCAATACCCCGACCGGTTCAATACCCGATCCAGGTTTTAATACCTTAATAATAGGTAGGGCCGGCAGCACAAGTTGTACATGTGGCCCAACTCGCTAATGGGATTGCGTTGTTAAAAAATGGGTCCATTTTGATGCAGGTCTTTTTAAGCCTGAATTTGTGATGGGCTATCCCACCAACCTGTAGGCTAGCCCATAAAATTTTTTATACTTTGCAAATTCTAAAATCAAACACTCCTTTCTCGCTTCCCTCTCAGGCTCTCACAACGTGCCACCCTGAACCTCCCCCTTCAATTTGTATGAAGTTTTCTTTTTACTAATAGAAGTACTTCTATATCCATTAAATACACGGTAATTCGTTCAAGTTGAAATAACTGATTACTCAGATCGCACGAAGAAAATTTAGGTAAATATATAGTGGAAAGATGTTGTACAAAATTTTAACTTTTATTTGATTTATTATTTTATATCACCCTTAGGGTCATATATTTATATATATATATATATATTAGATAAAATTTTTTTTTTTTTTTTTGATAAAGAATGAATCAAAACAACAACCCCAAGGGCTCTACCCTAATCATTACAAAAAATTATGATTAACAACATCTTCTATAAGCAAATGTTTAGCTTCAGTAGGCTCTGTGTGAACTATAAGGAAATCAACCGCCATATTCCATGCTCTCCTAGCGAAGCAATCTGCCACCCTATTCGCCTCCCGACAACAATGTAGCATCTCCACTTTCCACTCACGTTCCAGCATCGATTGAATTTCCAAAATTAACGTAGCATCAGGATGTTCATCAGAGACCGCTCCTTATATAAGCTCCAATACTTCGGTGCAATCACTTTCAACAATAACATTTCTAAATCCTCATTCCCAAGCCATCTTTATACCCCACAGAATTCCCCAGGCTTCTGCTGTGATCATAGACCCACTTCCAATTTAAAACATAAAACCCTAAACAAATTTTAAGGTAAATAATTGAACGACAACGATCATTCAAATTAAATCTGCTTCAAAATTATTGGACATTGAAATGTGACTCACTTGGAACTCAAAGGTTAGGTTTGGAGAGAAGTAGAGAACATATGGTTGCTATGGGTGTATATAAGATTAGTGAATTCAGGGTAAAGCTCTGGAAACTCCCAATGGCTCAGCGAATCCGAACCTTCTCATGGTTACTCTTCAGAGGGTCTTTGTTAACAAACGACGAACAACATAGAAGGGGAACGTTGACGGATTCACGCTGCTCCCTTTGCCATGGAGGAATAGAAAACATTGAACATGTTTTCAAGAACTGCCCTTTTGCCTCATCAGTTTGGAGGAAGATTCTTCCATGTGCACTGAGTTCTTTCGAACTAGCATCACATCTGGGCTATCCAATTTCCTAACGGTCTGTTTGGTGTGAGGGATTTGGAAGGACAGGGAGGGGAGGGAAAATTTTTATGAGTTGAATTTTAAAATATTGAAGAAGTGGGGTATTAAAATTTTAATAAAGATAATATATAAGATAAAAGAGTAAGAAAAAATAATTAAAAATTTTTAACACCACTTGTCTAATTTTTTTAAATTTAATTCAAAAATATTTTCCATCCGCCCACTTTCTCTCCCTTCCCCTCAGACCAAACAAGCCCTAAATGTCCCTCACTCAGAGATGTCTTGGAAAGTGGGTTTCTTCATCACGTGCTGGAAGCTTTGGGATGTCAGAAAACACAGGATTTTTACGCATGAAAGTTATACAGTAGAAGGAGTAATTGCAAAGATTAGATCCATAGTTCATCACACTTCAAAGAGTTATTCCATTGTTCATTCTTCATTGTAAAAAGTAGCCCGCTAGTTTCTTAGCTCTTTCAAGTTTTATACATCTTCTTCTTTGATGTACTTGTACAGATTTTGAGTAATACAATCATCATTTCTACCCAAACAAAAAAAAGATTAGTGAATTCAGTATGTATTCTATTTGGATGATATACTGTGATTATAAGTAAAAATAAATGTTAGGTCTTGGGAGCATCTTCAAAATATGTAACAACCTAAATTAGGACAAAGACAATAAAAGATTAGTGAATTTAGATATTCCATTTGAATTTGATATTTTGTGATATTTTATATTTTTGTAATGTGTTTTTATGATTTAGTTTGGCAAAAAAAAATTATTTCACTATGTTGTTCTTAAAAAAAGGGAAAGAAGGAAAACAGGTTGGGCGGGCTAGCCCGCAACCTACCAGTTACAGGTTGGGTTGGCTAAATTCTAATATGTTTTGATGTAGGTCTTTTCAGCTTGACCCACCGGGGTTGACAACCTGCGATAGGCTTGCCCGTTTTTCTAGCTCCAATAGTAGGAGATTTAAATCCTTATCCTCTACTAATATCTCAGTGCTTATAACTTGAGAGCTAACTACAGGTTGCTAAGTGCTTGTTGGGAACTACTTATCATAACCACGTTCATAGAAATAACTTTTCTCACATACTTATCCCATACACAGTAAATCATAATAAAAAAACTACTTTTGAAAGTTACAATAATCATTCCAAACAAGCCCCAAGTGTTTGAGAAAACTTGATTTCAACACTTGCCAGGAACTTGGTTTTAGTGTAAGTTGGGGAAAACTTCTCACAACCTATTCCATTGATCAATTTTTGTTTTCCACAACCTATTCTTACAAGCAAATCCAAACAATCCTAAGTACTCTAATTTTTAATTATTATTGAGTTGCGTTAAAATATGGATATACAATATTTTGGGTCAAATTGTTGGTAAAAAGCAGAAACACACAATTAAAGACTCATCCCTTTAAGGAATGATTTTTTACCCGGACGAAATAAGGAAAGATTAATGAGAGTGACTTTTAGGAATAATCGCATACTCCTTACACTTGAAGGATATAAATAATTGATGTAAGTATCTATCTGGCTCCGAAAAAGAAAAGAATTACAAGTCTATTTATCAGCAAGTTGCAGTAACGATAGCTACTTAAACCACAGTTATTTATTAGAGATCACACAATAAATTATGGCTCATGCAATAACAAATTACCAATCAATGGGTAACCGGTGAGTTATTTATAGTCTTTGAACAACTTTTTGTTCGTCATGAGTTTTGAGGGAGATATTCTTCTTATCTGTTCCATTACCACTTCCTTGGGGTAATAGTCTGTTTACTTGTTTGTGTCATCCAAAAGTAGTTACCATTTCCAGTAAAATTCCAGAGGAAGTTGAGATATATTTATATATATGAGAACAAAGTTCTCAGCTGTGCATTCTGCATAGACTCTTGAATATTCATTAATTCCACTACAAAGTAAAAGGAAACGAAACCAAATCTACACATTTGGACGAAAGAAAACGCATTACTCTGGGAGGAAAAAAGTTTCCTTGTCGCTGTAATGTTCCTTGGAACTAAAACAACATAGTAAAGTCACAAAGAACACATGGTCTTGTCAAATCCACTGTTCTTTAGCTTTGCAATTGGATGGAAAGGCTTTTATTATATGGGGAAGAGTCCTTGCAGATTTCTGGTTTGGGTGCAGGGTCTTTACTTTAAACACCAGTTGATGATGGATCACGAACAGTATGGGAATGGGCATGTAGGTCTTTTAACTGTTTGCTTGTCGTTTTATAATTGAAGTTGAGAAAGGAAAGGTCATTACAATTCTAGACAACGCCAAAAGAAAGGGACAATGGTTTTCACTGTGTACATATGAGCTCATGGGAAGCTAGGGTTTCTTTTCAGTCTGCATGACCTCAACTAACACCACTTTGGCGCTGTTGCAGCAGTGTTCAGATTTTCTGGGGTTTAAGACTTTGCTGTTTCAAGTGTCAACATTAAAGTACTTCGTTTACGCGTGAATCAAATGATTTCTTCTTTTCTTTTTGGGTCAACATGTTTTGACTGAGTTTTTGAGATTAATAAGATGAATTTGTAGAGAGGTTTGTCTAGAGTTCTTTCAGTTAAACAAGTAAATTAAGAATCAATTTAGGAAGAAGAAAAGAGGGGGAAAATAATTAAGATTTACCTAAGTGGGGAGCATGCATTCTCTAATACCAGATTCTCTTCATGATAGGGAGATGATCCTTTCCCATCACTTGGCCCGTTGTTGATGATCCAACCATCTTCATAATAAGGTTTCATGAAAGAAAAAAGATAACCTTAATTAAGGAAGATGGATCAAGTATAGTTTGTTTGTCATAACTGATTAAGATGTTAATGATAATGCCAAGATCACAGGAATAGAACAGAATAAAAGGACAAGCATCGAAGAAGACAAAGGCTCCCACAGTTAAGAGAGAACAATAAACCGAAGGGGCCAAGAGGGACCATTTGTATATAAGGAGGGTGAAGGAAGGTACCACTTAACAGAAGCTTCATTATACACAGTCAATATTGTCAAACGAGCTTAAGAGGAATGAAGGAGGAGATGCATATGGAGATAAGTGTACAAAGAAGTGAGAGGTCAAAGGGAGCTCCTTTCTGTCCAATACGAAGGGCTGAGGGGTGGCTAGAGCTGCCATCTCATGCATTCGGCTACTCTTAATGTTATAACAGAACCAATATTGAGTTTCGCCAAGTGTATGACATGGGAGCAACCCAATCCGCCCTGCTTAGCCTGCCCATTGGACTGAAGGGAGCTCCTCTAGCTACCTTCACTTCCTTCTCTATTCTTTCCTTTGTTTTTTATGGCTTCTTCAGTTTTATCTCATTTACAGTGACTTAGTTATCCTCTTGTTTTTCCTTTTATTTCAGAAGTTTTGAATAGGTTTGTTTCCTTCTTATCCTTCTGGTATACTACTTGTTTCTCCTTGATCTTACCTGTCTTGTGTTTTCAATTTTCCAAGATTTTGTGTAGTAGTGGAAGTAACTGCAGTGGTAGCTGCATCCAGAGGAGAGATGATCACAATGTTCCTTTCACCTGTAACTTGCTGGCTAAGTTCTTTTCAATCAGGAGAGACTTCGGAGAACCATTCTACTCCTTTCTTGTCCTCCCCTGTCCCCCAACCCGCCTGTGACATGTATGAGAAACACAAAAGGTCAAATCCTATTTTGCTGCTTGAACATGAATATTTTGGGATCTTGTAAACTGCAAGTTGTGAGGCTCTGTGGCATTCCTTTTTCTGTTGGCTTTTGGCCCATAGGCAATAAAATTTTTAAAGTGACTTCGCAAGTTGAATATATTGAGTGTCTATAGCAACATTTAGAGATCAAGCTAAGATAGGCCTTTCATCTGCGAGTGCAATATCAGCTCAATTGTAGCCCATATTTATGCTGTCAGCAAGATGCATTTCTTTCCTTCAGAATCTCATAGCATTAGTTTAACCTTTATGCTGTTTTTGCAGTAAGGTTGCCTACATTTAAGCAATAAAGAATAATATCCATACATATTTCTCTCCCTACAAGTATCTTCACGATTCAAAAGAATTTGTTGCCAAAATGATGCCTCCATGGTCAAACTAAGGAGGTAAGCATTTTATACCAGATTACTACAGAAACTATCTAGATTAAGCATCTAATGGTTTCATTATCAAAGCGCAATATGCAGATATTGCAGCACCAGCTTAGACATAGTTTTTCTTTCCAACCTTGTTCACGAGTCAAGAAGAGGAAGCTGAGATTGAAGTGAAAGCCAAGCCACAGAGAAAAGCCTGGAGGAAGGAAGGAAAAAGGAGAAACTAAAGAAAGATAAAATAAAAACCAGTTCATACATGTACTTACATATTTGTATTGAAAATTTGGAGCATTATAGTTTGAAACTACCTTTTGCTTGTTCATGAAAGGATTATTGAAGTTTCGGACCAAACCATATCAGGCTCTGATCCTGATTCAGCACATTACATAAGAAGTAAGAAGTTCTCAGAACAATAAAGTAGCAAAGGACAGAGAATAGAAATGATCCAAACGATTCTAGTGGATAGCATCGAAAGAATTTCGAAATAACAGAGTTCCAGATGAAAAGGGAATAGCCCCAATAAACTAGCATAGTGTGGAGAGAACTTAATTTGCTTCAAGTACAAATACTCAAACAATTATTTTCCAAATCTAATTTGAGAATACTCTCGAGGATCCACTCATGAGTGAAAGGTTCATGGAATCACTCGTTCTCTAAGGACCTCAATCAGATGGCGAGTTTGTATATCAATGAGGGGGAAATACTCAAACAGGATGTACGAAGGTGAAATCTTGTTATTTCATTCAATGTTACATATGGTCTATATATATACAGAGTTATACGTATGAATTAGACACACCGTTTCTAACTCTACGACTTTCTACGTTAGCTTCCTGTCGGCAAGGCACCATTGTTGACTACATCTAACACTCCCCCTCAAGTTGGAGTATATATATTGATCATGCCCAACTTGTTACAAAGATATTTAACCCGTGTCCCATTTAAGGCTTTTGTCAGAAGATTTGCCAGTTGATCGTCAGATCGTATGTGTCCTGTAGATACAATATTTTCTTTGATCTTATCACGAATAAAATGACAATCAATTTCAATATGTTTTGTTCGTTCATGGAACACAGAATTTGAAGCTATATGAAGTGCTGCTTTATTGTCACACCATAGTTTTGCAGGCAATATCGTGGTAATGCCAATTTCCTTCAAGAGTTGAAATACCCACACAATTTCTTGTACTGACTGTGACATGGCTCTGTATTCTGCTTCTGCACTTGATTTTGACACAACTAATTGCTTCTTACTTCTCCAAGATATCAAATTTCCACCAACAAACACACAATAACCAGTAGTGGATCGTCTTATGACTTTAAATCCTTCATGATCCGCATCACAGAAACACTCGACTTTAGTGTGCCCATAATCTGTATAAAGAATACCAAGACCTGGAGAACGTTTCAAATAATGCAAGATATGTTCTAAAGCTTCCCATTGTGCCACTGTTGGTGACGCCATGAATTGGCTGAGCCTACTGACTGAGAAGGTTATATCAGGACGAGTTACTGTTAGATAATTCAGTTTCCCAATAAGTCTTCTATATCTCTCAGGAAATGGAAATGGCTTTAATTTCTCTGGATCAATCTTCTTCTTCAAATCATCAAGAAGCTCATCAAACATACTAGCATCAAGATCTAGAAAGGGATTTGGAATCATGGGGATGCTGCTTGATGCAGCTCCAAGTTTTCCAGTCTCCTTTAAGAGATCGAGAACATACTTTCTTTGAGTCAAAAGAGTACCTTTCTTACTTCTCAAAACCTCAATACCAAGGAAGTACTTTAATGATCCCAAATCTTTTGTCTGGAAGTGAGAGTTCAGGAAAATTTTAAGTTCTGAGATTCCAGAACAATTACTTCCTGTAATCACAATATCATCAACATATACTACGAGAAGAATCATGCCTGTGTCAGATTGTTGGTAAAACACAGAGTGATCACACTTGCTTTGACGTAACCCAAATTTCTTGACCACATTACAGAATTTATCAAACCAGGCTCGAGGACTTTGCTTTAGACCATACAGTGATTTCCGCAGATAGCACACTTTCCTATTCTCCCCCTGAGCAACGAACCCAGGTGGTTGCTCAATATAAACTTCTTCCAGAAGATCGCCATTTAAAAAAGCATTTTTGACATCTAATTGATGCAGATCCCAATGATAAGTTGCTGCCAAAGAAACAAGAAGACATACTAAAGTAAGTTTGGCTACAGGAGAGAAAGTCTCTGAGTAATCAAGACCATAAGTTTGGGCATATCCTTTAGCAACAAGGCGAGCTTTCAATCATTCCAATGAACCATCAGCCTTAGTCTTAACGACAAATACTCATTTACATCCAATGGCTTTCTTGCCAGGAGGGAGATCAATAAGAGTCCAGGTACCAGCTGTTTCCAATGCCAAGAGTTCTTCTTCCATGGCGGCACGCCAACCAGGGTGAGATAGAGCTTGGTGAAGGGTAGTAGGTATGGAAATGGAATCAAGGGTGGCCACAAGAGAAGATGAAACAGTTGATAAAGACCGATAAGAGACAAAAGATGAGATAGGATAGATACAGTCAGCATATCGTTTGGGAGTGAAATGTGGACGTGTACCTTTACGAAGTGCAATGGGTTGGTCATCAGAAGTATCAACAATAGAAGCAGGAACAAGTGGTTCAGTAACATCAATAGGAGGATCGGCGGAAACAGAGGCAGGAACGAGGGAGACATCAACAGAATCCATTGGCGAAGCAGTAGGTGGCGACGGTGAATCATTAGGAACATCAGTATTATTGATGATTTCAGGTTCTGGAACAGCAGCCTGTACTGGTAAGAGAAGGACAGGATAAACCAGGATGTCATCTGAATTCTCCATGACAGAGAGAGACTCAGAGACGGACAAAGTCTTGAAGAAAGAAGAGGACTCATGAAACATAATATCGGTGGACACAAGGTAACGATGGAGATCTGGAGAGTAACACCGATAACCTTTCTGAATTCTAGAATAGCCAAGAAAAACACATCTTAGGGACTTGGGATCAAGTTTGCTAACACTAGGACGGACATCCCGAACAAAACAAGCACAGCCAAAGATTTTAGGATCAACAGGAAATAGCTTAGAGGTGGGAAACAGAACGGAATATGGAATATCCCCACCAAGAACAGCTGAAGGCATACAATTGATGAGAAAACAAGCCGTAGAGACAGCATTAGCCCAAAAACGTTTAGGGGCAGAGGAATGAAACATGAGAGCTCGTGCAGTTTCTAAGAGATGTCGATTCTTTCTTTCAGCAACACCATTTTGAGCAAGGGTATCAACACAAGAGGATTGGTGAAGAATACCATGACTTTGCATGAAATCGGTAAATGGTGAAGAAAAATATTCTTTTGCATTATCACTTCGTAAGATTTTCACAGGTGTATTAAACTGGGTTTGAATTTCAGCACAGAAATGATGAAAATGAGTAAACAATTCAGAACGCTGTTTCATTGAGTAAAGCCAGGTGGTTCGGGAAAAATCATCAACGAAAGTGACAAAATAACGATAACCAGTTTGAAACAGAACTGAACAAGGACCCCAAACATCAGAATGTACTAATTCAAAGGGGGACGCAGCCCGTTTATTGACGCGAGGTGCCAAATGAACACGATGGTGTTTGGCAAACTGACATGACTCACAATTTAAAGTAGATACAGAAGAAAACTGAGGATACAATTTTCGGAGAGAGGACAATGACATATGACCTAAACGACAATGAACTTCAAAGAGAGACGACCCACCAAAACAAGCAACAGAACGTGGCACCTGATCATCAAGGATGTAATGTCCACCAGATTCATAGCCTCTACCAATAATCTGCTTCGTCGATAGATCCTGAATTAAACAATAGTCAGGGAAGAGTGAGATAAAATAGTTTAAATGACGAGTGAGTTTACTTGGAGATAAAAGGTTAAAGGTGAGATCAGGAACGTTAAGAACAGAAGATAATGAGAGGGATGCGGTAGGTTGAACAATGCCGGAGCCAGTAACATGGACGGGAGAACCATTAGCGACAAATATGGAGGAAGGGTTGGCATAGGGGGCATATGAAGAGAATAAGTGATGATTACCTGTCATGTGATCGGTGGCTCCAGAATCAATGACCCACCTAGTTGAAGCAGTAGTAAGACCAGAGGATAGAGTACCTGTGGCTAAGGCCCCTGCAGAAGAAGATCCAGAATCAGAGGTACCAGGTGTCTGGGCAATATGAGCAAGGCCACGCTGTTGATCACGCTGCTGTTTATTTTGCAATTTTCGACAATTTTTCTTAATATGTCCCGGTTCTTTGCAATAATTGCAGGTAATACTGCCAGAAGGTAATGTCGGAGGATGATTGTTTTGTCTGTATCCATAATTCCTGTTATCAAAGGGACCACGCCCAGCTAAAGCACTTGCAGTTATATCAACAGAAGATTGAATCAGGCTCTCAGCACGAAGAACGCGGGAGAAAACATCTTCAAGAGAAGGAAGCTCTTGACTAGACAGAATCTGAGAACGAATAGTGTCATAAGACGGATTGAGAGCTTCAAGGAAACTTATGATAGCTTGAAGTTCCAAGTTCTTGATATGAGTTGAGAGATCTGCCTGTGGAGACATAACAACCTTCATTTCTTCATACATCCTCTTGAAATCCAAGAAGAAATCTTTCAATGATCGGTCTTGCTATTGGGAACAATAAAAACCTTTACAGACTTCATGAATCCGAGTAATATTTTATTTGTTAGAAAACATAAACTCGAGATAGTTCATAATTTCTTTGACAGTGTTACAATGGCTAACAGAAGACAGGATCCGTGATTCAATAGAATTTCGAATTTGAAACAGAAGTTGAGCATCTGCTCTTTGCCAAGTCAAAAGTTTGGTTTCATCACCAGAAGGAGGATCCACAGTTAAATGGGTTTCCATCGCAATCCCCAAAATATAAACGTTAACAGTTTTGTTCCAATCACTATAATTTGTCCAATTTAACTGTGAAGCAGTAATCCTCGCAGACATAGGCAACATATCGGAATTTTTAGAATCAGCCATAATGAATAGTAGCACACGAACAATTCGCACAAAAAATCACAAGATCACCAAATGAGTAGGAATAGTCACGATACACCACAAATCAAGCTAGATTAACTTAAAGAGGTTGCAACCCACTGGACCCGCAGAGAGAGATATGAAGCCAAGAAATATATATATATATATATATCTTTATAGTACCTCAATTAATGGCAAGGGGGGCCCGCGGACAGAAATACTGACTTCAAATGCTGAAGTTAGTAACAAAATGCAATTCACGGATGTTGAAATCGGATGCGAAGAGCAAAGTGCAAAAAATCAAATGGTGTCGGATGGCCACGAAACTTCAGGAGGAGGAAGAGGAGGTTCAGTCGATCGGAGCGCTGCAAACCACGTCGCAAACGGTGGCCGGAGACGCCCACACGCGCGGCGCGTGTACTGTCACGGCGGAGATGGTAGAGGCGCGTGAGACGTCACGCGCAGTCGGAAGGCCGTCGGACTTGGGGATCTGATCGGTCTGGAGGCGGCGGACCCAATGAACTGGCGCGTGTGTGAGATGGAGTGGTGGTGACTGAAGATCTGAAGCCTCACCGGAAGACAAAAGAAAGCTCACCGGAAATTATGGAGGTTGGCCGGAAATTTCAGATGAGTTCTAAACTGGCTCTGATGCCATGTACGAAGGTGAAATCTTGTTATTTCATTCAATGTTACATATGGTCTATATATATATAGAGTTACACGTATGAATTAGACACGCTGTTCCTAACTCTACGACTTTCTACGTTAGCTTCCTGTCGGCAAGACACCATTGTTGACTACATCTAACACAGGAAAAGATAATCAACATCATTTCTTAATCACTGAGACGGAGAATTTTAGCTTCATCTCATCGTTTCTTAATCAAAAAAGTGAAATCTAGAGAAAATCAAGGACAAAATGATCAAATTGAACATTGACGCAGAAGCAGTCAATCGATCTCCATTCCTCATCCGTATCAATATCCTAACATGGTCTCTGGAGTGATTTAGACTATTAGCAAACTTCAACATGACGATAAAGCACCGAGGTAGGAAATTTGCAATTTATATACTGTATAAGTCATCTCCCTTGATTTGTCGACCATCAGAGATGTTCGATCATAGGGTAATTTATTTGTCAAAACTGAAAAGAATAAAGACGACTCAAACACATTATGACCAAACTGATGAAAGAAAGGAGCAATCCGCATAACCAAAAATGAATTTCCTTGAACATCTTCAAATTTCACAACGAAGACTTAAATATAATAAAAAGTTCATTTGAGTTGCATATCGGGATTCACCAGAATCGGGCTCTAATAGCGAGGCTAAGTGGTTTTTGTTCTGTTTGACTGTTTCTGAGATTAACTGACTTTGAGGAACGAGAGCTTCTTGTAGCTTTTATTGGTTGGGCCAGGCTTCGTTCTTGTCTCGAATAAATTTCAATTCAAACGAATTTGGGCTAACTGTCTGCTAACGTGCAAAATAATCCAAAACAGAGAGTGACCAGAGTTGGGTCTAAACTATAAATTATTAAGGTCTCATTTGAATTATGAAATCACACATCAAACATTTTTGCCAGTAGCTTTAACGATATTAGTGCATTCGTCGGTACTGAATTCGTTGTAAAACTTAGAGGAAATCTATCATGGTCATCTGTCCCAACTTATACCACACTTTTTTCAAGTCCTTCTACAAGTGCGAAGTTGCAAGTTTAACCTTCCATAGATCTGATTGGTGTGTGTTACTTTCTTGGATGAATGATATAAAAAAATATATTTTTGAGATTACATAAAAAATTGAAAAGAAAAAGAAAAATATTCAAAGTAAAAATGGACCTTTTACCCTATCCCCACAGAAGATGAGTTTTACTGTCATCTTTTTTGGATATAGTGTGTGTACATTTTTTTTAGTGTGCATGTATCATTTTATTAGAGATAACCTTATTCAGGATACTGTTGGGCATTAAGTACGAGCATCTCTTTCAATAAGAATTTAAATTTTAGTTCAGCACGTTATATAAAACTTTTTCCACCAAATCTAATCACAAGAATTTCAAGGGGCCGTCTTTCTTCAACACAAAGTTAGTTGATCAAGAAAGCAAGGACCCATATAGAGCAAGACTGCTTGAACAGTAATAGCTGCTATCACTAATTCACTCTCAATCTAAATTCAGTTTGTTGGCACAGTTTCTACAAATAAACTAAGTAATCTGAGCCACGTGCCAAGGAAGCTATCTTTAATAGTTATTCCGCAACCATTGACTGATAAAAAGCTACACTCTCTATGATAAAACGAATTCTTCCTACAGATCTAGGGTGAACATAATAGAAAAATACAAAAAGCAATCAGCAGGTAGAAAATATGAGACGAAGAGAAAGCTCGAAAGCTTCAGAGAAGAAAGAGAGAGCTCAAGAATTCTAGAACAGAGTGCTTGAACCTTTTGCAGGCAATGCCTTTTATAGGCCACTCATGCACTTGGACATTGGGCAGATTTTTAAGACCATTAAACTCATTGGTGGCAATTTATTCTCCGCTTACAAACGTTAAGAAAATGATATCATCCGTTTTGAACATTGAGGGCAACGAAGACTTTGGTTCTAAACGTTGAAAGTCAACGAAGAACATTGAAAGGCAATGAAATCAGATTTTAACGTTGGAGAAGCTAACCGATTAAAGCAAATAAATTCTGATTAATAGCTGTTGTAACCGAAACTCTCAAATTCAAAAGCTTCAAAAACTGAGTTTATCCGGAAAGCCATTTTAAGGGGAATCATAGGATTTTTACTCATTTGCTTTATTGTTGTACGCGCAATCCTACTCTTTTTTTTATCCATTTACTAATTCAAAATCACAAGATATATTATATATATTTGTATTCTCTCTCTCCTTCCTAAAAAATGTGGGATTTTGTTTCATTTCACACACTCACTTTTTATCTCATAACTCGAACATAGTTTTCACCCAAGATTGACAAAATAACTGGTACTACTTTACTAGCTAGTTTAAAAGAAATATCAAAATCAAAATAGGAGGCGTGTATTTTTTTTTTCCAACTTTGCACAGTTTTTCTAATTATAGCTCTATGTCCGCTATCATATAAGGATGTATTGGCAAATCCGAATTTATTGGCCCCATCATTTAAGTATCTTAAGGATCCTAATTTACTTGTCAGCTTCTGAATCTTTCCTGCCGACCCTTTGAATTCGGACTCGTCACGAGCGCTACAGTGCAGCTCTTCAGATGCTTTGTTTGGTAGAAAAATGGTATGTTTAGATGAATTACATTTTGAGGCCTCATGATTAACCTTAAGCTCAATTATGTGTGTTTGGAGCCTAAATTGGAGGGGTCAATTGGGCTGATTTTAACCTTAAGCTCAATAGGTGGCTGAGAAAAAAAAAAGTGCATGTTTGGTTGATAAAATGAGCAATTGGGCTTTTAACAAATTGAGCACTATTCACATAAGATTGGCTAAAGCTCAATGTTGGAGCTTTTATTAAAAACTCAATTGAAATATATCTCATGGTCCCACTTTTTTTTTCTTTTCTCTCTCTCTCCTGCAATTACAATTAAGGGTGGATATTCTCTCTCTCTCTCTTCCCTGCAATCAAAATATTTTTTCAGTTGTGTCTAGTGTGTTATTAGACTGATTACAATTTTATCTTTAATATATTTTTTCAGCTACAAAAATTAATTTAAAATATTTTTTGGTGCTTTTAACCCCTTAAAATATTTTTCCAACTGTACCCAGTGTGTTATCATACTGATTGCAATTTTACCATTAATGTATTTTTTTCAGCTCCAAAAATTACTTTAAAATATTTTTTCAGTTATACCAAGTCTTAGGAGATCGATTAAAATTTTACCTTTAATATATTTTTTTTAGTAGTAAAGAGCACTCAAAACTTAGAATACTGATTTATTGATTTCCGCCAACTCTAAAATATTTTTCCAATAGCACCTAATATTTTAAAGTGATTACTTGATTTTTTAAATATTTTTCCAACCACTCTCTCTTACCATTATCACAAAAGCCCTTATGCTTAAGGGTGTGTTTGGGGACCCCCTTTAAGCCCAATTGACCACTATAAGCTCAATTGCTAATTGAGAACTCAAATTTTGAGTGTTTGGAGAGGTCAATTGGTAATTGAGCTTTTGCCAAAACCCAATTGGTGAAAGCTCAATTGGGAGAAGCTAGAAAATGGAGCTTTTGTTAAAAGCTAATGACATTTTATGCTAGATTAGGTTGTCTAGAAATTAGTTATATGATATTGGCTTTTCCCATAAAATATTTTTTAAATAGCATGTAGTATCAAAAAATATTTTTTGAGTGCTTTTAACTTCTTAAAATATTTTTCTAGTTATACCCACTACCTAGTGTGCTATCAGACTGATTATAATTTTACCTACTTTCTAGTTGTAACCACTCAAAAAATATTTTTTGAGTGTTTTTAACCACTTAAAATATTTTTTTGGTGTTTTTAACCTCTTAAAATATTTTTTCAACTGTACCCAGTGTGTTATCAAACTGATTGCAATTTTACCTTTAATGTATTTTTTCAGCTCCAAAAATTACTTTAAAATATTTTTTTGGTGTTTTTAAACCCTTAAAATATTTTTTCAGTTGTACCTAGTGTGTTATCAGATTTATTATAATTTTACCCTTAATGTACTTTTTCAGCTCCAAAAATTACTTTAAAATGTTTTTTTGTGCTTTTAACTCTTTAAAATAATTTTTCAGTTATACCCAGTCTTAGGAGACTGACTACAATTTTACCTTTAATGTATTTTTTTTAGTAGCAAAGAGCACCCAAAACTTAGAATATTGATTTATTGATTTCCACCCACTCTAAAATATTTTTCCAGTAGCACATAATATTTTAAAGTAATTTTTAAATATTTACTTGATTTTTTAAATATTTTTCCACCCACTCTCTCTTACCATTATCACAAAAGCCCTTATACTTAAGTCAATCCAAACAAGTTTTATTTTTGCAAAAGCCCAATTGACAATCGTCAATCCAAACATAAATCACATTACATAATTTGGCTTTTACCAAAAATAATATCATAACAAGCCCAATTGAAACAAGCCCAATTATCAATCGCTGTTCCAAACACACACTAAACCAATCTAAACAAGTTTTATTTTTACAAAAGCACAATTGACAATCGTCAGTCCAAACATAAATCACATTACATAATTTAGCTTTTACCAAAAGTAATATTATAACAAGCCTAATTGAAACAAGTCCAATTACCAATCGCTGTTCAAAACACACCCTAAAACTTTTTATACCAACATTAAAAAGCAGGTCTCACAATTCATTAATGGTGTGTTTGGAAGAGCTTAAATTTAAGAAATAAGTCCTTATTACGCAAGCCGAGAAAAACTCCTCTCACATACTTACCTCGTATACCGTGAATCACGAATTATAAGCACTTATTACCTAAAAATAAGCTCTTCCAAACGAGCACTAAGTATTTATGCACCTTCTTATACCAATATTTGTACTCAAAACCAAACCATTAATTTTTGAAGGATTCATTACTAAGTGTGTTTAATTTGGGGTTCTGGTTATTTTTACAAAATATTTATTATAATATTTTACAATAACCTAAAAGTAAAAATATGTATCATATAAAAAGATATTGTTTCATTGACAATATTTCTCATGACTCTCTCTTTCAAAATGTTAAATTAAAACAAATGCAAGCATCACGCAACAAGAGATAAATATAAAGGAGGATAGGATAAAATAATTTATTTTTAGTAATAAAAAATTATGTATTCTCATCCATCTCTATAGAAAAAATGAAACACATCTACAGCAAAACGCTACTCTCCTTCTCTGTCCTGTGAGCTAACCTCTGTCTTTAACTGTTTTTTTTTTTTTTTGCCTTGGGCCCGATTGCGGGTCTATATTTGTAGGTGTCGTTGGCAACATCTGATCATATTCCTAATTCGAATGATCAGAGCCAAGCGTTAACTTGTACGTGTTAGCATCGGAACCGCTGATTTCTCTACTTCCCTTTGCTTGTTGACCCCACCACATGGTCAACTCCAGCTCTAACCCCCCATGCGCCGCTTCAGCTTCGCTTCTCTCGTCGCTCTTCGCCGGTACCGGCCAACCCTCTGCCGTCTCGACGGTGCTGCTATTAGCTTCACCACCGGGACTTCCACTTCTATGCTCGCTCACCCCCGAACCATCCAACTCGCTCCCCGAATGAGCCGTCAGCTCCGCTCCCACCGGCTCCACTCCCGGCCTCTTCTGCTTCGCGCCAGAGCGTTTAAATTGGCTCCCATTTCTCACCTTGTGGAGCTTATCAGAAGCACATGAATTCCCCTTTTTACCCACATGTCGAATATCACACGACTTCAGAAGCGGGCTAACACCGTCAAAAGCCGATTCAGGCGAGACCTGCATGATCGGTTCGCCTCTGAGAACAGCTTCCACGGCGGCTTGACAGAGATGCCAGCTTCCAGAAGAGAGTAAGCCAGCTGAACCAAAAATGGGATTCACAATCCGCCCACAAGCTTCATAGAGCAAGGACTTGAAAATCGCTGGAAGAAGAAGAAAGACAGAAGCAGAGTTAGAACTTATAACTCAGGAACTAGTATGAATCTGTCAATGTTTTCAGAGAAAACAGACAAAAGGTGAGTGGGACGGCGAATTACCTGGTCGGAGGTGAGGGGCACCGGAATTGAGGAGGTTGATGAGGCCGGCGCGGCCGTAGAACTTGGCGAGGAAGACGGTGGCGTTGGATTGGGATTGAGGAGAGGGAATCCAGAGGAGGCAGGAACGAATGGGGCAATCGGCAGTGCAACCTTTGCGTAGGACCCGGCAACCATTGCAACTGAGGCGCATGGTGATGGAGAGGCGTATGGCCAGAACGTGTTTGTCAGGTGAGAAGAATAGAGACTAGAGAGAATATGAGGAAAAAAGAACGAAAAGAAGGGAGGAGGAGAAGTGAGATAGGAAGATGAGTTTTTATAAATAAATATCGCGGTAAAGGAAATGCCGTGGGTTTGTAACAGAGAAGGCTGGAAAAGCAAACTGGAACTGGATAGCGCAGTTGTTTCCCGCAAAATGGCTGTTTTGCAAAGTCTGGTTTTTAAGCCGCTTCCCTAGGGACACTGAATCACATGTTTCTTTTTTATTTTTCTTTTATTTCCCTTTGCCATCATCCGCATGTTTCGTGAAATCTCCATTTTATCCTCGTCATTTTTCGTCTTGCAGTCTCTCTTTTTTTCCTGACATATAAAAAATTTCACGTATAATATCTGTATGCATAATTTATCTATAATTGAAAAATCCATTCACTAATACTAAAATCAAACTCAACTTTTTATGAAAACTAAAATGATAATATGATTAAAAGTTAAACAAAAAAATTATTAGTTTTTAAGATAAGTGATCTCATCTTTTAAAAAATAAAACATATATTTTTAAATTTTAGGGATCGCACTTACTTAAAAGATGAAAACCCTCTACAATTTAAGCTTTGAAAAGAATTATATCATTGGCTAAATAAAAGAATTAAAAGTTTAAGCTATAATGTGTGTTTGGAATAGAGCTGGGAATCAGGGCCGGCCCACAGGGCCGGAAAATCCTTTTTATAATATTTAACTATTTTTCCTGCGTATTTTCCCCAGAGAGATATAATTAGTAAATAACAACGATTAAAGTTCTAATTTAATACATAAATGTTGTCAACATTAAGATTTAAATAACACATCTCTTATAACAAACAAACACAGTTACTAATATATAATCAAAGGTAAAATCATGTCCATAAATAACTCACACAAAGGCCAAAGTATAAGAAGGTAAGAAGCTAAATACTCTAACCTCTAAATAACATGAGTATGACGACTATCATTTTCACTTTCTTCACGACTATCATCAATTTCAAGAACATTTGATTGTATTTCACTTTAAGCAGTAGGTTCAAGTAGTCAAATAATCACAGCCTCCATAAAACATCATACTCTATCAGGCAGAATAGTATATAATATGATTTTAGTTTAAATAGGCAGAACAATATACTCAAAAATCACAATATGATTCAATTAGACAAAACAATATACTCAAAAAGCATACTCTATACAATATGAGGACAGAGTGACATATAGATTCAATAAGGTAATTCAAAAATGTAACATGATTCCTTTCCAAGTAAAAAAAATAAAAAATAAACGGGCCTAAAGGGCCGACCCGAGCCCTCCAGGGCCGGCCCTTTTAAGCCCGAGGCCCTATAGGGCCGGCCCGACTTCCTTTTAAGGCTACAATTTACAAGCCCGGCCCTTAAAGGGCCAGGGCCTAAAAGGGCCGGTCCGACGGGCTCGGCCCGTTTTCCCGGCTCTAGTTTGGAAGAGCTTAAATTTGAGAAATAAGTCCTTATTACGCAAGCCGAGAAAAAACTCATCTCACATACTTATCTCGTATACCGTGAATCACAAATTATAAGCATTTATTACCCAAAAATAAGCTCTTCCAAACGAGCACTAAATACAAATATAGAATGGACAAAAAAAAAACAACACAACTATAGAACATGTGATTTAAAGTGCTTTAATTTACTAAAATTGTTGCATATTATATAAATTGGGATAAATAATTTATACAAAAATTATAAAACTTACTTTACACTTTATTAAATCATATTTTTCTTTGTAATCTTGAGCTTGAACGTGTACTAATTATTATGGAATGTTTTTTTTAAAGAATATAGAGTGACTTGAAAATACTTTTGGTCAAATTAAAAGAAGTAGTACCTCTCATCCTTAATATAATATCTAGGGAAAATTGTGAAAAAATCTCTCATTGGAAACTTATTTACCAAATGGGATCTTCACGTGCAAATTATCTCCACATGTGCAGAATATCTTCCCTGGTGTACAGATGATCTTCCCTGTGTGCAAAATTCTTCCCTATACGTGTGCAGAAATCTTCCCTCCGTGTGCAGAAATCTTCCCTCCGTGTGCAAGATATCTTCTCAAAGTCCCATTTAGCAAATAAATGGTCAATGAGGTCTTTTTTAACAATTCTCCCTAATATCTAACTTGCAATTCAATTTTTTTGATTAAAATAGGTTTTATATTAAGGACTGAAAGTAATATTTTTTTTGTTCTATAGTCTATGTTTGGTATCACTTATTTTTGGATAATAAGTCCTTATCACGCAAGCCAAGATAAAACTCCTCTCACATATTTACCTTGTATACCGTGAATCACAATTTATAAACACTTATTATCTAAAAATAAGCTATTCCAAACAAACACTTTAATGTATATATATGAATATGTGTATGTATATATATGTGTGTGAGTGTACTGTAGTACATTCATTTGTCTAATGCATGTCTATCACTTGAGTAGCACGTAGTATATATTATCGAATATTGTTGTTATTGGATGGAGCATCTTATGGAAAACAAGGTAAAATCTCAAGAATGCAAGCTCAAGTATATAAAGGTGAAACTGGATAAATTATAGTTTGTATTTTATCTTTAGCTCTTTTATCAGAATACTAAAAACAAAATATTTAAAGATGTTGGACCGAGTTAAAAGGTGAAGTGAAAATTGTTCAGATTGATTCATAGGGTTATGGGAGATTTTTGTCTGAAAGTTTTCGTTAAGGGACAATTTTTATTTTAGAATTTTCTAAAATTGAACAATTTTGCCTTAATTCCAATTAATTTTGACAGTTAGTTAATTAAATATGTTGAACTGGCAATCCACGTGTCATCCACGTCATTTTTATTAATGTGCAAATTTGTCCCAGAAGTTTTAAATCTAACTTTAAAAGAAGATAAAAAAAATGACACATAAACTTCTGGAGCAAATTTATACCTTAACAAAAATGACATGGATGACATGTAGACTATCAGCTGAATATATTTGATCAATTAACTATTAAAAATAATTGGAATAATGGTTAGGACAAAATTATTTGATTTTAGAAAATTTTGAGGCAAAATTACCCTCATGAAAACTGCTATAGTAAAATTGCCCTTGATTCATATTAGGCATAGACAAAAGTGAAAGAAAATGTGAAATCGTTCTGACTAGGAACGATTTCATCTTTTTCCTCTGAAAAAATGAATGCTAAAATGATAGAGTGGTGTGATGGAGGATAGAGGTCAAGACTGAAGGATAATTGTTTTTGGCTTGAGCTAGCTGGATTGGGATTTTTAATATAACATCCTGATAAATACTTTTTAAAGTATAAGATTTGGGTCAATCTTCTCATTGTTTGTACTCTGTAGCATATGATAAAAATGCCCTTTATCTTCCATTAATTCTTTACATTCCCACCATATATCAATTTTATATTATGTTGTGTGGAAATCTATATTTGAAGTGTTTGCTTTCTTTTTTTTCTCTTTGGCATAAAAAAAAGATAGCAAACACTTCAAATATAGATACAAACCTTCCTCATGTGAATGGATTTCAAGCTCTAAATGGACACTGTGATTTGGAAAATTGTTTTAGCATCATGATAAATAAGGTTTTCAACTAGAATTTATTCAAAATATATATATATATACTTATACTCATGAAAAATGTTTTAAAGATATGCAAATTGATAAACACGCAATTGAAATCTCTATTGAGCATGCTAGTTCTCTTGAAAAAAAATATTAAGAAAGTTTTTCAAAAAAGAAAAAACTATATATAAGACAAAAAACGAAAGAAAATGTCAAGACTGAAGATGGGACTAAAGAAGGGGAGGGAGGGGATTAAAGGGAGGGTAGAAGGGGCAGACGAAGGAAGAGAAAGCGCGTGAGGGAAAGGAAATTCAGGACGATGGATGATGTGAAAATAGGGAGATACCGTACAGCGGTTTTGAAAAAGGGTGGGGGACCATGGGCGCTAGAGGGAGAGATCACATCATAATTATTATGTACAGGAAACATCCGTTGCTGGTGTTATTCAGATTTCCTCCTCCTCCTTCTCTTTCTTTCTTTCTTGGTTTTTTCTGTCATATGAATCTTGGCTAGTTTCTGACTTTAATGGCAGGCCAAATACCAAAAGTTTATCCAAACATTTGGAGGCAGGGCGGCTTAAGTAACCTATTATAGTGCTTGTTTGGTTAGGTCATTGACAGTTCTATAAATATTTATACATATAAATTGAGATAACACTTCTCTTACATATTTATCCCGTATATTATAAATCACGATTGAAAAACTATTTTGAAGATTTCAATCACTATTCTAAATAAGTACAATAAACACACCATGTTAATATCTTTAGTAGATATACGAGATTTGTTTGGAATTACGGTTGGAACCTTTAAAAAAAACTTTACATTTATAACTTACTGCTTATAAAGTAAGTATGTGAAAGAAATTTTATCTAAAAGACAAGTAGCTCTAAACAAAGCATATAGTTTGTCCATAATCTAGAAGATTTATCAACATCAACGGCAAATAAAATATAGTGAATTAATATTAGTGAGTGTTTGGGAAACCACAAAACTGTGGTTTCAGAAGTCATTTTTCACAAGCTGAGATAAAACTTTTCTCACATACTTACCTCGTAAATCATAAAAGTTACTTTCTAAAAGCTAATCCAAACATACACAAAAGAAATGAATAGTAGCGTCAGTAGTGTGAATGTGGTGATATGAGCATGAGGAGGGAATAAAGGAAGCTATTAGCTATATTTGAAGAGTTGTGCATAGATATGTGTGTGTATAGAGTTAGGAAAACGGGCCGAGCCCGTCTAACCGGCCCTTTTAGGTCTTGAAAATATATAAAATAGTCAGGTCACAAGAAAGGAATTTGCATATCGATACTTCACAACTTTGTGCACTTGTTCTCTATTAGGGATGAGCATAGACTAGACTGGATCGGGTTTGACATCAACCTGAGATCTGGTCTTGAGAAGATCTCGGGTTGCACAAAGCAGTCCGTGGTCTAGTCTGGTCCAGCACCAACTCGAGGCCAGGCTGGACCAGACTGGGTCTGGACGTCTGGTAGACTACCTGGACTAGTCCAGGTAGTCCAGGACCTAAATTTAATGTTTTTTTATTTTTATTTTTTTTCTTGGGAAGGCAAAATTTGAACCTATTAAACACAATTAGGACCACAAAAATACCTATAATCATATAAAATATGTCACCAAAAATTAAAACATCATAAATCTGTAAGAATATCCAACACCATTCAACAATAAAAAAAAAATCTTGATAAAAAATATTTAAACATGATAAATATAATTAAGATAATAAAAATACCTATAATCACATAAAAATCATCATAAAAAATAAAAATTGATTATAAATCCTTAAAAAAATCTAACAATATTAAATAAAAAATAACATTTAAATTATAAAAATATTTTTTAAGAAATTGACCTGAATCAGACCGGACCAGTCTAGGTGGTCTGGTCCCCTGGTCTGGAATCTGGTCTAACCCGACTAGTCAATTTGATCCAACCTAGTTTAATTTTATTATATTACTTATTTAGATTGGATCAGACCAAACCAAACCAGTTTAAATCAGACCAAACTAAACCGTACCACCAGATTTTTACTCCTCCCTATTTTCTATTTTCTATTTTCTATTTTCTATTTTCTATCTTAAGTTTCAATTCTCTCCGTTCCAACTTCCAACAATAAAGAAAGAGAAGGAAGGAGGGAGAAGGTGCAGACGAAGGGGAAAGCGCGTGAGGGAAGGGAAATTCCGGGTAATGTGGAAATAGGGAGATACCGTACAGCGGTTTTGACGGGTGACCATGGGCGCCCTTGGGAGGGAGAGCCTGTGGTTTTGAGTAGAGAGAAAAGTGGTTTCCAAAAACCGTGGAGACTCTTCTACCTTCACCTACCTTTCCTCTTTTTCTCTTTTTATATTCCTTCTAATCTTATTTATAAACAGTTTTTTCTTTGATTTTATAAAATAAACTGATAATTAAAAATAATAAATACGCTAAAAATATCATTTTTTTTATACATTACCCTACTTATAAAAAGAGTACATGAAAGAGAATAAATAAAAAAATATGAGAGATAATAAGTATTACTATAAGATAAGAGAATGAATAAATATTTAATAAGAGTAAAATAACTAAAGAGGTGAATAGATACGCCGATTTTTTGGCCAGGGACGCACACCAATTAATTGGTAGATTATTGGTGTTTGGTATCAACCATATAGTACTTGTTTGGTATCACTTATTTTTAAGTAATAAGTCTTTATTACTCAAGTTGAGATATAACTCCTCTCACATACTTACCTTATATACCGTAAATCATGATTTATAAACACTTATTATCTAAAAATAAGCTATTCCAAAAAAAACATAAATGAAAAGGTTATTTGTAAAACCGAAAGCAGTGTTATTTTGTGTGTTCGCCTCCCTGCCATTTAAATACATCACCCCTTCACGTTTTCCTAATTCCACACGCCCCTCCACGTCGGATCCCATTCTATACTCTGGCGCTGGAATTCTCATCCTCCATCCTACCCAATAAAATACTGCCACTCAAAAAAAAAATATATGTCGGTTGGCCAACAAAAAAAATGTTATGCTTATATTTTAATCGATTATAACAATAATTGTAACAAATTTAAGATTATAGCCATCCCTCTTGCCTAAAACATAATATAATTTAGTTAGAGAGTTGTTAATTACTGTCATTTCTCAATTTAATTTACACATGTTTATTGGTGGTACATATTAGATATCAAAAAGAGAGAGATGTAAGACAAATTTGAATAGTGCTAATGTTAAAAAAATTTCAAATTTAAGAACAATATATTAAGTTAAACCGATTTTTTGAATTATCCCATCTAGTTCAATATATAAGGCGCTTTAGAAGAAATCATTAGTTTATAATATAAATCATATACAAATATTAATTTCTAATATTTTTCAATTTTACCTTTATTGGTTGTATATGCATCAGACAAAATAAAACAAAGAGAAGGATGTGAAACATACTTGCATTGGGGGAAAGTTGAAAAATTCTTTTAATTTAAGATGAAGCTAATAAGTTAATTGTTGTGCTAATAAAATGATTGAAACTTATGAGCGGTTTTGTTGTATTAATGGGTTGGAAGATTTGTTCTCCAGTTTTTGTTCTTTTTTTCCCTGAAAACACATCATATTAAGGAATTAAACAAGTACATTTCTGTTAGAAGTCAGAGAAAACATATTCAGAAATATCGTCTGCCGATAGAGAAGAATGTGATGAGTCAGGAATATCGTCCACCAAACATACGCGTTTTCATATTAAACTAATTGTATATAAATATGCATTTGTACATTACATAAATGAGAACATCTGATTTTACTTGTGTACATGGTACCAGAGCCTCGTTGCTTCGTTTTGCATCTGGCTTCATTTCTTTTCCGGTTAAAACTCCATTTTTTCCGGTAAGCAAGCTCTCTTCCCTCTCAGATCTGTTACTGTCAGCGCTCCCATTCGCCACACGCGCCACATCACTGTGTTCTCCACCCCAAGATCGGCCAGACACGCATTTCCGGTAGCCTTCCGACTGCGCTTGGCCAGCCACTCGCCGCCTCCATCTCCGGCGCTCCAGTACACGCTCCGCGGGTGTAGCTTGCTCCGACCTCCGTTCACGACGGCGTTTGCGGCGCACTGATCGACTTGGCCTTCTCTACCCACTCTTAAATTTTTGTGGCCATCCGACACTTTTGAATTTTTGAGCTTGGTTCTTTGCTTCCGGTTTCAACGTTCGTGGATTGCAATTTGTTACTAACTTTAGTGTTCTGAGTTAGTATTTCTATCTGTGGGTCCCTTTCCTTGATTAAGGTAATATATATATATATTGGTTTAATATATCTCTACGGGTCCCGTGGGTTGCAACTTAAAGTTACTCTACTGGTTTGCTCGTGAAACATTATGAGTCCTCCTGTTTATTTGTTGATATTATGTGAAAATCGTTTGTGCACTGCTATTCAATTCACATCATGAATGATTCTAAAAACTCCGATATGTTACCTATGTCTGCAAAGATTACTGCTTCACAGTTAAGTTGGACAAATTATAGTGATTGGAACAAAACAGTTAAAGTTTATATTCTAGGGATTGAGATGGAAACCCATTTAACTGAGGATCCTCCTTCTAGTAATGAAACAAAACTTTTGACTTGGCAAAGAGCATATGCTCAACTTTTGTTCCAAATTCGAAATTCAATTGAACCACGGATTCTATCTTCTATTAGCCATTGTAACACTATCAAAGAAATCATGAGTTATCTTGAATTTATGTTTTCTGGAAAAGGAAATATTACTCGGGTTCATGAAATCTGCAAAAGTTTTTATCGTTCTCAACAGCAAGATCGTCCATTGAAAGATTTCTTTTTAGACTTCAAGAGGATGTATGAGGAAATGAAAGTACTTATGTCTCCGCAATCAAATCTCTCAACTCGAATCAGGAACTTGGAACTTCAGGCTATAATAAGTTTCCTTGAAGCTCTCAACCCGTCTTATGAGACTATTCGTTCTCAAATTATGTCTAGTTAAGACCTTCCTTCTCTTGAAGATGTTTTCTCTCGGGTTCTTCGTGTGATAGCTTGATTCACTCTTCTGTAGATCCAACTGCAGGTGCTCTAGCTGGACATGGTCCCTTTGAGAACAGGAATTATGGGTACAAACAAAATACCCATTCTCCTACAATGACTTATGACAGTATTATTTGCAATTATTGCAAGGAACCTGGACACATTAAGAAAAATTGTCGAAAATTGTAAAATAAATAGCAGCGTGATCAACAGCGTGGCCTTGCTCATATTGCCCAGACACTTGGTCTCTCTGATTCTGAATCTTCTTCTGCAGGGGCTCTAGCCACAGGTATTCTGTCCTCTAGTCTTACTACTGCTTCAACTAAGTGGATAATTGATTCTAGTGCCACCGATCACATGACAGGTAATCATCACTTATTCTCTTCATATGCCCCCTATACCAACCCATCATCCATATTTGTCACCAATGGTTCTCCTGTATGTGTTACTGGCTCAGGCACTGTTCAACCAACTGCCTCCCTCTCATTATCCTCTGTTCTTAACGTTCCAGATCTCACCTTTAACCTTTTATCTCCAAGTAAACTCACTCGTAAGTTAAACTGCTTTATCTCATTCTTCCCTGATCATTGTTTAATTCAGGATCTATCGACGAAGCAGATTATTGGTAGAGGCTATGAATCTGGTGGACATTACATCCTTGATGATCAGGTTCCACATTATGTTGCTTGTTCTGGTGGGTTGTCTCTCTTTGAAGTTCATTGTCGTTTAGGTCATATGTCGCTTTCGTCTCTCCGAAAAGTGTATCCTCAATTTTCTTCTGTGTCTACTTTAGAATGTGAGTCCTGTCAGTTTGCCAAACATCATCGTATTCATTTGGCACCTCGCGTCAATAAATGAGCTGCGTCCCCCTTTGAGTTAGTACATTCTGATGTTTGGGGTCCTTGTTCAGTTATGTCTCAGACTGGTTATCATTATTTTGTCACTTTTGTTGATGATTTTTCCCGAACCACCTGGCTTTACTTAATGAAACAGCGTTCTGAATTGTTTACTCATTTTCATAATTTTTGTGCTGAAATTCAAACCCAGTTTAACACCCCTGTGAAAATCTTACGAAGTGATAATGCAAAAGAATATTTTTCCGCCCCATTCACCGATTACATGAAAATTAATTATATTCTTCACCAATCCTCTTGTGCTTTTAACCCTGCTCAAAAAGGTGTTTCTGAAAGAAAGAACCGACATCTCTTAGAAATTGCTCGAGCTCTCATGTTTCATTCCTCAATCCCTAAAAGTTTTTGGGCTGATGCTGTCTCTACTTCTTGTTTTCTCATCAATCGCATGCCTTCGACTATTCTTGGTGGGGATCTTCCATATTCCATTCTGTTTCCCACCTCTAAGCTGTTTCCTGTTGATCATAAAATCTTTAGCTGTGTTTGTTTTGTTCGGGATGTCCGTTCTAGTGTTAGCAAACTTGATCCCAAGTCTCTAAGATGTGTTTTTCTTGGCTATTCTAGAATTCAGAAAGATTATCAGTGTTACTCTCCAGATCTCTGTCGTTACCTTGTGTCCACCGATGTTATGTTTCATGAGTCCTCTTCTTTCTTCAAGACTTTGTCCGTCTCTGAGTCTCCCTCTGTCATGGATAATTCAGATGACATCCTGGTTTATCATGTCCTTCTCTCACCATTACAGGCTGCTGTTCCGGAACCTGACATCGTCAATGATGCTGATGTTACTAATGATTCGCCTTCGCCACCTCCTGCTTCGCCAATTGATTCTGTTGATGTCTCCCTCGTTCCTGCCTCAGTTTCCGCCGATCCTCCTCTTGCTGTTACTGAACCACTTGTTCCTGTTTCTCTTGGTGATACTTCTGATGACCTACCCATTGCACTTCGTAAAGGTACACGTCCTCATTGTCCTCCCAAACGATATGCTGACTGTATCTATCCTATCTCATCTTTTGTCTCTTATCGGTCTTTATCAACTGTTTCATCTTCTCTTGTGGCCACCTTTGATTCCATTTCCACACCTACTACCCTTCACCAAGCTCTAGCTCACCCTGGTTGGCATGCCGCAATGGAAGAAGAACTCTTGGCATTGGAAACAGTTGGTATCTGGACTCTTGTTAATCTCCCTCCTGGCAAGAAAGCCATTGGATGTAAATGGGTATTTGTTGTTAAGATTAAGGTTGATGGTTCCTTAGAACGACTAAAAGCTCGCCTTGTTGCAAAAGGATATGCCCAAACTTATGGTCTTGATTACTCAGAGACTTTCTCTCCTGTAGCCAAACTCACTTCCGTTCGTCTTCTTGTTTCTTTGGCGGCTACATATCATTGGGATCTGCACTAATTAGATGTTAAAAATGCTTTCTTAAATGACGATCTTCTGGAAGAATTTTATATTGAGCAACCACCTGGGTTCGTTGCTCAGGGGGAGAATAGGAAAGTGTGCTACCTCCGGAAGTCACTGTATGGTCTAAAGCAAAGTCCTCGAGCCTGGTTTGATAAATTCTGTAATGTGGTCAAGAAGTTTGGGTTACGTCAAAGCAAGTGTGATCACTCTGTGTTCTACCAACAATCTGATGCAGGCATGATTCTTCTCGTAGTATATGTTGATGATATTGTGATTACAGGAAGTAATTGTTCTAGAATCTCAAAACTTAAAATCTTCCTGAACTCTCACTTCCAGACAAAAGATTTGGGATCATTAAAGTACTTCCTTGGTATTGAGGTTTTGAGAAGTAAGAAAGGTATTCTTTTGACTTAAAGAAAGTATGTTCTCGATCTCTTAAAGGAAACTGGAAAACTTGGAGCTGCACCAAGCAGCATCCCCATGATTCCGAATCCCTTTCTAGATCTTGATGCTAGTATGTTTGATGAGCTTCCTGATGATTTGAAGAAGATTGATCCAGAGAAATTAAAGCCATTTCCATTTCCTGAGAGATATAGAAAACTTATTGGAAAACTGAATTATCTAACAGTAACTCATCCTGATATAACATTCTCAGTCAGTAGGCTCAGCCAATTCATGGCATCACCAACAGTGGCACAATGGGAAGCTTTAGAACATATCTTGCATTATTTGAAAGGCTCTCCAGGTCTTGGTATTCTCTATACAGATTATGGACACACTAAAGTTGAGTGCTTTTGTGATGCGAATCATGCAGGATCAAAGGCCACAAGACGATCTACTACAGGTTACTGTGTGTTTGTTGGTGGAAATTTGATATCTTGGAGAAGTAAGAAGCAAGGAGTTGTGTCAAAGTCAAGTGCAGAAGCGGAATACAGAGCCATGTCACAATCAGTACAAGAAATTGTGTGAGTACTTCAGCTTTTGAAGGAAATTAGCATCGTCACAATATTACCTGCAAAACTATGGTGCGACAATAAAGCAGCACTTCATATAGCATCGAACTCTGTGTTTCATGAACGAACAAAACATATTGAGATTGACTGTCATTTTATTCGTGATAAGATCAAAGAAAATATTGTATCTACAGAGCACATACGATTCGAAGATCAACTGGCAGACCTTCTGACAAAAGCCTTAAATGGGACACGGGTTCAATATCTTTGTAACAAGTTGGGCATGATAAATATATATGTTCCAACTTGGGGGGTGTTAGAAGTCAGAGAAAACATATTCAGAAATATCGTCTACCGATAAAGAAGAATGTGATGAGTCAGGAATATCGTCCACCAAACATACGCGTTTTCATATTGAACTAGTTGTATATAAATATGCATTTGTACATTACATAAATGAGAACCTCTGATTTTACTTGTGTACAATTTCAAAGTTCCAAGGAAAATGAAAAAAAAACCCAAAAAAAAAAGATCACAAATCTATGGAACAACTTTTTAGCTCTTCCAAAAGAAATATGCTGTCTTGAAAGAAACTCCACCAACCATAGCTTAGCAAAGCATATTAATGGCCTAGAATTAGGACGTTTTTATCCTCTGATTTTGGTTCAATGGCTCATTTATCTTCAAAGCCAAGAGTGGCTTATATTGGAAAGAGTAAGGGTCTGTTTGGGAATTTGTTTGAAAGCTAAAAAAGTTCATTTGGGGGCTCAAGGCCCCAAAAGCTCATTTGGTGTATTTGGAAGAGCGTTGGTAATGAATGGGCTTTTGCAGAAAATGAAGCTTTTATCAGATAGAGATCAAAGCTACTTTTACTCAGATGGAGATAAAAAAAAGTCACTTATACCACTGTCAATCCAAACACAAATCACATCTACAGTTTGACTTTTTTTCTATATGACTTTTTTAAAAGCTCATCTGCAAAAAAAGCTCATTCTCCATCACTAATCCAAATATGCACTAATTAAATGATGTCGTGATTTTAAATAAACGTTGAGGGGTGATTTTTCTGTTCATTGTGGTTAATACCAAACTGCAATAATTCATAGCGTATGCATTTAAAATTGATTCTAATAAGGTAATTGAAAGTTACTTATTCCATGTAATCCAAAATATAGGGCGCTTTAGAAGAAATTATTAGTCAATAATATAAATTACATAGAAAGTAATTAATTGCTCTCTCCAGTTCTTAATATAATATCTTAATTCGATTATATTAAGAAATATAGTTAATTAAGTTAATTAGTATGACATGTATTTTTCTAAAGCACCCTAGTCATATTTCTTAATTCTCTAATTCTCTCTCTTTCTTGATTATTATTAATTAAAGGAGTATCAATAAGGGTAAATTAGGAAAAAAATTGAAAAATATAAAAATTATGTCATATATTTAGAACCAAGAACAACTACCAAATATGTCTTATATTAAGGGTAAGAGAGAGTACTATATTTTTTTAATTTTACTACTGCTTGTTGGTAGTATGCATCAGATCACCAAAAAAGAAAAGGGATATAAGACATATTTGAATAGGGGTAGAGATATTATTATTGTTATTTTAAATTAAGACCAAGCTAACAAGTTAACTATTGTTTTCAGTGAAGGGATTGAAACTTAAGAGTGGCTTTTTTTTTTTTTTTTTTTTTGGTTCTGAAAGTGCATCATATATATATATTTGCCAATAAAATTGCATCATATTATGAAAGCAAACCAATATGTACACTTCAAAGTTGCAAGGCAAATGAAAAAAAAAAACAGAAAACAAATGAATAAAATCTGGAGAATAATCTTCCAACGCAATAAAGGCCATAAATATATGGAACAACTCCTTAGCTCTTCTTAAAAAGCCAAGTTACAACACTGAGCAATATTCTCCAAAAGGAATACTATATGCTGTTTTGAAAGATCAAAGCTCCACCAACCATAGTTTAGATGAGCATGTTCACCAATCTCGACATAGGATTAGAAGGTTTTTATCCTCTAATTTCCGTTCAACGGCTAATTTATCTTCAAAGCCAAGAGTGATATGGGAGCTTGGAAAAGCAATTAATTGATGTTGTAATAAATAAAAGGTTGAAGGGCGATTTACGTGTTCATCGGGGTTAATGCCAACATATACTACAATTCATAGCGTCCGCGTCCTTTAAGTTGTCCAAGAGGAAAAAAATTGAACATGGTAAATATTTCATTTACATTCTATATATTATATGATTGTTAAAAATTAATTTATTGAAACATGTGCACTACACATATTTTTCTCCCCATCACTTTAAGGCCTTGTTTGGTACGAGGCACTAATTTTGATGGACTATGATTGGGAGTGGTATTGGGATAGGGATAGGTATTGGGACTGAGATTGAAGGTTTAAAATTACGTTTGGTATGTGGTAATATTTAGATGGAATACTTGAATTGATTTTATTTTATAATCCTTCATAAATTATGAAAAATTAAAATATCCTTATTATTAAAATTGATAGTGGGCATTTTTGTCTGAAAAATATTATAAACAGGGATATTTTTATCTCTAACATTTGCAATCCCGGGATTGAAAACGCAATACCAAGGGGGGTGGTTTTGCAGCAATCCCACTTTCATGGTACTCCTAATCCCTGGTTATCTCCGTTCCCTCATACCAAACAATACAACTTGGCTCAATCCCTGACTCAATCCCAGTCCCTACCCCCCAATACCGCATACCAAATAGGGCCTAAGAGTCGGATAAATTACTGCGCCCACAATATGGATTGAGGTTAAGGCAGGCTTATGTTTTAAACTAAATCTAGTCTTTAATGTAAGAATAAGTTGATTAATTTTGATAAATTAAAGAAATTAATTATGCTAGTTATTTATAATAAATATATTTTTATTTTCTTAAAATACCATATTTCGTCATAGTTATGCTCACCCCTTAGATAGAACCCTTTAATGTATACATTCAACAGGGATATTTTAAAAAAAATTATAAATTTAGGAGATAAGATTGATATAACCCTTATATTTAGAGCCATAGCCAACTCTAAAGTAGCTCTTATACCACTCTAGTCTTTATTATAAGTTCATTTTTAAAAGAAAATTTTGATCCTATATAATTTACATGTTATTAATTAATGTTTTTTAATTTTACCCTTATTTAATTCTTATTTAAAAAAGAGAAAGATGAGAGATACTTCTACGAGAATGATTTGTAAATGTAGATAGAGAAAAATTTTAATAAGCATAACTTAGAAAACTCTAAGTATATTTAATGACTTAACTAATATTTTTTTATATATGAGAATTAGTTAAAACGGAATTAAAACAAGGATAAGAGCAGCATGCATCTTTTATATCATATTCTAGTTATATTAGCCAGTATAACGTTTTTATTCCATCTTATGAACTGTTTATTATGTATTTACGATAGTTGATTTTTTAATTGAAACACGAAATTTAAGTAGTAGTTTGTGCTTTGTTTTTCAACTTTTTTAGGGACATAGTTCTTCTACAATTATACTCCTTTCCTCTTTTTTATAAAAGCTTAAAATTTAAATTACTTTTTTTAAAAATAAAAATTCGATAAAATTTGTTTAAACATTTAATGAATTATTTTTGTTTTTTTATATCTAATTGATTATATGTATTATATCAATTAAAAGGTTGATGATGCTTATATTTAATTTATTTTTTTCTCATACTTGTCCCCTTATAAATAAAGGCATACTTAAAAAACAAATTTTGTTTTAAACATACTTATTATTTTTAGCTTAATTTAACCGTTTTTTTAAACGATATAATTTAATAATTGAGTTCTTATAAATAGGACCGAAGGGAGTATCCCTTATTGCTAGTCAAATATACCCATCTAATTCTATTTATAAAATATTTCCAATATATTTCACACACTAATACAAACCTTAAATTTCATTAACTCTTTAAAATCAACAACTTTCCAATTTCACCTCTATTTAACTAACACTTTTTAAAAAAATAACAATCTACATAATAATAAATGAAGGATAAAATTATATATCCACCTAAAAATTTAATAACATGCTTTATAAATAGAACTAAAAAATTTCTGATAAAAAATAGGACAAAAAAAGATACATTCTCTTTCTCTTTAGCTTATAAATAGCACAAGAGAATAAAAAGTTAAAGAGCACATAAGATATTATGAGAAGCTACGTTGCAGTATTTAAAAACAGTCCCATTTAAAAAGCTTGAATGCCCATATAGAATGCGCGTGTCGTCGTCTCAGCTCTCTAGCATAGCACGACGAAAATGCCACCCAAAATCAAAGTCACAATGGGTTTAATTTGGTGAGGAAGGGGTGTGTTGTGTCAATGGCACTTCAACAATAACGTGACGCAGAGAGTTTTGCACTCCTATTTTATCGGCACATTCTGTCCCTCTCCTTCTTCCTCCTCCCCAGACCTCGCCTGTACGCGGGAATTCCTTTTTTGCAATGGTCGTTTTTCTGTGAGTCCCCATTTTGATTCAGTGCTAACGTTAAGCTGCATCGTCATCAGGATGCAATTATCCTGGTCTGGTAAGTCTTCACATTCATGATTTCCCCCTTCTTTTTAATTTCAATTTCTCGGTTTGCTTTTCTTCTCCTCGACGTTCTTCTTTCTGCATTTAAACACTTGAGACCTCCAAATGACGAGAAGCTTTATTCAATTTATGATTGTTCATATGGATTATGGGTTTTAGGATTAGACGTATGTAATTTCAGCTCAAGTTCGCGCTACATGATGCTGCATTGTTTCTTTCTGTTTAATAGAAGCCATGTTTGAACCGTGTAGCTGTTGGTTTACGCTTATGAAAAATTCAACTCCAAGCTTCTGAAATGCGTATACCATGGCGTCTCTTGTTTCCTTCCGGATTCTAGCCATACATGTTTATATCTTGAGATTCTTTTTCTTTTAGTTTTCTCTGACCCAGTCAATTAATTTGGTGCAGGTGCAACTACGGATGCACTGAATCAGGCTTAATTTTTCAGGCGGTTTCCTCCCTTCCAGGTAAAACATAATGATTCATGGGTGAGGGATATTTATTCAATCTTTAAATATTTCTTTTCCCGCTCTGGGTTATAAAACGAGAATTCTTTGAAGCATATCTCCATAATCACCTTAAGTCTTGTGTTACTCCAGGAACCTAGGAATGAATACACAATCTGACAGTTGCAGTGTAGACCTCAGAGAAGTAGACAATTTAAGTGCCATTTCCAATGGAACTAATTTTGGGCATTTAGCATCCACTCATGGTGAGATTGAAGGTACGGGGATTGGTCTTTACCTCTTAGTACTTATATACGCATATTACATTTATTCACCATCTAATTAAGCTTGTCTTGATTGAATAATTTTCAGCCAAACATCAAGTGATCTTGGTTAAATGGTTAAATAGTCTTTTTCCTTCATTAAACTTGCCAAGGAATATTAGGGACGATGATTTAAGAGAATGCTTGAGTGACGGCACAGTTCTATGTCAGATATTAAACAAGCTATGGCCTGGCTCTGTGAATGTGGTGATAGGCCTTTTCAATCCCCTGAAATTTGATTTATCTAACTAATTTTAGATATGTTGGCTCAATCTCAATTCTTTATTGTAGGTTAGTGATGGTGATCAGTCTTCACCAGCAAACAAAGAAAATATCAAAAGATTTCTGGCAGCCATAGAAGTTCTAGGGTTGCCTCAATTTGATGCATCAAAACTAGAGAAGGTATGCAGCAGACCTTGCAATTTGTCTTGAATTCAAATATCAGGATCGAATTGTATGCATACTATTAACTTTGCTGAATCATTTGACTCTCTTCTCATGCATGTTCAAGCTGCTTGATTGGATTCTGACTAAGGAATTCTCTTGTATTATTTAGGGATCTTTAAAGCATGTTGTGGGCTGCCTTTTAAAACTTAGAAGTTTGCATAATAATTCAGGAGATGATAATACTTCTGCACTTAGTTTCAAATCAGAGAGTTCCCGTGGACATGCATCTCGTGTTTCTCCATCATTAGGAGAAGAGAATAAAAAGTTATCATCCGACTCGAAGTCAAAGTTACAACGTGTATTGCGCAGTGCAGGTATGCCATAGAGTCAAAGTTTCAATCTGTCAACACCACAACTTAGGGTGTGTTCGGATTAACTTTGAGAGAATAGCTTGTGGAGAAAAAGTGGAGAATAGCTCCTAGATAATAGATTTTGAGGAGAATAGATTATGGAAAAAAAGTAATTTTGATAAAATGAGAGTGTTTGGGTATTGTGGTTAGAATAACTCTTTTTCATGGTGTGAGGCCCACATAATGAGAAAGGACCAATGAGAGAGAGAGGTTGGGGCCTAGATAAGAAAAAAGGACCAATGAGAGAGAGAAGATGAGACCCACACAAGAGAAAAAGTAGAAAAAAATAGCTTTTCTCAAAACTTAGGTTTGGAAAAGGTTTGGAAAAATTTTAAGTGTTCGTCAACAAAACCTAGGTTTTAATTCAATTGCCGAACACACACTTATACATAAATCTCATATATTGGGGGGTATAAAACAAAAATTTTAGTGTTTCAAACTTTGTTTGTGTTGGTATGGTGTATGGATCAGTTATATTTAGACAAGCCAGCCTTTTATGTTCAAAATGAAAGAAAAGAGAAAAGAAAGAAGACTCTTTTCTTGTGTCCAGCTCATTCATACAACCAAACCTGAAACTTTTCACCTTTGGTTCACTTAACTAATCACCAGCTGGTTTTTGTTTTCAAGGTATTGGCAATTGCTTTTACCCTGTGCCAGAGTCGTCAGGGGCACCAACACAGCATGTTGTGCTTAAGCTCCATGAAACCCATCACTCAGTGAATAAGTTCCATGAGGTGTTTCAACTGAAAAATGGAAGCTTTCTAGATATGCCTTCCTCAAAACTCACAGAGCTAATGAAATCAAACAGTATAGAGGCAAGACCTTCCTTCCCCTTGCAATCAGATTCTTTTTTGTATGAAGAATTAAATGTTTCTGATTTACACTCTTTCCTTCTTAATGCATTACTAATTTGTTTCTACATCTAATTTTGCAGAATGCTTCTACTCAGTATGTTCTAACTTTCATGAATGGTATTCTAGATGAAAGTGCTGAAAGAAGAAGTGGTGAAATACCTCAGGTATGGCTTTTGTGCTATTTGCATGCATGCATAAAAGCATTTATGAGCTTCCCATTGTATTTTATGCAAATGGCTTGCACATGCACGTGTAGCATGTACAAGATTTCAAAAATATAGTCTAACCATGTCTTTGTTGCTCAGCGTGTGGTCCCCTTGTTGAAAAAGATTGTCCAGGAAATTGAGCGACGTATATCACTTCAGGCAGAACATTTAAGAACCGTATGTATATTAAAAGCAAAATTTTCAAAATCTTGTTAATTTTCGTCTCTTCTTATTACATCCTTACTTTGTTGTACCTTCAGCAAAACAATATTTTAAAGGTTCGCGATGAAAAATATCAATCAAGAATCAGAGTTCTTGAGGCACTTGCATCTGGAACTAGAGAAGAAAGTGAGGTATCCCAATCGAGATTCATTAAGTTAGCAGTGGCTCTATTTACATTTTAACCAAATTTATTACTGGTATAAATATTTGATTCATCACATTGAATCTTTTGTTACAGATGATTGCAAACCAACTTAAGCAGTTAATGGTATTACGCTCACTTAACTTTCAAACTAAACATGTATTAGTACACTTTAATGGAGAAGATAAAATGAAAGCTTTTGGTTGGATTCTTTTCATATTTATATATATTATGGGCTTTTTGGCCTCTCAATACAGGCTGAGAAGGTCAAAGTGGAAGAGGAGAAGAAGGCTAGTGAAGAAGAACTGATTAGATTGAAGGAAGAGATGGACCAGATAAATACAAAATTCTCAATGTTGAAGGAAGAACTAGAAACAACAAAAGACACATGCTTACGGTTGGAAGCAGAAGCTGAGGGTGCTAAAGGAGAACTGAATCAGAAGTCAAAAGAATATGAACTTCAAATAAACGATTTAGTCAGTAAGGTGACAGAATTTGAGGATTCTTCTGATTCAAAGCATCAGAAATGGAACATGGAGAAGGACCAACTGCAGAAAGCCGTTGATTTTCAATATAGTTCCCTACAGGTGTGCTTACAAATGTGACTCTCAAGCTCTAATTTTTTTTTTTTTAATTTTCTTATCAAGTATTACAAATTTCTCTTGAATTTGACCCCCAAAAATCCAGAAAATAAAATCGTCATGGCAATCCATTGTGCAAGACATCTTGAAAGAGAGAAAAATGTACACGGAGGAATGCAACCAATTAGGTAATCCTCGCCACTTGATTGTCATTTTTGTTTCTTTTAGCAGGCTCTGATCATTTAATTTTAAATTGTTCAGGTGTACGTCTTAAACCACTAGTGGATGCAACTAATAATTATCATGTAGTTCTTGCTGAAAATCGAAGACTATTTAATGAAGTTCAAGAATTGAAAGGTGCTTCACATATGTCTGTTTACTGGGTTATTAATCTGTGGGTACATGAACTCACATGAAGCTGATCCTGTTACAGGTAATATCAGAGTATATTGCCGAATCAGACCATTTCTTCCTGGACATAAGGAAAAAAGATCCATCGTAGAACATCTTAGTGAAAGGAATTTGGTCATAGCAAACCCTTCCAAACAAGGGAAAGAAGCCCTTCGATCATTTGAGTTTAACAAGATTTTTGGTCCAACTACATCTCAAGGTTTTTTTCTATTTACTTCTATTTGTGAAGATTATGCTTCAAAATTGATAACAGATGGACTGTTTGCGGTATTTGAATATCTTCTTGATATAGAGATGCTTTATTCATGTCATTACTCTTGGTGATGTAGAGGATGTTTACTCTGACATACAACCCTTCATACGATCAGTACTTGATGGGTACAATGCATGCATCTTCGCTTATGGCCAAACAGGTTCAGGGAAAACTTACACAATGGTATGAACCCTCTTCATATGTTAATCTTATTCCATTTCTCATGCTAATCATAGAAATTCCTGATTCTAGAAGATAATTTATCTCAGAGTGGTCCTAATGGAGCAACAGAAGAGACTTATGGTGTTAATTATCGAGCTCTGAATGACCTCTTTAGCATTTCCAGCAGCAGAACAGGCTCCATAGTCTATGAGGTTTGGGTTCAAATGGTTGAGATATATAACGAACAAGTGCGCGATTTGTTGGCAACTGATGCTTCTAAAAAAAGATATCCTTTTTCAATATCTGACCATTTGATTCTTCCATCTAACTTATTCCATTTCTCTCTGTGAAATTTTATTCTACCCAAATGAAGAATTATATGTTTCCTTGATTTGCACACACTTGGGATATTGACCCAGCCTCAACCCAAGGGCTTAGCTGTACCTGATGCCAGCATGTTCTGTGTTAATTCAACTTCAGATGTTTTGATGCTAATGGACATTGGACTGAAAAACAGAGCAATGGGGGCCACTGCTATGAATGAAAGAAGTAGTCGTTCTCACAGGTATGATTTATTTCTTCTCTCTTCTACTCTCCATATTGAAAGCTTTCTTTCTAGTGCAATGACACCCAATGGCTCTCTATATACAGTGTGGTTTCGATCCATGTTCGTGGGAAAGATATGCACACTGGTTCTTCTCTGCATGGTAATCTTCATTTGGTAGATTTGGCAGGAAGTGAAAGGGTAGATCGTTCTGAAGCAACTGGGGATAGGCTTAGGGAAGCACAACATATAAATAAATCATTGTCTGCTCTCGGAGATGTCATTTTTGCCCTTGCACAAAAGAGCCCCCATGTGCCATATAGAAATAGCAAACTTACTCAACTCCTGCAAAGCTCTCTTGGTATGTGTCACTAGACCTTGGTTTGTAGATTTTGTCCACCTTTATTGATAGGATTGTCTGTTGAGCTTCTGCTAAACTGCATAGAAATCTCTTGGGATTGTATTGCATAGGCGGTCATGCAAAGACTCTCATGTTTGTCCAACTTAATCCGGATGTAAATTCATATTCTGAAAGCCTAAGCACATTAAAGTTTGCTGAGAGGGTCTCTGGAGTTGAATTAGGAGCTGCTCGAAGTTCTAAAGATGGAAAAGATGTTAGAGAACTAATGGAGCAGGTGCTTGACTTTATGTGCTCTCTCTTGTAGTTTACTAGTATTTCATTTTGACTCTAAATTTTCTCAGAATAATTTCTTAACCCGCTTCTTGCAACCATTTGTTTTCACAGGTGGCTTTTCTGAAAAACACAATTGCGTTAAAAGATGAGGAGATTGAGCAGCTTAAAGATGCGAGATATTTCAATTCTGAGAAAGCCTCTTTGATGTATGGATCTCCATTTAAGGGCAGAGAATCCATATGCAGCAGTCCTAAGCGGGACCATACAGCATCAGGGGGAAGAAATACACTGTCTGAAGCTCATTTTCAGCACCCAATGGATGGCCCAAAACAAGAAACTGAATTTTTCCAATTTCCCAGAGTTGGTGGGAATAGTCCTACAAGGCCAGAGATTTTTCGGTATGCAAGTGAGGATTATGGTGGAAGACTTGATGATTTCGCCAGCGGGGGCTTTCTAGTAACAGAAGATGACGACTTGTTTGATAATAAAGCTCCCATTGAAAGCAGAAAATCACAACTTCGCACGGTGAAGTGAGTATAACAGCTTTTCTGAGTAAAATCGACAAAGTGCAATATTCCTTGCAGAACAATATACTTACCCATGAATTTGAATGGTAGCTCAATTTAGTTTTGATATTTTGCATGTTTGTGCAGATCAAAACCATACCCAAAAACTGTTGGAGTACGCACAGCTCAGAAGAGTCCTCTAAGGACAGAGATTTTACGACATGCAAGTGCAGATTATGGAGGAACTCCAAATGACTTTTCTGAAAACAAAAAATCTCCAATATTGCGCACGATGAAGTGAGTAGTTTACATTAATATTAAAGCTCTGCTTACTTCCCTCTACATTCTTGCTCAATAACTTCACTACAGGTTCATATGAATTCTAAAATACAAGATAAATGGATGTTTAAGATTCTGATGTCACACTTGCAAAGTTGAGATCATTGTTCTTAAATCCGGACCAGACCGGAAACCGGCGAACCAGCCTGTAAACTGGTCCGGTTCAGTATTTTTATTTTTAAAAAAATAGATTTTTTTTTTTAGAATTTCATATTAATAACCCCAAAATCTTCAATTTTTCAATGGTTTGGCCCCGGGTTAGCTCCGGTTTAACCTACTAATCCTTGATCCAGTATTCCGGCTGGTTCAGTAGCCTGTCCGGGTTTGAGATGCCAATTGAATGGTTGATCCTGAACTTTTTGTAGAATACTAAAATTTGAAGACCCAGTGAGACAATAAGAAAAATGTCCATGGAGACACATTTTTGTCTAGAAAATCTGTTCCCAATTTGAATAGTCCTGCTTATAATTTAGATTTGAAATTTGAATGCTATGCAGATCAAAGGTAGTGTCCAAAGTTGCTCGAGTTGTGCCGAAAACAACCCTACCCTTATCGGCCACGACCACAAAGGGAACCGCCAAGAAGTCACCACCAAGTATGAAGAAAAATTAGAGTCTATACCCTGCCCTTGTGTAATATGTAGTGCATGTACCTATAATTGTCAGATTCATTCATGTTTGGTTACTAAAATTAAATCCTGACAATTATTTTATCCATCTATATATATATAACACAAGGTGCTTGAGAAATTCTGATCCGTAGATATATTTTATGGCTCTCATTTGGCAACTCAGCTCTCAGCTTAATTATGACCTCACATGTATATGTTATGTGATTAATTTATTTCAGGTATTAAAAGAAGCAACAGTAGTGGATTTCTAACAGGTTCGAAACGGTGGCTATGAAGAACACTACTTATTTTGTAGCAATTTTATTTACAAATCCTCTTGCTCTTTACGCACGCATGTAAATATAGTTCTTTTGACTTCGACCCACGAATTTGAATAATAATGTAATTCTTTATTTAGTACCCGAGTAAACTGTGCTAGTTACAAGGGGGCGATTTATTCACCTTAAAATAAGGGAATGATTTAAAGGTAACCATCAATATTAGTAATATTTATAATTATTAGAATAGTTAAAATTTCTAAACAAATACTCGTAGGTTATATTATGAATATTTTAACTTCCGTTTTAGTTTTTACTGATCTAACATTATATTCTTGATTTGTTTTTTTTAATACAGTATTCTTGATTTGTTTTTACTGGCAGCACTACCAGATTTTTCATATAATTGAAATGAGGGTTGATTTTTGTCATATTTAACAGGCACCATGGGCAGATTAAGAGGAGATAGCAGAGCTGTCAAATGAGCAGAAATTTCAAGACTTGTTTTTGTCATCGACGGGCTGAAAATAGCAACTTAGTTTTCAATGAGGTTGTTGTTTTAAAAATTGGGAAATATATAAATTGCCACTTTGGAATTTTCCATGTTTCTGTTTAGTTCTTCATTTTTTTCTTGGAACAAGAGAATAATCCTCTCATGGCCAATTTCTCAACTTTTACACCAAGAAATACTCCTCTACTCCTATTTGTAGGACATGGACAGAAAAAATTTGTTAGTCCTAGTTGTGGGGTAGAAAGAAAATTTTTTCATATGAATATATAACTTTACCCTTTATTTATTGTCATAATGATTTTGTTCTCATGGTTACTCCTATCATATTTATTAAATGAATAAGGGGTAAAATTGAAAATTTGTTGAATTTTAAAGTATAGTTAATGAAATTTAAGGTTTTTCTTAGTCCATGGCATATTAAAAATGAATTATAAATATAATCAAAGAATTCGATTTTTTTTGGGGTTAATATCAATGACTCTTATAGTTTGATCAAATTTTAAGGATAGGGACCAAAATTAAATCTCATTAAAAGCATATGGATCAATTGTTAAAGTCATACCAAATTCTTATGAAATCATAGAAAACAAAACAAAAATTTGATGAAACTATAATAACTAATAGTAGTATTTTCCTTTTTACAGTAAAAAGTACAAAAAGCATTTGTCATTGACTTCCATAAATATCAATATAACCCATAACAGATGTTAAATATATAATTTCATCAGAAAAAATCGAGAAAAACCAAGGTTCTGAAATCTGGATTAATCATTAAATCGGTCAGGATACTGAGTCAGATTAGAGTTAAATCAGGATTAATTCGAGGCTAAACCGGTAAGGAAGTAAAATTTTCAGGATTATTTATATGAAATTCTGAATAAAATTCTTTTTTAAAAAAACAGTCAAACCACTCAAAAACCGGTTGAACCAAGGTTAACTATCAGACCAGTTGGTTGGTTTCCCGCCTAAATCTGCCGGTCCGATGCGATTTTCAAAACGTTGATAAAAACTAATAAAACCATTATTTAACTTATTACTAAAATTGAGTGGTCAATGTTTATTAAAATTCTTATCTAACGTTAATTTTCTTATCAAGTCCTATTGTTGTCATTTTCTCCATATTTTTATGCCAACAAGGAAAACATATTTTGTGATTTTAAAGAACTGATTTTGACTTTTGATTATTTTAGGAATATTTTATTGTCTTTTTCTTAAATTGTATTGGCATTTCAGTATTTTTCTTTTATAGAAAGGCATTTCAATATTTCGGTATGCCTTATTTATCGTTGTGTAGATAATATATCCACAAGGTTGTTCAACCCGGACAAGATTGGCCCGTCCTGATTTTCGGTCCGGTCAGGTTTCTGTTTAAATTTTTTTTTTAAATTCTTTTTTTGAATTTTATATTAATAAATTTAAAATTTTTAATTTCTCCATCGGTTTAGTTCTGGTTTGACCCACCAACTTTTAATCTAATATCCTGATCGATTCAATACACAATCCAAATTTTAATACCTCATATCCACACAGAGACACAACCATTTTTCTCTCTGTTTTCCTTCCTCTTCCTATCCTATGTTTTGTGATCCGCATGCCATCGACACGTAATAAAAAACATAGTCAAATCAAAGAATCCCTTTTAGTTTTTAGTTTACTGAGATTAGTCAGCGGAAATGCTATCGTGGGCAATTTTTTTATTTATGAGAGTTTTCATGCCCCTAATTTGCAAAAGCCATAGGCACCACTGTAGGCATTTGTTTTCACACGTAACATTTATAGCTAGTCCTCGTCCGAACATGCATTTATAACTGGCGTAATTAAAGGTGAAGAAGGAGCAATTTTGCTCCTGAAACTGTTGCCGTGTACAATTTTATCTTAAAAATCTTTCGGGAGGCAATTTAACCTCAATAGTGTAAAAAAAAAGGGAGTCATTTTATTAGGATTGTTATACCGGCTAATTTTAATTGTTAATTAATTAAATATACTGAGTTTATAGTCCACATATCATCCATGTCATTTTTATTAAGGTACAAATTTATTCGGAAAGTCTATGTGTCATCTACTTCATTTTTTTTCAAAGTTAGATTTAAAACTTCAGAGATAAGTTTGCATCATAACAAAAATGACGTGAATTATATATGAACTGCAAGCTTAATATATTTAATCAACTAACAGTCAAAATTAACTGATACAATGGTTAGGGAAAAATTGTTCCATTTTTAACACTTTTGGGATAAAATTACCCCCGAAAAGCTTCTAGGGTAAACTTACCCACATAATTAATATGTAAGTTCCTATAGTTTCAACTCATTTTTAATTAGTTATCTACCACTCTGGTCCTATTTATAAATTCCTTTTAACTAACCACATACCAATGAGAGATAGTTAACTCGGTGATTATGGGTAAATTTCCAATTATATTCTCATTTATGAATGAGTAATTTTTAACTATTTCTTCTCTATCTATCTTTAAATTATTTTTTTATTGGTACAAAAAATAGGGGCAAAATTTTCACAATCTCATTTACTAGACTAAAACTAAACTTATAAATAGGACCAAATTTTCTGATCAAAAAAGACTTATAAATAGGATAAAAGTGGTATATTTTTTTTGTGAATTTACTTTTTTAATCAAGTCTTGTAATTTTTTTAATCAGCCCTCTCTAGTTTTTTTTTTTCTTTTTACCATATCTTTATAGTTTTACTTGATTATACTTGATTTTTAGTCAAGTTTTTATAGTTTCATATGATTGATAAAAAAAGCAAAAAAAAAAAAATTATATGAACTTGAATAAAAATAAATAAAACTAAAAGGATCTAATAAAAAGGAAAAAAATACAATAGCCTAATTAAAAACAAGGGGAACTATAGTGACATAATGAAAAGGAAAAAAGAAAAGCTATAGGAGCCTAATTAAAATTAGGTGAGACCGTAGAGATTTAGTACATAATTAAATATCCCTTGTTATAAAATAAAAGAAACCTGGGATAACATAGCAAGGGATAAGAATAGAGAAAATTCAAGGAGGAAAATGGGAAGCAATTTTCATTGGGTTTCTTGTGTGTTTATTGCTTTATATAAAGCTCCTATTTATAGATTTTTAAGATTCACCATCAAGAATCACCATTAAAGTATAATGAATGATATAATTAATACAGATAAATATATATTATATGACTCTTTATATCATTCATGCATCTTACTGTACATTAAATTCCTTTTAGATTCTCAATACTATTCATGAATCGTGATTAAGTGAGTGTTTAGGAAATACTCAAACCATAATTTTAAAAATTATTTATTGTAAATCAAGATAAAACTTCTCATATATATTTACACCCTAAATCATAAAAATTATTCTTAAAAATTAATTCAACAAAGATTTAGTCAATGAGGGGTACCGTGTATAACCATAATGACATGACTGAGCCACAAGCCTACAGCGCCAGCTGTGGTGTGTGTTGCTGTTTGGTGTTTGGGCTGTTGATATGTCCAACGCGTGACGATGAACCTCCCCACCCACGACCCTCGCTCCCCCCCCCCCCCCCAACCCTCCACAATAGGGTCCCACTCCCTTCCTCCTCTCACAACCGCACACACGCGCTCACAACGCACAACGCACTTTATATATATACATGCATCTTTCACTTCACCAATCACCACCTCATTTCCTAGTCAGATTCTTGGACCATCACATCACCACACTTTTCTTCATCCAATCCTATCCCTTACCCTTCCATATTTTTCCCGGGAAAAAAAAAACATCATCCTTTTTTAATATAAAATTCAATTTATTTTTGTAAAAAATATTTTTATTTATTATTTCTCTACAAACTAATTTAATTAATTTATAAATTGATAACTTTCATATATTCAATGTAATGATATACTATATGTTATGATTAAATAATTATTTAATTTTTTTAATTTCTTTAAAAAAATCAACTAAATCTTATATTAAGAATAAATAGAGTAAAACTTTATTAAAGAATAAAATTAAGGATAGCAACCGTGAACCGAATTAATAGTGTTCGTTTGAGATAGCTTATTTTTTATCTATAAATTCTTATAAATCGTAATTTAAGGTATACGAAGTAAGTATATGGAATAAGTCTTATTTCGACTTATGTAATAAACACTTATTGTCTAAAAATAAGCTATCCAAACTCCCCCCCCTAAATCACTAAATTGCTAGCCGAGTGCAACTAAAGAAATCCAAAAAAAAAAAACTTGCACATCACCAAATAATTACATCAAAAGCAAGAACAATTTGGTGTGTTTGGAAGAGCTTAAATTTAAGAAATAAGCCCTTATTACGCAAGTCGAGAAAAAAATCCTCTCATATACTTACCTCGTATACCGTGAATCACGAATTATAAACACTTATTGCCCAAAAATAAGTTCTTCCAAACGAGCACTTAGACACCAAAAAAATGTTCAAATGTTTATATTTTGTCTAGTATGGTCTTAATAATATGGTCCGCTAACATAGAGCAAAACGTGAAGTGGTCATAATAGAGCAGTAGTCTTATAATCCATATTTCATTATTCAATTTCACACTTAATATTCAACGCCAGCCCTCCATATCTGACCTTAATATGCGCTTGTGATCCTTCCTAAAAGCAATCTTTATTTTCCCTCCAATAAACAATTAACCATGCTTTAAGCAAAGATGCCTCCAAAAGCCTTTTCTTTGTTCCGAGTGTAGAAATGAAAATGAAATGAAGTTGAATTGTAAACTTCTATAGACCCGTTTGGTATACTGGAATTAGCCTCATGAAAATAGAATTGGAGGCCAATTTCATGCTTTTGTCATGTTTGGTATAAATCTAGGAACATAGAAATCATTTCCATTTGGAGGCAAATTCCATCAAGATTGATGGAAATGATTTCCATGTCAAAAACTAGGATTTGTCAATTCTACCCAGAAATCATTTTTACTCCTCTCCCCTTTCGTCACCTCCTAACCCATCGCATCATCATTCATCTTCATAGACGGCGGCGAACTCCATCAACAGGCGGCGGTGACCTTCTTCCCCACCCACCAGCGACCTTCTTCTCCACCCACTGCCACCGCCGGCGAACTTCTTCCCCACTCACCATCGACCTTTTTCAACTTCGTCGTCTTCATCCTTTACTCGACCTCCATTGATGAACCATGGCCGACCTTCATCTTCAACCCCAGACCAACGACGGCGACCTGTGCAAGTGAGCACAGATCCATGACAGCAGTAAACTTCCAGATTTGCAACGATTTCGAGTATCCTCTTCCAGATCTATGATGAGTTTCAATCGACAACGAAGATGGGTCCTTGACGAAGAGTGGAGGCTTTTGAAGCTTCATCAAGTTCAACTGATTGATAAACTTCATTGTTTGCGATGGTGAAGAGTAGAGCAGCTTCATTGTTTTATGGTGATAGGATTTTATAGAAGATTCTTTTATTTTTTAATTTAGGGGGTATTTTGATATTTTCATACAAAAATTATATCTTATTTTCATGACATACCAAACACAATTTTAAACCTCATTCATATCCATATCGATTTCTATATCCATATCTATTTCCATTAAAATCAATTCTACGTCCCAAACAGGCCCTCTATGCACACACAACCATCATCATCATCATATCTTGAAGCATGTTTGTTTCAACTTATAAAAACTTATAAGTTGCTTTTTACGTAAATCAAGACACAACTCCTCTCACATACTTACTTCGTATACCGTAAATCACTATTAAAACGCAACTTATAAGCAATCGAATCGCTCAACCAAACATACCTTTGGTCTCTCTCAAGATTTTATCAATAGGCAACACCTGGGAAACAGGGCACCCACAAAAAATATTTTTAATTTACAATATCAGATTCCAGAGATTAATCCTCAACTTCCTCCAAATTACAATTACAAACGGAGGATCTGAGTGACAAAACAAACAGACAAGTTACAGACTCCAGAGACCCCATGATAACATGTTAATAAAAACCTAAACGACATGACAGAAAGTCTTAAGCTTCCTCTGTTCCTGTCGATACCGTCTCCTCTTTTATTCTTCAAAATGACAAAAAGACCCGGTTCTCACCATTCTCCATGTTACATAACACGACGCCTTTAACTCATGAACAAGGACTCTCCAACGCCTTTATATACATATAATACACTAACAATTTTTAAATTTAACAATAGCTCCCCCCCCCCCCCAAAATCTCCTCTGCTCTTCGAACTCTCGGAATTTTTTTTTTGTCGTCTACCTCTGCTTCATGGTGTGTTTGCTGAGGCTCTTTTCAGTTTCTTTGACGTTATGATTTTATGCTACAGCAGAAATACTGCAGTTTCGCCTATCTCTGCTCAGGCAATCAAAGCCCTCAATCCTAACCGCTGCTGGTTTGTGGCCAAAGCTGGTTCGAACACAGCTTCGAGCTGAGGAAGAAGATGGCGAAGAGGGCGTGATTGCGAATGGATTATAATTCCCATTACCAAATTGCTCATCTTGGATCACAGGGTTTGAAGCCCTGCTTGGTGGAGATCCACAAAAATATGGAGGTGAAAAACCCACTTGGCTCCCAGATCTGTCAGGGTAGCTTTCCTGCTCAATAACAGACAAAAAAAAAACTTGAAAATATAAGATGATTAAGATCTGCTAAAGGGGCATATCATAAATTACCAAAGTTGAATTTTGTTTGATGGTTGGAGATTGAGGTGGAAAATAACCTTGGGAAGGAGAAAGTCAAGAAGCTCTGCCCTAACAACTCCTGATGGATCTTCCATGTCCGACTGGCAGCTGATTTGTGTTGAAATAGTAACAAAGTTAGGACCATCACGAAGGAAAAAAAACTCAAATATTGTTAGTCTTAGGGAATCGAAATTGAGAATTTACTTGAATATCGGCCGTCTCAAGGGTCTTGCGTGGTCGTTCATGGTTGAGACATTTAAGCGACCCAAGCGACGTGGTTTAGGGCAAACCATCGACTCCTTCCTCATCTCCTCGCAGCTCGTCCAGGCGTTTTGTTGGTTTCTGCAGCAATTCATCTTTTCCCTTTCTGAACCTTCAATCTCAGAGATCTATACAAGGAAACGCCTGTAACCGCAAAAATTAAAAGAAAAATGAACACCGTTTCAATCTGCGTCGCTGCTCATAAATCTGAGCAAAACGGAACAAAAATCTGTAGAAATCTTAGCTCTAAACTGAACCACACCCTAACAAGAACCGAAGATTTAAATCATAACACCTTTTTATTCAAAACTAGAGGGCAAAAACCTCAAACGCCTAGAATCTCAGACTTGTTTACGAAACCGAACGTACAGACAAACAAAATTCAAAAAATTGACTCCGTTTCCAGATCTTCCACCAAAGGAACAAAAACAAACAGACTCAGAAAGCAAAGTACCTGAGCTGCCTCAGAGAGAACTCTGAGAAGAGGAAGACGAAGAAGGAACAAAGATAATTTTGGGTGGAGGCAAAAATAGTTCCACGGACAAAGAGAGGGAGGTCCGGAGAAGACAGGTAAGGTTTGGCACCGTATTCATAGATGAGAGAAAAAAGAAAGAAAGTGGTGACCAAAGGGGAGGAAGACTACTGTATGATGAGGTGCAGGATTAGTATATACGACCTCAATTATTAGCCGTTGATCGACGAGGCGTGGCCTCGGATTCTGTGACAGAGCAGATGTGGGATGGGATTCCGAGAGGGGAGTTGGGGACGACTTTATTCGCTGACGCAGACGGAGAGAGAAACGATCTGATCCACATGGTGACCGCATCTCAAGTCGCCAGCATGCTTTTGAGGTGATTTGTCATTTTTGCCCCTTTCTCTCTCTCATTTCTTCCTCATGCCTTGAGAGCGACATGGCTCTCTCTGTTGTTCCATCGCTGTCCTTCGTGTGTACGGTAGATGACAGGCATGTGTCTGCTGAATCAAATTTTTTGAAAAAAATCAACTTGTTCGAAAACACATGTAGGGAGGTTTTATAATTTTAATTTTATTTTATTTGTTCATAAAATTGAAAAAATTCTTATAAAATATCTTTAAAATAGATAAATTCTAAATCAATGTGATGAAATTTAAAAATTTCAAATTAGTGTTGTGTCAGTACGGAGGAGGAATATGACATTTTGAAATCTCGGCTAGAAGACGTTTCTACTCTTTAGTTCTCCCTCTCTCCACTTCGAAATAATAACATTAGCCGCTTAATTAATAACACCGTATTCTATATTAACAACGTTAAAACCCCACAAAGAATCCGTACTTCCCTGTGCTTCACCTTCATTCTGAGCACTTCATCCAATTCTTCCTCATCTCAGTTGTAGATCTCGACCATCTCAGTTACACATCATACAGCTGATTCAAATCTCTTTGAGGAACCCACCGAAGATCCATTGCAACTTTATGATTATAGCCTAGTCGATCCTCTTTGAACTAGATCTCACCCACGGCCGTCTAGCAATTCCAGATCTGATCACCACCCAACACCTCCCTCCCAGCAACCGGCATCAATCTCCAATCGTCTTCTCCCACCACTGAAAACGCCCATCGACACACTCTCAAAAGAGACTCTTACTCCCATCCGCCCGACGACAGAAAATTGACACCGACAACTACATTTCACCCATAAGAAGAAATTGAAGTTGTTAATATAAAATACGATATTGTTAATAAAAAGAAAGGAGTTGTTATTGGCCCTGAAACTTGTTAACTGTAAAAGAAGAAAGTGGAGTTGTTGATGTATAATACGGTATTGTTAATAAAGAAATATGTGTTGTTATTGGCCCTAAAACTTATTAATTGTGAAAGAAGATAATTGTTAATGTAGAATATAATATTGTTAATAAAGAGAAAGTCGTTGTTATTGGCCCTAAACTTGTTAATTGTGAAAGAAGAAAGTAAAGTTGATAATGTAGAATACACTGTTGTTAAAAAAGAGATAAGTGTTGTTATTAACCCTGAAACTTGTTAATTGTGAAAGAAGAAAGTAGAGTTGTTAATGTAGAATACGGTGTTGTTAATCAAGAATGAGGTATTGTTATTCCGAGCTGAAAAAGGGGGACAACTGAAGGGCACATTCGTCTTTTCGCCTAGATTTCAAAATCTCAAATTCCTCCTCTGTACTAACACAACAGTGATATGAGATTTTCGAATTTCACAATAATAATTTAGGATTTACTTATTTCGAAGGTATTTTATTGGGATTTTTTCTTTAAAATTTGAAAAACGCCTAATTATTTTTATACAAGTTTAATTTAATTTGCATTATGCAAAATGATGGGATGGTTGGCGTAGCCACTGCGTGCGGGAAGATATTTACAGAAATTAAATAACTCTGTCGAATCTGAGCCAAGGCCCAAGGCTATATAGAGTTTTTGCCCGGCCCTAGGCTTATAGCTTAAAAATAGTTTTGAAAAATATGGTATGCATTATCTTGTATTGAAAATAAATTGTATTAAATGTAAGGATTACTTAATCTATACATGTATTCAAGGTAATAGTACATCCCTAACAAATTATTGTTAGGGGAAAAAATATGAATATTACCCATGATTGAAATTGTAAAAATATGAATTCAATTCTTAGAAAGTGTATTTGTATTGAGTGACAAAAATTTTTTACACCCCAAATATAAAAAGGGATTAGTCTCCCTTGATTAAATAAAAAAATATAAACATTTTCTTTACTGAATCTGGGTGCTTTTTATATTATTTTTTTCCTTTATTTTTCTTATTGCTGTCATTAAAAAAATAGGATAAGATCATCCTACTTAAGGTTCCATTTTCAACAATTTTAAAAGAAATTCAACAATATTAAAAGAAATTCCAGAGTGCAGCTAGGGTTCTCTCTTCTTCTTGGAGTCCCTTTTTCTCCCTTTGTGAGAGCATTTTGCCTTGGTGTTGGGGGTGTCAGCGCCTCTTCCTCTAAGGCTTGTCAGAAGGGAGGTCATCTGGTTAGGGGATGGGTTTATTTGGGGTGCGGCTGGGAAGACGAAAGCTTGGTGGTGTGTTGTGAATCTTTATGCCTTTCCTAAATGAACTCAAGATTGAGAGCTTAGTGTCTGATTCTATGTCGACACTGAAGGGTTCTCTCTTTTCGTTGTAGATTTGATGTAGACCTAATAGGAACTTGTCCTAAAACACTCAGCAATTACATATAGGTTAGCAAATGCGGAAGTGGATAAATGATAAACAAAAGAAAAATAGTGATCTTGAAACAGGAACTCAAAGTACACAAGGGAGCAAGTCACCTAAACAAGTCTTTATTAAAATCTCCAAAACTAAACGAACAATGCTTGACTTTAAATAGGAATCAATATAAACTAAAACCCCAAAAGCCAAATAAATTAACTCAAACCAGAACTCTTAACTCACTAGGACTCTTCTAAAATAATATTTTAATCTAAACAGCCCAAAAAGATAATGAAAGATAATGATGGATGTGAGTAGGGTTGATCATGGACCAGACCGGGCTAAGCCCCAACCCGAGGTCTGGTCTGCATAGTACCTAAGGTTGAACAAGTCAGCCTGAGGTTCGGTTTGGTCCAGTACCAGCCCAAGCTAAGGCTGGACCAGACCAAGTCTAATGGACTGCCTTAACCAGTCCAGACAGTCTAGGACCTCTTAGATAATTTCCCCCCTAATTTTTTCATTCTTTGAGACTTGAGAGGACCACTTTGAGCATTAATACCCTAACAAAATGAGCATGACAACGTTTTACAATCATAAACATATTAAACATAACAATTTATAACAATCAATTAAACACATTAAACATAACAAAGTAATAAATAATAAGTCTATCACATTACACATAAGTGGAAAACAAATGATTGAGATCTAAATTCTTTTTCTTGAGCATCCATTGCCATTCATTTATCAAACTTCATTTTCATGCATGAGGACATCCCCCTAAGAAGAGAGTCCTCAGACATCATAAAACACTTTTGTGGTTTCACTTCTAGTAGTAGCTGCGGGAGTAGGAGGAGGATATTTTACAGTAGTTGGAGCAGCAGATAGTCAACCAAGAGTCTCATTCTCACCAATATTGGAGGACTAAGATAGGTCAACACTTAAACTTTGCTCATTATCCATGCCTGCAAAACAAATGAAATTGCAAGTATTCATCAATTCAGGAAATAACAACTAGTTTCATATAACCAAAATAACAAAAAATGTTACAGAAAAATTATAAATATAGAGGTTTTGACAGAGAAACAAATAACCAAAATAACCAAACTGGAATACACAAACTAGAGTCATTTGTAAAACAACCCATAGACATCACATGCTTAAAGTTGACATCAGGAAGAATCGAGGATTTGGAATATGAAACCTTCTATTTGATGATTGCCCTAAGTGCCTTGAATGATTTGTATGAGAGGAAATTATGAAAAGAAATGAACTTTTTATCTAGGACTAACCTGCCAACTTCAGGGATGTAACCAATGACATAATAAGAAAGTGTTGTCCAGATCAAAGATTCCAAACAAGAAAGAGGAATTTTCAGAATAGCAGATGGGATAGAATAAGCCCAGGCAGGATAAAAGCACAAGTCTTTTTGTTTGTAAAAGATGGCATAGAAACACAAGATCCAACAGAGGATTTGACAGAAACACAGAAACTCAGAGGGACGAGACACAGATTGACTTTTGGATAACAAGCCATAAGGTTTTCAACGGTTATTTTCTCACCTTTGAGTGGAAGATTATCATCTCGACGGGACCAGACACAAGATGTCAGGTTGTCGGCTGCAAGGAGATAAGAGCGAGACTAGAGTTGAGATCAGAGCACCGCCATGCCGAGATTGGAGGCGATTCACCTATACGCCGAGACCGGAGACGTAGCGAGTGAGACGGGATCTGAAGAAAATGCTACTAGGCAAGATTTGAAGATTGAGACTGGGTTGCCGAGGCAGGAGAGGAGGAAATGCCGTGAGATCGAGATGGGACGTCGAGAGCGAGAGGCGAGAGCTACTCGAGAAGATATGAGAAAATGTTGTGTCTGAAGTCTGAATATTGACAAAAAAAATGAAATGCTGTCAAATTAAAGCAGAGTTGAGAGCCCAGTGAATTTGTGTATTTTTTTTAAAAAAAATCTGGCCAGACTGAACCAGTCCAAGGGGTCTGATGTCATGGTCCGAAGTCTAGTTTGGCCCGTTCAGATCAATCTGATCTGGTCTGCCTAAAGTTGCTTGGACCATTTTTTTCCTATCGAACCGGGTCGGGTCAGACCGGACTACTTGGACTATCAGGTTTTTTGATCATCCCTAAATGTGACTAAGGGTAAATGAATATATTGGGGATATTTCAATTAGATTATTTGAACAATCTAATTGGGAGAATATGTTTAACAAATAATGGATTATTTAATGAAGGATAATGGGAATATTATATATGAAAGGATATTAGATTATTTAAAATAATCTAATTTATAAATGGATAAGGCTCGTTGGATGAAAAAGATATTTTAAAATAGGGTAAATCAGATCATGGAAGACAATCTAATTATTTAAAATAATATAATTTATGAATGGATAAGGTTGAATGGATATCAAAAATATTTTATAATGGGATAAATCAGATTATGTATGATGTCAACACCCGTTTTCATTTTGATATACACAGAATAATAGAGACCAAGTTTCACAGGCATACAGAAAAGTATATATATATATATACTGATAAAAGTAATTGTTTACAACCCAAAATCAATCGTACAGAATTTGATTATATTTACAAATCTTACAGAATATCCAAAAGGGTTTTAAACATAAACTGTATATAACCACGAACTTCGTCTTCGTCTCGGGACACATTCTCGTCAATTCCCTTCATCCACGTCCTTGCTTTTTGAATGTCTAGCATATGCTGAGATATTTTATTTCATAAAAAGGGGTGAGATTTCAAGGAATCTCAGTAAAAACATATTATTGTTCATATGAAATGCAAGAGGTAAATATGATATGCACCAATTAATAAATAATATAAAACATTAAATATCATCATCATGTATACATGAGTAGGGCTCTTACCCCACTAATTGTACATCGGTTGGATTCTTACCCAACTTCTAGGTGAAAGTGCTCCTTCGGCACTAATTGCCTTGTCTGGGCAAACCAGGTTGATTAAAAGCACAAAGAATGGCATCCCAACAAGCATATGAACTAAAGCATGATGTATGAAAGATAATATTCCTACCTCAAAGCTCTTGCACCCTGTATAACGTGCTTCATAAAACGTGTCAACCTTTGGCTCCCAGCTCAGTCTTAAAATATTAAATGGACAAGAATTAGGTTATGGTGTTATATTAGTGTTATATTAGGTTATGGTGTTATATTATTCATGAACCATTTCAGACACTTCCATAGTGTTATGGTGGTTATATTAGTCTATGGTGAAAATTTACCAAAATACCCCCGGAACCTTGGCCCGGCCCGGCCCCCTCGTACCTGGTTTGGCTGTACTCTCCTGAAATTCTAACCTAGGCTATTTTGACGTATTTTTGCCCAAAGAATCCATTTTTGGACTCAGAATTACCAAGTTCTCTGTCAAAAGATGAAATTGCCCTTGGCAGCCCCGATTTAAGGGTTTCATGAACGTTTTAGTAATTATGCTTTTTTGGGCTTTTCCGAAAAAGTGACCAACTGTAACCCCACCTAATTTTCCCTCATGAACTCATTGGAATCATCAAATCATTGAAAATATAACTCTAAGTCCAATATCTGCCCCTAGCCGAAATACACACAATCTCCAGGGAAAATTGGGGTTTTTTTATTCCGACTCCGCAAATGTGTTCCTTTCTACTCCAACCACTTTATTAACTATTTAATTAGGTTATAACTACCATTTGGATCAAATTTTAGTAGCATAACCACTAGGCCGTTACATTTCCAAATTTTCAAATAAAAAATAACCCAGCAAAATTTCACCGATTAAATTGTTCACAGTAGTTAGAACAATCAAATATTGAAGTTTCGAAACTTACCTCTTTTTCCTCTAGTTTTTTCCTCTTGTGGCTGAACCCTAACTCACTTTCAAACCGCAAAATTCTTGGTTCAACACCTTAAATTACATAGAGCATAAGCTTAAGAGAAGTATTGCACCGGTTAGCAGCTAAATCATCGGAGGAATTTACTTATCTTGCAATTTCTTACTCCTTCTCTCTCTAAAAATCAAACCAACTCCTCTCTCTCATGTTGCACAAAAAATCATGGAAATGGCTGAAGAAGATAGGGCAATATGTTTTAATACATTATGCTTATGTCATCTCTTAATATGCTTAGGTCATAATTTCTTAATTTCCAAAATCCAAATATTAACTTTTATGTACATGTAACTTAATGCTATAGGTCCAAATAACATGTACATAATATTTCCTCTTCTCTTCGTCCATACAAGACGTCCTAGGGTGTTTTCAATCAGCCCAACATGGTTTTTCTCATTTATCACATAATTTCAAAATTTCCATCACTTTTTTTTTTTCTCATTTTTGAATTTATACCAATTCTGACAGATTTTCTGCCCAAATTTTGAAAAATCATATATAATTTTGCAGACCTCGTATCAAAATGATTCTAAAGGCTATATAACCTTTATTAAGTCTAGTTTCAAAGAAAAATTAGAATTTTTCCAGTTGGAAACACATCATTCCCAGAATTTAAATTTTTGAATACTGTTCCAGAAATTTTTCAGTTTTTATGGGCTAAATTTAAAAATTCATAACTTTTTGTATATAGCTTTAAATTATTCATATAACCTATCAAATTAAAGCTTAGGATGTCTACTTTCACCCTGTAAAATTTCATAATTTTTAATTATCGCTTGGTCATACAAAATCACATGACAAGCTTGTCTCACAAAAAATTTCACTGGAAGCATAATCACATTTTCCAAAATTCACCATTTTTGCTTTCTTTAATACTTCAAAATATAAGAAACATTAGAGAATAGATTTGGGGCACCTGCTAAACTGAGGCTTAGCAGTCCACTTAGTTCAGGCTTATTCTCAAGCCTCTAATCACAAAATTCACGATATTACATATGACAATCTGATTATAGGAATATTGAATCATATCATAAAAGACAATATGATTTATGGAGATGATATTATGGGTTTTTAAATTAAAATAATAATAACCTAATAATAATAAAAAATCCTAATATGTCATTAATAATTAAATGACACCTAAAACACTAATTAATGACTCTTGGCTCATGGCCTTATTAAAAAAATGAAAATTACAAAATAAATAGAAAAAATAATGACTTAAAAATGCTTTAGCTTAATTGATCTTCAAGTAATAGCTTGTAGACTAAACTCTTGCAAATTAACATAATTGCCCTCTAGGTTTACATCAAGATCTGGTTTGCAATCTTGTCTCCTCTTCCTCGTTTTGGGTTGGATGGGGTTAGTGTTTGGGTGATCCACATAGTTCTAGTGGCTTGGGGTTAAGTGGTGTTGGTTAAAATTTTTTGGGGCTACTGTGTTGATTCTATGGTTACTGCTTCTTCCTTTTATATGACGGCGGCAATGTGGAGATTGGGTCTCTACTCTCTTGATAGTTGAACATGGATGACTTTGAAATAGTGGTTCTTTAAACCTACATCCCTTATTTCTGGTAATGTTGTTAGTGTCTTTTCCTTTTTAGGTGGCATCATAGGTGACTCTCTATCTTTGATTAGGGTTAGGATTTGTTGGTGATATTGTTTTGGACTTAGGGTTATTGTGTTGGGCTCAGGCCTCTTAGGTGTCTTGATTTAATTTGAACTTGTCTCAATTATATTTAAGATTTGGGTTTATCTTGTAGCTGTTTATGGACTTGTGGTTATGTTTAGTACATTAATGAGATATTTCTTTCTTAAAAAATAAAAACAATTTTAAGAGAAGAGGTGGTGGTCAAATCACCCAATCGGTGGGGGACACGCTCTATGAAGAGCAACTTTAACAAGCCAATCAACAATCAAATGTTTCTCTTTAGGAATTCACAACACATAATGGTTCTGTGCGAGTTCCCTTGTAATAGGGATATTTTCTTTCAGGCTGTCAGAATTTCAATGGTAAGGCATGACATTTTTGTCAATACAAAGTCAACATTTCTTTTCGCTTTATGTGTAATATAAGATTTATTTATCTAATATAATTATACTGAAGAGTTAGTTAAGTTTCACGTGATAAAAAAAGAAGTTAGTTTAGTTTATTTTATATGACATGTATTTTTTAAAATATCCTAATCATTTTTTATAATTTTTCATTCTCTCTCTTTTTTTTAATTATTATTGAGGGAGTATTCGTATGAGTAAATTAAGAAAGAATTTACCAATACTAGAAAGAGGTCTTATATTTAAGTTAAGAATAGGTCTTATATCAAATACAGGAGAGACTATCTTATTCGAAAATTACTTTCTTTTTTTTTTCAGTTCATTGTGAACTCCTACTTGAGCTTCCTCAGGCAAGTCTATCATCACTCATCAGTAACCCCATTCAGCAATTTTAAAAGAAGAGGTGAAGGTCAAATGACCCAATCAAGTGAACACGCCCCATGAAAAGCAACCTTAACAAGCCAATTAACAACCAACTTTTCCTTTAGGAATTCATTAGACATAATGATTTTCGAGCAGGGTGTGTTTGGTTCAGCTTATTGGGTAGAAATAAATCCATTTTTAGGTAATAAGCCAAAATAAAAATGTGTTGCGTTTTTACAGTGTTTGGTTCAGCTTATTTTAATTACATCACGGGTAGAATAAACTACTCATTAAATAAACTCCTCACTACATATATGTTTGGAATAATTTATTATTGGGAAATAAGCACTTATTACATAAATCGAGATAAAACTCCTCTCACATATTTACCTCGTATACTGTAAATCATGAATTATAAGCACTACAGCTTTTCTATTAAGTCACTTATTATGTAAGTCGAGATAAAACTCATCTCACGTACTTATATCGTATATCCACGATTTAGAAGCACTTACCTCATGCTCGTTCGGAATAACTTATTTTTGGACAATAAGTTCTTATAAATTGTGATTCATGGTATACGAAGTAAGTATGTGAGAGGAGTTTTATCTCGGCTTACGTAATAAAGACTTATTGTCCAAAAAAAATAAGTGATAACAAACACATGCAAACATAAATCGCTCATCCAAACATAAATCACATTACAAAAACTGACTTTTCTATTAGGCCATTTTTAATAAATCAGAATCATAATAAATCATTTTTCCTATTACTATCTCAAACACACAGCGAGTTTCCTTGCAATAAGCGTATTTTCTACCCAATAATAAGATATGACATTTTCGTTAGTACAGGTCACCAGTTCTTTATTATCATAATTGAAAATCACTTTTTTTTTTTTTTTTTCAATTCATTGTCAGCAACATATAGTGGACTGCTTCTTCCATTGCCAATGTTTTTGCTATGAGAACATATGTTGTTTTGCAATTGTTCGTAGAACCATCAAGCAACCAACCATTAGCGCCTATAACCACAAAACTAATAGCAGCATCATTAGAGTCCTCTGGGTAATTTGAAATCCGTGGATCATCCCAAGATTTTGCCTTGAATAGCTATTTTCTTATAAAAAAAAGTATTTATGTTTGAGGCATCACAATATACAGCCTCTATCTCCGTTTTTTTTTCATTTGATCAAGGGTTTCTCCTTTCAAAGCTTAAAGTATAAAATGTTTTTTTAATAATAAAAGCATAAAATGTTTTAATTTCTCTCAATAAATAGCTTTTAGTATTTGAATTTGTGTTTCCCTCCTCCTTATGGGGAACTTCCACTAATAGTTTGTTGTTACATCCTCTATTCCTCTTTAAAGTTTTCAAGCGCATATGAAATTCGATTGATTCTCTGAAATACCCACACAAGATCAGAGCACCGATGGGACTCCGATCACTTTTATACAGCGGATTTACCATTAGAGATAAAAGAACTAGAGAGAGTAATTTCAACGGAAGTTTTCTATCAGTTACACAAAATAACTCCCACAAACTAATATAATCTCATGTCTCACCTATGGGTGATTATCGTTATTTAAATTTCAAATCATAAAGATACAATTTCTCTATTTGACTCATATCTTCTTTATTTACATAATAGCTCCACACTAATTAGGCTTATACTCTGATCCACTAAAGATGGATTAGGCATGTTCTAACACTTTGTGTGTGTTTGGATAATATTTAAAAAGCATTATTTTGGACAAAATCATGGTTTGGGAGAACATTACCCAAAGACAAAAAAATCCCAAAATCACTCTTTTAGACAAAACTATGATTTAGGATCTTAAAACCATGGTTTTGAAAATTTTTTTTTTCATAGTTTCCTTATTATTGTATCATATAATTTCTCCCTGCTGTCAAAAAAAAATTCTCCTAACCTACGCTTTCTCTTTCCTCCCCCCCCCCCCCCCTTTTTTCTTTTGAGTTTTGATTCCTTCCTCATTCTCTTTGTTCCAAATTCTGAAATTTCTCAAAACACTTTATTAACGTCTAGATGTCCCTTTTACCGTAATTTTGGCTGACAACTTGACGTAATTCACTGTCTCAATTATTGCACATGAAAACACCAGAGCAGAAAAATACAGTCTCAGATTGTTTGGGCACTTAGCATGTGAAGATACAATAAAGGAAGTGATAAAGAAAAGATAAGAAAATGGACTAAAAAGTTAAATAAGGGTGTGTTTTTATTAGTTTTTGGAGAATAGATTATGGAAAAAAAATGATTTTGATAAAATAAGAGTGTTTGGATGATTTGATCAGAATAGCTTTTTTAATGGTTAAATGACTAAAAATGATATTAAATTTTATGATAATTACATATAAAAGATAAGATTATATTTTAAGTATTATTTCACATTAAATTGCATAATAATTACAATAAATGAAATAAATTTGTCAAATTTTTTTTTAAATTATAACATTTGTCAATTATGTAATATAAAAAAATAGATGTAAAAATTTTAAAATTATAACATTAGTCAATTATGTAGTATATTACAGAATTAGATCAAACGTACATACTGAAGGCGTACACTATATTAATTTTCATCTCCTTTCATAACCTGGGTTATCTTTTGCCAAACCTACTGTATCACTTTTCATTAAATTCTTTGGAATGGTTTTTATTTTTGCAAGTGTGCCCGTGTCTTTAATTTCTGTTTTTTTTACCACTTCTGCCTAGTCTCTAAAGATATATATATATATATATATAAGTATATTAAAAAATTGTTAAAATAATAAATTTTTTCTACAAAACACCAAAGAACAAATTCCGAATAAATGTCAATAACAGAGTAAGTCAAAATATAGATACAATACCATTTAATATATTGTCAAAAAGAGAATACGAAAAAATACGAAAACATTCACAATTGAAATGGGGTGGTCTCGGTAGGGTGTGGGAGAGACATGGAGAAAGGTGCCCAATTATGCGTTCCCATGGCCACCACACTTGAAAACAGGCGGGTTAATTCTTCTTGGAATTGGAGGCCATTATTTCTGAATTTGTCGTAACCGGGCACTTCCTGTACGTGAATCACCAAATTCATTACACAAGTTAATAAAAGCACGATGTTTGGGAAATAAAAATGGTCATTCGCATAAGTGAATCACTAACCACTAGCTTCTTCTCCCACCAATCATCGTCAGCAACAATAGTCTTCTTCTGATCGTCCCATCCAACTTCAGTCTCATTTAACAACCGATCCCACAGTTGCCACTCCTTTCGAAGGGCATCGCATTTGTTTTTGAACTGCCCCTTCTCGTACAATCTGCCTGTCCTTACAGTGAAGCCTTCCGATATCTCTTTCCACCCATTCTTTTGGAAGCTAGTGCATTTTCTTGTTCCTTTCTCAACTTGTTCTATGCACAAGTCAATAAAATTTTTCGTGCCTTTTACATCCCATGATGCTTTCACCTTACTCATTATGCTGCTAAGTTGACAATGAATACATGAAATGGACAAGGAGGCAGAAATAGTAAAGCAAAAATAATAAAGCCCTGCTTGCTTAAAGACTCAATCAGAAAGCTAGACCAAGAGTCAACTATCTTTTAGAATGGCACTTCATTATAGACCCGAAAAAACCATATCAACCAACATTGTCACATAGACAGTGACAAAACAGAAGCAAGAGAAACAACACCACATATGACCTTATGCCAAATCCCTCAAGCTCTTTTTCTATAGGCGCTTATAAACTGCATTAACAAAATAGTTCTCAGCCCGATACATAGACATGCAAAGAAAGATGAAATGGTGCTGATAAATCATGAATCACATTAAACCCTTGTTGCCCTAAGAACCAAAAGCAACAAATAAAAAGTTCGATCTAATGCTAATTTATACAGACATTGGAGTTTGGAGTTTCTAGAAGCTATTTTTAATTCTAACATTAGAAATTTTCTAGCATGATTTAGATTGACAGCCAATCTAAACCTTTCTTGATTCACTTAGTTGACCAAATCTCATGAAAGGTGTTCAATTCTTATCAAGATATCTTCAAAAAGCTAATGTCATAAAATGATTTTGTTTTGTCATTATCAAAATTCATTCTTTCACCAGTTTTTCCGACAATTTTTTCATTGGTGTTGACAATCATGTTTTTTTTTAAAAATAGAATAGAAAGCATTAAAAAGTAAAAGTAAAGATAAAATAAAATAAATACAATAAAAAGAAACTAAGTAAGAAATTTGGTAGATTTCTACGGTAGGATTTGCAATCCAAATCCAATGTTTAAACCCTTGTTGCCCTAAGAACCAAAAGCAACAAATGCAAAGTTCGATCTAATGCTAATTTATACAGACTGTAGTGTAAATTTTCATCTCAGTTTAACAAAACTGCCGCAATGCTCTCTCCAACCCACCAAACAAGCAAAATCTAATGCTAATTTAGACAGGGAAAAGAGAAAACTGTTGATCATTACTATTAAGAGAGCACCAAAATCAGAGAACACAAGACCAATCACCGAAAAAAACACCATAACCAGAGCACTATAACTACAACACCACAACCACATATCCATAACCACAGAACAGAAGCTCACCATAGACGCAGAGAAAAATGACACACAATACCACCGCAAACCAGACACCACACATGCTTACTTGGAAGAAGTCGCCGAACCTCACAACCACCACAGACAAAGGAGTAGCCACTGAAGTCGCCGGAAAGATTTTGCAAGCGATTTTCCCTCAACAAAGATATAGCCACCGAAAATAGCACCATCGACCCGTTCACAGCTTCCGTTCACCGCAAGAAAAGGGACATAGGAAAGATCGAACCGCGAAGCCAAACTTCTCCGATCTGCAAGAGAAGGGGAACGACAAAGGGAGGATGGTATTTGTTGAGAGCCGAGACGAGAATGCCGACGGGAAAGGGAAATGGAGAAGGAAAGGGATGATGCCTTCGCTGGAGAAATTGGAGAAGACGAGAATGAAGGAAGGACGTGTGTGTTCGGGAGACGACAGACGAGAAAGGGAAAGAGAAAAGGACAGGGGCAGCAGGATAATAATTACTCCCAACGGTCATAAACCTGGCTCAAAAAAGTGATGAAAAATAGCTTCTTAAGAATAGCTTTTTTGCCTCAAAAACGGGATTCTGACCAAAAACAGGATTCTCAGTTTTGCTCGTGTGTTTGGATACTTTTCACACAAAACCATGGTTTGAGCAGATAAGCGCGTTTTTTGTCATCCCCCCGAACACACTAAGATGTAGAATAGTCAGGGTTTTGAACCGGTTGGTTCAACCCAAAAGCCTATGAACCGGTTAGGTTTGGGGATCAACCCAATTCGTTTTTTTACCTCCCAAAAATAAAATTTTTTAAAAATTTTCTTTATAATTTTATATTAATAAGCCTAAAATCTTCAATTTCTCACCGGTTCAGTTCCGGGTTAACTTCGATTTGACTCCGGTCTAATTCACTGACCTTTGACCTAGTACCCCGGCTTGTTTTGTGGCCGGTCTGAGTTTCATAACCTTGAGAATAGTGTATACAATTTATCTAATAAATTATGTATTTCAATCTAAAATATATTATTTTAGATAATTACTATTTATAAATTATTTTAGTCTATAAAATATATTAATATATATATATATATATGTTTGAGCTATTTTTTATTATGTTACGTAATTGAAAAATGTTAAAATTTTAATTTTTTAGACGAATTTATTAATTTTTTGTATTTATTTTGAAATGTAATGTTAAAAATATTTAAAATAAAATCTTATCTATTATATGCAATTATCACAAAAGCTAATATCCTTTTTTATAATTTGAACATGATAAAGTGATTTTGATAACAATATCCAAACACATTATTTTATCAAAATCACATTTTTCCACAGAATCTATTCTCTAAAATAATTTTTATCACTTTTTTTTTCAAAAGCTAATCCAAACACTCTCTTTAAGGGCTTGTTTGGTATGAGGGGAGGGGAAGGAAAGTGGGCGAGGGAAAATTTTTTGAGTTGAATTTAAAAAAATTAGAGAGGTGGGATTAAAAATTTTTAATTAATTTTTCTTACTCTTTTATTTTATATATTCTCTTTATTAAAATTTTATCACCCCACTTCTTCAATATTTTAAAATTCAACTCATAAAAATTTTTTCCCCATCCCTTCCCTTCTAAATCCCTCACACCAAACAGACCCTAAAATGTTATGCAATTCTCCTATGTAGCATGAGGTCCAACTTATAATTGGTTCAATAATAATAACAATAATTTGACTTGCCAAATAGACATGACAATGACGTGAGAAAAATCCAAAGTCATCCATACAAAAGGAATAAATAGAGGGAGGGATATATATAAAAAAAAACATATTCGATTCCCAGGTGGAAAAGATATAAAGCTCTCCGAATTTTGGTAATGGATGGTGATGTGCTGGATACTGAAGTGGGGGGGCCATTCATTGGCCGGAAAAACTTATTTTCTTTTTCTTTTTTTTGTTTCATTCAATTTTATTTCCTGAGCCCAAATTGGTAGGAACATTTCCGTTTGCTTTGCTTTGTTCCGGGACTCGTCTTATTTACATATTTTCTTTTCTTCTATGTTTTTTCAACCAATAACGTATCATGAACTAACTCTCTTTAACATTTATAGGTAACAAAGCTGATGAAAATAAGCTGCTTAGTGGATGTTTGGTTTGAGTTTTTTCATTTTTTTTAAATTCAACTCATGAAAATATTCCTTCACCTCCAAATCCCCTGAACCAAACAGGTAATTACATTTAATGTCCGACGGTGACTCGAGCATGATTGCTTCCAAATTGATGATACTTGTGCCTAGTAAAAAAACCCAACAATGAGAGCTGTCTACTTTTTTCCTTCTCCTTTTATTCTCAGAATTTTATATCCACTCTTAAATTAAAAGAATAGATTATTCAAATTTAATATTTTATAAAATTATTAATATAAATAGGAAAAATCTCATTTAAATACCATTTGAAATAGCAAAACCCACAAAAGTCTTTTATAACATCTAAAATATAGAAAAGTGATATGGGATGTTTCAGGGATATTGAAGTTTAAGGCTAAAGACCAAAATACCATCCACACTCATTTACTCACACACACACATTCCTCACAGGCAAAAACTGAACCCCTGGCCATCATCATCGTCCGCAAATCAGCAAGCATAGGTGGAAGCCATCCCTAAATCGATGAATGTTTGATCTTCTTCCTTAATCAGAGTGGTTGCCGTTCTCTTTTCTTGCCGCCGACGTCAATGTGATAAGTGATTGGATGTTTGGGATCCCGATCTATCTCTCTCTGGTCCACAAATCTCTGTCGCTCTCTGCTCTGGTCTCCTTCTTTGAGCTGTCTTCCCTCTATCGGCAGCATAGGTGCTTCGCCGTCTTGGATCTGTCTTCCCATCTTGCCTAGACGCGGAGAAGAAGATGAACTGTAACTTAACGCTGAGAGAGAGAGAGATCAGTACAATGTGGCTCCCTCTGGAATAGCATGCTTGAATTTCAGCATGTGAAATCGTAATGTTAACTTGACATTTTCTAATGTATATTGTAGTTGCTGTCATGAAGGTTCTGGTGTTTTGTGAATTCCATTGCTGTACTTGTCATTCCCATTACAACTATTGTTAATGGTGACAGTTTATTGTAATTAAAGCATACATGAAGAAACAATTTATTTTAGGTTCATGACTTGTATGGATTAGATGTACGTGGAATGAGTAATGTCAGTTTGCCATTTGATACTTCGTTTATAAGTTGCTGTCATGGGAATGAGAATGACAAGGTTTTTAATGATTTTAACGATAATGATAATAAGAATGACAACTTAATATTTCCAAACATTGTGTGGAAGTGTTTGTCCAGAAGGGGAGGACGCTGACAAATTAAGTAATGTGATTAATAAAGTGTTTAATGGGTTTGACGACAAGGATAATGGGAATGACACTTTAATATTTCCAAACATTAAGTGTGGAAGTGTTTGCCAAGAAGGGGGGATGCTGACAAATTTAATAATGTGATTAACAAAGTTTTTAATGGGTTTGACAACAAGGGTAATGGGAATGACAACTTATTATCTCCAAACATTAAGTGTGAAAGTGTTCTCCAAAATGGGAGGATGCTGACAAGTTCAATAATGAGAATGACAACGTTAGTAATGGTTTTGACGAGAATGGTAATGGGATTGACAACTAACCCTAACCAACTTTGTGAGTGAAAGTGTTGGCCCAAAAGAGGAGAACGCTGATAAGTTCAATAATGAAAATGACAAAGTTAGTAATGATTTTGACGAGAATGGTAATGGGATTGACAAGTTAGCCTAACCAACTTTGTCATTAGGTGGAAGTGTTGGCCTAAAAAGAGAGGACGCTGACAAGTTCAATAATGGAAAGGACAAGTCTTTTAATGGTTTTGATGAGAATGGTAATGAGATTGACAAGTTAGCCTATTACCATTCTCGTCAAAACCATTACTAACTTTGTCATTTCCATTATTGAATTTGTCAGCGTCCTCCAATTTTTGGGGAAACACTTTCAGTGATAAAGTTGGTTAGAATAATTTGTCATTCTCATTACCATTCTCGTCAAAATTATTAAAAGACTTGTCATTTCCATTTTTGAACTTGTCAGCATCCTCTTCCTTTGTTGTACTCAAATAAAGTCACCAATCGACTTCTTCCCAGCATGCGCCGGTTTCACAATCAAACAAATGGGTGTGTGCGTTTAACATCTTCTTCCTTTGTTGTGCTTCTACATCTTCAATATGAAAATTGGATTTTTTTACAATTTCGAAAGCCATCTTATTGGAATGTTTAAATATGCTTCAACAATATCAAATGCTTAGCTAATATTTAGAAGCATTAAAATGTACATTCCTTTTGAATTCTCACATTAAAATTTAATTCAGTTTTATCACCATGCACTAAATAACATTCATATAACCAATATGTTTTAACATTCAAACATCTATAACCAGATTTTCATATCCAAATCAAACAAAACTCCTTTAGACAGCAAGCCTTTTTAATATGAAAATTTTCCAGATTTAAGAACAATACTTAAATGACCATTTCTCAAATTGGAAGTATTAACTGTAATGATACAAACTTTTATAAATACATGTATGTGGTTCAGCCTAGAAAGTTAAAGAAAGGTGTATGTGCTTCTTGTACAACAAAAGTGCATAATAGCATACAGTTGGAAAAAAGATACTGTAGTTTTAGTAAATTTACATACACAGTAATAGTACATCATAAAAAGCCACTGCTATGAATCAGTATACAAGATCACTGACCAAAATAACAACTTTACTATGTCACCCCAAAATGCAGTGCTTGGTTACTAAGTTAGACAACAGATGTTAATCTCTTTACAACAGTGGTGAATTCTAAAAAAATAATTGTTTGAGGAAGACCAAAAAGTTACATTAAGAACAGAATTATGTTAGTTATATCCTCTTGGTCGGGGTCATTTATAAAGTCATCAATCTCAATGCATCCTCCCTCTTGCTATTCATTTCATGGTTAACCATCCACCCACCACAATAACTTGCAACTGCAAAATAACGTCACAGTTTAATTCAATTGAAATGAAGGAATTTCTTACAACTCATGCTATTTCATTTAAGGGGCCAAACTCTGAATTTAACAATCCAAATACATATTATTGTGGACAGTAGCCCTTTTAGAGAAACCACTCATAGAAGATAATACATATTGTTCTGTACAATATATAACTAAAGGAGTCTCATTTGTACAAATAAATTCCACTAGGGTAGATCATAACAATTCAGTGAAACTCGTGGAGCATTTCAAATTTTACTCCGAGTCACATACAGCAAGAGGTTAGAATGAATGTGACTATAATATGCCATTTAATTTAGTGGTAATCATGTTTCAAAGGCAAAATATTGAAAATCCTTCATTAGGGCACTGTTTTGCATGAAGCAAATCAATGACTCCCCTTTTAAGAACATAGCTAATAAAACTAAAGAAAACTTAAAGCTCATCTATATTATCTATGCAGATTCAAATTCAACTGAGTCAATTGCCAGAGACTTCGACAGTATTTATAAATATAAGGATTTCATGGACATACACAATCATTCTTTTTTACGAAATCTAACAATAGGACTGAAAATTTTAAGAGTTTAGATAACCTTGATTGCTACCAAATTATTTCTCAATATGACCAAGCATGTAAAGAAAGCAAAGTGTGCAATAAAAAATAAAATTCCCAAGCCAGCCATGATAAATTACTACGTCGATTAAAAACAATAAATTATGAACAAGATTATTCAATGGACAACTACTTACTCTTTATACTCTCTTATGATAATTAAAAAGCCAAAAAGCCCTTCTATTTCACTGAAAATTTAAGGCATGTGAATTTCATTACTGCTGCTCTTGATAGAATCCGTTTTGGGATTCACAAAAATAGTAATGGTGTTGACAAAGTTTGTAATGGAATTGACAAAACACCAGAGTTATGTTGACAACAACAATTCATAATGTATTAAATAGCAACTTGACATTACTCATTCCAAGTACATTCAATTCATATAAGTTATAAACCCAAAAGAAGGCGTTCTTTCATGTATAATTTAATTACAATAAATTGTCACCATTAACAAGAGTAGTAATGGGAATGACAAGTGCAGTAATGGAAATTACAAAACACCAGATTCTTTATGACAATAACTAACGAGGAAGCACTACTCTTACAACACAAAATTGAATGATTTTACTCCTTACTACAAAGACTTGAACAAGCAAGCTACAATATATCGAATGCAACACAAATGACAGCTAAAAGTACAAATACAGGATATAACACGGTTTCGACTACAAATTTCAACAAGAACTACTCTATAGGTCTGCAAAATCACAGAGACTATACTTTAGATGTTAGAAGAAGAAGAAAAAATAACCAACACGAAAAATCTATAGATATATTACTAATCATTAATGATGTTCAAGATGTTCTTTGGCCAGCGGGAACCGGCATATGACTATGCGACTGCTTCCACTCACGATTGAAGCTTCGAGGATGTCACCACCGTTGCCCCACTTTTTCCCCTGCAATGCCGCCGAAGACGATAACCCTTATAGGAAACAAATAGACCGAGATTTCATTGTTGAGGAATCCAAAATTGATGTGCTTGATTAAAAGTTAAAAGAGGCATTTGGGTCTGTAGCATTAAACTTCAATATCCCTGATTCCTACCATATACCTTATTTGTCTTTTCCAAGTTATAAAAGACTTTTATGGGTTTTGACATTTTAAATGGTATTTAAATGAGATTTTTTCATATAAATATAAATAAATAAATTTAAACTGATAAAAATCAACTATGATAATAGTAGCTTGCACAAGAGACTTTGATTTGCGATGAGATGGTTCAAAGAGAAAACAATTAGGCAAGTAGATTGAAAGCCATGCATAAGCTCTCTTAAAATTATTCCATATTATTGAAAAACAAACCTAGCCCCGACTTTGGAGGAAGAAACATGCATGTGAGCATGCATCATATATAGCTTCCATTTCCATGAATATTAATTAATCTCATATATTAAATTTTCCGTCGTGGCCAGCAGATCCATAAGCAAGAAAAGTAGAAACAGCCACAGAATATAATAAGCAAATGTATTCTCAGCTAGAAGCACCGCACCTATATATTCATTAATATCCCACCCACTTTAAGCAGTTTCTTTCAAATATATATATATATATATGATGCATTAAGTGCATTAAAATATTTTATTACGTACATCTATAGCATCTTAAAATATATTTTTTTAAAGTGCGCATGATACCTTAAAATCTTTTTTATATATTCAACATTGTAAAATAATTTTTTTTGGTGCATCTAGCACTAGGGCATAAAGAATTCTTAAGATACTGGACACACCTAAAAAAATATTTTAATGTGTTGGATACACCACAACGCATTTTACAATGTTAGATACAACTGAAAAAATACTTTAAAATATTGATGCACCTTAAACTCCCATATACACACACATATGATAAAATATCATATGTGTGTGTATAAACTAATGGTGCCCTTGCAAAAATCACCGGTCACCAGACTTTGTATCGCCTGTTTGGATCCCTCAAAATCACTATCACAGTTTACTAGATCAGTTATTTTTCCCCATGCGAGGGTTGCCTCCTGTGGCATAAAATCAATTATCTGATGTTAATCCTGGCAAAAAAAGGAAAAATAGGGCACTTAAAAACCATTTTGTGATCGTAGTTTTAGGAAGAGGGGTTATAAAGTGTTCGTTTGGAATAACTTATTTTTTTTTGGTAATAAGTGCTTATAAATTGTGATTCACGATATACGAGATAAGTATGTGAGAGGAATTTTATCTCGACTTACGTAATAAGTGTTTATTTGGATAAAATAAGTGCTTATAAATAGTGATTCACGATATACGAGATAAGTATGTGAGAGAAATTTTATCTCAACTTATATAATAAATACTTATTTAGACAAAATAAACCCAACCAAATACTCACGTCTTTTTCACCCAATTGCATGACATCAAAAAGTGTTAACTGGTCTGGATTCCTCCACCAGCACATAACATGCTGCACATGAACCACTCGCTTTCTCTTTCCAGTTCGTTAGGTTTATTTGCAGGACAACCTTCTTTAAACAAAGTCACAAATTCCCTCTCATTGACAGTTTAAAATTTAACCTATGAAGCCACCCTAATGGCCTTCTAAGATAATCACTAATTTAGAGTTACCTTTCACTGCCGTCTTTTATTAATATTTTCCAGTATTAAGTGTGAGAGCTAATTAAAAAATTTGTTTTGATCTTAATTGTAAAATCTCAATTCATTTTATTTCTCAAATTTATAAATCTATTCTCAAGCTATCTCCATAGATTGCATTTATTAAAAAAAATTTTCATTAATGGAATATTGATCAAATGAGGAATTGTTTTAGAGAAATCAAGTAATCATTACATATTTGTTGCAAAAAATTAACTTAACTATTTTTTTTAATATTCACCTACGTAAAGCCTTATAGGGGATATAAAAAAATATGTGACGCATGATGGCTTGAAACCATCTAAAAATCAGAACTAATATAATGCATTTTATACTTAAAATTAGCAACTAGTCATAATCAATTAGTGAAGTTTTTTTTTACTAAAATTATACTATCTCCGATCTATAATATAAGATATAGTTGACTTTTTTTAAAGAAAATAAAGAAACTAAATAAGTCATTTTAATCATATCATATGTTGTATATCATTGGATAATATATTAGTTTATAAGTCAGACAAAGTAGTTTGAAAAAAAAACGATAAGTATAAATACTTTAAAGTAAATTATTTAGCTTCATTAATCTCTAAAAAAAAAAAGTTAATTAGGATTTATATATAGAATCGGAGGATAGTATACTACCTCAAGTCATTAATATAAGATGTTGTTTGTGCCGTAATACACTATGAATGATATTCTATATTAAGGATTGGAGGTAATATATTAATTTTATGCATAATCATGATTTATTAAGGGTTGACGAGCAAATTTATCAATGAAGTTTTGTCCGAGGAGCGTATGACACAAATATGTTTTAGAAAAGGCAAAAATACCAATGATCAATTAAAAAGGGGCATCCAACACAAAACCGTTAAATCCATACTAACGTCTTTAAGGGTTTTCTTCTCTTATAATTTAACGCCGTCAGTACGGATTTAACAGTTTTTGTGCTAGATGCCCTTTTTTAATTGTCCATCGGTATTTTTGCCCCTACTAAAATATTTGTGTCAGATGATCATCGGACAAAACTTTTGTTGGTAAATTTGCTCCTTAACCCATTTATTAATTGGTCTTAACTAGGCTAGTATTTGAGATCTGCATTCCAACAGTAGTTGGGCAGTCACTCGTATAATTAATTGTTATGGGATGTTGTCATTGTTGTCAAACTCGTGAACTGACTCTTCAAGTTTATCGTATTTATATTCATTGCTTACAAAATCATGGTAACTTATTCTTAAATTTGTGTTTACTTTTTTGATTTGATTATTCTCAATGATTTTATTTATGCATTTTATAGAAATTTATTTTTTAGGTATGCTAAATTATAAATGTTTATGGATTTAATTTCAATTATTTGAATTTAAAATATATTTAAATCAAATTATTATCATTTTTTATGTTTTAATTATTTAATTATACATATTAATACCTATTTAATGATAAATATAAATTTTTAGAAGTTTACGATTTAAGTTCACGATACGAGTTGATATCACTATCTCGAGTTTATTTAAACTCGCAAGTTTGACAACCTTTTGATGTTGCCCAAGTGATGGGGAAAAAACCAAGTTGTAGTTTAGTCTGTGTAATAATAAATCATCAATATCAATATATTATCCGAAATTAATCTAAACAAAGTCATCATCCTATTCATTGGCCATAAATTGCATGACTGGTTTTGTACTTCATGTAAATGCGGGTTCTACAGTCTATTTAATTGATAATTATAAATTTAAAATTACTTGGAGTTCATATATATTCTTTATTGGCTCAGTCTTAACATTGGCATTTTATAAATCCCAAACATCTCTTAAATTTTTCACTAAATATTGATTTACGGGTGGCAAATTAAAACAGGGAGCAGCTTGTTAGGCCCACCTGTTGTATCATGAAAGGATACAAGCCCAATATATCGTTGTGTGATGTGACCCCGCTTTTTCATAGAACCAAACACGCCCTACTATACCAATTATCTCTTGCCATATTACTCGCTAATGTGGACACATTAACTATAAAACACATGACTTGTATATAAACAATTACGATTTGTTACATGTAACTCTGGTAGGGATCTATGGATTGTCTCTTTGATTTTTTAATACTAAGGACATTTTGAAATTTTACTCTTGTATGATTGATTCCTGCAAATTTTGAACAAGTGAAAGCAAATTTATTTGTCATTTTTTTTAATTTTAAATGATTCTAAGTATTTTCCAAATAAAAAGAATCGTAAATAATGAAGCTTGTAATATTTAACTCTATACAATGCCTGGGGACATAAAGCCTAGCAAATCATTAAAAAAATGAATGTTTGTAATATACTCCCTCCACTTTTTTTTTTTCCATAGAATCTTTTGGATGAGATATTATATTTAGGACTTTTTTTTACGTTAGAACTTATCATTATATACTCCGTTTCGAGGCTTTGTAGTAATTATATAACATTTTTTAGCACCTGCTAGTGATTTTTTCCTTTCACTTGCCTATGTCAAATGTGAAACCGGTTAAAATATGGCTATAGGTTATATTAAGCGAGTAAATGGAGAAATCATTCTAAGGGGGAGAAGAAGTAACATGGCGATTTATTTATTCGAGAGGACCTAATTAAATCTCAATCCGCTTAAAGGTAAAAAGAAATTAAAACTCAATCTACAAATTTGTTAAGGTGATATTTTATCATTCAGTGAAGAAATAATTTAATTTTTTTTTTAATGAGAATTGTCTATATGTGAAGTCTCTCTGAAATCAAAGATAAGAAGAAGCATAACAATAAGGCACAGTTTGTATAATTATTAGATAATGATGAACTAATCCCAATTGGCACTGGCTCAATTTTTTGGGCCAGTGGAGGAGTGTGTTTTTTTGGTAATGCTTTTGGTACTATTTTTTCATGCTACAGAAAGTTTGTGGGTCTGATGGGCCTACATGACTTCGAAAGAAATCGGTACAACAATTTCTTTTTTTGACCTTTTGATGCAACAATTTCCTTGGTGACAAAGATATCCGTCTGCGTTTGTGATTTTAGGATAAAAAGTAAATTTATCAATTTTAGAAAAATAAATTTGCTCTTTCTTTCTATTTTTTTAAATCCTGTTGAAATATGCAAAAGGATTATACAATAATTTTTTTTTCCTCACAAAACCATGACATGTGTGTAGAAAGATTAACCACTGGTGGAAGGGGTTTAATCATTTAAGGACAAGATCTTGAGTTGGAGTCTATGTGAAGATAAGAAATGCCTTTAATGTAATATCCTGGATTGTAATTAAGTATTACTAACTTCAAAGTGATGTAATTAATATTAATTGAACACTTTTGAAGTATATAATGTGAATTGTGACGTAGACGCGTGTGACGATGATTTAGTATATGTTATGTTAATCAGGGGTAAAATGGTAAATTTATCAACCGATTGGTCAGTTATTGGAGAGGAAACTCATTGGTAATTGATATCAATGGCTAAGATTGAATAAACAAAAGGGGTGGGATTGTGTGTGCATGTGCTTATGTGAGTGACGAGAAGGAGGAGCAAGATGTTGACACATGTCAACACAAAAGCCATGGATTGTGGTCCAAGAGTCAACAATTGCAACTCTCTCTTCCCTCCTCCATTTCAAGTTGGCCAAGGGCCTAATTGCACCACAAAAATCTGATTTCTCCATCACCTTCTCACCTCTCTCCTCTCCTCCATTTTCACCAAGATCAAGCAAGAAAGAGAAAGAAGAAGCTTGAGCTTTAGGTAAGGTTTTGTCCCTAAATGCTCAACTCACCTTTATTAATATTGTTCAAGGGGTTGAGAGCTTTATTCCTATAGTTTCATATTTTTTATTAGTAGAGTTTGAGAACTTGTGGGGATTTGGAAGTTGGAGAATCAAAGAAATAGCTTTGGAAAGAAGTTGTAATGAGTATTTGATACCTTTTGGTATAATTGTTGTGGTCATTGGTTTGGTTTTGAGAATTTTGAATTTTTGTCCTAATTTTTAGTCTAATTTGGATGCTTGAATTGGTTAGTGTGTTGTGTAGAATGTGGTGTTAAATTGTGTCTTTGAGCCATGAGAGTTGATTTGGAATTTTTGGAATGGAAGGAATTGCATTGTGATGGATTGTGTGTATATTGTGTTGACATGTAAAGATTTCGGTGGAACATGTCTATGTGGATGGAATTTGATTGTTTTGAAGGCTCCAATGGATTCCTTGGGCAAAATTGGTGTGGGAATGGTGTTTCATGTGAAAATGGGAACCATTGGAAGCAATTGTGAAAAACTGAAAATCTGTTCATTGAAGGTCTGTGCTGGGCAATCTTTTTGTGTGGGCTTTTTGAATAGGCTAATGATATCAGAAAATTATAAAACTTTCCAGTTTTAAAGTTCACTTCCCAAGCTTCAAAATGGATATATAATTGGTATCATTTCGTTTTGTGCACTGTGAGTTATGGTTGTCCAAAGTTTGGGATGGAAATTGAACTCTGTTGTGGGATAGTGGTGAGTTTTGTATAATTCTGTACTTTTGTGGTGATTTCCAGTAATGGCCAATATTTTTCCTAGGAAGAGGACTTAAATAGATTTCATTTGGCTTTGGAATCACCTTATTTCAATTTTTCTTGAATTAGTTATGATTTTTGAAAGTTCAGCCAAGAAACAGAATTTTCTTGGCCGCGGCCCAAATGTTTCTGACCTCTTTTTGGCCGCGGCCAGTGGATTTGTGGGCCGCGACCAACCCCCAAAAATCAGTGTTTTGCACTTTTGAAAGGTGGTTTTTGGTATAGCCTTTCCCAACCCTTTAGGCATATGTTTAGGCCTAAAATAGTCACCTAAAGAGTTCAAATGATAACCAACTTAAAGTATTATAGAGATATAAGAACTTGGGAAAGAGATTGATGGGTTGTCCCTAACTTGGTTTACAGGATTTGATATTTGCCGTTCTCCTGAGCCCGCTGTGCCAAGAAACGTCAGGAAAGGATCAGGTAGTGACTCTCTCTCTTATATTTTGTGTAATGCACCATATGTGTGTTGTATCACTGTGTTATGATGATTTTTGATGATGCTGCGGTTACAGCTGGTGATAGCTGTCGTTTACAGCGCAAGCTGTCGTTATTGTGATTACAGCGTAAGCTGTCATGATGGTGATTACAGCAATAGCTGTCGTATTGTGTATACAGCCGTGAGTGCTGTCGTTTGTGGTGAAAACCATGTATCTTTGAGATTGTTGTTGCTGTTGCTGTTTGTGATTTGTGTACATGCTTTGTGTTTATGCATTGTGTGAGTGGTTTGTTACTACTGGGATTCTCTCGAATCTCATTCTTTCCTATGACTAACATTTCAGACAGGGCGTGTGGCTCAAAAGAGAAGAGGCCAACCCAGAGCAATTAGGACTTTTAGGGGTATATTTGATCTTGGAAATGTTGGTTATTTATTTTGAACTCGGGATTACAGTATATTTTGAAATAGGAATATTATATTCGATTTTGGTTATGTAATCCCCTAGTGGATACTTATAAACCCTCAGGTTATATATGTATAGAACCCGGGAGTTGCCGGGGATACGGTTATACACTCTGATATGATTGAATGTATATTAACTGCACAGGTAATTATATTCAAATATTGAAATTGAGACCAGGGTGGGAAAAAGATTTTGAAAGATTTTGTGAAAATTTTACTGTGAGACAGAAAATTTAAAATGAGGTTAAAGCATCCAATGGTTTCTAATCCGATTTAAATATGTATTATCGAATTATAATTACGTGTTTAAAGTCAGGGGTTACATTTAACAGAGCTAGCCCCAATTGGACTTATAATATCTGAATCTGACTTATCCATATAGTTAATAAGATATTGGTTGAAGTGGTAAGTGATTACACCCCTACACGGAGAAAAACATAATTTTGAATTTCAGAAAACGTAGTGTTAGAAAAAGCTAAAACTCTTGATGCTTTAAGTTTTGAATGAGGAAACTTTGGATTCAAAAAAGAAAAACTGATTTTTTAAAAAAAAATTACATGTGCAGGCAAATTCTATTACTCACGATTTATTTATGAACAACGTAATTTATTATGAATTTCTTATTTTATATTATATCTTTCAAACTGTTGTTCACAAGATAGATAATATTTTAATTTTTTTTTGAAATAAATTAAACTTTAAAAGTTGCATAAAAAATTATAAAATAAATTAAAAAACAGTTTAAATGGAGAAGATAAAAGAAATTAAGGCCACAGCTCCATGAGAGCAACATGCATAACTATTTCGAGAAATGCTGGAATCAAATTAATATTTATTCTATTAAAAATAAAACATATTTATGTTTATAGCTGAAAACCATTCTCGAAAACTATGAAGCTCGTAGAAATAAGAAAATTCGCAATTTTTTTCCAGTAAGAAAGTTCACAAAGAAAAGAGGATACAATATGAGTGGTAGATTTATTCTGTCCTGAAAGTAACAGATTTTACATTTCAAGGTGATCCGTGAGCGGACTAAACTTATTTTATTTATAAACAATTTTTTTTATAGGATTTATCTTTTTTATAAGCAATTTTCACTTTTTTTTGAAAATATAAGCTTCTTTTTCATATTTTACCTTTATTAAATGATAATTCTTTATTATATCTTATACTCATTATTTCTTATACTTTTTATTTATTCTTTTTTCTATACTCTTTTCATAAATAGGGATATATATAAAAAAAAATATAATATTTTTAATACATTTATTATTTTTAATTACCAATTCATTTTATACAATCAAAGAAAGAGAAAGTTGCTGTAAATAAGACGGGAGAGAGCATATAGGATATGAAAAGTGAAAACGAAGACCTGGACGACCATTAATCAAAGTAAATGCATTCCTTTATTTCCTTTCTTCCCAAAACCACGTGAGATACTTTCATTTCAGAGGCAAAAGGGGGGGGGGGATAAAGAAGAGGAAAAACTGATTTATTGTCTACCATTCCTTCAGTCTATCACATGTATTGTTCTATACTTGTTTATTTCTGCAGATAGTGTAAGTCTGGTTTATTGTTCTTTCTGATTCAGCTAAAAGTCTAAAACCCCTCTAGTAGATGATAAACCCTAATTTAAAAATGAAAAGAAAAAGCTAAAGCAAAAAAAAAAAAACTAAAGCTACTCCGCCCTTGTCTTTTATCTTGATGTTCCTTGCTTTGTCTCTGGTCTTTCCCTTTCAGTGTTCGTCTTTAACTTTGCCTTCAATTCCATGGATTTCTGGCTCCAAAACCCATGCATGATCTCTCTCTCTTACTTTGATGATATATATATATATAGGGTCCCTCCATCTTCTTTTCTCTAGCTTTAACCCCCAATATCTACAAAAGCATGTTACGGATATTCCTCTCACTGTGCCTATGACTCATGCACATTCACGATCCAGTCATGAAGCAACAAGAATATATATATAAGAATTAACAAATTTTAATATAATTAATCCTGAAACGTCGTCGTGTGGGGTCATCAATGTGCTGCAGCAGAAGGAGGGAAGAAAAGTGGAGAGGAATCTCTTTGAAGCTTCCCATCCATCACTGTCACTTTGCTCATCTTCTCTTCACACCAGTGTAACTGTTCTTCGCTTAAATCACTCATCCTCAAAACCCTAGACACCACTTTCAGGTCTATCAGTGCCATTAATATCTGAATCTCTTGTTCCTGATCCTTCTTCTGCTTCCTCTTCCTCAGGCATTTCCTTGAACGTCTCAGATCCTTCACCTTCGTCTTCTTCTGCATTCATTAATAATTACCCAAACATGTACGTATTCATTAATAATAAAGGATATGATGATCTGGAAAGCATTCATTAATTTAAGGACTTGCCTTTTCGTTAACTTTCTTCATAAGCTTAAGTAGGGTTGGATCCACCGAGTTCCTTCGGTTTCTCTTAAAGTAAGCTGCTAGCATCTGACATGGCTTTTCTTTATCAGCCTTGAGGAAATTCATGAAAGTTCTGATCCCATCCTCCATTATCATAAGAAACGATGTTGACGGTATTCTTGACTGATATGAATCCTCACTCTGATCATCCTCCGAATCTTCAAAAGTAGTTTCACTCATAATTAATTAACTGCTCAGTTATATATATTCATGATGCAATCTTAGCGTATTCCTTTTTCTTCTATATATGCTTTGTTTTGCCTACATATATAGTATCCATACCAGAGATTCAATAGACTATACTTATAATAGTGAGTTGACTAATTCAGAGAGATCAAATAAAGTAATTAAATTATTAAGTATTTATATTTATCATTTTTTTCTAACTGATCTATTTGGTTTTCTTAATCTTCTTAAATTAATCAATTGATTCTTATATTAAAAATCGGAGGTAGTATAAATACTTGTTTGGGAAACCCTAATCTACATTTTCAAAAACAATTTCATACAAATCGAAACAAAACTTTTTCCAAAAGTGCTGTTGTATTTTACGGGTAAATATATGATAATAGTTTTGTCTCATTAAAAAAAAAAAAAGTGCTTTTGTGGGTTTCCAACCAAGTACTGAGACATAAATAACAGTAATATTTAGTTAACAACCCACCTCGAAATTCTGGGACTAGGAGCAATTTGGGAGCCAAAAGTCTCATTCTTGCGTAGACCTCAGGTCTTCTTCCATGCTCATAAGGTTCATTCTCGACGTACCTCTGAAGCAACACTTGAAATTGCTGGAACAGTTGGGCGACGGTGGCCGGACAACCTGCTTCATCATCATCAAGACACGAAGCTTTCTTTGACTGGAAGTTCTGGTAATTCCAGTTCAGAGCTTCCCAGGTCAAGCAGATTTGTGCCACATAGGCAGCCTCCAGTTCCCTGTATGGGTTATGACGTATATGAGCTGGTGTCTTGTTTATACTTGAAAACTTGTACGCTATTCGCTCTGATATCGATCTCGGAGATACATGGATTGACTTCAAAGACTCTGAAATTGCAAAATATATTCAATTCAATAAAAAATATATAACAAACCGCGTAAATTTATCATAGAAGTTTTTGCTCCCAAAACAATATTGTTATACAAGCTTTAAAACATAGTAACGTTACCTTTTACCTTTTGAAAATTAAGAGTAAGAGTCAGACGCCAATGATAACATTGAAACTAAAAAAATCTTCGGGGGCACATTGCTTTTGAGCAACAACTTGCTGGATAAATTTTCACATTAACGGGTAAGAAAAGAAATCACTTTTGTTTTTGGTGAAAAAGTAGTTAAATTGAATTACCAGTTTCTTGAAGTTTCTGAGCGCTGAGTCTGTCTAGGAATGTCATTTCTTCATCGTACTTCTGGAACACAGTGTAAGACTCCCACTTGGGGCAGCTCCTTCTTGAGGAAGAAGAAGACGGGTCTTCTGTTGCAGAATCTCTGCAAATAACTGAGCTTCTCCAGTCAGAGGAGCTCTTAGAGGTGGACCCCACAGTGCAGGAGTCACCATATATTTCTTCTTCGTCCTTTTCTTCAACAATCAGCCTCTTGGTGGTTTTCAAATTGGTTTGAGCCAGAACAAAGAATCTTTCATCCCCCATGAAGCTAGCCTCCTGCACCTTCTTGTTTTTAATGAGCCTTTCAGTAGTAACACGATTATCCTCTGCCGAAAAAAAAAAGTACAGCGATGCTTGTTACGTACAGTTTTTAAGAGAATCATGTGAACAACAGATACTAATAATAGAATAATCCATACTACCGTCAGTGGTTTTGTCACTGTCCATCAAGTCGCTTTCGATAGGAACAGAGTTTAGTACTGAAGAATCATCATCAGCGAAGTGATCATCTCTTACAGCAGCAGCAGCAACTTGTTCCTCTTGTTCTTGTTGTTGTTGTTCTTGATAACCAACAGGCTCTTCAGTTTCAAAGTCTGAAACCAGTGGGGATCTATGAACAGACAAGGTTTGATCAGAGTTATATTGGTTTTCCAATTCGGAGCTATCTTCATCATCAGGCAAACTCTCCAGCGGACTTATGAACTGGTCTTCAGAGAAAGACTGATGATGACGTGTCCTCATAGAACTCTGACGTGGCTGCTGGAGGTCGCAGTGCAGAAACTTAAGACCTCGTCCGCCGCCAACGATGTCGGCCACCAGATGGTGATCTGTCCGGCTACTCCCAGCATCATCACCATAACAATACCTTTCATCTTCTTCTCCTTCCTCCTCCTCATCCTCAGAAAACACATATTCATACTGCTGATCACTGCAACACAAAACAAACCAAGAGAAAGAACAAGAGCCAGGAAGTTAAAACTGTTAAAATTATATTATCTTACGTTGATATTTGATATATTCTATATATCGTAGAACTATAAACATAATGAAGGTGGCGGAGGAAGGGGGAGAGAGAGACCGGTGGAGGAGGGGGAAGTTGCCGACGAAGTGGAGGAAGCGGAGGAGGAGGGAGAGGGAGAGGAAGAGGAGGAGGAAGGAGGAGGAGGCGTTGTAGAAGAGTCTGGAAAGAGCTTCTTGTTGGTTTGAACATAGTGGCATATTGGTGGTGGGAGATGATAAGTGGCTTGCTTTGCTCCAAAATGAGCTGCAAAGCGACTCCACCATTTGCTAACAAAGTCACTTGGCTAAAACAAGTGTTGCCAACCCACAATAATACCCGTCGCCTTCATATCTTTCCCCACGTCAACTTTGTCCAAATCTTTTTTCAAGAATTCCCTATTATGCCCCTCTATTAGCTTCCCTTTTCCATTTACCCTTCACCTGCTCTCCTGTCACATGCAGGTCCTTGTAAACGTGTCGCCAAGGTAGCTACAAACTACGACTATGAAACTTGCCATGAAGTCGTCCTCTCTGTTATACTAACTTCTTGAGGTTTTGGCAGCTTCTCTCTCACAAATTACATGCTCTCTGAAATGACCTTTTTGTCCCTCAAAACATACTTAAATTCAAGGTATTAAAACCCGGACCGGGTACTGAACCAGTCGGGGTACTGGGTTAAGGGTCAGTGGGTCAGACCGGAGCTAAACCGGTGAGAAATTGGAAATTTTAGACTTATTGGTATGAAATTCTAAAGAAAATAGTAAAAAAAAAATTTTTTTTTTTTAAAAATGGAAACTGGACCGGCCAACCGGCCGGACCGACAGGTCCGGTCCGGTTTCCAGAACTATGCTTAAATTACATGGACTTTGAAATGCTCTGGGTTTTTTGACTTTTTTCTTTGTTTTTTTTTTAAAAATTACTTTATAGTTTAAAGAAAAATGATAATTTTGAATCAGGGGCATGGGGTGGAGTGGTAAGTACTCCTCACTCCCTTATAACCAGGTTGAGGGTTCGATCCCTACTGGGTATGAAAAAATGCCACTGGCCAGCTATCCCACCCATTGAGGTGACTATCAATTAGCGATCCGGATTAGTCTGAGGCTGTTGTAGTGCCTGAAAGATGATCTACCCTGGGATACCGGAGGAGAGATCCAAAAAAATGATAATTTTGGCATGAAAAAAGAAATACTATCTCAACAAACAATTTGTTTTACTCCCTCGAGCCCACAATATAGGGTGTTTCTAGAAGGATAACTTCATTCAAAATATAAGTCACTTGTAAAATAATTAATGATCATTTTCATTTTTATCCATATAGTTAATACTCATTGCCAATTTTACCAACTCATTAAATTTTCAAATACATTATCAAATAAAGGTAAAAGTGAAAATTTTTTTAATTTAGGATATATTTAATGAGTTAACTGTCACTTTTTGTTTTCTATGAATTAGTTAAAGTGTCCTATATTATATGGACCGGAGGGAGTACTAATTTATGATTTTAATAAGAATAATTATATAATGAGAATGTTATCCTTATCATCATATTTTAATCGTTTAAGAAATTTCAAATTGGTAAGAAAATAAAAATAAAAAAGACAATTGTGTATACTTTTATGATAAAAAAATGAAGGGAGAATTACATTTAGGTCCCAAGGAAGGAAAAAAAAATGAAGAATTGGTCCCTGTAGATTGAAAAATGAAAAAATGGTCTCATTAACAATTCCAGGAGCCTTTATTGACAACTCGTTAAGAACTCTATGAGCTTGTATTGACAACTCCTTGGGATCATTTTTTCATTTTGCAATCTATAGAGACCATTTCTTCATTTCTCTTTTTTCTTGAGACTTGAGTGTAATTCTCCCAAAAATGAATTCATATATATATATATATATATATATATATATATATATATATAAGATCTCTGGTAAAAGGAAAGTATTACCCTGAAATCTATTGGCTTCCCATATATACTTTAATCAGTAGGGAATATTTATTGAGAAACTCGACATTGTAGATTCTAAATTGTTATAAAAATGTCTTGTTATATTAAATATTTAATTGCAGCTTCAAATTAAGAATGATACTTAAGCTAGCTTTTCTCTTTAAAGTATCATTGCCATTGCTTAGAGAATATTTAGCAGGGTTTGATGGCTTCTTTCAGGATACTAACTAAATAAAAGGCCAAAAAAAAAAAAAAAGAGACAGAAGATAAAAGAATAATGTATAACAGGGGAATCATTTTGGGAAAATTCCAAAAAACTATATTGAAAAATGGAAAAGGATATTTCAGTACAACGAAAATGGGAAAGGATAATTCAGGCGGGTGTCAGATTTTCGGAGGAATCTGTCATTTTGAAATCTCGGCCAAATTACGAAAATGCCCTTCACCCCTTCATTCCCCACTTCAGAATAACAACATGATCATCGTAATTAACAACTCCAGATTCGCCATTAACAACTTCAATTCTTTTTTGACAATTAAAAAGTTTCAGGCCAATAACAACACCTATCTCTTAATTAACAACTCCGGATTCGACATTAACAACTCCAATTTCTTCTTTCACACTAAACTAGTTTCAGGGCCAATAACAACAACTATCTCGCCATTAACAACTTCAATTTCTTCTTTTACACTAAACAAGTTTCAGGGCAAATAACAACACCTATCTCACCATTAACAACTTCGGATTCCACATTAACAACTCTAATTTCTTCTTTCACAATTAACAAGTTTCATGGCTAATAACAACACCTATCTCGCCATTAACAACTTCGGATTCACCATTAATAACTCCCATGTTGTTATTTCGACTGAGGGCTGAAGGGCATTTTCGTAATTTGGCTGGAATTTCAAAATGACAATTCCTATGAAAATCTGACACCTGCCTGAATTATCCTTTCCCATTTTCCAATGTAGTTTTTTGGAATTTTCCCAATCATTTTTGTCATAATTTTCATGAAAAAAAGAACCTAAACCTTGTTTGCAGTATATCGATAAGCCAAAAAGGAGGAATTGTGAATTACAAAAGCATATATATATATATATATATATATATATATATGTACTAATTAAAAAAAAACTAAAACCAACCTACACGCATAGGTAGACAGAAGAAATGGCTTTATAAAAGAAGACACCATATATAATATATAATTTCTGAAAAAGTAAGATTCACATTGTTTAATTTATAATTAAATGGGACAGACAATGCATATTCAGGAATGCATGAAGTAAAGTGAATTGTTTTCTGAGATACAAACAGTATTCAATTAAATGTTATGAGTTTGAGTGCATTCTTTACCGACCGATGGAATAAATAGCCTTTTTAAAAAGATGGTGTGGAGATGAGGCTCTGTGTCAATTTGAGACTTCTTTAAGCAATCTCTCCTATAAATTGATACTTGTCTTTATCTTGGCTAATAAGATTGCAGATTGCAGAATATGTATAAATGTTGTTCATGCTGACTCATTAATTAATGAATATATATATATATATATATATATATGCCCAATATAAAATAAAATTTGGTGATACTTCATTATTTTTTAAAAGGCTTCACCAGAATGAATTTTTAGTTAATTGATAAAAGTTTTCATAATGGAGAGGGCCGAATATTGCATTCAAATGTGCATTATTTTTAATTAATGTTGTTTGTCAAGGTTGAGGTTTGGATGCTCATATATTTAATTTAAATGTGTAATAACTAACTGAATTTTCTGTTTCTAATTCAGCTAACTTGAAGAGAGTTTGCCAACAAACTAACTATTTAGGTGATAAGCGGCCTCACCCCGTTAGAAGGAGAACACATATATAAATAGTTTTTAAAATGATGTAACTTTCCTTCAATTGTGTGCCACATGTCTTCACTATGGGCAAATTTCTTTTGTTTTGCATATAGTTGGAAGTTTTAAAAATAAATTGCATACAACTGAAAAAAAGAGTTACACCCATGGAAGATAAATGTGTACATGCTCAAGGACTTGTTTCCTTAGGTATGTACCTTTGGTCAATTAATTTTGCAGCGAGGGATTTTTCAACAATTTTTCCTAAACTCAAACAACTGCTTTGCCTTTAAAAGTTGGTTCACGAACATTATTGGCCGAGTTAAAAAAATACAAATTTGCTACTTCTAATTTAGAGTAAAATGGAAGGCCAATTTACACATGGAACAAAATAGAAAGGAATATATTCACTGATCTATTTTCTAATTTCCTTTTCACTTAATATATCCACCATTAAATTAAGTTTCAATAGTTGATATTTAATGCTATATAAAAATATTTTTATAACATTAAATATAATAAAATCTACCATGGAAATAGAATAAGTCTCAGCTATTAAAACTTGATATAATGGTGGATACATTAAATGAAGAGAATATATATATATTCCTTTCCAAATAAGAAAATTAAATGGCAATAAATTAAAGTTATTCTTTGATCCCATTTTTATCCTTTTATGATTGTTCATTTAGTTCCTTTAACTTACACATGAACTAATGATGTACAAAACTAAAAATCTAAATAATACTGATCAAAATTTTTAAAAGTTTTCATACACTTTGATATCTTCACATCTTGCAATTTCACAAGAAGCTTTGCTATGGAATGAGAAAACAGATATCTAAAATATTGACAAGCTTCTAAGCTTAGATGCGTGAGGTTGTTGAAGACAGTTGATTTCCACTGGACTTGTTAACATGGTCACCAGTTTTACTATACAGTTTACAATAGCATTGGAATTTGGAATTCTGGTTTTGTGCAAGTTGGAACATGACATCTAGGGTCTGTTTGGTGTGAGGGATTTGGTGGAAAAGGGAGGGGAGGGAAAATTTTTATGAGTTGAATTTTAAAAGAAAAGAATTGGGGTAATAAAATTTTAATAAAAAGAATATATAAGATAAAAGAGTAAGGAAAATTAATTAAAAATTTTTAACCCCACTTCTCTGATTTTTTTTAAATTCAATTCAAAAAAATTTTCCCTCCGCCTACTTTCCCTCTCCTCCCCTCAGACCAAAAAAGCCCCTAGTGAATCTCAGCCCTTGAGTTGAAGTTGTTCCAAATTTGGCATGTAGGACCTCATTTCTTCTCTAGTATATATTTCCTTGGCATCAGAAGAGATATGGTCTCTCATCAAACTAGCCTGAAGGGAAATTTGGTGAGGTCAAATGAGAGACTAATGTAAGAAAGTGGGAAAAAGCTGAGTGTGTTTATACATACATGCATGCATGCAATGTCTCAGTTTCCCCTTCAATCAATATTGTAGAGTATTTGTGAGAAGATAACTATAGAAAATACATTCAGAATTGTTTAGCAGGTTATGAGATAACAATTCCTTGAGCTTTGAAGGAATGGCTGCAGATTTGATTGATTAGTACAGAAACAGAATGACAAGTATCTAGAAATTTGATTAATTAGTTTATACCTGGTTGCTAATCTTTCCTGCTCTTTGGAATTTTGATTTAATTTGGTCAATAAATTAGAAATCTCAGTGTTTGTTCTCCTCCACCATCGTCATCCCCAACAACAGTTGGCAACTGTGTATCACCAGCTTCTGGAGCTGTGTGTGTTCTGGCAATTGTGGGAATGAAGACAATTTTTAAAGCAACTTTGACTGATCTCAAGTTCTGAAAGCCTTGAATATATAACTTGGAACATTACTCCAAATATGTTGTTGAACTTTGAGACTAAATCCTCTATGGACTGAATTATTTGATTAGGAAATAAATAACCTTATTAAATAAGAAATAAATCATCATTAATTTTGGATTTGTTAATTGAGAAACAAGTTATTGTATATTAGAAAATTAATCAAGAATTAATTTTCTGATTGTTTCTTTGAAGGTAAGTAGGAGTGCACATAACTTTCTAATTGATGGTCTCCCTAAACCTCTATAAATAGGATGTGCCTCTTTCAGTTGAACTTCAACCCCTACTATTGAGCTATCTGACAATCTCTTCACTCCTACCATCTTCCTTGTTCTGGTGATATACCACGTCAATCCTATTTAGGTTTTAATAGTCTAATAATTATGTGAGCATTATTTTATTCGAGTTATAGAGCATTTGAGCTTTGACCCAAATCTAAACGTGAATCCAACTTAGTACGCAAGTCTCCTCTCTCTCCTAATTTTTACTTCATATGTCTTAGCTTGCTAAGCCAAAATATCTCTATTTCTTTGAGTTGAGAAAACAACATAGAATTGGCTGGCCTTCCATCTCTGACTCTTTCAAGTCAAAGAAAGTACTTTCTCCTGTCATAAATATAAGAAAAAGTTGATTTTTTTAGAGAGATTAAGGAAGCTAAATAAGTTATTTAGGGCCCGTTTGGTTTGATTCCATTATACCCTGCGGTGCAGTGCAATGCGATGCAATGGTAATGCAATGTAATATTAATTATAAGGGTAGTGTTTGGTTTGATTTTTAAGCAACATGCAATGAGTTAATATTTTAACAATTATTTAAAATTAATATATTACACAAAGTCCATTTTACCCCTTAATATAATCTTTGTAGAAAAAATAGTTACAAGCCGATGATGGAGGGGATGGAGGAGGAGGATGTAGTGGTGGTGGCAATGCTGGGGGTGGCGGGGGAGGAGGAGGTGGTGGTGGTGGCAGTGGATGGTGGGCCGCCGGCGGCGGCGGCTGAAGAGGTGGTGGTGGCAGTGGTGGGGGTGGGCTGTGGGCCGGTGGCGGCGGCGGAGGAGGTGAAGGTGGCGGTAGGCGATGGGGGGTGGAGTAGGTGGTGGTGGTGGCGGCAGCGGGGGTGAGGGTGGCAACGGAGGAGGAGGTGGTGGTGGCGGTGGGCGGCAGGGTGGAAGAGGTGGTGGTAGGCAGTGGGCCGGTGGCCGTGGAGGAGGTGGCGGAGGGCGGCGGAGGGAGAGGTGGCCGCGGGCGGTGGGCCGGTGGCGGGCTGGGGGTGGCGGCGGGTGGAGGTGACGATGGTGGAGGAGGTAGTGGTGGCGGCAGAGGGTGGAGGTGACGGTGGTGGAAGAGGAAGAGGTTGTGGCGGTGGCAGTTGTGACGTGATACGGCAAGTGAAATAAGATAAGTGAAATAAAGATAAGGAAAACTAAAGGGTAAATTAGACTTTTTAGACCATGCAATAGGATGGTAATGAGGATTCATAGGGGGGAGGTATGAATGAGGATTACCAATTTTTTGGTAATCATCATTACCACGGTAAACCCTATTACCATGCTAAAGAGCAACCAAACACTCTTCTCTAGGTAATGCAATCATGATTGCCATTGCAGGCATGCAATGCGGTCGAACCAAACGGGCTCTTAATTATATCATACACTGTGTAGTTTTAAATTATATATCAATTTATAAATTAGACAAAATGGTTTGGAGAAAAAATGATAAATATAAATATTTTTAAGTAATTTAATTAACTTTCTTAATATTTCTAAAAAAATTAACTCAATCTTATATTTAAGGCCAGAGGGAGTATCTAACAAAGAGTAACAAGATTTTCTCCAAATTTCGGAACTGGGGCATCCATTTGGATTCAATTGGTGTCCTGCCAATGTTAATAGATCCATCAGTAGCTCCTAGTGTTGAGTTGGACCCTAGTAGATGTTGACCATCATCAAGCTTTTATTTTTTTATTTTTTTTGCCGTGACCATCATCAAGCTTCTGTTCTTAATTATTCTGTACAAATACATTGTCTAGCCCATTTAACTCGCCAATTTTATGAGACTGATTGTGACTTCACTTAGAACCTTTGTGGAAGAAACTCAAAAATCAAACGAATCAGCTTATTTAACTAGCCAGTTAAATGAGCCAACTCATAAGTTAGATGGGTTGGCCCATTTAAAGCATTGTATTTTTTTCTAAGAACCTCAAATATAAATAATATCTCGCAAGTTAATACAACATGATATTAAAAATATAATCCTAAATTAAATTAAAAAAAGCTCAAATTCCATCACTCTTGATTCCAAGTTCTTGATTTATTTTTTTATCTTAAAACTATTGCTACAAGGCAAGATTTGGAACTCCTTGAAGTTTGAAACATGAAAATGATATGAGACATCTGAATGCTTTTCTTTTTGTTATGACAATATATTAGAAAATTAAATTTTGAAACTCAGCACGTTGTGCTTTACATAAGCTTAATAATCATGTGGCAAAAAAAAAACTTGAAGTTACTACTCAAAAGAATTTGACATTGCTGTTAATGTCATTTAACTAAACTACATATATGGATTCAAATATAAGGGAAAAAACAAGTGGCACAGTAATTAATTTGAATCACAACTTTAATATATATAAATAATAATTTTATACTCCGTCTTGTCCTTAATATAAAACATATTTGAGAATATAAGACATAATTATTATATTTGTCAATCTTTTCCTAATTTACCTCTATTGATATTCCTTCGACAATAATTAAGGAGGAGAGGGAACGATGGCAATAAGGAAAATGAGTAGGGTGTTTTAGGCAATACATGTCATATTAACTACTCCCTCCGGTCCTAAATATAGGACATAGTTTGTAGTGCAAATTGCACTACAAACTATGTCCTATATTTAGGACCGGAGGCAGTAATTTAACTAACTTTCTTAATCTAATCAAATTAGGTAAATATATCTTATATTAAGGAGTGATGGTGTGAACCCCCAAGGGAAGATCCCACGAACCCACAACCAATTCTGAAATATACACACCCCAAGAAAGCTAAACACAGATCGACGATCTACTTGAACCCTTGAACACGAAAGAACAAGGACCTGAAGTGTTGGAAAACGCCACAAGGTTGATCAAACCTTAATAAGTTTGTTAGTTCTAAAAAGAACCCTAGAGATGATCCACTCTCAAGAAACAAAGTGCAGAAGTGCAACTTTCATTTATCATTCAAATCTCAATTGTGTGTTACAAATGAAGAAACACCAAGTATTTATAGGAAAATATGATCTAGTTGCAATAAGTGCAATTTTGAAAACAGTCAATACAAATTGTAAAACCATGTGTTAGGAAACCTAAAAGTCATTACAATAAACACAAAAGTCTAATACAATCTAGAAGAAAGTTGAAAAATCAAATACAACATGCTAAAGAAAACAAAAGTCAAATCTGCCACCAACTCCTTGTTGATTTTCGCACACCAAACTTCAAGAAAATGTAGTCAGCAAATTAAGGCTCAAAATATGCTTATTTAGGCCCAAATGAGTCCTCCCATGTGTAGTACTTGGTCCAAGCTTTTTAGTTTCAAGTTTGCAAGCCCAAAACTCGATCAATATCTCTATTTGCAGCCCATATGAAGTTAGTGACGTTTTCAGCATTTTTGTCCAGCTTTGATCCAATTGCTACTTGCTTTGTCCAAGTACTTTGCACTAGCCCATTTAATGCTTTCTTAGTTTGTTTGGCTCTTGCTCTTGTGATTGGTCTACTTGATATTTGCAAAGGATCGCTTGAATTTGACACAACTTACTGGATCTCATCAAGTGAAGGAGTATCTATGTTGGCATCTGTAATCATCTAAGAAAGATAAAAGTAATCAACACAGCACATTTCTGCAAAACCAATGATGAATTCATTTTATGCACCATTTAAACTGGCTTACATATGCAAAAGGGAAACATCATATGTGGAAGATATGCAAGAAAGTGGTAATTAAAAAGAAGAAAAGCATACCTGAGACTTTAGTAGATAAAGCTCATTCTTGTGATCAGGTATAGTGAACCCAACAAGGTTAGGGAGTTTTTGTAGCTTCAGTTCCACCAAATTTGTGAACTTGATCACTGAATTCTCATCATGGATTTCTTTGGAAACAATACATTCAATCCCATAGCATTCAGTTGCATGCAAGCATTGAAGCGTTTTAACACTTGACCCCTGAGAAGGTGAAAAGACATGCTTTAACTTTTTGCAGAGTTCTACTTTCAGAACTCTCAAGCTGCCAAAGCATTGGCAAGAGGCTGAGGTGAAACTCTTGGCATGGCATATCTCTCTTAAATTGTCCGAATTGTGCGGAGACAATGATTGAACCAGTGGGAAGACACAACTTGAGGCATAGATTTTCATCTGTTAAATACTTCAGATCATTGCAGAATTCAAAGCTGAGATTTTTCAAGTGTGGAAAACCTTCTTCATCCAGCTCATAGAGCACGTTTTCTAATTGTTTCACATTCCCAAGGTTGAGAATTTCAGATTTCTTAAGCGACTGTTGAATTGCCACATTCTCTTTAGTGTCCTTACAGTACACACTGTCTAGTTTAAGGATGTTAGGGTGTAGATATCCCCGACGAACAAGGCCATGAGAAACAGTAGTTGGGTCTCTCACATAGATCCAGAACTTAACCAAGTTTTTGGATTCCAAAATCCAAATCTTTTGGAAAAATATGAATTCTTGTTGTTGAAATTTCAAGAACTTTTTGCTGATAAGAAGGAGATTTGAGCTCTGAAAGAATGGAATTATTTTCCTCCCAATGAAAATTCCTGACTCTAAGATAAAGTTCTACTAAGAAGACATCTGATCAAGATCATTGCATTCTGTCAAATGCAACAGTTCTAGAAGGCCAAGTTTGCCTATTTCTACAGGCAATTCTTTGATATTTGAGTGGGCAAAGCTAAACACTTCTAGTTTACTTAGCTCCTTACAGATTACTGATATGTCTCCGACCTTGACAATCTTCCAACCGTAAGGTGCAGAGGTTGTGGAGTGATCGAAATGGAGATGACATTGATGGAACGCACAGATTGCTTATGCCTAAAACCTTCAGCTTGCTCATGATATGGAAGAAATTTTCTGAAATGGGTTCCCTTCTCTTTACAAAAACTTGTAAAAGTCTAAGGTTTGGACACTGCAAACTCAAAGGATCTTAATCTCATCAGACACGAGTGAGATTGCACTATGATCCCATGTGAACTCCTTTGACCCCTTCTGTCCAGCATCACATTTCACTGCAAATCCATGCTCTTCTTTGGATGCAATTGTTATGACAGTATCACGAGCAATATCATGCATCTTCACACACTCTTCCTCATTGCTGTCCAACAACGAAAACCGCTTCTTTAGAGTATCGGCCAAGGTATGAACTCGATTCCTTGCTTTACACAAAGCACCTAGATCTTTAAACAAACCCAAGGCCACTCCATATCTGAGTAGAACTTCAAAGTCTTCTGGGAATAAGCAACAAAGCAAAAGGAGATATTTTGCTTCTTCGTTGCCCATACATTCATTTGCAACCACTTTTGCTATGCTATGGATCTCAGCCTTGTGCACAACAGAACTGGGATAGTGAAGTTCCTTTGACTTTTCATCCTGTAGCACACATGTTCATTTATTGATGTGAATAAAATTTTGCAGCCTTTGTGACATTGCTCATTTGAAGGAAGCGCTATCGACTCGAAATCCAGCTCTGTCCGTACATCACCCAGCACTAGTAGTACCTTATTGATCTTGTTAAGCCTCTCAAGTAGTTGACATGCCCTTCCTTGCAAAATTTCCTTATCAAATTTCAAGCCTTAAGGTATCGCCAATCTGACCTTGAATCTTTCTGTAGTCATGAACTTGGGACAGTACAAACATTGAAATTTCATCAAACACCTTATCTGCTTCTAAAATTCTGATAAGCTCTTTCACCAACGTGGTTTTCCCCACACCAACGTGGAGAAAAAATTTGAGTTCATATCTTACCCTGCACCTTTACCAACACTGGAGGCATTGAGAGCTTTGCTTCAAGATCTTGCGTCATTTTTCTTGCTTTCTTGCTTAGTGAATAACGAAACACCAAATTTGGACACAGCCCATTGAAGCATTTCTTGTTCTTGTTGACTAACTCGTCATCATCCGTACACTTTAAGTGCTTCGTTTTCTGGTAATGTTGTCCACTTGGTAGAGCCGTTGTTGAACATTTGGGGCAATGTGACGTCCATTTCTTCTGTCTGCATCCACAATTGTCTTCCAAGCAAGAAAGCTGGACCGAACCGAATGGTCCGGCCGGTCTAACCGTCGGCTAGAGGGCATGTCAGTCCGTTTCAAGGTATTTAGCCGTTTTGAGCATTTACTCGTTTTGGTTCATTTCAAGCCGGTCATTAAGCCGGGATCCGCTATTACCCCGCGAACGGGAGTGGATTTTCAATAATCGAACAACTCAAAGTTCGTTGGAAAAAAAGGGGAAGGAAGATGAAGAAAGGACGGTTCAAAGTTCACCGGAACAAAAAGGAGAAAGAAGATGAAGAAAGAACCAAAGAAGAGCAAAATGGAGGAAGGAATAGGTAGATTTAAAGTGCTTACCGGATTGATGTTATTTCATGCTTTAGTTTAATGATATGATCTTTTGTTTGCAAAAAAAAAAATTAAGCGCTCTGTCGGACTGGAACTGGAGATGCTGGACGGGGAAGGTAATTATCGGTGTGAGAAGTAAGAAGACACGGGACGAAGGTGAAAGATATTTCAATAAAGTATATGTCTACTAACCAATGGATAAAAAGGTGCATTGAATTGATGGCTTCTTTAATACCAATAGGATAAAAGAATGAAAAATTTTGAATATTAGTGACTCAATTCAATTCACGCGGCTTTCTCCTCGTTGACTGTGTATTTATTATTTTATTATTTTCTATTTTAAAAACCATTGATTAATAATTTGAAAAAAAAAGGTAAATTAGTACTAGTACTTTTGCTGGACAAAATTAAAACTGAATTTATACATTATTATGAGGTTTTGGAAATTTAATTTTTCTTTTTATATTTCTAGTTTTTATATTAATCTCTCGTCCTTTTATTTTGTCATAACACACATCTATTATAAAAAAAATTAAAGAAAGGCATTTGCTTTTATTTGTTTTCATGAGTTTAATAATATTATTATGTAAGCTAATTAATTATCAAGGTTGAATTGCTTCTAAGATCATGAAATTAAACTATTTAATTTTTTTCTCAAATTATCTAACAAAATTAAATTTGATATTTTATTTTCTTACTTATATTACTATTTATGTATATGTATTATATTATTTTTCATTCGATTATCATGCCTCCGGTCTGATCAACGATCCGACTAGTTGAACCCTAACTCGCTAATCTTTCCGGCTCGATATTCGGTTCGATTTTTAAAACATTACTTCCAAGTTGTTGAGTTCATTCGTCATTTGGTTGATATTTTTTGTCATAGTGAATCAGATGTTTGAATTGTAATGTGATTGGATCCACTAACATCTCCCCAAGTTTGGACACAATTCCCGTTCCGATTGCCCCAAGAAACTCCATTTTGCTTTAGCTTGGATGTCCGCTTGCTACTCTACTCTATTAAACCAAGCCCAAGCCACCCAAAAAAAAGTTAGCAAAATCAGTTAGGTTATTACAAGGTTTTAAGCAATTTATTTAGGATTTGGTTTTATATTTTTTTGATCAAATAGGATTTGGCTTATATGGATTGAGGTTATTATAGACTATAGGTTACTTTTGTTTACCAAATTCTCTCTCAAATACTCTTATCCTAAATTTAGGAGTTAGATAAGTAATTTATAAAGATTAAGAGTTAGGTTAGTTATTTGTAAAAAAAAAAATAGTTTTTTTTAAATACCCATTTTAATCATCAGCATTACAAAGTACTATCTTAATGGAAAATCCCCTTAATATGTACCATTATCAATAAGAAGAATTTAGGAAAAGATTATAAATTTGAGAATAAAAATGGATCAAGATATTATTTTTAGAATTAAAGCAAATTTATCTACTAGTTCTTATATTTAGAATCTAAAAGAATAACATACCAACAAGTTGTTGATTGATATAGTAAGCGGCCTTATTCCATAAAAAATATAATGCAAATTTAAATGGAATAGGGAAACATACTTGTTGGAAGAAGCAAAAACCATTTAAGCTTTAAACTTTGAAAGGAATTAGTCTCCCCTAATGAAATAAAAAAAAAGAATCTAATGGAGTGATATAAAAAGAATAAGAATAAGGAAACTTAAATTTTTTTTTAACAAACTACAATAATGAGTTGATCTAATAAACCAATTTTTTTATAGTCACACACATAAAGGTATTCTTCTATTAGATATGATTTTATTCGATGCACCATCAAACACTTGTTTGGAATGAGGGAAGGGGAGGGAAAACTTTTTTAAATTGGATTTAAAAAAATTAGAGAAATGTGGTTAAAAGTTTTAGTGTTAATACAATATTTAATCCATTAAGTTTCAAATAAGAGGTTTTGATCCCTCAATGAGTGAAATGGTCTAGATATTTATTTAATTATAGGGATCAATATTTTTAAAAAAATGAAATTTGAGGGATTAAAACATCTGGTTTGAAATCCAAGGGACTACAATCAAAATTAGGACAAACTTCAAAAGCTAAAGATTGTATTAACCCAAAGTTTTAAATTCATTGTTCTCTTACTCTTCTATCTTATATCTCTCTTCACTAAATTTTGTATTCTCACTTTTCTAATTTTTTAAAATCAAAATCTTAAAAATTTTCCCTAACCTCCCTTTGAAATCCCTCATAAACAGCCATTTTTGCCATGCTCCGAGAAACTAGCCATTTTTGCTTCAACCAACATATAGTAATTATAAAAAAAGCAATTCATATGTATATTAATTGACTTCCATATGTATACAAGGTCAAAAGTAATAATGATCAAATTCTTAGCAAGAAACTCTTCAATGTCCTCAAAGAAGGTCATTGTTATTTGAAGAATCTTTGTGAATGCCCAGAGGGGCATAGGCCACCATTTTTTCAATAAAACCATGCACAAAAGTTTAGCTATAAATTCAATAGAGAACTTAGAATTTTAAAAATCTTCAAAATTATAGAGGTCAACTTTTTTATTTTTTTGATAAATTATAAAGGTCAACTTTGGACCCAACAAAGATTGACAAATTTTTGCCCGAAAAGAAAAATAATATAGTTGATCCAAGCAATATATAAATGTAAAATATATTATTCTTCATAAACTGTAATATTTTCTCTAATTAGCAATTCTATAAGTTTTTTTGCCAGAATTAGCAATACTCTATGTTACCTCAATCTAAATTTTCTTTATTTGATTGATAAATATTTTGAGATACAACAAAATATTATTAAAAAAAGAGCTCCATACACCTGAGATCAAATTAAAATCTAAATTCAAATCAATACAAATATAAAGTGAAGTAATAAATACCCTTAATGTAAGAAATATAAACGTTAGAATTTCAGACAGAAAAAAGGAACGTTAACATTTCAGATTTAATTTTCAAAATTTACCAATCAATCTCCAATCCAAAAAAATCATCAATCAATAGTAAACCTTGGTTTTGATTTAGACGGATGAACCCCGCAAGCCAGCGCTCCTATTTTTATTTTTGGTAAGTTAAGGGTTAAATCATGGGAAAATTTCAATCACCCGTTTTTAGTAGCAAATTACTTTTAGTTAATTTCTAAAACTTTTTAAAATTTTACTGTATTTATGGTCAAAATGAAATTAAATTTTGTGGGTGAAAAGACAATAATAATTTTTTTAGAAGAACATTTATAAGGCAAACAAGGGTATTTGCAAGATAAATAAAGAGGTTTACAAGATAAGTAAAAAAATTTAAAAGAACTTAGGGAATTAAAAATATTTTGATCATTTATAAGATAAATATGAAAATTTACAAGATAAATAAAAATATTTATAAGACAAATAAATGGATTCAAAAAAACCTAGAGAATTAAAAACATTTTGGTCATTTACAAGACAAATATAAAAATTCAAGAAAATTTATAAGACAAATAAAATAAAGATATTATTATCTTTTCACCTATAAAAATTAATTTCATTTTAATCATGTGCTATAGTGAAATTTCAGAAAATTTTAATTGAAATTAATTTATTACTGAGGGTTGATTGAAATTTTCCTTTAAATCAAAATATCCATTGCCTTAAAGCTCAAACTCAACCCCTCATCTTGGGTTCAGCTAGCGAAGGGGTAGATTCTCTCACAACATGGAGGGGTTCGATCCTGAAGTTAGTCAAGCTGCCGGGGTAGACATCTCATAACTCAGTGAGACGGTGCGGGTTAGGCCGAGGTGGAGGCATGTGTATTCTCGGTCTTGACAATCCAAGATTTGTGGATTGGAGGTCAGAGTCTTATTCTTGAACTGTGGGTAAGACCAACCCCTTTTTTAAATTTTTGTCACAAAAAAAAAAACTTAAACTCAAATATTCAAAAAAAAAAAACTCAAACTTAAACCCTTGTAAAGGCACTCAATTTCTCTTTCCCATGTAGCCGTTGCCTGCCTCCTCTGCGTCCGTCTTCCAAATTCCCTGCCATCTCCACCCCAACTTCGCGCTTCTGCTTCCTCCACCGACTCGAAGACCCACCATTGCTGCAAACCCAAGAATCCACATCCCCACCAGCCCTGGGTTGTCCATGGATGCCCATTCAACGCTTAATTTGGCCCATTCCCAATCTTGAAACCTCCATCTCCGAATCTCTGACACATCTCCGTCAATGCGCACCGGAGCATTTTTCTTCCGCTTTCTCTCTGCTTTTCCTTTCTCTCAGTGATTGTGACTGTCTCTAGATTCTTCGATTGGAACTGCTTCAACGGCCTAGCAAATGATTATGCTTATTCCTCCACTAGAAGTGATCACAAATTCTTACGGAAGGTAAATGCTCTGCATGTCACTTAAAGGTTGCTATGTGTGAGTTCAGTCTCTGAATGTGTATGATGATAATACTTGGTGCGAAAGCGATCTCCCTTGCTGTTATTAGATCATAGTATTTGAAACAGAAACGAAAAAACAGAACAGAGAGAATGTGAAAATGAAACAGAACAGAAAGAATGTGAACACATTGCAGCCAACGTTGACATTGCATATGATGTAAGCACTGACGTTCTGAACAGGGAGGGGGGTTGGTGTGTGGTTGCCGGATTTGACTTTCTCATTATTTAAAGAATTTATAAGGTTGTGGTTTTAGTATAAATAGGTGTTCGTTTTTCATTGTAATCATCAAGATTTGGAATAAACACATTTGAGTTTGGTTTCTATACCATTTTGGTACCAGAGCTGAGTTCTAGAGAGCCAGAGAGCGAAAGAGTGAGGAGTGGGTGAGAAAAAAAAACGTGAGAAAAAGGGGGTGTTGGATTTTCACTCTCGGAGCGTTTTTTTGAAGAAACCGACCTCATTATCGTGTTCAGAAGGCCGAAAAATCTAGGAATAGCCTCGGTCACCGCCGCGAAACACCTCCACGCCCCTCCACGGACGTCGCCGGAAAAGTCGCCGGAATTTCAGACGGTCGCCGGAGTTCAAAGGTTGAAGACGACTCATTCAGCTGCCACGTCATCACTGTTGACTAGTCAATGCCACGTTGTCCAATCAGATTGCGCCACGTGTCAAAATCGCCACGCCAGCATCACCGTCAGCATTACCACGTCAGCCCGTCCAATCAACATCCACGTCATCAGTAAACGCAACGTGGACCAATCGCTGACTGCCACGTGTCATAACCGCCACGTCATCAATCCCAGTCAGCCCAATTTTTAGAAATTGCAATTTGACCCCTAAATTTGGTAAAATTTACAATTCCTGCCCTAAAACTTTCTGAAATTACATTTTGGCCCTAAATTTCTGCCAAAATTACATTTCGAACCCCAAAACTTTCGGAAATTACATTTTGACCTCAAATTTCTGCCAAAATTACATTTTGGACCCCAAAAGTTTCTGAAATTACATTTTCGCCCCAAATTTCTGTCAAATTTACATTTCGGACCCCAAAAGTTTCTGAAATTATATTTTGGCCCCAAATATCTGCCAAAATTACATTTCGGACCCCAAAAATTTCTGAAATTACATTTTGACCCCAGATTTTTGCCAAAATTACATTTCCATCCCTGAAAGTTAAGAAATTACCTTTCTACCCCATTTGTCCATAAAATTTCCAATTTTATCGCTTACTTTTCTGTAAATACTATTCCTACTCTTCCACCCTACACCTAACCTTACAAAAACAATTCAAAAAAATGCCCCCAAGACGCAGAAACACACACGAGATTGAGATGGACGAGATGAGACGCCGGATACAGGAACTGGAAACCACTGTACAAACGCAACAAGCCATGCTAGAATCTCGCAGTGAATATCCAGATGATTCAGATAATAATAGTTCGTCGTCTATTGACTATCGCCACCGTCCTCAACAACAATCATTCCGCCTTAATGACATTAAGGTAGATATTCCTGAATTCGAGGGAAGACTCCAACCGGACGAATTCATTGACTGGCTACAAACAGTTGAACGAGTTTTTGAGTACAAAGAGATTCCAGATGAGCATAAAGTTAAAATTGTTGCCATCAAATTGAAGAAACATGCCTCCATATGGTGGGAGAATCTCAAAAGAAAGCGTGAAAGAGAGGGAAAGAGCAAGATACGAATGTGGGACAAGATACGACGTGAGCTCTCACGTAAGTTTCTTCCAGAAAATTATTATCAAGATAATTTCCTTCAGTTACATAATCTCCGCCAAAAGGCTATGTCTGTAGAGGAATATACCAGGGAATTCGAGAAACTTATGATGAAATGTGATATCCAAGAAAGGGAGGAGCAAACAATAGCTCGTTATCTCGGAGGGTTGAATACTAACATTGCCCATCCAGTACAGCTCCAACAATACTGGACTTTAGATGACGTCATTCGTCTAGCCATCCGTATTGAGAAACAGTTCCCCAAAAGGTTTCCGTTTCAACCGTCTTCCTCCACTGAAATTCCTTTTGATCGACATGAAACACACATGCATCAGCCTACACAAATGCATCAGCATAACTCTTCAAACAAGCATACACAAGAATATCAGTCTAACTCTTCAAGCAAGCCTCCACCAAAGGCTATCAAGGAATTTAGCTCCAAAGCACCTAAGTGCTTCAAATGCCAAAGGTTCGGTCATATCGCTTCAGAATGTCCTACCCGCAGAGTGGTTACTATTATTGAAGGGGAAATTTTTACAGTTTTTGAAGAAGAAAAGGAGCTCATACCCGACAAAGAACCTGTCTTTGATGAAGAGCCAATTTTTGATGAAGAAGTCATTCCTCCTGATCAAGGTGAAACACTTGTGATTAGACGAAGCTTGCATACAACCACAGTGAAAGAAGAGCCTTGGCTACGTCACAACATTTTTCATACTCGTTGCACCGCTCAAGGTAAAGTTTGTGACGTCATTATTGACAACGGAAGCTGTGAAAATGTAGTCTCTAACTACGTGGTAGAAAAGTTACAACTACCAACTCACAACCATCCGTACCCATACAAGCTCCAATGGTTCAATAAAGGAAGCGCATTCAAAGTGTCAAAATGATGCCATGTTACTTTTTCTATTGGAAAAAGGATTCACGATGAAGTTTGGTGTGATGTTGTTCCGATGGACGCTTGTCATCTTCTTCTGGGAAGACCCTGGCAATATGATCGACGAGCTCTATACGACGGTTATGCAAACACATATTCCTTTAAGAAGGATGATGTGAAGATTCAGCTCGAACCATTGCCACCAGATAAACACATCAAAATCAAAAATAAGTCCAAGTCATTTTTACTTAAGCATAAGGTTTCGGATTTATCTCCATTTATTGATGATGATGTTTTTTGTGACTCGAGGACGAGTCTTGTCCAACCCCGTGAGAATGAAACAGAAACGGAAAAACAGAACAAAGAGAATGTGAAAATGAAACAGAACAGAGAGAATGTGAACACATTGCAGCCAACGTTGACATTGCATATGATGTAAGCACTGACGTTGTGAATAGGGAGGGGGGTTGGTGTGTGGTTGCTGGATCTGACTTTCTCATTATTTAAAGAATTTATAAGGTTGTGGTTTTAGTATAAATAGGTGTTCGTTTTTCATTGTAATCATCAAGATTTAGAATAAACACATTTGAGTTTGGTTTCTATACCAGTATTGTTTAGGGCATTTGGTTTAGTGTTTTGGTCGGCTATGCTCAATGTAAATCGAATGCTAGGCTTAATGAATTGAAGTAGTTAGCAATGTTTATTTTGTTCTTTTTCTGTTGGTCGGTTATCTTGCATATGCTTCAGTAATGCTTGGGTTGCCAAATCTGTTATTGGGGTCTTGTCTTGTTTATTTGCAGGATTTTAAACTTTTTCAGTTGTTTTATAAATGGTGTAATGGTATGTATGGTTGGTTGAGTTACTACTTTTAATGGTTTCACCATCAGGAAGATTCATTTGGACCATTTACAGTTTTTCCCGTCTGACAAGAAAACTCTACTATGACATTTTCTTTGTCGGTGGTTACAAGTACGATTTTAGCCAATGTTACTTTTGGGAGAATTAATATCCTCTAATATTGTTTTTTAGGTGAATTGCTATATGCCAATGTTTTTTAATTACTAATATGGCTACTAGTGTGTATGAATGCTAAAGTAGGCTGGTTTTGATTGTTGGTTCTGACTGCCATTAAATTGCATTGAACAGTTGGATACTTATCTTCCCAAAAGGGAACATTGCTGATCATTTGTCATTCCATCTGGATGTTGTGGATTCATCAACACTTTCATATGGATGGAGTAGATACTTATCTTCAACAGTTTTTCCTTTGGCTATGTGTCATAAGAAACAGAGTTATCTTTTCCCCTCTGGATGGGGTTGTTTTATGAATAAAGGAGGGCATTTCAGCATTTTTCTTTATATACTCTGCAATATACTGAATTGAAATTTAGCTCATGAATGCAAGTTTATACTTCTAGTTTTGTATGCCTTGGGTAATTTAGTATTGATGCTATATGGCTAAGTTTTTAAGTTTTATTTGCTGTTGAACCCACACTTTCTATTACACTTTGTTAGCTGTTAATTGTGTCAGTTTGGGAAGTGAAGATTTTAATTCATTTTTTTGGGTCTTTTTTAGAAATTATTTAGTGATAATTGAGCCTATATTGCTCTGATGTGCCATTCATTCCTGTGTTGAGTAATCCTAAGATTTAAGGGCCAAGTAGTTTGTGGAGATTCAACCCAATTCCCTTGATCTTTGGAGCAAGGTATCTATGAATCACAAAACATTAGTTTGACGTCGCAGCGGACGTCCTCTTTGGGCCCATTCAAGAAGGCTCCCATTAGCACCTCGTCTTTCACATCCTCCAATGGCGCCGACATTAACTTAAATTGCTCTCGGAACTCCTCAACCGTTTCCTGTTGCTTTAGTGCCATTAACTGTTCATACTCATCCCCTATTTGCTGGCAATGGAATCGGTCCATAACTTCTCTTTTAAACTCCATCCACGTTTTTACCGACGTTCGTGTTTCAAGCCATTGGAACCAGGCCAGCGCCTTCCCCTCTAATGCCACCACCGCAGCATCTAGCTTTGCCTGCTCCTTGGTACCGCTAACCAAAAAATAGCGTTCCACCCGAAAAAACCATCCCAGCGGATCCTCTCTGTCGAAGAGGGGTAAGTCAATCTTCCGATAAGTGACAGAGTCCTCCGGTATGTTCTCTTCCTCTGCTTCAGATTCACCTCCGGTCTTCTCTGAGCCTTCTTCATCTCGCATCTAGGGGGACGATGTCCTTCTTCGACTGAGCCGTTCCACCAACACAGACAGGGTCGACTTAATCTCGGTAAGTTGCTCATTTGTCTCGCCCTGTTTCTTCTGCGTGTCTTCTACCACCCTCTCTAAATGCTCAATTCTCCCTTCCATTCTAGTGCCAACCATACCCCAGAACAACCGCTCTGATACCAAAGTGTCAGGATTTCAGATTTCGGATTTCAGATTTCAGAGTAAAGGAGAGAGCAGTATTGCTGTATGATCTTCTACTACATCCCAGGAAATAAGAGCATACAAGCAATGAAACAGGAAAATATTACTGGAAACAAAAAAAGACAGCCCCTAGGACAGCCTCACACTCTACCCTCCTGATATTCGAGAGACCAGGAGCCCTCTCCTCACAACATCATAATTCTCATACTCCCACCACTGCCTCCCTCCCCTTTTTTAACGCACTCCCACTACCCGACTGGCTATCAGAGGATCGTATCTAAACAGAATTCCTATCTTGCTCTTCTTGGGCCTTAGTGCTACTGAATGGGCCTGGTGTTGTGTTCAGCATTCCCTTCCCTTTCCTCCTCTTATACACTTGGCCCCAATTCTTCAGTCTAACGGGCCCATCAGGGATCCTGCCATGTGATTCTAGGTTGTTGATATAAGGAAAAGACCCAGCAGACTTAATTGTTCATTTTGAAATTTAAAGTGGGCATTTTGTAATTTTTCAGTGTGTTTGAACTTATATGAGATGACAGCTTATATTAATTACAAGCAACCTTGAAGCAGAACGAAAATTATGCTGCAATGTTGCAGATAAAAACTACAACAAAACATCATAGATTGTTATATTCTTATTAATTACTTATTTAGTTGATTCTGTCCTAAAATTAAATGTCCTGGCATTGTATGTTAAGCCATGAGAACATGAAGCAATTGATGTAGTCCCATCATTGACGCCTGCGGTGATGGAGAAGATTGAACCTGTTGTTTAAAGCAAACCAAAGCGCCCTGATTCATACAGATGAACTCGCACCATTCTCGTTCTACCTCTGGAAGGTACAGTGGAGAAAATGGTTCTGCAAGTTATTTGTTGTGAATGATGTGATCCCTTATATAAAGGGTCAAGTTGTGATTTTACATTGCCGAACTGAGTTTGGTGGCAGTATATTCCTGAAATTGGGCTTTATGTCTATTAATCTTGCCTATATATGTGGATTGGATGTTTTCTAATCTTATATTTGTGACGCTTTTCTAGTCTTCATATTGGGGCTTGCCTTTTCTCTTTTTGTTAGAGGGGAAAAATTATGTTGATTGTGTTTTGGGATGTATTCATATATAAAGCTATTATAGACTGACATAGATGTATTTTTACTTGGAAATTTGAGTGAATATGATGACATCATATTAGTGTAATTTATAAGAACCTGTTTCACAATGGAATCTAGTTCTGGGTTTCAATACTTACTAGGTTGGGATGCAGTGGCTATTTGTACCTTTTGCTTTTGTAATTTATAAGAACCTGTATCTTATTACTATTATTCAATGCTATTCTCCTTTTGTAGGACGAAGAAGATCTGGTGTGTACTTTTTGATGTTTCAGTTGGTTAAAGATGCTTGGACTGATTTAAAGCCAGTGAAAGGACTTCAGAAGCTACTCATCATTGTACAATAGGCATTTGTTGAGAATCCAGTTCTGGATATATAAGAACCTGTATCTTATTACTGTTATTCAACGCTATTATCCTTTTGTAGGGCGAAGAGGATCTGGTGTGTACTTTTTGATGATTCAACTGGCTAAAGATGCTTGGACTGATTTAAAGCCAGTGAAAGGACATCAGAAGCTACTCAACATTGTACAATATGCATTTGTTGAGAAAGAGCATGGCAATTGACTGTCTTACTTAGCATTACCTTTTAATGTCAAATGAGTTGTATCATGTGGCACCAAATTTTCTTGGTTGTGGGCTTGATTGGTTTTTGTTCTGAAACTCAACTTTTTATGATATTATGACTGAGGAGAGCATTGCTGTCGGATAGCTGGAGGGGCTGAGGTGGTTTGTGTTGTGTTGAGCCACACTTTTGTTGTTCTGATATGTAAAGAATATGTAAACGGTCACAAGGCTATTTCTGTAGCATGGGACATTTTTTTTAATATTTGGTTCTTTGTTTCTAATTGTTGTATTGCAAACCATGATGCATTATGATGTTGATATTTGATTATTCTCAACTTGAGCTTTTGGGTTATGGGAAAAATTGTTGACATGCATTGGACAAAGTTTTGATTTGTATGCCATCTAAATGCATGTTTTATAAGATTTGGGGCCTTTTGAGTTGCAAAATCAAATCTTTTCTATTTTTTTTCTCTACATTTTTTTTGAAATTATTATGCACACATTGTGTCATGTTTTTCCTGAACATCCAACCATAATGGTCACCGGAAAAAATATCCCGATGTCATCGTTCCAATTTTGGGTTTCAAAGTCCAAGTCCATCAATTTAATTTTGGGCACTTTTTGTGTGGTTGTTCTGTTATGCTTCTCCACGAATCCTTGTTTGATTTTGGTGCATATTTTGTTAAGTTATCGTTCACGTTGTGTTTTGAAATTGGTTTTCTGTGGTTGTTGCCGTCACAAATCATCAGAGATTCGAAAAACTTGAAGATGCAGCACTATTACGATTGAGTTCGATTTTGTGATTATATATGAAATTATTGCCAAGATTTTGTTTCAATTAAACGTTACCTGGCATCGCAGGCATGGCGGCCTTCATCGGGTCTCCTCCGGGTCATAGGTCTGGCATTAGGGGTCCGATTGGGTGAGGGAGAAGCTTGAAACGCACCCTCTTCTTTCCTAAAAATGGCATCGTCCTGTCCCTTGGTGAAACACGGGTTTCACTCTCCAGCTGGATGGGCAGACGTAGTTTGGGCGGTTTGAACACTTGGGAGGTGGGACTGCGTTTTATTTTTGTGCTCTAATTTTTTCTGGGCCGAGTCAAATTAATGGATCTTTTATATTTGTTGAAGTCTGGGCTTACATTTTAAATGAAAAATAATGCGCATCTAGGCTAAGGCCTTTCTGGGATGCGAATATTTTCTCGAAGCATTTAATTGGGCTTTCATTTTTCTGCCATTTAATTTAATTATTAAATAAACTGGGCCGAAACACTTTAATTGGACTTGGGCTTTGATTTTTTTTTTCTGGACTTAATGATGTTCAACCTTTTGTTTTAAATGGACGATTTCGTTTCTGGGCCAAGATTTTTTTGTCAATTTTTAATAGTAGCAATTTTTATTTTAAAAGGAGAAATTTCTTATGAGCCTTATTGCGTTTTGAATAATTTCCAGAAACACAATTTTGGGATATATAAGCATTTTATTTGCTCATTGTGTATTAAATTAACTTTTGTTTTATGTATAGTTTTGATTATATCACATTAAATTTTTTAAATTAATGAAAAGGGTTAGTTTTGGCAACTTTCATATTCTGGAAAATTTACAAAATCATTTTGACATGTTATTTAATTTGCCTAAATATTTGGATTACTCATTTTGGGCAATTATCTAACTATTCTAATTTTTCAGAATTTAATTTAAATTGAAATATGCCAAAAATAATTCTTTAAACAATTTTTTTGGATACATAAAACAGTGGGATGGTTTTAATTAATCCCTTCATCAAGATGTGCATATATTGGATTTATTTTGAATGCACAAAATAGTGGGAGAATTTGGTTAAGATGATTATTTTTAATCAATTAAATTCTCATTAAATATTTGTGCATATTTGGAATTTAAATACATAAAGTTGATATTTGGGATTAGCATGCATATTGGGGAATAGCCACGGCATCCTCAATATTGCATGTGTAAATACTCGTTTATGAATTTTTTGAAATATCAATTTCAATAAGTGATTATTGATTTAATCAAAGTGGGAGAATTTCAGTTGTTTAGTTGCTCTTGTTGATTAAATTAATTGTTTAAATTCTCATTAGGTTACTGATGCATATTTATGTTTTAAATACACATGATAATCGTGGTTAGCAGCTTGTTTCTTGAAGAGTAGCCACAACATCCTCAATTTTATTGCATGCACGTTTTTAATCACATATGGCATTATAAAATATAAATTATAGTTAAATATATGGTTATAATTAGTCTTTGCCCAAAGTAGATAATTATAATTGGATATATTAATTAGGGTGGAATAGAGTTTAACGTATAGTTAAAAGGCTTGATTGGAGACAGTAATGGATATATACTTGCCATTGATTATGTTCTAATGGGTGAAATAATTAATCTCTCATTATAGTTTTGACCTTTCACAGTACCCAAATGCTATTTGTTTTATAATTGATTAGTGTCATTTGACGCATTTGGAGTATATAAAACCAAATTGCATGGTTAATTTGATAAACAAATTAATATAGTTAAATTGGTTGGCAGAGATAGGCTACATGATAAGTACATCATAAGTAGACTGAAACTTAGTGTATATATAAAGTTTTTTCATTCTTGGACTCACCCAATACAGGTGGAATTGTTGCAAAAAGAAACATAATGGATGATACAGCTTTCCTCTTAAGGACGCACTAAAGACAATTATATATATTTTAGATGAAATTTCAACAAAATTTTTGTTTAAATCTTTTTAAAATCTCAAAGGTTGGAAGCTCAGTTTAAAATATACTCTTGCATATAATGATCTTATAAAAGGAAGAGTGTGAAAAGAAAATATCATGAGAGACTGAAATTGCATATTTTGATGAAAATGCAAAGATGTCTTAAGAATTTAAGTAAGCTATCCATTTATTTTACCGTTTTGTGTAGTATTTTGAAATGCTAGATTATTTAGGGATGCTAAAATTAGTGAGAGTAATCAAACTCATTGAGAGTGATAACATATAGAGGATTACCACCTCTAATTTTTATAGAACATTGGTTTTACATGGGACTAACCTGGACAATCTAATCATATTCTTATAATAGATGTTACTTTCAATAACCACCATTATCCATGAATGTTCAAATGCTTGTGATCGTAGGTTACTCTTGATATTCTCAAATCTTTTGAAAATAATCTCTTCATGCATTCCAAAAGAATATCACACCTAACACGGTCATATCATAACTTTGAACAATGGTGACTTAGTTATTTATAATATCTTAAGTCAAAATGCACAAGCTATAAATGAATCTCATTTTGTATCGTATAGATGACTCAACTCCCACTAATCCAGTGATATAATAAAACTTATAATACATGTTCTCAACATGGTTCTGTATGTAATCATATCATTATACCTTAACTATCACTATTGTGAGATTTGTTCATGACAAAATGAACTCTTAATTTTGTTGACTAACTTCTTTTTATTATTGTTGTGACCATCTCTACTAATTCACATATATATCTCTCATTGTGTCTAAAATCGAAAGATTCCAATGACATCCCAAATCAAGATAGATATTTAACTACCATGAAAATATGGAAAGAATTATACATGAATACTAAAAGAAATACTTCATTGAGGCAATTCATTCTTCATAAAAGAAGTTACAGCAAACAACTTTATTTGTGTTACTCAACTTTGCATACTAGCAACTTTACAAATAACTTATGTTGTTGCTCATCTTACATCTATCATGAATCAATGCCTTCATTTGGAATTCATGATCACTCTCAATATTTATGTTCTAGTCAAATTTCCTAAAGTACATCATGTAGTAACTATAAAGTGCCAAATTTTAATCATCATGGGTCTCAACTAAATCCATTGATAGATTGGAGCTCAACATATGTCTTTGATATCATCTTATATCTTCTAATTCAATTTTCAAAGTGTAGGCTTGCTTAAATGTGCGTACAAATCAGTAATGTCATTACAAAGGAATTTTAGGAGAATTGTCAAACATACTTTTTGCTTGAATAATAACTGAAGAGCTATAAATCATGTGGTTCATTACCAAATGTACATTAAGTGTTATGCTTTATATATTGTAGAATGATTAGCTTGTTTAGTTTTGAAAGATGCGTTAACTATAAAAGAATTAACATTATGATACATCTTTACATTTGTTGAATAAGTTGAATCATGAAAAGGTATAAGATTGCTACACAGTCACTAATTGCTTAATTCCACCATGTATTGCTTGACCTAGTCATTCTTGAAGGTAAGTTACAAGATTGGGCAATTAAGGAATTTCATCGGAATGTTTTAGAATTATTAATTAATTCAAACCAATTAAGGGTGTTATATGACTATAGAGTCAAATGGGTCATAAACACATAAAGCATATATCTTTTAAGAAAGAGCATGCTTTTAGAGGAATTAAAGGATCAAATATCTCATTAGGGATAGATCACATGTAGTAATCTAGATGAGACATTATTTAAGTGATGAAATTCAAGTTCAAGTTTGTTATCTTAATTATCGGTACTTAAATTATGAGATTTTAGCAAACATTTAAGTTGGAACTGAATAAATGTTTCGGGTTTATTCATTAAGTTTTGATCCATCAAGTAAGGGTACTACTTGTGATGCATGGAAAATAATACTTGATCAAAGAGGACTTATCACCATGATTCCTGTAGTTTTGCTTAAATGAATTGTACGTACCAAATGATGTTAGGTTGCGAGCCAAGTGGGAGAATGTTAGATATTTTATTAAAATGATAAGATTTTTATTCATATTATATATATATATATATATATAAATATTGATCATATAAAGGATATACTAGTTGATTATTTTAATCAAATGAATATTCTAGATACTATAAAGTTATTCTGAATATTAGCGGTTTACTTTAATATTATTAGTTTAATATATTTTGGATAAAATATCTCTCGATTATGTCCCGCAAAGTGATTTGGATAGGGATTTGATTTAGGGTCACCTGTCTGGCTGGTAAGTTGTTACAAGCATTGATGGGAGGCTATAAATAGTGTAGGCCAAATCTTAGAGTAGTAACGCGGAAAACCCACTTACTTGCTCCTTAGGGGTTTCCTAACGGATGAAGGCTAATTTCAAACCATAATTGTGCCTCATTCTCCCGTTAGAAGAAGCCCTAACATATTCTATTATATTCTAATTCTTACTTTTTCTTGTTTTCTACAATTTTCATATTGTGAGATGCTACACACAGAATTGTCATACTTAGAGGTATTTTATTAAATCTTCCGCTGCTACTCTCTTTTATAGAATTTATATAATATATTTGGGATCTCTATTATTAGATTATTCCAACAGTTATTAGTATCTCTTATAAATAAAAGGCTAAAGTATACATTTGGTTCTTTAAGTTTGGACCAGGTTTCAATTTAATCCCTTATGTTTATAAAGTATATTTTTAGTCCCTTAAGCTTAACACCATTAATATCATTTAACAGAAAATATTGACTTAATAATTTAAAATGATGACTGTGTAATTAAATGGTGACAAAACAGGGTAAGATCAGTATAATTTAATTTACATTATTTTTTCCTTTACCAGAGTCACTCCCCTATTTTTTTCTTAAGTGCAGACGCTCCTCATGATACTCCTCCAAAGATTATGAGGACGACGGTAACTAAAATGGCTTATGCTCACCTGTTTCACCAAAACGCCATGGATAGTGAAATAATCATTAAGCCCCTAGTCGATTTCATTTTTATCAACTCGATTATCTGATTGCACGTTATTATTGATCTCAATCTTCTGTTGTGCTTGAGAATTGCTGATTGTATGATTTGATCCTTGTCTATCATTGAAGTCTGTGATGCAGTGGGTGATAGTCCATGTTCTATGCCTATATGTAACATTAGAGTCCAAAGGTTTTTCTTTCCTTTTTGCCCACCTTTTTGGGCTAATTATTAGTGGGTCCCTAGGGATCATCCTCAAAATGAAATTCAACAGACACAACACTCAAAATATTTTCAAACAGAAATAAAAATTCCAAGCAATGATATGAACTTCTATTTTTTCTTTAAAAAAATTCAAGGCTGTGGTTCTCTAATGCCATATAATATATCCAAGAGTTAGTAATGGTCAGTTTCTTTGGAGGAATGATCATGAGGAGCGTCGGTGCTTGAGAAGAAACAAAAGGTAGAGTTGGAGGAAACTATGTGGCTAATGGGTGAGAGAGAAAGGCGCACTTAAAAAATAATATAAATTAAATTATGTTAACCTTATCCTACTTTGTCATCATTTAATTACATAATTATTATTTTAAATTACTGACTCAGCATTTTCCGTTAAATGATACTAACGGTGTTAAGCTCAAGGGACCAAAAATAGCCTTTATTAACATAAGGGACTAAATTGAAACCTGAGCCAAACTTAAAGGATTAAATATATACTTTAGCCTAAATAAAAACAAATCATCAATAACAAAAGTTCTCTTATGTATAAGATATGATACACTATGAAAGCGTTTTATTTATTCCCATATTCATAATCTTCTTCTGCTTCAAGCTTTTAGCTTTTACACGTATTTATCTTCGCCATTCACATACAGAGAAGCTTGCTTCTAGAAACGCTATAGTTAATTAGTGTAACGTACGGATTGCATCGAAACAAATTAAAAACAAACGCACGTGGCAAAGGGGAAATGCACAAAAAGTAGTGAGTTAGGATTGAATTTTGAGAAGGCTTTGAAGATGATGAGCAGATCCATGAATGCAGAAAAAAGATGCATCTGAAATGCTTCCTTTCGAATATACAGTCTCGTGGGTTGGTCACCATTTTAACCACTCACTTACTGTGACATATTTTCGTACCTCATCATTGAATATACCAAAAGCGTGTTACATATACTTCAATCCATGAAACTTCCTCTAATAATTATTATTAGTTTATAATGCTCCCATTTTAAAGTTAACTTATATCCTATCTTTGTTGCGATTTTATTCCACCCTTTACGTCATCTTTGTCCAATTCCCTTAACTATCTTGATTCTCAATTATCCCTCACTAACCAATGAATCAAATTGAATTTTTTTTGAACTATTAATCAAATTGAATTAAATTAATTGATATTGGATATTCCGGTCATGAATGAAGAAGCAAATAATGTGATACACACGTAAACTTATAGGTAGACAATAAAACTCCCTCTTATTCTTATTAAAAGGTATACCAATTAGAAGCAATTTTGGTCGTAAATATAAAGCATCAACCGCCGCATTCATTAGTTTTTTCCTACTCTACCCTTATTTTTAATTGAGGTTTAAAGTTGAAAAAAATTAAAGCACATCATTTAAAGAGTGGTAAATATGGAAAAAGATTATCAATTTAGGACAAATTTAATGACTTAATTGTTATACCTTGATTTGCAAGAAGTTGGTGTCCCATAATAAAGATTAGAAGGAGTGTGTGTGTGTGTAAATATATATGAAATTGCAAATTTAATTTCATCACTTCATCATTACGAGATATCATGTACCACTATAGTCCTATTGTAAATCATTTTCAACATGTTTTATTGAAATCAAGGAAAATCCTAAAACTCATTACACCATCTAAAAATTTAATAGTGAGTTTTTAACTTAATTTGTCCTTATTACATATACCTATTTTATGAGGAGATAAAAGGTTAAACTAGTGATAACAAATAATGACACGCCTTATGATTAGGTTCATAAATTTTTTCCCTCTCTGTCTATAAATGGGACCATATATAGTTGTATGTTTATCATGACAAAATACTAGAATGTTATAATTAGCTAGCTGAAAGTGGGAGGAGTAAAGAATTAAAAAAAAAGAAGAAGAAGCAAACATTAAATATATAACATAACTATATATATATATATATATATATAGAGAGAGAGAGAGAGAGAGAGAAATACACATACACAAAGGATACTCATCTTGAAAGGATTAGTAAATTTTATGTCTTAAAACGTTTATAAGAAATTATTTTAATGATGTATTTTCTAAAGTCTAGTAAGAAAAACGCTAGATTTGGGTATCTGAAAGCATATCATGCACTAGTAGTTTATACAAGTGGTTATATATTATGTATATTCACAAGTGGCGATAATTAAAAGGAAAAAAGGGATTAAAATAAGTCGGCAAAAGATTTGTGGTGGGTAGAAATGGGTGAAGGTGGTTGGAGAGGATCAAGAAAAGAAGCTGAAATTTCATACATATGGGGTAGTAAGAGGGACTCAACCTCGTGCAAAATTAATTTCTTCATATTTTCATATACTCAATTATTATAACACACACACACAGAGATCAGAGTCAATTAATGAGATGCAGGAAATTTTGGTGAGTATATATAAATATTGGAAATTAAACCCAGGTGGACAAATCAGGAAATTCACCTCAACTGAACCGTCCGTATTAATGAGTTATATAATCACAAATCAAAGTTGAATTGTCAAAGGAGTTAGATGGGTTTAACAAAGATATGAAGACTAAGTAAGTATACATCTATGGACGCTAGCTAATTGCTTTGTTAATAAATACCTGTGGAGGGTGATTTTATTGAGCTTACTTTTGGGGATCCATCAGTTCATTAATCAAGATATCGTCTTCTTCAATTCAAGAGCTTCAGGGAAAAATATTAATGGAGGAAAATAATCTGCCTCCTGGATTCAGATTCCACCCCACAGACGAAGAGCTCATAAATTATTATCTAAAAAGTAAAGTTTGTGATGCTAATGGCTTCACTTGCAAAGCTATAGCAGTGGTTGATCTCAACAAGTCTGAACCTTGGGACCTTCCAGGTACCTACCCCTATTTCATTCCTTCTCTCTTCTTGTCTCTTAATCTGAGTTCATAATTTATCATCAAATTAAATATTTGATCCCCCTTGGTCCCCCAGTATAAATATTGTTCTTCATCTGAAGGCTTTAATTATATTCTCATACTCATTATATTTTTCATATTCATTCCTTTGGAAACAAAGAGAAAAGGAAAGAAAGCCATCTTCCTTCCACTCGTATTGTTTCTCAAGTACATCTATATATATAAACACTACTGTTAATGACGTTATTTAGATTAATTAGTTATATATATGTAGTAATCTCTTACAAGTTTTGTTAAACCTTCATGATTTTTCTTCTGTTTTCAAAATGCTAATACAGCTGAAAGTTACAGTACTAAAATTTAGTCCAATCTTAAGTCTGGACTAACAAATTGTTATTGTACGAAAATAAAATTTACTACGTACTCAAAGTCAAATTTACAGTCAGAAACAATCTTAAAGAGCTGCTAATTCATATTGGTAGATCAAGTTTGAACAAGTGCAATAAAAAGTTCCATGCAGATATCTTTACTATCAATCAATATGATTTATAATTAAATCATGTTGTAAAAACTATAAAAATCACAATACCGATGTTATGTGCAGTGCAAACTTTCATTTTGGCTTTTTGGGTCCAAGTGCATACACACACACATATATATACATAGAGCATACTGATATCTTGTTGTATTAACAAACAAATTAATTATAATGTGGTGATGATATATAAAGGTAAGGCATCGATGGGAGCGAAGGTATGGTATTTCTTCAGTTTACGAGATAGGAAATACCCAACAGGACTTCGAACCAACCGAGCAACAGATTCTGGCTACTGGAAAACCACCGGCAAAGACAAACATATCTTCCACGGCGGCGCTTTGGTCGGCTTCAAGAAAACCCTCGTCTTCTACCAGGGAAGAGCTCCTCATGGCCTCAAAACCAATTGGGTTATGCATGAATATCGCCTACATAATAATATCCCCCATTTCACACCCTCCAAGGTACTAACTGTTGTTAATATGAGAGCTAATCAACTAATTTGAGTAGATTAAAAAAATTAGTGAGATTAGTTATTCATAACAAATATATGTTAGTTTTCTTAAAATACTCCCTCCGGACTTAAATACAAGACATAATTGATTTTTTTTAGAGAGATTAAAAAAGCTAAATATATTACTTAACCCTATCATATGTTATGTATCATTAGATTATACTACTATATCAGTACAAGTTAGGTAAAATAATTTAGAGAAAAAATGATAAATATAAATATTTTAAAGTAATTTAATTAGTTGTCTTAATATCTCCAAAAAAAAGTCAACTATATTTAGGACCGGAGAGTGTTTCATTCTGCATCATGACTACCATTAAATAGAAACCTTTAATGTGTAGAATTAATAGGGATATTTTAGAAAAAAAATTATAAAGTTAGGGAGAGTTGATTGATGTCTTGTATTCCAACCATCAATTAGCTTTGTATATTAATATAAGTATAGTCTGATTAATCATTATTTCATTTGCAGGAAGAATGGGTTGTTTGCAGGGTGTTCCAAAAGAGCATATCAGCAGCCAAAAAACCTCATCAGGAGATGACATCATCATCTTTAGATTCACCTAATTGCGATGCAACCTCAATGGTGAACGAACTGGGTGACGTGGAACTTGGTAACTTTAGTACCAGTCTCGCAAATTCCTCGGCAGGATTCATCACAAACAATATTAATAACGGCGATCACAGTAATAATATAAACACAACCATGAACTTGATGGGGAGCAATTATTGGTCATCAGCTGCATTAACAGACCAAGTTCCCTCTCTTGTTCCATGGCCTAATAATAATAGTGCAGCTTATTCTCGAGCGTTAATGCTTAATAATCCCAATCTGTCATCAGTGAACTCATTGCTTCTCAAAGCATTGCAGCTCAAGAGCTATCATCAGCAGCAGCAAGCTAATGATCAGTTTGTTGCATCATCGTACATGTCGTCCCAAGCACTTTCCAACGTTGGAGGAACCACTAATCATGATCATGTTATCTCAAATCCCAATGCTTCTCAGCAGCACCAACAACCCTTCAATCCCGACTCCGTTTGGTGAAGCCCTTATATATATATATATATATATATGTTCATGGCAGCTAACATTTTGTTCAACTTCTTTGTTATAATTAATATTTCCAACTCAGTTCCTTCATATATATGTATCATGATGAGCTGTAATTAGAGAGTTAAAATAGCCAAGTTGTATATCACGGTTTAACTCTCTCTACACCTCATGCAAAATCAATGTTCAGGCTGAAAAATTTCAGCAAGGATTCTCTCTCTCTCTCTCTTTTTTACTAAAATTAATAAATAAAGTGTAAGGGTAGAGTAATAATGTTTCATCTCTTTTTATTTGTAATCTCTTTGTGTTATGTTCGACCAAAAAAAAATCTGCGTTAAGATTATTATTGTTTGTATTTTCCATGCAATATATTTAATACAAATACCACATGAGGCCTAAAATAATCTTACTATATAATCCTCAATATTTTGTTTTTTTTTATATTATCATCCGGTATCCGTTAAGGGTTCGTGATTGTCCTTTACCCCCTCCCAACACAAATATCTCCTCTGAAACTCAAATTCGAAACTCAGAAGGATCTAACGGACCTCACAATTTTGCTTATTAATATCACTACACCGGAGTTTATATTAAAGTTTGATCTTCATTATTACCAATTCTGGTTATGATATAGTTATTTCAATCTTACTCATTTTCTTAAATCCATAAATCAATGTCAATATAAAATCTAAAATAAATTAAATATTTATAATTTATGAGTAATGCCGCTCTTTATTAATTTTTTTGACACAATGCATTATTTTTAAATATGTAAAATATAGCACTATTTACAAATTATAGATAAGGTGACTTATCGGAGGATAATCATTTCTTGAATTTCATGCATTCTTTTAAAAGTACTTCTTCTATGTTTTTCAATGCTTTTCAAAATTTTTTAAACATTTACGAAATTATTACAATGTCTGAGAAAGTTTTAACTTAGACTAACATTACTGCATTTTTCATAACTTATTATTTTACTCATTAAACATGTAAACATTAAAATGATTTTGTTAGTAATTATTAATTAATAAGTTGATATAATAATCCCTCAAGTTTTATTCTGTTTAAAACATTAGTCCCTATCATTGAATAAAAATATGGACTATTTTGCCTCTTGAAGAACCAAAACATCTTGTTTGAAACTTGAAGGATCAAACTCAAAATGAGGGTAAACTTAAGGAACCAAAGATTATATTAACCTAATTATTAATATTAAAGAATTTTTTTTTGTAATAAAATAGATATATATATATATATAATCATTATTTTTGTCCAAAAACATTTGTTTTAATCATTATTAATTATAATTATTAAAGAATTTAGTTTTTAATCAACCCAAATGAGTATTCTGATCCATAAAAGGACATTTCTTCCCTTGAAGCTCACTTTCTCTTTTTCATATTGTTTTGGGTGATAACTGATAACCGGGTGTCTCAAGCTGGAAGACTTTTTTTTGACAAGGAACTCTTTGTCATCCTTATTGGTATACCCTTTTCAAGTATGAAGTGTTCTAGTCACCTCTGTCGTACAATTTTCATGAAGATGACAATTTTTTTCTGGGGATCCTCAATTACCTTCAATAGGACAAATGGGATAAATTAGGTCTTCCCCAAATCAGTGGTGGTCTACAAATCATGCAGTTGGATGCATGATCAAATCTGCTTCATTAGCTAAACATTTATGACGAGTTGTGTTTGACAACTCTTCCTTACCGAGCCAAGTGATGCTTATGAAGTATTTGGATCCTCAACAATATTATTCTTTTAAACCAGCTTACAATAGCTCAACCTTGTGGAGGCACGTCCTTAAATCAGGTAATTAGTGACTGAACACCTTACCTAGTAGGTAGGTGATGGCTAGCTCTTCAATCTCCTTGCATAGTTGGCTGTTGTGGCTTGTGTAGCAGTATGGTCTGACATACCCTAACTTAAGGGTGTCGGACCTTATATTGCTCAATAAAGGAAATTGAAATTTCCCCTTTTTATCCTCACTCTACCCCAGGAATGTGGTTCAGCAATTCACACAACACATGGTTCCTGTGTCTCATCCTCTTGATATTATTAGGGGGACAAGAAATTCTTCTGGAACTTATACTATTTGGGATGGTTATAAATTGCTTCATTGCACACGTGCACACTCCACTCTTGCAGAAAATGAGTATGTACCTTCATTTGGGAATCTCTATTACCCCTAGCCTTAAGTTATTACTTTGGAAGATTATTGTTAGACGTATTTTGCCAACATCTCAATTGCTTTTCCAAAGACATCTAGCTCCTTTTGAGGTATGTTTTTGTTCCTGTATGTGTGAATCTTTAAAACATTTGTTTATGTATTGTCCCTTTTCTAGAGCATGTTGGAATGTTAGTATTGCTGTTTTTCGAATTGATATTAACCCTGATAAATCCTTATAGCAATTGATATTCACATGGTTGCAAAATCACAAAGAATCCACTAACTTTATAACTTATTTGCCTTTCCAACTACATGAGTTTTTGTGGTTTGCAAGAAATCAAATATATCATACAGGTGTTCAGATAGTAGATTGACCATGCAAATCATATGGGAAGATGCGAGCTATCAATCTAGATGCAATTGCTCTCCCCAATGGGACGTTTTCTTCCATATCAATAGATCGAAACGAGGACAGAGATTTATATATATAATGATATTTTTTTATCAGAGTAAATTCCACGAATGTTCTTCATTCCCAAAACAAAGCTTGGTGTCCTACATCTGCAATTATTGGCACTAAGAGATACTATGACCTTTATACTCAGACAACAACTCATCGATCACCCAAATAGCTAGATATCTTATACAGTGTAAACTTGTTAAGAAATCCCACATAAAAATTATTACCAAGGCCAAGAATGTTTTTTGGGAACTCCTACCTACTCAAGGATGTATGTATATTATTATGATACTTTGTAGCTTATATTTTCTCATCATAAATGCAGTGATATTTCATCCAAAAAAAAAATAGAACGCAGAAAAATGCTAATGTTTTGGGTAAAAAACGAGAGGGCAAAGCCCTAAAACAAAAAGGAAATTAGCCTAGAGGGGATTGCAATCCCAAACTATCATTATTCATAAGAGTCTATAAGAAATTAGAACACATGTTCGTGAGAGAGGAGCTTGTCAATCCTCTTTTTGCTAAACCATCTGCATCCTTGATTTGCTCTCTTGAGATATGAAGAATTTGTAGATCCCAATCAAACTTCACAATGCTTTTAATTTCCAAGAACATTAAATTGCAAATTTTGTTCTTAGAATTTTGGCTTTTCTCATCACCTACTAAGAGGCAGAAATTAGAATTTTGTTCTATGAGGCAGAAGAATGGGCGATATTGAAACGTTTTAGAATTGATTGGGAATTTGGTTTAAAAAGGTGGTTTTGGAGCCCGATGAGAAAAAAAAGAAAAGAAAGCTTCGCATTTCTATACTTTAGCCCAAAACTTAAATGAGGATAAGCCCAGGCCCAATAGCTTATTGAACAATGTCATTCACCTACTACAGAACTCGTATTTGCATAAGCCACCGTTCACTTGTTTCCTGCGTTAGTGACAATGGCGGGAAAACAAATTTCTGGCGACGGCTTGTCGGCGAACCTCGCCGGGATGTCCAAGAACCAGCTATATGATATCATGTCTCAGATGAAGGTATGCCTTTTTTCTTTGTTCCTATCCACTTAATTCTTTCCTTTCTGAATTGCTTTTTATCTCTGCTTTTCCTTTAATTCTCAATTTTCTTTCAAATACCACTGATATTTCTTACTAACACTAGTATTGCTTCCTTGCCGTTCTATCCCTGGGTCTTCGGCGCGGATAATTTTAACGATTCCTTCAGAATCTAATCGAACAAAACCAGCAGCAAGCGAGACAGATCCTCATTCAGAATCCGATGTTAACTAAAGCGCTTTTTCAGGTTCCTTTTGCTAAACCTATCATTTTATTTGGCTGTAATTATCGGTGTGGCGTTTGCGTTTTGTTTGACCATTGAACCTCGCTTGTGATGTACTATCATGTGAATTGTGTTTTCTACTTTCCCTTACAGAATTCGTAGAATTAGGGTTTTCGTGTTTGTTTCTGTTTGCCCTCCCGTTTAGGTTGATTAAATGTCACCCATAACCAACCTGAAAACGATGAATTTGTTTAATTCGTCTCCGGGTACTTGATTCGGAGGTTCTGCGGACAGGCATATGCTCCCAAACATTTAGAACAGTCTCTCAGTATTTCTATTTCTTCTCACCTTCTTTCCTCCCTTTTATCAGTCTCATTACATTTGTGGCCTACAAATTTAGGTTGAATTTAGGCTACGCAACATTATTTTGTCAGTGAGGAAAACGAACATACGAAAAAATAGAGCCAGAGAATAAGCTGTTGGAGTCCACATACGGCTCTTGGGTTAGTTTTTGTAGAGATGATCATATTACGTGTGCGCCTTTCTTCCCGACAATTCTACCATAATTTTGTTTCTATGAGCCAGCTTTAATTGTTTTGAAATTTGATTTTTTTTCGTAAAATGTACTGGGCTTGTTCAACTATTTCATTCATGACCAAGCTCCCAAGTTAGAAGTTAGAATCAAAACTTTTATTAATAAACCATGGGTATCAAGCTTTTGGCATCAAGCATAGCTTTTCTAAGTCACAATCTTATGAATCAGTTGTTTGAGTCAATAACTTTATGATTTCACAACACAGCTCTAGGTGTAGTTTACTGTGGCAATTAATTTGATGTGGTAAGTTATTAATTCCAATGCCAAAATGGGAGTCCTAAATGTCAAGTACCTTGAGCTACTAGATATAAGTATTTTTTTAGATATGGAAAGTCTCAAATTTATACATATGTCGTAAGTTATTCCCTAATACCTTGAGTCTAGAAAGCACAACTATTCTTACAAGACTTGTATACCTGCTCAGTTCAGCTTTGTGTCTTTGATATTTCATTCTTGATATAGAAAACTTCATTTATAGATTCTATTTTCAGTCCCGCTCAACATTAGCGGGCATCACTTTTTGAACGAGATCATTAATTGGATCACCCTTGGTAGTGCTTTTATTTTGAACCCCTTTTTTCTGATTTGCTTTTATTTAATCAGGCGCAAATTATGCTTGGAATGGTGCAGCCCCCTCCAGCGGTATGCTTTTTTACTTCACAAGACTTATCATTATCTTCACAAACTTTGATGGAAGGTACATGCATTTAAACTATGTTTTGTTTCTAGGTTCCAAAAATTCAGCCAACAGTTTCACAGAGCACTCAGCAGCCAGTACAGTTGACGCAACAGCCAAGCATTCAGCCTGCTCCATTTTTGCCTGGGCAAGGTGGTCTACATGATCAAGCAAGTGTATCTCAAAACCAAATTCCTCCAAGGAAACTCCAAAACCAACCTCTGGTGCCTATCTCATCCGCTGCTATCCCTTCAGCAAGTCATCAATCTCAGCCCATGCCTGCACATTCTTTGCAGGTGCCACAGCAACCTAAAGGACATCTGAATCCCCAAATGGCCCATGTGTCTCTTCCACAATCATCACAACTTCCTAATGTACCTCCATCCTCTCTACATTCATCTTCACAGCCCCATCAAACCCAAATTCCAAATGTTTCCACTCAATTGCAGCAACCATTGCAGGCACCTGGATTTCCGCATATGCCCCTCCAACCACCAATGCAATCACAGCCCAGACCACCTTCAGGACCCAACTTCCATCACCAGTATCCCCCACAAATGGGTGCCAATATAGGTTTTCCACATGCCAGTGGTCCTCACAATCTTCCCCAACCCATGTTTCATGTAAGTCTGTTGAATATTTCAATTTAGTATTCATGATATAATAGCACTTTAAGTTGTAACAATATGCTTTGATTAATAACATTTTCAGCCAGGTGCGAAGCCAGCAAGTGTTGGACCATCATTTCCACAGGGCCTGACTCCAATTCCAAGTCAACAACCTACCCAGTCACCTTATCAGGTATGCTTGATTTGCACCCTGAGACTATGTGTCAGCATTTTTTGAGTTCAGGGATAATTAGGCTAGATGGCTGCTTGAATTCTTGGCTTTATGGGGTTTTTATAGGAGCCGTTACAACCCCTATATTCATTATCGTGCCCAACTAGAATATATTTTGGCTGGTATTAAGTTGTTTAACTTATCCTTGTTAGACATTAATAGGTCTGTTTATGATTATGGTGCTCTTGCGGACAAAGTTGGCAGTGGTATTTATTCTATAGACAGAACATTCTTTTGACATGAACTGTGGAAACTGGAAGGTGAGAGCAATGAGGACAATAAATAGAAGGCGGGAACTGGGAAGGAAAAAGAAATTAGAGGGTGTCTGCCATCTTATCCTATTTTCTCGGATAATTTGAAATTATTTCACTTCAAATTCTAAAAGTTTATAGAGAAAGAGGTTTGGCAGCTGCTAAATTTTTCTGGACAAAGTTTTTTCTCCCCCACCCCCTTTTTTGTTTTCCCCCTCGTTTTCATTCTTATTGGGCTTTTAATTTCTTCTCTGCAAAGGGCTTGACGAGAGGTGTTTCTGAGTTTTGACAAATTTTAAGAATATCCAAAGATGAATATACCGTATGATTCCCTCATCTAAATATTGCATTTGTGGTTTTTTTTTGAGTTTCAATTTCTCAGTTTGTTCTCATGCTAACATTTGAATATGACCAGTTGACCACAGACCGAAGTTGATTTTGGTAGTTTTAAGCTCACAATACTGCGAACTTGAGTAACCTTTTCTCTGGAGCAGTGTTAGTTGCGATAATGTCTATACTCAATTGCCTATGTTTAACAACTCTTGGTGATTCACTTGTCAATTGATGCTTGTTTGCCAGGTTGGGGGAGCTGGAAATGCAGCGCCAGTTGATAGAGGGTCTTCCAGAATACCTGGTCTCTCAGAAAACATGGCACAGCTTTCTGGTCCTTCAGGACCTCCATCATTAGTTCCCGGTCAGATTGGCGTTGGCAATCAGCCTCTTAGGCCTCCTTCTGTAAGTGTATTAACCAACAATTATGTTGAATGATTATATGTGCTATCTGTTGATTTTTTTCATGTGCACATTTTGTAGTTGACACCTGAGATGGAGAAGGCACTACTTCAGCAGGTCATGAGCCTCACACCAGAGCAGATAAATCTCCTGCCTCCAGAACAAAGGAATCAAGTGCTACAGCTGCAACAAATGTTGCGCCAATGAAACAAAAGAAAGCTATATACCATAAAGAGCAACAAATGTTCCAGATACATATAGTGCAGGCTCATTTGGGGCGTCGATCTTCTTCCAATTCAACCATACTCGTGGGCAGAGAAAATTGGTGCATCTAAATTTGAACTGAGTGGCCGCGATGAAGAGTTTCTACATGAGCTGACTCGGTTCAAGTTGTTGTGACATATTAGTCTCCGTTTTGTCTACATTGATTTTCCAGCACTGGATGAATTTTGGGGTCTTTATTGATTGATTTATTTATTTCATAACTATAGTATCATGTAGTGGCAGTTGGGTAGCCTGATTTTTCCTTCAAGGGAGTAGATGGGTGAAATGATGAAGTGTGATGCATCTTTAATTTTTGTCCGTAAAGGGGACGGCATTTTACAACACGGCCTATTGAAGGCTGTGTAGTGGTTTGGGAATCATTTATTTGTCTGGCGTGCATTGATTAATTGAAAGAGGAACTAGAATGCTTTATGGCTGAAACTGAAAAAATGAAGTGCACATGGATGCTCTGATCAAATATTAAAGAACTGGCTTTTATAGCAGGACATTTTGTTCAGTGGCTTCTTATGGATGAGTTGCTTCCATTTTGGGGAACCGTCAATACTCTATCAGTAAATTTGACCCTCTATTCAGGATGCTTTCATCTTTGACGGGATGATCGTGTTTCCGTATGTCATGACTTTAAAAAGTTGAAAGTACTGTTGTTGTTGTTGTTTTTTTTTTTTTTTTTTGCCGTTATGAAAGTACCGTTGTTACTTTTTATTTTTCTTGTTTTGTAAAATGAAAATAATGTTAATGAAAATTTAATATAAATACCTCTATACCTTGTTAAATAACTCCAACATTAATTCCTCTCCCTTGCCGAGCTGTGTCTAGTCTACTCCTTCCACCTATCTTTTCGTAGCAGCGGTGGAGACAGCCTAGCCTGTATTTGTGGTATTTCTTTTTCTTTCTTCCTTAATCATGCTTCCTGATAATTTATTTTATGTTATAAAGTTTTTTTTCATCCACATACAATGGAAGGCATGTGGCAATGCATTTTTGTTAATTTTAGACTTTAAATAAGTAATAGACTGGCAAAAATTTGAGTGCATGCTATTGATTTTTCCATAAAAAAATTATGTACAAGTAAAATTTTTAAATAATATAATTATTATGAATTGGGAAAATTGTGAAAAAGTATCCAATTGAATTTATTTTTTGTTGAGAGGACTTGATAAATTTTTCTACCTAGACTAAAACTACCCTGCAAATTTTATACTCACAAAGTACCACTACTCTGGTTGAGGTCTTTATCACAAATAAATTGTTTAATGGGGTAATTTTCCCCAATTTTTCCTTTTATTTTATTTTTTAAAATTTGATGCTAAACGCTATAAGATATTAAAATCATCTTAGCCAACAATAAATCGACGGATATGTGCGGTCAAGGCTAGTTGAGGAGAAAAAAATCTTGCTGCATTGGTAGCCTTTACAGTAACGAATCATTAAAATTTGTGTAATTACGCAAATGCCAACAGTTTTTCCTCTCAATGGAAGCAATTCTCCACAGTAATAGTTGATTTCGTCAATTTTTAGCGGCTTATATCATTGTTTAGAGATTTAACAAAAACCAGAAATTATTTTATGTTTGGTTACAAATGACTAAAATTAAGCGCTCCAACAAAAAAAGGACATTTTTAGAAACACACATCCTAGTCGTGTCTTGTTGACTTGGCCTGAAGTTTTGCAAAAACTGAAAAGGCAATTAATTGCTCACATCTCATAGTCTCGACATGATCCCTGGCCGCTTTCTCTAACAAAAAAGATCTGATCTCATCTTTCAATCAAGTGACTGAGCTTTCCATGCAAATAATTCCTAAACCCTTCACTAGCTTCCACCATTCTAAAATATTTCATTTTAGAGCTTTCCATGTACGCTCTTGTAAGCTTCAGAACTTTCCCTTCCAAATCCAGTTCTTCCCAGCATCTGCTAATAAAATCTCATTCAAGTCTATCATAATAAGCCTTTTTTTATTGTCCACCCGGTTCACCAGAGTTTTGCCCCAACTACATCTGGATCCGACCCGTGTCGCGCACCTAGCTATGGTGGGAGAGTCTCCCAATGGGAATTTTCTGTATACATAAGGCTCGAACCCGAGACCTTACTTAAGCGGAACCAAACCGCTTATCACTTGGACCAACTCCCATTGGTCATAATAAGCCATTTGACTTCGAAAAGCTCTTGTAATCCCTCTCTTGTCATACTCAGCTCTAGCCCACTTAGAAAACTCTCATTTTAGTTCTAAAATATTCTTCCATCAGACAAATTCTCATTAATTAAAGAAAATCTATGTCGTCATTAACTCGTCATTTAGACAAAAAGTCACAGGCTAAGTAACTCTTAAAATGATTCGTCTCAGAGAAAAGTCTGAGAAGTTTCAAATGAATTTATTAGTTCGGCTCAAAGTTAATGCCCACCTGACATTGGCCTCCTTATTAATCTCACAAGCTGACCAAAAAACGAACTATATTATTTGATTCATTTAAGAGATTAAATTAAAAAAATTATCTTTGACAGATGATGCACAAAATTAGAAGGTAAGTTATGGCCAAAAAAGTAAAATAAAAGGCGCTAAATCTGAAGGAGGTCAAAGGCAGGCAGAGAGACATAAATGAGACGGTGAGAGAGTATTAACTACGGTCTCCTAAATATTTAATCCATCAACAAATCGCCTTCAGGTACCTCCCAACTGCTTTTGGAGCCTCTCATTCTGTTGTTATCTGCGCTTTCTCTTTCACCCTCTCACATTTCTCAGAAAGCAGAGAAATGGAACAAAGCGCTGAAGCAGTAATACAAGAAATGAGTGAAGAGCTTCAAACCATTTTCCGTTCCAACTTGGATGACGCACCTGCTAGGCGTCGAGCTCGCGAAGCTTTCAAGCAAACTCAGTTAGCCCTTGATCACTACTTATTTAAGGTACCTCTTCTAAACCTTGAAATATATTGAGCATCTCATCATGCAGCCGACCTTACCTGGTAGGATGTTATCACAAGCCATGAAATATGGTCTTTTACTAGGCTTTTCATTTTCCTTTGGTAACACAAATTTGTGGTGTGTTTTGAGTCCCTAAAATGGTCCAAAATAATCATATTTATGTTTGACTAAAGTGCATGAAATTTAAGATGAGTTGTACTGTTTAATGTAAACAATGTTGATCACTTATAAATGATGTGATTAAAACACAGGATATTTATGGTTCTTTTTTATTTCTGAATTTTTTGCAGCTCCCGGCAGATGGTGTGAAGACGAAAGAGGTAAAGAAATAAGAAGTTTTTGTACATATTTGGCTTGCCCATTCGTATATTTATAAATTACAATAGATCTCATTTTTCAGAAACAAGAGATTAGATATTATTTTACACTCATGTTATCCCCACTATTTCTCTTCGCCTTTCCATCAAACTCCTAGAAATCGTGAGCATGCGATAAACCATTAATTATACCTATAAATAAGATAAATCTTTTAACTTAAAATATTCATTAATAAATCTCTTTTAAAATAAAAAAATTTAGTCCAATATTAAATTTTTTATTACAATGTCTTTTGCTCAGTAATATCTATATCAATTTTAACTAAAAATTAAACAGAGGACATTTTGAAACAATTATAAAATTAAAGTGAAATATAATAAAAAAATTTATTTCAAAATATGTTCGTGCCAAATTTAAAAATAAAAGAACATATTAGTATTGATAAGAGAATCTAGGTTATGACTCTTCCAGAGGCGAGTTTGTTTTAATCTTGTTAGATTAATGAATTCCAGTCTTTAATCAAAAAAGATCAGTCCACTACATTACATGGAGGTATTCAAACATTTTTTATGGTTGAAAACGCAGAGGCATTAGCCGAATAAAAAGGGGGGGAATGAAGAAAAAGGGCAAAAATTTGCAAAATCAGATATGAATAGTAAATCTGCTGCAAAACTGCATCTTTATATGATGTATTGATTTGGAGAGCTCTGCGTCATATACTCTAACAACATTTATCTGAGTCATACTCAGGTTAGATACCAAAAGTAGCATCTGGGACACCTTTAGTGTTGAAATGTAGAGGCATAACTTGCAGATTCTCTCCTAGGTTAAACTATAGTTTTCTCATTTCCGCATTCTCTAGCTCATGCTGTCTGTCACGGAAGTACTTAATATTTGGTAAGTCATTTCAATTATTTGCGTACAGGTTTATGAGGTGAACTCCAGAGGATTAGAAATATTCTCTAAGAGATGGCTTCCAGAAAGAGCTCCTTTGAAAGCAATTGTTTGTTACTGTCATGGTTATGGAGACACTTGCACATTTTTCTTTGAAGGCATGAATTAAACTACACTCTTCCAAACTTAGTTTATGTATCATGGAAAGTAAATAACTGAAGTTTCATTCTATCTTGTATGTAATATTAGGAGTTGCAAGGAAGTTAGCATCATCAGGATATGGAGTATTTGCAATGGATTACCCTGGTTTTGGTCTCTCACAAGGTCTTCATGGCTATATTCCTAACTTTGACAATCTAGTTGATGATGTCAATGAGCATTTCTCCAGAATTAAAGGTAAGATTTATTTCCTATTTCATGATTCCGTACATCAGTTAGCCGTAAGAGAGACTTATTAGTCATTGGTTTATCAATGAATCAGATTATTGAATCAGTTTTATAGTATTCTTTGACTTCCCTGAAGTTCTAAATCAATTTCTCTACTTACTTCTGGTTGGTATGTATGACAGAACAAGCGGAATATAAAAACTTGCCTAGCTTCTTGTTAGGTGAGTCAATGGGAGGAGCCGTTGCTCTGAACCTGCACTTCAAACAACCCACTGCATGGGATGGCGCTGCTCTTATCGCACCTCTCTGCAAGGTATCTCCGAGAATTTCAATCAGGATGAAGATCTTTGACTTCTTCAGCATTTTTATTATGACGGCAAATTTAACCAGTGTTCTTGAGTAGTTTGCAGAGGATATGCTTCCGCACTGGTTGTTGAAGCAGATGCTTATAGGTGTTGCCAAGGTTTTCCCCAAAACTAAGCTAGTTCCACAAAAGGAAGAGGTGAAAGAGAACATATTTAGAGATAAGAACAAGAGAAAACTGGTAGGTGTTGATGCTTATGAGTTGAGAATAAATACATCAGGACGTGCTCTACTTGGTGATAATAAAAATGTAGAAAAGCATCCATGTTTGTCACTTTGCTATTAATTTTTGTTGTGTTGCTGACTTTTAGTTTTTCTGTCGTTTTCTTACAATAATTTTGACTGGTTTGCGTCAGGCACCCTATAACGTATTACTCTACAAGGATAAACCAAGGCTAGGAACCGCACTGGAGTTGCTAAAAGCCACACAAGAGATAGAACAACGATTGGAAGAAGTAAACTTCTCCATCTTTTGCTCAAAAAAAAAAAAAAACTTCCCCATCTGGTTCTTTCTTAACACTTTTTAATTGTCTATATGAACATACATTTCATCAGCTACTTAAATACAACTAAGGATTCTGAGAGGATCCAAAAAAAAAAAAAAATTATTCAGTTTGTGCATCCGGGGGGGGGGGGGAGCAGGGATATCATTAGTAGCTTCTATGTTCATGTTTCTAGTGGCGCTTAAATAATTATTGTTGCTAGGTCTCTCTGCCATTGTTGATCATGCATGGAGAGTCTGACATAATAACTGATCCATCAGCTAGCAAGGCCTTGTACGACAAAGCTAGAGTTGAGGACAAGAAGTTCTGCCTCTATAAGAATGCCTACCATGATCTTCTTGAAGGTGAACCTGATGAGACTATATCTAGCGTGCTTCATGATATGATATCTTGGCTTGACAAGCATAGCAGCAGACAGAACACACATTGATCACCCTGTCAGCATAGGTTGCTGCAAAAAAAATCATTACAAAGTATCAGTTTATGTATTTATAAATGTTTAAGTGGTTTACAAAGACAGGAAAATCTGTCAACCATCAAGTACTTTTATGTTCAGTGCTTGGACAGCAATCTACAGTTATTTGCTTGGCCGCTTATATTTTGCTGTCTAAAATTTTTTCAATTCATGCATTGTTATGGAATGAGACCATGAAGTTTAAACTGAGTGGGATTCACATCCCATCTCTACACCCTGTCATTTTTGCAAAATGAGAAGAAGCAATTGCCACATTCAAGATTGGAGGTTTTTTTAACTTCACAAAATGGGATGCTGGTGTACAAAAAACCCAGTTGCTTGAGAGATCTTTTTCGGACTCAGCATGAATGTATCATATTTTAAATTGCAAAGACTGATTATAGAGACTCAAGCCCCAAAAAACAGCATGAATGTATCATATTTTAAATTGCAAAGACTGATTATAGAGACTCAAGCCCCAAAAAACAAGAAACCCAAAATATTTGGTGAGGTTGGTGTGTCATTATTCTCAAATAAAGCTTATGTAATATTTTATTGAAAGTACAGATTGTTGGAAGACAAGAACCTCTCAACCAGAAAAAAACAAAGGTAACATGAAACAGCACAAAAACAAAAATTATATACTAGTATGTAAGCTACAAACTTACAAGTTCTCTGTTCATTTGTTCAATAGTTTTCTCCAACTCAGTTATATGCTGACTCAGAGCCTGCACGGTAAATACTAGATCCAATGTAACTTTGCAGATATATATAAAATATTATTAGATTAATAATTGTCAATGCAAAGTTGGAACCTCATGGCGTTGCATGGCTACTGAACGCTTCAATGCCTTTGCTTTGGTTAGAAGATTTCTAGGCCTCAAAGTAATTGGCCTTCTATAATTTTTTCCTCGATAGTATATGAGAGTAAATCCTTTTTGTACTCTTTCTATTGCCACAAGTATTCCTCCACTCTCATATTCCAGTAACCTTGCTGTGTCTTCAACAAAAGCAAGAGTCTTCTGTTTTGTTACCAATTTTACTAGTTCTCGATGCTTCCAATGCAAATGCATATTCTCAATGACACCATCAAAAACACCACGTACGCCTGGAGATTATGGTCAACAAAATGATAGTATTGCAATGATGAAAATGGAAAATTTAATACAGCTGAAAATTACCCACCAAGTGGCAGGTATGGCTTCATTCTTAAACCAACCCTGTGAAACATCACACGTTCTTCATCTGTGATTGTTTCCCCGTCATAATCAGGACCAGCTGGAACCATAGATGCTTCTATTTTAGCTAACAACCTTTCTGCTCTAAGTTTTTTGGCCTGAGCCTGTCCATGCATTTAGAGTGGTAAATGAGCATAAAACAAATTAAGTGTTGTTAAACAAATATAAATACTAATTAAAATTTATATCAGTATAAACATCTCTGCCCATTGATCTGAGTAATCTGCATTATTATTAAGCCTGTATTGCAAAAATATAAAATAGATACAGCCAGCTGTGCTAGCATTATAAGAGTTAAAAGTCCAAATTCAAACTTTGAATGGTACTAGTCAACAAAGCCTAAAACAACACAATTTATTTAGGAAAAATAAGTTGAATGGACTTCTATTTTCACCAAGCAAGAATCCCAAACTGAGGCCTAATTCCATATCTATCATCTTGCTTATATATCTCCAACTGCATTCTTGAAGTACAAACTTCATAAAATAAGTTGACACTTACAACAGCTAGTTTATGTTCAATTTTTTTGACAAGCTTTATCCTCTTGGCTTTGGCAGCTTCTTCTATCATCTTCTCATGTTCTTCTGCAGATACATCCCTTCCCCAATGTGCCTGAGCCTCATAGAACTCAGCCAATGATCCTGCTTGTGTTATTGCTTCATCTTCCCCTGAAGGAATTGCATCAACAGATCCACACCTCACCTTCTCTTCAACATCCTGCACCTGATTAACCAATTTCTGTCTTTCAGCCAAAACTGCAGCCACACTTGTTGGAACGAAGTCCTTCCCACGATATAGTACAATGTAATATTTATTCCTTAGCAGCAAACTTCCTCCAGTTAAATTCTGGGGCATAAAAGGAAATCAAAACATATTTAAATCAATATATTTAATGCATTACTCTTAGCAAATCATCTGTCAGTAATTAAACAGCGAATCACAATTATATGTAAACAAGATATTGCTTCTTTCAAATTATAAAAATTTTGACTAAAAAACGCATATCAAAATCTCCATTCTGATAAAGATTTATCCTCACAATAACAAAAATAAAGGTTTTAGTCTATGGTAATGTAGTTTTTGGACAAACGAAACATGAAGAAAGCATATCAGTTCTTCAAATCTGTAATATTACCTTTTTATAATCATTGTTTTCTTAGATTAATAAAAGCTGATGTTATGATTAAGAAACAAAGACTTGTTCTCATGATATTATTTCTTAGACAAATGCTTCAATGGATAATCAAATTATAACAGGAAAATACAAGATGTAGTATGAACCTAAATTTTATGTGCAAGGAAATCAATAAAGGGGCCTCGGACAGATCAATTATTTAATTCTGATATTTCAGTCAGTCACTCGTCCTACCACTTGATTATACTGGCTTTGTAGTCTATCATATATTTTAATTCAATAGTAAGTGCTTTGTCCAGAATGCAACGCCTTTGGCTTGATACAAGCACAATTGCACAAATCGTATGCCATATCATAGGAAATTACAGAGAGCAAACCTTGAGCTCGTCAGCCATAAGCTTATTGTTTGTATTCTGGATCCCACGTTTGACAGCAATCTTCACAACTAAACTTTTCTCCCAAAGCTTAAGAATAGCGCATGCCAGACCTTGATGATTTCTGTTTCTCCCTTTATAATCATCAGCAAAAGATGTTTATCAAAAGCGTATATACAAATGTAATAAAATATGTAGCAAATTAATAATACCTATTGCAAAATGGCAAGGAAGTGATTTGGCAAGTTTCCGTAAATTAGTGAGCTCTGCATTGGTTAGTTGAGGACGCATTCCAGTAGGAAGAAGCCTAAAAGGTGTTTTGTAACCAGGAATCATAGGAGGAAGTAAATCAGCATCAACAGGAAGTATTCCTGCGCCCCACCATTCGACAAAACGAGGACCCAGACCATCAACAAGGCTGTTGTACTCTGCCTCCTCTACTGTCATGTTTTCAGGCCATACTTGATTCCTCACAACTAGGTTACTCTTTTCCACGGATGAGGTTGCATTGCTATCATCTGCATTTAATAAACTGCTGGGAGAGACATGTGCTGCAAAGAGGCTGTCACCTTCAATTTCATTGTATTGGCGCCTAGCTGTGGGCCCTTCATAATTACAACCACGGTATACCATCATAAGACTTCCAGACCTCCATATGACCAATCCTTTAGTTCGGCACTGCCCCCCCATATTACAAGAAGTCAGTTCTTGCATTTGTTTCTCAATACATGTATTGTAAATAGAATGTATGTATTTTGCTCTGCACTAGGGTCAACCATAGAGTAATGACAACGGACCTGACACATTAAGCTTTGGCAAGAAATCAATTACATTACTTGGTGCAATATGTAAACTTGGAATACATCATTTGAAAAGTCAAAAGCGTGTAATGCAAGGCATTTATTTGACAAAAACCAAAAGGTTTGTGAGGAATTTTTTAGTATAAACTATAAGGTAACCATGTTTTTCACCCTGACAAATCAACAACCGATACCCTGTTCCATATTTCTCATTAAAATAAAACAAGTATAATAATGTTAAGAACAGTTGTGGTTTTTCCATATCAATGTTAAAGTTATAAAGCTCTATAACAATTCAAAGTTCAAACTACTTAACCACTGAGTTTGAATTTGACAGGCATCTACATCATATTGATTTCTTATATATATATTTTTCCCTTTGCTCCTGGACAGTTTGAATTTTATTGGTTTGCCTAGCTTTAGGCAACTATATGGAGAAATTTATTTCTCACAAGGGGAAAAGGCCAATGTCTAATAGATGGACAACCCCTAGAACAACAGATTTTTTTAAAAAATTATTAAATGATTTATTAATAGCAGTCATATAACCCTGCATACCTTACCGCATGACCAAGGTTCTGGTCAATTAGCAAAAGAAAAATCTTGTTGCCTTCAAATACACTGCATATATTTGTTATGCTCTTTATCTCCGCACATGCATGGTATAATCAAATGAAACTCCTAAATTTAAAAACATGAAATCAAAGAAAATTTCTACGATTACAGTCCGCAACAAAAAAGCGTGTCTTGCCGAACAACCCCACTACCAACAGGTTTCAGATTGATAACAGATTGGCATCTTAAAGTCAGAAAACTCTCCAATGACTTCAAAGATGCGAATTTGTGTTATAAGTGCAGCTAATAAAATGGATCAAGACGTCTAGCGTTTCAGAGTTATTACTCTGTGACTCAGAGAATTAAAAGCGAGAAAGAAAGAAAATCTAATGAACAACAAACCTCAACTATGGCATGAGCCGTCTTCATATCCCGTGCAAGAACCTCATGAAATTTAAGCCTCACTACCTCCTCCTTCCTCCACTTATCATGAATTTTCTCCAGCACAGCCTGAGTAAGCCCAGCTTTAGGCACACTAATCCTATCTCTAACTTCCATTCCTACTCTCCTCAATCTCCTCAATTCCTGCTCCTCAAGTGTCAGTTCCGCCATAGTTGGCAGCTTCGCCTTCCTTTTCTTCAATCTCATCCCGCTCTCCTCTACTTCATCTTTCTCATCTCTATCCCATGGAAAAACCATCTCATCATCGCTTTTATCTTCAATCAACATACTATCTTGCTGAACCCACTCCCGCCTTAACAAATCACCCAGTCTCTCCTTTCCATTTACGGGCATTGCATCACTGGCTTCCACTTCATTTCCCTCTTCTTCCTCCACCTCATCATCTAATCCCAAACCTAAGTTCCGCAACCGATGAACTATTCTCTCAACCGCATTTTTTCTTTTATCTTGATCAAAATACCGAGTCTCGGCTTCATTTATTGGGTCCTCAGTATTCAATTCGGATTCAAAAAGCCTTCTATTGGCTTTTCGGTCACGCGATTGGATTGAAGAGTATGTACAGGAGCTTTTATTGAGCCAAGGGGCAGAGTAGGTGTTAGATTTTGGGGAAGGCTTTGGGTCTTCGTCATCCCAGGGATAAGGATAGCTGTCGCTACAGTGCGCGGTGATTCGGAGGGAAGAGAACGGGCTGAGAGCTGGAAATGACAATCTGGAAGGGGTGAAGAAGAAGTTGAAAGTGGAGGAGCGAGAGGGCAAAGGAAGTGAAGTGTTGAGAGGTAATTCTGGTAAGTTAGCAGTAGTTAACGCCATTTTAACTGCAATGAACAAAGATTCATCACAAATTGCTTTGTTAGTTAGTGTCGAATTCTCGCACCAGTTGAAAGTTGCAGATTGCAGTAGATGTGTCGAAGCAAATAGAACGTTAGGTTTGGCGTCGTCACGTTCGCACCCAGAGAAGGCGGATAACGTTATTTTCCCTCCTTGTTAGCCTTCCGCAGTGTCAAGCGATCCGCGGCTGTCTCGTTTGGCATACACCCAAACCATAGTTTTAATTACCATTTCCGCGCGTATTATTGTTGGTCGGGAACAGCGATGCGAGTCTTTTGTCAATCCTTATTTTATTATTTACATAATACAAAAATAAGTATACGAGAGGAGTGTTAATTCGGTATATATGTATAAATACTTATAAATTTTTTAAAAGTCCATCCAAAGCAAGTTTTTATAAATCATAAAAACACTTATGAAAAGTTAAAATAAAGGCTTATTTGAAAATCCCAAATTCATCCTGATGTATATTTGGTGTGTGTTTGGAATAATGATTATAAAAATGGCTTTTTTCAATTTGACTTTTTGCAATTTTACTTTTGATAAAAACCAGATTATGTAATGTAATTTATGTTTGGATTAGTGGTTGTATAAATGACTTTTATAAAAATAAAAAATTTTTGGATTGACTTAAGCATAAGTGACTTTTGTGATAATGGTAAGAGAGAGTGGGTGGAAAAATATTTAAAAATTACTTTACCATATTGGGTGCTACTGAAAAAATATTTCAGAGTGGGTGAAAATCAATAAATCAATATTATAAGTTTTGGTGTCCTTTACTATTAAAAAAATACATTAAAGGTTAAATTATAATCAGTTTACTAAAACTGGGTAAGGGTTAAAAGCACAAAAAAATATTTTAAAATAATTTTTGAAGCTGAAAAAGTACATTAAGGGTAAAATTTCAATCAGTCTAGTAACACACTAGGTACAGCTAAAAAAATATTTTAAGGGATTAAAAGAACCAAAAAATATTTTAAAGTAAGTTTTGGAGCTGAAAAAATACATTAAGGGTAAAATTACAATCAGTCTAACAGTACAATGGCTACAACTGAAAAAGGATTTTAAGGGGTTAAAAGCATAACATAACATACTTACTTTTAGAATATAATTATAATTTAGAGATAATTATGAATTTAATAGTAACCTTTGAAAACAAAATGAGAGATTCTATTAAAGAAAATACAATAATAATAAAAAACTATAGGCCCCACAGTTGAAAATGAGGGAGGCGCCTCCTCATTAATAAATTGGCGTCTAATGGTGTCAATTATTGGAGGTGGAGGAGGGGGTATTATAAATACCCCTCTCCCTTCTCACTTCACATAGATCGTCTGCGTGGAGTGATCGTGCAGAAGATGCATGGTGTGATATTGATAGGAACATTTTCACATATTTAAGGATCAATAAAGTACTTAAATTCTTTTCTGATCATAAAATTTTTTTTATGAAAATTTTCTAAATAATTTTCTCTTTCTTATAATAGTAACTTTGTGTTGATTAAAGAAAATTTTAAGATTAGGATTTTGGACAAATTTGAGTTTTGTTAATATAAGGCTATAAGAATATAGAGGAGGATTAATAGTTAATTTTAATCAAGTTACTTTTGTTATATAGTTGGTATATAATTTTATAATGAATTTTCTATATAATTAATATATGAATAATTCTATATTGGACTTTTTATCCAATTAAATTTGGATTAAATAATTTATTTAATTTGTTGGAGGTATTATTGAAATTCTAATCGTTTTAGTTTGGTAAATTTTGTGATATAAGAAATTATAAATTATAATTTGATATTAAGATTATATTTTTATATGATTTTAATTATGTGGAAGTTTCAAAAATTGTTTAATAATAAGATTATATTCATATAAATTAGAAAATGAGATTTAATTATTCTAGGAGAGTAGGAGGTTGATATTGATGATTTTATAATAATATGTATGTTAAAGGTGAAACTTTAATTTCTAAAATTAAGTGGTTGACGAGAGAGAATGGTATAGAGGTTGTTTAAGGATTGTTAAGGAAGTTAGAATATTTAAGGATAATAGTTGTAGAAGAAAATTGGAGATGAATTGTATAAATTATTTATTTTAGTATTGTTTGGGGTTAATTGTTACTTAAATTGATAATGTAGAATTTTCTTGGGATCGGTGATTGTTCGTATTTAATACTCAAGTTAAGTTTAAGCTTGAAATTGAAGTAACCAGGGTTAATTTATTTTATATGCTTGTTTTGGACTGTAAAGTGTTTTCTAAACCTTACTTTCATCTATACTATTTGTATGTGTTTTGAAAGATTATGTGTATGTTTAAATATGAACCTAGTTCAGCGAAACAGTGTATTTTCGAAATTGTATATATGAGCATAGATATTATTAAAATTGTTACTGTTGTGATAGTTATGATGTTTGAAATGAAATATTGTATAAGGTATGATAATTGGTAAATGTTTCAAGAACTATATTGATATATTGTTGTTCTGTTATGAGATATGGTGAGTTGTGTAGAAGAGATATGGTGAAACTGTGTGTAATATCCCGAATTTTGGGATTGGAGGCTTGAGAATAAGCCTAAATTAAGTGGACTGCTAAGCCCCAATTTAGCAAGAGCCCAAATTTATCCCCTGATGATTCTAATATGGGTTAATATAACTTTTGGTCCCTGAAGTTTGATCTAATTTTGGTTTTGGTCCCTCAAGTTTGAAATCTGTGGTTTTGGTCCCTGAAGTTTCACCCGATTTTGGTTTTGGTCCCTCAAGTTTGAAATCTGTGGTTTTGGTCCCTGAAGTTTCACCCGATTTTGGTTTTGATCCCTCAAGTTTGAAAAGGACTTGGCGACCCAATTTAAAAACTCGACCCGACCTAGGAAAAAAACAAAGTCTTTTTCAAACTTGAGGGACTAAAACCAAAATCGGGTGAAACTTCAGGGACCAAAACCACCGATTTCAAACTTCAGGGACCAAAACCAAAATCGGGTGAAACTTCAGGGACTAAAACCACAGATTTCAAACTTGAGGGACCAAAACCAAAATTGGATCAAACTTCAGGGACCAAAAATTATATTAACCCTTCTAATATCTTTGGGGTATTAAAAAAGTAAAATAATGAATTTTGGAGAAAGTAATTATGTTTTTGGTGAAATCGCCTATGAGGTAGTAAGTTTGTCATATTCATTTGAATGATCAAATGATGATAAAAAATTATGAGATTTTACAGGATGAAAGTAGACATTCTAAGCTTTAATTTGATAAGTCATATGACTCAATTAGAGTTATATACAAAAATATATGAATTTTTGAAGTCAACACAGGAAAACTGTGAAATTTCTGGACCAATATGCAAAGATTGAAATTCTGGGAATTTTGTGATTCCATTCAGCAAAAGGCTATATTTTTCCTTGAAAATAGACTCAATAAGGGTTCCATAGCCTTTAGAATCACCTCATTTCGATTTTTCTAGAATTAGTTATGATTTTTCAAAGTTTGGGCAGAAAATCTGCCAGAAATTGCTGAAATCCGAAAATGGGAATTATAACATCATCATTATTAAAGATGACATAAGCTAAATGTTATAAAATCATCATCCTCTTCCTCCATCAGCCAAAAACCGTGCAGCACCATGGAGAAAGAGAGAGAGGGAGTTTTAGAGAGAGAAGAGGGAGAAAACTCACAAGATAGGTAGATTTCTTCGGTGAATTCGTACCTAACGTGTATACTCCTTCTCCTAAGCTTCTCTTCTATGTTATTTAAGGTGTTTGAGAAGCAAATTTGGTGTTTAAGAGAGCTAGGGTTTCAGCCATATTTGGGAAAAGACATAAGGAGCTTGAGGTAATTTCCAAATTTTCGTATATTGCTTATTTTGGCTGTTGTGGACAATTTAACCGGTGAAATTTCGTCGGATTGTCTTTGGTTCTAAAAATGAAAAATGGGTTTGTGGGGCTATTATGCTGCCAAAATTGGTACTAAATGATAATTGTAACCTAATGGAATAGTCAATAAAGTGGTTAGGAGTAGAAAGGAACGCGTTTACGCAGCCGAAACCGAAAAACCCCGATTTTCCCCTTAAAACCCATATATTTTGGCTAGCATTGTAAATGGGTCTTAGAGTTGGATTTTCAATGATTTGATGGTTCCATTGAGTTCAGGATGGAAAATTAGGTGGGGTTACAGTTGGGTACTTTTTCAGAAAATGCCGAGAAAGCATAATTACGGAAACGCCCCTAAAACCCTAAAAGTATGGCTGCCAAGGGCAATTTCATAATTTTACATTGAATTTGATAATTTTGAGTCTGGTAATGGATTCCTTGGGTGAAAATATGTCAGGATAGCCCGGGTTAGAATTTCGAGAAAAGTACAGCCGGACCGGGTACAATGGGACCAGGTCCCCGGGGGTATTTTAGTAATTTTTCAAGATAGACTCATATAACCCCCAGAAACACTATGGAAATGTCTAAATAGTATATTTGACATTGTAGGATTGAATATGGAGCCCCGAGCTGTTGGCACGCAAATCGAGGAGAAAGATTGGAGGTAGGGGACTTACCTTACTTGCATGTATTTGATATCTTTGCTTGTGTAATGATGTATGTGATTGCTTTACTTGATTGTGTAGAGCATATTTGAATAAATGAAGCTTTGTTTCTATGTTCGCTGTGGCCGTAGTCTTGTTGTATGAAACATTGAGCAAGCAGAAATGTCATTATGGGGCATACATCTAGATAAAGCTAACATGTCATACACATAGCATCAATCATGCATGCATTATGGTATCTATTTCCTACTGAGATTCTCTCGAATCTCACCCTCCCCTACAAACAATTTAATTCTTCTAAAAGTTTTCTTTTCTTTTCTTCAGTGTCTTTTTCTTTTTGTTTTAATTATCGTCTTTTTCTTCTCTTAGTTTTTCTTTTCTCTTTTTCAGCTAAGAGCCTTTTTTATTCTTCTATTTCTCTATCAATAGCACTTGGTATTTCAAGAGAAAAAGTAGAAAGTGTAGCTGAAGGTTTATAAATAGGTCTAACAGTTTTGTTAGATCCTTCCTCGATTATTCTTTCTCTAGTTAGTTTAGATTTAGTTTTAATCCGCTCACTTACTAGCTCCAATTCTTATCTTATTAAGATCATTTGACTCTTAATATGTTCTAAATTAACCGGCAATCCTTGGTTAATTATTTCTCTTTTTCTGACCTCGGATAGTTCTTGTTCCAATTCTAACTTTCTTTGTTTTAAGTTAATCATTGGAAATGAGAACTTTCGACTTCCTTACCTTTATTAGAACTTTTTCTAATATTTCTAGGCCCTGATACCACTTTGAGCTATGACAACGGCTCATTAGAGGGGGAAGGTGGCTCATTAGAGGGGGAAGGTATCGGCTCATTTATTGCTGCCGTTGAGTTTACGAATTTTTAGGTGATAATTTTCATTTATTTTTAACAAATTACATGCCTTGATCATTAACATAAATTCTGAGGTGAGTTAATATTGTTTTTTGACCTGAAGGTGAGTTAATATTGCTTATATCTTACAAATAATGCAACTTCATATAAAATTTAAATTGATATTTTGATTTCAGAATTTCGTGTTTTTCAATTCAACCCAGTTCATTAATAAACTAACTCAAATAACCTGAGAAATTATACACAACTTTTTTTTGATATACTATACACAACTATTTACGAGTATAAGAATACACATCAGCTTATTAATTCGTTGCTTTACATTTACAACATATGAATAATTATAGTTTAATTTAATGATGGGTAACTAAAACTCACTACTAGTCTGTGAACCATCTACAAAATCTACCACTCAATAATTCCATAATAAAGCAACATTATACATGTGAAAAAATTTGCTCCAAACTTTACTATGTTAACTAAAGGATCTTCTGGTCATAGAAGGAGAAGAATTAATGATCTCCTGGCCTAGTTCCTTTATTTTGCCGAGAAGAAGCATTTGCTCTGTCTCCAGCTGGTCTATATAGGCTTCCTGAGTATCTTCGAGCGTTTCAAGCTCACTCAAAGTTGTAGAAAGTCCCTCAATATCCCCATCCTCTATCAAAGATCGAAACTTTACCGTCATCTCTTTGATCTGGCCAAGTTCAATCAAAATGGGGTCACAAGTCAAAACAAACACACATAAAATTTGATATTATATCATAAGAATTTAGGGTTAATGACAAATTTGCCCCGGAAGTTTTTTTAAATTTAAAATGGAGCAATGTTTACTCTTGTCATTAAAAATACTAAAGATCAATATCTATTTTTTAACGATGTAGGGTAACATTACAATTTTTTGAAACTTTCAGCACAATATTAAACCCAAAAAAGCTTGAGACAAGATTGCTCCTGAACGAAAACTTTCAAGGCAAACTTGCATTCAGACTTCAATTTTTCAATATTCGCATAGGCGATTCGTACTTCTGAGTTCTGACATCAAACGATGTCTCTCTCACCTGGGCAGGAATCTGGTGTAAATGACTCAAGGAAGGTTCAGCTTCTAGACTAGGTCTCCTTTGCATCTCTGGGACTTTTCTGGTTATTTGGATGTGGATCTCTCCCTTTTTGACCTCTTGAAGAGGTATCCACTTGTCAGCCATCTGGTTTGGAGGCAACATTTGATATTCGACCACACATTCACCGATACTTGATGTCGGTAGTAGAGCGTTATGGTCCTTAACGTACAATAATAGGGGCCTCCCATCATCAGGAAACTCTAAGGTCTGGTTCCATTTAGGGTTAAGAGTTCTGGGTATGACCTGTCAAACAAAACAGCTAGTAAGTAACTAATTTTTGCAAGGCAGTAGTATTTGTAAAGTGTTTCTTTTTCAACAGAGTAAAAAGTGAATGTTTATTCCAGAGAGAGGAAAAGGAATGGCAAATTCATGTAAAGCATAGCAATTGGAAACATACACTGCCATTAGTATGATCAGTATGTATAATGGAGGAAAGATAAAATTGCAAATACTACTAAAATTATTCAGTTTAGTTGAAAAGAAATGAGGATGTAGTATTGTAACCTTTGTCTTTTTCTTCAGGTTTCCATAGTGTACTCTCACATATGGATCACTTGTCCCTCTGAGATCAGCAGCGACAAGATCCCTTCCTTCAATCAGAACCAGCTCAATCCAACCATTACCTGAACCTGAAGGTGAACCCTATACATCCCAAAGACATCACAAAACATATTACAATGAATATTCCAGATGTGAAATGACAGTAAACAGATAACAAAATTGTCATAGCAAGATGTCTGAAGTGGGAAAAAAATATTTGAAAGGGTCACTCATTTTCTTAAGTGAGGAAGCATACCCGCGATCCTTCTTGATCCTCCACGCTAACTGCTTCTATTTGAAGTCTTAATTCTCCAGAACTCACTCTTTCAAGAGGAATCCATACATCCCTGACTGACTTTTCCACCAGCCCTTCCAAATTTACAGTTGCACTGCCGATGTTTTCATCTCCGAAAGTATCTTCATTAAAGCACTTCACTTTTAGATATGCACCATCAACAATCTCATCAAATTCAAAGGTATAATTCCACACAGGATTTGTGGTATGAGAAGTCCTTGTTCTATAGACAACCTGAATGACGATCAACAGCAGAATCAGACAAATGCATAATTATGCACTCAAGTTTCATGAATAATCTCACATAAACTGGGCTACAGTGGTCCTCAGAACAATAACAATATGCAGTAAGTGTTATAATAAAGGCCTCACCCACCTTTCCATACTGCAACTTTACATATGGATCAAATTTTCCAGATTTGTCTTTTGCGGCAAAGTCCTTTCCTTCCACAACAGTTATGGTAAGTTTTCTTCCAGTTCTTACTTGAAGATTTGATGAACCATTAAGTGATTGCTGAGAGCTGCTTCGTAGGTTGTTCAAGCTATGCGAACCATCAGATAATTGCCACTCTTTCACTATGATGCCGACTTTTAACTGCAGAATACAATGAAAAGAGGTAGGCATTATGAACAAAATATCCCGGTCAACGACTTCTCTACATTCAGAAAAGGTTAATCAATTATCGATTTCTGAACAGAACATGGGATTACAAGAGCGTTTTGGCATCAGCTCTAACACCAAAAAATGGCAGTCAGAAGAGTACACTATAAACTACCCCATCATAAGAATGTAATAAACCAAAGTTCCACTCCGATTGACTCTCGAAACCAACTTGCCAAAAAACCAGTCAAAACTGGTAGAATCAGTAAAAAAACAGTTTAACCAATCAAACACTAAGATTTTTATTTTGGTTTTCTCATCACCAAGAGGTCAAGAAAAATATAGACCAGGAAAAATAAAGAATATCCATTCCAGTTCCTATGTTTTGCCTTAATTGACAAGTTGGTCCCTAATTTACAATCAATTGTCAGTATCACCCCAAATATTCTTTTCCCCTTCTTCGTAACGAGGTGTCTAAATTACAAAACAAATCTGGAAATTAAAATAAAGGGAACATATTATGAGTCAGGAGTATGATATTGCACCTCTCCTGAATTGGCCCCCTCAAATGGGACTACCATTTCAACTTCATCTCCGCAGAACTTTGCATGTTTAGCTATGATACCAGAACCAGGTCCTATTGCCCACATTATTGTTGAATCATCTTCGACATGCCTCATCTAAACATTTAAGTTAGCATAATAAGAAATAAAAAGGCTGAAGATGAAAACCTGTTTCTCAGAGAATGAGTCATTATTGGTAGTTGGTGTTCTTCTATTGCTGTAACCAACCATGCTAGTGCTAGATCAAATAAGAGAACATCAATAACCATACCTTGATCTCACAACTTGCTAGGTAGTCATACTTCACACTGCCAGGAGGACGCTCATGAAGATTGAAACGAAGAATTCCGGTATTATCGTGTAAGGCCATATTAAATGTTGCATCCCAGCGAGGAGTTGGACCCAGTCTCACATCTGTTCTTCTGGTTAATTCCTCAAGTTCAACCTCTACAAATGTCTGTAGATCCTTGTCATCAGAGTTGTTTTCTGAAAAGCCATTGGATGTACCATTTGGTTGCCTCCAGGAAAGGCTTCCCTTGAAGCAACTCCTAGAAAGTTTATTTGCAGAAATCACTCTAACATATATAATGCCTCCAACAGCCTGTTTTCTTGAGTCTGCTGCAGGCAAGGAGATACAACGGCGGCGAGGTTCCACCATAGTTTTAACCAAGGTGTCAGTAAAAAGTTTAACCTGCATAAAAAGAGAATGTAGAATTTGCTTGATACTGGGCAATCAGCATATTTGGTCAAACATGAAGAGGATGCAGGTTTAACAGACAGAAGATCCTAGCTTGACATAGAAATCAGCATTATGGAAATAGTTCCAAAAATGAAATTGCCCCCAAATACAAAGTAATTTATGTTTCTTCTTCTCTTCTTTGGTGGAGTGATATTTTAAGGCATATAGATAAGAATTATACAAACAGTCCTTATATTAAACATACATGCAAATGGAAACACATCTCAATGAACTTTAGCATCAGACTGAAATCAATTAAAGTAGAGAGTAAGCTTAATATCTACTCTGCAAAGCCATTTCTAAAAATTTGACACTGAACCAAAGGCTTATTGTACTTTCTACAACAGCACAATAAAAGATGGATTAACCGACCAAACATAAAAGAATACGCATTTTTTATTCATTTCAGAAAAAAATGAAAAGAGACACACCAGCCAAGTAGAAACACCGGGCAACTCGGTAGCAGGTAGGGATTGGCTTCCGCCACTTCCAAAGGCAACTCCTATTCTCACCTCAGGAGTTGATACAAATGAATATAAAAGTGCTTTGCCATCTAGAATTGGGGTAACGAGAAGCTGCAAAATGTAAATGAATGATTAGCAGAATAATAAAAATAGACCAAGCCAGTTCCTCAATGATGCTACAATATAAGGGACCAAAAGCTAAAAGCAAATATAAAACAAGTGATGTTTTCATGCTTTATAGGTCAACTTAACCTCCAAATTTGGTCACAAAAAAAACAGAGTTAAGAAGCAAAAATACCCATAAAATTTTCTCAAAAGTGCATCCACCACCATAAACTTTTTTTTTGTGCAAAAATAACCATGAACTTTCAAAAGGAGAGCAAAAGTGACACTTCCGTTAAAACTAACTAGCCGCCGTTAACTCTAGTGCAAAAGTACCAAACTACCCCTATCTAAAAAAAAGGTTAAAGGGCAAAAATACCCATAAACTTTTTTCAAAACCACCACCATAACCTTTTTTTTAGATGGAGATATTTTGGTACTTTTGCACTGGAGTTAACAGCTGTTAGTTAGTTTTAACGGCCGTGTCATTTTTGCCACCCTTTTAAAAGTTCATAGTTACTTTTACACCAAAAAAAAGTTTATGGTGGTGGATGCACTTTTAAGAAAAGTTTCTAGGTATTTTTGCCTCTTAACCCAAAAAAAAAAAACAAACATAACCTCCAAATAAGGCTTGTTTTTGTGTTTCCTACTTTGCTTTATGCAAGCTTCATTTCATGACAACTTAACCTTTGTACTTAAATTTGAAGAGAAAATGAGGATGTTATTCACTTACATCACCCTTAATATGAAGACTGTTGACCACAATCCTAGCGGTTCCAATCAAAGGCTTGGCAAGCTTAGCAAACATCAAAATGCTCATTTCATTTGTGTCCCAGTCAAAGCCCAGCCTAATGAATCGCTGTCAAAAACCAACAGAATATAAGAATCTCAGACATTTGGAACATATCATAAATTAAGGGATAAAGCTTAGACCGTAACAAAGAAGATGAAGACAAACGGCCTAGCAAAGTAAGGAAATAGAAGAACTCCAAAGACGAATATTAAGATGGCATTTGATGGGTTGCATAAAAATACTTCATCTAAGACATTGTGCCAATGGGTACAAAAGGAGGTTCAAATTTATCCATCATTATTAGTCTTTTTTAAAATCTTATAATCATGCATTTAACATTTAATTTATACTATAAACGAGGTCTTATATTAAGGACCGAAAGTAATATTAGAAAAGCCCTTGGTGATGATGTCAATATAGATGACGACAGACACGCGTCCTTCACTCCCTGTCTGATTTAAAAAGTTTAGAAGTTCCGAGGAGAAAGATAAAATTCTTCATTAAAAAGATGATATATGCAGATTATATCAGAAATGTAAAGCAAGATAATACCAGATCACCAATAGTTAACCATTGCATCCCTTGTAGGCCCAAGGAAGGAGGGCTAGATCCAAGTGAAAACTCCTGCAGCTCAACCCTTTCCTACATGACAGATTGCTTCAGTCCAATACACATGTACTGAAATTTCAGCATATAATTTGATGTTCAAACTGTTTTGGTCAACAAACATGAGATTCTTCCCAAAGGGGAGATGAATGTCACTTACTATAAGTTTTGGTTTTCGCAGCTTTAAGCGTTTCTGCACACACACAAAAGAAAGAACTTGTAATTAGTTCACCTATCAATTTAAAATGAAGGTATCAACTCTGGATTCAAGAGAATGTGGATCATGATCATAAATAGTGTAAAACAAGTTAGGGTCACCATTTACCAATTTTAGTGTGTTATGAAAAAGATGTAACCCAAACATTTTGTTTCTTTATTCTCGTATGGGGGACAGGAGCAACATCTGTTTCTTTTTTCTGAATAAACTGAAGCAGACTCTAAAGCGGCCTAATTTAGCCATGGATGGAAGAAAATACACTAAACAACCGTACCATGAAAAAACTAGCAAGGTGAGTATTGAAAATAGACGATAATATGCATTGATCACCAATGCAGTAACTAAAAAAGGAAAAGAAATTTCACCTCAACTATATCTGATAACCTTGTCGAAAGCTTTGGGTTCAAAAAGTTGGACCAAATTTCTGCCAATAGTTTATTCAGCCACTCACAGTGCTCCAATGGTGTCGAGGGCTACAAGTACAAGAATTGAAGTCAATTTCATAAAGCTCTTTGCGAAAGTAAGATGGTGTAAGAAGGTGATAAGATACCGAGTTGTTCAATACGACACGATTCCATTTCTTATTTAAGTCCTCCACAAGTTGTTTGCGTTGATAACTCCCATACTGCAAATAAAAGAAAAAATATCTTTCATTTACTGCTAATATTAATTGGCCAAAAAAGAGAAATTTACTTATATCAAATACAATTCAGATCTTTGAAAATCTAAAACAGAATTTAGAATTTTCATTTATTGAACAAATATCACTTAGAAGCACCTCCATAGTACATACAACTGAAATCAGCTAAACACATTAACAAACTAACACGAGATCAGGTGCTCAAGATTTACCCTATGTTTGGATAGAGAAAATTAGGGGGGAAAGAATAGAGAAAGACAGAAAAAGAACTTTAAAATTATAAAATCCTAAATCAAGTTTGTTATCAAAAGGAATAACAAAACTTAATAGACAATTCACAACTTTTTTTTTTTTTTTGAAAATATCTGATTTAGAATTTTGCAAATTCAAAGTTCTTTTTTTGAGAATACTAAGAGAAAAAACTCCCAAAAATAGTAATTTTCTTTATTTTATGAAGTTTTCGTTCGTAGTATTTCCTCCCCTATTTTCACCTCACTTTTCTCTCCTTCCAAACATAGCCTCAATGCCTCTCATCATCGCTTATGTTATATTACGAAATGCTCCTTCTCCAATAATTACAAACTTAAAAATAATGCTCCCATTACTCATCTACAAAGCCCAGCTGCCCAATAGTTTTTACATCACCAAATATCTACAGCTGCTAAGTTTTTATTCACTTATTGATAAATTTAGAATCCTTTTGACTTGGAAAGCACCCACTGAAGCATTGCCCCCTGCTTTTAGAGCTCCAATAACTTATCTAACTCGTCTTTTTACCCAAAAAAATAATCAACAAAAGTTTGTTCAGCTATTGTGGGAAAAAAAAATCATAGTAGAAGGATCAGGAATAAAGACAGCCTGTTTGTGGAGAAAAACAGGGAAGCAAGGAAGAGACAAATCAGTTTACAACAGATTGTCAAACAAAGCTGAAAACTCTTCCGCCACATGAAAATCCCGGTTAAAATTAATGTTTAGTGGTTGCCAACGATCAGAAATAGAATGTAAACAGACCCAATTAAAAGCACTAAATTGGAAAATTTTATAGTAATCTATCAGACGAGAGAAGATTTTCAAGAGAGAGAGAGAGTCGAGTCTGAACCTGAAAAGTAAGCCACACAGCTAGAGCAAGAGGAACCCAATTGGACAAAGAGAATGCCCATCTCTCAATAACCCAAGCAGCCAAAATCAGAGGAAAGAAGTAAAGAATTTGGGGCTTCTCGTCGTGGAGATAGTTGAAGAAGTCAATAGCAGCATCTTCAACTTTGAGAAGCAACCTTCTTTTTCTGTTCATTGTAACCAAACCGATTTGAAATCTCTGATCTTGTATTTTACTTGCCTTCTGTATCCACCATCAGCGTATCGTGTCCATGGCGGTGGAGAAAGAGGGAAGAAAGGGAAACAGAGGTCGAAGGAAGAAGAAATCAGGCAAGGAGATATTTCTAAGTTTAACGGAAGTTTTGGAAACTGTCAGTGTAGGAGTCTTTTGGGCTTTCTATTTTAGACGGGAGGAGGAAGAAGAGGGAAACAAGAAAAATTGGGTGCCACGAGGAGACTTCCTCGAAAGGATCGTTAATTAAACATTAGTGAAACTAAAAATGATTAAAAAAGCAATTACGTGAACATGAAAGGACGTTCTGTCCTATGGGGACGATGTCCGTATGGAATCACGAAAGTAACAAATTTTTTTTCAGGGTTAAGATGTAAACTTGTATGAAAATATTTAACGACAATCAATATTATCTTAAAGTTTTTCTAAGTTTAAGATTATCCTAAAAATTTTAAAATATAGTAATTTTATCTCACATCATTAAAAGAATTAGCATTAATTTTTAAAAAATTAATATTAATCATTAATTTTTTAATAATAAAGAATAACGTTGCTCTATTTTAATATTTTTAGAATGATATTAAATCTGGAAGAACTTCCAAAACAACAATTTTCTTCATTAAAAAGTTTTAAAATAAATTTATACCTTATAACCCTTTTTTTTTCATTTAAAAACCTGCAAGTGACAAATACGAACATAGACTTCTGAGGAGGTCCCCACTGCAATTTTGACTTTTCTTTATCCTCCGGCGGGCTGCGATTTATATATATATATATATATATACATTATAAAACTGACCTGAGATCGAAATCAAATTTTATATCATCAATGCTGATATATAACGAGCTGGTCTGTGTCAATTTAAAGGGCGGACTTCGGGCCAAAAAAATAGTCATCAAAGGGGGGAATAAAGGCGTTCAAACTACAAAGCTAATTATCGCTTTTGCTTTTTATCTTTTGGTAGTCATTCAATTAGTTTAGAAAAATACAAAAAAAAAATATTTTTATTACAATATTGATAAATATGTATACACACACAACTAATCTTTTTTTTTTTTGATAATAAAAGATATTCTATAAATACATCAGAAGCTATCCTCTTGAGTTAACATGAAAATTCATCCTGTTTACATCATTAATTAAAAGGGCGGTAATAGCATCAGGGGCGAAAATGTGATATGAAGATCAATCGCCATCTTCCAAGCTTCTTTTGTCATAGTGTCTGCAACCGTGTTAAACTCCCGAATACAATGTGACATTTCGACGTCGTAATCTCTATCCAGCAGCATTTGAACCTCCACAATAAACTGAAAATCAGGGTGTTCCCGTGAAACATTACCCTGAATTATATCCATTACACACACAACTAATCTTTAAGGTCAACTCTTTCCGTCAGTGGCCATCAAACCAAGGAACAACAATGTTATCCCAAAAACAAAGCCCAGGACAATACGACGATGATAATAGTAGCTAAATTATCGTATATTAGAGAAATTATATATATATATATATATATATATATATATATATATATATATATATATATATATTAGTATGCAAAAGCTCACATGTTATATTATTATGTTATTAAGAGTATGTTTGGATAGAGAAAAAAGTGAGGGGAAAATACGGATAGAAAATATTAGAGTAAAATACTCTAATCATGCATCTAATTTGTCTTAATTATATAGATCTATAGACCTCTCTTTAAATTAAAATATATATTATACAAACATCCCCTATATTTTAAGATTATATTTACATCCATCCAAACCATTAATTAACCATTAAGTTTGATTTTTGAAATTTTATTTTATCAAAATGCTTCTTTTTAATATTAGAATTATTTAAACACACACACGCATGGGTGCGCGCAAAAAAAAACTACTACAAAATTTTAATTATAATATATATTTTTTAATTTTTATTAAAAATTTATTGATTTTGAGATTATAAAATTCATAATTGTTATTTTTCATGATATTTATTGAAATTTATTTATTTTTAGTTTCTTAAGTGACTACAAATATATATCAAACACAATTTTTTTAATCAATTATAATAAACTATATAGATTAGAGAGATTGTATATGTCATTTAAATTTATAATTTCATACTTTTTCGACAAACTAAAAAATCTCAAATTTTTAAAAGTTTGTAATATTTACAAGCTATCAAATTAAAATTTGGGATTTTGTATTAAGGATAAATTAGTAAATAAATATTATTTTATATAAATCTTAATTAAAATATATTTTTTTAGAATATTCTTAACAGAGTTAATGATTTGGACTTAAATGTGTGTGTTTTAAAATACAGGAGAGGTCCATGTAATTAAAGTAAAACAGAAACGTGGTTAAAATATTTTACTCAAAATATTATAAAGAAGAACATCCAAAAATTGTATAAAAATTTTACTTTTTTAAGATTTTTTTCCCTCTTAATATTCCTCCCTAATTTTTTTTCTCCATCTAAGCATAAGGTGAGCATATTATCATTAGTGCACAGTATGATTATCGCCTTAAATCGTATCTAAATCGTTTAATGCATTCGTTATTCTTGGTCGATATATTGTACTGCTATAATACTATTGATCAAGGACAATGGCGAGTGCCTTGGGCTTCTTTTTTTTTTTACAATTTTTAAGCCTAATAGGAGATTAAAAATAATGATAAATGTTTATCTTTATACATATCATTGTTGTTTATTATTATATTAGTGAATGGTGGTTGGCAGAAAAAAATATTATTGATTAGAGCCACGCGAGGGAAAGAGAAGAGAGTTGGCATGGGTTTTCATTGGATATTTAATATGGCTTCAAAGTGGCCGTGGATGAGGACAAAAAATGTATAATACAATTATATATTTGAAATTTTTTATTTTTTATCCATATTCTTCAATAGGGGTATGGTTGAAAATTTTTAATTTCAAGATTTAATTTTTTTATTTTTTTAATTTATATGATGTGATTAAAAGTGACTTATAATAAAATGACAACACCCTAAATGATAGTCTATGATGTGTTTGAATTAAATTTTGGAAAATAGCTTTAAGAGAGAAAAAATGAACAAATTGATTTTAAATAATATATTTTGAAAAATAGCTTTTGAAAAGATAAAAAAATAGTTTGTAGGAAAACTATGGTTTTAAACCCTAAACCGTGGTTTTCAAAATCATGATTCTGTAAAATTTGACAGTGTTTAGATAATTTAACTCATACTATGATTTTTGAGGGGGAAAATGCTTCTGCATCTTTTTTTCAAATACTTAGATAATTTTTTTCAAAATCATGATTTTATCTCTAGAAACACTTTTTTTCTTTTTATCCAAACACTCTTCTAGCGTCTAATCCTCAACCCAGCTAGGATCATGCTCTCTGGCGGCGGGGACTAGTGTTTGTTTTTGTTTACTGTTTTGAATTAATTTTCAGCTTATTAAAAAAGCGATCATTTATAATAACAATCACAAAGAGTATATAAATTTTGATGAAATAAAAAGAATATATAAATTTTATTAAGTAAACAAGATAAATAATTTTGGGGTTAATTATGAAACTCCATATTAACCTCGTTTTTGGTTGAATATCAAAGAACTCACGAGGAATACCATATTTTTTTATGTACATTTTTTATGGGCCAATGTGCCATTTTAGCAGTGTTTTGGAATCTGAACCGGTCCGGCCCGGGAACCGGTGAACCGGATCATAAACCGGTCCGGTCTGGTGACCAAAATCGGTTCACCATTTTTATTTTTTATTTATTTTTAAATTAATTTTTTAATTTTTTTTCTTATAATTTCATATTAATAAGCCTAAAATATTCAATTTCTCATCGGTTTAGCTCCGATTTGACTCTGATCTGACCCACTGACCCTTGACCTAATACCCCGACCGGTGCGGTAACCGGTTCGGGTTTCAGAACCTTACATTTTAGACTTGAAACTAGACTCGATATAGAAATTTTATTATGCAATGAAAAATAACAGTTTGATTAAAAATTGGGAGAATTGCTGATAAATACTTTTTTAGCAAATTAATTGCTGAATGCTACCATGGAAGATGGTTTGCACAAAACGGAAGATCGCTCGCACATTTATACGGAAGATTTTTGCACACATGAAAGATAGTTTGCACAAAAAGGAAGATCACTTACACACACGAAAGATCTCTTGCACACTTGGTAGCAACCAGCAATTAATTTGCTTCCAATGTATTTTTGGGCAATTCTCCCTTAAAAATTTGAATTATTTTTTAAAATTATTTAATTCAATTTTCAGTCAAATTTAGGTAAAATGACATAAATAATTTTTTCCTTAATTGTGAATCTCCAAAAAAAAATGAAATTGAATTATGGAGAAAGAAAGCAAAACAACTAGAACCAAGTTAAGAAAATTTTGGAATTAGTAGATCTTCATCAAGGCCAGCATTTCTCGTCTGGGAATTTTCAAAGACATGATTCAACGCCTATTTATTAAGGGTTTGTTTGGTATGAGAGAACGGGAGAGAAAGTGGGAGGAAAAAAAAAATTTTGAATTGAATTTAAAAAAATTAAAAAAGTGGGGTTAAAAATTTTTAATTAATTTTTCTAACTCTTTTATTTTATATATTCTCTTTATTAAAATTTTATTATTCCACTTCTTCAATCTTTTAAAATTCAACTCATAAAAATTTCTCCTCCCCTCTTCTCCCTTTCAAATCCCTCACACCAAAAAGACCCTAAGGGTGTGTTTGGTTTGAGGGGCGGGGAGAGTGGGAGGGAATGAGAGGGTGGGTAAATTACCTTTTTGGGTTGAATGAATTTAAATTTTGGGCGGGAATCCTAAATTTAAAAAGAATGAGAAAATAAATTTTAGGTAGGAACCCAAAATTTTAAAAAATAAGAGGGTAAATTTTAAATTTTTTTCATCAAAAATTGTAATTTCCCCATCTCCCCGCCCCCTTCCCTCCCCTCAAACCAAACACACCCTAAAAATGGGGTTTTTTCCGTACATTAAAGTTGGGAGTATTTTCAGGTATCAAATAGAATTACAGAGGATTGAGGCCCGTACCCCGGAGTTCAGGAAGTGAAGCGTTGGGTGACGTTTTTGGTGTCTCTGACTATGACAACAACGTTACTGGGTCGTTTTGTCCTGCTTCCTCTTCTCCTACTTCGGTGATCTCAAGTCTTGTTCTTTGTGCAACTGCCTTCATCTGAAAAGTGTCCCATGATGCTTCCTTCGTCATGTGTTCCTAATTATCCCTGCAAACACTGTTTTTTTTCCCCTTTTTATTTATTGGTTTTACCGGTAACTTCACCATATCCATCCTTTTTTTAAAAAAAAGTTTAGTGCCTATTTATTTTAGCCTTATAAAAATGTTTTTACCAAGACCGAGGTACGTAAAAATAATTTTGTTTGGACTTGCAGAAAAATATTTGAAAAGCATCTTTCTCTAGTTCTCAAACAATTATTTATTTCCTCCATTGGATTCCACTTCCATAAACCCTTCAGCTTATATCTTTTCTAGTCCTATTAGAGTGATAGTTTGGTGTAACATTTCATAGACAATTCTCCATATTTGAGTGACTGGCTTGGCCTCCTATTGGTCATCTAGGATTTTATTAGAACTGAAAGAGGTTATAGAAATCTAGAGAGAAAATGAAAGAAAAATTACTCTTTTTTTTATTAATGAAACATAACGAGGCATTTAAAACGTCAAAACATAATGTGCAAAGTATCTTAGTAAGATGCATACATCCCGGAGGAGATATTGTAGAGTCCAATGGACATTCTTAGACATAGTAATGATTTTAACATAGGAAAGTTTGACAAAGTTTATAATGAATAGGAAAATTACGTACAAAATCCACATTATGTTGCCGGAGAATGGAAGTCATTGCCTCTCGAAATGCCAATAGCTAGAGGTGAAAACTACCAATTTTAATGAGAGGGGCAATCGTCCATTGATGAAAGATGATGCTATCGTAAAAGATTGTGATACTTATACCATGTCAACCACGACCAGGGATAAAAGCCTTAAATTGAGCTTGCCAATGATTAGAAGAAGTCCATAGAACAAGTTGGCAGCCCCTATCTAGTGCAAGATGGTTATGCAGCTCATCATCTCCTTGACACCACTGATGGAGAAGTTGAGCAATAAGGGCACTTGCCTTAGATTTTGCTGATTTAATCACCTGCACAGGCTCAATCCTGCATGAAAAACATTGTTTCTTGCAAACCACAAAAATTCTAGTAATTGAAAAGGTAAATATGTCATAAAATTACTAGAATTTTTGTGGTGCGATAACCATTCTAGTATTCAATTCTATAAACTTTTATTAGGATGAGAATCAATCTTGAAACCAACACAACATCCAAATGAACAAGCTCTAGAGAATGGATAACATAAAAATAAATGTTCTAAAGATTCTTTACTATCATTACAAAAGGGACATACCTAAGTAACCGCTAAATGTCTAGAACGCAAGAAATGGGTTGTTGGTAAAATATGTCTAGCAATCCACCATAGTAGCAATTTAATTCTAGAAAGTAAAGGAGATTTCCAAATTAAGTCACATACCTCAAATTGTGGCAGTATGGCAATTCTTGAAGATGATTGTAGCGATCGATAACCATCTCAAACAGTGTATATTCTTGAATTGTTGACAACCCATCGAATAATATCAGGTGGTAAAGATAAAAGAATTGGATACTTTGTAAATTGTTGAACCACTTGCTTAGAACAGAATAAGGATAGTACGGGAAAATTCCAAGTTCCCTTAGACTGCAATATAAGGTCAGAAACCCTAATGTTGGTATAGGCCTGACCACACTGCGACAGAGGTGACTATTGAGAGAAATTGAAGAACCCTCATCCAATTGTTAGGTAAGATGGTCAATGACAACGAAAAGATAAAAAAAACTACTCTTTCACTAAGAAGAACATATATTATACTTAATTTTAGCCAAAAGGCCGATAAATGTATTGTACTTTTCCCAATTCTAAATAAGTGCATGAGGTAATTAAGAAATCTGTTTTCAAATTAAATATAAATATTTTAATCTATTTTATCTTCCAAATATATATTTTTGTCTTTTTAAGCTATCCCTATAAATTATACCATGCTAAAGAGAATTTCCTATCAATAAGGGAAATGATTAAATATGGTAGTTTTTGAAAGTCAATAGGTATGTGTTACAAATAACTAGTTTAATTAATTAACTTAATATTTAAAAATTAATTATCTGCCACTTACATTTTATTTAAAATTGGATAAGTAATTAGAATTTAGAAGGAATGAGGTCTTATCTTATTTGAGCCCGTTCTTCTTGACATTTTCTAGCTTTAGTGGGTGTTTGGATATAGTAGTGAAGAATAACCTTTTTATTTAAAACTTTTGGTTGTACGACAAAATGCAAATCATCCAGACAACTATTAAAAGATGAAAATACATCTCTAGCGCCCATCATGGTATATGATCGTATCTTTTTTTTTTCTCAATATATTATTTAATTAATAATGGTTAAACCCATATTTTTTAAATTTTTATTTTTTACCAATTTATATCATCAAGTTACCTGATTTTATATTATCAAGTATCAACGTTGATATCAATTAAAATCTTTTTATAAAAATAAAAACTAAACTCATTTTATATCTTTCAGGATACAAGAGATTACTTTGATTTTTTAGATTTTATTAGCATTAGATTAATTTTTTGACCCACATAAATTTCTCCTAAAACAAAAATAAATCATATAAACTTTATTGGTTTAACACATTGAGTTTTATTAAAACTATACAATTCTATTTTTAATTAAATTTTTTGTTTTTTAAGAAAATATAATTTTTACAAAATTGAATAATGTGTAATTTTTTTCCATAGATATCTATGCAAGTTATAGAAATTGAAAAATTGAGAAAACTGTTTTTTAATTCAGTGAAACTTAGAATTTTGAATTAGTTTAAAAAATAGAATGTGGGAAAGAATATAGGATGGAATGCGAAATATTTTGTTATAGGCAAGAATATATGATGGAATGCAAAAAATTTTGCTATGGGCATTTTCCTATTTTTAATTTTATAGTTTTGTATTTGATCCTTCTAAATAATTACAATTTTTATGGTTCTTCTCCATAAATATATTTTCCCCTAAGTCCTTCATTCTTATTTTCCCAAAAAAAAAACCTATTATCCAACCAATTACACTCTTTTAGTAATAGAAAATTTAGTTCAAGGTTTTTATAATCCATTACATCAAAGTTTTAAATTACTTGTGATCGCAGTGTCGTATTTATTTTATTGAATTGATAGTTAAATAATATTATTTTAAAATAGAAATAAATGAGAGTACGTAACATGAGATGGGTTGTGAGGGCTATTTATAACCTCGACTAGTCTCTAACCCTATAATAAATTAAAAATTAAAACAAATAGTCATGAATGAGAATAATTAAAATAAATAGTCATAAATGAGAATGATTCAGGATTAAACAAGATATTCTTCATATCGCGTTAGAATGTTTTTCTTAATTTCGTAATAAACTTGATTTTAGAAATAGGATAAAGATCCAGTGCTTATTTTCTTTCTTTCTTTTTTTAATTTTGTCCCTTCTTTTTTTTTTTTGATAGAAAAAGAGAAGGCATAGCCCCACAAGCTCTATTTTACTAATTCAGTATAAATGTATTGGTTCATAACATCTTCCATGATCAGTCGTTTAACTTCATTAGGTTCTCTGTTGACCACAAGAAAATCCACCATCATATTCCATACTCTTTTTGTCAAGTAATCCGCCACCCTATTCACCTCCCTACAACAATGCAGTATCTTCACATCCCAGTCATGTTCCAGCATCGATTTAATTTCCAAGATTAAAGTAGCATCATGATGTTCATCAGGTACCATTCCTTAAATAAGATCTAGTACTTCGTTGCAGTCACTCTCAACAATAATATGCCTAAATCCTCCTTCCCAAGCTAATTTCATACCCCACAAAATTCCCCAGGACTCTGCTGTGATAATCGACCCGCTTCCAATCCTAAACATAAACCCTTGAATAAATCCGCTTTGTTCATCCCTTATCAGGCCACCACAGGTACAGAATCTCGTCGCTTCATTCCTGGATCCATCCGTATTAATTTTAACCATCCTAGCAGGGGGAGGGCGCCAACCCATACTTGTTGCGATGTGAGACTTCGATTGCATGTGGGTAGATATACCCCAAGACAACACCGAACCAGTACGTGCCAGTAACTCCTGTTTACTCCATTATTTATTGTTGAAGATATAATCATTCCTTGCCAACCAAATATGCCTACATAAAATCGTAAACTAATATCAAAACTCGTAGCTATACATATGATCACGACGGCGTAAACAGGAGTTACTGTATGGGTTGGATTAATTTTGTCCCTTCTTAATTACAACGAGTTGTTCGCAAACGGCACCCTCCAGGACTCCATTAATTATTTGCCAAGATCTTATTCTCTTGGACCCTATCACAATAAAATTAGATTAATCATAGATAAATATGTGAATATTTAAAATAAGCCAAGTTGTATTAAAATCGATAAATAGGAGTAGTTGTTAAGTTATACTAAAATAAAAAATACAAATAGTAGTTGTCAAATATGTTAAAATATTCTGGTCAAATGAATGTGTTTGAATATTAATTAAGTTATGTATACTCTTAATAGATCGAAACAACAGGATATATAAAGCCTTTCTAAAAACAAACTATAAATTTATAATTCAAATGTCTGGCTTTTTTGTGACTTGCTTTTTTAATTTTTCTGTTAGGCAACTACTTTTTGAATGTCAAAAGCTAGCCCATGGCATGAAGGATTCGGTAGTTATATTTTCGTTATAATATAGTACTCCCAAACTTTTAACAAACATCCACCTCATCAAACAAATTAATATCATTAAAAATTACCTACTCTTTTTATATATCTATCCTTGTTTATTAGGTAGGGTAATTGCTGAATACACATAAATATAAAAATTTCATTATTTTAAATGTTCATTAAGGATGTTTTTTTAGAAAAATCTCATTAATTACTCATATATTTTTTTAATCATGAAATTAAAAGAGTAGAAAAATGCCTTATAATTTATAATTTTGAAAGGAGAAATTATTTTTTGGCCATAAAGTCATATATATATATATATAATAAAAAAAATATGTAGACTTTAGGCATACTCAACAAAACAAATCCACTAGTCCAATCCAAGGCCTTTAATATTGAATTGTATTGTCTTCACTTTTTAAAAAAAGAAAAATCAACTCCATGAAAACGGCCCCCACTGTCCCACTTAAGCAAATTAAAAATATACGAGGGCATCATATGCTGATCGAGTGTGATATTACAATTAAAAGTGTGACAAGGACAAAACGAAACAATCAAGTTCGAGAATATTGATGTGATATTTTTAGTAAAAAATAATATTTTGAAAGGAGATAATTATTTTGGCCTTAGGAACATGATATTTTTCCGGAATCATGTAAAGATGAAGCATATTCTATATTCCAGCATCCACAATCCATAAATAGAGACAGCCAGACATACAAGTGGTGTGTCTGTCATGGGACCCACTGAACGGTGTAACCTTATTAAATTAAGAGAATGACAGAAAAATACCACTTAAACGTTAAAATCTTAAATTAATTTTTTGATAAAGATTTATATTATTAATTCTATTATTATTCTTGTCAATCTCATTACTCTTCTTGTTTGTAGGATTTTAAAATTCAAATGGTATTTTTCTGTCATTCTCCCTATTAAATTTATTTTAATTAATTTAGTCACCATAAAATCTCATAATAAGTTAATAGCGTAATGATAATATCCAAAATAAGAAACAAAAACATATTGGATGTTGGTCACTCGTTATATTAATAATTTTCCCTATTTTGTTTGGTTTGGTATGTAAAATACTTTCTGGGTTTTTTTCCGACACAGTGTATTGGTGTCATGGTGTGGATAATAAAGGGAAAGCAATGTTGAAATGAGCAAAATGATGCATTGGTGTGAGATTCCAAACGAAGGCGTGTAACTTGTAACTGTAGCGCAATTGGATTGAGTTGACGTAAATGGCATCCGATTCCGATGTAGTGGCCGTTGTTCGCACCGGAGATTTGCATTATATTCTTCTGATCCTTAACCCTCAAACCTCAATGTAATACATATTTTTCTAGTTTAAGTAGATTAACTAAATTAAATACATTATTTTATCCGGTCTTTAATATAAGTCATATTTAAAAAATTGATCTTCGTTTTAAATATAAGACATATTTTTCATATTTGTTAATTTTTTTTTTCTAATTTATCCTTATGAATGCTTTTCAACAATAATCAAAGAGGAAAAGGAATAAGAGAATTAAAGAAGATGACTAAAATATTTTAAAAAAATACATGTTATTTTAACTAACTTAACCAACTTTTTTTATCTAATCAAATTAGGTAAATAAATTTTATATTAAGGATTAAATAAGTACTTATTTATAACGTATGTGAAATAAAATGAAAAAAAAAGGTCATACACTTAAAATCAAAATCAACTCTTAAATTAAGTTTTACATTTAGGACACAAACTTTTTGTTGGCTTTAGCTCCTAAATTCTCATATAACTCAGTAAGTCTTCCAAATTCTCCTAATACTTTACATATCTTATTGGTAGCAGCACCTATAAAGAAAATGAATAATCTGAGTTGTGTCCAAATATGCTGTCATTAAGAGCTATTCTGCAATTACCGGAAGATAAGAAGCGACACTCCCCAAAATAAAACAGATCCTTCCTATAAGAACATGATAAACGAAACAACAAAATATAAGCAAATAAAGAAAACTTAAGAGGAGGAAATGAAGGCTCAAAAACTCAAGAGCAGCATATTGAACCTCTAGCCTTCCCTGCCTTATGTAGGCTTCATGCAGATGGTACTTGGGCAGCCTCATAATAACAATTAAATGTCCGTTTCTGGACTTCAAAAGCCATGAAAATATTTAAACAATATGTTTGTAAACATTGAGATATGTTTATGAACGTTGGGGATAAATGGATTTGAAAAGCCATGAATATATGAACTCTTAAGCATTAAAGTGTCAATGACGAAATCATTTTTCAGTTCAAAACCACAACGTTCAAAAACCACTATCAAGGCTCAGCAAAAACAATATTTTTCTAATAGGCTCATTTAGTTTCAAATTCCATAAAATTGGTTTGATAAAAAGAGCCCAAAGCTTTTTAACTGGAGCATAAGGGAAAAAAGAAAACATAGTATTTTCAATATGTGGGTGGCCCATTGTTTTGCGCGGGCCCACTACTCCTATTAATTCATTTCTTGATCTAAGCTCACCCGTTATCATTTGATACTTTGGACTCTCCCACTCTTAATCAATGTGAGGCTTGTTTTATTTGAAAAACACACATTTATATAATTTCAACAATCCCTCACATATGTCAAAAGGAACGCTTTTTGTTGAGTTACATATATGGGCATAACCGTTATATCCAATGGTCGTTTGGACTATGAACTAGACCTAGACTAATAACACTTGGTATATAGAGATGTCAGTGGTCCTATGGACTATGAACTCACGTCTCTTAGGCATATACTAGAGACAATAATAGTCAAATTATACCCCCATATTTCACTGTTAACGCGGTTTTGCACGTTAAACGGTCATACGCCTGCCTAGTGCATAACAAATGCTCTAGAGATTTTGTCACGATCTCATAGGAGCGGCCTCACTCAACATTCGTAGAGAGTGATTTCATAAAATGTACCTATAATAAGCACATCATTCCATAGAATTATGAAATCATTAAGAGCTATTACTCAGGCTCACCAAAATGCATTCTAATACTTTCTCATGCCATATGAAGGGACCAATAATTTATTGTAGTATTAGCATAACTAACAAACAACTTGTTCTTGCCTATCGAACCTTCTTCATGGGATCACAAATCACAGAGATTGAGTTATCATCACTGCTAATTTCGAATAGGTTTTAGTCCTATTCCCCTTGGCTAATTTAATTCTTCTCAAGGTTTTGTTAATGAAACCGCAGGTCAACTTTTGGCCTCACAAAACCGATTGAACTAACTTCACAATTCTTAAGCTAGCTTATTCACATTATATCTCAAACAATTTTATTTACACCATTGTTTTTGCTCCATAATGGTTATTGCTATTTGGCAATCTCAACTCATTGACATCAAATGCCGATTTCACACCAAAATGTTTGCTAAGTTTTCAACAACTTAATCTTCAATTGCAGCTATCTTCAGACTAATAAACATTGGCTCATACAATGTCTTAATTTTGACTGCTAGTGAATTTTCTCACATAAAAATTGAAATTTCGTTAGCATTTGTGATTTTAATACAACGGGAATCCATCGCACACATATATAATATCAATTTTTATGGTCCTCCTCAAATATTATATTTTCCTCATAAGGTTAGATATTTATATATGCCCAATCTCCTTATAACACAAGTTATGTCATAGGGATTAACATCATTTAATACAACAAATTCTCAACAATTTGTGCATACCCATATTGAGCTACAAAATCATTTCTTCTTTTCTTTTTTTTTTTGGTCAAATTGCTGCAAAGTCACTTCAAAAACCATGTTAACATTATAAAGAATATTCACAATGGTTCTCAAAAAACCAAAAACTTCATAACATTTCTCAATATTATACAACATCACTATTCCTTTATGATTTCAATACCCAAAATCATATTTGCTTCACTCTCTTTCACATTGAGTTTTGAAGCAACAACAATGTAAATAATATGCCATATTCAATATTCACAATAGTCATACATATTTATACAATTATAAATATAACCATAAATCATAAAAATTAAAGCACATTTATCTCTACACTAAATAAATGATTAGATTTTCATGTCATCATCACAAACTTATTTCAAGCTACACAAACAATTTCGTAATTCATAAAATTTACTCTTTGTAGCAAATAACAAAGCCTCAACAAAATTTTAAATTTAAACTTAGCATTTATCAAATAATGCTAGCAACAATTTTGCAACTTTAAAATGAAGCATATTTTATAAATTTTATAAGGTATCCCGTATATTAGGCACCCTCACACTTTCAAATATCTCAATTCTATAAGGAAGATATTTTCTCACTTTGCCAATAAAAATTCTAATTTGAATTAGAGCCTCACACCACTATCTCCACCCCGTTCTAATTAAATTAGAATTTTTCTCAGAATATTTTGTAAATAAATTAATTAGAACTTCTCATGATAATGGTTCAATATTCAAAATGCAATTGTAACTTACGTCTAATGCAAAGTCCGGTCAAGATTATTTTAATTTGAGAATTTTTTTCCCATGAAATTTATTTCTATAGGACCAACAGCCATTTAATGACTTGCTCCATTAAATCTAATATATTTACAACTTTTTTTTTTTTTGGCCAATATATTTACAACTTTAACTCATAATAGAGTCCTAATCTTCATCTGTGCCACTCATATAGCATTAAAAGAGCGTCAGATATACGTACCACATTTGGCATATTAACCGACAACATTTATTCAAGAAATAAGTGATCATTTTTCATACGCATGTCAATGCGTATACTCATGATGATTGATAATAAAATGGGCATCTACTTTTGTCACAGTCAAGCTAGCTATATGTTCCAGGTTTCAACATTGTCCACAATAAAAAGATCATACTTTAGCTTCATGCTAAAAGCTAAATACGTGCGTGCCTATTAAGCCACATGAATGATTCAACGATCCTGATGCAAAAACCTGTTCAACAATAACATGTCCACTATCTTGGCATAATGATAATTCCACTATCTCCAAGCACTTCCACCACTACCATAGTGTCCATGCGAGACATGTAAAACACGGTGCCTATGAGGTCTTAATTTAGTCCTTAAGAGCTATTTGCAACTACCGATAGATAAAAAATAATACTCTCCAGGATAAAACAGATCCTTCCTATAAGAACAGGATGAACAAAACAACAGAATATAAGAGAACGTAATAGACAAAGAAAAGTTAATAAGAGAAAAGAAGGATTCAAAAACTCAAGCGGTATATTGAACCTCTAGCCTTGCTTCATGAATATGGTACTTGGGTAGCCCCATGATGACAATTAAATGTCTGTTTTTGGACTTTAAAAGCCATGAAAATATTTAAACAATATGTTTGTAAAACATTGAGATATGTTTATGTACGTTAGGCATAAATGGAATTGAAAGCTATGAATATATATATGAACGTTTAAGCATTAAAGCGTCAAAGAAGATATCATTTTTCAGTTCAAAACCACAACGTCTAGAAACCACTATCAAGGCATAACAAAAACAGTATTTTTCTATTAAGCTCACGACGGACTGAGGATGGTTTAATGTTTTTTTAGAATTTATTTTTTCACCTCAGTTGCTCAGTCAGTATCCACATAAGCATGTTTAATGCCATATAAGCTTAACTTTAGTTTTGAGTCGTTTGGAAACTTTAGGAACTAATGATTTCAAACGGAATAATCTTGAGGGACCAAAATCACCTGCTTCAAACTTCAGGAACTAAAACCAAAATAACTGGAAACTACAAGGATTACAGATTTCTGTTTGAATTGACTTTTAAAAAGCATTATCACATAAGCCGAGACAAACTCCTTTTACATACTTACTTTGTGCATTGTAAATCATGTTGGAAAAGCAGTTTCAATCACTAATCCAAACAAACACATGAACCCAAAAATCTAAAATAAGAGAACACGTGATCCCAGCTTTTAAATATTAGAAATTGGACATGGCAATGGATATGAATTTAATTTTTTGTATATTTAGATTCAACCTTAGTGGTAATGTCACTCGCGCCACATTTTAAATAGGGTTATAAGCTTAAATTTAACGTTAACATATTTGTGTCTACATGTGTTTAAATGCTGCGAATGTAAAATTAAAAAACAAAAAACATACGCGCCGTCCATTTAAGGGGATTGCTTTTTAACTTGCATGAGATACCTCTTGGGGCAGTGCGTTCTTGGTGGATGTCACTCAACCAAAAATGCAAAACCTTAGTGGCGACTGGAGACCCCTTCAAAAAGAAAAAGCCTGCACCCTGCAGGCCAGCCTTCAGCATTAAAAGATTTACACTAAATATATTGAAAACACTTCTAAAACATGTTTATTGTATGTTTGGAAACACTTCTAAAATCATGATGAAACACTTTTAAAGTCATGATTTTAAAAGGTGAAGTGGCCCAACACCTTTCAAAATCCAAAATAGCTTTTAATCTTTAAAATAATGGTTTGGTTCAAGTTACTTAAACATTGATCAAATTCTCAAAACCATGATTTGATAAGAAAATATTTGAAGTTGAAAATCATAGTTTTCTAGAAGCTATTTTTTCTACCTTTTCATAAATTATTCTCCAAAATTTATTGTTTAAAATCTTTTCTTCCACATTTTATTTTAAAACTATTCTCCAAAAGCTAACTCAAACATACCCCTAATTGTTTTTGCACAAATGTGCGTTTCCAAACATGCAATATATAAGTGTGTTTAAGGGTGTTTAAAGTATCTCCATCCTAGTCGTCTTGACTTGGTCACATATATTTTAATCACGGAATCTCACGTCCTATCTAGGACCGAGATGGGAACTAGGATCACCCTTGAAATCCCAGTCCCTTTTTTTTTTATCTCATAAATTAAGTTATTCTTTTATAAGATATGTATCACATTTTTAATTGGAGTTAAACCACATATATCGTAATACTAATTTTAACTATATACTATATGAAGAAGAAGATGATGATGATAAATGTTATTCTCCAACTCTGTATCAATTTATGTAAAGGAAAATCCCTTAAAAAGAATTTTGTAATGTCAAAAGACAAAAAGGTGTTATGAATATCCATAATGTCGAAAAGGTGTTAGGTCCTGATTCGTCCTTTTCAAAATTAAAAGGAAATTATATAATTGCCCCCTCAAAGTTTAATTTCACTTTGATAGAATTAATTGTGAGAACTTTATCTGAACTTGTGAAATACTTATCAGATCTTGTGCATCACTCGTGAAATTCTTTATAGAAGTTGTGAAATTCTTTGGAGAACTTGTGAAACTCTTGTCGGATATTGTGAATCAAAATTTGCAACTTGTGAAATTCTTTAAAGAAGTTGTAAAATTATTTAAAAATTTGTAAAAACCTTATCCGAACTTGTGAAATCCTTATCAAATCTTTTGAATTCAAATTTGCAACTTGTGATTCTTTAAGAAAGTTGTGAAATTCTTTAGAGAACTTGTGAGACCTTATCTAAACTTGTGAAATCATGTTTTCCTCTCCGTTCTTAATTTTAAACTGAGAGAGACAATTCTGTCATTTTCTTTAATTTTAAAAATGACGAATCAGGCATTAGTACCCTTTTGATATTATAAATATTCAGAATACCTTTTTGTTTTTTGACATTTTTAAAGTTCTTTTTAAGGGATTTTCCCTTTAAGTAATTATTATGACCTTATTAGTTGTTAAATGATTACTTTAAATAATAGAATATGGAGAATTTAAATTATATAATGATACTTTTTTAAGTTTATTAGTTTTTTAAAAAATAAACCAGGATTTTCTTGTCCTACCGGGGCTGAGATGGAAATTGCATCCCTGTCAAAGACCGGGACCAAGAATCGTCCTAGGTTTTGAACACCCATAGGGGTGTTGCAAAATTGTTCAAGACACTCAAAACACGGTTTTCACAAAGTCTCCTTAAGAAAAGATTCCACGTTCAAATGCCTTAAAAAGTGGGAAAACATCGTTTTGGAGACCCTAAAACTCATAAAGCATGTACTTTCTCTGGTTCACAATATAAGCTACTTCTAAACGAATATTTTTGTTCATGATATAGGAAACTCAGAGAATAATTAATGTTTATTTATCAATTTTGTCAATGTAGTTAATGCTTAAATGTAACTTTTTATATGTTCTCTTTCTTTTGAAACCTAAATTAATATGGGTAAAGTTGAAAAAAAAAATGTAATTTAAAAATATTTAATGAATTAACTATCATTTATTTATTCTGATGAATTAATTGAAACACATTATACTATGAACCAGAGAGAGTATTTAGAATAACAAGAAATAAAAGATGCAGCCTTTTGATTGCTTTTGCCAAAATGTAATTTTGACATCACCCCAACTTAACTTCTAAGATTACAAGGGGGATTACACCCACCACCTTTCATTTAGGAGGAAATGAAAGCTATCATGCGACTAGATTATAAGGTTATTGGCAATTTAATGTCATAGCTTCCTCATACTATATGACTATGAGAATTGGAACTGGGAAGCCTCAAGATGGAATCTAAACTTCAACTATTTGGGCCTAAACTGAAGCATTTGGGCCTTCTTGGGACTAGCTCTCTCTTTTCCTGTGAAAATTACAAATGATTTTTTTTTTGTTCAAAAAATTACAAATGATTTTGAGGACTAATTAACAGATTGTTTTTTTTGAATAATTAAATTGGGTGCAGAATAAATGATTCCAGGGTTGAGTGATTTATTTTTTTAAAATTTAAGACTAAATTAAAAAAAATTATATTTGAAAAAAACTAAAGATGTTGCTTTTTCATAGTATTATTAAAAATTTTTCAAGTTAAGTTGCTTTCCAACAATTAAACTTAATTTTTATTTTATTATCATATTTAAAATGATTAATGATTTCAATGTATAGTAAAACTCCCTTTGTTTTAAAATATTTTGTTGATTTAGGTTTTGCACGTTGATCAAGAAATTATTAATTAGTGTAAAATATTACTCCATGTGGATTAAAATATTCTTATGGAATGAAATAGTTTAGAGACAGAATGTGAGAGATCATTGTAGGCAGTTGAATAAGAGTGTAATTATAAAAATAATAAATAAAGCATTAGGATTCTAAAATAAAAAAAACTGTCCAAATAAATAACAACAACATACCGGTAACAATGGCCCTATGGCTTGAGTTATATACCAAAATCCAATTTTTAGTAACGGTGTCTTAGTTCTGGGCAAGAAAAACAGGTGTATTAGTAAATAACAACAACAATATGAAAACATTGGCAAAAAAAAAAAAAAAAAACAAGAAGAAGGAAACAATAGATTTACCAACAGTAATGAAATAATAATCACACATTAATCCTAGTAATTTTGTTCTCAACCAAAATACGAGTAATTTTTCAAACCAACACCAAATCAATCTCATAATAATTCAACATCTAACAACTCCAATAACTTGACCGATGGTAAAAGATCATATGAATCCCTGGATTAGTAGCTACTTGAAATTTGATGAAGTCAAAACTTGAAAACTCTTTCTTTGAAAGTACATCAAGGCTAAAGTAATTGACTTTGAATTAAAAAGCCATTCATATCATCGATTAGCTTAAAGATTAAAGAGAGCTTACCTTAATTGACCCTAATTAATGATCCTGCTTGCTTACCCGTATAAAAGGTCTCCACAAGAAAACATCTCATCGATCTCAATCATATTCATCAGTCTTCTCCATTATGATTGTATTTATTGTTGTACGAAGAAACCACTAGAAAGTCAAAAAAAGAATGGGTGAAATCGACTGTAGTAGCAGGGTTTTGCTTTAATTTATTGATTAATCTTCAGTATTTTTAAAACTGAACGTGCAATTAAAGAATATAACCTCGATTTGTTACGTTCTTCTTCTGTTGGCTGACTAAAAGTAACTATATAACGGCCAAAAAGAAAAAAGACTAAGAGTAACTATATTTAAAAAAAAATGGTCACGTGGATCTTCAATCAATATATAATAAAAAAGTGTTCACTTACGCAGAGAGGCCGAACAACTGTTCATAAGCCAAAATCCTCGCAGCTTCTCGGCTGAAGCCGCAAACTTTGGGCTTTGTGCTGCGCGAACTTATGTTTCCATGGCTAGACGATGAAAAAGGGAAAATAGGTGCCGCGAAAGTTCAGTTTGAATTTTGGTAATAGTTTCTCGTCCTCAATATAATGCATGTCCACGGATGCACAACCATGAGTTAGCATATAGTGAGAAATGCAGCCACAGTGATTGCGCAACCACAATGAGACTTACCCGAAGGGGTAATGGCTTGACACAGCCTAGACGACCAGTGGTTGGAAGTGTTTTTAATGTTTATTTTTCGCTGTGCAAATTTTTGGCCATTCAGTTGTTGATACTCACATTGCAGCTCGCCGTTCCAACAATTTCTACAACGATGAGGTTAAAAGTGAAGATATGAGTGGGTCGTTTGCAAGGTTAGCCCTCCATTGTTTTCCGACTATACATAGATGTATGTTTTAGTTAAAGTGTGATAATCTGCTTCCTGCATATGACTTTGTTGCTAGATTTCTTTTAGAGGAGGAAGATACATGCATTGACATGCTGTTCAAAGAGGGGCCTGTGTTGGAAGCGAACTACAGGAGCTTGTAGTATCTCCATGTCGGAAGAGAACTGAATGATCCTCGGTTTCAATTGTCGACATATAGATATAACAGGAAAACTAAGTCCCAATGTGTTGACTTATAACTTTTAGGTGTTTATCATGCTTTTCTTTTATGTGTGGGTGTGTGAATATGTGCGCATGTATGTCTTCATCCATGGAATCCAAATATGTTTCTATAGAGACAACTTTGATGCATCCCTCTAAACTGTCTTCGCTGCGATCTCTCTGTGTGAGAGAGTGATTACATCCTTCTTGAGATGTGAAGGAGTAAAGACAGAGGACTTGGCATTTGCGGAAGAAATTATAGACATTTATTCACGGATCTTGAAGCATTGATAGCATAAAGAGAGGGAGAGGACAAGTGTGTTGACAGCTGCACCAAACATCAGTCCAACAATAATTTTTCATTTAATGCTCCAATGGAAAGGAGAAAGGTCACCAGTGACCACGTCAAATAGAGAGGTAGAGAAACAAAGAAAAACAATAGTATGTTGAACTCAAATGCAACCTACTGGGATGTAAACTCAATCCAAATTTACCGATGCAGTGTTATGAAAAATTACACATATTGTGGACAAAAATTTACCAATCATAGGATAATTTTATTTATAATTATGACACACTTTTTGCAGGGATGTTTGCGCTTTGTATTACAAATTTTTAAAAAATTCATTACGAAGTAAGTGTTGTAAACTTTGTTCATTGGATCGAAAAAATGGAAATGAACTGTCAGGTTAGATCCTCCCACTGAAAGTGGAATAAATCTCTGATATGTTAATATGTTATATTGCGTCCTTTTTTCTCACGTTGCCCTGTTTTTCACTTGACATGATGGTCTACCAAAGACAAATGCAAACGTTGAACTCATTTATGGGTCCAAACTGACACCATGACATCACTCTAAATGTAAAGTGTATCTTGAAACTATTGTGGGCTCAGATTTAAGTCAACAAAGCAAAGTTATGTTTCTGTAGCAATCAGCTCAATTTAATGAACTTACCTGCTACTCTCATATTAGGTGACCTGCCCTGCAATAGATCTTTTGCCAAACTTATTTAAATTGTTTTACTTTTAATTTGTAACTTGTGAATAATATTCCCTGCTTGACACTTTATTTGAAAAGGATGCCTTCTTTTACTGGAATCATTTATACGGGAAAATAAATTATGTCTGGCCAGTGAAAATTACAACCATAGCAGACAAAGTCCAAATTTTCTACGCTTAACATGTCCCTTTCATAATGGAAGAACTACATTGAAAATAAGGCCCATTAAGATACTGTGCCTAATTTGCCCATAACAGGGGCCCCCCATATATAGAAAGGAAATACGAAACTCACCCGAACACACCGAACACAACTAAGACACGATACCTAAATCAAAAAGACAAAAACCTAAGTTAGCCACAACTACAAAAATGACAATATCAATACCCCCACCCCCGATCAACCTTGCTCCAATCTTTTTTCATTCAACTACATATCCTAATTCTGCTCCTAATTCAGAAGCTGCTGGTAGGAATTCATTCGAACTGTTATCTGCAATTCTGTCACTGCCCACCTGAAGTTCTTTTTCGTTCTCCTAAATAGTGAGTTCCGCCATTTGCCTCAGACGGTATATTCGAAGATTCACAGGCGTTATCTTCATGTACGCACGCTTCATCACATCATGAACAACAATTGGCTCCAGAATTTGGTCAGGGTAGAACATTGATATGTCCGATTGTGCAGCATTAATCATAGAACGGTAATGTTCATTAAACTGCCGATCATGCATTCCTTCCCATATGGTGTTTGAGAATCCTTCTTCCTTCAGTACAAAATAGAAGCACCTGAATAAGTAGTGACGGCTTTTACTCCACCTTGGCGACCGCATGCTTATTGGCCTCCCTTTCGAGCATAAAACGACTGGATTCAGTCTGTAAGTGGTTTTAGAAACAACGTCTACCATGTTTTCTTCATTGTACACCCCCACTTCCTCTACTTCAGCTTCGTAACGCATTCAGTGTTGGAAGTACAAGAGACCACACTTGATGCTTACTATATGGAATCCCAACTCTCTCCATTGCTGCAGAAAATCACGGAATTCACTATCTGAATAACCATATGCCTCAGTTATTAGGGAGTTAGGATGAAATTCTTCCTCAGTCAAAACTAAACGTGAGTTCATATTGACGATTGGTTTCCATATGCTATGTTGCAAATGGTATTTATGCTCTTCACTTTGTCAATTTCACGTGTCAAAATTACCCTTGACATATACATTAAGGACTCTTTTTTGTTTGTTGTTCTAAATTTCACATTGTCATTCTCACATGTCAATATCACACATTTCATATTTTTTCCCTGTTGTTCTGCTTTTCAATTCACGACTGATAGGCCCATTTGTTCATAAGAGAAAATTATCTATTAAAGTTGTAAAACATTCCCATCTCACATTTTCATTTAAGATACTTTATTTATGAGGCTGATGTGACTTCACTTTCCAATGCTAAGACAAAAATTCCACTGCACCATCTGACTCTGACATTCATCATCTCACATTTTGTGCTAATAAGCTCTTCAACAGTCCTACTGATCATAACTATACATTTTCACTCTGTAGATCCAAGTTCATTGTTAAAAAATGCAACGTCATGTGTGTTATCAACAGAAAGCAATGGTGGTGCTGCTACACAACAATGTTCAATTGCCTCTCACCCAGGTCAGATCTTAGACTATGTAACCAAAAAGTTGACTTCAACAAACTTTACTACAACTATCACTACTTTCAACCAGTTTGCAAATAGCTACAATGACATGGCAAATGGGGGAAAATTCATTACCACATATGTATTAAACACTCTTTGTTACTGGATATCTTCTTTATCATTATGACGGTCATTATACAATGTATTCATCTTCGAAAGCTTTATTATAAGTTCTTTATTGCCATGCTCTAATCACTGTTGCCCCAAATGACATAATTTGAACAACTCTTATAGCTTCATATTTCATACATAAACTATTCATATCACCCACCTCCCCCTTTCCCTCTATGCCTCTTTCTCCCAACATACACGCTATGAAGCTATATGAATCTTCCCAAGACGCAAGTTTAATAATATCAAAACTCCTACTGCCATTTATGTTTACTGTTGCTTCACATTGAATTGACATTCTGTCTCCAGGATCCAAATTTCTGCTGGCCCCTATTGACAGCTGTAATTATGTGACATGATGTTGGAGACTCATCTTGAATTCCTTTTCCAATTTTAATGCCAATGCAGAGCTAAGGAGGTCTCTGCCATGCCTAACAAGCCAAACGTTTCAAAGGTGTCAAAATAACTCCTACTGCAAACTTAACTTCATATTACATTAGGAGATCATCATTCATTGTTATGAAATCAACTTGGGTATCCTTTCGTAACAGTTCAAACCACAAGTATAAACCATATCTATATGTAGTATGTACATCCCTTACTCTTTTACTCTTCTCTATCTTACCTGTCTCCTTCTTGCTCATTTCAACAATTGTTCACATTCACAAAGTCCTATCTCCATACTGTAATATTCCAATCTGCGAATTCAATGTCCTTATACATATCGGTTTTCTCTCTTCAGGTTTCTGCAGAGGTTATCAGTACTTGAATTGCTATTTCGACCTAACCCAACTGCTCATCGTCCGTGAAAGTCATGGTTTCAAGATGTTCATATCTTTAAACTGCTCACCCCACATCTCACCTACTATATCATGTGCAGCAGGTTGTCATTTCTTCCCTCCAATTTTTTGTATCTTCCTCCTCTTAAGTCTCTGTGTTTAAGATAGTATCACTACATTTATTTGGGCACTTTAAGGTGTTGTAATAATATGGTAATGTAGTAATTCATAAGTGCAATAATCTTTTTTCCCCTCTGAATTTACTGCCTGGGGTATAACTTTTTTTCACTAATTAGCTTTTACCCTCACTTATTTATGTATTGTTTTGTGTGCTCACTCCCACTGCTACACATTTTGTCATTTTCCTTTTTTACTTGCTTAATGTTACACATAATTTTGCATCAGTTCATGTTTCTGTAACCACTCCTTATAGCTTTCCCTTATTGATTATGCATTTTCAAAACTTTACTCTACATGTACAATGCATATCAAAGAAATCAGGCCTACATGTGCTATACATTTGGTTTTGTGTGTGTGTGTTTTTTTTCGTTCAGCCTATCCATATACCTTTTATTTGTAATTATGCTAACCTAAACTGCTCATAGTCCGTGAAAGCCATGGTTTCAAGATGGTCATATCTTTCACACTGCTCACCCCACATCTCACCTACTATATCATGTGCAGCAGGTTGTCATCTCTTCCCTCCAATTTCTTTTATCTTCATCTTCTTAAGTCTCTGTGTTTATGTGTTAAAGATGGTGTCACTCCTTTTAAGTCTGTGTATGATGCCTTCAAGCACCAGATATTCCAGCTCAACGGAGATACTGAAGAGACATGGCTCCCTCCACCAGAAGGAACAGTTCGGCTAGACACAGATGGATCAGTTAATCACCCGCGGCTGGCAGCTTGTGGAGGTTTGATACGTGATGCACAGGGCTATTGGCTCCTTGGATTCCAGCAGAAATTAGGATTTGTCCCCTCCACCACAGCAGAATTGCTTGCTTTACTCACTGGTCTCCAAATCTGTAAGCAACACAACTTCGGCAGGATCGTTGCTTATACAAATTCCTTAGAAACCTATCAGTTGATAATGCATGATGGGGGTCCTAATCACCCACTTAGATCAGAGATTAACGACGTCAGGGACTTACTATATTCTGAGTGGGATATCGAACTCCGCTACGTCCCGAGAGACATCATCATGTGTGCCGACTTCTTAGCCAAGCATGCTCAGCAAGTAGAGGAGAACTTCGTCATTTTGTCAGCGCCACCTCCTGCGTGTGTAGCCTTTATGGCTCAGGATTTGATTTAATGTCTTTTATTGTACTTTTGTAACCTCCAAGTCTTTCTTGGCCGTCTGTAATATTTAAAAAAAATAAAATAAAAAGATGGTGTCACTCAATTTGTTTTGGCGCGTTAAGGTGTTGTAATAATATGGTAATGTACTAATCCATAAGTACAATAATTTTTTTCCACTTTAAACATTATGGTTGGGGTAAAATTTTTTCTGCAAAGCATCTTATGCCCTCACTTATTTCTGTATTGTTCTGTGTCCTCCGTTCGACTGCTACACATTTTGTCATTTTCATTTTTACTTCCTTCATGTTATACTTAATTCTGCATCAGTTCATGTTTCTTTAACCTATCCTTATAGCTTTCCCCTATTGATTATGCGTTTCAAAAAGTTTGCTCTTCATGTACAATGCATATAAGAGAAATCAAGCCTACATGTGCTATACATTTACTTTTATGTGTGTGTGTGTGTATTTTCGTTCAACCTATCCATATAGCTTTTACTTATAATTATGCTAACCCAACTGCTCATCGTCCGTGAAATCCATGGTTTCCAGATGTTCATATCTTTCATATTGCTCAACCCACATCTCACCTACTATATCATTTGCAGCAGGTTGTCAACTCTTCCCTCCTATTTTTTGTATCTTCCTCCTCTTAAGTCTCTGTGTTTATGTGTTAAAGATAGTATCACTAACTTTATTTGGCCGCTTTAAGGTGTTGTAATAATATGTTAATGTACTAATCCATAAGTGCAATAATCTTTTTGCCGCTTTAAACATTATGCTTAGGGTAAAACTTTTTTTCTGAAATCATCTTATGGCCTCACTTATTTCTGTATTGTTCTGTGTCCTCCCTCCCACTGCTACACATTTGTCATTTTCATTTTTACTTCCTTCATGTTACACATACTTTTGCATCAGTTCATGTTTCTTTAAGCTATCCTTATAGCTTTCCCCTATTCCTTATGCGTTTTCAAAAGTTTGCTCTATATGTACAATGCATGTCAGATAAATCAATCCTACATGTGCTATACATTTGCTTCGTGTGTGTGTGGGTATTTTCGTTCAACCTATCCATATAGCTTTTCCTTGTTGAACTTTGGTCTGATGACTAAAATCACTACTTACTCCATGAAGGAAAAATTACACCTTCACTACAACAACAGCCGTCCATTTAGTCAACTACAACAGGTATAATCATCAATTTCTTAAACTTGCAGTGTCCATTGTTCCTGCCAGTTCAATCTCCCATAATTGATATGTCTCCCCACTCGTGCCATCCTAATGGGATCATTTTGGGACACCGCTGGTAAGTTAATACGAGTTTAATTTAAGCAAGGTGGAAAATCGTGGGATTTAGCATAGTTTAATGGTTCAAAGTTGCTTCATTCATTAAGGGCAGGAGGATTATAACAGCCTAAGGCCTTTGAGCTACGAATCTAATTTTGCTTAAAATTCAAACTTAATGAGTTTAATAAGAAGTACCCTGGATCAAGCATCAGCGCCCTTAAATTCACAATCTGTGAAGACCTTCTTAACGAATTCAATTCTGTGTGCGCTGAGGTTAGGATGACTTTTTATTTGTCATTACTAACCATTAATAGCAAACACTCTTTCCTCTACTTAATTAAGTATCTTAATAAGTTCAGTTTACAGGATGCTGGTCTTTCTGAGTTGCAGCCCTTTGAGGTAAACTTCATCCACATACTTTGTTTCAGTTTCCACATACTTGTGATTTATTGTTATTTATATGTGCTAACACATCTGTTTATTTCTCTGCAAACAAGGGCGATGGATCTAGGACAACCTCAACTACAAACCAACTGATAGCTCTTACTGACCCAGATAAACAGCAGTCCAATCCAGTTGAAAAAAATGTTGTAGATGTCAAAGATGACACCCTCGCTTCAATCTCCCATCTATTAATCCAAGCACCCACCAAAGGCAAACGCAAAAGCTATACTAAAAGGACTGCAACAATGGCTGAATCTACCAAGGCAACTCAATCCTCAGTCAACCCTCATGATGTTAGGAAACTGATTAAGATCATCAAGCAAGAAAAATAGTGTTCATCTCCACATGAACCACATTTCATTCATGTCTTTCCTTATGTCCAGTTGTTAACATTATGTCATTCCTCTTATTAGATACCACCTTATGTGTATGTTTGTCATTGTACTGCTATTGAATTCCAGTTCATCTGTCTTTCCTCATTTTTCCCGCTTTGTTGTATCAATTTCAAGTACGATTTAATGTTCATCCAGCTGTGTTTATATTTCTTAGTGTTTATTTCGGATGTCCCTCATTTTGTTGCCAACATCGCTTTTTTTGTGCCGCCGTCATTAGCATATATATTCTATTAGGTTTCAATTTCCTTACTGTCAACACTCATACGATTATCTACGTCTATTCAAATGGAATTTAAGCATACATAGCATTCAAAATGAGAGACATTTGTTCTATTAGCACTCATACGGTCATAGAAAACGCACAGGCAAGTTGTTCATAACCCTTCCCTAATTAACATAGGAACTGAAGAATTAAAGACGTTATTTAACCTTTGCTTATCAATCATTATAAAAGAGATGATAAACAACCACTCAGAAAACATAGTTATGCTAATTAATGACTCTGCAATTTGACAATCTGCTTTCATGTCACTGTTTTTTAGAGTCCTAAAGAAGCTTCAGAGGATCATATTTCACAGACGCGCAACACATTAATTTCATTATTATGTAAGTCTTTCCATACGATGCTATCGCTCACATGTATTGCAAATAAAAACTTTTACTGCAACATTTTTTCATGTCACGTCAGATTTTTTATTTAACAATTCACTGCACACAAAACTTTGGCGCCAATCGCACACCCTTACCTACCTATATCATATCAACTCACGCCTCACCATCCTTCACTTGTGTCTGCATTTAAAAAAACTCCCTTTCGGTTCCTGTGCCTCCTCTCTTCACCTTAATATGAACAAAGGTTTATTCTTCCCTCTTTATGCATTTACTAACCTCATTCCTTTACTGCATTTGATGATTAATTGTTTACTTCATGTTCGTTTCTTACACACAGAAAACTCAAACCACCCCTTTAATTCTTGCTATGTCAATGTGGTTACAACACCGACTGAACCAACACAGCAAATTGAAGGACTCCCCTTCCATGTAGAGAACCTTTCAGCTAATCAACTGCATACACAGCCATCACTATCAAACGTCCATATTTCAAATGGTGCTCACAATGCCATCAAAAGAACGCGTGGGGCCAGAGCTTTGTTATCACCAATCTCCAAACTAACTTATCCACGCGTTTTGCAGGTAAATGCATCTCAGGTTCATTTCTGAATACACAAAAGCAACATGATCTACTTTTTCCAACCTTTATTAACTAAAAATTATTCTGTGTAGACTCCAATGACCTTAATATTGATAATCATTCTTCGACTCATATCTTCAAACGGAAAAGCGCTAGACTAAGAGGCATTCCGTGATCTGAAGAACATACATAGGACGTTATGGCCAGGAACAGTGAATCTGTGCACAAAGATAGTACATTCCCCCAGTATACGCAAACAGGTTCATATGCTTATTAGTTATTACCTTATACCTCGCCATTTCTTTTTATATCATTTCGTGAAACTTCCACCTTACTTTGTGGCTCTCTTTTTTGTGCCATTGGTATTTGTTTATGCTTATCCTTTATAGTACAAACATTATAACAAATCATTAAGATAAATTGAATAACAATTCCAAAATAAATCGTGTCGTTACCATTACACAATTATGCATAATCAATAACATCGCTAAAAATTCTTTGTCAAAACAAACCAAAAAAATTTGCGTATTACCATTTACCATTACACATTTTTATAACATTATTCTTAATGCCAGCATTATCCCATCCGTTAATGTATCAATATTTCACTGTACATATAATTCCATTTGTTCATGCATCAAAACATTGAACATATATTGCCAGTTTTTTATATGAGGAACTCGGATACCCCTTTTTTGTCCATATTTCTTTCATTTTTTTACTATCATATCAACATAAACAGATTTGACAACAATGCAAATCACCTTTATTGTATCTTCTTCTTTTATTCCAGTGTAGTTTGTCTTTCAAATAAACAAAAAAACAATCACCTTACATTAATTTCCCCCTTTTGCATGTTGTCCTTTCTTACAAAGTGTCAAAAATCGTTTGGGTTCTACCTTTTCTATACCACTTTACTTTGGTCTTTCTAATTTGGTTTTTTACAAAAAAAAATATTGTTGCTGCAAAAATAAATATCTCAATTCACATTTTGCGCTTTTTTTCCTCACTACTTCCACCTTTATAACTTTCATTTTTTCTGTACCTTCATGTTTGCCTACTTTATTCGCACCAACATTACGTGATCATAACTACCACTAAGTCTAAATCCCTTTTGCTTGATATTTACTTATAAGGGTAAGCATAAAGTTATTACCGATGCTACAGAAAAAAATAACCATATATTTTTCTTTAATCACCAATAACTGGTTTTTTTTTTTAAAGATTTCCTTCTTTTATGATTCTCCAATCATAAAAAAACACCAACATTAAATAAACATTGCAACGTATTGGAAGCAACATCAACGCATAAATTTGTGACATTTTGGACATCTAAAATGTGTAGTTCAGTATATAATGTCTTATAATTATTTTTTTATATGTACATCTGACAATGACAATCACAATATCTTCGAACCATATAATGACTACTTGCATCATTTTCAATTTTTGTCCGTTTATTTAATTCTTTTTACATTATACATTCATACACTACATTACATATCTTACATATAAACCCTCATTTGTTCTTCTATACCATTCCATTAAAACCCCTTAACATTTTCTTGTATGTATTATGCTTATTTTTCCCCTTCATTATAATAACCCCTAATAAAGGAATCCCCCAAGAAGATCATTACAAGACCATTGAGTTCACTTTTAACTGTGAAGAAGACAACCTGTATGACACAATTAACAACAATGATGCCTCCGATGAAGGTTGCATGATTCCTATTCTGCAACACAAAACCACTTTTTATTCATATATATCATTCAAAGGGTCTTCATCTTTTGTTGTTTTTTAATTTATACCAATTGTTCCACATATCAGATAATGATGTGGTCTTCCCAACAGCAGTGACCAACAATAATATTACAATAGAAGATTCTCTTTATGAAGGTACATACATGTCATCTGTTTATCCATATAGCCATGTCTACAATCTTTAATATTCACATCGAAATTTTTACCACTAGCTTATCCCTACTTTACTGATTGATGGGACTGCATTATTAGATGAAGGAGATGCTATACATATATGCACGTATTGTCACGCAAAGCTTGGTTTAATGAAAGAGTAAAGAACAATAGCAAGGGAGGAACTGCATCCACATTCTCACAATGTTGCTTGAAAGGCAAAGTTGTCCTCCTTCCCTTACAAATACCTCCTCCATTCTTCCAGGCCTTATTCTTCAATAAGAAATCAACTTTCTCCTGGAACTTTCATGCAAACATTAGACAATACAACAACATGTTCTCTTTCATATCCATGGGTGGAACAATTGATCATTAACTTAAATCTGGTGGTGGACCATACACATTTGTGCTATCAGGCATGAATTACCACAACATAGGTGCTTTAATGCCCCCTGAAGGGGCAAGACCAGTGTATTCACAGCTCTATATACATGACACTAATAACGAAGTATTGAATCACATTTCCGCTATGAGGTACAACTTTGTAACAACCTACCATACACCTCTACCTATCCTTATAGCTTTTACTTCATTTCACTGATCAATTTCTTTTATTCATATAGCAAACACCAAAAAAATGATTTGATTGACCCATTGATTGTTCAGCAAATCATGGATCACTTAGATGAATTCAATCCCTTTGTTAAACAATTCTGTTTAGCATCGAATATTCTTTCCACATCATCTCCAAGCACTTTGAAAATGTGCTTAGTTGGGAGTAGACATCATGATGGACGTATATACAATTTACCATCTGCATTAGAAGTTACTGCCTTAATTGTAGGTGACATTGATTTCAACTTCATTGTGAGGGACTTCATATTGGAAACACAAACAAGCAACATTCAACGCATCAATGAATTGCATCCCTCTTATTTGCCTTTACAATATCCTTTACTATTCCCATATGGTGAAGATGGATATAGAGATGATGTTCAATATAGGGATGAGACCGTAATTATAACAAAGACACGAAAAAGATTCAGTATTAGAGAATTCCTCAATTACAGATTAATGGTCAGAGAAAATGAACTTTCCACACTGCAACATGCATCCTGATTGTTTCAATAATTCATTGTCGATGGGTACACTATGATGGAGTCACAACGACTATTATGGATCCGAACTCATCAAAAATACCTCAGAGCATATTTGTATCAAGGCCTATTAAATGCAATTATCAGTGGCGAGAGAGAGGCTTCGTCTATTGGCAAATGGATTATCTTACCAGCATCATTCACCGGTGGAGCCTGATATATGATTCGCAATTACCAAGATGCTATGGCAATATGTAAAGCCGTTGGGTATCCCGACCTTTTCATCACATTCACCTGTAATCCAGCATGGCCTGAAGTAACAAGATATTGTGAAGACTTAGGGCTTCATCCTTCAGATTGCCCGCATCAGCTATCACGAATTTTCCAGCTTAAGTTGAAGGCATTAATGCATACTATCAAACGGAAACAGATATTTGGAAGAATTCGTGCATGTATTTTTTTTCATACCATTTTTAACAATGGACTTACTAGGTTCTCTTATTAATTCCCCATTTTTTCCTTTCTGCAATTACTACTTAAATTTTCTTATTAATTTTGCACAGAAATGTACACAATTGAATTCCAAAAAAGAGGCTTGCCCTATGCACATATCCTTCTCTTCCTTGATTCAACAGACAAGATCTCAGACCCAGAGACAATTGACAAGCTAATTTCAGCTGAAATCCCTGATCAGCTTTCTTCACCACATCTGCACGAATTAGTTCAAAAATTCATGATCCATAGCCCTTACGGTTCAATCAAGCCTAACGTTCCATGCATGAAAGACAAAAAGTGCAATAAGTATTTCCCAAAGAAGTTCAATCAGCATACCACTATCGATGAAGAAGGTTTTCCAACCTATCGTAGAAGAGATGATGGCAACAAAATTCATACAAAGGGTATCCCTTTAGACAACCGGTACGTCGTGCCGTATAATGCCATTCTACTTAAAACGTTTCAAGTGCACATTAATATTGAAAAGCGCAACCACTCAACTGCAATAAAATACTTATTCAAGTATATCAGCAAAGGCAATGATAGGGTTGTTGTGGGCTTATTTGATACCAACAATGTCACCAACAATAGGCAAGTAATAGATGAGATACACCAATATTATAATTGCCGATATGTTTCTGCATGTGAAGCATCTTGGCGCATTTTTGGGTTTGCTATCCATCATAGGTATCCTTCTGTTGAAAGACTAAGCTTCCATCTTCCAGATCAACAATTTGTCGTTTACACAAGCTCATATGATGTTTTGGAATTACTAGACAAACCTAGAGTTTGTGAGTCACAATTCTTGTCATGGATGCTTATTAATGCTGATGACACTTTTGCATCAACATTAACTTACTCAGAATTCCCCAACCATTATGTTTACAATAGAGCTAAATGACAATAGAAGAAACGAGAAAAAGGTTTTGTTGTAGGAAGGATGGCTCATGTTTCTGCAGTAGCTGGAGAATTATACTACTTGCGAATCTTACTAACACAGGTTCGTGGACCATCTTCATTTGATGACATTAAATCAGTCTTCGGAGTTACATATAAAACCTTCAAGGAGTCATGCTTTGCACGTGGCTTACTAGATGATGATAAAGAATACATTGCTGCAATTAAGGAAGCCTCTTTTTGGGCATCAGGTCATTCTTTAAGGAAACTATTTGTAACAATGTTGCTTTGTGGTTCTGTTTAAAGGCATGATTATGTTTGGAAAGAAACATCATATGTGCTATCTGAAGATATGTTGTACATTCTGTAGCAAGATCAAATTAATTCAGGTACTTGTAATTACCTACATTATGTTTTACATGCTCCTTATATGTTTGTTGCATTAACCATTAATGAAAGCATGTAGAAATACACTATAGGTATGTTTATCCCTTTCAATTATAGGGTAGTGTATTTATTTGTTGAATTAAGCATTATGCAAATCTCATACCGTGTTGTTGTATTCATTCTATCGGTATGTTGATCTCTTCATTTGATAAGTAACAAGCTGCCCTTAATGAGATCGACCGCCTACTTCGTTGTAGTGGGAAGAGTTTACATGACTTTAATACACTACCTCTTCCACTTGAACTACCCTCAATTGATGTTTCCAACCACTTCATCTTACAAGAGTTATCATATGACAGAGCATCACTAAAGTCAAAAGCTGAGTCATCACTTAAAGCCTTGAATTCCGATAAAAAAAAGGTCTATGATAAAGTCATGTCTACTATTGACTTGCCGAGTGGAGGATTCTTCTTCGTTTATGGGTATGGTGGAACTGGAAAAACCTTCTTATAGAATGCATTATCCTCAACTCTTCGATCTAAGGGACATATTGTGCTTACCGTTGCATTTAGTGTCATAGCAACAACTTTACTACCATTTGGCCGCACAGCACATTCTCGATTTGCAATACCAATACAAATAAATGAATTTTCTGTTTGTTCAATCTCCCAGAATTCACTATTAGCTAACCTCATCAAGTTCACAAAATTAATTATATGGGACGAGGCACCTATGGTACAACAATTTTGTAAAGAAGCTTTTAACAAGACATTAAAGGATATAATGCAATCTAATTTACCTTTTGGTGGTAAATGCATTATTATGGGTGGCGATTTCAGACAAATACTACCAGTCATTCCTAAAGGCACTAGGGCAACAATTGTCAATGCTTGCATTAATTCCTCTCACCTATGGCAACATTGCATGATTTTTCAATTGACAAAAACATGTGGTTGTCTCATAGTGCTGACACCATCAAAAACACAAGGATTCAATGGTTTTCCAAATGGTTACTAGATGTTGGGGATGGAAAGTTAGGAGATTCTTCAGATGGTGTTGTAAATATCGAAATACCACCTGAAATTTTGATTCAAAGCTACAATGATCCAATCAATGTCATTGTTAATGCAACTTATAAAGACCTTCTTTACAATCTCTCATCTAATGAGTACTTCAATGACAGAGCAATCCTAGCGCCTACGATTGAAATTGTTGGCAAGATCAATGATCACATGTGTTCGCTACTTCTCGATGCATAACATGTTTTCTTAAGTTGTGACACAATTTGCAAGTCAACTGATGACCCGAACTCTTTTGACAACTTATACACCACGGAATTCCTCAACAAAATCTCATCTTCTGGTTTGCCTCCACATAAACTTATATTAAAAGTCGGAGCACCCATTATACTCTTGCGAAACATTGACCAATCATCAGGACTTTGCAATGGAACCCGTCTTCGTGTGACAATGTTAGGCCACAAGGTTATTGAGGCAGTAACACTTAATGGTTCCAATCCTAATCAGAAGGTTCTTATACATAGAATGGATCTAAATCCTTCAGAGTCCCGATGGCCATTCCGTATGCAATGGCGGCAATTCCCAATTACACTTTCATTTGCCATGACTATCAATAAAAGTCAAGGGCAATCGTTGTCTCATGTTGGACTTTATTTGTCCAAACCAGTTTTCACCCATGGCCAATTATATGTAGCACTCTCCAGAGTCAAATGCATTGATGGTTTGAAGATCATTGTAGGAGATAATGATTCAGGAAAAACTTGTAGTACGAAGAATGTTGTGTTCCCAGAAGTTTTTCGAAATGTTCGTTCCTAGCTATCATTTTTTGTGGTCTTAATTGATAACCATGTTGTACAAATCCTTATATAAAAGAAAAACACTTATGCCTGACAACATGGTTCTCTGATATAACCGTTGTCATCTTTTGCAACATCTAATTGTGGGCCAATCCTATTGCAATACGCTATTTCACTCTAACTTATGTTATTTATCTTTTTCAATAACCTAATAAATTTGTCTACCTGATAACATACATAATGGAAAAAATGTCAACATTTTGTCCCATCTCTCCGTGCAACACACGGGTAGCTCCTGCTCGTTACCATTAAAAAACAAAAAACTCAATAAAATAATTTGTTCACCTTTATAAGCAATGCATGAAATCTGTTAATTAAACAGTTTGTTAAGGATTTTCCTCCTAATTAAACAAATAGTTTCGGATAATATTGAATTAGACGCATCTATCAAACACTATAATTAATGATTATCAATTTATAATACTCCCTCATGTTCTTTTTATAATAAACAAATTCCCAAATCAATTAAAATACTATTGGTTAGAATTAATTAAAATCAATAAATGTGTAAAAGACGCACTATTTTTTTTTTCAATTATACCCTCATTTTTAAAGATGGTGAGTAAAAAATGAGCCACAGAAGAAGTGAGAGAGAATAAATGAGAAAAGGAAACAAGAAAGACAATAATTAATTGGGTAAAAATGAAAAAAAAAAAGTAAATTAAACTCTTAGGTAAATATAGATTCTTCCTTATATTTGGGATGTGAAAAAATGTTAACTAGAGTTGATAAACTTATTTGATAATTTATTCCTGACTATGGAATTAATTGATGTTAAAATAAACATTTGATCCTTTATATTTACATTAAATTTTATTTTACTACCTTAAATCTATAAAGTGCATTTTCAATACTTCAATTTTAACATCGTTAGTTTTATTTAATAGAAAAAGCTGACTCATTAAACTTAAATAATAATTATGCAATAAAACGTTGACAAAGCAAGCTTGTGTTTTAACTTTTAACCTTTTTAATATAATATTTTCATATTTTAAATCATGTAAACTAAGAAAATTAAAATAAAAACAACTCTATCAATGTGAAAGCTTTACAAGTATTTAATTACACACTCATTATATAAGTTTGTTAAGTCATTGTTTTCTGTTAAATGAAAATAGTAGTGTTTATATTAAAGAACTAAAGTTTCACTTTATCAATTTGAAGGATTAAAATGAAATTTAAAACAAGTATAAAAGACTAAATGCATGCTTTAGCTTAAAATGCAGGGCAAAAATGATATTCCAATTCTAACTCTTTTGAACAAATTAAAAAAATTCAAAATTTAGTTTCAAATATATTACTACCCCGGTCCTTAATATAAGATCGAATTAACTTTTTTGAAGAAGTTAAAAAAGCAGAATAAATTAATCTGAAATATTTATATTTTTCTTTTTTATATCAAACTAATTTGTCTGAATTTTAAACTAATATATAATCAAATGATACATGACAGTTGACATTTGTTATGATTAACTGATTAATTAAACTTATTTAATTTCCTTAATCTCTAAAAAAATATTAATTGAGTTTTATATTAAGGATGAGAGAGAGTACGGTAAAGCAGTTTTAATGTTTTTTAAAAAAATACAAAAATGAGTTTAATCCTATTGTAAACTTCGCTTCAAAAAATTTAAAAATCAGATTTGGCCAAAAAAAAAGGTTAAGAGAGAAAAAAAAGGAAAAAGGTAAAATTAGAGCTGGCTTTTGTGGAGTTGAGCTAAAAAAGCACAAGGAGGAGGAAGGTGAAGCTTGAATTATCGAGCAGATCGCGCCGGCCGCCACTTCTGAAGCGAAAGCCACGCCCCAAACTCCACATGGGGCCCACCTCCGCCCAGGCCCAGGCCCTTTCCCTCATGCTTCTCCCGTTCAGACACCTCTCTCGAGTCCCCAACCGCTCCCTCACTCTCAATTTACCAAACTACCCCTCCTCACTTCCACGTGTCTCCCCCTCCCTCCCCCATTGCCTCCATTACTCCGCACCACCTGGAATTTAGAAACCCTATATATACCCCACATTTCAACCTCCGTTGCCAGCTTCGCCATTTCATTCTAACTTCCATTGCTTCCTCTTCTGATAATTCCAGATTTCACTGCGTTTCTTTTGAGATTTGTTATGTGAATCACATTTTCTTGCCCAAGGCCATGACTCCTGCGCCATTTCATTCCAAGAGAGAGATAATTAATAACCCTCACAATCATGCCTTCCGCCCTCCTCCTTTGAAGGTCCATAAGGATTCTCATACCGTCAAGAAGTTTCCGCCCACGCCCCCGCCCCCGCCGTCATTGTTGTCTTCCACGTCAACCTCCTCCTCCTCCGGATCTTCTACCATCGTCTCCGTCGGTAGCAAGCCTCAGCAGCGGCAGCCGGTCATCATCTACACACACACTCCCAAAATTATCCATACTCATCCTAGCAATTTCATGGCATTGGTGCAAAAGCTTACCGGCCTTTCTCGATCTGACAATGACGTTCCCGCCGCATCGGATCTGCTGCAGTCGAAACCAGAGCAGGGGAGTCCTGCCGCATCGAAGTTGACGGTCGATAGGGACGGTGGCGATTTTAAGAAGGGTTTGGTGAATGAGGACAATGAGACGTCGTCTGTGATTACGGAAGAGAATAATTGCAGTAGCAGCATTGGAGATATGCAGGTGAATTCTTGTTTCATGCCAAATCCGCCAATGCTGGATCCGCCGTTGAACCCTTACATGACGACGAACTTACCGGTGTTTGCGTCGTCGAACAATGCGGAATTTTTGTGCTCGAATAATCAACCGTTTTTTAACTATGATCCATTGTTCTTCCCTCATAACATGAGGAGCTCGATGATTAATACATCCAACGCTACTTTGGAAGGGATGAATGATTTTCGTGAGTATTAATTAATGTTCTCCTTTTCTTTTCCATTTCTTTTCTGCAAATAAAAGTTCTTATATTCCTTAATTATCACCAGTTAAAAAAAAAGTTCTAATTTTCCGGGATAGAACTTATTTTTTTCCTCCTGTTTTTGAGCTTTGGAGAAAAATTTGTATTGTTAGGAATAGGAATTTCTGTTGTAATATTCATAGATTGTACGATGCTTCTATCGGTTCAGATCAGAGCGCTTAATAAAGAAAGATATAGTTCTCTATGACTATGAGTATATTATCCTTCTGTATTAGCTTCTAATCACATTGTGATTTTTGAAGCTTTCTAGATATTGTTACGAATGAGTTTATGGGTTCTATGCTTCCTTTGTGTGAAGAGTTTGAGAAATACGAATTCATTGAGGATGGATCCTCAAATATTACAAAAGGCTTTAAGAGATAATACTTGAAAAGTAGTAATCAAAGGTTTAATTAACTTTAATCTTCTTTGAAGTCAAATTTAGAAGGATAGTGAAGTTTTACTATCCTCTCCTCCCAGTTTCTTGTCGATGTTGTCGTTTTTCTGTAGAAAATAGAAATTAAACCAGAAATGACAAATCAATCATAAAGAAACGATATTATCTTTTCGTTTCCCCTCTCCTAGATTTTGTATGTTTCCTGGCTTTATTTTCTTTATTTTTGGATTTAAATTTAATTTTCCAGAGCTTCATTTTTTTTCCCATCCTTTGTTTTTCAAGGTGGGCATCCATGAAGTATAAACAGACCGCCGGGGACCTCTTGCTTCAGGGTGGTTGGCGGGCAAGTAGTGATGTTTTTGGCTTATGCCGGTCAAGGGCAAGATTGCCCTAAACAATGCCCTCGCGGATTTTTTCCATTTTTACGTAAAATGTCAAGAGACAGATGTCCTTGAGTAGATTACATTTTGATAGCTTCATCTTTAATAATGAAGTTTTCCTCCGTTCTGTCCTTACCTGATGCGTTTTTGCTAGCGCAAATTTCAATATAGCCATTTAATAAAGGTGGAAACCTACAAATTTAAATAGAGAAAAAAAAAGTCACATATGGGTAATGATGAGGTGGATGCACAACACTCACTTCACATATAGGAATCTTTTGCTTAAAAGATATTTGTATAAGGAGCATCATGCTCTTTGTTTCTCCTTTTCTTTTTTCTTTTTTTTTTTTGATACATTCTTAGTTTCACCCTCTGTACAGTTAATCCATGGCTTTTGCATTTATTACCCTTGAAAAAAAAAAGCACAAACAATCGGATACTAGGTGAGAAAAAACTATAAAATTGGTTCTGGCATAGCTAGTCGACTTCCATCTGCATCTGCATTTTAAAGTGCCTCGCACAAATACTCCGGGCACTTTTTGAAGAGAGTTATTTAATGTACAAATCCTTTATTGTGTTGGTGTTAAAATTGAGCATTTTCAACAATTGAATGACAAAACACACCACACAAACATTGTACATAACTTCACAATCACAACAGATTACTCCATCACCTTTTCTTCTTTTCCTCTTTATCTCTTTCAAGTACAACAGGAGCAGCTGGTATGCTAAACCACCACTCCCGGAGTCTCCTTGCAAATCTCTCCGTGGTGGCTTTTCTGGGGGGCGAGTACCTCGTGAATATTTCCAAAAAGACGAGCAGAACAAAGTACTTACCAGGTAAGACAGCCAGAACCAAGGCTACTACCGCAAGAGCAAGGGCAAACTTCTCGGTGGCCTGATCACAAAAAGGGATAAAGTATTACTATCTGTGAACTGTGATGGAAATTTACTACTAAAGTTGAAAATAGCTCTCAAAAATATAATTTGTCATCAAATGCATCTCTAGGCTTCTGCATGGACAATATGCAATAACTGGATATGAGAGAATACCTGAGGGAAAATGGATAGTAACAAGCCGCGCAACTTGAGCAGAATGATGTTACCATCCTGTATGACCTGTTCAGCCTGAGTGACAGCATTCTGAACACCCAGAAGCTGCTCCATTGTATTCAATGGTGGAGGTGCTATTACCTTGACTGGATCCACAGGTCTCCCTTGGTTAAAAGATCGAGTAATTAACAGAAAAGCTGAAATGAATATTAGCATCATTGCCACTGCGTAGCCAACCCATCCCCTGAAATACATATATGATCTAAGATTACCAAAAGAAGGCAAATCTAGCATTAAGGTTAACCACAAGCCACAAAAAAAGTCGAAATTATTCAGTCATTCTCCCATGTTAACCTTTCCCATACACACCATAACTCCCTTTAACGGTTTAGCAGATGTGCTAAAAGAAATTAGTGTTTATTGATACAGCAAAATTGCATTCAAATATACACATGTAACACTAGACTGATCATATGCAACCTAACTGTCTGCTGATTATACTTACTATTTGGGTGTCATATTAATAGAGCCAAACATGAATAAAACCAGTTCAATCTATGATGACTGGCAGGATGACCCCTAGTTTGTGGGGTTGCCATCACATCTACAAATCTGTTGTGGCTAACACTGATAGAAAGGCCAGCCATCCATCATTGATAACCCAGGGTCAGGTCAGTACAGTCCGGCCATCAATGTATGCATCCCATCACTAGTATTTTTTAACATGTGAAATATGATGATGATGATGATGATATTTAGCAGTTATTAGTCAGTCAATTTCACCATTCTTGGCGGTTGAGTTTGTTGTGTAGCAATAGTCATTTGGCTAAACCTGTAAAAATTATGGTACTGGTTTCTTGCTAACTCTTGGCTAGAATAAGTAAGGCAGGCCAGAGAAATGAGTAGAGAGAATATTGAATCATGTTTTACTTTACTAATTTGTTAGGATTTCTCTATTATCTTGAATTTTTAATTTTCCTATTAGTTTGCATTTGCATTTTTAAACATAACTTTTGCGCTCTATATAAGGCTAATGTTGGTTAAGGGCAAGCGTATTTTTATCATCATCAAATCACCATTAAATGATTGGATTTCCCTCCTCTACTCTCATTCCCTTTATTTCTTCTATATCTTGCCCCTTCATGCTTGCTACCGGTCCTACATCACTACAATGATAGAGGGGCTACGTACTGAGACCAGGTAACATTATGAGTTTAAGATCTTATAACATTTAGAAGAGAAATTATTTTGGTTATCATATTCATATGATTATATTTTCTCATCCATAAACTCGGATTAAAAAAAAGGCTGGCTTGAGTATGACTCAACTAATTAACTTGCAAATCCTTTAAACCAGGAAAAAAATAACAAGCCATGTAGGCAGTTAGATGTCCAATGCTTATTCAATTATCAAACTTTGTCCCCTTATATTGGTTCCCATTGCTTAATCCATTATGAATATTTATTACCTGTAGATGACATAACTAAATATCAAACAAAAGCCCGACGACTTCCATGGATCATCCCAACAAGCCAGAGATAGAAGAGACTTCCGAAGTTCATTTATTGGGAAGAGTAACTCCTGCAAGTAAGGTGGTAAATATAAGTCGTAGTGTCAAAATATTTAATAATCAGGGCAACTGGATTCACTCTGGTAATAAGCAGGGGGGTAACCATATATGCAAATTGTTCTCTCCAGATTATCCTATGATTTGACATCATGTCTACTTATGTTGTTTTTTGAAAAAGGAGAGACCGGTTTTATCTTACAACCTGCACAAGCATATTGCCCACAAAGTAAAAGGGTATGACAGATGAGGTATGATGATATCCCAGTACCTTCATGACAGCCAAATTAGTGTCCACGCCATCAACTTTAACTCCATCAACAGTCGCTCGTGCAGATACCACCTTTTTATAGTCATTCTTAGATTCTTGAACTGCTCTTTCCAATGGAGTCATTTCTCCAACTGATACCTCACCCACCGCAAGCCTGCTCTCACTAGAGGTGTTTGAACTTGATCCAAATACAAATCCCAAGTTAGAAACCATCCCCAAGGCTGAAACAGAGTGCATTCCACTCTCAGCTTTTGAGTCATTGTTGTCAACAGACTCTCTAAAGATTAACATGCTGCTGGCAATGGCTTCTAATATCACGTCCCCACCTGGAAGCTGGTCACATAGATTAAACATAAGAAGAGTTTCGTGTTGTACAGGAGTTGTAGAACCAATATCTAGAATGGCTTGTAGACGCAAAATTCCTAAAACAGCCTTCCAAAGTGCTTCATCCTGTGAAATCCCTTTAATGCTATACTTTCTAATAAATTTATGTACACAGAGGATTTCCCGTATGATAGCTAGCCAATAATCACGACGAGCATGGCCTTTAAGCTCTGGAAATTCCATCACAACTGGCTCTGGTCTACAGGAGAAGCATTTCAAAGTAAGTAGCTACTTAATTTTTCAGCCAATATCCAAAGGACATGAGGTGCATATGTCCTAATACAAAGTAAGCAAACAAAAAGGCCCTTCATCTACATAATCACTTACAAGGACTCTGAATTATAGAAGACTGCCTTATCAAAAAGTCTAGTGCCCCATGGTCCAGTCAACTCAGGTTTAACAACCTGTTCGAGATCATCAGATAAATCATATCTTTTTGGCTTGTCATATGATACAACACGGTGAGCTTCAAAGTAAAGGGCATGGTCTGTCAGGATTAAACGACCTGCATGCATGTCAGGAATAAGACTTACAAAACATCTTGCGTATAGATGTTCATATTTTGATTCCATTTGCAACTATATTTATGGCTATGTGATAGAATTGAATACACACACACTCTCTCTTTTAAGACAGCAGCAAAACATATTTATTAACAAACTTACCAGGCCATGTGGATATCCCAACATGTTCAAGGACTGGTTGTGTAGTGACAGTCCCATCAACCTCCAGAATTTTCTCATCTCTAGATGACCGTATAGCAGAAAGGAGAGATGACTCGGAATTGTTCTTCATTTTTCTGATTGCTCTTCATTAATTCAAAAGAAAACTATAAGAATTGATTCTGTGTGCCTACCTCCAATTTAATACAAAAATATATAACATCAGATTGCCATATTAATGATTAATCAGTAATTAGTAATTACAAACAAAAGCTGGATATCTGAAATCATCAACTAAGAAATACAATACTATACTGAAACACTGAGAAACATGAAACTATACTGAAACAGTGGTGTTAAATGCTAAACAAATTTAGCACATAAATTTGAAATTAGAAGCCATTTTAAATAAGTGATTAGAAGTAATAAACCAAGAGTTTGGCCAGTCAGCTGAAGCACCAATTGAGAAGCAAACAATAAACGTAAAGTTGACCAAAAAAATCATTTTACTTTACCATTTCCCCTGGAAGTACTCTCATTTTCAAAATTGCAATAAAGTTCAGCTTTACTAAGAAATTCTATCTTCATATCCTTGATGGTTAGAACATTTTTTTTTGGTTTATTAATTGGTTTTTAGAAGGTAATTGTGTCAATCTCAGACATTTTAAAATTAGAAAACATGATAATACTGCTACTCAATGTGGCAAAGTAAATTGATATTTATATACAAGGAAGGCTAGTCTGCAATAAGGGGCATTAGGGACTAAAGGAATAACTAATATAAGCATAGGTCAGAATTCTGAAAACAATTTCATTAGTTACAATGGTTTCTAACATTTCTTACACCCTCTAGCTAGTGAATGGATATTCTCCATGCCAATCTCTATAATTAAGTTTTGAAATACAACAGTTACTTGTCCCTCAATAAGCACATTCGCAAATTAGTCAGAGGAAGAAACATGGCAATGAAGGCTACAAATGCCAACAATGGTTGCGCCTCAGTAAAAATGAAGGCTATATACATTAAAGGAAAGGCCTAGTGACAATGAAGGTCATAATTGGAAAGGAAAATGGGCAATGAAGATCACAAATGGTTGCATTTTGATTGGGATAGCTTTGGAAGGAGCCAAAATGGGAAAGAGCAGAAGATGAAAATGACCAGGTAAGAAATAGAAGAGGACAGTGTCAAACACCACAAATAAGGTCCATTTAAGGAAGGCGAAGATTGGAATAGACAAAACAAAAGCTGATAACCAATTCAGGGTAGAACTTAGAAGTGATCAGAGGCATGTGCAATAGACAGTGGTGATCTGATCAACCCAAGGTCAGCTGGCAAGCTCCATGGTGGTAAGATAGTTGAATCAAATGGGAATACAGAACATATGACAGGCGGCAAGGAAGGATATGGAATCTAAATGTTTGATAAAATTCATTATTTCCTAGATTCTAAAATTAATTACATTTTTTATAAGGAGTCTTAAACAAAGTTTATTATAAATCATTATGTAAACCTCATGACAACAATAGATAGGAGCTATAAGGGAAGAAGTAAATCAGCACTGCAGTTTAATAGAGTGATAAACTAACATTTATTTGCAGACAGAAAGTGTCATGGGCAGAAAAATCCGATATCACACAAGGCACAAGCATAGTGCTAAATGTCCTTATTGAAAGCCTAAAATAAGCTACGCATGAAACATTAAAAATGTTGCAACAGTAGAGGTGCCCTCGCAAGTTGGCAAGGTCACATGCTAAGATTGAGGGTCAAGGATGTTACCTTTCTAGACCATTTAGGTACTTGTCATAGGTGGAGAATTGAAGACGGCCACCAGTTGCCAAACTCAACACAGCAAAAAGATTTTCACTTACGATGATATTGGCTATGATGGGAACTGCAGGAGCTATACGACAGAAAGCTTCCAAACCAACAGATACATCCTCATCAACCTTCTAGGAAATAAGAGGCCCATTATTATTAATAATAACTGGGGTTCTAAAGATGATAGGAATACTTATGCCCATCACTTAAAGACATTAAAATGCTATACAGGTAACAGCACACTAGAAAGGCATATGGCTAAAAAGCATTGTATATGAATTTGATTTTCGGTCAAAACAAATAAACTAATAAAATACAATGTTCATAGACTAGGAAATAAGGCATTTTAAGTACAATTGACATTCATCGTTAGATTGAAATGGAAACATAATAAGCATTGACAATAAAATGTAAAACAGTGTTCGTTTAAATGCATTCCATTCATTAATCTAGATGGTCTACGCCATGAATTGTAGATTGTTCACAGCAACCTCCAGCAATGGACATAAATATCAAATAATACGAGATTTTGAATATAATTTCCTAGGTTTTTGTGATAATATTTACAAATAATTTTCAACACAGGATTCCAAGAAAAATACCATTTGTACTTAAAATACATACATTAAGCAATGGTTGACTGGCAGCAGCTGGGGCCTCCCAAGCTAGCATCATGTCATATGTCAAGCGTCGAAATGTTTTACCAGAAAGATAATTAGTCACTTGTGTTGATACAGCAAGTGCCCGAAAACAGCAATATTCAAGAAAGTTCCTTGCATATTGTGATGGATGCTTTATAGTATCAGAAGCCTCTTGATTGAAGCACTCCTGAAGCTCACTTGAAGATTTTCCAAGAATTCTGCATAATAAGATTCTCTTTAAGTAAAATTTCCAATTAAAGCTCTTGGTTATTGAGTCACACAAGCAAATGCAAGGGACATAGAAGGCTATTCCCCTTTAAAATCAAGTCTCAAAAGCACGAAAGTTCCATTACTAATACTGTTAATGGAGTAAGAATTAATATGCATATATAAGATGCAAAGAAGAGAAATTACTTTGAGCATCTACGAACAACTGTGTTAGCAATAGAAGAGAGCTCTGGTATAAAATTCCCCCCAGCAGAAGGTGACGTTTCAATCTCCTCATCATCTACACCAAAAGAACTTCGCCTACCAAGCAACCATTTAAATGATCCATCTCTTACCAAGCCTTCTAGCAAGTTTCTGGATTTACTTGCTCCGGCCATCTCTTTTGACTTCCAGATTTTATAGAGTCTTTACTGAATCCACGAAGAAATCTATTATCTGATTTTCAGTACAGTTCCTGCATTTACTGAATACAAATATTGCCAACACAACCAAGATGAAATCTCAAAATCGACATATCAAGTAGTAAACTACTAATCATAATAGACTCAACACACCAAATCCATCTGCTAATTTCAGGAAAAGCAACAATTTCTGGAACTTTTACAAGAGTCGTAAAGTATTGTTGCAGTATACGATTTAGTTCACAGTTGAATTGCAAACACTTTTGATGTACGAGGAGCAAATGCAGATTATACCACCGGCATTGCTCACCGTTAAACAATTAGATACTCATCGAAATCCCAAAGCAATTAAAAGAAAATTTTGAATCAAAGAACCATGATCGGTAAAAGCCCGGCCCCAATAAGCAGTACCCAGGACAACCAAAATGTCTCACACCTCAAAACGCAAGGTGATAAAGCAACATAAAGAACCTCAGCTTAAGGCAAAGAAAACAATTTAGACACCAGAAAATTTACAATAAATCGACCATCGATCTTATAGACGATAAGTAATGTGAACTAACCTATTTTGACAAGTTGCGAAATTACTCATAAGATCACATTCACCGATAAACTTGGGGCAGAAGGAAGCAGAAACTTGAGGGACCTCGGTGAGAGACATGTAAGATTCTATCTTGAAAGGGGGTTTGTGAAAACCACAGGGATAAGAATAAAATGACAGGAATAATGAGACAAAAAGGAGTCAAACAGTGATCAACTTCTTTCTCAAGACTGATGAATTCGCTTGTTCACCTGAACTCCTGAAGGGAGGCAACGAGGCTTCAGGAGCCCCTACTCAATTTTTTTTTTAATTGGCCAAAAAGCCCATAGATTAGATAAAATGCTTTTCAGTATTTCACGAATGTAATTGAATCCTTTCTTAATATATTGGGTTAGGTTCCGCATTGCCCAAAAAGGATTAAACATTTCATGGGCCCTGTGGCCCAAGTATTTGGGCTGATGACGTTCGATCCGAAAAATGGCCCAAGTAGTTATCAAAAAAGGCGTCAGTATTCCTCAGGGTTTTCACTTCTTTTAGTTTTGTTACTTGTTGTGATCCTATATTTTTTATTGAAATTTGGTTCCTACAGTTTCATCCCAATTATAATTCAGTAGATAAACTTAATCATTGTAGTTATAATTATTTAAAACATGAATCCCTGTAAGTGTAAAAAAATAACTTTAGGTCCTTATTGTAGGGACCAATTAAAACTATAAAGATTTAGTTGTGCAAAGTTAAAATTTAAGAATTGAGTTTGAATTAAGTGAAACCGATAGGGATTAAGTCATATTTAGTCAAAATTTAGAAATTGAGTTTAACCAAATTAAAATTATAGGATTAAATGATTGACTTTCCTTTTTTTTTCCCCTCCGTAGTTATAAACAAAAGCAGGGGGCATAAAAAGCAAACCTATAAAAATCGCCTTTCATAGAGCTTCTCTTTTGCCAATGAAGGACATTGAGTGTCATTTATTGGGGATTATAAGAAATAGTGAACGAAAGTATGATGCAATGGGACACCATAAGTAAAATACTAATGGTCAATTTGAAAAGTAAATATATTTCTCCCCACAATCCTGAATATATAATAGAGTTAACTTTTTTATTGAGATTAAGAAAGCTAATTAAATTATTTTAGAATATTTATATTTATCATTTTTTCTCTAAACTAATTTTGCCTAACATATAAACTGATATATAATCTAATGATACATAATATATGATATGATTAAATAGCTTATTTAGCTTTCTTAATCTCTTTAAAACATGTGGGAGTAATATTTATTCCTTTTTTTTTTTAAGAACTCACATACCCATTACATGCATCACAACCTTAAGTTTAGAAAAAATATTCAAGGTATTGGGAGCTTAATGCCGTTAAGCTACAAAGCCCCAACATATTAATATTCATCCATAACATATTGATTGCCAAATAGTCAAGTGATAATCAATCGTCATAGGAATCATTGAGTAAATCCTATAGATAATTGTTAATAATTATACAAAACAATCATGCGTACTAAAATACAGCAAGAAAAATTATTTAAGAGATAATGTTCTTTTGTACCACCCTTTTAAAAACAAAAACGAGTAGGTTGAAATTTGAACTGAGAACTCGCCCGGTTTTCTCACTTTCAAATCACTACAAGTTACTAACTTGGAAGCAATATAATGAGAATTAATTAGTATGATTACACAAACCAAACTAGGAAGACTAGGAGCAGAAGCTAAAGTTGTATGCATTATTAGCATAATATATATATAAATCCAACAAGTAAATGGCCAATTAAGAGTCACTAAACTCCAATGTGGACTGCCATGTTTACTTTCAAGACCTGTCCTGCTAAGTTAACATCACTTGACCAAAATAGTGGAAAAATGAGCATGCTCCCTTTAAAGAGATAACAACAAAATATAAAATAGTCTTATGAGCTAGCTTTGTCTTGATTTGAATCTCTCTAATCAATCTGAGATCAAAACAAAGCACATACACATAATTTTGCTCCCATTTTGGCTGTTTTAGTGGGCATATGATATCAGCTAGCTACCTGACCTCCTAACAACTTCCACTTTCACTTCTTCACTACCTTTATGCATATATATATATAGTGACCCCTCCTAGGTCCATGAACTTGCCCCATTTTAATTTATTATTTCTCTCCTCTCTCTCTCCAACTACTTCTTCCTCTTAACACTCGTCCCCAACATTTAAATCCACATTCATATACTATATATATATATTTATATTTATATACCTATATATATTCTTTAGATAATAAAAGGTGTACCATCACCATCTTTGTTCAAGACCCCTTGACTCTAACAAATTGAAATTTCTATATATATTCATGTATATGGCCCAATCCTACTTTCTAGGAAATTACTCTTCAATTAGGATATTTAATTGGGAGAAAGGAAAGGATGTAAAAGCCATTCTTTAAGTCAAGAAGCAAAGAAACTTTTTAAAACAAGTCAAAATTCATCAGACTTTGTAAAAAAGCATTATACATGGTCCCTAATATATAAGGTTTAGTTATAGGGTTGGATTTGATTTAAAAAAAATATCTCGATCCATTATATATCCCATATTTATCATTTTCCTTAAAACTAATTTACTGAACTTATAAACCATTATAAAATCAAGGTTACATAGAATTATTTTAAGGAGATCATAGCATATTTGTTTAAATTAACTAATTTATTTCACTTCCTTAATTAACCCCAAATTAATTAATTAACTCTTATATTAGAGAAAATAAAGAATACAGAAAACTAATAGAAAGGGTCTTATAAATAGTATCAGAGTACAGACGGATTATTATTTATGCATTTAGGGGATGTGAGGGGAGGAAAATAGGATGGTCAAAAGTGGGACAAAAGAAGAAAGATTGAGAAGGAGCAAAAGTGGGGTTCATATAAGATGTGATGATACATATTTAAGAAGTTGGAGAACCAACAATGCCCATTCTCTTTTGAGCATGCTGGGGCCCATTCAAGCTGTCCTCTTCTCCTCCCAATTTTATGGATACAATGTATCTAATCCTCCCTTGTCACTTAAGAAAGACAACAACAAATATGTTACTATGCTCTTCCTCCTTATTATGTTCTCTCTCTCTCTCTCTCTCTCTAAATTCTCCTCTTCAATCATTCACTTAATGATGTGGCAACATCCATAAGATTTTATCACTACCTTTCTTCAAGTGGAGGATGCCCTAGATTTTTCCTCCGTTGGAATCTGCCTGGCTAGTTCTTTGTTATTCCCTTATGCACGCTAAAACCTCCTCTTTTCACTCTCAGAAGGAATAAAGTATATATGTATAATACGTTTATCTAATACTAAGTACTATTAACTAATATAAATTCACTCACTGTTAGACCTAAATAGGGTTCATTCATCCAACATGATTTTTCTTATTTTATAAAGTCCGATCTTATTTAATTTGTACCATTTGTTTGATGAGTATCAGTCTATCAGATCCAATTTCCTTAATCCGACCATCATTGTTAGAAGAGATGTAATGTGTATATATATTTGTGACAAGGGGGATCTTCATGCAAGTTGTTGTCGCTTAGGTCCTACAAGACATGGACTTCCTAGTTGGTCCATTGGTGTGGTGGCTACATGTGAAGAACTTGCGGGAACAAAGGCAATTACTTTACAATGCTTTTCTAGAGATAGTTTTATTTACCAATAATTCTTTATTATATTTCAAGCAGAAAAAGAGAGAGATGAATAGACTCATAATTAATCCCATATATATATATATATATATACTCCCTCTAATTCTAAATATAAGATAGAATTGACTTTTTTTGGAGATATTAAGAAAACTAATTAAATTACTTTAACAAATTTATATTTTTCATTTTTTCTTCAAATTATTTTGCCTAACATATAAACTGATATATAATCTAAGGATATATAATATATAATATGATTAAGTAACTTATTTAGCTTCTTTAATCTCTTCCAAAAAAATCAATTATGTCTTATATTTTAGAACAGAAGGGAGTATTAGAATTCAGAATAGCAAGTGAAAACTAGCTAGGCGCTTGAGGTAAAAATCGCTTATCCTTAATCCAATGGTAAGAATGAATTATATGCAAGTCCTTTTTGAATTATTTCTTTCAACTCAAATGAGAGAATGTGTTCCATTTTTTCCCAGGAAGAATTACAGTACCACAATAGCAGCTGCGTTCTTGTTGCATGGTTAAACTCTGAAAATGATGAATTGAAGTCTCACAAGTTTTTTTCCTTTTTAATGAAAAGGTCTCTATTTTTTATTAAATCACATGTATCTTCAAGTCACTTTGAACTTGAGACTAATCCCTTAAGGGAAGTATCATTTTTTGGATTCAAACTTGTGTTCTTCTTCTTATAGGATGGAACTGCTTACTATCTCAATCAGCAATTTGATGAAATGACTTTTTCTAGACCACATTATAAAATTCTAGTGTGTAATTTCAACAAAAAAAAATCTATAAATTATTATTATTAATAGATGGTGTAAGTCAGAACTTATTGAGTTATTTTACAATGAATATAATTTCCTTTTTTTTTTTTTGAATTCTTACCTTCGTTCCTCTTGAATATTAAAGTATAGATGCAAAATTCCATCTGCTTGACTATAAATTTTGAACTAATTGATCTCAACACATTGTGTAAGCGAGTTAAAAGTGTTGTTTTAAAATAAAAATAAAAATTCACTTATTCTTAGGCTGTGCTTGTCTTCGATTCAAAGGCTTCTAGACGACAATTTTTTGCTTCTCACAAACAAAGGTTCAGAATCTGTGTTAAGCTTAATTATTACATTAGGAATTATGGTCTTATTAGTTTTTTTTAAGCTCATTAACAAGACAAACTTGGACATTAGTGTGATATATATATATATATATATCCATTCATTTGAAGGATTGTACACAGATACATAAAATCTAAGCTTTTATATAAACTTGCATTTGAGAGAGAGGTAGGGGACTTTACAAGCAAGAATAATGCCTACATTCACCTACAGCATGGTGTGGAAACAAATGGATGCTTTCTTTAACATGAAAAAAAAAAGGACAAGTTATGGAGCGTCCTCTTAATAATCTATTCATAGTTTTCTATGTCTGATGAGACAGAGAATCATATATAGAACTCCCCAAAACTCATATCAGAGAGGCCAAGTTGGATGATGAAAGCTAGAAAACCCTCCACCATATCCTTCTTCACTTCCATTTCTTGAGGTTAATCCTTTTGCCTTGAACGCCCTTGCTCTCTGTCACAAATTAAATCAATTTACAATATGAGATCTTATATTAAAGACGGGAAGTAGTACATATTTTATATATATTCCCTTAAGTGAAATTCAAACCTGCATTGTTTCTATGGCATCGGTCTCTGAATTGAAATCGTAGAAGGTACTTGCAGCAGTCAGCTTCATAGATAGAAACTGCAGATAAGAACCAAACTTCAGTTAATTAATGTTTTTGTATGTGAAATATATATAATTATATATACACACTTTGCTTTTCAACTTTAGATTGGTTGCTTACCTCCACCTGATGCTGCAAGGACTGGACATAGTTTATAATCTCGTCCAACATCACTGCCATACCCATGGTCTGCAAATTTTTTATTCATAAATTTATATCACAGACACAAATAATAAATTGAGCTTATTATAGAACGTGTGTATGTTTTTCTTTTACCTTGTAACATCCTGGGACAATGGTCTGCAAGCGTCTTATTTTTTCATTGATTTTTCCCCTTCTGACCTGAATATATAAAAATTATTCATAACGATATATGAATCAAACTCACATTCATCTCAGACTATAAGAAGCCAAAAAAAAAACATACCCTTTCTGCTAAACTGTGACTGTCTGTAGCTTGACCTCTTCTGGCTCTGACATGAACCACTTCCTTTGGTGTACCTTCTTCTGTTATGTTGCTTTTAGCTCTCTTACCTCTTCCAGAACTCTGAAAAAACATACCCCCAACAAACGATCCATCAGTTTAATTCTGTATACCATACAAAGTTTAAACCTTTAAGAAAAACCCATGAAAAGTAGAAGAGGAACAACATTAACATACACTAACGATCTTGCTTCTTCCACTCTCAGAAGCTGCAAGAGTTGGGTTTACAGAACTGGCCTCTGTAATAACATCCATGGCCTTCCTCTTTTGACTATCCTGGGCTTCACTTTCTGCTGGTAAAACAGGGAAATTTCCCTCCAAGTTTCCTCCAAAATCATCGGAAGGATCTTGATGAGAGAAAGGAACCAAGCTTTGGAAATTGAGATTAGAGTTTTCCATCAGGACAAGTGATGGGCTCAACATGCCTGTGAACTGGTTTATAAGTTCCAAGTTTGGATCAATGTCTAAGAAAGGCAAAGAGGAGTCTCTAAGGCTTTGAAAATCTGTTGTGAATTCAGCCATATACGTGACTTTGAGATTATTGCAGTGTTTTGCGTTTTGTGGGATGCTTAGATGGTAGAGGGTAATGGCCTGATGGGAATGAGAGTGGTATTTATATAGCAGGATTGAATTTGAAGGTACATTTGAATTTGACGAAACGGAGAAGCATGGTGAGGTGGCAATCTTCTGTTTTGGGTCCCACACTCACAGTACAAAGGGTAATAAGTCCAATGACAATATGGACTTCATGCTTTGGGAGATAAAGAACTTATGATTTTTGGACTTTTTCAAAGGTCTGGGTCCCCTCTTTTGTTATTTTGCGTCTAATATCTCTTTTTTCACTGTAGGGAATACATTTGGTTCATGGCACAGCCTAGCTGGAAATTCTTCTAAAGTATAAATATTTCTGTGATCTCTTTTCTTTTTCATTAAGTTCTGTACGTCACTCGTGTGTAAGTGGATATAATTTAGGACAGGACCATTAAACTCGGATAAAAATAATGAGATAGACATCAAATTCAAAAGTATGATATTCGTTTTTTGGGATAAAGTTACAAATTAGTTAATACAAATTAGAGGGAGGGTAGAGATGTTAATCAATTAAACGGATTCAACCAATCTCATCATGATAAGTTTGAATTAGGGGTGGAAATAAGTTAGATGTCTAACAGGGGCCTTACAACTTGGCTTGAACCTGGTAAGGCCTGACTTCTTTAACAAAGTGGTCAAATTTGAGGTCTATTTGAAGGCCTGATTGTTTAGCTTTTTCTTTAAGGATGTGTTGGTTTGAAGGGGGAGGGGGTAAGTTACCTTTTTAAGTTAAAAATATTTAAATTTTAGGCCGAAATTCAAAATTTAAAATGAATAAGAGAATAAGTTTTGGATTTTTCTAATCCAAAATTATAATTTGTCCCCCTTCAAACCAAACACACCTTAAAGGCTTAGTCTTCAAGTATACATGCATGACCTATTTAATATATTATACACATGCAATAATAATTTTGTTATATAGTAATATATAATTAAATCAAGTTTTATTTAAATTTAATATAGGCTTTAAATTCTATCAAAAGCCTACATTTTAGCGAGCTTAAAGCTTACTTATGACTTTTAAGGAGACATTTTTAAAAGACTTGCATTATAAATAACGTTTTAAATGAGTTTCAGGCCTTATTAAAGTTTTTAAAGGCTCATGCCTGAACTTAAAATAAAGTCTCCAATTAGGCTTAGGCCTTTTTGGCCAAGGTCTGGCGTTGCATAACCTATTTTTTATCCTATTTATTTATATGTCATATCATTAAATTTTTCATATGAATGTATAATTTTATCTTTTATTTATTATTGTGTGGATTTTATTTTAAGGGATATAGTGTATATTAAACATAAATAAAGTTGGAAAGTTGATAGATTTTAGAGCAGGGTTAATGAGTTTTGAGGGTTTTTTTTAATGCCAGCAAAACATATTGAAAGTAACTACTCCCTTTAGTTCTTAATGTAAGACATATTTAGAGAATTATTCTTGATCCTGAATATAAGACATGTTTATCATATTTGTTAATCTTTTTCTAATTTATGGTTTTTGATGCTCCCTCAACAATAATAAAGAAGAAGAGAGAATAAAGGAATAAAGGAAGATGATTACGATATTATAGAAAATACATGTTACACTAACTAACTAAACTAACTTTTTTAATCTAATCAAATTAAATAAATATGTATTATATTAAGAATAAGAAGGAGTAATAAATAAATCGAGATGAGTATGTATGAAACTATAACTTAGTTTTGCTCTCAAACATAGTTTACTCCCATTGGACTCAAACATCAGCACCTTAAACCTAAATGTAAGGTTTGAAATGAAACTAAAGAAGATAAGATGCGAGTAATCTTATAGAATCCACCTAAATGGACACTCATTATGGGCACCACTAAAACCCATGAGGTTACAAGGTTAGATTCAAGTAATCCACACCCTTTAGGATCTGTGAAAGATTAAGGTGGCCGGAAAGTGGATAATGATTCTCAATATCACTCTAATGTCCAAAATGAAATAATTGGAGGCATTGCTGCAGAAATCGGTCATACATAATGAACAGTGGTTATTGTCGCAGTGTTGAATATCACAGGAACCATAACAAGGCCTACAAGATGAAGAAAAAGGTTATTAAAAAGTTGAAAACAGAGTTTTGCAGAACAGAGGCAGAGACAGCAGGAGTTGTTGGGTTAACAAGTTGAGGGATATTTTTTTTTGGGAAAATCACTCCTAGGTCCCAAGCAAGCAACATATTATCAAAAAGGTCCTTGGAGGTTGTAAAACAAACTCAACAAGTTGTAAATACACACAGAAGAGTTGTAAATAAGGACCTTTCTGATAATATGTTGTTTGCTTGGGACCTAGAAGTGATTTTCCCTTTTTTTTTTTTCAAAGAGTACTGTTTGGGCACGCACTTTGACAAGAAGTTGTTTGGATTTGAAATGGACTTTTATTTGGGGAAATGAATGCACCAAACTCACATGTGCACTGTGTGTTTGGCATATGACAGTTCATTCATTTTTCTTAAAGGCTTTTGATGTCAATTCTGACCATCTAGAAATGTTAGAGCCAAACACTAACTTAGTGTATGTTTGGATTGGCTTCATGATAGTTTATAAGCTGCTTTTCATATAAATCGAGATAAAACTCTTCTCATATACTTACCTTATATATCGTAAATCATCATTGAAAAGTCGAGTTTAAGTATTCCTATCGCTGTTCCAAACACACACTAACCTGCTCTTATTATAAGACTCCAGAAAATATATGGATGTAAAAGTATGTTAGCAATTAGTTTCATTTAACATGCATAATAATTTTTTTAAAATAATTAAAATTTATGAGTAAAAATATTGTGCACGTATTTGATTGAAAAAAAAAGGTTTGATTCGGTAATGGGGTGAAATAGACTTAATTCTTTTTAAGTAAGATTGAGAATTTAAACATTGCTATTGGTTCAGTGCAACTTTTGTAAATTTTCCTTAAACTTTCACTCATGATGTATTATAAACTCTTTTTACCTTTAATATAATTTGTCTTTTAATATAAACAAATAAATCTAACTATGCTCGTACTAAATATTACATAATTATATTAGAAAAATTTTATTAAATAATAATATACAAATATAATAAATAAGAATACTTATAATCTACGTCTTTCTTAAAACATTTCAGACTTGTAATTTTAAAAATAAATATTTTAAATTGAAGACACTTTATTATAGGATATAAATAATAGATATCAAAACATTTTCCTTAAAATAATTAAGTGAGTGTAATTATAATTCACATTTTCCTTGATCTTCTACATCACACCATATTATTTACAAATTATTAGAAGTAGTATGACTTATTTTTCAAATGCTAATAGAGGGTGTTTGTTTTGACGTTTACCGGATAAAACGGACTTGAATAGTGTTTTAACTAAAATGGATATTTGGTTGAGCGATTGGATTTAAGGTAAAAAAAGGTAAAAGTTAGAAAAAGTCATAAGCATCAAAATGGAACTTATTGGAGTTTATGTGCATATGTGTGTAAAATAATATTGATAGGAGTATTTTCATATTTTTGGGGATCAATAAGGTACTCAAAATCACGTCTAATCACAAAAATTTTTTTATGAAAAATGTTTTAAATAATTTTCTCTTTCTTTAGATAATAATCTTCTGCTAATTAGAGAATACTTTGGGATAAGAATTTAGACAAGTTTTGAGTTTTGTTAATATATAACTATAGAAATATAGAGAATAATTAATAATTAATTTTAATCAATTTAGATTTATTATTTAGTTGTTTTATGATTTTATAATCAATTTTTTTTATAAACATGTTATAAATTAATTTCTATATAGTGTTTTTATCCATTAAATTTAGTTTAAATAATTTATTTGGATTATTGGAGATATTATTGAGGTTTTAATCGGTCTATTTTGTTAGATTTTGAGCTATGTGAAAATATGAGTTATGATTTAATATTTAAATTAGAGTTTGATATAATTTATAAAATTTAAGCTTAATGTGCACAATAGCAAAAACTTTTGGAGTGTACCAATTTAAATTAAAGTTTGATATAATTTTATTTAAAATTGTACCATTGCCAAATTTTTAAAGTTAATTTTTGAGAAAATTATGAAGAAATCACTCCGTGTGTAGATATCTTCCCAAGTCCTATTTGGCAATTAAGTTGCCAATGAGGTCTTTTTTTTCACAATTATCCCTCCATTTTTTCATTTTTCATAATTTTTACAACTTTTTCTCTTAAATAATACAAAAGTCACTTATGCAAAAGCCAAACCAAACATCATTCACTTTTACATAAGTTACTTATCCAATCGCCAATCCAAACACTCATCATTTTACCCAATCTAACTTTTTTCTAATTTTAAGATTTCATAAGTCTAAGTAAAAATAAGTCACTTATTTAATCATCAATCTAAACACACCCATAAATGTTAAATCTAAAAAGTAAATTATATTATTGGTTACATGTGAAATGCTATTTCTGGCAAATTCTATATTTTGTACACACACGTATATATTTTTTTGATAACATACGTATATATTGGTTGATGCATGAAAAGATATTAAGTTTTATTTCTCCAAAAGAAAAAAAGATTGAGAAAAAATGAGTATATGAAAAGTGTCCCTAAAATTCATAAAGGTAGATATGGGCATGCATTGGTGGCCCTTACCCAAAATGGGTATGACATAGTGATATACACTTTTGTAAGGAGGTCTCCAATGGAAATAAAACAGTTAATTTTGGGATAAAATTCAAAATATCACTGTACCAAACACAAATATATTCAAAATGGCACTAACTTTCACAAACCCTATTGGCTAGGTACCTATAAATCCTAAGTTTTGACAATCTGAGTCTTCCACGACTTTATTTGGTTTTGGGCACATCCCTTCATTTCTTGCATATTATAAACGTGCACTCAACTCAGCTTTTAATCTTTCCTTAACCAAAAAAAAAATATTCCAATTTAAAATTTTAAAAATTATACAATTACAAAAGTAAATACATGTATTGCAATTTAAAAAATAAAATAGCAGAAATTGTGCATGTAAAAAAGTAAATTTTGCATATAGTACCTTTAATTAATTAAGAATAAGATAATAAACACCCTAAAGATTATTACCATATCAAAACAGAACAGTTTTGTAATTAGACATTGGACTTTTATGTGCATGTGCCCTATCCAAGACCTGTGACTAGGTTTGGTAGTGACTTAAAGGTGACAATGTGAGGATTAAGAATGATTGTAATTAATGGCACATAAATAGTATATGGCCACAAAACTTTCCTTTTATTTGTTAAACTAAAGTGAGAAAGAAATTTTGAATTTTTCATTTTTTGGAGTTTTATAATGATGAGAAGCCAAAACAGTACCATCATATTACCCCATACAGACTATTTACGTGCACACATTGGAATCGCCTTCTTCTAGTCTGAATGTGACACTTGTTTTGGTATATATGTGCAACACTGCAACCTAACTTAATCCAATTAACTCAACATATATTTATTCAATTTCTTTTGTTACAGTATTTATGACGCAATCTTCCAAAGTTATATCTTGAAATTGTTATGCCTTTAAATAGTTCAACTTCAAGGTATTTTTTCGTCAAATGCTGAAAGCTAAAATTAGGAAAAATTATTCATAACTATTATTGAGAGATTCCCTAAATTTTATCTAATACTACTAAGTTTCGAGGAAGTTAATATTTGAAAATGTAACTTGCAAATGATGCAACTCCACTTGTAAACATGAAAGTTTGGTTTTTAACTTGTAAATATATGTGTGTGTATTAGGGAAAAAGATAAAAAATAAAAAAATTTAAATTATTAAAATTTCAAATTAGGTATTTCTCAAAATATGAGCTGTGAATTGCTTATTGAATTTCGTCATTCTCTTATCAATTTTTAATAACAAATCTGATTTGAGATTTTATAACTTCAAAGTTGTTTTTCTATCTTTTTTCCTATATGTTAAGTCTCTGATATCTATTATTTTTAAATTAAGTTTGGGAATCTATTTTTATTAGAAGTCAACCCTACCCCCGGATTGTCCATGACAATTGCAAACCATTGGGCCATTTTGGTGGTATTATAAATGGATATGGGCGTGGGGTTCTTACTGCCTGGCCCAGTCCGTCTATTTTATGGGCCACAAACTAGTCCAGTTTCTTTCCCTTTTTTAATAGAACTAGTCAAGTTTCAGACTCAACTGCATTTCATTTTGGGCAAATTAATTTGGCCCCTTCCATTTAGTATTTTAGTTTAAGGAATTTAATCTGCAGAACAGACCATGGCAGTGTGTATGGAGAGGGTCTCATAGCCAACACTAATAGCCCATTTGGTTCACGGGATTGGAAGTAATGTAATGGAATGTAATGTAATAATTTTGTCATTAAGAAAATATGCTGCATATACATAAAAACATTTGGTTGAATTACAACGAACATAAAAATATGAGAATAATGTACCCCTTTCTATACTTATATGTATAATGTATACGATGAGTTCATGGTAATTTTTTCTTTCTGTGCCATGTACATGTTGGATTCATATAATTTTTTAATATTTAATGGTGGAAATATTATATAGCGTACAAGTTAGTTCATGGTAATTTTTTAATATTTAATGGTGAGAATATTATTTAATGGGACATTTTAATATTTTTTAATGGTGGAATATAATTTTTTAATTTTTTAATGCGGAATAATTTTAAAAAATTTCTATATTAATAATTAATTTTTCTATATTTAACAGTGGTAATTATTTAATATTTAATTAACATGTTTATGGGTGATCACTCTGGTCAATTAAAAAATTATAATGACAATAGTGTTCTTTTCATTTGATTACAGAATGTCTGTATCCTCATTCATTAGTCTTAGTAGTGTAATCCTGATTACATCAAATGATGTAAACAATATTACAAAAAATAATTCTCTTTGCATTACATAAGTTCAACCAAATACTGTAATTGGTATGTTGCATCAGGATTACATGTAATCCTCTCCAACCAAACGGGATGTAAAGCCCCTTCAGGAAGTCTATGGTGTGAGGGGATTAATCATTGCTACCGATAATGGATTCCCCGGGCCTACCAAAAATAAGGACCAAAAAATAGGTCATTTAATCAGATTGATTGTGATATTTATTTAAAAAAATAAGAGGAATTTTTTAAAATTTGTAAGAAATAAAATTCAACCTACGTTAATAAAATAATTTTAAGTTCAAAGACATAAAATCGTAATCATAAAATAAATATATAATTGATCTTTTTACATAATATTGTTTTAATTAATTATTGTTGTCCTCAAACTTTACAGAGATTTTTTTTTTTTTGCAAAAGACATGTTAATTATCTGTTTATATAGAAGAATTAAGGTGCGTCTAGCAACGTGTGGTATTTACTTCAGATGCACCTAACACTTTAAAGTATTTTTAGGTGCGTTAATTTAACAATATAAATAATTTGAAGGCAAAAAAACATATATAAATAAATAAATAATGGTGCCATATACTTCTAAAAAATACTTTAGGGTGTTTCATGCACCTGAGAAAAATACTTTAGAACATTCGATGTACCAAAAATTAATCTAGAGTATTGGACGCACTTGAAAAAAAAAATACTCCGGTGTTTTTTTAGAGCCCTAAATGCCCTACAAAATACTTTTAGGATACGAATCTGGATTTCCTTAGTGCCCTAATTCTCAGTGTCTCTCAAGGGCGTGAATTTTCAGCCATCCAGATCAATCTAACATCTCATAGTATGCATTGTCATCATGCTTAATTAAAAAATTTAAAAAAACATGAACCATTTTAAAATAATTTTGGGTTAAATTACAAATTACTTTAGGATATTAAACATACTAAAAAAATATTTTAAGAGAGGACGTAACTTAACCCAAAATTATTTTAAAATGATTCAGTTTTTTTTAAAATTTTTTAATTTTAAAAAGCATGATGACATGACACACTATGAGATGTTAGATTGATATGAATGGTTGTAAATTCATGCTATTGAGAATCGCTGAGAAAATTTGGTTCTTTAGGTGCTAGATGCACTAAAAAATACTTAATCAATTGGGGCACTAAGACGTATATGTAAAAATGAAAGGAATGGTTCAAATTACTCAATAATGTAACAAAGGTCAGATGAGAAGTAGATGACCGAGAAGGAGTTTGACAGAATATAGAAGTGGAAGAAGAAGATAAGAAGAGGAGTCACTTTCGAGAATCCAAGACAGCTAACAAGATCACGTCTCAAACTGTTTTAATCATTTAAGGAAGAAACTCTTGACAAATCAAGCAGAAGCCTCCCAATCACACACATTCACGCGCACGCACATATCTGCTGCAGCGAAACTACCTAAGACACAGAGATATTAATTTTCACCATAGCTAGCTAGCCGCCGTAGCCTGTCTGGAGCTATATATATATACACACCCAGCTACAGTTTTATCTTATATAGCTTCACATCAATGTTGGAGTTTTCATTACGTGGAATATGGTAGTACGTACGTAATAAGTTTAGGGATGAGTTGGTGGCGATAATTACGGGTTAATTTTGATGATATATATGAATAAATATCAGAATGTATCAAAATTTTGTGCCGACTGGGGACGTCGTTGTCAGATCTCTCTCTTTCACGGTGACTTTGTGGCCACATGTTGATGTTATCGTCCCTATCAACTCGACTCATCCTTTCTTGTCTTCTTCAAAGACTTTTCAGTCTCCCTCTCAAGCCCCTTAAATTCCATTTGACATGCCTCTCTCTCTCTCTCTCCCCCCCCCCCCTTCAGAAATTCCCATTATAAATGAATAATCCTACCAAACTCGACTTGATCCATATACAGAGCTAAGTTTTCTAGTTATAGTTTTCGGTTTCATCGGAGTTTTGTAACTTGGCCCTCTTAATTACTTTGGATGACTTCTTGTAGTAAAACATTTCATAACTTTTCGTATTGCAACGGGTAAATTAAAGCTTCGGTGCGTTGAATAAAAATGATGAATGGTACTACTCAAGTAGTATAAACATTAATTTTTTTTTTGGCCAGAGTGGTATAAATATTACTACACGTTACAGTTTTTTTATTATGTCAGTTATATTAATTTTAGTATGAATGTTGATAAAATAACTAAGGTTGAGTGAGAAAAAAAGTGATGCAATATTCGTTGATATGATCACTTCCAGAAGTGCAAGAAAACATGGCCATGTGCTTATTATCTTGGAGAACTCTAATGATTATTGCTATCAATTCTCAATTTTACGTATAAAGTCTTGCTAATGATCTTGCAACTGGAGAGATATGAAAGATGATTTAGAAATTAATATGTTCTTACACTCCTTCCGTCCTTGTTTTTAAGTGTCGCCCAGTCAGTCCAAAAAAAAAAAAAAAAAGTGTCGCCCATGGTTGTGATGTAAAGATTGCTTAAAAAAATTGTAATCAAGGACTGATAAAAATGCAGTAATAAATTACTCTCTCTAGTCCTTAATATAAAATATATTTACTTAATTTAATTAAATTAAGGAAGTTAGTAAATATAGTATGTATTTTTTAAAATCATAATTATCTTCCTTAATTATTTCCTTTCTCTTCCTCTTTAATTATTGTGGAAGGAATATCAATAGGGGTAAATTAAAAAAATAATGACAAATATGAAAATGAAGTCTTATATTTAGGATCAAAATTAACTCTGTAAATATATTTTATATTAACGATCGGAGGAGAAATTCAGTAGTGGTGTAATTTAATAAATTTTTTAAATTGAATATGTTCTCTGTTTCAATTTCCAAGTAATTGCATGCTCCATTTAATCCTTATTATTAGGCACATTCCAAAAGAAATAAATATTATCCTTAATTATATTTTTTAAGATTGCCAATATTAAAACCTCACTAATTACAACTTCTGTGACTTTTTGATGTAATTCATAATACTAAATATGAATAAATTTAGGTATTTCTCTTATTTTAAGATAAAGTTAATGAGGTAACTTCTTTGCATGCATATCTCAAGGTGCAACTCTTCCATTGAGGATTTGAAATTTAGCGTGTGTTTGGATTAGTTTTTTTTAATAGCTTTTATGACTTATGAGGTAAGTATGTGAGAGGAATTTTATCTCGAGTTGCGGAAACCATTATTTTAGTGCTTGCCAAACACACACTTAGTCTGTCACGTTGTGAGGTGCTAGACCATTTTGTTCCGCTAGACACAACCCCTATTGATGATAAACGGACTGTTTTTTTGTAGGCTCAGGATATTCATCACCCATAAAAATGACTAATCCCCTCACACCTTAAACCTCCCAAATGGGTTTTACCGCTAGCTATGAGAAGACTATTTTGTTAAACTAATTAAGTATATTTAAGATAATGGGCTTGCTGGGCTAACAAATAATACAAAAAGCCTATTATATAATAAAAGTCCGACAGAGACATACAAGAAAGTAAAAGCATGTAGCCCCCCCCCCCCCAAAGACATGCATCCTTCTATTTGAGGCAAACACATTCGAAGACATTAAATATGTGTATATCTCTCAGTAAAACTTCTAACCATAGTTTGACACGTTATAAAGGACTAATTCCCATCAATATACCCTACCCACAATGGTAAGTAAAAACATAGAGTTACATATAGTAGAAACTAAAAAGGCTTGGACCTGATTGTAGGACCAAAATCGAGCCAGTATTTATGAGACAACCTAAAGCATACATCCCTCTTAGCTCTTTTAACAAGGTCTATTTGGTATGAGGGATTTGAAGGGAAGGAGAGGGGAAAAATTTTTTTTATAAGTTGTATTTAAAAAAATTAGAAAAGTGAGATTAACAGAGTTTAATTAATCTTTCTTACTCTTTTATTTTACAACTTCTTTTTATTAAAATATGGTGACCCCACTTCTCTAATTTTTTTAAATCAAGCTCAAAAAAATTCTCCTTCCACCCACTTTCCCTCCTCTCCTCACATACCAAACAAGCCCGATCACACATTTCTTACTTGTTAAGTTGTTAAGGGTAGAATTGAACAAAATATTAATTATCCATTGATATCAATAACCAAAAGTTAAAGTGGGACACAAAAATTTGCTACAATGATAATTAAAAATCAGGATAAATATCATTCCCTCCGTTTTATTAAATTACATAGATTTCTCTTCTATTTTTAATGCCTACATTTCTTTTCAATTTTAACATGGTTAACAATATAATATCATGTTAGATAATTAAGTATAATAATGTATAAATATCTAATTCAAAATTATTGTACCAAAATTAATAGAATTTTAAGAAAAATAGACATGAATCATATTCACTAATTTATCCCTTATTGTATCAAATTCCTATTTCATTGGGTTTTTTTATACATTATGTTTGAAATATTATTTTAGCCAACTTATATATTTAAACTTAAAAAATTACTAAATACGTAAATTTACCTAATTGAAAAATTAAAATATGGATGAGAAAAGTAAAAAGAATGCATGCATTAAATGCTTTTTAATTTGGTGATTAACCTAAATGCTTTTCAAACAACATGATGAGTATATGTTCTTTTTTTCCAGAACAACATGATGATTATATGTTTAAAGAGGGTTATTTATTTTTTTTTATATATGTATGTTTAAGGACGATTATGGTGAGATCCGACAAATGTGACTTAACGATAAACTAATTGGTAAATAAATCAAATAAAATATTAAAAAACGGAGGCTTGTGTTGTGTGACTATTGATTTCAAGAAAGGTTCATGTAGGTTTTAGAAACTAAAAAAAAAATCTATGTATAAGATGAAATAGAGAGGAAGTCAATATGTTCTGTTCTAATTAGAATGAGGCACAATGAGTCATCCACTAAGCCTCCATCCCTAGTAACAACTTTTGCCTAAAACTTCGAAAAAAAAGACACAACCCTGGAATCCATAAAACAAAACAAAACAATTATGAATATAACAAAAAAAAACTGACCATTGTTTGAAGTTTCAACCAACTTTAAGAAGAAGTTAATTAGAATCAATTATTAGCAGTTAATCAAGATGAACAATGATTAGTTAGTTTTCCGTACAAATTGTTAAAACCATAGTGGAACCAACATGCAGTCCAAGTCGATGGAAGCCCACGTTTGCATCCATTTTGAGCGGAGGGCCTAGGAAGTGGTTAGGTGCTCTCCCACGGAGAAAAGCTAACGTGCTTAAATGAATATCAAAATAACAAGTTTTTATATAATTATCTGATTAAGTTATATCCGAGCGTTATCAAATTCAATTTGGGATAACTTTTCTAAAGATATTCTTTGCATTTACATAAATTCAAAATCAAAATTCATACTTAAACGACTCGAGCTTATTTTACTAAAATCAACGTGTATTAGTCAAAATATAGTGTAGACAAATTTGATGAAGTAATTATTAATGTTGAATGTAAATAAACAAGTGTATGAGATATAATCAACATAAAGAGGGTCAATTTCTCTTATTTATTATTCATAGCCTCATAGGCTTCCTTTTTCGCAAATACTTGTACAACTTTGTCACTCAAACCCGTGTCTTCTCATGTCTCTTTCATTATTCAATATTCAAAAGCGAACACTTCCTCACCATTTAATATTAGCTCCTCTTATCTTCCAACGTAAGAAAGATATTTTTACTTTGTAAATAAATTCAAAAAGCCAATGCAATTTCAACCTGTACATCTTTAACTTGTATAAGCTAATTTTTTCTTAATTGGATTGGTCCTTTGGTTGTGTACGGGGGTTATACTCTTCCTAGTCCAAAAGTTCCATAATTAAGAAATTAGAAGAGTGTTAAATGTGAGAATTTAATAAGTTAACTACTTACTCTAATTATAAATGTAGGAACTAAATAACTACTCCCTCCGATTTTATATATAAGATACAAATGATTAAATTGTGTAGATAAAAAATTTGTTTAAAATTGGCCTAGGCCAAATATGTAAGAAATATGTTTTTTTTTTCAAGCACTCTTGTATGACCTTATTTACGAAGAGGGTGAATGAAAAACAAATATGGAAAAAAGAGATGAAAGAGAAAAATAATTAAAACATGTATGTGATAATTAATGCAGACATGTAATCAATGGGGTAAAACGTAAAAGAGAAAAAAATTTGAATTAAAATTTCAATTATGCCCAGAGTGTAACTTGTGAAAAAGACTATTGGCTCTATTCCAAAAATTGTAACTTATTTATAAAATAAGAGGGAGTAATTTGCATATATCAAGAAAATTAGTTAAAATCTAAAACAAATTTGTATTGGTTTATCTAAAATACCCTATTTAATATGTTGTATTGGAACTTCATCTTAATGAAAACCATCTAAAAATGGGCAAAGTGTAAAAATAAGGATAGTTTGAGAGAAAAGTTATAAGTTTGAAAAATAAAGCGAATTGGGGATGGATTGAACCAAAATAAATCTCTTAATCAGCTTCTATACGCATAAGTATATAATTAAAGTTATTAGTTAAACGTGAAAAATATATTAAAGATTGAGCTTTGGCCTGCATGCACCAATCATGGATACTTACCCACCTAAATCACTTGTCTTATTCCCACCAATTTGCTCTATTGAATTCAATTGATCTTGTGAAACAAGTTGGACTACGAGATTTTTGCGAAACTTGAGGAAACAACAAACTCAGATCGATGTGGGATCAGCTTGGGCATATCCTTGGTGTAGAGTCGTGTAATCTGAATTTTCTATCAATGAAACAATAATAATAATAATAATAATAATAATAATAATAATAATAATAATAATAATAATAATAATAATAATAATAATAATACTATTCCCTCTGGTCCTAATTATAAGATAAAGTTGATTTTTTTGGAGAAATTAAGGAAGCCAATTAAATCACTTTAGAGTATTTATATTTTTAGTATCGTTAGATTATATATCAGTTTATTAGTCAAATTAATTAGTTTGAAGAAAAAAAATAAAAATACTCTAAAGTGATTTAATTGGCTTCCTTAATTTCTCTAAAAAAATCAACTTTATCTTATAATTAGGATCGGATGGAGTAATAATTTATTCTTACTTTGACCACTTATACCGCCGTTTCATGAGTGGTTGTTGAAGCTCCATGCACTAAATTTGAACGCAGAAAGTGACACGTCATGGAGAGGAATTTGAAGTCGTATAAAAACACTTAGCCCACCAAAACAAAAACGTAGAAAAATTTTTCCATAGACGTTAATATCCTATTCTATATGTTGTGTGCGTATATGTGGAATATTTGTTGGTCCGAGCCGTGAAAAATATTACATTGAATACAAGTGGAATCAAAAGAGAAATATACAAATTAAACACAAGAGTGTGCAAATTAAGTAAATTAGTAAATTGTCAAAAATATGTGTTTATTTTCCTAAAATACTTAAATCATTTGCATTGATGAAACTTCCCCGTAATGCAAACTCTTTTAATTAACACATGCAATCAACATTGATAATTTAGAGGAAAAAAATTAGTTAAATAGATCTTATATTAAGAAACAGATAGAGTATTATTTATGCATTAATCCTTTAACTGATATCAGAATAAGAGGATATTAAGATGAATATATAGTCATATAAGAAATGATGATGAAATTAGAAATGATCATATCCAAGAAAAAATAGGGGTGTAGGGCCTATTGAAGAGAAAATAGTAAAAAATATTTTGAGGTACTTATACAAAAAAAGCTTGTTTGAGGCACTAATAAGAAAATTCTATAGAAGGAGTAGAGAAAGATCTAAGATGAATAATCAACGAAATAATTGAAGAAGACCTTTTAATTAAAAGATTTGAGATAAAGTTGTTAATAGATCACAATAATATCATGCCATTTATGTACTCAATTCATTTAGTAGAATAAGATTTATTATTGCATAAATACTCTAACTAGTTTTTATACACTATTTCTCTTTTCTAGAAAAGTTTAGTAAGGAGAAAGCTGCAATTCTCACCAAGCAGATAGTCTGTGATGATAGTGTCAAATATATAAATTATCAATATCTCTAAAAAATAATCTAATAAAACTACGTTCTACATAACTGGTCTTTAGCACAAGAGTTACTTAATTAATTTATATATATATATATATATATATCAAGAAAGTAATATAAATTATTTAATTAAAATAAATATGATATTATTTCCTTAAAATATCCCAATACGAGAAAGATGATATATCAGTTTATAAATTAAATAAATTTGATTTAAAGAAACAAAATAAATAGAAATCTTAATTTTAATATTGAAACCAACCTTCTAACTAGTTCTTATAATAACAACAGGAGGTATACTAAATACTCCCTCCGGTCCTAAATATAGGATAAAATTTGTAGTACAAATTTTATCCTATATTTAGGACCGGAGATAGTAATAAATATTGAATATTTCTGGTTCTAACAACTTTTTTTTAAAATATATATACTATTATTTATTTATTTATTATATATGCAACGACGGAATGAGGACCACAGAAAATAAAACAAGGGTCATGTGCTAGGTATAAGATTCTTGGGGGAACTTTAATGAAGGCTGCCCCCACAATAAGGCTAATAGAGCACGTTTTGTTTGGATTGTCCAGTCAAGCACGTTTCTGATCTCTTATCGCCCATTTTACTCAAAAAGCCTTCTCACCCTCATTTTCAAGATTCTCTTTTACTACTTTTCCTGCTTTCATATTACTCCTCTCTTGTTGCTTACAATAATTAGAAGATGTTTTTTTTTAATCTTACATGTTAAGTCACATTATTAAGTTTTTCATATAAATGTATAATTTTATTATTCATTTTTTTTATAAAGGCGAATGAAAAGTTAATAAATTTTAAAATAAAGTTAAGAGATTTATTAAAATTTTCTTTTTTAATTATAGTAAAACATGTTAGAAGTGATATATAAATAGGATTAGAGAAGTACTCATAGTTTTATGGTTCTCAAAGCATTTAAATGTTTTAAAAAATAAGACATTCTGAAAAATAATTTAATAAATTTATTCCAAAATTTCCCACAAAAATTGTTTAATAATTAAGTGTGAGTTTGGGTTGGGGTTATATAAATTGAAAGATTTTTTTTGGAAGTTTACATGACTTTTCAGGAAACTAAGATTTCAAATCGTATGTAAGTGTTTAGTGGACTTCTTTGATACGCAGAATTTTGCCAAAAAAAAAAAAAATCTTATACACTGTGAAACGGAACGAGTATTTTTTGTTTTCTATTTTTGTACATGCTCCATAATTTTTATCATTTTAACTTGAATAGTAAAAATTTATTTATTTTTTAAATAAAGAAAAAGGGACTTGGTCCTTGAGCATGTGGTCTATATCCGTGTAAAAAAGAGGTATATGTATATATACACAGAGAGGGAGATTGAGAAGGACATTCAAAAAAGTTGTTGATAGGTAGCCGTGGATAAATGACACTAAGCCCGGGTCTTTTTTTTTTTTTTGGACTGAAACACCAGGTCTATTTACAAGAAACAAATGACAATTAATTAAAGAGGTAGTATGTTAATTATAAATAATTTTGGAAGTAGTATGTTTAAAGAGTTTGTTATTGGTAAAGTATAACATCATGCTATTCATATAAGTATATAACTTAGGAGTACTTTATTTGTTAGGATAATGTTGGTTGTTGTAATTGTTGTAAAAGAATGGATTTAATTTACTACTGTAATTGAGTTGGGTGAGGGGAATTTAATACTTTATCCCATTCTAAATGTATAAATCAGTTTTTAATTCTAAATGTAAGACATTGAATATTTTGTTTCATTTTTCTCTCAATTATTAAAATGAGTGGTATTTTAGGGCTAGAAAGTGCTCTATCACCCCAAAAAAAAAAAGACTTAGAATGAGCATCACTTTAAGTTAGGCCATGTATTTAAATTTAATCAATTAAACAAATATGTTTAAAAAATTCAGGAAAACTGGTTAAAAGTTTTTGAAAATTTTATTGGTTAGAATAACCTAATACGTTCTCATACACAAAAAATAATTGATATACTATAGGATTATATACACAAAAAAGTATCAGTACATGAATTCATCTCATACCCAGTAATCAAATAAGAATTCTTAAGCATACTCGAATAACATAACATAAAGCAAAAAAAGGCAATTTATTACTGCCTTTGGTTCTAACTATTAGATTAGACCCAGTTGGTTTTTTAAGAAGATTAAGAAAGCTGATTAAGTTACTTTAAAGTATTTATATTTATCATTTTTCTCAAAACTAATTTGTTTGACTTATAGATTGATATATAATTTAATCATACACAATATATGATATGATTAAGTAACTTATTTAACTACTTTAATATCTCAAAAAAAAAAATCAATTAAGTTTCATATTTACATAAGCTAGTATATTATAACATAAGAAAGAAAAGACCTTGTGTCTTCACATGGAGGACATATCATTAGAGTCCATTCTCTGACTGACTAATGACCAATTAGAACAGCATATTTGTGCCGCCCCTTTGACACATCATCGCTTCCATAAATTAAAAACTGTTGTTTTTCTCTGGACAAAGAAGATTAAGATGCCAAACAATGAATCTATCTCCTTCTTCATATCTATCAACCCCCCTTTAAGATTTTCCAGTGGCAATGACTAGGGAAGGTGAATGGAAGCTGTCTTGTGGAATTTATATCACTATTATTATTTTAATTACTTTACTCATTCTTTTTCCCACTAGAAAACTTTTATATTATTGGAGAGCTTCTTATAGTGTCTCCTTTGACTCTTACTCGCCCCCTAAATTGGGATACAGTTTGAAGCCTTGTTATACTTTAGACCTGGTACTACTTTTATTATATATCTTGTGCAGACCAATTTGCTTTCAAACTCTTTCATATCTTCTAGACTCTTTTCAGCTTCTTCCTCCTTTACTACAAACATACATATATATAAGCTTGGTGTTTCGGGTTTTTTCTCTGTGAAAAAGCAGCCATGTCTACTTCAAAAGGCGAGAGTAGTTGCAGTGAAGATGATAATGAACTTAGGAGAGGACCTTGGACTCTTGAAGAGGATGCTCTTTTAACACAGTACATCTCTGCTAATGGGGAAGGAAGATGGAATTTTCTGGCAAAACGTTCAGGTAGAGCTCGTCAAAAAGTTGAAGCAATTAACCTCCCTGCTGATGATTCTGATTATTTGTTTTCTTTTTTCTCTTTTTTGAGTCAGGGTTGAAGAGAACAGGGAAGAGTTGCAGATTAAGATGGCTTAATTATCTGAACCCACAAGTAAGGCGAGGAAATTTAACCACAGAAGAGCAGATTTTAATCCTTGATCTCCACTCAAAGTTAGGCAACAGGTAACATATGACAAATTCTTTAGTGTTATTTCCAACCAACTTTTAATGTTCATCGAGTTTATGGGATTGTTTGATTTGTACTAGGTGGTCGAAGATTGCACAACATCTTCCGGGGAGGACAGACAATGAAATCAAGAACTACTGGAGAACTCGGATTCAGAAACATGCGAGGCACATGAATATCGACACAAACAGCACAGAGTTTAAGGAAATCGTCAGGCGATTTTGGATGCCGAGGTTGGCGCAGAAAGCAAGAGAAACATTGGCTTCTGCTAATCTTCCATCTGCCATGTCAATCCAAAACGAGTTGATTCCTTTGCCTATTGACAATGTTTCTCAGTGTTCGCAAATAGGGACAGTGCCAACACAGATGATTCCTTGGCAGGGACCTAGTGTTATGAATGAAACAGTAGTTCAAAACAGTTCATGCTTGTCCTCTTCTTCCTCAGAATCATCAAACATCCCAAAAGTGTCTCAGTTTCAGGCCTTAGATAACACTGACATGAGCTCATTTATGTATGATGGGTACTACATTAACAACAATACCTACGACATGGAAACATTCAATCTGGAAACAGCAGTGACAACATCTGAGGCTGCTATGGCAGGAAACTGGATGAACAATGATGTTTCATCATGCAGCGTGTGGGGCATAGATGATTTGTGGCAGTTCAAAAACTCGCAAGACTAAGAATTTAGGGGTTTCCCATGATGTTATTTGATATATCTGATAATATGAAGTAACTGTCAATTAATAGGTTTATATATTAGCTACTGGATTTATGTGTAGAGGGTGATTGATTTGTTGTACAAGAGAGTTCGTGTGTTGTTGGTACTTGTTCTTCTCTGCTTTTGCTCTGATTTGTTAGTTTTATTTATGTGCATCTGATGAGAAGGGTCAACATTTGCAAGGCCATATATAATTAAAACTAAAGGGAAAATTTATTCTTTTCCTCAGTTCTCAGCACAGTGCACAAGATCACGGAAAGTATTCAAAGTATCAACTTTTAGAAACTTGACGATGAAGGGTGCTTTCATAAATGGTATACATTGCTTTGAGACACTCTCAACACAGAAACAGTCATTGGTGGTGGTCCTTCGTCCTTTTGAAAGAGAAGCATGGATCAAGAAAGTAAAACAAATTCCCAGGAAAAAAAAAGAAAGTAAAACATTTTTTACAATTAATTATAAAAACTATTAATTTATTTTAGGGCTGAAAAAACAAATGTCAAATAAATTGTTCTGGGGTTTGTTGGTCACTAAGTTCTATGGATTTGGAATGGGCTACACAATTGATTCAGTTTTTGGGCCAACTGAAAAACGTTCTTAAAAAAACACCTTTAGGTCGAAAACAAAAAAGAGCACCTAGAAACGTTCAGAATCATGAATGAAAACCCAAAAAATAGAACATAAAGCCCAAATACGAGGGGAAACCACATAATAATTTATCAAGTAGTTAGAAAAGGCCTCCATTGTATATATATATATAAAAAAGTAATTAGAAAAAGTATCCTACCGTGGGTTCAATTGGCGAACTGGTGAGATATGTGATCATTTGGAGCGTGTTCGATCTATGAGGAGTAAGACTTGTGGTTTTAGTTGCGGCGTTTAGAGAAGCATCCTAGCTCCTGAGTGTCTTGATAAACGCCTGAGGGTAATTGATGGCTTGCCCTGCCCAATATTGATATGACATTGTAGAAAGGGAGATTTCGCCTTGTCCTTGGATCACCCACTCCCTTTCCAAAAATTTTCGTACAAAAAAAAGTAGTTAGAAAAGGTACAGTAATCTAAATAAAATTGTCCCCAATAAAAAAATAATTGTTTAACATCTCACACGCATGTTTGTTTTAGCGATCAGATTGTTTATAAGTTGCTTTTCACGTAGATTGAGACACAACTCCTCTCATATACTTACCTCATATGCCGTAAATTACGATTAAAAAGCTGCTTTTAAGCATTCCAATCGTTCATCCAAACGAGCAAAAGTCGCTTGACTTAAGAATTGATTATAAGTTTTAATTAAAAAAAATTGATAACAAGTGATGGGATTTTTTTAGCCTGAAGTTATGGGATTGATATCATTCAACTAGGAGTGTTTAAATCCAAGACCCAGTTTTCGGCTGGGATGCAAGTTACATTCCGATCCCGGTCCTGGTGTAATCCTGGTCTTTGTAGCACTAGGATAGGATTGGGAAAATTTGGTTTATTTTTAAAAAAATAATAAACTTAAAAAATATCATTATATTATTTAAATTATTTATATTCTATTGTTTAAAGTGATCATTTAATAATTAATAATGTCATAATAATTACATAAATTGATCTAAAGTTGAAGAATAACATTTTATTATTATATTCGTTATTATTTTTAGTATATAGTCAAGATTAATATCATGATATATGTGACTTACCTCTAACTAAATATATCACACACATCTTATTAAATGGTAATTTAATTTATGGGGTAAAAAATACAAAAATAAAGGATAATTTAATTTATGAGATAAAAAATTAAAAAAAAAAGGGACCAAGATCTCAAGGATGATCCCTGTTCTAGTCTTGGACGGGACAAGAGATTCTGGGATCAAAATGCCCAGAATCGGGCTGGAACGACTTATACCGAGACACTTTGAACACCTCTACATTTAAATAAACAAGTTAAATGTATGGATTAAAAGCCATTTTTCCTTTGAAAGTATTCATTTGGTGTTAATTTTGCTCCGAAAGTGTTAAATTTAGAGCAATTTTGCCCTTACCGTTAGTTGGGGCAAATTTGCTCATAACTAAAAACTTTCAGGGTAAATTTGCACTTTAATAAAGGTGATATGGATGACAAAATGCCCTGAAAGTTTTAACTTAAGAGCAAATTTGCTCGATTAACGGTCAACTAACGGCAAGGGCAAAATTGCAGGCCAAAAAACTTTCAGGACAAAATTTACTCTAAGTGAATACTTCCTGAATAAAAATGACCTTTAACTCTAAATTTAATTTATGGGAAAACAAAAACAAGTTACGGTTTTAAAAATGTTTATTGCTGCGAGATTCACTTGTGCCTTTTTTAGCAGGTTTGGGTATTGCACAAGATATAATAACTATTCTATAAAAAAAAAAAGATATAATAACTATATTTAAATATTCGTAATTTATAAAAAATACTGTATATTTTTTAAAATCATATATCGTATATCGATATATTGAAAATTTTTATAAAAATTCTTGGTGAAAAAATTTATAAAAAATGGATATAAATTTTTATCTTGAAATTATTTATAATTATGTATAAAAATCAAAATAATAAATAAACAGGAAAAATGTAAATAAATACTGAACTTCAAAATCTTAAACCATTAATTTTTTAAAAGTCTGAATTATCAATTATTATATTATTTTTATAAATTTCATTACTCTTATTATTAATAGAACCAATTTAAAATTTTAAAATTCTAATGATATTTTTTTGGGAAAATTCATTTAAAAGACGGTTGAATTAATCAAATTCTAAATTGGGTCATTAAATTTAATAAATCTTAAATTAAGTTATATAACATAAAATAAGATTTCAGAATATGATAATTTTACCTTATTACCCTTGATTTGATTCTCTTTCATCACTACCTCTCATTCCTCTCAGCAATCATTTCGCCCACCATTTCAGGAGGCTTGGATTTCTTCTGAAATTAAAAATAGAGGTGGTCTTAGACTCCCAGTGCCCACATAGCAATGCTCTTGTGACATATTTTTCTCGGGACAATAACGTGATTTCTAGGAAACTCTTGAAATGATGTTGGAAAAAATAGAAAATAACAGTGTACATAAAAAATGGACAATAAAATCTTGGCTTTGATTTGAAATCCAAATTTTTCTGATAGAAGAAGACATTTGTCGATCAAATGCAGGCACGGTTCTACAACAGACCCATTGTTCAATAAACTGAAGAGTTTATTAAGTTTGTTACAATTTCAGTTGAAGATTTATTCAATCGACTTTTGGCGGTGCCCTAATATATTCTCTGTGTTTTATATGGTTACTTATTCAATATATGACTTGGGGTTAATATTTTCAGATGGGTTTCTTTGGGAGAGAGGTGCAATCCAGTACAGTGCCATAACAAGAAAGAAGCATTGTGGTGGAGAGAAAATGAATGGGAAAATAACTAAAATAGAAAAGAGAAGGTGACATAAAGTCATTTTACCCATATTTTAAAATCTTAAATTGGGTCAATAACTTAATTAGAGATTTGTTGAATTTACCAACCTAATTTAAAATTTCTCCATTTCAAATGGTTTTAAATAGAATTTTTCCTATTTTTTTTATCTTTTTCGGGGATGAATTGGCTTCCACTCGGATACATTTTACAGACTATGGCTGTCGTTAGACATCACACGTCCACGTGTACATAAACTAATCCTAGGCGTTCATTTCAGGTCTATATAATCAAAGGACAATTCCAAACCCTAGGGTTTTCACTGAGCTCGGCGAAACCTGACCAGAGAGTCGCACACGAGGGAGCGGATCTATCTGGTGGTCTCCTCTTTCTGAGGTGAGGAATGAATCGGAAAGTCGTTTGAACTTCGACGTGCTCTGCAAAGTAATTGATAAAAATCAATAGAGGATGGGATAAACGTTCTCTCTTTTATGTTTTTGTGGCAATCACCATAGTGCAGCGGCTGGTTTGAATTTTTGATCGATGGTTGCGTTTAGTTTTGTAAATGAATTTCTTTCCAAGAAAATATAGTCATAAAACATATTTCGGAAAAGTCGGATAGTTCACAACGCTTTTGTAAATTGCTATTCTGTCCGGATTTATGTTCTCTGAATAGATTCAAAGACTTGAATTACCTTTTATCGGGAAGGAATCAGGAAATGCTGTATTTCAAAAATTCCTTTGGTTCCTGTGCTGTCTCTCATGAGGATTGGGAGCCTGAATCCTTGTTCTATGCGTCATTACTATCCCTCAAATGAATTGATGACGGGACAAGAGAAGAGAGCAAGCGTGCAATGTGTTTTATAAACCATAGTATCTGTGATGTAGGTTTTAGTGCTCGTAATCTTGAGATTGCAATCCTCTTTTAGGAAGCGTTTTAAATTAAACTTGCATTCTTCACTCTCAACTGGGTTTCTTTCCATATATATTCTTTGTAAGTATATCCAAAGATAGACTATTGATTTATTTTCTCAATATTCTTTTACCAGAGTAGTGAAGATGTTCACATCAAGGAAGAAAATCCACAAAGATAATAGTGCTGAGCCAACTGAGTTTGAAGAGTCAGTTGGGCAGGTTTTGACATTATATAATCCTTCTGTTGATGCAAACCCACAACTACCTGTTTGTTGCTTCCTTTTGGCAACATATAATTTTGTTTTGGGGTTTAATTCTGTTGTTGCAGGCATTTTTTGATTTGGAAAATACCAATCAGGAGCTGAAAAGTGATTTGAAAGATCTATACATAAATTCAGCAGTGTAAGTGCATGTATTTGCGTGCTTGTGTGTTTGAAGGTTTGTGATGTCTGTCCGTCTTGTGAATTATGCCTGACAATTGTCTTCATGTGCAGTCAGATTGATGTATCTGGGAACCGCAAGGCTGTGGTTATTCATGTTCCCTATAGATTAAGGAAGGCTTTTAGGAAGATTCATGTTAGGCTTGTCAGAGAGCTTGAGAAGAAATTCAGTGGGAAGGTATGCTGACTTTATTATCTTGTGTATTGATTGATCGCGGATTGACTTATTGCCAGTTGATGAGTGTCTTGGCATCCATTTTTAATAATAATATTAATATTAATGATGTCAATAATCTAGGTCGAGCAGTTACCCTGATTAAAATAGCATGAAATATCTTTAATATTGGCATTACAACATTTACTTATAGCTTTCATTTGGTTTATGTCTTGCTATTGGAGTGGCAAGATGTAAACTTGTGATTCATAAGTTTGCTTCCCTTGTCCATACGATGTTAACTGAAGGTATATTTATAATTGAAGAATTACTATGGAAATTTTTCTGATAAATTTATGACCTGGCTCTAGTGGTGGGAAAACGGGCCGGGCCGGCCCTGCCGTGACGGGCTCGAAGTAAAAAAAGGTACCAAAATCAGCGGCCCGGCCCGTTTAAGTAAAGCCCACGGGCTTTAGGCCAGTTTGTCTTTTTTTTTCCCCTTGACTTTTTTTGTTTCTTATTCTCATAAAAACTAAAATATCTAATTTAAAACATAAATATCATCAATACTAATTTAAAACATAAATATTATTCAAATTTAATAAAACACAACAACTAAGACCTAAGTCCAAACCATAATTAATGTACAACCAATCAAACAGTTCCATAGCCACAATCAAACAAGTCTACAAGTTTCAAATGGCAGTAATAATAGAATACTTGATTTGGATTTTGGCGTACATATACAAAAAAAGAAAAAAGAAAATCAAAGAAGATAAGTTTCAAATGAGGTCCAAGTTAGTGTGATAGTGTCTCTGATCTGAGGGTTAAGTTAGGTTAACTCTGTCCCATGACTAGTGCTTGTTGCCCACTGCCCTGTGCCCAGTTTTTTTTTTAAAAGTTAAACAGGCTTAAAAGGGCCGGCCCTACAGGGATGCAAGAGGGCCAGCCCTATTAGGCCCGCCTCCTTTTGGAAACTTTAAATTATAAGCCCGGCCTGTGACAGGCTCGGGTCTAAACGGGCTCGGCCCGATTTCCCGGCTCTAACTGGCTCCTCTCCCACACCCTCCTCCTAAAAAACAAAAAGAACAAAGGCACTCACAAGCATGTTATCTTTATTTGGAATGTTTTTTGAACCTTTGGATCCTTTTCCTCTTGTACCCTTGGTTATAATTCAGGGAGCAGTTCTGATTAACGATAAGTTGAAGTTGTTCTGGGTGTTTAGTGATGGATGAAACTTTTTCTTCTGGGTAAGTTGTTGATGCACTAGTATTTTGTCATGAAGATTTAGTTGTGACCGAAGAACTCCTCCTTTGTATGAAGGATAAAGAAATGAAGAGGAAAAAGGAAATGAACTACTTCTATGGTGACACTAGAAATTTGTCACTCTGTCAGTTACCAGTTTCCATTTTATGCGATATTTTTGTTATATGTTTTGAAGTTATCTTGAACATGTAGGATGTAGTTTTGATTGCCACCCGGAGGATATTGAGACCTCCAAAGAAGGGTTCTGCTGTGCAACGTCCCCGAAGCCGCACACTCACTGCTGTGCATGAATCAATGCTGGAAGATGTTGTATTGCCTGCTGAGATTGTTGGGAAGCGTGTTAGGTACCGCATGGATGGATCCAAGATTATGAAGGTAAAACATCGTTGCCAATCATCGTTGATGATACTTTTATTGGATTAGCCATCAATGGTTGTAGATGATCTCTATGTAACCAGTCTGATGCACATGCATATATATTATATATTATATATATTCTGATAAATATGTTTCCAACAACTTCATGTCTTGGAAATCCATTGCTGTACCATCTATTTTTGGGTGAATAGAACCTGCTTTATGTAAGCGTTGTACCATCTATTTAAAGGTTGTGATGGGTAACCAGGCGAATAGAACAAATTGTTTTATTTTAATGCCAATTTTAATTGCATTTGTCCTTGCTATTGGAACAGGTTTTCTTGGACCCTAAGGAGCGAAATAACACTGAGTACAAGCTCGATACTTTTGCTGCAGTATACAGGAAGCTGTCGGGCAAAGATGTCGTCTTTGAGTATCCCGTCACAGAGGGTTAGGTTTTCTATAGCTTGAATTTTTTCAAGAGTTAAAATATTGTGGACCTGTGTCGGCTTTTACCATGGACTTAATTTTGTAATGTTGAAGAAAAGTGACTATATTCTAGCGTTGTTAACGTAGGATTTGGTTTTGTAGTTGCCATCATTCTATTCGGAAAATCTAAATTACAGCCTAGTTTTTTTGGTGGACAATATTACAGCCCAGTTGGATTCCCTTTTCTTTTTTAATCGCGCAATTTATTGTTTTAAGTTTCATTTTTATTTTATTCTGCGTTTTAAACGTGAGGTGGCAACTCTAAAAGGGTGTTTGGTTTGAGGGGAGGGTATGGGAGGGAGGGGAGGGTTGTTAATTTATAATTTTGGATAAGAGAAACTTAAAATTTACCCTCTCATTCTTTTAAATTTTGGGTTCCTGTTCAAAATTTACACTCACATTCTTTTTATATTTTGGATTCCCGCTTAAAATTTAAATACCTTCAACCCAAAAAGTTAATTTAACCCCTCTCTTCTCTCCCCTACCCTCTCAAACCAAACACAAAATAAACATGGGACTTGCACCGCGTTGTGTCTTTAATTTGGGTAAAGCAATGCTACTCCCATCTTTTTCATGAGATTCTTCCTTATGGTTCTTGATGTGAGGCCGTTTGTCTAAAACACTGATTTTCCCCTAAACACTTTTTTTCGATATTGTATAATCGATTAAGCTTCCAACTGGCCAGAGGTCTGTTCGTATTTGGCTTTGAAAAGTTCATTTATGTATATCCGGAAAAAAAAAAGTTCATTTATGCAAGCCAAGGTAAAATTACATAGTAATGGTAAATAATCTCATGTAGCAGGAAATATCATGTAATTGGTAGGATTGTTGGAGGATGTTTGAAGAGAAACAAAGCAAAAGGGTGGCAGCTGGATTTAGTCACCATGTTCTGAACATGAGGCTATTGTCATGATCTTGGGCGTCATTCTGTCTATCTCTTCCACATTTTCAAGGGGTGAAAAGCAAGAATATACCATGAATTGACACAACTTTTTAATTATTCATCCATTTTGTCTATGTATACTTCAAACCCGAAATTATTACATAGGCCAGTCAGACTGTTAATCTGCTTGCATGAACGCGCTTTCAAACTTTAAAATATATAAAGCCGTATGATATAGTACATGTAAAATAATGCTAGTGTTGGGGCAAGTTTAGGCCAATGTGAAAGAATATGTGACAGAAGATCCCCTGGAGTTCCATCACAAAAACAAATATAAGAGAATGAAAAGTGAGCCCTGTATCTTATTTTCTACATCAGGCCAAGTATTTCGCCAAGAATCATATGTTTGTACTTTCATGATCCGGCAAATCCCAGTGGAGCTGGTAAATAATCCAAAGCTTGCACATCACTGTCAGGAAATAATTGACTTTTTCAGACGACAAAAAACTGGCCAAGAATACCGGAGCCAAGTTTTAGTGATCCATGCATCTGAACAAATGATGAGTTTCCATTGCTTATTGGAAAGATAAGTTTTGTTGCCTAGAGGAAATTTACCAAGCCACAGTCCTTAATCTAGCAAGAGAATTAGCTTCTGTTAGATCAACGAGTTCCTCAGAAAATTTACCAACATACTCATACTCAATCTATCAATATTTCTCTTATTGAAGAAAGCTGGTAAGGCATTGGCTAAAAGAATGAAGAAAAGCTGCAAAACTACCTTATGACAAGATCACAACCCCCAGATAAACGGCCCCACAAAGAAAGATGAAAGATATCAAACCCCTGCAGGCAAAACCCAGTGATCAGGTTACTTTGTCCTGCAACCTCAATAAAAGAAAAAAATTTAAGTCCTATTAATACTTCCTAATTACATTCCTCACCAAATAACGCCCCAGCCAAATCCAGAACAAGGGCATGGACACACTTCTGCAAATTTTTCAGCATCGCTGGAGTGAACTCTACGAGAGATCAGGTCATCATAAATATCTGCATAAAGCATATTGTAGGGATTTTAAGTTTTAACCATTTCATAATGGGCAATGTAAATACTAGATCAATAGGTTTCAAGTCATACCATATACTGAAAACAAGCTGTTCATTACACCTGCATATTGAAATAAAATAAACAACTCTTGATTGAAGGAGATCATACTTCAAAGTTCAAATATATAAAATTGACCTTATACATTTTAACTTGGTGTAAGTCCCCCCAAACACTTGATTTGGTCCTCTGCACCCATATAATTCTAGATTCATGACTATAGGACATGTTGCTTACCTATGAACAAGATAATGTACCGTAAAATTCGAACTTTGGTTGTCTCTTGAAGAGCCCATATTATACCAAGGAAAATGATAAATCCTGCAACCTCAATTTAGAAGCATAAACTGAGAACAAGATGCAGAAGGCGCAACTTAGAAATAGATAAGCTTTAACCATGAAAGCACGTACCAATACAAAGTCCTCGAAGAGTCCACTGTGTGGCAAAAATAAAGATTTAGTCTACATGTATGAGACAAACCGAGTCTTCTAGATACTGACACAAGACACAAGACACAACATTGACACAAACAGGGAGAGAGAACAAAATTGTTACTATGCCTATGGGAACACGAACATGGCTCTTTCTAGAAGTGCTTATGCTGCATAGCACACAAGTTACTCACTGAATTAACAAAGATATTTTATATCATTAATGTGTTTGTTTATTCATAATTCATGGATGCTTATAAACTTGTACAATCTATTTGTATAGTTTTATAATTTCAAAATAGGAAAAAAAAAAAATGCATCGAAGGACATGACTCACTGGTAAAACAGTATTTAGTACTTACGTTTTTTGCTACAATGAGGACAACAAGTAGAGCAGTAATAAAACAGCCAGCAGCTATTCTTGCCGTAAGAAGATTTGTGGATGCAAGTATCAAGATCATGCCCCAGAAGGCTGAACCAAGATCTGGATTGCCACCATGATGAGAATAGATCAAAAGTATGAAATCAAATAAACCCAAATAATCAACATGAAAGAGCTAAAAAATGAAAAATAGAATGTAATAGACAATACATCCTGCCGGTAAGATCAACCAGTATATGCCTCCACGTGTTTGGGTTGTTCCTCCTTCATCCGCATGAACTTGAATTCCTTCTACCTGCAGATAACATAGGTTCAGCATCTGAAGTGGAGATTAAGTATGAAAGTATTCAAGGCATATAAATGCTAAACTAATGTGGGTCTTCTTGGACACACATATATTAAGTCTCACTAGAAGGGATGGGACAGAGCTGCTCACATGACCACATGTAAGTTTACAAGCAATTGCATGGCTCGCCTCGTGAATAAATACGGTAACAAGCTTAAAAGGCGTGAGTAGGACTGTTCTCCAAAGCTGCAATGAATCAAAGAAGGATTCACAAGGAAATTATAGATAAATAGAAGATTTTACATCACAAAATACATACATATATAATTTTGTCATCTATATATCAGATTCATTTCATTCATGGCATAAGTTCAAGTAATCAATTATGAATCCTTATAAAGGTCATTGGCAAAAAAATAAAATAAAGGTCATTCATGAATCCAATTAGAGTGTTCAATTCAAAGAATCTGTTGAGAATAATCAAGCTTGTTCTTAATTGACCCAATTTGGGGAAGAATCAGAAGAAACTATCCCTGCACGTATGATAGAAAACCAGAACCCTCTGCAAAATGTGGCCAGTATTTGATGGAAGCAACTTAACAAAACGAAGTGGGATTCGCATCTCAGCTCGTAAAACGAAATGGAGCTCATTTTTAACGGGATCCAAGAAAGTTTATTTGAAGTTACGATATGAAATGGGAAAATAAAAATGCAAGAGCAGAGAGACATACCGCAAGAATTACCACAGAGCAGACACTGACAGTGACCAGAAACACCACCTGCTCGTGGTTGCAGCAGTTCTTGAGCTCCCAATTTGGTCTCATTTAGCTCAGTATTGGAGGGATGAAAGTAGAACCCTTAATAACTGAGATCTACGAATCATACAGCAGAATGTGAGAGAGAGGGAGAGAGAAAGTCTGATTCTTGGAGATATTGAGATTGGTGAGTAAGGATGGTAGAGGAAAGTTCGAAACTTTTGAAATCGTCAAGTCTGCTCTGCAGTCTACTTTTTTCAAAGACAAGGAGTTCAGTTTTCCAGATAACAACGTAGTTAATCATCAGTGGTCCCATCCCATGTTACTGCGTCAATTTTTTTTCTGGGTAAAAGACAAACGGGTATTATAATAAAAGGATAGAGTTACAACACAGACATACATACAGCGAACAAGGATGAGAATTATAAAAACCTATACAATAGTGTTAAGTTTTGCTAGTGGAACCATGATATCCAAGGAAGAATCCAGCATTGAGAGAATGTGGTGCCATATAATATGCTTCAAATTGGAATAGTGTTTCAGCCAATTGTAGTCTAATGGCATGAAAGGTTTATGGAGGGTCGCGAATTCAATCAAAACAAACAGCAAATCAGATATCAGAATCAAGAGCCGAGGTAAACAAACCGAACTTGATCTGAGCAGAAAACCGAAGATTCCATATAATGCACAAGTCCACGCTTCCTGAAGCATCTTAGCAAGGTAATCAGCACATTTCATTTCAATGCTTCCTTATGAGAGAATGAATAATCTGAATTTCCAGTCTGAGAGAAGAGTGGCGATCTCACAGTAATACTCTAGTCTCTCAAGGGATAAGAAGAGCCACAATCAACTAACAGTAATTGTGAAGTCCCCAAAAAAATCTGTGCGGTTTAATCTTTGTAAACTACTATCATTTACTCCTCCACTTGTTTCTGTTGTTCATTGTCTGGCGGGTCCTCGACACTGGAGAAAGGTGTCTCAATCGATCTCCTCTTCATTTTCTCTGTAGTGACTTTTCCCACCATTAGTTTAATTATAATAATATTATTATAACATTAAATACAAAAATAAATTTAAACTATTAAAATTACATCTAAATAATTTAACTCTATAGTCTTTTATTGAAATATTTTATAATATTTTTACTTATCATCTCCCGCACTTGTAAACTTTTCAGGTTAAAGTTTTAGTTTAAATTTTTGTATATATATTTTTTGTTATTTAAGATTATAATATATTGTTATAAATCATTAAATTCCAACTATTAGAAGTTAATTCAATGATGAAGAAGATCAATGGAAAGAAAATTGAGAGGGAAGTCAATGGAGACACTTCTCTCTTGTCTTCGACACCTCCTCGGCTCCTCCTCTCCCCTTTTTTTAGGAATTCTTTTTTTTTTCCGGGTGTCAAGTCAATATTAAAAAAATAATAATAAAGATGCAGATATAATGCATAAAAAAAAAAAGGAAGGTAAAGGAAGTTGGCTGAGGCAATTAGGTGACTTTCAAAAGGAAAAAAAAAGCATTTACGATTTTTAGTTTAAATTTTTTATTTACAATTTACAATATATATGACAATGTTTAAATCATATTGAAATATGATGAAATAAATTGAATCATCATTAAGAAATTTATAAAATCCAACAACATATATAACATGATTAAAAGAATAAAAATTAAAAATATTAAAAATGCATGGTCTTTTTATTGAATTATAAGTAGTGTGGTTTTTAATAAAAAAATAGGCTTAATTATACAATACTCCTTGAATTTGGGTCAATTGCTCGTAACTCCCGATATTTCAAAGTTTAAATTTAATACTTATAATCTTTTATTTTTTAACTTTTAACCGTTAAGTGACAGTTATCTTTTTAATGGAAATTGTCATATCAGATGATGAAATGACACATGGTATCATGTGTAAATTATTAATTTCATAAAACCCTCTTGAATTTTGAACAATTGCAGATAACCCCTAAACTTTGATTAGTTACAAATAACCTTTATTATTTCAAAATTTAAATTTAACTCCCTTAAAATTATGATTTATAATATTAAAATTAAGTTTTTCATTATCATTTGATAATTAAAATAGTTTTATTGTATGGCAAAAACTAGAAGAATAATACTTTAAAAATATAAAAACAAAAATGTCATCATTTATATAACATTTACTTATTTACTTATTTGTATAACGTTTGTATAAAATTTACTTATTTTTTATTAGTAATGCATATTTTTTCTTGAACAGGAGGTTTAGCGTTTATTTTTATATTGTTCTAAATAATATTCTTCTAGTTTTTGCCACACAAAAGAACTACTAGTATTTTAATTGATAAATGATAATAAAAATATTAGTAAATTTATTAGGCTAAATGATACAAAACCTTCTTGAATTTTGGGTCAGCTGCATATAACATCCCAAACATTTCAAAGTTTAAATTTAATCCCCATAATATTTCATTTTTTAATTATTAACCCCATGCCGTTAAGTGACCGTTATCTTTCTAACGGAAAATGCCATGTCAGATTATGAGATGCCATGTGACATCTTATGTGGCATCTTGTGTAAATTACTAATTTCATAAAACCCCTTGAACTTTCAATAGTTGCAGAAAACCCCCTGAATTTTGAACAATTGCAAACAATCGTCCATAACTTTAATCAGTTACAAATAACCCCCGGTATGTCAAAATTTATATTTGACTCATCTAAAATTTTGATTTATAATATTAAGTCACATGCAGTTACTTTTTATCATTTTCATAAATTTATCGAGATTTTTGCTATCGTTTGTCAATTAAAATACTATTAGTTCTTTTGTATATAGAAAAAACAAGAAGAATAATATTTAAAAAAAATATAAAAATACACATTGAACCTTTGATTCATGAAAAAATATGCATTATTAATAAAAAAATTAATGTGGGCATAAGTTATCTTCTAACAAAACATAATATTTAAACTATTAATACTCAATCATCCCAATAATATATTTAACACAAATGATGACATTTTTATACTATCAATGCTTAATTATCTCAAGAAAATAAGTAAATGTTATATAAATGATGACGTTTTTATTTTTATATTTTTAAATATTATTCTTCTAATTTTTTATTTGTTTTTGCCTTATCATAAAACTATTTTAATTGACAAATGATAGTAAAAAAATTAATAAATTTATTAAAATGATAAAAGTATCAACTTGAGGTTTAATATTACAAATAAAAATTTTAAGGGAGTTAAATTTAAATTTTGAAATATTAAGGGAATTATTTATAATTGATCAAAGTTCAGGGGGTTATCTGCAACTATTCGTTTTATGAAATTACTAATTTACATAGGATGTCAAGTGTCATTTCAAAATATAACGTGACAATTTCTGTTAAAAAGATAATGATAATTTAATGGCAGGAGTTAATATTTAAAAAAAATAAAAAATTAGGGGGTTTAAATTTAAAATTTGAAATTGTTAGGGGGTTATATGCAACTCACTCAAAGTTTATAAGGGTTTCGTATAATTTAGGCAATTTATTAAAATAAAAAAAATAATGGCATATGATTTAATATTATAAACCAAAATTTGAAAAGAGTTAAATTTAAATTTTGAAATATCAGGAGGTTATTTATCATTGATCAAAGTTCATGAGGTTTTATAAAATTAGTAATTTATACAGGATGCCATGTGTTATCTTATAACTTGACATACCATTTTTTGTTAAAAAGATAACGGTCACTTAACGATAGGGGGTTAATAATTAAAAAATCAAAGGTCAGGGGGTTAAATTTAAACTTTTAAATATCAGTAGTTACATGCAACTGATTCAAAATTTAGAGGGTTTTTATATAATTTAGTCTAAAAATATTATATCAACCCATTAACATAAACATAGCAGTACATATATATTAACCTTTAAGCACCATCACTATTTAGAATAGTATTTACCGGTACTAACGGGTAAATAACGTAAGTTATCATCCACTCTAGTTTTTTCAGAATTAAAACACAGTTTTTCATTGAAGAAAAAAGAATTAAAACACATTCCACTGCTTATTTCAAACACGACTTATTAAATTAAGTAAATATTTTATAAATTCTGAAAAAAATATTTTTCAAATTTGTGTACGTGATTGAAGGATTGAAATAGAGGGAAGGTAAGATTTTATGAATATTATTAATCCTTCAACGAAAAGGGGCAAACAAGTCTAAATCTTTATATAGACGCATCATAAGTTAATAGGCTAATTATATATATAATATTATCTTATAATAATATCTCATATATGTAAGATAGTTTCAATATAAAAAATAGGGAAAATCCCATATAAATACCTTTTGAATTAACAAAACCCCCAAAAGTCTATTATAACATGATAAAGACAGAAAAGTGCTGAGGGACCTTTTAGGGATAATGAAGTGTTGTTTAAAATACCAAAATGCCCCCTTCACTTGTTCGACATTCTCGGTCAAGAGAAGGCTCTAAATCATTTCATTTCTCATAGAAACAGTGGTGGAGCCCTAGGTGTCGCCGTCCCCAAATCCGAAATTCTTGTGTGTGCCATTCTCTTGTGCTGCCGGCGATGTCGATGTGGGTGAGGGAATGCTCAATCGTTGGTTTGTCCGTTTAAGGTTTGTGTTCGATTTCTCCCCCTCGTCGTGCTTATGTTCGATTTCGATCAAGAGAAGGCTCTAAGTCTTTTCATTTCTCATAGAAACACTGGTGGAGCCCTAGCTGTCGCCGTCCCCAAATCCAAAATTCTTGTGTGTGCCATTCTCTAGTGCTACCGGCGACGTCGATGTGGGTGAGGGAATGTTCAGTCGTTGGTTTGTCTGTTTAAGGTTTGTGTTCGATTTCTCCTTCTCGTCGTGCTTATGTTCGATTCCAAAATGCTTGTGTTCGATTGTCTTGTGCAAATGTTGGTGTGAGCGAAAAAGTGAATCTTCGAAACCGAGCTTCCTTCTCAGCGTGATTGGATGCTGCTACTGATCCATTTCTGTGATCAAGGTTTTGAATTCTCCTTTTATGGTGGAAGCAATTAAAACTTGATTACGAAATCGAAATACGCTTGAGAGAGAATCAGGTTGGAGGGCAAGAATAATGAACATGGAATTTTCTTTGATAAGTTGTGGTATAGTGGGTGCTAGGTATGGTTCTGTCTCTTCAGTGATGCTTTGAATTTCAGTCTATTCGTTACTCTATTTCACTGTACACGTGTGTCTTTGAATGACTGAGCTTTTGTGTGTTGGTTTAGCCTTTTGGTTGCGTTTGTATTTTCAAGCTCTCTTGTTTATTGTATGCTTGAATTGGATAAGATTTATGTATTATTGCAACTAATTGTAAATTAATTGAGCAAAAGTTGTTGCTTACGCGAACAAGGCAATTGACTTGAATGATGAACTAGCCAAGGCATATTTGCGCAAAGGGTGAGTGCAATGCTACTTTGTCATATTAACCTGGCTTTTTTCCTTCTTTGGTGAACCCTGCGTACTTTGTCATATAACCTGCAATGCTACCGAATGATGAACTAATTGTAAGGCTACTTGAGGTTATCCAAGCTTGTGTGAAAAGGTCTCAATCCAGAACCTTGCGTACTGAAAAAGAAAAAGTACATATTTTGATTGATATTAGCGTAAATAATTAGCTTGCATTTTAGGATATATATTATTGCTTGATTGCTTCAACAATGCTTATCAATGAATAATATCTTTACTGGTATGTTGCATTCCCTTAATACAGTATACCTTTCAAGTGTCAAATCAGTATGTTGGTTGGTGCGTGTAAGTGCCAATCCCTGTCCAATATGTTTTTTTTATCCAGTTCTCCCCCTCTAAAACCCTTTCCCTCGTCTCATTCGTGCGACTTGCTGTTGTTGAGTGTCGTCTCCTTCGCCGCTTACCCGGTCAGTTGATCCTTCATTCAGGTAAGATTTGAATCTGTACCATGATTTACCTGGTAAAAAAGAGGCTTTCTTTATTTGTCGATTGTATAGTTTATATAGTCAGGTACGATGAGTTATATGGAATTGAAGAATTATATATGCATTGTGTCTAAAGTGAATTGCGTGAGGAAATTGGATTTTGCAAACTTGCATTCAGAAACACATTGAAATTTGGATATTTCCCTTTGGGTATTTGGACTAATTAACACTTATTATCATTCTAGACCCAATAGTTTCATTACCTGTTTTCTTTTTGGTATTCTCTTTTGCTGCAAGTCAGATTTAGCTACTGGTTTGCTGAAACAAGATTGGTTTTCGATTCTGCATGTTATAATTGCGTAAAATGTTATGCATTAACTCATTGAGTTGTAACAGATTCATTCAGTTCAGTTGAATTAAACTGTTATGTTAAATTGTAGCTGCAATTTATTGGGTCTTATACAATGACAAGTGAAGTGGATATGTAGACAAAAGATGTAAAAAATGGTTATATGTTGTTTCGTCATGAGTTTGAAAAGGGGAAGGAGGGCCTAAATTTTCATGAGAAGGTTAGGGAGTCAACAAAGGCCTGGAGGAATATGAGTGAGGAAGAGAGGAAAAAATATAATGATAGGGCCAAGCAAGGAAGGCCAGACAAGCAGAAGAGGAACTATCCAGTTGCTTTTCACTCCCGTTGCTCCCTAAATCAATTCACCAGGCTAGCTGCTCATGTAAATTGTAATCCATACTTAAAAGCTAAGGTACAAAGATTAGGATTTGGAGCTCTACTAGATGTGGAATGTATGAGGCTCCCCCGGGAAATTTTAGTTGCTATAATGAGAGCGTATGATCCCCCTACCAATCAATTTAGAATTAGGGGGAAGACAGCTGAAATAGAAGCAAAAGATGTTGCTGAATTCCTTGGGGTCCCAAATAGTGGGGACGAGGTTAAAGTAGACATCAGTGACACAGATGACACGTATAAGAGATTGAAGGCTGAGTATGGCAAGGTCAAGTATGAGAAGATACTTAGTGACATAACATCTGGGGAAACTGATGACAAGTTTGAATTTTTATTCATGTTACATACGTTGGGTACTTTTTTAGCTCCCACAGCAAGCTCCATAATCAGTAACAAGTTGCTGAAGCTCATGTGCTATACCATGAAAGGATTTGCCAACTTTGACTGAGCCACATACATTGTTAATGACCTACACAAAGAGATGGCAGATTACATTGACTCAATTAGAGTGAACAAAGAGGGAAGCTGCAATGTGGGAGGCTGTTTATACATGTTGTTGGTATGTACTATGAGCAGTTTTTTTTCCTTTTCCCTTTATCGATGCACGAAATGTTTAATGTTTGTCTTTTATGTTATAGATATTTTTTGGTGAGCGGTTCCTTCTGTCTAAACCTGTTTGCCATGCGTCGACGTCTGCAATTAAGTTTTGGACGAAATGGAAGGTCAAGGAGATGATCGACAAAGAGCGCAAGAGTGACATTGGGCTGCTATATATGAGGGAGGCAACAAAAGTGCACGAACAGAAGGACTTTCCCAACAAGAAGGGAGTCGCTTATTTAGACCCTGTATGTCATCACATTATGTTAAATTAATTTAATGAGTTTCCAATGGCTTTAACCCTTTTTGTGAATGTGTTTTGCAGGAATTGAAGGCATTGCATGCACGGTTGATGGGGATTATTGAGGACAACCACAAGAAACTTGTTGCTGCTGTTGAAGACGAGTTGGTTAAACCACAACTACAGATTGAAAGCCGGCGCAAGCAGCAAGCTGAGGACCCTGTCAACACCCGTTTCCATTTCAATATACACAGAGTAATAGAGACCAAGTTCCACAGGCATACGGAAGAGTACATATATACTGATAAAAGTATTTGTTTACAGTCCAAAGTCAACCCTACAGAATGCGACAATATACACCACTATTACAAAATATCCAAAAGTATTTTAGACATAGACTATCTATAACCACGAACTTTGTATTTGCTTTGAGGCACATGCCAGTCACTTCCCTTAGTCTACATTCTTGCCTTTTGATCCATTGGCGCCCGCTGAGATGTTTGGTTTAGAAAAAGGGGTGAGATTCTGAAGAATCCCAGTAGAAACATGCTATCGTTCATAGAAAATGCGAAAAGTAAATATGATATATGCCATGTATGCAGCAATTAATGAACAATATAAACATATCATATGCATATATACATGAGTAGGGCCCAGCTCCACTAATATGCACCGGTTGGTCTTCCGCCAACTCCAGTGTAAGTGCCTCTAGCACTACTGGCCCCTCTCTGGGCAAAACATGTTGATTAATAAAGCGCATTTACAAACATTGGCATTCACACAATTATATAACTATGACATAATGTATGAAGGATAATGCCCCTACCTCGAAGTTCTATCGACCCCTTTCTGTGTGCCTTGTAAATCGTGTCAACTTTCGGCTCCCGATTCGGTCCTAAAATATTAAATGTACAAGAAATAGGTCATAACCTATCCAGGTATCATTTTAGACTCTTCCATAGTGTTTCTTGTGATTATATTAGCCTATGATGAAAATTTACCAAAATGCCCTCGGGACCCCGGCCCGGCCCCATCGTACCCGGCCCGATGGCACGTTTTCCCAAATTTTGACTAGGGCTATCCTGACATATTTTTGTCCAAGGAATTCATTTCCGGACTCAAAATTATCAAATTTAATGTCAAATTACGAAATTGCCCTTGGCAACCCTACTTTTAGGGTTTTAGGGGCGTTTCCGTAATTATGCTTTCTCGGCCTTTTCCGAAAAAGTGCCCAACTGTAACCCCACCTATTTTTTCCCACTGAATCCAATGGAATCATCAAATCATTGAAAATCCAACTGTAAGGCCCATTTACAATGCTGACCGAAATAATGGTGTTCTCTGGGAAAAATCGGGGTTTTACGATTTCGGCTCCGCAAACGCGTTCTTTTCTACTCCTAACCACTTTATTAACCATCTAATTGAGTTATAACAACCATTTGAACTAAAATTGGGCAGCATAACCCTTAGGCACACACTTTTCCAAAATTTAAAACAAATGGCAATCCGGCAAAATTTCACCGATTAAATTGCCCACAGCAACCAGAATAGTTAATATACGAAGGTTTGGAAGTTACCTCAAGCTCTCACAAGTTTTTCCCAAATATTGCTGAAAACCCTAACTTTTAGAACACCAAATTTGAGCTTTCCAAACCTTAAAGAACAAAGAGGAGTAGCTTAGGATCGGAGTTATACGCGTTAGGAGCGAAATCGTTGGAAAAATCGGCTTACCTTATGATTTTTCTTCTCCTTTCTCTCTCTACAAGTTCAAACGTTCTCACTCCACATTCAGCTGCTGTGTGCGACAGAAATGGGCTGAGGATGAAGATTCTCATGTGTTTTATAATATATATAATATTATACTTTAATTGTTTAACAATTTCCAAAACTTTCAAAAATCAATTTTATGTAAATAAACCCTATGTACGTGTAACCAAGCTCATTAATCCCAACCAATATTTTCTTCTCCATGCCACATGTAGGAGACACCTAGGGGTCCCTCCCTATGATCTCAATTGGCTTCACAACTTGTTTCGGTTACGTATAAAGGTAAAGTATCAATTTTGGTCAAAATTACACTTTTTGCTCAAATTTTTCATAAATTCATATTAAATTGACCAAAATATTCTAAATATATTTTTAACCTTTATTTTCCTTAATTAATTGAAATTAACTTCAATTAATTGGAAAATAATTTATTTTATGCTATTTTGGCAAAATTACGATTTTGCCATTACTTTTCTAATCCAATTTATTTTCTTATTTTTCTTTGGCCAATTTCCATATATTTTTGGACCAAATATTTTCTCTAATATTCCTTCATTTTTGGACCTTAATATTGGGATTTTTAAATTACCCAAATTAATTCCATAATTATTTTTGCCCAATTTCCATGAAATTGAACATTTATGAAATTGATAAATTCCAAATTCATGAATATTCACCATTTTATTGAATTTTCCAAATAATTACAATATATTTGGTGAATATAAAATTTGGGGTGTTTTAGACCCTATTGACTGTGATGAAATAAATGACGACAATCTGGACAGACATGAGGGAAGTGATAGGGCACATGGTGAGGACGATGAGGGACAGGATCACAATGAAGATGGTGTTGATGATGAAGCCGAGGATAATGTATATACATCACTCGCCTCACCCATAAACATTTGTGAATTTAATGAAGAGACTCCAAACCAAGAGCCTACAAACATTGACCAAGAACAATCCGGGGATGATAAGGTTGGACAGAAGGAACAAGGGCCAAGGAGATCAAAGAGGCCAAGGATGCTTAAGAACATGTCCCCGTGGACTTTAACAAAGCCAGTTAAGCGGACGAAGAGGGCTAAAGATGACAAGGATAAGTTTTTCGAGGTCATATCTCGAATAACAAATGTTGCTGAGGGTGAAGAGTAAGTACTAAATGTAATATCCCGAATTTTAGGATTGGGGGCTTGGGAATAAGCCTAAATTAAGTGGACTGCTAAGCCCCAATTTAGCAGGAGCCCAAATTTATCCCCTAATTATTCTAATATCTTTGGGGTATTAAGAAAGTAAAATGATGAATTTTGGAGAAAGTAATAATGTTTTTGGTGAAATCGCCTATGAGGTAGTAAGCTTGTCATATTCATTTGAATGATCAAATGATGAGAAAAAATTATAATATTTTACAAGATAAAAGTAGACATCCTAAGCTTTAATTTGATAGGTCGTATGAATCAATTAGAGCTATACACAAAAAGATATGAATTTTTGAAGTTAGCACAGAAAAACTGTGAAATGTCTGGAACAATATGCAAAGATTGAAATTCTGGGAATTTTGTGATTCCAGAAAGCAAAATTATATATTTTTCCTTGAAACTAGACTCAATAAGGTTATATAGGCTTTGGAATCACCTCATTTCAATTTTTCTAGAATTAGTTATGATTTTTCAAAGTTTCGGTAGAAATCTGCCAAAATTTTGTAAAATCAGAAATTTTTGGAAAATTAGTAAATGAATAGAATAGAATATATAATATGATATAAGCATATTCCTTCTTCTTCCTTCAGCTTAAACTGACGCAAATATCAGCTGAACATAGAGAGAGTTTAGAGAGAGGAGGAGAGGAGAAAACTCACGAGATAGGTCGATTTCTTCGGTGAATTCGTACCTAACGTGTATAATCCTTCTCCTAAGCCTCTCTTCTATATGATGTCAGGTATTTGAAGCACAAATCTTGGTGTTTTAAAGTTAGGGTTTTCAGCCACTTTGAGAAAAGTTAGTGGGAGCTTGAGGTAACTTTCAAACTCTTGTGTATTGACTATTCTAGCTGCTGTGGGCAATTTAATCGGTGAAATTTTGCCGGATTGCCATTGGTTTTAATTTTTGGAAATGGGTATGTGGGGCTGTTATGCTGCCCAAATTGGTACTAAATGGTAGTTGTAACCTAAAGGAATAGTCAATAAAGTGGTTAGGAGTAGAAAGGAACGTGTTTACGGAGCCGAAACCGAAAAACCCCAATTTCCCCCTTAAAACCTATATATTTCGGTCAGCATTGTAAATGGGTCTTAGAGTTATATTTTCAATGATTTGATGGTTCCATTGAGTTCAGGAGCGAAAATTAGGTGGGGTTACAGTTGGGCACTTTTTCGAAAAAGGCCGAGAAAGTATAATTACGAAAATGCACCTAAAACACTGAAATAAGGGCTGCCAAGGGCAATTTCATCTTTTGGAAGTGAATTTGGTAATTCTGAGTCCGGAAATGGATTCCTTGGGCGAAAATATGTCAGGATAGCCCAGGTTACAATTTCGAGAAAAGTACAGCCAGACCGGGTTCAATGGGGCCGGGTCCCCGGGGGTATTTTAGTAATTTTTCAAGTTAAACTCATATAACCCCCAGAAATACTATGGAAGTGTCTAAATAGTACATTTGACATTGTAGGATCTAATATTGAGCCCTGAGCTATTGGCCGCAAATCGAGGAGAACGATTGGAGGTAGGGGACTTACCTTACTTGCATGTGTTTGATATCTTTGCTTGTGTAATGATGTATGTGATTGCTTTACTTGATTGTGTAGAGCATATTTGAATAAATGAAGCTCTGTTTCTGTTTTCGCTGTGACCATAGTCTTGTTGTATGAAACATTGAGCATGCAGAAATGTCATTATGAGGCATACATCTAGATAAAGCTAACATGTCATACACATAGCATCAATCATATATGCATTATGGTATCTGTTTCCTACTGAGATTCTCTCAAATCTCACCCTCCCCTACCAACAATTTAGACAGGAGACGACAGAAGTTATGTAAACAACAATGCAGAGAACTGTACGAGGGGATTACAGTAGTGGAACGAAGACGGGAAGAAGTCTCCGTTTCATTGGGATGAGTTTAGACACCCTAGTAGCCTTGTGCGGCTACCTTAATCGTAAGTATCATGTACAAACCCCTATGGGGAATTTATGTAATCATGTATATATTATCAGTATAGTTATACTATTCCTGTGTTGCCTACCGACCGCATGTCGTTTTCCGTGAATACTCTGGTAAAGGTGAAATTAAAATAAGGGCGTGACACTAAAGTTCTTCTTACTTTACTAATCAGTAAATTGATTATTCAGTAATTGGATAATGACAGTGTTTAGCCTTTATAGGGTGCTGGTTGACATTGGTGATGAATACACTATAAGGGACCAGCTGTGGACACTCGGTGGACTTAACAAAATCAGTAACCGTGTAAGTTAAATAATACCTGATTTGTTTTTAAAATTTCTGTAACGCATCTAATACACTCCTCTGCTTTTGCAGTTAATGTCTCTTATGTGTAAGATGTTAATGGCAGAAATGAAAAGCGCGGGACAAGTGGGGTGACATATTTTTGACGCAGATTTTATGGTGAGCATGCTGTAATTTTCTTTATTCCTCATTCAGTTACTATTGGCTCTAACAAGTTTATTCCTCATTCAGTTACTATTGGCCAGAAAACCTATAGGATGGTCAGTTGCTGAATGGGAAGACCAGCTACTGCCTGAACAAGTTGGCTACAATATTGCAGAGTGTGATCTGATTTTGGGTCCCATGTTGGTTGCAGAACATTGGTTCTGTGTAGCCCTTGAACTAAAAACGATGAACTTTTACGTGCTTGATTCAATGAGGCCACTAACTTTTACTAGCAAGAGTAAACAGCGAAAGAAACAAAGTGCATTTGCAAATCCCCAGGAATCCGCTCTAAATATTCTTGTAAGAAAATTGTGTGACAAATTTTCTGTTATTGAGTTAATCATGTGGATATAACAAGGTTGACCCTATTTGTTCAGAGGGATCGATTTCATGCTATCATCGCGCTTGTGAAACCAGGGCATGCTGGGAAGAAGCCGGTTGGAGACTTTATTTAGGCACCCATTCCATAACAGAACAACTTGTGAGTGTTTTTGTATGTTTTACTGACATTGTGGTTATAATACGGTTTAGCATTACTGTGGCATTCTTGTGAGTGTTTTCATGTCACATGTGTATTTCAGGCGTGACTGTGGCGTCCATGTGCTAATTTGGTTGAACAATTGGAAGCCAGGGGTAACCTTCGACTACGGTGCTGATGAGGTTGGGGCATATAGGCGAGACCTTATGTGGTGGGTGGTTAACCATGAAATGAATAGGAAGAGGGAGGATGCATTGAGATTGCTGGCTGCATAAATGACGTTGACCAACAGGATATGAGTGATTGACAAAATTATTTTCTTAATGTAACTTTTTGTTCTTCCATTAACACTTATTTATTTTTGAAATAACAATTGTTGTGAAGAGAGTAACCCTGGTTGTGTAACTTATTCACCAAGCATTGCATTTTGGGGTGACATTGTAAAGTTGATATTTTTGTAAATGATCTTGTATACTTCTTCATAGCAGTGTCCTTTTCCATGTAATGTTATTGTGTATTTGAATATACTAAATTCCAAGTCCCTATATTTCCACATTATGCCAATATGCACTTCTAGTATACAAGAAATAGGAAAATGATGAAATATTGTGTGTCATATTGTTTCCCCAAAAGGGGAGGGCCTTGACAAGTTTCATACTTGGAATAACAAGTTTCATAATGTAAATAACAAGTTTTATAATGAGAATGACAAGTTAGGCTCACCAAGAAATCACTGAAAGTGTTTCCCCAAAAAGGGAGACCGCTGGCAAGTTTCACAATAGGAATAACAAGTTCCATAATGTAATTGACAAGTTTCATAATGGGAATGACAAGTAAGGCTCACCAATAAATCACTGAGTGTGTTTCCCCAAAAGGGGAGACCGCTGACAAGTTTCCCAAAGGGAATAACAAGTAAGGCTCACCAAGAAATCACTGAGTGTGTTTTTGGGGAACCGCTGACAAGTTTCCCAATGGGAATAACAAGTTCCATAATGTAATTGACAAGTTTCATAATGGGAATGACAAGTAAGGCTCACCAAGAAATCACTGAGTGTGTTTCCCCAAAAGGGAAGACCGCTGACAAGTTTCACAATGGGAATAACAAGTTCCATAATGTAATTGACAAGTTTCATAATGGGAATGACAAGTAAGGCTCACCAAGCAATCACTGAAAGTGTTTTCCCAAAAGGGGAGGGCCCTGACAAGTTTCATAATGGGAATGACAAGTTTTATAATGGTATTGACGAGAATGCTAATGGGAATGACAAGTTCTGTTCTGACATTGACAAAAACCACAAATGATTATGACAACTCGCAAGTAAAGGGTCCAAATGATAATTTAACATTACGCATTACACCTATACCCATTGCATAGAAGTCATTAACCCAAAAATATGGTGTCCGTTCATGTAAGATGTAGTTACAATAAGTTGTCATCATTAACAACTGTTTCAATGGAAATGACAAGTTCAGTAATGGAATTTACAAAACACCAGATTCTAACTGACAGCATAGTGAAAAAAAATTGTAACATTACTAATTCCACCAAGTCCCAATGCATAGAAGTCATTAACCCAAAATAAGGTGTCCCTTCATGTCTACTGTAATTACAATAAGCTGTCATCATTAACAAGAGTAGTAATGGGAATTACAAGTCCAGTAACGGAATTTATAAAACACCAGATTCTTCATGACAGCAACTTTGCTTTTACTTGGCCAATGACAAGTGAACATTACGATTCCACCAGCACCTAATGTTTTCTTGTCATTCCCATGGTATAACCTATTTTTTAACCTAAAAACAGTACTTACATAAAGGAGATCATATATGCTATACCCCTTCCAACCAAAATATGTGAAGGGATCCAAGTCATTATACATAAAACAAAAGCTGACTTGCAAAATAGCTACTCCCAGGTCTGCACACCCAGGATTAAGTTGGTTTAGGATTCTTGCACGTTCTTCTGGAGTGCCCTGCTTCATGGCATGAGCTGCAATGGTATACTTTCTTGTTTTGGAACTGTGACTCTTTCCTTACAAATCTGGGCCTACCGGGAGGTCGACTAGTCTTAAGTGGTGCAAGGAACCGTTCAGTTGCTATATTATCTACCCGGTAGTCATTTGGATTTGGCATGTCTATTGTGACGACTGGGATCATAGTTCTGTTATATATCTTCTGTTGACATGTAATCTTGAACCACTCATCAACATAATTGTACACATTTCCATGAACTCCCTTTATGACAGCACAAGCGTGAGGATAAGGAATACCTGACATTTGCCATTCTCTACATGTGCACTCATTTAATGATAGCTCAACCTTTAGTGATCCACTTGGTGTATGGACTTTCACCCTACCACCTCCATATACTTCTACATCCATGTATTCAGCCCTTTTAACATTTTCCTTCACTTGTTGTTCTATGTTTGGCCCGACACCGTTTTTCCATTTACTTATTCCCAAGCTTGCTGCATACATCTTTTTCGTTACTTTGTCACGATGCTTGTAGATAAGTTGGGCAACATTATGACGTCTCTCCTTGACCATCCAAGCATTGAATGACTCAGCAAGGTTTGTCGTTATTTTATCCCAACGTTTAAAAGGGAACTTACTCATGGCCCACCTTTCAATATCACCGTGGTTGATCAACCACTCATATATTTTCTTATTGAAAAGCCTCATGTGTTCCATTGCAGTCTGAAAGTCGCTTTCAAGCCTTGCATATGCCATTGCATCAAGCAAGTCTAGTGCATTTTGCCTTCATTGCCCCCTATCTTCCTCTTTCCTCTATTCAACTTAAGGACTTGGGCGCTGAAGTTTTCCTTAATGTGCCTGTAACAATATGCATGCCTCTCACCTCCGAAAACTCCTCGCATAGCAGCGATTATCGCATTGTGTCGGTTTGATACAATTGTGATATGTAACAAACCTAATATCTTCTTAATCATGTCAAGGAACCAACTCCAGTCTTCAATTGTCTCTCCTTTCACTATAGCGATAGCAAATGGCAACAATTCATTGTTTGTATCAAATGCTGAAGCTGACAATAGAGTTCCCTTGTATGACCCACTTAAATGGGATCTATCTATGTACAATATAGGTCTAACACCAGCAATGAACCCCTCTATACAACAACCATAGGCTATAAAAACACGCTCAAAGGTGTTCCTCCCACTAGCGACCCATTCAGCCACTGTCTTGTCATCACTTTCCTTTAACCGATCACATATCCATGGTATAAACATGTATGTCTGTTCAGGTCTACCATGAATTTCCTCCATAGCCTTTTCCTTTGCCCTATATGCTTGCTTATATGTCAATTACACTCCATAATCTCTAGCCAAGCTCTTCCTTATTTCATTTGCACGCTTGTTTGTGTTATTTCTAAGCTCATCAATGATAATTGATGATATCAAGCTAGCACTTCAAGCATGTGTCACATCAAGATTGTGTTGGGTTGTATGAACATGTTCTTTAGTGTATCTCGTCATATGTACGAAACGATTGCTCCTCCCAATTGCCCTCACAGTTATTCTCCATGGACAATCTTCAACCTTACATTTAACATACACACAATCTCTACAATTCTTCACATATGTGTACTCAAATTTGTGCTCAATACTGAACTTGTGCAGCACCTTCTTCAAATCATCCGTATGTGCAAACATCTGATTTACTCCTACCAACAAATCCTTCCACTTCTTATAGCTCATCTCTGGTATCGGTGTTGGGGCGCTCTCAACTCCACATGGAAGGCTAATAAGAGGTCTTGCATTGCACTCATTTTCTACACATTCATCATTCAATCCATAACACACATCCTCATCAATGTATGACATTTGCTCCGCAGCTCCCAATAATTCATCAACCTTGCATGGATATTAACAAGTGTTGTGAATACATATTACTACAAACACTATACCAACTAACTTTTTACATAACCAAAATAACTGACACTTGCCTTTCTATGTCATCCATGGCCCTTTCTTCATGATCACTTCTTTTGCATGCTACATATACATGTGCACTGCTATCATTATAATAAAATAGATTTTCCATTTCAGAATCATCGATGAGATCTACTGATATCTTTTCATCAAACCTCAAAGTGTATTTAATGTCGCACCTAGGCCCATCTACACCAAACCATTCTCCTATCATTACCCTCAATTCTTCAATTATCATCCCCTCCTTCATTGATTTTACCCTCACTCTCCCACCACTATATTTATTTTCACCTTCAACATTACTTACAAACTCCCCCCCAATGTGGAAAAAATATATCAGTGACTTTAAAGAAGGTGTTGCTTGAATATTTGATGTCATCTTGCATGATAACCTGCAACAAAGAATTCAGATTTCAAATTTTATGACATTGTTAGTCTCATACCAACGAAAATTCATCACTACAAAAATTCCCCTCAACACACCTTCTTCGACCATTGACTACTTCATCTATATGTTTGATAATATCACTTTATTCCCAATTAATAACAATGTTAAGCCTTTACTAACTATTTAACCTCTAACTCCACACCCATGTCATGACATCATTCATTTCTCAATATTTATGGCATTCACTCACTTACTGCTGCTCTTAACAGAATTTGTTTTGGGATTCACAACAATGGTAAAGGTATTGACAAAGTCTGTAATGGATTTGACAAGAATCACTAACTTACAACAACATGTGCCAAATGATTGAGCAACACTATTTCCTTGTCATCTATTAAGTTATGTGAGTTATTGCGTGACAAAATGAGTTATTACCTTAACTATTATTATTAACGTTAATGACAAGTTTAGTAATGGTAATGACAAATCCTGTAATGACATTCACAACAAACCAGATTTGGTCATGACAACAACTACCATGCACGTAAAGATATGCTTATTTCATTATAGATCATTCATTTAACTTGCACCTACTCAATGGTCAGTCATTACATCAATTTAATGCTACCTATTTCAAATCAATAACCTCTTCATTATGCTCCCCCTCACAGCTAACAAGACCCAAGACATAAATAACCCACAATCCCACCACCATTGTCATTCGATGCCACCGTAGGTACGTCAAGTCCGAACCTTTAATCCCACTCAACCTATAAACCCACTTACCCACAACCAAAACTGCCATAAATAATCTACAATCCCAGCAACATTGTCACTCCATACCCCTCATTGACAACCCCAAATAAGTTAGCTTCCTTACACCACGTGATTGCCCATTTTTTTTACTGTTCATGCACCTTTCTGACCCAACGAACCACACGGAATAAACACCAAAATGAACAATGATCATAAGATGGATATAGTCCGATTCATCTAAAAAATATTATGTTTCTCAGAAAATTATTTACACTTGTCCGATTCAACCTTGATTCCTCGCTCTTCACCTTCAACGATGCTGTACACACACCTTCGACTGTGTTTTTTTTTCTTTCGCTTTTGTCCACAGCAGCCACCTCATATGTCACACAAATATAAAAAAAGGGCATTTTGGTATTTTAAACAACACTTCATTATCCCTGAAAGGTCCCTCAGCACTTTTCTGTCTTTATCATATTATAATAGATTTTTAGAGGTTTTGTTAATTCAAAAGGTATTTATACGAAATTTTTTCTAAAAAATACTCATATTAATGTAATTATCTTAAAAAATGCAATACCATCGCGACGTCCCAGCAGCCAAATTAATATGCAGAGCAATAGACCCTTGACGTTGCCAAATTTGCCCTCATCAGAAACCACAGTGACAAGTCTCATTTCATCTTGATTCTTGATCGCATCTTTCTCCCTCCTCTGATCTCCGCCGGAGCCGCCATTGACGAGCAATCTTTTTGCCCCTCGCCGAAAGAAGGTTCAGTCAACACTTCCATCAGCAGATGTTCCTTGTTTAGAAAGAAGACAATAAATTTAAGATTCGGGGAAAATGAGGTCTTCTTCCGACACAATCAACTTTACTGCTGTTGCTCAGAGACTTGACGTAGATAATCGGATTTCTATCCCTTTCTACTATAGGATCGCTGATAATATTCTCAAGCAGGTCTTTTCCCTCTATCTGACTTGATGATTATGTTTCTGAGAACCATCTTAGGTGGTATTCTGTTGACAAAATTTTTAACCTTAGTCGACGATTAGAAGAAAATTTTGGTTATTGAGGTTCAAGATTGCTCAAATTTCACGTTTTAATCATATAGTTGCCTGAGCTGCTCTAGTCGTGTGGTGTAGTGTAAGGCAACGCTTTACAGAGATGAATTAGTTTGTGTTCTGCAAAATGTTCTCAATTCCTCCAGTATTGCCCCCAATTGATTATAGTTATTTGCTGCATTTTTCGTATTTGCAAATACCGGTGGAGTATTTGAAGTTCTTTTGCTTTTCTTGAATGGATATTCGCTTATTTGGGAGCAAGGAGTCTGTCAGACTGTCACATTTAAAGATTTGATTAGGCTTACATATATGTAGAAGGGGGAAGGTGGATCTTTTGGTATATTGTGGGACCTAATTGTTTTTCGTGAATGCAATATTTCATTAGTCTATTGCATCTTATCAACTTACGCCTCTGAAATCTCAGAGAGTCAGACTAGAGTGGGTTTCATGGTATCAAAGCAAGCCACATTATATATGGTTTATGAATAAAATATCTTTTGGAAATTTCTATTTCGATAGATATATTGAACATGGATGTTGGAGAATGGAGGATAATTATTGTTGTTATTACGATAACAATAACAACATTAAATAATAGCTGGTTTAATAGTTCTGAATAACAAAAAAATTCTTGTATGTTAGATGAAGTACTTACTATATATGAGAGATGGAGAATGAGGGTGAAGGATGGCACTATTTGTTTTTCATTTTTTCATTCTATTAATTTTTCTATTTACATTCGTGGATAAAATTATCAACTGATTATTTTTATAAATAGCTTTTGCATTTCTTTCGGCACTCCTCCCCAGTGTATTGTCCTGCTTTGTATTTCGGCTTATAAAAATTTATGACGGTAATTTTTCATTAATTATTCAGTTGGTTTGCATAAACTATTGGCTCCAATTATTTTGACATTGCAGGCTGATATCTTTCGGGCAGAAAAGAATATTATTGATCTATATGTTATGCTTCTAAGATTTTCTAGGTAAGAAAAATGTGGCAAGTAGCATTACTTTACTCGCTTCAGTTGTGTGGAGTTCATTTTGTGATATGTTTGTCATTAGAATGCATTAAGGTGTCTTCTTTTTCTTTGGTTCTAGTTTGGTGTCTGAGACAATACCATGTCACCGAGATTATAAGGCATCTCCACAAACCAAGAAAGTTGCTTTGAAAAAGGTGAAATTGTTGGATCTCTTCTTTCAAAAAAGATTTATTTTATACACACTTTTGGACGTGATCTGGTTTTTAATTTGTTGCTATAGAAACTGCTAAATTCTTTGAATGAACTGGAGGAGTTGAAACCGTTGGTTCAACAGAAGATCAATGAACTTAACAGACCGCAAGCCCGCCAGCAAAATGGGTGGGGAAAGCCTCATTCAAATGACTTGATTCAGCCTTCTCCAGTTAAGAAGCAAACTTATTCCAGCACTGGTCAAACAAGGGTAAGAATTTGCTTTCAATCTTGTAGGGATAATTTCTCATTTCAGTTACACCAATTCTCTTGATTTATCCATATGCTATTGTATATCTCACCAGGCTGCGAGACCAGTTGCTGGAGATTTTACTTACCATGGATCTAGGGATCGGCAGTCTTCTTATGCTGGGCCAGTGGAACTGCACTTGCAAAGGCTGTAAGTATTAGGATGTTTTGAAGTTGTGTATTGGGCCTATCTACATTGACAGATACCAAGTTTTTTGTTTTTGTTCTAATACATGCTTAAAGTAAGGCTCCTGTTCATCTGAATCTTCACTTTTTTCTTGTGTCATGTTATGCATATGAAAATTGAAGGCTCCAAAGGTTCTCTTATTTTTCTAGTGTTAATTTTTATATTAGGTTGTCTCTTTGGATTGTAGTTTGTGACTCTACTATTTCCAAACCGATTATACTGCTTAATGTTTAAAAAGAATTTTCTAAACATGTTATATAAGTACAGCCAGATATTAAGCTTTGGAGTTATCACGGGATCTATTATAGACATTTTGGTCTTAATTTTGACGGCATGGTATCAATTCTCTAGCACTTTTTGTAGTGTGAAATTATTTTCTTATCATCTGGTTTCCAATAATTCTTTGCTTTGGATTTTGAATAGTCATCTATTACTCACTTTCTAGAAGCTATTTTCCTGGCTAAAACACTGATGACAGTAACCTTCCCGTCTATCAAAAAAAAAAAAGTAACCTTCCCAAAGCCATAAATATCAGTATTATAGTATAAATGAATAGATGATGAAACATTTGGCTATATTTTTGATCGAATGCTGTTAATTTCTGTATCTTTGATTACCTTTTCATTTTTGCTTGGTTGTTGTAGATCTCTAGCTCTTCCACGTCCAAAGGAGGAAACTCTCTCCAAACATTCTATTCTTGGTCCCAATGGGCTTAAAGGACAGTGGCAGCCACCTAGAAGTGATAAAGGGGTATGCTAGTATTTACTTTTACTTTCCTGTTACACAAAGATCATCCTGACTTTCTTTTTTCTTAATGTAGATCAGGTATCCAATTGACATAGACGTGTCTCCAGTTGAAATACCGAGGTTGTTACCCTTTTTTTTTTTTTTATTTGAGTTTCTATGAAGACACATTATATTACTGGCCTTAATTTCTGAGAGTGGATGTTGAAGCGTTTGCCTCAATCCGATAAATGAAACTTTTTTGAATATGAAAATTGCTTCCAAAAGAAAAAAGTATTTGAATTTGATACACAGAAACGATCTTTATATTTAAAATTTTAATCTCTTAAAACTATGTGGCATATACTGTATCTGTAAGCTGGTGACTATAGATTTTGATATAATATCTAAGTTGATTGTCTTGGGTTCTTTTTCTGAGCAAACAGCCTTCGACAGTCCGTGGAAGATGGCCCACGGGAGGATAAAAAAGATAATAGCATCCCAGACAATAGTAAGTTGGACCTAGAACCAGTTGACGCTGTGAGCGAGAATTGCCAGGCCCAGCATACCAAGGAACCTGTTTCTCTTATCTCTTTTGAAACAGAAGTAGTGATCAGACAGCCTTCACCTCCACCTGTACTTGCTGAAGTACAAGACTTGATCCCTGCACTGTCACCACAGGTTACAGAGGCAGAATGTAAGATAGAGGCTCCCACATCAGATGAGATTATCCGGGCTGAAACTCCTCTGCAACTTCACATTGTGAGAGTCAATAATCTTTCTTTCTTTAGATAAGAAGCCAATAGCCCTTCCTTATCACTTTTTCATGTATTATTTTATGTTTGCTTGTCATGGGAAGCATGCTTAAGGTTTTTCTGGGCGTCTACTTTATAGCATATATTTATCATGTATAAATGTAAAATTATAAAAAATTGCAAAATGCTGAATGTTAATTGAAGTATAATGCTATTCTTTTATATCCTGAAAATTGTTTCTCTTCTACAGTCAACTACTTTGATGGAGAATTTTATGAAGCTTGCCAAGTCAAATACAAAGAAAAATTTAGAGACTTGCGGCGTCCTTGCTGGTTTGCTTGTAAGTGCTGAAAACTTCTTTGGCATAACATGCATAGATAGATCTTAGAGGAGGCGGAGCTCCAAGATATTATTGTGCGCTGACTTCCTCAGAAGGAAACTTATTGGTGGCCCACCATAACATATATAGAAGGAACTGTGTTTCTTATGTTCCAGTTGTAGTTCCTTGGTATTGCCAAAGCAATATTTTGTGCTGGATCTCTCTGGACAGCATTTTTTTAATATGAACTTGATGCATGGCATTATATATTAGGTTGCAATCATTTCATTAATAATGAGCGCTGCAAGTCTTTTTTCTGGATGTTTTCCTCCAGCTTCTACTCTTTAATTCAGCTGTAAGATTGTGAATCTTATTCCGAATTTTCCCTGTCTGCAGAAAAACAGAAAATTCTATGTGACGGCTCTTATCATTCCTAAGCAGGAGTCAACATCAGATTCTGTATGAACTCTTTGGACAATTAGAATTATTTTCATATTTTATGGATCATACATTTACTTTTTCTTGGTACATTATATATCTTGCATTTATGGGAATTTTTTGGGCAGTGTCAGACCACAAATGAAGAGGAAATTTTTGAAGTGCAGGATAAGCTATCTCTTTTTCCCCTCGGGTGGATTCATGTGAGTTATTTACGTACTGTTGCGTGTGGCCACTGGTCCTAGCATTTATTGTTTTTCACTTTCTGAATCCCACCACTTGTCATGATAAATCATCCTCAGTACCAATCATAGCAATGATCCATACATCTTCCTGTATCCAAGCTGCCACTTAATAGTCTCTAAAATTTCACAATGTTCCTACTGCTTAAATGGTGCTCTTTCTGCATTACTACAATTATTCTTGTATTTATCATAGATGCCAGGATTTGCGTTTCTCCTTAGCTTATCTTATCATTTGTCTTCCATTTGAAATACTATAGTTGCTCGCTTGTGTAGAGTCTCTGAATAATAACTTGTAGAGAAGCATGACTGCTCGATATAGTGTTTCTGCTTGGACAAAAGTCAGATCCATTTGCTTATATTCATTGCAACCAATTCTCCATTTAAATCTCAACACTTGGATTTGATCATAAATATAATTAGTAAATGATGAAGTAAGAAAAAAAGCCCGAATGTTGAGATTTGGTTGGAGAATTGGTTGTAATGGATATAAGTAAATTGGCTAAGTTTTATCCTTTTTCTTTGGCAGTTCATAGGGTATCATTTCCTTTTGGTGAATTAGACCATCATACTTCTAAAACTTACACATGAATACAGGGCGTAACAGCTCTTTTAATTGTTTGTTTTGCCCTGTTAAACATCTATTCTTTCCTTGATTACACAAGAATTATGACTGTTTTGCCCTGTCAAGCATCTAATCTTTATTGTGCATATTTCTGAATTTCCAGACCCATCCTACGCAATCTTGCTTCATGTCATCTATTGATGTGCACACCCATTACTCATATCAGGTGATGAGTTCTGAAGTTCCTGTATCTAGTCAACATCTTTATCATCAATATAAAATGCAAATGTACAACGAGCCTCAAATGCGGCTCATTTCGGCATTTGTATCTAGTTGATATTGAACTCATGCCTGTGATATATACTCCCTACATTCCTAATTATAAGCTTCAAATAACTGTTTTACGTTTATCAAGAAAATAGTTAAAATTAATTCAAAACAATAAATATGTATTTTTTTCCCCAACTATGCCCCTTATTTGTAAAGAGGATAAGTGAGAAAAACAATAACTGCGACAAATACAATTAATGAGTAAAGTTGAAAAAAGCTCAATAAATGCTTTGACAAATCTAAAATGAAGCTTATATTATGGGACATACCCATTCACAAATTTGAAGCTTATATTTTGGGACGGAGGGAGTAATTTCTTTATGCAGCACTTTCCTTTTCTACAGAGTAATATCATTATTCAACTATTGTCTTCATATTTTTTCTATATATCTTATGGTCATGCTTGCTTCTTTAGATCATGCTGCCAGAATCTGTTGCTATAGTCATGGCACCAAGGGATAGTTCGAGGTAAGATCACAACTTGGAAGTTTGTTGATGAAAACATCTTTATGTCTACTTTCCTTTCGTCCTTTCCCACTAAGAGGAAAATGATAGGAATCATATCAGATTCCATTTAAGAACAAACAGCAAGAGAATTTGAGCTGGGTTGCTGTTAAAATGTGTTCAAAAGAGAGTAACTGTGGATTTACATGTTTACAGGACCCATGGCATCTTTCGCTTGACGAGTCCTGGGGGCATGTCGGTCATAAGACAATGTCCACAACGTGGCTTTCATTCCCATGATCCACCTCCAGATGGTGGGCCCATTTATAAAACCTGTACAGATGTTTACATGAACCCAAAGTTAAAATTTGATGTGATTGACCTTCGATGATTAGATTTCGTAAATGCTTGCCATTTACATAACTGTCCAGTGATCTAATTGTTAATTTTGAAAGTCTTTCCCAATCTATTAAAGCCGTAAAAAATGCTACATTGACATTCAAGTTTGTACAAAGAATATTTTTTTTTTTTCAAAAAAACTTACATATAAATGTGTGTTTGGGATGAAAGTAGCCCCATCCCACATTCCTCTGTACTTTATACCGTCTGATATTATTTCTTCTGGATAACGAGCGAAAGGAGTTTCCCATTAATTCATTATGGGATGCATTTCTATTTTAGGACTTTGATACCTATTGGCGACAAATTTTTTTACAGTTGCATTGATGTCTTCCTTTTAGCAATACAATGGCTTTTTTCATTTCATTTGGAATGGGGTTTTAATGCCTTTCTCGTCTGCCCAAGGAGAAAATGCCTCCGTTCAGATGAAAAAGAACAGGGAATTCCGGTTGTGTCCAAGGTATTAAAACTCGGACCGGTCATTGAACCGGTCGGGGTATTGGGTTAAGGGTCAGTGGGTCAAACCGGGACCAAACCGGTGAAAAATTGAAAATTTTAGACTTATAGTATGAAATTCTTAAGGAAATTTTTTTTTTTTTTTTTTTTTACACCAACCCGGACTGGACCGGGAACCGGACCGGTTTACCGGCCGGTTCGCCGGTTACCGGGCCGGACCGGCCGGTCCGGTCCGGGTTTGAGAAGCATGGTTGTGTCACATAATCTGCTTCTGTTTATCAATTTAAACTTTAAAGTTAAAATTTTTAACTTTAAATTTAAAAACATAAAGAAAAAAAAAAAGTAGGGAAGTGCTTTTCGTAAAGTACCAAAAACAAGGTCTTAACTTTTTGACTTTGCATTGTGAACCACTGGGAAATCCATGCTAGAGTTGGGTTTGGTTAAATTTTTAAAGTAAGAAAATAATGGTGCGATTTGTTCTAGTGCCAAACAGTAAATGGTTAGATTGCCATCACCACCGTCATCAGCTCTATTCATTTATCTGGATTTTTTTATATTCCAAGGGTCACATTTGAGCAATTAATTCCCCTTAGACCACGAAGACTGTAAAATGATAAGTTTGGTGTTTGTAGCTAGCTGTGAAAAGTAGGAACAACTAAAATTCTAAAAGAAATGACGACAGGTTTATAACAAGTAGGAGAACCTGCTCCAACTAAAACACGAGTTTGAGTTTGAGTGCCAACTCGCACGAGTTTGAATCTTGTCCGTACCCCTTACACAATTTTTTCCCTTCCCTGTGTTTTTGGGGAAATGGCATCAAGTCAAACAGATAAGATCATAGTCAAGTGCTAAGAACATTGTGCTCAATCTCCATATTAGACAACAAAAGATTCCTGCAATCTAAGAGAGGATTACCAATAGTCTTTAACTCCCTGTCGTTGTTTAACTTAAGAGTTAGTTTCAAGAAACCAATTATCTTAAATGACATTTTCCTACTCCTCTGGTCCTTAATATAAGGCATATTTATTTAATTTGATTAAATTAAGTAAGTTGGTTAAGTTAGTTAATATGACATGTATTTTCTAAAACACCATAGTCATATTTCTTAATTTCTTCCTCTCCTCTCCTCCTTGATTATAATTGAGGGAGTATCAATAAGAGGGTAAATTAAGAAAAGATTGACAAATATGAAAACTATGTCTTATATTTAAGACCAAGAACAACTCCTCATATATGTCTTGTATTAAGGACCGGAGTGAGTAATATCATTTAAAGTCTTGAACTGGGTAGGATGCATTATTACTATGGAAACTAATCACACCTATAACAATGAATAGAGAACCTTAGGCTTAGCTAGTGAATAGCAATAGATATGCAAGTGTAGAATAGAGATAACTGTTAAATGCTTTGAAACAGAGGTAATTCATTGCGAGGAAAGAAGATTCGTGTCTAACCGCTCTCTCTCTCTCTAGAGTCTGTTTCTTCACTCTTCACTTATTATTTATGAACAAGGCATCTAAAACGGGGTACCACCACCTATATGATTGAATCATTCCAAAACAGCTGTGACTTGTTCCTGTAGTTATGTAATAATGCATGCGTTCTCTGTATTATTTCTGTTGATGGTCCAATAAAGTAACCAAAAATCAAGACATCATAATCAACAATGAAGATAAGTCTCATTCAAATTTATCAGTGTCCATTGAGGCTTTGGTTACATCTTTTCTTGCACCAAGCACTTGACAATTTCACAAGGATTTGTCATAGAGAGAGTGGGTGTGGGTGGGGTCCCATGTTGTGGCAACTATTGAGCATCAAAAACCAAAATAAGCTTCCTTCTCATCAAGCACTAACAAATAGACAAAAAGTATAGCAAAAAAGGAAAAGAAAAGAAAAGAAAAGAGAAGACAAGAAAATAAATCGACATAAAGTATCAATTAGTGCACGTCCTAGTGAAAATGACTCTGACTACATAAATATTATAGATCTCGAGTTTGAGCTTATAAGAATGCAGAAAACATTTTTAAAATAACTACTCTCAATTGAATTCGAACAATACTTAAATATGATCAAGTCAAATAATCATATTAAAAAAAAATAGACATAAAGTGTGTGGATCTCATGATTCAAGTTGGTACTGTACATTCAATTGAAAAAAATCCCCATTCTATATTTATGTCTCCTAAAAAAATGCCAAAGGCCCTTTTTTATGAAAGTATTTCGGTAAGAGTTATGGATGACTTAACAAAATTGTAAAATGTATATATATATATATATATATATATATAAAAGAAACATAAAATTGTGAAATTACATATTATATAATCCTTTCAAAGCTAGTGCAATATTATCATTTTTAATTAACAAGCAACATTAGTTAATGTTAGATAAAAAAAAATCTCTCAACTTGCACTAACAGCTGACTTAATGTTAAATATGAAAATGATAACATTGTACCAGTTTTAAAAGATTATATACTAATATTACTCCACAATTTTTGTAGGGTACTCATAATTTCTCCATAAATATTTTCAAGATGAAAATACATTTTAATTTAACCATTTTAAAAAACTGGTTAAAAATAAAATCCTTTAAGTTTGGATTAAAAAAATACAGATCCAATGTCACCCTCAAATTCAAATAGTTTAATTACTGTATTTATAAAAGGGAGAATTGCTAAAAAAGACCTCATGGATAACTTATTTGCTAAATGAGACCTAGGAAGATATCTTGCACATGGAGGGAAGATATTTGCACACGGAGGGAAGGTTTCTGCACACGTATAGGGAAGAATTTTGCACACAGGGAAGATCATCTGCACATCAGGGAAGATATTTTGCACATGTGGAAGATAATCTGCACGTGAAGGTCCCATTTGACAAATAAGTTGCCAGGGATTTTTTTCACAATTTTTCCTTTATAAAAAGGGGGAAAAGCAAATATGATTTGGTCCATTCCTATGGGCATGATTATTCAAAATCTGCCATGAATTATATATTTATGTCACAAATTATGACCATGGACAAATCAAAATGATCTTTTTGTCAGCTCTTCCATGAGAAATGGACCAAGTAAAAAGGAAAGAAAGGTAGCTGCTTTGAACAAAAGAAAACGAAAGATCATTATTTGACATTACTTGGCCACCTAATTTGATTACTTATTCTACATCAAATTGTGATTGCGTGCACAGAGATGAGACAACGTTCCCTTACCATAAATAAATAAATTAAAGATACTAAATACATCATTTGATTAAATGATGTGAAAAGCAACAAATGACTTCATTAGTGGTTAAGATAAGAGAAGGCTCAAAAGTCAAATTGTCTTTTGGAACAAGTCTTGGTTTGTTTGGCTGCTTGTCTTCAGGACAAACTCTCCAAATATCATTCCTTCATTTCAGCATAATTTGATTGTGGTTGCACTTACATTCCTCTAATCATGCCTCACTTTCTCCCATTATTCTATAGAATCATTTAACATAATCACTATAATATGTATTTTCTTAATTTCGTTTAATTCTACAATACTAATCACCGGTTGATTACATTTAAAATTTTGAAATTTGAGAGGAGATTGTTTGTGTTTGTGTTACTTTTTGTTTTTGTTTTTTTTTGTTTTGGTTGGAGGTTCACATAAAACTAGAGGAAGATGTGAAAATAAAAAATCCACAAAGGATTATTTCTATACATAAATTTTGTGCGTACCTGTGAAAATGATGTAGAGTTCAAATTGTTAATTTTGCATAAACTGTACAAGTCAGTAATTAAAGGTACAAATAGTTTGGCTAAGAGACAATAGTAATTAAAGTACAAATGAAATAACCAAATGCGAATTTTCTTTGGTATGACATTCTAGCTTTTTATTTTTTTATTTTATTTTTACTTTTATACTAAAATTTTGAGGATCAATAAAAAATATAAAAATTGAATTGGCAGTGTAAATTTTTTTTCCTTTTAACAATTTCCATGTCGTCCAAGACAACATGTTCTCTTCCAAAGTGATATATGCTCTGTCCCAATTTTTGTCCCTGCCTCCAAACAATATTAGACAAAAAATCCATCTGCTTCTTTTTCAGAGAATAACAGCCAATCTTCTTCTTCTTCTTCTTCCTCCAATTCTAAGATAAAAGGAAGACATCTTCTCTTCCTTTTTTTCCCACCCAAACGCCCAACATAATCCTCTTTTTTCCTCTCTCACTTTTTGACTTTCAAATCAGTAAAAAAAGGCACCATTTTTTTTCAAACCTGAAACAACCCCACTCTTTTGGTCCTAAAATCAGTGTGTCGTTATGTCAATGTGCTCTGAAACAAGCCCTCCTCGTCTCTCTTTCTCCAATGACCAACCGGTTTCACCAATCAACCACCATGTCGATCTTCCTCGCCGCCGTGATACCTCACTGATGACGATGATGGACTCAAATTCTGAGTTCGAGTTCGAGTTCAACATTACCAGAAACAGCGTTCACTCTTTATCATCCTCTGCAGATGAACTTTTCTCCAATGGCATCATCCTTCCAATTCAAATTCAAAACCAACCCACCACAAAAAAACACACTCTTGCCGGTGAACCTTCTTACACTAGACTCCCTCCTCGCCCCTGTTCATCCCCTGTTGAGAAGACCAAGAAACAGAGCACCAAAGAATCTCATTCCAGATCTTTCTGGGGATTCGGTAGGAGCAAAAGTCTGAATTGTGATACAAAGAAAAGCTTGTTCTCTTCGTCATCTTCTCTGCCAAGGAGCAATTCTACTGGTTCAGCGACAAATCCAAAGAGAACGAATTCTAGGGATTATGGGAAGAATCATGGACCATACCCTGTACAGAAATCTGGTTCAGGTAAGGGCTATGGAGGATCTTATTATGGCGATGGTCTTCGAGTTAGTCCTGTTTTGAACGTACCAACTCCTTACATCTCTAAAGGTACTGCCTCTTTGTTTAACTTGGGATCGTTTTTACGAGTTGGGAAGGCTAAAAAGACTAAGAATTGACTCAATTTTGTATGTAGTTGTGATTCTGATCATCTGGCTTTCATTACTTCCTGCTTGCCCTGTACTCTGTCTTGTTCTTGGTTTACCAGAAATATTAACGTGTTTGATTCCTCCACCCTAATTATTTTTCAAACTAAATATTTTATTTCATGTAACTATACATTGAAACAGAAAGATATTCTTTAAGTCTGAATTACCTAATTTGATGAAATTATATGATGATATTAAAGAAGTTAGTTAAGTTAGTTAATATAACATGTATTTTTTAAAACACTTTAATTATCTTTTTGAATCATCTCGTTCTCTCTCCTTCTTGAATATTATGGGAGAGGAGTGTTTCTATTGATCTCAATCTCCATTTACTCTCGAATTTATATATTTACTACCATTATATCAACTTTTAATTGTTGATATTTAATGATACATGTAATCTATAATTAAATCTTAATCATTAAAATATCTATTATTAAATATCAACCATTAAAAGTTGATATAACGTTAGAGATATTAAATGGAAAGAAAATGGAGAGGGGGTTAATTATTGTTGAGAGAGTATCAATAGAGATAAATTATGAATGTGTGCATATATAAGAAAAATAAATCTTATATTTAAAACCAAGATTAATTTTCTAAATAAATTTTATATTATGCAGCGAAGGGAGTATCAGAGAATAACTATATACATAATGGGGTTGCTATTCGGGCACCTTCAATCACCTTATCATTAAAATTGTTTGAATATGGACAATATTAAAAAATGAAGTTAATATTCCCCCTAATCCCTTATATTCTCCATTTCATAATATAAGCCATTTTAATTAATTCATCAAAATTAAGAAATAGTAGTTAGCTCAGTAACTTTTTCTTAAATTGAATTTTTTTTTCAACTTTACTCATATTAAATAGGTATTGAAGGAGAAATAAAAATATAAAGAATTGTATTTAAACATTAATTATAGGGACAATATTGACTAATAAGCATTAATTGTTCTTCAATGGACTTATATTATGGATCAAATCATTCTTCTAGAAGTGACTTATATTATGGATAAATGGAGTGTAATAAAAACTACTTATTCACTTTAGAGTGTCGTATGATAAAATATTGGGACAGTAATATGGATTTTTTTCAACCTCAATGTGTTATATTGTGATGATAGAACATTTTAAACTAATGGTATTATTGTATAGGGTTAAGGTATAAATTTATCCTCCCTTAACCAAGGGTCTTGAGTTCGAGACTAAATTGCCACTGGCCAGACTTCCCCACCTATAGGGTGCCTATCACGGGTCGAACGGATTAGTCTGGGGCCGTTGATATGCCTGAAAGATGGCTTGCCCTGGGATACCGTGCTCACGCAAAAAAAAAAAAGGTATAAATTTATCAATGAAGTTTTGTTTGAGGAGTGTCTGGCACAAATATCTTTTAGAAGGGACAAAAATATCAATGAACAATTAAAAAGGGGCATCCACCACAAAAACCGTTAAATCTGTACTAACCCCGTTAGGGATTTTCTTCTCTTATAATTTAACGCCGTTAGTACGGATTAATGGTTTTTGTGGTGGATTTCCCTTTTTAATTGTTTATTGGTATTTTTGCCCCTTCTAAAAGATATTTGTGTCAAACGCTCTTCGAACAAAACTTTATTAATAAATTTACATCTTAGCCCTATTGCATAAACCCCGTGAAGATGGAAGATCTGACTCCGTTCTCATCCTCTATCCGTTCATCACTACACAGTAAATAAATGCGGAGAAGGACTTTACACAGTGGCGGATCCTTAGAACAATGAATGTGACTGAAATTTAAATTTAAAATAAAACTAAATTCAAGTGCCAAAATTAATTTCAATATGTTTTTATTTTGTCAATTAAGACTATGGATACTTACGAGAGGGGGACTTCTCCTATTCCCTTTTCATCCCCCTCCCTTTTCAACCATTGAATTAATGATCTAGATTTGGTTCTATACAAAACATTTTTATTGTACTTCTAAATTACTTATATAAAAAATTAATAATTTGAATTTAATTAATTATTTTTATTTTTTTAACTTGAAAATTTTGATAATTAAAACTTTATACAAATAAAATTTTAACTATGGAGAATTACGTTCATATCCCGTACAAGAAAAAAAAATAAAGAAATAGTCCCATTGACAAGTTTAGATATGTTATTGACAAGTTCAGGGACTATGTTTTCATTTTTTCTCGAAAATTGAATATAATTCTCCCTTTTAACTATTCAAATGATGATATAATGGATATTAATTTGTCTCTTTCTTTTCCTTGTTTCTTTACGATAAGAAAAGGAAAGAGAAGAATTGAACATATTAGTGAATGAAGCTAATTTAATTAAGTTGCCGTAAGAGACAATGATTGGACGGAGAGATCAGAACTCAGAAGAAACGGATGATGATGAGGATTTATAAGAGTGGGGCAAATTAAATGGATATGTGTTTGCGTCATTAATTAATGTTTTTGTATTGATTATTGATTTGAAAACGGGACTACGTGGCATCATTTTCAGTGATTAGGAGGGATTTAATCAATTATGATAAACCTAATTATTATTTAACGAACATTTTTGCCTTTAGCACCACTTTGCCATCACCTTATTTTTTCCCCCTACAAAGATACGAATTATATTGTAATCAAATAAAGATACATAGAGCAAAAGCAACTAAACGAGTAAAAGCCACATAAAATTCTAGAAAAGGAAGCAACCATACTAGAAGTCACTAACAACAAGATCCAACTAGAGCTAGATACCAAATAAAGGGAAAGACATGCTAGTAAGACCAGCAACTGTGATGAAAGTTGATATACCCAATCTTGGGGGTGAGATACTTCCGATGAAGCTTTGGCAATCCATCCGGCTTCTAAAGATGTTTCCATGGGAACACATATATAAGGATGGTTCATGATAAAATTCCTTGATACCAGAATATTCTCAAGGATACCAACACTTAGAACCAGAGAAAGTTGGTCTTTAGCACCACTTTGCCATCACCTTATTAATTACTCCCTCCAGTGCTTAATATTCTATCTGGTTCAAAATATAAGAGCTAATTACTTACTCTACATTTATCAAGAAGTTAGTTAAAAGTAGTTAAAAACATAAATACATAAGATATCTACTTTCTTTTTCCAATATATCCTTATTTATTAAAGGAATAAGTAAGAGAGATAACAAATAGGAAAAGGAAAGAAAGAGAATGTAGGGGAGAAGAATGATGGGAGAGAGTATGGCAAATTTTGGAAAAAGAGCATTAAATGCATAGACAAAAGCAAAGTGGGTTTTATTAAAAAAACCGCACCCTCTCGCAAGTTTGGCTCTTATATTTTGAACCAAAGGGAATATTAAACATATTTGGGGAGTTGATCTTGATCCTAAATATAAGACAAAATTTTTATATTTGTCAATATTTTTCTAACTTACCCCTATTGATGCTTCTTCAACAATAATTAAAGAGGAGAGGGAATGAAGGAATTAAGAAAGATGACTTATGTGTTTTAGATAATACATATCATGTTAACTAACTCAATTAATTTTATTGATCTAATCAAATTAGATAAATATATTTTATATTAAAGATTGGGGACAGTATCTTCACTTAATCATATGGACTATTCTTGTTGGCAAAAAGTTATATGGACTATTCAGTGATTAGTACGCATTACAGCAAAATTTGGAATTATATATAGAGCGCTGAAGTTGATGCCTTTTTAGTTTGAATTCAATGAATAATTTTCTTATTATTATTCTCTATATCGTATTTTTAGAAAAAATTATATATTTTTATATATTTATTATGTTTACCTAATTTAAATTTTTTTTAGAACTTTACAATTCGATTAAAATGATCTTATATATCAAAAGAGAAGGAGTATTGAAAACTAAACCGATTAATGAATTGATTAAAGCATGTTTGTTTGAGCTTATAAAAACTTATAAGTTGCTTTTTACGTAAATCGAGACACAACTCCTCTCACATACTTACTTCGTATACCGTAAATCACTATTAAAAAGCAACTTATAAGCAATCGATTCGCTAAAACAAACATACCTTAAGACGATGATTCAATTGTAAGTAAGTTGTTTAAAATAGTGCTCCAACAGGAATGTTGTACCATGATCTCCTCCAGTTAGCTGCACTCACTACTGAGCCTAAGCTCATAAGTTACAACAAATGCATTTCTTAACTGCACAAACTAAAGCCCCGTTTGGTATGCTGGAATTGAAGTGATGGAAATGAAAATAGAATTAAAATCAATGTTAAATGTCCATTAGGTTTGCATGAATTGGCCTCTATGTAGAAATGAATTCCATCAAAATAGGTTGAATTGAATTCCGTGCCCATACCCATGAAAATGAGATGGGTTCCATGGAGGCCATATTTACAAAAAAAATAAATTCCTCAGTTATGGAACTTATATACACTTCAACCCCTTACTCAATTAGTCGACGGTGAGCAATGGTGAAGACGGCAGTGATGGCAACTGCCAACACCTGTTTCCATTTTGATAATCGAAGAGTAATAAAGACAAAATTCAATGGGCATACAAAAAAGTACAATTATATTGATAAAAATATTCATTTACGATCCCAACGTCGTTCGTTTACAATTCCGATATTGTTCATCGACGGAAACGGAAAATACGGCGGAAGTTTTAATATTTACAAATTTCACCAAAATATCACAAAATAGACTAATTATGACCACGATCTTGTCTGCGTCTCATGTAACACCCCAAATTTTATATTCACCAAATATATTGTAATTATTTGGGAAATTCAATAAAATGGTGAATATTCATAAATTTGGAATTTATGAATTTATAAATGTTCAATTTCATGGGAAATTGGGAAAAAATAATTATGGAATTAATTTGGGTAATTTAAAAAGCCCAGTATTAAGGTCCAAAAATGAAGGAATATTAGAGAAAATATTTGGTCCAAAAATATATGGAAATTGGCCAAAGAAAAATAAGAAAAGGAATTGGATTAGAAAGGTAATGGCAAAATCGTAATTTTGCCAAAATAGCACAAAATAAATTATTTTTCAATTAATTGAAGTTAATTTCAATTAATTAAGGAAAATAAAGGTTAAAAATATATTTAGAATATTTTGGTCAATTTAATATGAATTTATGGAAAATTTGAGCAAAAAGTGCAATTTTGACCAAAATTGAGACTTTACGTGTATACGTAACTGGAACAAATTGTGAAGCCAATTGAGACCATAGGGAGGGACCTCTAGGTGTCTCCTACATGTGGCATAAAGAATGAAATATTGGTTGGGCTTAATGAGCATGGTTACATGTACATAAGGTTTATGTACATAAAACTTCATTTTTGGAATTTTGGAAAAATTGTTAAACAATTAAAGCATAATGTTATATATTATAAAATATATGGTGCATCTTCATCTTCAGCTCATTCATGCACAGCAGACCTGAAATAGAGAGAGAGAAAGTTGAGAGAGTTTAGAGAGAGAAAGAGAAGAAAAATCACAAGGTAAGCGATTTCTCCGACGATTTCGCTTCTAACGCGTATAACTCCGACTCTAAGCTACTCCTCTTTGTTCTTTAAGGTTTGGAAAGCTCAAATTTGGTGTTTTAAAAGTTAGGGTTTTCAGCCATTTTTGGGAAAAGCTTGTGGGAGCTTGAGGTAACTTCCAAACCTTCGTATATTGACTATTCTGGTTACTGTAGACAATTTAATCGATGAAATTTCGCCGGATTGTCTTTGTTTGTAAATTTTGGAAATGTGACATTAGAAGGGTTATGCTGCCCAATTTTAGTTCAAATGGTTGTTATAACTCAATTAGAATGTTAATAAAGTGGTCAGGAGTATAAAGGAACGTGTTTACGGATCCGAAATCGTAAAACCCCGATTTTTCCCAGAGAACACAATTATTTCGGCCAGGGATGTTTGAGGGCCTTAGATTTGGATTTTCAATGATTTTATGGTTCCATTGGATTCAGTGGGCGAAAATAGGTGGAGTTACAGTTGGGCACTTTTTCAGAAAAGGCTGAGAAAGCATAATTACGGAAACGCCCATAAAACCCTAAAAGTAGGGCTGCCAAGGGCAATTTCATAATTTGACATTGAATTTGGTAATTTTGAGTCCGGAAATGGATTCCTTGGACGAAAATATGTCAGGATAGCCCTAGTCAAAATTTTGGTAAAACGTGCTATCGGGCCGGGTACGGCAGGGCCGAGCCGGGGTCCCGGGGGCATTTTAGTAAATTTTCACCATAGGCTAATATAACCACAATAAACACTATGGAAGTGTCTAAAATGATACTTGGATAGTTTATGACCTATTTCTTATATATTTGATGTTTTAGGACTGAGTTGGACGCCTTTAGTTGACACGTTTTACGAGGTAGGCCCTTTGAGACAAGAAAGAGGTTAAGGTAGGGACTACTATCTCTCATATACTATGTGACTATTTGTATGATGTGTAACACCCCGAATTTTGAGACTCGAGGTTAGAGAATAAGCCTGAGATTAGTGGATTGCTAAGCCCCGGTTTAGCAAGATCCCAAATTGTGATTAGGAGTTAATGACTACAAAAGTGGACATGGTTAGTGATTAATGAACCTTTTTAGAGAATATAAAGTGGATTGTAGTCGCTTGTGTTATGAGCAACGCCAAAACCCTATATTTGAGTTCAATTGTGGATTAACATCCAAATTGACTTAGAATAGAGGGAATAATTGAATGGGGTATTGTGATGGAAATGGTGTCATGTTGTGGTATTTAATCATTGGAATTGATTTAAATTGGATTGGACACATTGGTTGCAAAACTAGAAATGTTGTCCAGTGTGAATTCTGTCTAGGCAGTCTTCTCGTGTGGACGTTTTTCATAGGCAAATGATGTTATAAAATTATAAAACTTTCCAGTCTTAAAGTTCACATCCAAAGCTTCAAAATGGACATATAATTTGTGCCATTTCATGTTGGGAACTAGGAGATATAACTGTCCAAAGTTTGAGGTCGAAAATGGACTCTGTTTTGGGGTAGTGATGAAATTTGTGTAATTCTGGAATTGTGTGGTGATTTCTAGTAATGGATCATATTTTTCCAATGAATAAGACTTAAATATCTTTCATTTGGCTTTAGAATCACCTCATTTCGATTTTTCTAGAATTAGTTATGATTTTTCAAAGATTGGGCAGAAAATCTGCCAGAAAATCCGAAAATGCCAATTTTGAGAATTATGACATCATCAAAAGGCAAGATGACATAAGCATGGAATTAAAACATCTTCTCTTCATCTTCAGCTGCTCATTCACGCACAGCAGCCTGAACCATAGAGAGAGAAGGTTGAGAGAGTTTAGAGAGAGAAATAGAAGAAAAATCACAAGGTAAGCCGATTTCTCCGACGATTTCGCTCCTAACGCGTATAACTCCGACTCTAAACTACTCCTCTTTGTTCTTTAAGGTTTGGAAAGCTCAAATTTGGTGTTTTGAAAGTTAGGGTTTTCAGCCATCTTTGAGAAAAGCTAGTGGGAGCTTGAGGTAACTTCCAAACTCTTGTGTATTGACTATTCTAGCTGATGTGGGCAATTTAATCGGTGAAATTTCGCCGGATTGCCATTGGTTTTAATTTTTGGAAATGGGTATGTGGGGCTGTTATGCTGCTCAAATTGGTACTAAATGGTAGTTGTAACCTAATGGAATAGTCAATAAAGTGGTTAGGAGTATAAAGGAACGTGTTTACGGAGCCGAAACCGAAAAACCCTGATTTTCCCTAGAAAACCCATATATTTCGGTTTGGGCTATAAATGGGTCTTAGAGTTGGATTTTCAATGATTTGATGATTCCATTGAGTTCAGGAGGGAAAATTAGGTGGGGTTACAGTTGGGCACTTTTTTGGAAAAGGCCGAGAAAGCATAATTACGGAAACGCCCCTAAAACCCTAAAAGTAGGGCTGCCAAGGGCAATTTCGTAATTTGACATTGAATTTGATAATTCTGAGTCCGGAAATGGATTCCTTGGGCGAAAATATGTTAGAATAGCCCATGTCAATATTTCAAGAAAAGTATAGCCGGACAGGGTACGGCGGGGCCGGGCCGGGTCCCCGGGGGTATTTTAGTAAATTTTCAATATAGCCTCATATAACCCCCAGAAACACTATGGAAGTGTCTAAATAGTACATTTGACATTGTAGGATCGAATGTGAAGCCCCGCGTTGCTGGCACGCAAATCGAGGAGAAAAGACTGGAGGTAGGGAACTTATCTCTCCTGCATGCTCTGATAACTGTATTAATGTGTTGATGCATGTTGTTGCTTTGCTTGATTATGTGGAACATGTATGAATGATTTAAAGCTATGTTTCAATATATGCTATGGCCATATGTGTATCGTTCGAAGCATTGAGCTTACAGATTTGTCATTGTATGTGTGCATGAGTTATGTGATGCAAGCATGTCATGCATTAAACACTTATCTTGCCTGCACATTGATAATGTTTCCCTACTGAGATTCTCTCGAATCTCACCCTCCCTTACCAACAATTTAGACAGGGCAAGTGGCTCGTGGAGGGAGCGGCAGGACTCATTCGAGATGAGATTGTGTAATCCCCATTTGAAGAATTGTAATGGGCAATTGTGCCCTGTATATCTTTAGCGAAGGTATGTACCCGAGATTGCCGGGATGATTATGTTGTGTACTCTGATATTTATATGAATGTGATTTATCTTCGCATAGTAATTGTATTCGAAATGTGAATATGAGACCAAGTTTATAAATGATTTCGAAAAGTATTCATGAAAACCCCATCATGTGATGGGTTAGTAAATGTTTTTTGATTATTATTGGTCTCTATTTCATTTTAATCGTGTATTTCGGATATAATTACTGAGGGGGTTACATGATGCGTGTTACTGTATTTTGTGATTTGAACAAGTGCTGAAGGCACATTACCTAGCTGTGGTCTAGGACTTAGCTGAGGTACACTAGTCTTGCCTAGCTGTAGTCAAGGACTCAGCTGAGGTACATATAGGGGTTTCAACGGGTTAGTTGGCCCTGAATTTTGTGTACACACACGGATGATATGAGTTTTCATTTTACTTGATACGGCGCATTGCATATTTAATTTTCGCATTTTATATGTTGATTGTATGTTTCTACTGAGACTCCTTGGAATCTCACCCCTTTTTCTAATCCAAATGTCTCAGCGGGTGCCAGTGGCTCGAAAGCTAAGGATGCAGAGAAGGGAAACTGACGGGAAAGTTTCCCAAGACGAATACAGTGGTTGTATAGTCTGTATATGAAATAGTTTTGGAACATACTGTACATATTTGTCATTATTATTGACTTCTGCTCTGTTAATGACTGTCTGTAAACAAATACTTATTATTAGTATAACTGTACTTTTCTGTTTGCCTATGGAACTTGTTCATTATTGCCCTGCGCATATCAAAATGGAAACGTGTGTTGACACCTCAAGACACGTGCCGCTCACTTTCCGGTGTCTACATCTTTTTCCTTTGGCCCACTGGTACCCGCTGAGGTGTTTATTTAAAAATAGGGTGAGATTCTGAAGAATCCCCGTAGAGACATAATATCGTTTATAGAAAATGCGAAAAGTAAATATGACATGCGCCAAGGTATGTATAAATTAATGAACAATATAAACATATCATCGTCATGTATACATGAGTAGGGCCCAGCCCCACAATCTACACCGGTTGGACTTCTGCCAACTCCCAGTGTAAGTGCACCTATGGCACTAACTACCTCTCTCTAGGCAAATCATGTTGGTTAATAAAGTTCATTTACAAAACAATGGCATCCACACAATCACATAACTTATGGCATAGTGTATGAAGGATAATGTCCCTACCTCAAAGCTTTAATATCCCCTTTCTAAATGTGCCTCGAAGAACGTGTCGTATCCGGCCTCCAAATCGGTCATAAAATATTAAATGTACTAGAAATAGGTCATAACCTATCCAAGGATCATTTTAGACTATTCCATAGTGTTTATTGTGGTTATATTAGTCTATGGTGAAAATTTACAAAAATGCCCCTGGGACCCCGGCCCGGCCGTACCCGGCCCGATGGCACGTTTTCTCAAAATTTTGACTAAGGCTATTCTAACTTATTTTCGCCCAAGGAATCCATTTTCGGGCTTGAAAGTTGAAATCACCAACTTCACTGTCAAATTACGAAAATACCCTTGACAGCCCCTATTTAGGGATTTCAGTGGCGTTTTCGTAATTATGCTTTTTCGGCCTCTACCGAAAAAGTACCCAACTGTAACCCCACCTATTTTTGCCCACTGAGTCCAATGAAACCATTTATTTCATGAAAATCCAACTCCTACTACCAGATCTGGTCTGGACGAAATATTGAGAGAAAAATAGAAAAATGGAGCTTTGTGTTTTAGCTTCCAAAACTTGTACTTTTTCACTTCTAATCCTTGATTAACTCATTTAAACACTTCATAATCATGATTTAAAGGATTTTGAGCAGCATAACCCCTTAGGGTTATGGCTTTTCCAATTTTACAACTTAACCAAAAATCACATAAACCAAACAACAATCACCAACAACAACTTCAATACGCTAAGAAGTTGAGGTTTTGGAGATTACCTTTTTATCCTTGGTGTTTCTCTCTCTAAGATGTCCTTTCTCTCTTTTCAACCTTGAAGATTAGCTTGCTAATCCATGATTTTTGTAACATCCCGGATTTTAATTAAGGGATAATAACTTCAAATGATGTAATTAATGTTAATTAAGCATATTTGAGGTATATGTTGTGTGTTATGATATAAAGATCCTTAGTGATGATTTAATGAGTATTGTACTAATCAGGGGTAAAACGGTAAATTTACCAACCGTCTGGTGAGCTACGGATGAGAAAACCCGTTTAGTAATCTTAATCAATGGTTGAGATTGGATGATCATGAGGTCGAATCAAGTGTGGAAGAGTTTATGTGAAATCATTGTAAGAGGAAGGGATGATGCCAAGTGGCTAAATAAGAGCCATTGGATGAGTCAACAATTTCAAACTCTTCTCTCTCTCTCTCTTAGTCGGCCAAGTGCATGGGAGGAAGGGAAAGAGATGATCATCACCTTCACCTACTCACTTCTCTCTCCATTCTCTCCATTTTCGCTGAAGTTAAACAAGAAAGAGAAAGAGAAAAGCTTAAATCTTGGTAAGTAGAGGTCTTTATATGTTTAGTTACCCTTCATTAATGTTGATCAAGAGATTGAGGGCTTGATTTCTATGATTTCAGAATTTTCATTGGTGGTGTTTGATTGTTGGATAAATCTGAAAGTTGGTGGAATCAAGGTGTTGATTTCAACAAGTTGAAGAGGTAGGTTTGTGATGCATTTTGATATATATGTCAAGATGTTTGCTTAATCAATGAGAATTCTGAAAATTGACCTAATCATGATGTTGGGTGAAGGGTAGGTTTTGATTAGTGGGTCACTGTTCATTTGGTCAGTTTTGACATTTGAGAGTGATTAGAAATTGATTGGAAGTTGAATAAGGGAAATGTGTTGAATGAGGTTTTGAGTAGTTTGATAATTTAGAGAGAGAATGTATTGATTGGGTTGATTTTGAGTTGTTCTTGGTTGCCAATGGGTTCCTTGTGTGGAAATAAGTGATAATGAGCTTTGACACAAGTTATAGGACCATTGGAATTCAATTGGTGAATTCTGGAAAAGTTTACCAGTTGCTGCGTTTTGGGATGCTGGTGTGATTTCTCGAGTGAGAGAAGAACTCACTCGAGCACAGGATGAACGTGCTCGAGTGAGCATGTTTGTGCTCGAGTGAGGGTGTGTTTTGGTGCTACGGGTGAGCGTTTCAGGTGTTCACTCGCGGGTGAATGCCAAGAGTGCGCCTGGCACTCGCGAGCATTGGGGGATCACTCGTGAGCACTGGGGTTGTGCTCGAGTGAGCCCTTCGTACTCGAGAACGTTTGTGGTTGGAGAGTTGGGAGTGCTCTCGGGCAGACACTCGCTGCCTTGTGCTCGCGAGCACTGAGGGTCAGTGCTCGAGCACAGGCGTTTGTGCTCGAGTGAAGGTGGAAGAAGATGTTGAGGGATGCTCTCGGGTTGTCACTCGCAGGCCTCACTCGCATGTGTGCTCGAGTGAGAGTGTAGGTTTGTTGTGAAGGATTGCTCTCGGGCAAGCACTTCCTGTTTCACTCGCATGTGTGCTCGAGTGAGAGCGGGGGTTGTGCTCGAGCACGGCCTTCTGTGCTCGAGTGAGAGGGCCAAAATTCAGAGTTGAGCTTTCCAAAGAGGGATCTTTGGGGATAGTTATCCCAACCCTTTAGGCATATGAATAGGCATTTAATGGCCATCTAAAGAGTCCAAATATTAACCAACATAAAGTATTATTGAATTAAGAACTTGGAAAAGAGATTGACCAAATGTCCCTATTTTAATTATAGGATTTGACATCTGCTATCCGCGTGAGCCTACTGTGCCCAGAGACATCAGGAAGGGATCAGGTAGTGACTTTTCTTTCGTACCATATGTAATGCATTGTATGTGTGTAGTATCATTGCTATGTGATGAATTCGTATGATGCGACCTATGTGGATATGTGTTAGCACCGTCAGTCCAATAGTCCCTGAGTAGCTAACAACGGTTCGGGTTAGGACAGTGTGCCTTCCCGGCGGAGAAAGGGGATGAGGATGAGGTGTGATTATGTGACATGAGGCCGGAAGGCTGATTGTGAGCCGTAGGGCTATTTGTGAGGCTGACGAGCCATTTGTGAAGCCGGATAGCTATGTGCTATAAGGCTATATGTATGCACTGCCACGCCAACAGTCCCTGAGTAGCTAACAACGGTTCGGGTTAGGACAGAGTGCCTTCCCGGCGGAGAAAGGGGATGAGGGTGGAGTGTGATGTGCCACGCCAATAGTCCCTGAGTAGCTAACAACGGTTCGGGTTAGGGCAGTGTGCCTTCCCGGCGGAGAAAGGGGATGAGGGTGGAGTTTGATAGAGATATGTGCTGCTGCTGTTTGATGATTTGCTAACATGCTATGTGCTTGTATGTGGTATAAATGTTTAGTTACTACTGGGATTCTTTTGAATCTCATTCTTTAACTAACTTTTCAGACAGGGCGACTGGCCCCAAGGAGAAGCGTGTGACCCGGAGCGGGTAGAGCTTCCTAGGAACATTAGTATGGTTTTGTTGGTTAATCATTTTGGATAGGGATTACTGTATTACATTTTGAAATGTAAATAGTGTGAATATTTGGTTTGTAATCCCCTACTTGGAATTAGAAACTCCTTATATATATATAGATGAACCCGGGGGTTGCCGGGGTTTAAATTACGAACTCTGATATTTGTGAATGTAAATTTACTGCACAGGTGATTATATTCGGTAATTGGAAAATGGAACCCGGATAGGAAAGGGGTTTTGAAAATTTTGTAAAGTCCTACTACTTGGTAGGTAATTTAATACGTTTGAACTATCCGACAGTCTAAAAACCCTTTTAATTATGCATTATCGAGTATTAATTACGGTAATTAAGGCAGGGGGTTACATTTTGGTATCAGAGCTGTAGTTCCTGGCAAGGGTAGAGGTTGCTAGGATAGATCCCTTAGTGGTTTTGGGATAGAAGATTGTTTGTGAATGATTGGGTGCACATATGTGTTTAAATGATTTGGATATAGATGAGTTTTATGATTATATGTGCATACTGTCTCTGCTGGATTAATGGGGTAAGCTATTTGTAGAATGAAGAAGACTAGAGGACGCCCCAAAGTTCCGCGTGTGGACCCTGTGGTGGAGGTTGATGATGAAAACCCACCAGATCCTATGCACGAGTTAATGGGTCTAATCAAGGATCAGCGGGATATGATAACTGAGCTGAGAGAAGAGCTCAGAGCGGAGAAGGCAAAGAACAAGGAAGTCCCGGTTCAGTCTACTCCGGAAGAAACTCAAGAAGAGACTCGATATGAGGACACTGCCGAGGGGTCAGCGCGACAATCAGAGTCTACACCTCATGCTATTCCGAATCGTGAATCTCACGGGATGCCACCTAGAGAGGAAAAAGACCTGCAGTTCTGGGTCACTAGGTTCTGCAAGCATCTGCCTCAGGTGTTCAGAGGGAGGTTTGACCCTCAAGCAGCCGAAGATTGGCTGAATAGGCTGGAGAAAATATTTGAGGTGCTTTGTTGTCCGGAGGAGGTGAAGCCATGGTTGGCAGTCTACAAACTCGAGGGTGATGCGGATCGTTGGTGGCGGAATATCGCCCTAACACTGAAGAGCAGGAATATGCCACTGACCTGGGAATTATTCCTACAAGAATTCAACGAGAAGTACTTTCCGAAGTCAGTTCAGCTTGAAAAGGAGACAGAATTCCTTAACATCAGGCAAGGGGACACGGAGAGCTTTGATGACTACTTGTCCCGATTCATCCGTTTGTCCCAGTATTCCTCCTACCTCCGGTACAAGGATGACAGAGAATGGAGCTCAGACATGCTCATTCGTGATCTGAGGCTAGAGTTGCGGAAGCGGTTGGTTACTCACCGATTCAAGAAGTTTAATAAGGCGGTGGAGCAATGTCGAATCACGGAAAACAACCTAAGAGAAGTGTATCCTGGTAGAGTTACTGGTCCCCGCAATGAACCTAGTAAGGGTAATGTATCCCAGAAGCGGAAAGGCCAGGGATCATTTTTATTCAAGAGCGGAGATAAGAAGCCCTATCAACCTAAAGGTCGTGAACCTCAGAGATTTGCAACCGAGTGGAAATGTCGTCGCTGCAACAAATCACATTATGGCCAGAATTGTCAGGGAGAAATGATTTGTTTTAACTGCAAGCGGCCAGGACATCTTTCTAGAGATTGTCAACAACCACGAGCGGAGCAAAGGCCGAAGACACAGGGTCGAGTGTTTACAATGACCCATGAGGAGGCTCGTAGATCTCTTGAGTTGATACAAGGTAAAATCTCTTTAAATGGCTATATATTACAAGCATTGTTCGACTCGGGTGCCAGTCATTCCTTTATTGCGTATGATTGTGTGAGACGCCTGGGTATGCATGTGCATAAGTTACCATTTGATTTGGTAGTGTCGACTCCGATGGGTGTTAAGGCCTTGACCACAGAAGTTTGCCTGAATTGTATTATAACTGTGGAAGGGCATCAGTCTATTATAGACCTGATTTGTCTGCCGCTTTATCAATTGGAAGTCATTTTGGGTCTTAATTGGCTAACGGCAAATAACGTATTACTTGATTGCGGGAATAAGAGGATAGTATATCCTGTTTCGCAGAGGGCTGAAGCTATAAGTGCTAGTATGAATTTCCTTTCTACGGCTAAAGCTGAGAAATGCATCGAGAAGGGATGCCAGGAGTATATGGTATTCTTCTCCGTTCAGGGGGAAACTGGTGAAACGTTGAGTAATATACCCGTGGTAAATGAATTCCCGGAGGTGTTTCCGGACGACCTTAGCGGATTGCCTCCTGAGAGGGAAGTTCAATTTCCAATTGATATTGTGCCTGGAGCAGGTTCTATTTCAAAAGCCCCATACCGTATGGCCCCAAACGAGATGGCGGAATTAAAGAAACAGATCGAAGATCTGCTTGTGAAAGGGTTCATTAGACCCAGTGTGTCACCTTGGGGAGCTCCAGTGTTATTCGTAAAGAAGAAAGATGGAAGCCTTCGGTTGTGTATCGATTATAGGGAATTGAACAAGGTTACTATTAAGAATAAGTACCCTCTTCCCCGAATCGATGACCTTTTAGATCAGTTATCTGGATCGTGTGTATTTTCAAAGATTGATCTAAGGTCAGGGTATCATCAGCTGCGGGTAAAGGCAGAAGATGTTCCAAAGACTGCTTTCAGGACTCGATATGGTCATTATGAGTTCTTGGTGATGCCATTTGGGCTAACCAATGCGCCTGCGGTTTTCATGGATTACATGAACCGTATCTTTCGACAATATCTGGATCAGTTTGTTGTTGTGTTTATTGATGACATTCTGATATATTCCAAGAGTATGGAAGAGCATGAGCATCATCTGAGAGTTGTGTTGGATATTTTGCGTGAGAAGCAATTGTATGCCAAGTTGAGCAAATGCGAGTTTTGGCTATCGGAAGTGAGATTCCTAGGCCATGTTATCTCGCAAGAAGGGGTCTCTGTGGATCCCAGTAAAGTGGAAGCAGTACTAGACTGGAAGAGGCCAGAATCTGTGGCAGAGGTACGTAATTTTCTGGGTCTTGCCGGATACTATCGGAGATTCATTCAGAATTTCTCCCGTATCGCGTTGCCGATGACCAAGCTCACGAGAAAAGATCAGCCGTTTGTGTGGGACGAGAAATGTGAAAAATGTTTTGTGGAGCTGAAGGAGAGGTTGACGTCGGCACCTGTGTTGATTTTACCCGATCCCAGTATGACATATGTTGTGTACTCCGATGCCAGTGGGCAGGGATTAGGGTGTGTCCTTATGCAGCAGGGACGTGTGGTGGCCTACGCCTCTCGACAGCTCAGACCTCATGAATTGAACTATCCCACTCATGATCTGGAGCTTGCGGCCATTGTGTTTGCTTTGAAGATTTGGCGTCATTACCTGTATGGTGTGACTGTGGAATTGTACTGCGACCACAAGAGTTTCAAGTATCTGTATGATCAAAAAGAACTGAATATGAGACAACGTCGTTGGATGGAATTGCTTAAGGACTACGATCTGGAGATTAAATATCATCCGGGTAAAGCCAATGTAGTCGCTGATGCTCTTAGTCGGAAGACCGTACTCGTTGTAGCTATGATGATACGAGAGAAGAAATTGATTGAAGATTTTCGTGATCTGAATTTGACAAACCAGGTCATCTGTGTCAATTACACTGTTTCCCAAGAGGAAAATGATCTAAGAGCTGAGATTGAGGAAGCTCAGAGGCAAGATGACTGGATACAACGCAATCTGACTCGGATTACACGAGGAGAAGTCCCAGGTTATGATCTATCGCCTAGAGGATTGGTTCGCTATCAGAACAGAGTTTGCGTTCCACTTAAGGCGGAGTTGAGACAGAAGATTCTGGATGAGGCACACAAGAGCGGATACACTCTTCATTCTGGTATGACCAAGATGTATCATAACCTGAAATCGGTATATTGGTGGCCGGGTATGAAGAGTGATGTGACCAAATACGTGGCGAGATGCCTTACTTGTCAGAAAGTGAAGATCGAACACCAAAGACCACCTGGTTTACTCCAGAGTCCCAAGATTCCGGAATGGAAATGGGAAAGTGTAACCATGGACCTTGTGACGGGATTGCCCAAGATCAGGAATTATGATGCGATCTGGGTTATTGTGGATCGGTTAACGAAGTCGGCGCACTTCATACCAATCAATGCTGGTTATTCTCCTGATAAACTAGCAGAGATCTATGTTAGTGAGATCGTGAAACTCCATGGTGTTCCAAAAAACATCATTTCTGATCGAGATCCTCGATTTACTTCAAGATTTTGGAAAGCGTTGCATAAAGCTTTGGGAACTCAACTGAGGTTCAGCACGGCTTATCATCCACAGACGGATGGACAGTCAGAGAGAACAATCCAAACACTGGAAGATATGCTGCGACCTTGTGTTATTGACTTTAAAGGAAGTTGGGATCGCTTTCTTCCACTTGCGGAGTTTGCCTACAACAATAGCTATCATGCGAGCATTCAAATGGCTCCGTATGAAGCGTTGTATGGAAGACGGTGTCAATCACCATTGTGTTGGAACGAGTTGTCTGAAAGGAAGCTGTATGGACCAGATTTGGTTGATCAAACCTCAGCACAGATTCAGATTATTCGAAAGAGGTTACTTGCAGCCCAAAGTCGACAAAAGAGCTACGCTGACAAGAGAAGATGGCCTCTAGAGTTTGAGGTTGGAGATCATATCTTCTTACGAGTATCTCCTGTCACCAGTGTTGGGCGAGCGATCAAGAGAAAGAAGCTGAGCCCTAGATACATAGGTCCTTTTGAAATCCTTGATAGGATTGGGCCTGTAGCTTATCGAGTAGCTCTACCTCCGAGCTTGAGCAGACTCCATGATGTATTCCACGTTTCCCAATTGAAGAAGTACCAACCAGATCCGTCTCACGTCATTGAGCATGAGAATGTTGAGCTTCAAGATAATTTCACATATGCGGTGGAGCCAGAGCAAGTTATTGATCGAGAGGAGCGACGGCTCAGGCACCGAAGCATTTCATATGTGAAGGTGATCTGGAAAGGAATGACACCGAGAGAAGCAACTTGGGAAGCGGAGGAAGATATGCGAAGGCGATATCCGGAGTTTATGGCTCAAGTGGTATAGCAATTTCGAGGACGAAATTAAATTTTCGGGGGGAGAATTGTAACATCCCGGATTTTAATTAAGGGATAATAACTTCAAATGATGTAATTAATGTTAATTAAGCATATTTGAGGTATATGTTGTGTGTTATGATATAAAGATCCTTAGTGATGATTTAATGAGTATTGTACTAATCAGGGGTAAAACGGTAAATTTACCAACCGTCTGGTGAGCTACGGATGAGAAAACCCGTTTAGTAATCTTAATCAATGGTTGAGATTGGATGATCATGAGGTCGAATCAAGTGTGGAAGAGTTTATGTGAAATCATTGTAAGAGGAAGGGATGATGCCAAGTGGCTAAATAAGAGCCATTGGATGAGTCAACAATTTCAAACTCTTCTCTCTCTCTCTCTTAGTCGGCCAAGTGCATGGGAGGAAGGGAAAGAGATGATCATCACCTTCACCTACTCACTTCTCTCTCCATTCTCTCCATTTTCGCTGAAGTTAAACAAGAAAGAGAAAGAGAAAAGCTTAAATCTTGGTAAGTAGAGGTCTTTATATGTTTAGTTACCCTTCATTAATGTTGATCAAGAGATTGAGGGCTTGATTTCTATGATTTCAGAATTTCCATTGGTGGTGTTTGATTGTTGGATAAATCTGAAAGTTGGTGGAATCAAGGTGTTGATTTCAACAAGTTGAAGAGGTAGGTTTGTGATGCATTTTGATATATATGTCAAGATGTTTGCTTAATCAATGAGAATTCTGAAAATTGACCTAATCATGATGTTGGGTGAAGGGTAGGTTTTGATTAGTGGGTCATTGTTCATTTGGTCAGTTTTGACATTTGAGAGTGATTAGAAATTGATTGGAAGTTGAATAAGGGAAATGTGTTGAATGAGGTTTTGAGTAGTTTGATAATTTAGAGAGAGAATGTATTGATTGGGTTGATTTTGAGTTGTTCTTGGTTGCCAATGGGTTCCTTGTGTGGAAATAAGTGATAATGAGCTTTGACACAAGTTATAGGACCATTGGAATTCAATTGGTGAATTCTGGAAAAGTTTACCAGTTGCTGCGTTTTGGGATGCTGGTGTGATTTCTCGAGTGAGAGAAGAACTCACTCGAGCACAGGATGAACGTGCTCGAGTGAGCATGTTTGTGCTCGAGTGAGGGTGTGTTTTGGTGCTACGGGTGAGCGTTTCAGGTGTTCACTCGCAGGTGAATGCCAAGAGTGCCCCTGGCACTCGCGAGCATTGGGGGATCACTCGCGAGCACTGGGGTTGTGCTCGAGTGAGCCCTTCGTACTCGAGAACGTTTGTGGTTGGAGAGTTGGGAGTGCTCTCGGGCAGACACTCGCTGCCTTGTGCTCGCGAGCACTGAGGGTCAGTGCTCGAGCACAGGCGTTTGTGCTCGAGTGAAGGTGGAAGAAGATGTTGAGGGATGCTCTCGGGTTGTCACTCGCAGGCCTCACTCGCATGTGTGCTCGAGTGAGAGTGTAGGTTTGTTGTGAAGGATTGCTCTCGGGCAAGCACTTCCTGTTTCACTCGCATGTGTGCTCGAGTGAGAGCGGGGGTTGTGCTCGAGCACGGCCTTCTGTGCTCGAGTGAGAGGGCCAAAATTCAGAGTTGAGCTTTCCAAAGAGGGATCTTTGGGGATAGTTATCCCAACCCTTTAGGCATATGAATAGGCATTTAATGGCCATCTAAAGAGTCCAAATATTAACCAACATAAAGTATTATTGAATTAAGAACTTGGAAAAGAGATTGACCAAATGTCCCTATTTTAATTATAGGATTTGACATCTGCTATCCGCGTGAGCCTACTGTGCCCAGAGACATCAGGAAGGGATCAGGTAGTGACTTTTCTTTCGTACCATATGTAATGCATTGTATGTGTGTAGTATCATTGCTATGTGATGAATTCGTATGATGCGACCTATGTGGATATGTGTTAGAACTGTCAGTCCAATAGTCCCTGAGTAGCTAACAACGGTTCGGGTTAGGACAGTGTGCCTTCCCGGCGGAGAAAGGGGATGAGGATGAGGTGTGATTATGTGACATGAGGCCGGAAGGCTGATTGTGAGCCGTAGGGCTATTTGTGAGGCTGACGAGCCATTTGTGAAGCCGGATAGCTATGTGCTATAAGGCTATATGTATGCACTGCCACGCCAACAGTCCCTGAGTAGCTAACAACGGTTCGGGTTAGGACAGAGTGCCTTCCCGGCGGAGAAAGGGGATGAGGGTGGAGTGTGATGTGCCACGCCAATAGTCCCTGAGTAGCTAACAACGGTTCGGGTTAGGGCAGTGTGCCTTCCCGGCGGAGAAAGGGGATGAGGGTGGAGTTTGATAGAGATATGTGCTGCTGCTGTTTGATGATTTGCTAACATGCTATGTGCTTGTATGTGGTATAAATGTTTAGTTACTACTGGGATTCTTTTGAATCTCATTCTTTAACTAACTTTTCAGACAGGGCGACTGGCCCCAAGGAGAAGCGTGTGACCCGGAGCGGGTAGAGCTTCCTAGGAACATTAGTATGGTTTTGTTGGTTAATCATTTTGGATAGGGATTACTGTATTACATTTTGAAATGTAAATAGTGTGAATATTTGGTTTGTAATCCCCTACTTGGAATTAGAAACTCCTTATATATATATAGATGAACCCGGGGGTTGCCGGGGTTTAAATTACAAACTCTGATATTTGTGAATGTAAATTTACTGCACAGGTGATTATATTCGGTAATTGGAAAATGGGACCCGGATAGGAAAGGGGTTTTGAAAATTTTGTAAAGTCCTACTACTTGGTAGGTAATTTAATACGTTTGAACTATCCGATGGTCTAAAAACCCTTTTAATTATGCATTATCGAGTATTAATTACGGTAATTAAGGCAGGGGGTTACAATTTTCATGAAGAATAAGAGATTAGAGGATGAATACACAAAATAAGAAGCTTAAATCACCTTAGAACACAAGCTCTTACCTTGATTTTCCTTCCTCTTTCTCTCTAGCTTCAAGAGCTACACAAACTCATTCTCTCTTCGTTTTCTCTATGGCTTGGATGAAATATGCACAAGGGGAGGGAGAATATGTGTTTTAATATTTTAGTCTTCATGTTTCATCCTAGCCCTTGATCTAGCCAATAGATGAGATCTCTCCACCTTTCATGTACACCATCCCTCCACCATACCTCCCACCATACTCCCTTGCTTTAGGCCATACTCATTCAACTTTATGCCATACCTTCCTATCATTTATGTCCAATGGGTTTGACTAACTTTTTCCCTTGTTTTTTCCATGTATTAAACGAATTTGAGGGAAGATAGAGGAGAAAAAAATGCTTTTCATATATTCCACAATTTATCTAATTGAACTATGTATAATTCCCCAAATTCTTGATTTTATTCCACCGAGAATAATCCCTTTTATGCATTTTCCTTTATTTTCCTTAATTAATTGAAATTAACTCCAATTAATTGGAAAATAATTAATCTTGGACTAAATTGGAAAAATTATGATTGTAAACTCTATGCGTCAGCTTTCGCTGCGATCTCTATGTATTCACAGTGTATTCACAAAGTATCACTATGCGTCAGCTTTCGCTGCGATCTCTATGTATTCACAAGGTATCACAATGTATTCTCAATGCATGACAAACATACATATAATTTTTCACACACAGTATAAGAGAAAGAGTCACTACCTTGTTCCTTCCTGACGTTCTTCTACACCGTGGGCTCTCGAGGGCGGCAAATATCAAATCCTATAAATCAAATTAGGGACAACCCGTCAATCTCTTTTCCAAGTTTTCCAATTTTATAGTACTTTATGTTGGTTATCATTTAGACTCTTTAGGTGGCTATTATAAGTCTAAACATATCCCCAAAGGGTTGGGAGAAACTACTCTGAAGATACCTTTTTGAGGTAAAGCACACTAATTTTGGGCTGCCTCACTCGAGTGAATAAGGTCTCACTCGAGTGTTGCCCTCACCCGTGCTCGAGTTCCAGCGAGTGTGACACATAAAGTGTTTGCCCGAGAGCAAACTTCAAAATATCTCTCACTCATTCGAGCACAAGAAGCTGTCTCGAGCAATGACCTCAAGTGCACTCGAGCACCAAAAAGTGAGGCCCAATGAGTGACTACCCGAGAGCAACCATAAACTCCCAGGTCTTAAACTTACTCCCTAACTTGAGCATACCCATGCTCACTCGAGTGGGATCATATCTCACTCGCAAGTCAGGAAGTGTACTCTCACCCTTCCACTCGAAAACACCACTGAGGAACCAAAGAAAATAGAAACCTACTGATGCACTCGAGTGAGCTCATCCCTCACTCGAGTGATACGCATCAAAAGCCAGAAACGCAGCAACTAGTATGGTTTTCCAAAGTGACCTAAACTGATCTCAATAGGTTCTATTCTTGCACCAAAGCTCATTCTCACTTAAAATTCCATAAGGAACCTATTGGTAACCCCAAAATATCCAAAATCACACCCCAAATACAATTTGTCCTTAAATATCCACATTCCACTCAATAACTAAATCATTAACACTTTCATTTCTTACTTCTAAATCAATCCCAACCAACTCAAAATACTACAAGCTACCAATTGAACAGTGACGCTCCCTCCAATTCCCACTTTCATTTAATACCAATATTCAAGGAAAAATTCTAGAATTTACAAAACTTAACCAACATTCAAAACACAACCATCAAAATGCATCAAATCATTACCTCTTTCACTTGGTAAGATCAAATCTTTGTTTCTCCAACTTTCAGATTTGGGCAAACACCAAATCACCACTTTTAAAAATTAGGAAAACATAGAAGTCAAGCTCTCAACTTCTTGAACAATGTTAATGAAAAGTGTTTGAGCATGTGAAGTCATTTACCTACCTAGATTTAAAACCCTTCCTTTCTCTTTCTTGTCCAAGCTCACCGGAAATGGAGAATGAGGAGAGAGATAAGATAATGATATTGATGATCACATTCTTTCTTTTTCCCATACAACAACCGATTAAGAGGATAAAGGGAAGAGAAAAATGAGTTTGAAATATTAACTTTGATTCAAGGGTCCTCATGATGACATTTGGCACAATCTTGTTCCTCCCCTTTGATTTCACATGTTTTCATTTACATAGGATTCCACCACCCCATGGTTAAATCCTAACCATTGATTCCTTTGACTTTTAATCTCAACCATTGATCTTCAAGTTACCAATGAGTCTCCTCTTCGGTAACTGACCAACTGGTAGGTAAATTTACCATTTTCCCCCTGATTATCACAATGCCTACTAAACCATCAACAAACATATTTTACATCACATACGTAAAAAATGCTTAATTAACATCAATTACATCACTTTGAAGTTATTAGCCCTTAATTACAATTTAGGATATTACAATTCTCCCCCCAAAAATTAAATTTTGTCATCAAAATTGCTACACAACTTGAGCTATAAACTTCGGATACCGTCTTTGCATATCTTCTTTCGCTTCCCAAGTTGCCTTTCTCTGAGTCATTCCCTTCCAGATCACCTTCACATACGGAATGCTCCAGTGTCTGAGCCGTCGTTCCTCTCAGTCAATAACCTGCTCTGTCTCTACCACATAGGTAAAGTTGTCTTGCAGCTCAACTTCTTCATACTTAACTATGTGAGATGGATCCGGTTGGTATTTCTTCAGTTGAGAAACATGAAATACATCATGGAGTCTGCTCAAGTTCAGGGGTAGGGCTACTCGATAGGCGACAGGCCCAATTCTTGCAAGAATCTCAAAAGGACCTATATATCTCGGGCTCAACTTCTTTCGCTTGATTGCTCGCCCAACACCGGTGACAGGAGATACCCTCAGAAACATTGCGTTTTTTTTCATGCTTTTTCTTCAACCTCTCCTACAATAATCTATTGTACAAAATGGATAAGTTTCCCTAAAACAAAGATTGGAAAACCAAGAAACATTGTAAAAGTATAGATGAAAGCATGGCCTTTCCTTTTGTTTGTGTCTTTTTTCTTCATGTTCCTGTTTCAACCTCTCATGCAGCAATCCATTTTACAAATTGGATTAGATTCTAAAGAACAAAACAACTGAAATAGCACAAAAGAAAGTCATGGACTGATGAAAGTGATCCCCCTTGCTTCAAAGGTTCATAATTCATAAAACAATAAATTGAAATTCATTGCAGTAGAGCATGCAAGTCAGAATAGCATAGCTAATAATGGTACCTTGAACATATTAAAACACATCTACTATTGGATATAGAAATTCCTCACCTGGTCTTGGTCTATAAGGTCAATGTATATATCCCTTCCAATATGCTCTGCAAGATCTTCATCTCTTGCAACCTAAGAACAAACGCTACTAATGATATTTTTCCTTAGAATAAGCGGTATTTCACTTGGCAACTCACAACACTAGACGTTGGAGGTAAATATAAGACACAAATAGGTTATTATTCATTAAGAAAAAGGTTCAAAAGTTAAGAACCTTTATGATAGTATCATGGTGACCGCCAGCCTTTTCTTTTTGTGTTCTTCTTCTTGTTCTTTCTTCTTCTTGTTCGTTCTTCTTCTTATTCTTTCTTCAACCTTTCTCGCAACAATCAATTTAAAAAAAATGATTAGTTTGTCAAGAACAAAGGATGGAAAACTAAGAACCATTAGATTAGTTTAAAGGTGAGTCTCAACCTTTTCTTTCATTTGTGCTCCTTTTCTTAATACTTTTTCATCAACCTCTCCTGCAACAATCCATTGTATAAAATGGAATAGTTTCAGTAGAATAAAGGTTGGAAAACAAAGAAACGTTATAATAGTATAAAGGTAATCCTTGGCCTTTCCTTTCGTTTGTTCTTTTTTCTTCATTTTCTTTTTTCAACCTCTCCTACAGCAACCCATTGTACAAAATAGATCATATTTCAAAGAATAAAGCAAATGAAATAACACAAAAACAAGTCATCAACTAACGAAATTGATCCGCCCTTACTTCCAAGGTTTATAGTTCAAAGAACAATAATTTGAAATTCTTTGATCTAATTATAGTTCAAGAAGAAGAAAAAGGATAAATAGGATTAATTACATATCTATAAACAAATGTACATACCACTTATCAGAGAGAGTTGCCCTCCTAAAATCATAATAGTGTCCTCATCGATACCTACAACATAAACATCAAAAAAATAAAAAATAAAAAATACAATAATTATTACATTTCCACATATTGATGTTGATTGAAAATTTTGTTTGACTAGAGTTATTAAATACTCCAGTGCTAAACTCAAGATTTAAGATAAAATGCAAATGGCAAGGTGAATAAAAGAAAAAAAAACCAAGGGGACTGAGCAAATCCAAAGGAAAAAAGAAAGAAATATATAAGAGTCACAAGCAAAGGCAAACAAAGGTAATTCAACATCTTTCCTATCAAAATAACTTCACATGAATTAAGTTTCTAAGCACCATGACAACTGGTTTAACAAGGTGAACCTAAGCTAATAGTCCCTCCTGAATGGCAGGTGTTTAGCTCTCTCACTCAAAGTGTCTAGGCTTTGTTTACACTCAAAAAACCACCTTACCTAATCCCCTTTCCATAAGCTTGGCTATTATCTAGGTTCTCACTAACATAGATCAAAACAACTTTTATTGGGTGGTAAAGTAGGCGCTTTAAAAAATCAAGAGTAATTAAGGAAATCATATGATAGTAAGAATATGCAAACAATAAATTTAAGGTATAGAATTTACAACCACTTGGTAAATAAAAGGGAAATACGCATAAATAACAAGTAAATCCCCCCTCTCTCGTTTCTTTCTTTCTTTTCCTTTTCTCTTTTTTCCATTTTTTTATATTTCTTCCTTTTTCTTGTTCTTTTAGCTTCTTTTTTTTCCTTCAAGTTCCTTTTTTTTTGGCACTCTTGATCAAAGCTCAAAACTATGATGAAATATCTTCCACAAGCAAGCAGTCAGTCATATTCAAGCATAAAAGTGATAGTTCAATCAATTATATTCTCCTAGTTAGCAAAAGTTACATAGTAATAATGCTAAGACATCAGATTATGAACATAATTAGGAAAGAGGAATCTAAACGAGAGTCTCTCAGGAATGTAAGTGTTTTGCTAATCTCACATTTATGGGGGTTTTTTCTCTCAAACCAACCTAGGCTAGCCTCTACCATAGGCCTGTAATAATTCTAATTACTACCATCACTTACATGTGCATTCAAGAATCAAAAGGTCTTTCCCACTTGTAATTTTGGAGATAGGCCATGTGGAATCGATGATGGGAGTGGTAACTATTGTCCATGTAAAAAGAAATAAATAGCATCCAAAATTTGTCATATAATATATCAAGTAGTGATAATGTTGCTAATCAAGAGAGTTTGGTGCGATGCCTTTCTTTTTTCCTTGGCTTTCTTGATTTTTTTTTCCTTGCCATTTTTCCTTTTGAGGAGCTATATATTTTTCTTTGCTTTTCTTTGACTCCTTTCTCCCTTTTTATGGGATGCCTTTTTACCTTTTTTCTTTTCCTTTTCTTTTTAGAGGAGCTACAATATTTTTTTTTCTTTTATCTTTTTCTCTCCTTTTTTAGCTAACTTTTCCTTTTCTCATTTGTCGTCATCCCAGGCACAATTAAATAATAGCAACAATACCATCAGATGAAGTTTAATAAATGACAAATAGAATGCTTAGAAATATATTTACTTGCACAATAAATTACCACAATAAAATGGAATTTAAGAAAAGTGATAGGCTCAAAGGGGTAGCAAGGGATAATGATATTTGTGGCTTGTATTTGGGATAAAAAGGGTTTATAATAGGAATGCCTCTCTCGTTTTAAAGAATTGCACATGCATAAAGTAGCCATAAAAAGAATTAGAACAAGTTCTGAAGAGTTAACTGCATAGAAGGTAAATCACACTATTTTTGGAAATATAAGATCAAAGGTCCTTCCAACAAGGCTATCTCTCTCGTGAGATATTCACAAAATCCGATTGAAGACTAATTGATCACAGAGCATTTGCCTTACCTGTTTCTAATGTTAACCTTAAGAATATAATCAACTTAGCAATCACAATCAATAATGAATATGAGAGATTCATGCATGTATCAGAATATTCCAAATGTGCACGCTCCCTAATCAATCAAATCCAATCAAAGTGAATGGGCCGTAAAACATAAATATGCATATCTATCCGTCCCATACATAAATGTAAGACTCTCAACAATATAAATTACCTCAACATGGTAGGAATATTTCATTTAGGTTTTTCCTTGGCTCAAAATGGTTAGGCAATGGATGTAGCAATGCATCAAGGTAGGCAATTTAGATCTAGCTATAAATAAAATGATAAGAAATATTTATGAAGTTGTTTTTTTGCTATAGGTAATGAAAGAAAACATAATTCAAGGCTTGAAGTGGTTAGACAATGGATGTAGTAATGCGTCGAGGTAGGCAATTTGAATTTAGCTATAAATAACATGATAGGAAATATTTACAAGTTTTTTTGGCCATGGGTAATGAAAGGAAACATAATTTAAGGCTTAAAGTGGTTAGGCAATGGATGTAGTAATGCATCAAAGTGGGTTATTTGGATCTAGCTATAAACAAAATGAATGCCTTTCTCATTTTCATGTTGAGCAAATACAAGTATGTGGTCTCAAACAAGACGCAAGCCAAGTTCTAGAGTAAGGAAAAGATAGGTGGTACACACATGAAATGAATATGAATAGGCCCAAAACCTCACTAGGGCATGACTACCCATTTAGGATTCACCGAAAGCCCAAACAATTGCCATGTAGCTTTTCTACTCAATGGACGATCACTCAATCATCAATTTAAGAATGTATCCAAATCAAGGATGCAACTTTTTGTTTTGAAAATTTTGACTTTATCCCCTATAACATAAAAACAAAGGAAGCACACAAAACTCAAAAATAATATGCAATCAATTCCGCCCAATCAAATGAAAAACAACACAATATAAAAGTGTGAAAGGAAAGTGTATAACCAGGCTAAGTAAGTTGCATCTTGAACAACCAACTCCTAAAGTTATGAGTGGGGATTTCCTTATAGAAAAACTTCAAAAGGCTAGCCCCCCACTGGTCTCCTTCTTACCTTTCACAAGCCATAAACAAAATAAATTTCTTCAAAGTAAAACAGTTTTAAATGCAAGTTGGATAAAGTACATGATGCATTTTTCTAAAAGTTATGGATTGACGAAGGTGATCCTCCCTTACTTCAAAGGTTCATAATTCATAAAACAATAAATTGAAATTCATTGCAGTACAATATGAAAGTCAAAATAGCATAGTACATGTTAAGAGGCATCTCTTGTCTTGGTCTATAAGGTCAACATATATATCCCTTCCAATATGCTTTGCAAGATCTTCGTCTTGTGCCACCTAAGAACAAATGCTACTAATGAATTTTATTCTTAGAATAAGTGATATTTAAAGTGTATTACTTGGCAACTCACAACACTGGACATTGGAGGTAAATATAAGACACAAATTGGTTATTATTCACCAAGAAAAACGTTGGAAAGCTAAGAACCTTTATGATAGTCTCATGGCGATCGTCAACTTTTCTTTTTGTTATCATTTTCTTGTTCTTTCCACAACCTCTCTCGCAAATGTCAATTAAAAAACAATTAGTTTTGTTAAGAATAAAGGGTGGAAAACTAAGAACTATTATAATAGTTTAAAGGTGAGTCTCAACTTTTTCTTTAATTTGCACTCTTTTTCTTCATGCTCTTCCTTCAACCTCTCTAGCAACAACCCATTGTGCAAAAGATCAAAGGTACAAAAGATCTTAGAATATATAATGAAATTAGACAAATGAAATTTAAATACTGAAGGAGTATTCCATTACCAATAATCATTGGAACTTTGTGGTGTAGCATAAAGAGCACCATTTTTCCTCCAATATTCTAACAGTCTTTATTAGCTGGATTTTGAGCAGAACCACTAGTAACCCGACTTATATGCAAGATTACCAGTGGCAATATTTTTGAAGGACTCATTTGTTGCAATTGCTGCACAATAGAATTACGCTACAGCCTAGAGAAAAGAAGATGTCAAACAGATGTTCTAGCATAATGCTAGAAAGGTTATCTGTGGCTTCTTTGAGCTCCTTTTTGGTAAATAGCTTTGCCATTTCATTGTAACTATGTCTCTCAGAAAGTTGTTCCTGAAGCATGAGACCCCCGTTTTTCTCAAAGAACTTCTTCTTGATGTTTTCAAGCTTTCTTTTCCTTCCTACCCAACATAAGGAGGATATGACAATTCCAAGAACCAAGAGGAACACACTGGTGACTACTAGTTAATCACAATAAACATGTCATTTGAAGTAGCATAATACCAATGGATAAGATTTATGATTATAGAAAGATAAGTAAAACTGAATAATTACAGCTTCATTCACAAAATAGCAGCAGAACTTATTAAATAGATGCTATAGTACCGGAATGACATCATACGAGAGAGAAAGTGAAAGCTAGAGACAAACAAGACCCATTGATCGGTTCCCTATAGATTATAAATGCTACAAAAGAGATGGATTATTTAATAGCGATAGCCAAAGATGCATGTGAACTCACCTAGAGAAACTTGAGTTATTGGGACCTTGTTGGATTTATCCACTAAAATGCACCCCCTTCTTTGTCAAATAAAATTTCTTTCCCCCTAAAAAAACAAGAAGAAATTCCCAAAAGATGCAAGGGCATGTTTAATAACAATAGATTTCACACAATTCTCTCATAGAATGAATACATAACATAAGCAATAAAGGGAGAGTTTAGCACAACAGATGCAGTGAGACATGTGTAATTTACTTCACTTGCATCATTTAGTTTTTCCTGTAAATGCAGTATCCTATTAGGATTATTCTTTAATGTAATGTGCAATGTGGAAAAACTAAAAAATATCCCAATACCCAGCATGCAGCAAGAAAAACCATAGGTACTATGTGCTAAATAAAAACAGCAAACAGGAATAATAGTGAGAAGTTACAATAATAAACATATCTGACCTAATAAATTAATTGCTGTAATGAGAGCCTGCTTGGATCTGGGGTGTTTCGCACATGTAGAAGCCTTGAGAGCATGTTTGCCCCCTGCAGTATAAGTAACTTAGAATATACAATTCCCAAAAATTCAAACGCAATAAAATTGGTTTTACCTGATTTTAAACATAAATCATTTCCATCAATAGATATCAACCTTGAGTGAGAGAATATGACTTTCAAGAAATATAATCATCCATTTAAATATCTTAGAAGAAAAGATAGACACTTTTCATGTGAAAACATGGAATTATTACAATAATTGATGATTAATAATCAAATCAATTGCACCATTCCAAAATTAAAAACAATATTCTCATTCTTAATTCGCTTATCAGAAAACAAGTCTTCCTATCAATTAAACGAGGTGATTTCATGCAGATGTAGCAGCTGCACTGGTGTTTCACTTCCAATAAGTATACTTTGCTTAACAGTTTGATGCATCATTGCAACATGAATTATATTCTACGCATGGCATGCCTTATATGGTATTAGATTAAAAGACAAAGACCTAATATTGTATCAAATTAGAAGACAATGGCCTACCCATAATTCAAAAAGTACAAAAATACACAGGTTATGGCAGACTAATAGCCAAGGACACAAGCACAATAACAAACTAAAATGCATTGACAAAATACTAGAGTGTATACCACATTGTCCTGTGCAAACTATGCAAAAGCATAAAGCACAATTTTAGAAAATTTAAAACACACATGATAATAACAAGCATATATAAGAACCAACCTCAACTAAAAATAGCTCTCAGCCCAGCTGAAGTGGGGATATATAAAAGTTGCATAATGTGGCGTAGTGCCAAGAACTGTTTTAATGTCCAAGAAAAATTCTATTTCCCCCCCCCCCTAAAATTGACCTAATTGAAACAATAACAAACTTAGACACCAAACAAATCAAGAATCTGACATTCTAAAAGAAAACATGTCACTGATTGACCAAGAAGTTTGGTTTCACAGAATGCATTCCTACCAACCAAAACACGTTCAAAAAGGATAACAGGTTGGCTAAGAAGTCAATCATACTCACATTGATTATCAAGTCATCTCAAGTGTTTTGGTATGATACATCCTGTTTCAAGTTTTTTGTATCACCAACATATTCCTTTATCTTTGGAATCTAGAACTTCCCAATTCAACAAATATTACATTCAATCAATAATAACCAACTCAAAATTGCAATTGACACAAGTAGCTGGACGTGACATATTATAAGAATAAGAAGCCTATTGTTGATTTATTAGTGAAATTTCGGACAGATGTTGACATGCGTTATGAGATGATAAACATCTAGATGATACACAGTTAGAGAACTCAACAATAATGTAAATTCATATAAACTCAGTATTTATGAAAACAAAGAACATGATCTGATAATGCTACAACCCCAATGACATGTAACAATATAAGTAAGCAAGTATGACACACATCACCATTCTAATGAGTATAATTACAATAAAGATTTAAAACAATAGCCATTTGACTGGTTTCACAACATTTATAGAAAGGCATTCACAAAGAACTTGGGATTCCAACCAATACTATTGAAATACAACGTAAAAAATATTACCTCGTTTTGCCACAACAGATTGATGTTTTTTGAAAACAAAGGTGCGAGATGATACATAACCTACAAACATAACAGATTTCTCTCACCAAACACCAAAGGAAATTAACGCATTTATTGCAAGTTGGAATAGCATAGTTAATAATGATACCTTGAACATGTTAAAAGGAATATACTTTTGGAAACAAATCCTCACCTTATGACATGTAACAGTATAAGTAAGTAAGTATGACACACATCACCATTCTAACGAGTATAATTACAATAAAGATTTAAAAAATAATGGCCATTTGATTGGTTTCACAACATTTATAAAAAGGCATTCATAAAGAACTTGGAATTCCAACTAATACAATTGAAATACAATGTAAACAATATTTCCTCGTCTTGCCACAACGAATTGATGTTTTTTGGAAACAAAGGTGAGAGATGATACAGAACTTGCAAACACAACATATTTCTCTCACCAAACACCAAAGGAAATTAATGCATTTAATGCAAGTCAGAATAGCATAGTTAATGATGATACCTTGAACATGTTAAAAGGAATCTACTTTTGTATACAGAAACTCCTCACCTTGTCTTGGTCTATAAGGTCAACATATATATGCCTTCCAATATGCTCTATAATATCTTCATCTTGTGCCACCTAAGAACAAATGATGTAACCCCCTGCCTTAAATAAATGTAATTATAGTTCGATAACGCATATTTAAATGAATTAGAGACCGTCGGGTAATTTAAAACACATTTAAAACTCTCTCCTTGTAGCAGGGATTTCACGAAATTTTCAAAACTTCATCCCAATTCTGGTCTCAAGTTCAAACATAGAATATAATTACCTATGTAGTTAATTCACATTCATACATATCAGAATGTACAACCAAAAATCCCGGCAACTCTCAGGTTCATATATATATATACTTAGGGTCTCAAAATTCCCTACTAGGGGATTACACAACCATGACTAAAATATTATTTACATTCAAAAAAGAATATACAATAATCCTACTCTAAGGTAGATAACCAATAGTCCCATATCTCCCTAAAAAATCCTAACCGCTCTTGGTTGGCCGCTTCCTGGAGGAACCACCTGCCCTGTCTGTAGGTTTAACAATGGAAAGAATGAGATTCAAAAGAATCCCAGTAATAACAAATCACTTATATAATATATAAGCCTATAACATGTAAGCAATCATTAATAGCAGCATCACAGCAACACAATAACACATGTCTTTCATCACAATGACAGCAGCACTCATGGCTGTATACATAATCACGACTGCTTTCACTATATAACGCCAGTTTGCACTAGATAATGACAGTTTTCACTGTATAACGCCAGCTTACGCTGGATAATGATAGCTTTCGCTATATAATGCCAGCTCACGTTGGATAACAATAGCTATAACCAGCTGTATAAGCAGCAACATCAAATATTCTCACAAGCAATGATCTACACACATACAATATACTTACGCAAGATATAAGAGAAGAGTCACTACTTTATTCCTTCCGATGGTGATCAGGCAGAGGCTGCTCATGGCCAGGACAAAGGTTGAATCCTATAATCACAATCAAGAACGACGGATTAATTCTCTATTCTAATTCTTACTTTCATCATTCTTAACATTGGTTATCATTTGGACTCTCTTTAGGTAGGTATTAGAAGACTAGACACATGCCTAAAGAGTTGGGATAACTATCCCCCAAAGATCCCTTTTTAAGAAGAATAACATTGATTTTGGGCTGACTCACTCCAGTGAAGAAGGCCTCACTCGAGTGATGCCCCTACTCATACTTGAGTCCCTGCAAGTAAGACACATAAAGTGCGTACCCGAGAGCACCATCATACTCTCGAGTGGCCAGTTTACTTGGGCACTTCTTTGGACACTCGAGTGATTACACCTAGTCACCCAAGTCCCATCGAGTGAGGTGCAAGAAGTGACAATCCAAGAGCAACTAAGAATCCTGGAGGCAAAGATTCACTCGAGCACAGACATAAGCACTCGAGTGCTTATGCCACACTTGCAAGTGTCAGGTTACACTCTTGGGGTTTGGCCTACGGGTGCTTGGCCGAGAGTAACCCTTACCCTGAACTTACACCTGCACTCGAGTGAATCCGAGCTCACTCGAGTGTTCGCCAATATCACTCACGGGTTAGGAAGTGCACTCTTGCTTTCTAGGTGAAAGCTTAAGTGAAATGTAGAAGGAAAAGGGAATTATACTAACGCACTCAAGTTAGACCCTCCCTCACTCGAGTGTTGCTCATCAAAAACCAGAAACGCATAATTTGACTGAGTTTTTCAGATTTACCAAAACTGGTCCTAATGGTTCCAAAACTTATACCAAAGCTCATTCTCACTCAAAATTCCATAAGGAACTTATTGGTAACTTCAAAAAAACTCAAATTTCACTCAATCACCTCATTTGGTCTAGGATTAGCACATTATACTCAAATCATATAATGACCAAACTTTTCCCTTTTCAAATCCCTAATTAAACCAAATTCTCTGTACCACATTCTAACACCATTTCTACACATTACTATAACTAATTCATCCATTCTCACTTCTCATAAAATCAGGGAAAAATTCCTCAAATATAAAAAATTAACCAATAATTACAACATATATATCAAAATGCCACAAATACTCACCTTTTCAACTTCCAAAGTTTAGTTTCTTGATTCTCTAGCTTTCAAACTTGCTTAAGCTTTAAAACACCTTCTTTCTAAAATCTAAAGCCATCAAGATGAAGCTATCATCAAGGTGAATAACATTAATAAAGAGACCTTGAGCATTAGAGGCCAACAAAGATGTCAAAATCTCACCTTTGATTTTCTCTTTCTTCCTTCTCTTGTGTGAGAATTGAGGACAAGGAGAGAGAAATGAAGAACTAAAGATGATGATCTAAATGTTCCCTTTTTCCCATGCTCAAGTTGACTTTGGAGGGAGAGAGAAGAGAAAATATGTTGAAAGTTTGACTTTTGATCAAATGGTCCATATCTTGCCTCATGTCACGATCTTACTTTATCACCATGACCACACATGACTTCTTATATATAGGATTCCACCCCATGGATCACTTGGCAATAAATCACTCCCATTGATCTTTAAGTTACCAATGAGTTTTCTCTTCGGTAATAGACCAATTGGTCGATAAATTTACCATTTTACCCCTGATTATAATAAATATTAAACCATCATCAAACACATTTTACATCACAACACACCTCATATACTCCAAAAGTGTTTAACTAGCATTAATTACATCACCTTTAAGGCCATTAGCCCTTAATTACAATTCAGGATATTACAAATACCACTAATGAATTTGTTTTCCTTAGAATAAGCTATATTTAAAGTGTTTCATTAGGCAAATTAGTTATTATTCATAAAAAAATGTTGGAAAGCTAAGAACCTTTATGATAACCTGATGGTGATCACCATCCTTTTCTCTTTGTGATCTTTTTCTTGTATTTCTTTAACCTCTCTCACAACAATCATTTAAAAAATGATTATTTTTTCAAGAATAAAGGATGGAAAACTAAGAACCATTATAACAGTTTAAAGGTGAGTCTCAACCTTTTCTTTCATTTGTGCTCTTTTTCTTCATGTTCTTGCTTCAACCTCTCCTGCAACAATCCATTGTACAAAATGGATTAGTTTCGGAAGAATAAAGGTTGCAAAATTAAGAAACATTATAAAAGTATAAAGGTAAGCCTTGACCTTTCCTTTTCTTCATGCTCCTTTTTCAACCTCTCCTATAGCAATCCATTATACAGTATGGATCAAATTCTAAAGAATAAAGAAACTAAAATAGTTGATTGAAAATTTGGTTTGATAGAGATTATTTAATGGCCCAGTGCAAAACTAAAGATCTAAGATAAAATGCAATTGGAAAAATGAAGAAATGACAAAAACTAAAGGGGACCAAACAAACCCAAAGGAAAACAAATTGCAAGTACATAAGAGTCACAGGCAAAGGCAAACCAAGGCAATTCAACATCTTTCCTATCAAAGTAACTTCACATGAATCAAGTTTCTAAGTACCATGGCAACTGGTTTAACAAGGTAAACCTAAGCTACTAGTCCTTCATGAATGGCAAGTGTTTAGTTCTCACACTCAAAGTGTTCGGGCTTGTGTTTACACTAAAAAATCCACCTTGCCCAATCCCCTTTACATAAGCTTGGTTGTTATTTAGGTTCTCCAGCACTAACAATCAAATGCTAAATATAGATCAAAAGAAATTTTATTGGGTGGTGAAGTAGGTGCTTTAGAAAATAAAAAGTCATTAAGGAAATCATAGGGTAGAAAGAATGCAATAAATTTAAGGCCTATAATTCACAACCACTTAGAAAATGAAAGGGAAATATGCATAAATAACAAGTATAGCCATACTCTCTCTCTTGTTTCGTTCTTTCATTTCCTTCTTTCGTTTCCTTTTCTTCTTTTTTTTTCTTTTCCTTTTTTGTTTTCTCAACTTCTTTTTTTTTTGTTTGCCTTTTTTTCTCAAATTATTTTTTTTCATACTCCTGAGTAAAGCTCAGAACTATCCTGAAATATCTTCCACAAGCAGGCAGTCAGTCATATTCGAGCATAAAAGTGATAGTTCAATCAATTATATCCTCCCAATTAACAAAAGTTACAGAGTAATTGTAATATCCTAATTTTTTATTATGGGCTAATCATGATTAGTGTGGATAATTATGAATTTAATTGGAATAATTATGTGTTTTATGGCAATATTAATTAATATGTCATAATTAGTGAAAAATTGGAAGAATGAAAATATTGGCCATAAGTGATAATTAATGGGGAAATTAATTACTAACAAGTGAAAATGAGAAGTGTGAGCAAAATGGCTTATGGAGGGATTAAGGTTATTAATTGGTGACTTATTTGGTGAGAACCAATAGTATTGTGACATGCGGCAAAAGTGGGTGTAGCGAGAAGGAGAAGAGAAAAGTCAAATGGGACTAGAAAACAATATTTTCTCTCTCTTCTTCCCTCTTTTCGACTGAGTATAGGGGAGGGAGTATGTCATCATCATTCTTCATCTTCCCCAACACTCTTCTCTCTCATTTCTTCCTCCATTTTCGGTGACCAAGTTAGGCAAGAGAGAGGAAGGAAAAGCTTGTGATTTGGGTAAGTAAATGGCCTCCATTGCTCAAGTTCTCTTCATTAATATTGAGCCTTGGAGTGAGAGCTTCATTTTGATGTTTATAGTGTGCCATTTGGTGTTGATTTGTGCCACACAAAATTTTGGAGGTTAGTGAATCAAGAAAATCTCTTTGGTAAAGTGAAAGAGGTAAGTGAGACTAATCTATCTATCTAGGTTTTATGCCAAATGGTTTAGTTTGAAATTTCTGAAAATTTTGGCCTATTTTCGTTGGATATGAGTCATTGGTAATTTGGCATGTTATTGGTGTGGAAAATGGTATTTTGATATGAGTTTTGAATAGATAGATTGAGTGGAGGTTGAAATGTTAAGATTGGTGGTTTTGGAATTTTGGTGTTTAATGTTGATTCAAACCAAAGCATGATAATGGAGTAGGATTTTGGTAATTATGATGATCCCATTGAGTTCCTTGGGTGTTTTTGTGTGGGAGTAGCTTTGGTTTGGTATTTAGGTTCATTTGGATCACTTGGTAAAAAATTTTGGAAGTGTTGTTATACCTTCTGTGTTTTCTGGTTTCTGATAAAATCACTCGAGTGATCTGGGGTTCACTCAAGTGAGGGATGAACATCACTCCAGTGAGGATGGGTTTACTCGAGTGAGGTAGTGCAATTTTCCTTTCTTCCTTCAGTTTTCATGTTGCACTTCCGCGTGGGAGGCAAGAGTATTATCTCACTTACAAGTGTTGTGGGTTCTCACTCGAGTGAGCCTCCTCTCACTCAAGTACTGGTGTATTTGTCAGCTGATCTATCGTCTCGGGTTGTCACTCGCGTCCAAAATTCAAGAGTGCGCTTTAACACTTGTGAGTGTTAAGTTGTCACTCGAGTGCTCCTCTTCTTTGAAAATTCTTGTGCTCTTGGGTCCTTACTTCCTGTTCTCACTTTCTAGCACTTGAGGTGCTGTCCGTACCAACACTCGAGTGAGACCATTTTTCACTCGAGGTGCAGCAGTGAAAAATCAGTTTTTGTGCTTTCAAAAAGGGATCTTTGGGATAGTTCTTCCAACCCCTTAGGGCTATTGTTAGAGATATTCTTGAGTACTAAAATAGCAATAATGATAACCAATTAAGTGTTAAGAAGCTATTGAGAATTGGAATAGAGAAATAACTCTTTGTTACTTATTATAATTATAGGATATGATATTTGCCCTACGCGGGAGCAACCAGTGCCAGAGTGTGCACGGAAGGATCAAGGTAGTGACTCTTCTCTCATGTTGTGTATAATGTTTTGGTATACATGACTTGTCATTAGGTTTTGTGAACTGTGTGTACTATGGTCCATTACAGCGTGAGCAATGCAGCTTGAGCCGTTTAGGGATTGACGTTGGTCATCTCTAGCTTGGCCATTGAACTGCCATTGTAATCGACATGGATCTTTGTGAATCCGACCCGTAGGGCGACGTTTGTGAATCCAGTTGTGGGTTGTGTGTATCTTGCCAGTATGGCATGCATTATGAAATGTTTTATATGAATCCTAGCTGTGGTGAAATATATTGTGTGGATTGTGATTGTTCAATACAGCGTGAGCAATCGTAAGAGATGACGTGTGTCATACTATCCATTGTCGTTGAACTGCCATTGTTTTGCTTGTGTGGATAATGATTTGCTTTCATGCCTTATTATCATGCATTCTATGATTGATTTAACACTACGGAGATTCTTTAGAATCTCACTCTCCCAAATCTAAACATTTTAGACAGGGTTGAAGGATCGAAAGGCAAACGGGTGACGAAGAGCAGGTAGAGCTCCGTGTTAGGAGTTCCTTTTTGGTTATTGGTTATCATTGTATATTATCGGATATTTTGTGGGAAGTATATGTATATATTGGGATTTGTGATGTAGTTTTGTGTAATCCCCGAGTAAAGGGTATGAATTATGGGTTGTGCGCCTTTGTATAATCCGTTTATGAATTAATGGAACCCGAGTGTGTCAGAAATTTATGCTTTACTATGATATGTATGAATGAAATCAACCTGTACATGCCATTTTGTATTTGTAATTTGAATATGAAACCTTATGAACAAGTTTTTGAAAAGTTTTTATAGACCCTGGTTTTGGGAAGTTTAATTTGGTTCAAGTCCTAAATCATCTAAGGTCTCTAATTCTACATTAATTACATGTTTACGAACTAATCTCGGCCTTAATCGTAAAGGGGGTTACAATAATAATGCTAAGAGATTAGATTGTGAACACAATTTAGAAAGACGAATATAAACGAGAGAGTCTCTCAGAGATGTAAGTGTTTCACTCATCTCACCTTTATTAGGGTTTTTTCTCTCAAACCAACCTAAACTAGGCTCTACTATAGACTTGTAACAATTCTAATTTCTACCACCACTTACATGTCCATTCAAGAATCAAGAGGTCTTTCCAGCTTGTAATATTGGAGGTAGGCCACATGGAATGGATGATGGGAGTGGTAACTATTATACATGTAAAAAGAAATAAATAGCATCCAAACTTTGTCATATAATATATCAAGTAGTGATAATGTTGCTAATCAAGAGAACTTGGTGGGATGCCTTGCTTTTTTTTTCTTTTTTCTTTTGTTGGCTTTCTTGATTTTCTTCTTTTCCTTTTTTACCTAGCCATTTTTCCTTTTGAGGAGCAATATATTTTTCTTTGCTTTTCTTTGGCTCCTTTCTCCCTTTTTATGGGATGCCTTTTTGCTTTTTTTCCCCCTCTCCGTTTCTTTTTGGAGGGGCTACAGTTTTTTTTCTTCTCTCTCTCTCTCTCTCTCTATTTTTGTTTGCCAACTTCTCTTTTTCTTATTTGTTGTCATCCCACACATAATTAAATGATAGCAATAATACCACAAGATGTAATTTAATAAATGACAAATGAGAATGCTTAGAAATATATTTACATGCACAGTAAGTTCCCACAATATAGTGGAATTTAAGAAAAGTGATAGGCTCAAAGAGGTGGCAAGGGATAATAATATTTGTGGCTTGTGTTTGGGATAAAAAGAGTTTAGAATATGAATGCCTTTATCAATTTAAAGAATTGCACATGCGTAAAGTAGCCATAAAAAGAATTAGAACAAGTTCTGAAGAGTTACCAGCGTAGGAGGTTAATAACACAATTTTTGAAAATATAGGCTCAGAGGTCCTTCCAACAAGGCTCTCTCTCTCTCATGAGATATTCACAAATCCAATTGAAGGCTAACTGATCATAGAGCATTTCCATTACCTGTTTCTAAGCTAACCTTAAGAATATAATCAACTTAGCCATCACAATCAACAATGAATACGAGAGATTCACACATGTATCAGAATATTCCAGATGTGCGCACTCCCCTAATCAATCAAATCCAATCAAAGTGAATGGGCCATAAAACATAAATATGCATTTCTATCCCTCCTATATATAAATGTAAGACTCTCAACAATCTAAATTACCACTACATGGTTGGAATATATTCATTAAGGTTTTTCATGGCTATAGGTTATGAAAGAAAAAGATAATTTGAGGCTCAAAGTGGCTAGCAATGGGTATGCAATGCATTAAGGTAAGCAATTTGGATCTCGCTATAAATAATAGGATAGGAAATATTTATGAATTTTTTTTGGCTAGGGTAATGAATGAAAACATAATTTAAGGCTCGAAATAGTTAGGCAATGGATGTAGTAATGCGTCGAGGTGGATCTAGCTATAAATAACATGATAGGAAATATTTACAAGCTTTGTTTGGCAATGGGTAATGAAAGAAAACATAATTTAAGGATCAAAGTGGTTAGGCAATGGATGTAGTAATACATCAAGTTAGGCAATTTGGATCTAGCTATATGCCTTTGTCATTTCCATGTCTAGCAAATGCAAATATGTGGTGTCAAACAAGACGCAAGCCAGGTTCTAGAGTAAGGAAAAGATAGGTGGTTCACACATGAAATGAATATGAATAGGCCCAGAAACCTCACTAGGTTATGACTACCCACTTAGGATTCACCTAAAGTCAAAACAATTGTCATGTAGCTTTTCCACTCAACACACGATTAGTCACTTATAAATTCAAGAATGCATCCAAACCAAGGATTACCTCAAACTTGCAATTCTCATATCCAAAACAAATTTTGTTGAAAATTTTAACTTTTTCCCTAATAACATAAAAACAAGGAAAGCACATAAAACTCAAAATATAATATGCAATCAATTTAGCCCAATCAAATGATAAACAATACAATATAAAAGTCTAAAAAAAGCATACAACCGGCCAAGTAATTTGCAGCTTGAACAACCAGCTCCTCATGTCATGTATGGGGAATCCCTTATAGAAAGACTTCAAAAGGCTAGCTCCACTTGTCTCCTTCCTAATCTTCACAAGACAAATAGAATAAATTTCATCAAAATGAACATACAGCTTTAAATACAAGTTGAATAAAGCACATGATGCATTTTCCTAAAAGTTAAACCACTTATAGAATTTTTTTAAGAAAAATTTAGGACATTTGTTCCAAATAATTATCATAATACATTTATGGGTGGTTCATAAAATGAGTTGTTCACATTATACTTATGCCCCTTTGAAAGTCAACAAGTCAACGTCTACATAAACTGTGACTCACTTGGTTATGTTTCATAAATAGTCACTTCTATCTCTAGTGACATCTATCTGATCCAGGAGTCTAGTCGATGTAATCCTTGAACTATCTGCTAGAGAAGATAGATCCTCATCGTAGGTTTCCCATGAGATGAACTTAGAATTGATAGGCAACATTTTTATCTATGACGTTTGAACTCTCACCTTCATCAAGACATAGAACAATCAAGTCAATAACTTTATATGACTAATAAGCAAAAATTCAGTGAGACAATATAAAATGTGTTTACTCTTACAGTGTTAAATACATCAGTTCTACAGTCAGGGATGATGCTTATGGACCAAGGAGGCAAATCATAGTGTTTGTTATCGAATGTTACTCTACAAGCAGAGTTTGCATTATAATTTGCTAGAAAAGCAACACATGTTCTTCCTGAAGAGAACACATGCGCCTGTAGAATTACAATTCACCGTGAAGGTTATTATTTTACCATCAAGATCTCTCTTTTTTTTGGCAAACATAGGAGGCTTGTGCTTCATATCAAGTAGACAATTGACCTGCTAAATTCTTCCTAAGGATGTAACAACAGGATCAGAAGAAACCAAAGCATGTTCACATTGGCTACTAGCTTCATGAAGTTCCTTCAAATGAGTGTATTTAGTTTGCCTTATAAGACCTAATCACAGCACAAAAATCAATTGAGGATAGAAAAATATCGAAGACTCGAATAAAACAGAAATCAATTTAACTCAGGCCATTAAAATCAAAATGGGTCAACATTAGATAGATAGGCTTTTAGCTTATTGCCATGTCAAAAAGTGTTTGAAAATTATAGCTATAATAATCAAGTTACATGTCTATCAATAAAGTCTTGGAAAAATGAAAATTGTAAATAATCTTGAAAAGATGAAAGTTAACCTCATCGTATTCATCAATGGGAGCAACATAGTCATAGCTAGTAGTGATGAATGGGCCTCCAGCTAAGCATCCAAAGTTAGTTCCCCCATAGTACTACCATTTGTTAGTAATCATAATTCACTACATGGTAAGTCAGAATTTAAAAATAGGGTGCCTAAGTTCCCTAAATCCTATATGGAAGGAGACTAACCATGTAGTAATTTACGAATGAATCACCCTTTTGTATGAAACGCGCAACAACAAATAATAGATCTTGAACTAGTCGCTGGTGAATTGGACCCCCAAATTTGGTAAACCTTTTCAATGAAGTGAAAACAATGAGAATTGGACCATCTAATACTGCAACGAGTTCAAAGATAGTACAATTTATATAACTTACTAGACACTCCAAGCCTCAGTCCAGAGTCTAGGCTTGTAGGTTTTATTTGAAGAGAAATCATCACAGTAAAAGCCATTACATGTAGTTATCTGTAATGAAGAATAGGATGAATCATATCCAACTCCTAACTATAAAGAAGCTCAAGATCTAAACAAATGAGGAAAGAGAGTGAGATTACTGACTGTAATACCCCGAATTTTGATATTTGAGGCTAGAGAATAAGCCTGAAATAAGTGAATTGCTAAGCCCCACTTTAGCAGGAGCCTAAATGTATTCCCTAATGATTCTTATATTTTTGGGGTATTAAATAAAGTAAAATGGTGAATTTTGGAGAATATGATATAAATTGTGATTCGGATGTGTTATGAGTTGTGTCGAAACCCTGTATTTAAGTTCAATTATGGATTAACATCTAAATTGACTTAAAATAGAGGGAGGGTGTAACCCCCTGCCGTAATTATATCCGAAATACGCGATTAAAGTGAAATAGAGACCAATAATAACAAAACTACATTTTACTAACCCATCACATGACGGGGTTTTCACAATTACCTTTCGAAATCATTTATAAACTTGGTCTCATAATCACTTTTCAAATACAATTACTACGCCGAATATCACATTCATAACAAATCAGAGTACACAACAATAATCCCAGCAATCCCATGTTTTATACATTAACTTAAAGCCTTATAGGGCATATTCGCCCCTACAAGCCCTCATATGAGGATTACAGAAATCTTTCTCATACATATACAAATATCCAATAACTCATTTCAAATACATAACCAAATATACTCATCCATATGTACACATCCAAATCCAAATATCCCATCCAGGATGATAACCAACTACCAGAATGACAACCCGAAGGAAGTCCTCATTGCCCTTAGCTGCATGCTCCATCCTTGATCCACTACCCTGTCTGAAAGGTTAGCAGGGGAGGGTGAGATTCTAGAGAATCTCAGTAGGTAAACAATATCAATATGCATGTACGATAGATGTTTAATGCATGACATGCTTGCATCACAACACATGATAACACAATGTCAATTTGCAAGCTCAATGCTTCGAACAATATACCTATGGCCATAGCATAAATTGAAACATAGCTTCAAATTACACATAATTATGCAAAGCTAAGACATGCACCAACACACTAACACATATATCAAATACAAGCAGAAGAGATATGTTCCCTACACTCTTTCCACGTAAGCTCCAGCATAGTTGCTCACGAACAAAATGAACATCGAACCACAACCAGGGCGTACATCAACCCTATAACCAAAGCAAGGACATAGGGTTATTCTCTATTCCAAATCCTTACTTCCATATTACTTAAGGTTGGTTATCATTCACACCCTTTAGATGCCTAAAATAAGCTCAACGAAAGCTTAAAGGATTGGGACGTACTAGGTTGGAAATCACCTTTCAAAATCTCAAAATGCCGAAAATGGGGGTTGGCTGCAGCCAAGAACCCTCTGGCTGCAGCCAGAACACGCACAGAAGGTTTTTGGCTGCAGCCAAGAATTTCTGGCTGCGGCCAAAACGTGCACAGAAACTTTTACGCTGCAGCCAGGATTTTTTGTTGTAGCCAAGGCAACTTCAAAAATTCATAAATAATTCCAAAAAAATAGAAATGAGGTGATCCTAAAGCCAAATGAAAGATATTAAGGTCCTCTTCATAGGAAAAATATGGCTCATTACTGGAAATCACCACACAAATCCAGATTTACACAAAATCCAACATTGCTCCAAAACAGAATCCAGTTTCGTCCTCAAACTTTGGGCAAACATAAATCCCAGTTCACAAAACGAAATGACACAATTTATATGTCCATTTTGAAGCTTGGGATGTGAACTTCAAGACTGGAAAGTTTCAGAATTTTCTAACATCATTTGCCTATTCAAAATGGCAACACAAACAGACTGCCCAGACAGAATTCTCACTGGACAGAATTTCTAGTTTTTCAACCATTGTGTCCAATCCAATTCAAACCAATTCCAATGATTAAATACCACAACATGACACCATTTTCAACACAAAACAACATCCAATTCCACCATTCACATTCCACACGAAAATACCATAAAATCAGGGCAAAATTCACAAATCACAATACTTAACCAAAAGTCACAAAACTTAGACCAAAAGGCTTCAAACACTCACCTCTTCCTCTTTCCCAAATCAATTCCTTGATTCTTCATCTTTCCACTTTTCCTCAAGCAACAAAACACCTCCTCTCACAAATCTAAAACCATAAAGATGAAGCTCTCATCACTATGAACAACATTATAGAAGGGTGTTTTAGCAATAGAGGACAAGAAACAAGGCAAATCTTACCTTTTTCTTTTCTCTTTCCACCTTGAAGCATGGCGCCATGGAGAACAAGAGAGAGAGATGAGATGATGAAATGAAGATGATGAAGTGATGCAGATTTTTGGGGCCCAAAAACGTCCAAATAAGGGAGAGAGAAGAGAGGAAGAGTGTTGACTCTTTGACCCAAGATCAAGGGTCCAAAACTTGCCAAGTGTCACTCTCTTGTTCCATCTTCATGAGTTCACATAGGCCCTTGCACACATGATTCCACCCTTTGATCTCTACACAAATCAATCCTAACCATTGATCTTGAAGTTACCAATGAGTTTCCTCTTCGGTAACTGACCAATTGGTCGGTAACTTTACCGTTTTGCCCCTGATTATGGTAATTCCTCTTGAATCACCTTCAAATACCTTTTCTCATTCATTTTCTTTCACAATGCGCCCTCCCCTCTATTTTAAGTCAATTTAGAGGTTAATCCATAATTGAACTTAAATACAGGGTTTCGGCGCTGCTCAGAACACATACGAATCACATCGGGTGCCAACTCACACCATAATCTCCAAAAGGGTTCATTTATCACTATTGACATCCACTTTTGGAGTCATTAACCCTTAATCACAATTTGGGATCTTGCTAAACCGGGGCTTAGAAATCCACTAATCTCAGGCTTATTCTCTAGCCTCAAATCTCAGAATTCGGGGTATTACAGAGGGTGCATGATTGGTGAAAGGAAATGAGAAAATGTGTTTGGTGGTGATTCAGTAGGAATCACCACAATCAGGGGCAAAATGGTAAAGTTATCGACCAATTAATTAGTTACCAAAGAGGGAACTCATTGGTAACTTCAAGATCAATGGTTAGAATTGATTTGTGCAAGAGATCAAAGGGTGGAATCATGTGTGTGTGCCTATGAGAACTCATGAGAGATGTGATAAGGGTGTGACACATGGCACTTTTTGAACCCTTGATCTTGGGTCAAAGTTTCAACACTCATTTCCCTCTCTCCTATCTTTGTAAGTCGGCCAAGAGGCCTTTATGCCTCCAAAAATATGCATCTTCATCACCTTTGTAACCCCCTGCCGTAATTAATATCCGGATTATGCAATTAACGTGAAATAGAGACCAATAAACCAAAACAACAATTATATACCCATCAACCAGACGGGGTTTTCACAATTACATTTCAAAATCATTTTAAACCCGGTCTCGTATTTACACTCCGAATATAATTACTATGCGAAGATAAATTACATTTATACAATTATCAGAGTACGCAATATAAATTCCCGACAATTCCGGGGTCATATCTTCGCTCAATTCTCATAAGGCATAATAGCCCATACAACTCATTCAATAGGGATTACACAACTTATCCGAATACATTCTCAAATACTGATCCATACAATCAATTACATAATCCCAATAACGTATTGATAACCAACACTAAGCTCTCACCCAAAACGAGTCCTCTTCATCCTTGGATGCTTGCTTCATCCTCAATCTTCCTTCCCTGTCTAAAATGTTGATAGGGGAGGGTGAGATTCTGGGGAATCTCAGTAGGAAAACAAATACCACTATGCATGCAAGATAAGTATTTAATGCATGACATGCTTGCATCACAATATCTCATGTTCGCAATATGATATATTCGCATGCTCAATGTTCACACAACATACTCATGGCCATAGTACAAATAGAAACAGAGCTTCAATCATACTCATACGTTTCACATAAACACGCAAGGCAATAACATGCATCAATACACAAATACAATTATCACTACATGCAGGAGAGGTAAGTTCCCTACACTCTTTCCACGTAAGCTCCAGATCCGGCTGCTCACGCTCAGGAAATCATCAAATCCTATAACCAAGATCAAGGACATAGGATTAATCCCTTTTTCCAATTCCTTAACTTTTAGACATTCAGGTTGGTTAACATTATTGCCCTTTAAGTGCCCTCAAACACCTTAATCCATAGCTCTAAAGGGTTGGAAGACTATCCCCAAAGATCCCCTTTTGAACACTCAAACTTGATATTTTTCACTGTCTCACTCGAGCACAGAAGCTCTCACTCGAGCACAAGTACGGACATCACTCGAGCACAGATGCTCTCACTCGAGCACGCGTACGGACAACACCCGAGCACAAAAGAAAGTGAGACAGAAAGCACATGCCCGAGAGCACCTCCCACTCCAGAAGCACAAGCTCACTCGAAGCACAAGGGGCTCACTCGAGCACGCTGCCCATACCCGCGAGCACAAGAGAAAGTGAGACCGCGAGTGAACACCCGAGAGCACAACTCTCACTTTCAGGAACTGGCTCACTCGAGCACAGATCCTCACTCGAGCACAAGACCAATAGTCTCGCTCAAGCACCCGCGAGCACAGCGCCGCGAGTGACAACCCGAGAGCACCACAGCTCTCGAGAAGCAGGATCACTCAAGCACACCACTCTCACCCGCAAGCACACCCGCGAGCACACACCTCTCACCCGCGAGCACACACGGCTCACTCGAGCAGATGCCCTCGACCCGCGAGTGAGAAGGCACACTTCTTGCACCTTGCCCGCGAGCATCCACCCGAGAGCAATCCTCTACTCTGGGCGTACTCCTTCACTCGAGAAGACCATGCTCACTCGAGCATGTTCTTCGCTCACTCGAGCACAAAGCGATGTGCTCGAGCAGAACCCATAGAAAACCCAGGTGCACTCGCAGCACAAAGGGAAAACTCTCATATCACTCGAGCAGGTTCTTCCTCACTCGAGCAATATTCATCCCTCACTCGAGCACACCCCTGTCTGCTCGAGTGAATCTATCAGATTCCAGAAAAACGCAGCAAAACATGCCACATTCCCTAACTCATGCCCAATTGATCCAAAGGGATCCAAAACCTCTACCAAAGCTACTCCCACACAAAATCACCCACTGAATTCAATGGAATCAACAGAATTACCCAATTCCCATTCCATTAACAAGCTTTGGCCTAGGGCATCATAATCACCCATTTTCCAAATCACCAACCTTACACATTTCAATCCCCAATCCATTCTATCTATTCAAAACTCATACCAATATACCATTTCCAATACCATAACATGCCAAACTACCCATTACCCATATTTTCACAATTAGGGCAATAATTCCAGAAATTCATAACATAATCATTTGGCATGAAACATAGATAGAAGGATTGGTTTCACATACCTTATCCACTTTCTCAAAGACACTCTTTGATTCTCCAAGCTTCATATTTTCGTGATCCTCAAATCACCACCAATGGAGAAGCTACAACCACCACAATGAAGCTCTCAACTCAAGGATTAACATTAGAGAAGAGAGTTTGAGCTAACGAGGCCATTTGCTTACCTCAAAATTCCACTTTTCCTTTCTCACTCCCAAGCATCTTCAGCGAAAATGGAGGAAAGAAGAGGAGAGAGAGAACCCGAGAGAGAGAAGAGAGGAGATGAAGATGATGGTGTTGTCCCACATCCAAGGGCCCACACTTTGCCACTTGTCACCATCTCCCTTCAACTCACATGGCTCACATACATGCACACCCACATAATTATGCCTCTTGCCCATCTTCACAATCAATCTTAGCCATTGATTATTTAATCACACATCTCATTTTCTCTTAGCTAGTAATTAATTTCTCTATTAATCACTAACTAATTCCCAACAATTTCACTCTTTCAATTTCCACTAATTATGGCATATTAATTATTATTGCCATAAAACACATAATTATTCTCAATAATTATCATTAGTCCTTAGTCGAAAATCGGGATGTTACATTTCTCCCCCCGTTCAATAAATTTCGTCCTCGAAATTTGTTCCACCACTAAGGACATAAACTCCGGACGCTTCTTCACGACAGCTTCCGTTTCACAATTTATTCCATGTTGGGATGTCTCCTCTAGACCACTCAAACAATGGAGCGTCTCAACTTGATTCTTGTAAGAATCCTAAACCATAAATGCAACCCTAGTTGCCATAAACTGCAATCGGCCCATATCACGATTGCTACCCGAACACAATTATCACACTATTTCCAAGCAAGGGTAATCGCCTCCACATACGATTGCCACACACTCTATCACCACATAATCACAATCGTCGCAAGTCCTCCTCATTCATGAGTGGCTAGCGCATCTCAATATCCGGTGACTCTAATTCATGAGCCATATCATAAGATTTCAATAGTTAGGTGGCATAGGCCACTAACCTACTCAACTCAATCTAGTGATTCCATCCTGGAATAACTCAGCAACATCACCAACTCATTTCAAACAACAGCCTCAGCCGTATACACAAACATTCCGCTTCCACTCAAGTGCTTGTGTATCCACTTTCACAGCATTACCCTCACCCGTCCGAGGCTTTTGGGTCTCAATCACAACGTCCTTGACAATTTCACTTTGATGCGTGACGATTGTCACAAGACGACAGCACCCACGGCTGTATACACAATTGTACGTAGCTTTCGCCACTTATACAAATACACATTGCCCTTCCGGCATTCTCATCACAACACATATCACATCATCAGGTCACTCCAGAGTCTCAATCTCCTCTATCCAAAGTACCTGACTGTAATGGTCCACCTAGAATCTCAGTCTCTTCTATCCAGGCGACCGGTTGAGAGTCTCAATCTCCCAAAATCAACTTCATGCTCCTTCACCACACGAATCAACTACAACGGCAGTTCAACGGCCGAGCTAGAGATGACCAACGTCAAACCCTAAACGGCTCACGCCGACCTGCACACGCTGCATTGCACCTTAACACAATTCACACAGGTCACATTCACCACAACCCGCATCGCAGACTCTAATTTTACGCACCGCCTTTCGGCCTTGGGTCCACACCGGTGCAACCAACGTGGTGGCTAGCCAGGCTGGCCATGCCGGGGTAATTGCCCTCACGACAAGAATCCTCGAACATGTAGTCGAATTAGCCATCAGCTGAACTAGCTCTGCTCTGCTACAACACACCTCAATCCCAGCTTATTCACAACTGTCACAGATTCACAATCACACTCCACCCTCATCCCCTTTTACCGCCGAGAAGACACACAGTCTTTACCCGAACTGTTGTTAGCGACTCAGGGACTATTGGCATGGCAGTGCACACATATAGCCATTCAGGCTCACAATAGTAGGTCCACAATCACACCCTACCCTCATCCCCTTTTACCGCCGGAAAGACACACAGTCTAATCCGAACCGTTGCTAGCGACTCAGGGACTATTGGCGTAGCGATGCTCACACATAGCCTTTCGGCTTCCACATCACACTCCACCCTCATCCCCTTTCTCCGCCGAGAAGACACACAGTCTTAACCCGAACCGTTGTTAGCTACTCAGGGACTATTGGCATGGCAGTGCATACATATAGCCTTATAGCACATAGCTAACCGGCTTCACAAACGGCTCGTCAGCCTCACAAATAGCCTGTCCCCCGTAAACTACCGCCCCGAAGGCACGGTCCTCCGCCATAGGAATCACCCCATGCGGCCGTAGGTAAGAGACTCACAAATAGCTGTCACACCCCACCGCCGTCTCACCCCACCGGGCCACAACGGTTGGTGCCCTCTCCCACCAATCGGGTGCGGAAAGGCTGGGTACACTACGTCGACCCAGGACTCACAATGCACAATTGTAACAAGCTGGAATCAGGCATCTCAACCACTTCACTTTCAACATCTCAAATTCTTTTCACATCCTGGGATCCTTCAAGACCCCTTTTTCATAACATAACTTGACCCCGAAGCTTTACCTCCCGAAGCCATAGTTATCATATCATTCTCACATCAACCTCAAGCTTCTGCTCAACATGATTCTCAAGCCTATTACATTCCCACGCTTCCGCTGCACACTCTGAGGTCACACTCCTCATCTGTGCATTCACAATGTCAAGTTGACTTAACAGGAGTCCCATAGGAATCCCCTACATCACCTGACCACATTCATAATCTATACCAAATCTTGGCTTGATTCAACTCGAATCATTCAAAGCCATAATCAACACATCGTTGAGATCCCATACTCCCAACGTTCCCAGAGCTCTATTCTACGATTCAACGTCACGGCTATCGCTCTCCACGGTTCGTTATCACGGTGGCTGCACTCTAGGGTTTATCGTCACAGTGGCTCCACTCTAGGGTTCATCGTCATGGTGGCTCCACTCTACGCTACTGCACTCGGTGCTTCACTCAGTCCAATGACTGGTCAGCCCCTCCGGTCAGAGTTTTTCGTAGGTAGCCCTTTCCAATCGGATCTCACCGTAGGTAGCCCTTTCCGATCAGATTTCACCGTAGGTAGCCCTCTCCGATCAAAAGTCCCCGTAGATAGTGTTCTCCGATCCGAATCCTCCGTAGATTACTTTCTCCCTGTGCTGGATTAGCAACCAACACTCTCAGAATAATTGATACACATTTCAATTCACTTCTAGTACCATACCTTGGTACCACAGACCATTGAGGTCAAATCCAATCTCTAAGAATCAACCCAGCTATTGAGTCTAATCCTTAGATCACATCTCATCTTTCAAACTTTCAACCTCAGTTGAACTGGGAAATTACTTCCCTCATTTCCACGGAGCACCATACTCCTATATGCAAGTTCAAACATCTCGGCCAGCCTAAGGCACACCGGTCCCCTAGGTCTTAAGGTCTTTACACATATAAGATCAGTATGACATTACCACATGTAACATCATACCACCTTGGGTTACATACCCAACATCTAGGTTAGTCCTGATACCTAGAACATCAATATCACACGCCTCGGAAACCATTTTTCCTCAGCTTCAAATCAGATGATGGTTTGACTATAACCACCTCTGGGTTTACACCTCAAATTCTCGAACGAATCACCATATCTTCGATTACACAATGATTCGTCACTCAAGACTAACCAACAATGTATACACACATTCCACAAATCTCTTGTGTCCACAATAACCAATCACACATGTGTATACATAATCACTATCACATAACATCATCTACCACCAAGGTAGAGATCTAAGAGAGCTATCCTAGCAAATTCCCATACTTGCCAGGAACTGTAGCTCTGATACCAAAATGTAACCCCCTGCCGTAATTAATATCCGGATTATGCAATTAACGTGAAATAGAGACCAATAAACCAAAACAACAATTATATACCCATCAACCAGACGGGGTTTTCACAATTACATTTCAAAATCATTTTAAACCCGGTCTCGTATTTACACTCCGAATATAATTACTATGCGAAGATAAATTACATTTATACAATTATCAGAGTACGCAATATAAATTCCCGACAATTCCGGGGTCATATCTTCGCTCAATTCTCATAAGGCATAATAGCCCATACAACTCATTCAATAGGGATTACACAACTTATCCGAATACATTCTCAAATACTGATCCATACAATCAATTACATAATCCCAATAACGTATTGATAACCAACACTAAGCTCTCACCCAAAACGAGTCCTCTTCATCCTTGGATGCTTGCTTCATCCTCAATCTTCCTTCCCTGTCTAAAATGTTGATAGGGGAGGGTGAGATTCTGGGGAATCTCAGTAGGAAAACAAATACCACTATGCATGCAAGATAAGTATTTAATGCATGACATGCTTGCATCACAATATCTCATGTTCGCAATATGATATATTCGCATGCTCAATGTTCACACAACATACTCATGGCCATAGTACAAATAGAAACAGAGCTTCAATCATACTCATACGTTTCACATAAACACGCAAGGCAATAACATGCATCAATACACAAATACAATTATCACTACATGCAGGAGAGGTAAGTTCCCTACACTCTTTCCACGTAAGCTCCAGATCCGGCTGCTCACGCTCAGGAAATCATCAAATCCTATAACCAAGATCAAGGACATAGGATTAATCCCTTTTTCCAATTCCTTAACTTTTAGACATTCAGGTTGGTTAACATTATTGCCCTTTAAGTGCCCTCAAACACCTTAATCCATAGCTCTAAAGGGTTGGAAGACTATCCCCAAAGATCCCCTTTTGAACACTCAAACTTGATATTTTTCACTGTCTCACTCGAGCACAGAAGCTCTCACTCGAGCACAAGTACGGACATCACTCGAGCACAGATGCTCTCACTCGAGCACGCGTACGGACAACACCCGAGCACAAAAGAAAGTGAGACAGAAAGCACATGCCCGAGAGCACCTCCCACTCCAGAAGCACAAGCTCACTCGAAGCACAAGGGGCTCACTCGAGCACGCTGCCCATACCCGCGAGCACAAGAGAAAGTGAGACCGCGAGTGAACACCCGAGAGCACAACTCTCACTTTCAGGAACTGGCTCACTCGAGCACAGATCCTCACTCGAGCACAAGACCAATAGTCTCGCTCAAGCACCCGCGAGCACAGCGCCGCGAGTGACAACCCGAGAGCACCACAGCTCTCGAGAAGCAGGATCACTCAAGCACACCACTCTCACCCGCAAGCACACCCGCGAGCACACACCTCTCACCCGCGAGCACACACGGCTCACTCGAGCAGATGCCCTCGACCCGCGAGTGAGAAGGCACACTTCTTGCACCTTGCCCGCGAGCATCCACCCGAGAGCAATCCTCTACTCTGGGCGTACTCCTTCACTCGAGAAGACCATGCTCACTCGAGCATGTTCTTCGCTCACTCGAGCACAAAGCGATGTGCTCGAGCAGAACCCATAGAAAACCCAGGTGCACTCGCAGCACAAAGGGAAAACTCTCATATCACTCGAGCAGGTTCTTCCTCACTCGAGCAATATTCATCCCTCACTCGAGCACACCCCTGTCTGCTCGAGTGAATCTATCAGATTCCAGAAAAACGCAGCAAAACATGCCACATTCCCTAACTCATGCCCAATTGATCCAAAGGGATCCAAAACCTCTACCAAAGCTACTCCCACACAAAATCACCCACTGAATTCAATGGAATCAACAGAATTACCCAATTCCCATTCCATTAACAAGCTTTGGCCTAGGGCATCATAATCACCCATTTTCCAAATCACCAACCTTACACATTTCAATCCCCAATCCATTCTATCTATTCAAAACTCATACCAATATACCATTTCCAATACCATAACATGCCAAACTACCCATTACCCATATTTTCACAATTAGGGCAATAATTCCAGAAATTCATAACATAATCATTTGGCATGAAACATAGATAGAAGGATTGGTTTCACATACCTTATCCACTTTCTCAAAGACACTCTTTGATTCTCCAAGCTTCATATTTTCGTGATCCTCAAATCACCACCAATGGAGAAGCTACAACCACCACAATGAAGCTCTCAACTCAAGGATTAACATTAGAAAAGAGAGTTTGAGCTAACGAGGCCATTTGCTTACCTCAAAATTCCACTTTTCCTTTCTCACTCCCAAGCATCTTCAGCGAAAATGGAGGAAAGAAGAGGAGAGAGAGAACCCGAGAGAGAGAAGAGAGGAGATGAAGATGATGGTGTTGTCCCACATCCAAGGGCCCACACTTTGCCACTTGTCACCATCTCCCTTCAACTCACATGGCTCACATACATGCACACCCACATAATTATGCCTCTTGCCCATCTTCACAATCAATCTTAGCCATTGATTATTTAATCACACATCTCATTTTCTCTTAGCTAGTAATTAATTTCTCTATTAATCACTAACTAATTCCCAACAATTTCACTCTTTCAATTTCCACTAATTATGGCATATTAATTATTATTGCCATAAAACACATAATTATTCTCAATAATTATCATTAGTCCTTAGTCGAAAATCGGGATGTTACAACCTTCATATTATCTCTCTATTCTCCATGTTCGTTGAGCTCTAGGGAGGAAAGAGAAAGGAAAAAGGTAAGTTTTTGCTTGTGTAATGTCCTATAATGCTTAAACACCCTTCTCTAATATTGTTCATAGTGATAAGAGCTTTATCTCTATGGTTTTAGATTTGTGAAAGAAGGTGTTTTAAGAGCTTGAGGAATCTGAACTTAAAGGAATCGAAGAATTGGTTTGAGGAAGAGGAAGAGGAAGAGGTGAGTGATAGCTTCTCTTTGACCTAAGTTTTGTGGTTATTGGTTAAGTTTTGAGAATTGTGGAATTTGCCCTGATTTATGTGTGATTTTGGAAATGGAGAATTGGTTTGTGTATTGTGGTCACAATGGTGTCATATTGTGTTTTGGTGCCATTGGAATTGGTTTGGAATGTGAAATGGAAAGAGTTGCAATGTTGAGGTTTTAAATGTGACATTGTGTGACATGTTGTGTTCATTGGGAAAACATGTCAATGTAATGTGAATTTGGTTAATTTAGTGTTTCCAATGGATTCCTTGTGAAATTTTGTGTGGGAATGGTGTTTGATGTGAAAATAAAACCATTGGAAGCAATTGAGCCAAAACTGGAAAATCTGTGAAATCTGGAAATTTGGCTAAGTCTGAAATACTGTGCAAGTGACAAACTTTGCATGGTATTTTGACATAGCAAATGACATTGAATTGATGTGAAACTTTCTCGATTTATAGTTCACATTGCAAACTTTCCATTGATATAAAATTTAGGTTATTCTGAGTTTTGTGGACCAAGTTATGGTCATTGGAAAGTGAGCCAGGGGATAGGTCTGTGGTTGGCCGTGACCCAAATGTTTCTGACCTATCTCTGGCCGCGGCCCATGAGTTTTTGACCATCTATTGGCCGCGGCCAAACTTTGAAAAATGATGTTTTAAGGTTTTGGAAAGATGGTTTTTGGTCAAGTTTTTCCCAACCCTTTAAACATGTATTTTAGCTTTAAGTAGCCACCTAAAGGTCATAAATGATAACCAACTTTAAGTGTTATGGAAGTAAGGATTCGGAATGGAAAATAACCCTATGTCCTTGATGTGGTTTATAGGGTTCGATGTTCGCTTTGATCGTAAGTAAGATGTGCTGGAGCACACGTGGAAAGAACAAGAGTAGGGAACTTACCTCTCCTGCATGCTCTGATATTTGTTTTGGTGTATTGATGCATGTTATTACTTTGCTTGATTATGTGAAACATATATGAATGATTGAAGCTCTGTTTCAATTTATGCTATGGCCATAAGTATGTTGTTCGAAACGTTGAGCTTCCAGATTTATCATTGTGTGAGCATGAGTTATATAATGCAAGCATGTTATGTATTAAACATTTATCTTGCATACATATTGGTATCTGTTTCCTACTAAGATTCTCTCGAATCTCACCCTCCCCTACCAATATTTTAGACATGGTAGGTGGATCGAGGATGGAGCAAGCAACCAAGGGCGATGAGGACTTCCTCAGGTTGTAATTTTGATAGTTGGTTATCATTATAGTTGGGATAACTAAATGTTTTGTTATGGATGTATAAGTGGTTATGTGTTTGAAAGGTATTGTGTAATCTGTATTCGTATTTGGATTTGAGATATATATTGTGAAAGGAAGTATGGTGTGATCCCCTGTTTGGGAAATTGTAATGGGCGAATAGGCCCAATATACCCATTAGTGAAGATATGAACTCGAGATTGTCGGGATTAATGTTATGCACTCTGATATTTATATGAATGTGGTTTATCTTTCACGAAGTAATTGTATTCGGATTGTGAATATGAGACCGAGTGAATTGGATTTTGAAAAGGATTTGTGAAAACCCTATCTTAAGGATGGGAGTGAAATTAAGTTTTTTTAATCGTGGTCTCTAATTCATCTTAATTGCGTATTTCAGATATAATTACGGAGGGGGTAACACTGACCACAGGATCTGGGGTGTCATCAAAATGAACATACAACTTTAAATGCAAGTTGGATAAAACACATGATGCATTTTCCTAAAAGTTAAACCACCTATAAAATATTTTTTAAAAAAATTGGGACATTTGTTCCAAATAATAATCATAATACATTTATGGGAATAAAATGTCATCTCACATGCTGTTGTTGTTCTTGTTTATAAATTAATAAACTTTTTTTGGAAAAAAAAAAACACCTTGGAAATTCAAGGAACTCTCTTTTTAAGTCTAAGCTCTTAAATGAATATAAAAAAATTAGGCTAATGTTACAAAATGTAGTTCTCACTTTGAAACATCATGACATGCTAAACCAGCAAGTGTAATCAACTTTAGTGAAAGTAGGTTACTCCTATGATCTTTTTCTTACTATTCATGGACCAATTTGTCCCTATATTCATGGCTTTAAGAATGTTGATTATCACTAGATTAACTCAAATTTCTAATTGTAAAACTTGCCTTGGCCTTATCGTATCCCAGCAAACTCTTCTATAAGATGTTCTATCATTTTTCTTGGTGTAATCTTGTCAATCTCAAAGGCCTTCATCTCCTTTCCCAGACCTACAAGAGCATGACATGAAGAAGTAAAATCTAAGTCAACTCCAAACAAAGCATACTGACAATATATTTTATACAGAAAAACATGGAAATGGAATATTCCAAATTAAACTTTTTTGGAGAATATGTATTTTGAGTGTTAGATTGACACTGATAGTCACTATAAAGTAATGTTTCAAACTCATAATTCAATTTATCAGTAAATTAGTTCAAAGCATATAAAAAATTCATTTTTAAAAATCAATTAAAAAATGATAAAGATTAGCCTTTTACTATATATTAATATAATATCAAAACATCTTTGTATTTTAATATATTATCTTTTACTATATGAAACTTAGTACTTAATATGATAGGTTAAAGAGTAAATTACTTTGATCTCCCTCTTTTTGAAACATACACATAGATCCAACATTTAACTCCATCAAGAATATTCCAAAAATATTCTAAAAATATATTTTTGAATTAAAATTAATTTTATTTACTAATTTACTCTTTACCATATCAAATCCCAAATTTATTTTTGAAAATTTGCAAAATATAATATTTATTTTATACATTTAAAATATTATCTATATAATATCTTTAACTTATATCATGTATGCCATATGATAACAAAAATGTGTTTAAAAATATGTTTTTATCCATTTAAAAAACTCAAAATAAATACGTTTTAAGAAAGGGAGAATTGCTGATAAATACCTTTTTGGCAAATTAATTGCTGAATGCTACCATGGAAAATCTGTTGCATATAACGAGAGATATTTTGCACACAACGGAAGATTGTTTGCACATTTATATGGAAGTTTTTTTGCACACATGGAAGATTGTTTGCATGCTTGATAGCAATCAGCAATTAATTTGGCCCAAAGGTATTTTTGAACAATTCTCCCTTTAAGAAATATGATAAAAGTTAAATTCAAAAAAAATTATATAATAGAATCAAAATTAATAAATTTTTAAAACATATTATAATTTTGAAAATATATATTAGATTTATTTTTTGATTGCATTTTTTTTTTCTTGGCAAATATAAATGTTTAAATGATTCCTATATTAAATGGGGGTATTTTGGTCAAAAAAGATTTAAGAGTCAAACTTAACAATCCACTAATAGTTAAATGAACGGAAAATGAATATTAAAAATATAAGCAATGTTTATATAACATACATTTCAATTCTAAGGGAGATTTATATGTGCTTTCAAAATAGAGAAAGATTCGTGTAATTAAGATAAAATAGAAAGGTGGTCAGAATATTTTGCTCTATGTTAAATATATCATTTCAGGAGATATTTTAAAATATTAGCAGATTTGTCAAAAAAATTCAGATATTATGATATTACATTAATATATTAATTTAAATATTTTATATAGTAAAAATACTTAATTTAATATGATGTTAAATATATTATTTAAGGAGATATTTTAGAATATTAGTAAACTTGTTAAAAAATTCATATATTATGATATTAAGGTAGCTAGAGATTTAGGCTTAGTGTTAGCAACATGGTTGCTTAGCTTTTATATAGTAAACGATAATATATAGTGTGTGTATACACACACACTAGGCTATTTATATATATATATATATATATATATTAAGGAAAGCTACGATAGAGCGCATAATTCATTTATTTTAATATCTTTTCAAAATATAGTTACTCCAAACGTTAATGATGAAAATGAAATAAATGGAAATCGAAAGTCTCCAATGAAATATATATATATATATATAGAATGACTGTGACTCTGTAAGCAAGCTATTTAAACATATATCATTCGATGAGCTAACTTTAGGTGACTCAAATTTAATAAATACTACTTCATTAAAATAACTGAAGAAAGTCACAGGACAATAGTCTAGAAGACGAACAAGAAAAGTAAATCCTGAAGTAAAATGCGAAAACCAGTAAGCAAAACATTAACTAAACTAAAAAAGTAGCAGCATTGAGGGAAACCTCAACCAATTCCTTGGCGATTCACCCGAAGAGCACACCTTCCTACGAACAGACACTGCTAAAGAGTCAACAACACAATTCCCTTTACCTGAAAGTGAAAGAGAATAACAGAACAGAACAGAACATGATGCAGCCAGAGCCAGAGCCAGCCAACCCAGTTGCATCTAGAGCAAGATGCTTATGTGCATAAAGACCAACATTGCCAGTTTCAATAATGGCCTGCTCGATCTCAGGTTCAGTATATATAATAGAGCTTTGCCCCAAATTATTACTGCTTACCCCTAAACCTGGCACACAACAAGACGTTGCGCTACAACATTGTTTCTCAATGCTTTCACATTCCAATATGCTCCGCCTAACTGGTCTTTTGTTGAATTTTTATGCTGAACAAAAGACCAGCAAGTCTTTGAGCAGGACATCAACCCAGCGAACTTGAAGACAAACACAAGCCCTCATTCCTGTGAGCCAACCGCAGAAGAGCGTGACCAGAGCAGAATCTGTTGTTGAGCCTGAATGGTTGACAATTAGTCAGAGATAATAAAAACAAATAAATTTATTGTCTCTTTTAGCATTTGAAAATATTAAAATAAACATAGAACGTACATCTTCACTTGATCTTTGGTTAATGATCCTGCCCGCCATGGCAGGAGACATTCAATCAAGTTCACGTTGCCTCCCAGCAGTAAAGTGGTTCCAAGCAAGTGGAAGAACCTTCAGATGAGTAAAATCAATACATAGATGATTAGATAATTAAGATTAAATGATAGCTTCAATATTGCAACTTTCTTGTCAAGACTTGGTGGTTAATCAGTTATGTATCAGTTTCAAAAAAAAAAAACCCCCTCATCATATATTTCTACAACTAACAACGTATAGCTAGGCACCTACAGTATTCACATCTCTCAAGATTTCTTGCTTCTGGGATAAAATTTCTTTTTTTGGTCAGCTTGGTGTCGCTGGCATTCCCTGCAAGAAAATTAGACAGATGTTATAGTTACTGAAAAAATATATAACAGTTGGGAAATAACGTATTAATTAGAGAGCTATCTCCACCTTCGTATGGCTCCATCAATGATATCTGTTATTTCAAATCCAGGCAAAAGACGCTGTAAAAGTTAAACCAGAAAGATAAAGTTAGAATCAGAAATCAATACCCAACTACCAATTTTGATAAACCAATAAAAACAGTTATTTGTCCTAAAATTCAATTAATTTTTAATACTACCCTAATCAACTACACTAAACTCAAATATCATACTGCCGTTATTAAATATGGGCATAGATGGAAAAATAAATTTAATACTCCTATCATATCAATCATCAATATATATCTTTAATAGTGCTAGCTACTTTGTGATTAGTCTATATGTATTGTCCGCATTATCAATAAGGTCATTCTCATTGATTTGATTTGGTTCAATTTTTCTTTCTCCGCACTAAATTTTGAAGCATTAAATTTGAATTTAGTTTAATATTTAAAATTTGAAATATTTCAAAATCTAATACCCTCGACGTTCCTCGTATCAGCAGTAAACACAGCTTGTTAAATATGAGTATACATAGAAAAATAAATTTAATACTGCCGCCTTATAATAAGTACATGAGGAGTAGGGTTTAATTTCCTTGCATTTATTCCCTTGATCAAAGCACATAGAAAGAAAAAGCAGAATTTAATAAATTTGAACTCAAGAAAGAATGTTAAAGGCTTACATCTATCGCTTTCTGCACATTGGGAGGCCTCTTTTTAGGCTTACTAGAAGCCTTTTTTGAATCTCCTTTTTTCTGCAGTCGCAGAAAATCTTCTTTTATCTCCTTTTTTGATAAACACAGTGAAAAATTGGCTTTCATGAGGTCCTCCACCTCGTCTGAATTCTCCTCATCTGATTCACCCAACTTCTTCGGCTTACGTATTTTGTTCCTCAAGTTCCAAGGCTTAACAGCCTCTTTGGCCGCCGTTTCGTCAGCAAACGGAACTTTCCGCTTCTTTGCCGCCACTCCGGGGTGGTTGTCGTCAGTCGCGGGCTTCTTGCGAATAGCCTCGATGGGATTTTCTGCATCTTTATCGGCATCGAATTTCTGTTCTGTATCGTCCGGTGAGGAGTTCTGCGTTGGAGGATTGTTAGGGTTTCTGAGAGGCATTTCTCTCAAAGAGGTAGAGTCATCTTCTATCTCCTTAATCAATGTTTTTTTCGATATAAGAATAACCGAAGACATGGACGTTTCCTTGTTCGTCAACTTCATAGCTTGAACGAACATCTTCGCCACCGTTTCGCTTCTTCAGCGCCACTCCCTCGGTTATGGGCGTCCCGGTCTATGAGTCGAGTCAGGTAAATCTTTGAATGAAATGGAAATGCTAAGCGGGAAAACAACACAAATTTGAATCCGGTAAAGATTCTAAACTTAAAAATAGAGAAACATTTCATCAAATGAAAAAAAAAACTATATAAGATTAGTACGCGATATCTTTTTCAGGTAAAAAAAGGTATCGTTATCTTTATAGTTTTAAACTTTTAATCCGAAATTGTATTTTTAAATATTATATCAAATCCAAATATACAAAGAAGGCAAAAAATAAAATCCAAATATATAAAGAAAATTCAAAATAGTTATCGTTTGCTTAAACATTTAAAAAATCAAAGAAATATATCGCCATCTCTTTGTTGGGGATACATAATGGATACACTCAATCTATTTAAGAGATGATAAACATCACTAAAAGTGAAAAGATAAATGTACTGGCAAAAAAAAAAAAAAAAAAGAAAGAAAAGATAACTGAAGGCTTGTTTAAGAAAGTGGTGAAAAAGTATGTTCATGCACATCGAGATAAAACTCTTCTTACAGACTTATCAGCTTCTACCATTAATCCAAACGGACACTGAGAAAAGAATATATGTGTACACACGCATATGTTAAATAATGAATAACGAATATCTATAGTTCATTTATTTTAATTTTATAGTCTTTTATAATTTTGGACAATAAAAAAGAGTTGCATCACGTGCAAATATTATCATGAAGCATTTATGAGAAGAACACTCAATTTGTTTTTTAAGAAAAATGGGATATTTATTGGGAGAATTAGGGGGAGGGACAAAAAAAAAAGAAATATTTATTAATAATGATCTTAAAATTTGTAATTATTTTCAAGAACAAAAAATAAAAAACAAAAAGTTTCAATTACAAAATTAACCTGATCATTTCCATACATTTTTTTTTAACCATATTTTGACTATTTCACTGTTAATTATTAATTAATGTTCTCTCTTCTCTCTTTCTTTAGAGGAAGAGCTATTCTCTCCCTCAAAAGCAATTAATGCCCCGTTTGGTAGCATAGAGATAAGAGGATGGAAAGTGAAAGTGGAAGTGGAACCTAATATTTATTTGCTTCGTATGATTGAATTTACTTCTTGGGGAAAGTGACTTCCATAAAAAATAATGGAAATAGAAACCCCAAGGAACTGATTCTGCTTCCATGGAAGTGAAATTTGTTGACCATTATACCCTCTTATATTTAATAAAATTCCCAGCTATGCCCCTCCCTTCTTCAAACTCCAACTCAACAATGAGATATAGGGACAATGACCACGATCCTTCTTCCCTCCACTAGTCCTCTTCCAACAACGATGGCAAAACAACGGCAAAGGAGGGCCACTGCTCCTTCGACGATCCCTCCTTCACTAATATTTGAAGAGCAACAACGACGGCAATGGAGTAGATCTGACGACGGAGAAGCACTAGTGAAGACGCTGTCAACTTTAGATTTGAGAGGAGGAGGTGAAGGCAAGGGTGACGGATTGCTTCCCCTAACAACGATGGCAAAGAGTGCTCAGTGATGGAGATCGAGCAAGGTTGTGGCCGAGATCTGGTGAAATGATTGGGCTGTTGGTTTGGTCAACTGGTTCTGATTTTTAGCTTTGTCTATGATGCTTGGATTTTTTTTTTTTTGCCCGAATGTTGCTTGGATTTCTCTTGTTCTTAAGAATTGGTTCGACTTCTCTATTGCTTCAATTTCTCTATTGCTTTTGTTTCTCTGAAGGTGGTGATGTGGTTGTTAAGATTGGGTAGAAGTGGGGGGAGGCTTTTTCTATGATACTCGCAATTTTTATGATGTCGTCGTCGTCGGATCTATGGAGGTTGATGGTGGTTGGTGGCGATTTAGGAGGTGGTTAGGTTTTTTCTCACCGGTAAATTGGTCATTTCATATTTTAAATGAATTTATTCATTAAATATTATAGCATACTTCTATAGTTATACCAAACACACTTTTATCCCAACTTCCACTTCTATTAAAAACTCTTCCACTATATCAAACGGAGCATTAGTTTTAAGAGAATCCAAAAAACAAGTGCGTCCTTAAAATAGATTGGGTTTTATTTAGGAACTGAGATTTTTATGATATAGGTGTTTATTTAGGAATTTATGTTTTAAGAATTTTTAGGTTTTAGTATTTTTTTTTTTGTATTTATAATCTATAATAACATTTTTTAGGGTGCATCCCATTTGTTTAAGTTTTTTTTTCATGAAAAATTACATATTTTTAACAGAAATATATTATAAGATTTTTTTTGTGGGGTTTTTAGATTTTCAAGGCTATTTCAATTTGGATAATTGTTAAAGATAATCTAATGTATATGAGAGTGAATATTATAAAAATATTGAGTTGCGTATAAATATTTTTTTAATCAAAATATACATAGAGATATAATCAAATTTAATAACTAATGCATAGATGGTATTAGAGAAAATGTAGGCAGTTTTGTCAAGGTTAATTAGGTAATTGAAAATTAATGTTTTAATTTTTTTTCCTTGAAAATAATTATAATTTTCCAGATCCTTTTTAATAAATTTTTTTTTCCTTTATCATTCTCCCTAATTCTCCCTATTTATTTGAAAAAAAAATGATAAACCAATATAAACATTTTTTTTTGAGAAAAATAAATATCTTAATTTGAAAAAAAAATTAAAAAAAAATGATCAACCAATACTTTTTTTAAAAAAAGGTAAAATTTGAGTTTTAAATTTTTTTTCAAATGAGTTATTAGTCATATAATATTAAAGTGATTTAAATAGTTGTGTTTTCACTAGATAGAGTGTAGCACTCTTTGGTTACGTAAGTAATTCTCGTTAAGAGATTGTTTGGTATAGAAATTAAAAAAATGAAATGAAAATACAATTAATAAGCTAAAGAAATAGATTTAAAAGTAAAATATATTAGTCTCTCTTCTATTTATTCTAAAGTACAGAGACCTCCCTTTTATTTTAAAAATATATATAAACCTTTCTTAAAATTAAAATATGTTACATAAAATAAATTTACTAGAAGTACACAGTATAGATGGCATACGTGAAATTTTATTACCTTTGCTCATTTTAGTAGTGATTGGAGATGGAGATTTAGGATATTATTTAGAGTTGATAAATATTTTATATAAAGTAATTTAAGTTGAGTAACTTCTCAAAATAATTTTTAATAGGGTTAAGGTACTAAAATAAACTTCAACTTTTATAAAACATGTAACAGTAACCATAAATTATTTTTTAGAGAAAAAATAACTATATACTTTCAAAATTGAGGCCAAAACCCAACTAACTTCTATCTATGAGAATGAAAAAAATTAATCTTTTAGCCTTTAAAGTTTTAACTCATGTATAACTTAGTCCCTAAAATTTAATTTAATATAACTCAATCTTTGAACTTTTAACTCTTCATTGAGTTTAGGGTTTATAAGTGGCAATAAAAAAGTTAAAGGTTATTTTAGTTACTTAACCCTTTTTAAAATTAATGTTTTAGATTATTATTATTTAAAATTTTATTTTTTAAAAAATGCTTTCCCACCCCCCCCCCCCAATGTTTTCCCCTGCAAGACACTAGACACGTGATAAAATACAAAAGTTTGGCATCCAAAAACAAAAAGAAGAGAAACGGAGAAGAAGCAATTTTTCACTTTTTGACATATTAGGGGATCTCGCTTCTTTTTTTTTTTAAAAAAAAAAACTCCATCATCGGCAACGGCTAGGCAGCTGCTCGAGCTCCATCATCAGTTTATTAGTTTATAGTCCACAATTTGGCAAACGAATTTTCTGGAACTAGTAAATAAAATAATATTAAATAGTAATATTTTAGTATTAAAAATTTAATAATCACACAAGCTTTCGGTCAGTGCCAATGATGGTTCAACAAACTTCAATGGCAATGGCGGTTTGGCGACTAGCAATGGATACAGATAAATGTGGTCAAAACAGTGCATTTGGAACATTCCCCATGAGCTAGAAATAATGCTCAAGTCCCTTCGAACCAAGAAAACCACGCCCATTCGTTAAGCTACCATAATTACCCGCCACCTGAACTACATGCACATTGCTAAATGAGAGCATATGTTATTAAAAACATCTAAAATAGTTTACGCTCCTTGGTCCAGAGCATCATGTATTAATACATATCTCTTTGAAACAAATGCAATGAATGCTATTACACCTGAACAAGCTTCAATTATTGAACTGAAGAATAAGAAAAACAGAGACAACGGGAAGCTGCAAAAATATATATATATTGCATCAAGGAAAGAAAGTACTCGATATAGCCTGTACATGACATAAAAGACGCTATAAAATTGACTTCGTGGTTCGATCTTCGGCTCACGAGAAGATAACTCATTAAAGGCCTCTATACTCACTTCAGTATGTATAGTAAGATAAAAGGAGGACCAAGTTCCTAATTGAGGGAAAATTGAATAGGCTATACAACTATGTACAAACCGTGTTAAGCGCCCCCTTGTCAAAAGTGAGTGTGACACTAAGAGCAGTGGGGATTTAATGGCTCGGACTTGATCACACGGGTATTGTATGAGCCACAATATTCACATTTGTGATACAACCAGTGGAACGGAGAACACCCCTTTCGTTCACAGTCATTGCAAAGTATGTCCTGCATTGCAATTACAACCAACACAAATTATTACAACATTATGAATGACCAATCTTGTACATTTTATTTTGTCCCATCCATATGGTTGGAAACCTCCTCTGATTCGATGATATTCGAGACACAGTATTGCATAATATGATTAGAATGAAGCATTTCAGCCAGTTCATTCTATTGAAAAATGACTTGAGCTGATCAATGAAAGATAATTACGTGGTACAAGATAAAACTTGTGCAACCTTAGCTTCACCTATGACCACCAAGCCTTTTTTTTTTTGGTGTCATAAATAATTATTCCAAGCATTGTTACTAAACTCAAACAATTTACTTCCATAGATCAATACCAAATGTTTCCTTCAGTTGTATGGTATTGCAAGGTCATACATACTTCGTTCTAACCATGCACATGAATTTTTTTTTCCTAAAAAAAATTACCAAAAATAATTACATGTCTAACAAAGAGATAAACATGTCTTTATTTGTTTCGATTTTAATGGTCCTCAAAATCATACGATTTACACCAAGTGACAAAACCAAGTATATGAATGTGGTCTGAATTAGACACAATCCTAAATTAACTATAAACCGTATGAATTGGACCAATTCAACCTGGCATGGAAGGATAACCTGAGTTTTGAAACATTGGACATCCTGAATTGTGAAGTTGGCTAAACACTGCAACTCGATCCAACCTGATTGTGAGATGAGTCTCCAAAGTCTTTCTTTTGTTTTTGTTTTCTTTCCTTTTTTTTATAGAAACTAGAAACCCAAAATCACACACAAGAAGTTCTTTAGCACACCCCCCCCCCCCCCCCACACACACACAAAAACACCCACCCAAAAAAAAAAAACACAAACACGCACACACACACACAAGGTAGTGACTCTAATCGGAACAGTATCCAGAATAATTCCTCCACTGGCCCTGCCACCAGAAAATAGGCTCCCTTTAGCACTCCAAATCGCTCTCCCTAAGCAAGTTAAACTTATTCACACAGAAGCGAATGAATCATGCCTGTGCCTTTTACAATTGTAGGTCGGTTTCCTACTTGATAGAGATTAATTTTGCTGGAATAATGAATTGGTATGACAGTCTTGTATGATTGTTGAGCATTGACTATGTCTCTTGTAAAGAAAACAGAGGAATGTTACTTGGGACCATTTTAAAAATTGATTGATTACACATTTATGACTATTGAACTAATAACCTGATGACATACTTTTCTTAACTCAAATTCACCTTGAGTATTTTATGGAGTTTCTAAACTACACATATATTTTATATAGTGATCTATTTCAATTTATTACTGTATCTTCTCAAATAAAAATTTAACGAATTCTATCCAATTTGAAATGCATGTTGTCATTTGATAGCACTATAATTCAACATTCTTATTTTACTTTGTCTTTGATAAGCGCATCAGTTTTAGCAAGGAAAAAAGCTCCTCAGCAGCCGTCAATAGAAGCAAAAGTAGATGTAGATATAGAAGTATACAACAAACCTGATATCGGTCCCTGTACTCTTCTGGGAGCTCCTCAGCAGCCAATAAAGCATCAAGCATGCCAAAATAAACCTGGGTAGAAGGGGAAACAACTAATTATGGCTTGTTTTACTAAGTTGCTGAGTTGCCTTGTTTTTTTAAAGTTTGTTTCCTTTTGCCCCTCCACATTCATGATTGATTCTTCATAAAAAAAAATATCAACGAAAATCTGAAAGCATATAACCCATAAGATCAAATTTGATAGTGATTATCTACAAAGAAAAGCTTCTTAGTTCTTACCGCCATATCACCCAATGATTTGCTGCAGATTGGACATGTGTAGTGATTACAAGTGTAAGCCTAACATTGTAAGGAAAGTGTAAGTATGAAACTTCTTATTAAAAGTAAAAATAATTAGAGACAAATGAATAGCCTTATGGGAAAGTTTAAAACCCAAAACGGCCAAGAAACAGACCTGAAAGCAAGCTGAATGCATATAATGACCACAGGGTAGAGCTCTGACTGTAGCACTTGATGTGAACAAGTCATCACAGCAAATTGGGCAATTCATTTCTAGGCCTTTCTCCAGGCACTTGTGAGATGCCGATTTTATCCCCAGGCAGCAGTTGCATTTCATGCAATGAAAATAATCAATCCCAAGCCCTCTCCCCACACGGCACAAGTTGCAAAATGGGCAATGATATACATTCCTGAAAAGGAATGGCATGAGTTCAGTTAAAAAAACACAATTCAAGAGACTAAAAGGGTTGACAAACTAAACCACACTCTTATGACTTAAATCATAATCTTGCTACCACAATTATATTGCATTGAAAAGAACAGCAAATATTTTTAGTAAAGAAAAAATTCATACGTATAAAATTAGCACAGATATATACTAGCGTACATGTATAGGGATGTATAAATGTGCGTATGAACATCAATATGAAATTTGTGCCTTTTATGCTCATTTAGATTTTATCCTTCATTTTTGGTAAAAAAAGATGATTTGGTCCCTTGAAATGGATTAAGCATTGTGCAACGGAATATTTAGCTTTCATCATCATAAAAAAGAAGGAAATATAGCTTTCATCCTAAAACTCCTGAATTTAAAAGCAAGAACTCAGCAATTAAAAATCTACCTTTCATCATCAAAAAATTTGCATATATTGCAATAGTATTTTGCCATTGAAACTCCATTACATGAAGGCGTCATGCATATCGGCCCAACTGGCTGTATGTTCAAGCATTGCATACACATCATTTCTGAAGTTGCTTTTCTGCAATTGATCAAAGAAATAGTTAGTGGAATAAAATGTGGAAAAAAAACAGAGAGAGCACCATAAAATATTTACCTATCCATTGAGTGATCGCTCACATTGTCATGGCAAAATCTACACGTAAACAACTTGCCACAGCAAGCAGCTCTAAGTTTGCAGTTTCTTTTATAGTGTTCACACCCAAATATTTGCTTCTCCTGGTCCCGAAATGATGCTGAGCGTCCTTCAATACTTTCTCCATCTGAAGAATCCCCAGTTGTAGCTTTAGGTAACTTCTGCTGTGCAGCTATCCATCGACTACAATACATACGTAACTGGTCAGCAACTGGAGATTCAAGACAATATAATAAGGTTTTAAGAGATGAATGTGCAGTTAGCCAGTTAACTGTTTTAATCATACATAACAAGAAAGTTATGGTCATTGTATAAACCTAGTCATTAGATTCTGCACAAGATATGCTTTTCTTCTTGGATCAAGAGTTGAGTCTTGATAAACCTTTCGGATCTCTGACTCAAGCTCATTCTGATTCATCCGGAATATGTCTTTCCAGCCTGGCTTAAACATTTGATCATTCAGGTCCATACTTTCCTGATGTTCAGCACCTAGACAGAAGCAAAACATTAGGTATGAATCATGCATATCATAACTTCAACTAAATATGAAAGACATGAAGGGTATCACAAACCTTTTTGAGACGAAGTTTGCTCTGGTGTTTCTTTCTGCAATATAGCTGCGGGGCCTTCTTTCCAGCAGTCATTAAGCCATTCATTGAACATGGTATTTTTTGTTGCCTGCTTCCATGTATCCATCATTTTGTTCTGTTCATCCTCGGTAAGTGCAGAAGTTACCCATGGCAGCATTGATTGTAGAACTTCTGCACCTGTAGTCCCAATTATCCGGCCCACTATCTTGTCTTGTTCTTCCACAGTAAAATGTCTTCCAAACAATGGCCAGAGCTCAAGCTCTTCCCTAAAAATATGCTGATCCAGTGTTACTCTTATGGACTTGCACATCCCTTGAAGTTTGGTTGCCAGCTCATTGTACTTTCTGTTATTATCTCTAAAACTAACATCAGAAGTTCCAAAATTACTTTCATCAGACATACTGGCCGTCTGAAAGTTTTCATGAAGGACAGAAAGCTCAGAAAGAACATGGGAAATATCTTCAAATAATTTTTCTTCCTGCTTATGGTCCAGCATGTATGAATGACTCACATTATGAAGGGATTCTTTAGATTCCAGTGCTGGAAATACTATATCATCCTCAGCATTACTGTGAGCTCTATATAGACCCCACAAAAGAAGAAATCTTCCAGTAAACTGGTGAAGAATTGTCTCATCACCGTGAGTAAGCTTTCCAGATTCAATATCTAAATACTCCAAATCTTTGCGAATAGCTTTGTGAAATTTAAATATAGTATCAATGGGTCTCTCTGTAGAGTTATCACTCGAGTTATTATCTGTTTCCCATATGAAAAGACTGGAATTTATAGATGGAGCAGAAGAGCTGAAAGACAAGGAGCGTAAGGACTTGACAGTAGAAAGAGAGCTTTGCCCCAAACTATTACTGCTTACCCCCAAGCCTGGCACACAACAAGGCCTTGCACTACAACATTGTTTCTCAATGCTTTCAGACTCTGAAGTTTCAGAGACATCTGTATTCTTGCATAACTCCAATATGCTCCGCTTAACTGGTCTTTTGTTCCCATCTAGTTCAACTAGCAATGAGTAGTCTCTAACAGATGATGCTGAAGTGCCACAAGGGCACGATGACTGGGCAAAATTTTCTTCGATATCAGCAAGTCTTTGAGCAGGACAGCAACCCAGCGCACTTGAAGACAAACACAAGCCCTCATTACGAGCCTTGCAAGCCCAACCACAGAAGAGTGTGACTAGAGCAGAATCTGTTGCTGGAGCTGAATGATTGACAATTAGTCAGAGATAATAAAACAAATAAATTCATTGTCTATTTTAGCATTTGAAAATGTTAAAATAAACATAGAACCTGCCAATTGCATATTTCTTAGAAACATCTTCACTTGATCTTCGGTTAATGATCCTACCAGCCATGGCAGGACCCGTTCAATCAATTTCAAAGGCATCATGCACAAACTTTGATATAGAAGTTCACGTTGCCTTCCAAAGGTAAAGTGACTCCGAGCAAGTGGAAGAACCTTCAGATGAGTAAAATCAATACATAGACAATTAGATTAAATGGTAACTTCAATATTGCAACTTTCTCGTCAAGACTTAGTGATTAATCAATTATGTATCAGTTTCACAAAACTCTCATCATATATTTCTACAAATAAATACCAGAATTTATCCATATTAATCAAACCCATGATAAAGAACGTGGTAATTGCCAAACATATATGACACTTGAATTCCACCATCAAGTCAATCTTCCTATCACAGATTACAACACAAATTATCAAACATATTTACAATTCACACTAGCCATGAGGCAAATTTATTGTACAGAAACTGAAGGTGAATATAAACTCACTTGAACTTCTTCATTATGGAAATGTCTTTGTATAGTTTCCATTATTTGATCAGCATGTGAGCATAACTTAGAATAAAATTCAACTTCTGAATTAGACGTTGCTTCTTCATTCTGAATATCTTCAATCAAACTCCGAAAGTCATTAAATTGGCTTTCTTCTTCGGCATGCTCCTGGAAGAACGAAAATTCACCATCTACAGCTGGAAATATAACCCTGTCCTCAGCAATACTGCATTCACAGAAGTCATCAAATTTCCCGATTAGAAATGTAGATATTTTCCATCCAAATAAAATAATTCTCAAAAATAACTTGTTGCATATTTCTAGAGCACTTTAATTTTGTTTGACACCAGGCTGTCACTCTATATCAAATAAAACGCTAAAAAACAAAAATCCTCTAACAAACATTCAGTGCAAACATCTTCCACAATAACATCCATTAGTGTTTCCTCTTTTATCCATTTAGACAGAATTTCCTTTCTTTTGACTTCTGCATCATTTCTATAAATAATTATATATCCTTTGAATATTTTACAAATAAGTTGGCCGAAGTGAGTGGAACAACAGAATAAGGCTCTCTTCTCTATTCCATATTTATTTAATCTGTGCGCCAATTCCTTTCAAATCAAAAGCAGGGACAAATATGTCTTATATATGCATCTAGGATAGAGGACAAGTGGAAAACTTAAAAGAAAAAAATGAAAGAAAGAAGTGAAAAAAAAAAAAAAATTCAATCAAGGAAGCATGATAAAATGCTTCAATATAACTAAAAATTGATAAAACAATGTAAAAATTAATACCTGTGAAATATGCAAACTTCAGAGATAAATTGCAATCTTTCATTAAAAGCTGATAGATTAGCAAAATCTCCACAGAGCTGTATCTTCCTGGTCTCCACCACTATGTCACTTAACTCTTTTTTTATTGCATTATGCCACAGCAATATTTCATCTATAGGATGTGTTCCATTAATATCAGAAACATCTAGACCAGATTCGGAATGTTTCCTTTTCCCAGTTGCTGTGAATTCACACGCACAGTTCACTTTCTCAATCTGGTGGGTTAATGGGCAACAAGAACCTGGGAACTGAGAATGATCAGCACAATTTTTGACCGGAAGAGCACCACTTTTCCCTTCCATCCAAGTGAAAATAACCTAGAACAGCCACAAAAGGCAATCAGACACATTATCATATACTCCCTCCGGTCTTAAATACTAGTATAAGACATAGTTGACTTAATTTAGAGAGATTACGGAAGCTAAATAAGTTACTTAATCATATCATATGTTATATATCATTAGATTATATATCAATTTATATGTTAGGCAAAATAGTTTAGAGAAAAAACGATAAATATAAATATTTTTAAAGTAATTTAATTAGCTCTGTCTTATATTTAGGATCGGAGGGATTATGACATTAAGCGCACTAAAACAGCAGTTGGGTATTGGTGGAGGAGTAACAACAACCACAACAACAGAAGGAATAATAAACAGTGCATTAAAACAGTAGCTGAAAGCCATACCTTTTGAAGAAGCTTTTCCTGTGGCACAATTTTGCCTAAGCACGTCCGCAGATCCTGAGATTCATCAGGTGATATCGATGCAGAAAGCCATGGAAGAAATACTGCCATCATATTCACAGGAATACTGCATAGAAACTGCCAAACCAAAGATGCCTGTTCTTCAAGAGAAAACTTTTCAATGAGCAGAGGAAACACCTGACAGCATCACCACCCAGGGGTGACAAAAAGAAAGTCAGAGATCCGAAAAAACAAAAAGAGAAAGAGGTATTAATTATTTTCAAAATTCATGACTATGAAAAAATGTTAGCAATAAATCCTTTAGAAACAACCCCATTGAAGAAATGCAAGCTCTTTGAAAGTTCTATAGAGTAGGCTTTCATTACACAGAAGGACAACAAATACCGTCTCGGATACTTGATAGTTAATACAGCAGTTTAAGACCTCGTTAAAAAGATATATTTTAACATACAACTTTGAAAGAACTGACGTTATAGTTGAAACCTTGCAGTGTGCTCCAATCCTCTTTATAATTCACTTCCAATATTTTTCATTGGAACTAAGGAAAACCTTGACACTCATTAACTCTATCTAAAAACTAAATCAGTTTCTTACCCATATTAAATACATCTTTTAAAAAATATCATGCTTTACTACATCCACATTGAATAGGGGGGAAAAGAATAAGTTGTAATAAATAATCGATATGATACCCTTATAAAAGGGACCACAAAACCCCTCCTCTAAGTGCCTTATAAATAGGACCGGAGGGAGAATACTGCATAGATACTGTTGCTGATTTTTTTAGGGAAAAAAACTCATGGCTGGGTCAAAGACACAATTCTCAGCAAGAATGTTTTAACCGACAGTTACACAGAGCAAAAATCAATGTGTAAATAAAAAATTCCAGTACTTTTTCTTATGGTACTACATCAGTTAATTTGGTGCCCAGTCTGCCTTATTCTATTATCATATCCTTTACCTCTAGCATTTAGGGGGGAAAACATATTCTGTCTTTCGCTCGTCTTAATTTGTATTAATCACATTAAGAATCCAAATGAAAGGAATGATCTAACAAATACGTACCTGCTCCTCTTCCTTAGCCATGTGTTGACTAACTGATGTCTGCAGGGCTCCCGTGCAGAATGCCAACTCCCTCAAGAAACTTTCATTATTATGGGTGGTAGAATTTAACAGCTCAAATAGATGGTCAAAAATATTACTTTCACCCTTGTGTTCGAGGGAATATGTCTGTGCTACATTTTTCACACGTATATCAAGAGCTGGAAAAATCACCTACATTTCCATTAAGCCATAAATTAAACGTCAGAACTCTTTAACATCACATAAAAGCAGGGGCAATATTACCAAACTAATTCAACAACATTCAGAAAGGTAGTAAAGGACCACGCCAGGGGCCTCCTCCCCCACCCTGCATCTTATCCCAAAAAAAAATCTAGGCCTCTCCAGCAGTTGATTGAAAGATCCAGGCATATAGGCTTAACGACCTAAGTAAGCAATCAATGGGATAAATCAAGATACCAATAGAAAACTTTACTGAAGACAATCAGTTACAACGAAAATTATACTAATTGTTGTTTCAAGTTTTAAGTTTCAACATTTTAGTCGTTGTTTGAAGATGCATTGAAGGAGGAAGAGACATGTTATGTTATGTGTCAGTGGCTGTTTGTTAACTTCTCTAAGCTAGATTGGAAAATATCATGTTAGCCATAAGTCGGCATTCAATCAGCTTGATAGTAACTATTAAGTGACAAAACAGCGAGCAGTAGTTTTAACCCAAGAAGGGTTAATGACAGTTGCTAAAATGTTTGTGCCAGATTTCCTCATCTGTTGTGTTGCATAATTTAACAAGTATAGCTACAAGGAAGCTGTATTTACTTGTAATTAAGAGTTGAATTTTGATAAGGAAAGTAATCACGGTAGGACTTTTTTACTTGAAACATAACAAAATAAGAGAACAAAAGGCCAAACTGCTTAAATACGACTATGACAGAGGAAATCATATCAAACGTTTCAATCACGAAATATTTTTCCGTTTCAAAACTTAACTGCCTCCCCCTACTAATTGCCCAAAAGAATACAAAAAGTTTTCCCATTCCCCTCGCTCGCCAAACATAGTAGAGTAAAATGTCAAAAAGGAAATAGTAGAGTAACTATTTCAATCAAAAGATAGACTAAAATGTCAAAAAGGGAATAGTAGAGTAAGAAACACGAAAAGCCTAAATATACCAACATTTGAACGCAAGACTTCAAAAGAGAAGCAAAAAAATCCAGTTTGCCTATCCTAATTCTTATCCCTAAAGATGGAGCCATCCTAATGTTACTTGGCATCGAGCCGCGACCTAGATTTGCAATAGGAAACAGGCAAGGACCTCAAGCAGCCAGTCATCATGGGGCCGGAAAATGCTCATGTCTGAATCATTTCTCTAAAAAAAATCGATTATACAATTGAACAAGAAATAGACTCAAAACTTGAGCTCACGAATGCATAATGAATATGGATTCTGAAGACTACACCTCGTCTTCGGCATTGGAATGGTGACTGTAAATTGATCTCAGGAAATGATAGCGGTCGAAGAGCGGCTGAATATCAGAGCAATTGCCGGTGGCAAATGCCATTGCTAATCGGTGGAGGGCGTCAAGCTCATTCCGAATCGCCTTGTGGAAGAATAAGAAAATTAGAATAGGCGACTCCAATTCAGAGCACTTCAAGCCACCATTGGATGTGGAGGAGGAAGAATCGGCCTTGTTCACAGAATTAGAGAGCACGGCCAATCCTCCACCTCCGTCCAAGTGCTGTAGTCCAGCCAACGGCGTCGCCATACTCTTCGCTTTCTCTCTCTCTCCCCCCCTCTTCTGACTTTTTCGCACCCCTATTTTCTGGGAAGTTTCTCAGTTGCTGCACTTTTATCCCTCCTATTTACACAGCTTATCTGGGAACGAACATTTCAGAGAGGGATAATCATGTTGAAAACGGAAGAAGCGAGATTAGTCTGGCACTCTCTCTCTCTCTCTCTCTCTCTCTCTCTCTCTCTCTCAAACGTGGGTTTTGTCTGGTTGCTATATCTGTTTGTTGAGTGAAAAAGAAAAGAGGCGGTATTTGTGTTAATGTTGCGCTCGATGAGAGGGGCTCGTCTTTATATGGATGGATCTGCCACGTTGATCCAACGTTCCAGGTAGGACGATGATATCATATCTGGCCGGGGCTATGGGCACGTGACGGTCGTGTTTACAGTCATGCCAGCAGCTCAGCAGCACGTATATTCTAGCTTTTTTCATTTTATTTTAATTAACTAATGTTTTCTTCCGAATGTAGAATGGATTCCGTTCGTTACACGTCAAGGCTTGCTGCTTTTAACTTCAGCGGTTTAATTGTATTGAATATTTTAAATTAATACCTTAAATTTGAAATGACTATTTTGTTGATGGCAAAAGAAAAAATGACTATTTTGTTCTTTTTTTTAAACCTGAAAATGACTATTTCAGTTTTTTGTTCAAACTCAATTTATAACATTTATTTTAATGGAAAAATAATTAACCGTAATAAACGTGCGGTTCCCTTTTTCCACTTTTGGGTTCTTCGGGATAAACTTTCTCCTTCTACAGTTGCCCAGTTCTTTGTCCTGTTATTCTACCAACTAGCATAGGGCTCTATTTGGTCAAATGTCAATATTAAATTTTAAATACATCCGATCCGATTTATATTTAAAACTTGTAAAAAGAAGAGAAAATTCTAGAAAAATATAATTAAAAATGGGAAAAGATGAATTAATACTATGAATTTATCAAATTTTATGTTAAAACTGAAGTAGGGATTTAAAATTTTCAATTTTGACTAAATGATTAAATTGCCCCAAGTTAACTTGTGAAACATGAAAGTGAAGTCGTTAATGTAAAATTTGATATTGTTAATATAGAAACAAATGTTGTTATTGATCCCTGAAACTTATGCTCTCAAAATTATTTTTGGTTTTAGGATATGAAGTTGTCAAACATAAAAGTAAAGTCGTTAATGTAAAATCTGATGTTGTTCATATAGACACAGATGTTCCGGAAACTTATGTCTTCAATTCAGGGTATTTTGGTCATTTGGTTAAAATTGGAAATCCTATGTTCCTATTTTAGTTCTGACTTGTAATTTGATAAATTCGTAACACCAATTTATCTTTTCTTATTTTTAATTATATTTTTCAAGAATTTTCCCAAAAAAAACCCTATTACTCCTCCAATCATAATTCATAAATATATTCCGTATAAGATTGTCTGGGGGAATGGTGTTAATCTTAAATATACGGTGTTAATCTATTTTATTTTTAATATTCATTATTTTTTATTTAACTAATTTACCTCACTTACAAGCAGATATAATATATATATATATATAATCTCATATTATTCAAATATTTCAAAGAAATCATATCACATTTGTTACCAAAATGGTTAAGTAATCTATTTTATTTTTAATATTCATTATTTTTTATTTAACTAATTTACCTCACTTACAAGCAGATATAATATATATATATATATATATATAATCTCATATTATTCAAATATTTCAAAGAAATCATATCACATTTGTTACCAAAATGGTTAAGTAATTTTTATATTAAGAAATACCACTTTATGCCTAAATATAAATTACTTCTAGGGAAACGTTTAGTTTAAAATATAAGAGACTTATAAGATAATTAATGATGCTTTATCAATTTTACCCATATTTAATTTCTACTGGAAATACAAAAATCGGAGAGAGATGTGAATATCATTGGTAAAGTACAGTAGAGAAAGACAAAAAAAAAACTTAATTAAAAAAATGTAAAAAATTTCATTGATTTAATGCATTCATTGGGGTATATATATATATATGCAAGGATGGGATACAGGTAACTTATATAATCCTATTCATGAGTCATGAACGGTACGTCCTTTAATTTTTCAAGGCTTCATTCTAATTTATTACATTTTTAAATCATATATTCAGCGTTAGCCAAATTACAACATCATTATATTCAACAATAACTATATTTATTATTAAGTCATTTAATAGTCCTTTAATTTCACTATTACTGAATATAGATTTTACGTTCTTAAAGGACGTCCTTTTTCAAAAAAAGGTAGTAAAAAATAAAGACGGTAGCATTTTTATAATTATAAGTGAAAACTAAATAGCTTTAGACGTCCTCAATTTAAATAAGGACGTCTAAAGTGTGACTTTACAAACTTTAAATGTCCCTATTTAAATTAGAGACGTCTAAAGTAAAAAATAAAAATAAAAAATTACTTTAGACGTCCCCAATTCAAATTAGGGACGTCTAAAGTCACATTTTAGAAATCCCTATATACATTGGGGACATCTAAATAGGGACGTCTAAAATGTGATTTTAGACGTCATTAATTTGAATTGGGGACGTCTAAAGTAAAAAAAAAAAAGTAACTGAACAACTTTAGATGTCCCTAAATTAAATTAGGGACGCAAAAAACAATTCAAAATTTTTTTTTTTGCAAAAAAAACAATTCAGATTTTTACTGATAGTTTTTATTTATCATTTTTATACTCATCTTTCTCTTTCTATCGCTACAAACATAAGAAGAGTCACTATCACCACGCCTTTTAACTCTTGCTTCTTCTTCTTTATATGCTCCTTTTACTTTTACTTCTTCCTTGTTCTCTCTTTTTTTAATCTCCAGATCTTTTATGTTTCTTATGTGTTTGGATTAGCTTTTTTTAATAGCTTTTACGACTTACGAGGTAAGTGTGTGAGAGGAGTTTTGTCTCGGGTTGCGCAAACCATGGTTTGAAACCATGGTTTGGGACATTCCCAAACACACTAGACGTGTTGTTATGGTTTATAGATCAGGACTCTGAAAATATACTTCATGGCTGCGTTCCCGCTGAGAAAACGAGGTTCATCTCTCTCTGTCGCTTTTCTTTATTCATTATTACGAGAAAATGAATTTCAATAATAGAATGAGATAAGTTTTTTGCAACTAATTCCTCTTATTGTTTTCATCTTCTCCCTATGAGATTTTAGCCTTGGAGTTATTATTGTGTAGATTTTGAATTTGGATTTCAAATACTAGATCTGTAATTTTATTGACAATGATCTGTAATTTCTGATTTTAAATACTGTTTAGTTCAGATTTGTAATATAAACGATTTTTTTTTTTAAAAAAAAAAGCACTTTAGACCTCCCCATTTTAAATTGGGGACGTCTAAAGTGGGGACTTTAGACGTCCCCAATTTAAAATGGGGATGTCTAAAGTCCATACTTTAAACGTTTTTTTATCTACGGATATTATTATCATTTTTTGCTACGTCGCTCATATAGATATTCTTTTTTTTTTCAGACGTTAAAAGATTTAAAAATAAAGACGTTAAAAACATTTTTTGTAGTAGAGTTTATTCAAGGTAAATGTATTTTGCATTTATGGCCTCTACTTTCGCAGGTGATATTGTGAAAATAAAGCAGGACAAGTTCTACTTGTTAACTGTAAATTGAATATATTCTTTAAACATATATAAATCTGACATAACTAATAAAAAGGTATAAACGAAAAAGGGAGATGTTGAGAGATAGGGGATATGAATATAATGGTTTCGTATTCAAATTCCAAAAGGAAATTATATATGGTCGTATTTTGTTCATAACTCGTTTTCGTTTTGCTATCTGAAACTCTTTGTGTTATATATGGATGAAATTAAACTTGAGGTTGGAGCTTTGAAAACTAGCAGACAAAATGGCTCTTCACATATCTTTTTACACACCACACGACAATGACATAGAATATTCGTTCTACGCTCCAAAATGATTAGTTTTTTTTTTAAAGAATCGTTTTTATTTATTATATATCTCATGATTATCCGATAATAAGTAAACTTATTGCTAAATTTGGATGAAAATAGATGGCAAGGGGGAGGGAAGATTATTGTGAAGATATTGCAAAAAGAGATAAAAGATACGAGTTGGTCACGCTGCGAGCAGTAGCCGGAAAAAAATATATAGAAAATCCAATTCCAAAAATGTTAGTTTTAAAAAAAAAATTAATAGAAAAAGAATAAATATGTGGAGAAAAAATGATATTTGGGTAGCACACGTAACTTGTAATATTAAAGGCTTTGCTGCCGTGGATGATGGGGATGCAAAGTTTTCATCAGATATCCAGCTGCGGATGAGAACGTCTGGTCTGAATTTTCTTTTTCTACTTCTATGCTCTTTCCATGTATTTAATTTAGAAAGCGAAATCCAACTCCCTATATATAATGCCATTTTTTGGGATAACAACAATAATACTCCGTGATAATATTTCAAAGAGACCAAACAATATATAGTTGAATATTTCAAAGTGGGCATCACATCATGGTCCTTTGAATCGGACATCTTTTATTAGTATTCTTTTTTAATTAATAGGAGTTAGATTAAATTGTGTAAGACCAAAAATGATCGATGACAAAATTCTCCCACAAAATATTTAACATGATTACATTTTTAGTTTCCTATTGTTCGAACCTAAGAATCCGTTAAAGGGTTTAAATGTCTCAGAAGTTTTTGTATATGAGCATTGAACACTTGAAAGCTTTTGAGAATACAAATGTCCCTTGGAAGTTTAAAAAATGGGTTAATCTTGCTTCTCCATTAACCAGCTCTAACAGTCAGCGTTTGTTGACCAAATATGCAAATGAGACATGTTTATATGGCATCTACCTCATCATTTTTTGTCCATGTCAATGGTCAGATTTTTTTAATCAGAATTTTTCAAAAATACTCAGATCCTCCAATGCAATGCCTCTCATCCTTGGTATAAGAATTTGTTGAATTATTTGGGGAGATTAAAAAAGGTAAATAAATTACTTAATTATATATTAGTTTATAAGTTAAACAAATTAGTTTAAAAAAAATAAATAAATATAAATACATTAAAATAATTTATTTAGCTTCCTTAGTCTCCTAAATTAATCAACGGCTAGAACTAGTTTTTTTTAAAATAATAATATGTCATTGAAATGTGAAACTTCTAAATTAATATATAATCAAGTAATTTATTTAGTTTTTTTTTTTTGTCTTCCCAATAATTCAACTGAGTCTTATATTAAGGACATGAGACATTGTAGGAGAGGATATGCAGTTTTTTGTTTAAAAAATCCTACTAAAAAATATGATGACCAACGTGGACAAAAAAAAGGTGAAGTGAATGCCACATAGGCAAGTCACCTTTGCATATTTGGTTAACAAATGTTGACCATTAAGGTTAGTTAACAGAGGGGCAAAATTCCCTCATTTTTTAAACTTTCATATACATTTACCCTTTCAAAAACTTCCATGTGCTCAATGCGCATACAAATTTTCAGGGCATTTAAACCCTTTAACCCTTTTTTTTTATATTATTATTTAGTATCCAGTTCAGGGTTCCTAGCTACCCCTTCCAATAAAAGTATCGCCTCTGAGACTTAAACTCAAGACTCATAAAAATCTAACATGGCCTTATACTACTAGACTGATTCTATGTTAGTTAATTGAACACTGTTATATCAGCATCTTTAACATGTTGGATAGCCCTTGGGCTCTAAATATAAGATTCTGTAAGCTAATTCCCATAAAATTAATCTAGAAAAAAATTACTCCCTTGTGAACTTAATATAAGACATACTTATTTGATTTGATTACATTAAGGAATTAGTTAATATAATATATATTTTATAAAACATACTAGTCATTATCTTCTTTAATTCCCTCATTCCCCCTCATTCTTGATTATTATTGAAAAAACATCAATAGAGTTAAATTAGGAAAAGATTGATAAATATAATAATTATGTCTTATATTAAAGATTACTATTAATTTTTTAAATATGTCTTATATTAAATACCGGGTACATGATTAGTTAGTTAGTTAGTTACTTATACTTATGAAGAGAATTTAAATAATATGAGAAACAGGAGAGAATGAGGGCTTATAATTTATATTTAGAATTAAAGAAGTAATGAAGCGATGAGGGGTAGGTGTGGAAGAAAAAGGTGTTTGGGAATTGATATAGGGACGAAAAAATTGAACAGTGAGTGTTTGAAAAAGAAGGACAAGGGAAAGGGAAAGGAATACTGTGGAAAGAGGAAAAGCGATGAAACGGCCAAACGGGGGGGAGACAGGCACGGGGGCGGCACGAAGCAGAGTGTGTCGACGCTATGTTGGCATCTCACTTCCCCTTCCAGGCCCGTGCAGGCTTAAGCTTCTCCTTCATTTTGAAAACCCAATTCAACCTTCACCAACTTCATTATTGCTCACCAAATTAGTTTTTTATTTATTAATATATGTTTTATACATATCAATTCCCACCTTTTTTTTTTGTTTATATTCCTTCCCCAGTTTTCTTCTTTAATTTTTCAACACTTCGACTTTATTTGTAATTACTTATATAGTATTAAACTCCCCATACATATCAGCGTTGAAAACCCTTGAACCTTTTCATCCCTACTTTCAAAATAAATATTTTTTCCCTTCTTATTATATTAAAATACCGTTCTTTATAATAAAGGTAGCCATTCCTATGTGCTAGGCATGTGCCAATGACTTTGTAGCATTGTGGTATGAAAGTTTTTCTATAAGTAGAAGGTTAGATATTTAATCACGTTTATATATAACCTCAAATTGTTAGCATTTGCGCTCTGAATAAAAATTAAAACAAAAAATTCCTACTTCTATACCTGAAGGCTAAAACTCTCTCTGATTTTCTAACCTCAAGCATGTTGCTTGCATCTTCTATTAAAAAAATGATAGTAGTATATCACAAACAGTGTTTAATTATATTTAATATTTTTAATGCTATTGTAAAATTATTTTTATTTTAAATTGAAATTCTTATTTAAAAATTTTTCATATTATATTTCTTTTCTTTTCTTTTTTGTTATTTAATTGGACTTTACACACTAAGCGACTTGCCCGTCACGTTAGATCCTCCCCAGTCGTTGAATATTCTCCCCCTCGAAACCTTTTCTTATTATATATAGGCAAGGTCGATCTAAAATAAAATTATAATGCAATGACCATTAAATTATAAAATAAAATTACACTATAACCCTCCTAAACTAAAATATAATTCAATATTTACCTCTTGTGATACTTTGAGAAGTACGTGATGCTTAATTAATTACCTCCTATTACTCTTTTTATTACTATTTGTCATAGTGCTCGTTTGGAATAGTTTATTTTTAGGTAATAAGTGCTTATAAATCATGATTTACGGTATACGAGGTAAATATATGAGAGAAATTTTATCTCGACTTATATAATAAATACTTATTCTTGAAAAATAAGTGATCCCAAACATACTTATAATTAATTAACTAACTGGCCAGTGACCATATGACAATAAATATAATGAAAATGATTATAGTTGGGCACGAAGTGATGACCCTCTTGACAATTATTTCTTTAATTAATTAACATCTCGTGTAGGATGGACTAAAAAATTTAATCAGAAGGATTAGCACATAGTAATATTAAAATAATGCTGGTGATAAAGACTAATGTCATTATCATATTTGTCCATGTCTCCTTTTTTCCTCCACGGGCTCATGTGCATTAAAATATATATTTGCCTGTCCTTTCGACTGAAACAGTTTCACACATCTTTGTGCATGCAAAGGATTCCTTAATTTCAAGATTTCTAATTTTCTATTTTCCACTCTTTAAGAAAATAGTGACGATAATAATAATTACAGACTGATCTATTAATTATTCACTTTTAAGATATAGTAATAACGCACAAGTAGCTTTAGCTAGCATTTATAGGCTTTTTTTTTTTATTTTTACCAAAAAAAAAAGGCTTTTTTCACTTTTCTTTTGGATAACGACTTTCCACTTTTTTAGTTAGGAAAATTCTAAAAAAAAATATTAATAAGTGGGAAATGACGATTCAGTACTTTGAAATTGGAAAATCATGAATTAGTCCGCTGTCAAATGGAAGGAAGAATATGAGATTTTGAAATCTCGACGAAAAGACGAAAATACCCTTCAGTCCTCCCTCTCTCCACTTCATAATAACAACATGGGTCTCTTAATTAACAACCTCGGATTCAATATTAACAACTTCATTTTCTTCTTTCACAATTAACAAGTTTCAAGATTAATAACAACACCGTATTCTACATTAACAACTCCGCTTTCTTTTTTCATAGTTAACAAGTTTCAGGGCCAATAATAACTCATTTTTCTTTATTAACAACACTATATTCGACATTAAGAACTCCATTTTCTTCTTTCACAGTTAATAAGTACGAACTCTTTGTGGGATTTTGATGTTATTAATGTCGAATCCGTAGTTATTAATTAATAGGCCCGTGTTGTTATTCTGAGGGAGGGCTGAAGGGCATTTTCATCTTTTCGTTGAGATTTCAAAATTCCAAATTCCTCCTCCCATCTTACAGCAAACTGATTTATCCTATTCCAATTTTAGAGTATTGAATCATCCTTTAGTCCGATTAAGGCCCTTTTAATATGATGAAGTCAAAGGCCCTTTTAATATGTAGAATTTTCTTGACCTAATTAACACTTCCGATTATTATTACGTCTTTTGGGTTTTACTATAACATTCCAAAGGTGTCTTTAAATATTATAAAGACATGACCTCTTGCTGATTTCCAATATCGTAACTCCCTACATAATCTTTCATTAAAATGCCTTAATTTATAATAAGAACATGACTTTTGAAGACCCATATATATTCATTTTTGAAAATATTGCATCATTAATAAATTTTAATTCACCATTATGGGGGATCATCAACCCTGATCGCACCAAGGTTTCTTCCCATAATCTCATGATGGTGGTAATATTTTTCCAAATATAATGATGACGTTGTTTGGTGAAATTAATAATGACTAAGCAGTTTAAATTTAAAAGTATATTATATAATGGATACATAGGAGACATTAGCTGATTAGGCTTTACCGCATTGCGTGTCTTCGATTTCTCTTGATAGAGGTCAACTGTTCAATGTAGAAGCACTTTCTCTTATTGTGCGGGAAAAAGAAGTGATTATACAAATATTACTGTGATTTTGGAGAAGAACATTGGAGCCTAAAAATATATATATATATATATGAATTCCAATTTTGATAGGAGATAAGTTAGACAAGTTATTTAATTTAGAAGTTAAATTGGGAGATCAAATCATTTCATAAGTAGCAAAATCTATATATTTGGGATCGATTATACAAAAAGATGGTGAAATTGATGGAGATGTTAGTCATATAATTCAAATTAGGTGGTTTAAATGAAGAAAAATTACCATACCAAAGTTATATGTGATCAGAAAGTACCAAATAAGTTAAAAGATAAGTTGTATTAAACCCCTATAAGACCATGAATATTATATGATAGTGAATGTTAAGCCTTAAATTGATTACATAAGTTTAAAATAAGTCACATAAGTTTAAAGTAAAGGTGACTAAGATGAAGACGTGGATGAGTGATCACGGAAAAAAAAAAAGATTAAAAAGTAAAAGAATTGGAGTGACATTTATTGAAAAAAATTATAGAAAATCATGATTGGATACCTTCAAATAGAGAAGGCCATGTTAGATGTATAAGTGATGAGCGTTAATCAAGTAAAATGTAGTTTTCTTATGGGTATATGAAAATCGAAAAGAACACTCAATAAAATTATTAAACAATATCTTTTATATAACAATTTATTAAAAATTTGATTGTTGACAGATCATAACTTCGTGATAATGTGAATTAATCATTCAAAATTAGGATGGAGTTTGATTATAAGGATAAGCATGAGTGGGATCTAACTCCACTCCATGCATAGAAAAGCAATTAGGTCTTGTCAATTTGGTTGAGACAAAATCATATGTTCGGGAGCCCCCACCTATAAAAAAGCTCATCATTATGTGCAAGAACAGATTTCAGCGAGGTGAAATGGCTCGCAAAATGGGAAAAAGATCCATTTCCTGATTATGACTATTTTTTAGTTTTCCTTTTTTAGGCGTGAGCTAATGGCCTAATAATTGCCTAATTAAGCTGTTTGTTTTTATTGGAATTGCTTAAGGGTTTGTTTGAGTTGGTGTTTAAGAAGCATATTCATGTTAGTCGAGACAAAATTTCTTTCACATACTTCTATGGATAGTTGATGTGGATGCTACATCAACTGGATCATTGTTACCTTCACCACGTATATTTCCTCGTTCAGCATCTTGAAAAGTCACATCTGTTTTGGAATTTCTTCAAATAAGATTATGTATAGTTATTGTTGCACAACCTATGCGGACTTGTGTTTCAAAACTATATGACTTCATTTCCCCCAATAGCTGAAACCTATTCTTCCAGACTCCAAATGTCCTTTCTATAGTGGTTCTCAAATTTGAATGATAATAATTGAACATCTCGTTGGGATTTGCAAATCCCTCGAGTTGCCTGAAGTCTGGAAGGTGATACCGCTCACGGCTATATGGACCAAGATATCCAACTGGTGTTGAATAGCCAGCATAGGCTAAATAATATTTCCTTAATAAATAGACTGAATTTAATTTAGACTGTGAAATTTTAGCAACTGTGAGGAAAAAATACAAAGACACTATGTAGGTGTAGGTGTTGAAGACATACTTTGAGGTAGATGAGGGAAATTCATAGATGTAGTAGAGATGGCCGTTTGGAAGATACGAGCATCATGTGTAGTTCTCTCCCACCTTGCTAACACAAAAGTGAAGCACATATCCCAATCACATACTGTCATGATATTCTGTGTTGGATATCCCTTTCTCCCGATATATCTATCTTGCTTTGACTGATTGACCACAATATACTTGATGTGAGTTCCATCAATTACTCCTATTGTATGCTAAAAATATGAGTAATATCGTCGATCATTGCATATTTTTGGGTGACAATGATGGAACTTATAATCAAGCGGTTTGATAATTTTTGTCGATAGATTGACACAAGCATTTAAAACTATATGGAAAATCTTACTCCTGAATGTTGAAATCGTTCATGTAGGATCCTATTTCCTTATGCATGTACAAGCGTATGTAAGAACATGGTAACCATTTGTTCAATTCCAATGTACCTAGTTTTCCTTAGCCCATGTTCTACCAATTTAGAGCATAAGAGAAAAAAGACATTTTTTTCCACTAAAAAAATTTCATGACAAATTCTATCATGTCCTTCCAATACCTCTTGCACCCACTTTGCACTTGTTTGCTTACTAGATCTGCATGGCTCTTTACAAATATAAGGCACAAGATATTGAGCTATCAAGGCACCTACATGTTCATACTCTATCATCTCTTAATCTAAAAGAGATATGAGTTGGGACCTCCTATCTGCACGAGACAGTCATACTTCCACCGTGCACTCTGAAATATCTTCACTGCTCGAACTTGCCATAGACGATGTAACATGTGTTTTTTCCAAGATTGTACGAAATCAAATACAATTAGAAAAAGTGCAAGTACGACTAAATAATATAGCAGAAGTTAGTAACATTTATAACTGATAAAACATAGGTGCGTCGTCTAACATAAGTATTATCATAACATACATAAGGTCAGGATATCGATATAACTATACATGACCAAGTTTTCAAAAGTAATATAAAATGGAGTTCATGGCTTCGGGGCAATATGAAGATGTAGGCTATTGTAAGCATGTTCCTGCAACCACTCCAGCAAGGCTTCTTTGTTTCCTTTCAATCCACCAAACATGTCGTGAGGCATCTGGTGCATCATCATATTACAACATCGGCGGCAAAATTTCCTATCATTAACAACTTCTGGAATTGTAAGTAACTCTGCTACGACGTCACTCGTTGGTGCATCACTTGTGGACATCTTTCTTATCTCTTGTAATCTATCTGTAGATGCACAAGCTATTCTATTAACCGCATCTGCTATTACTTTGGACATTGGTGTTTTTTTCTTTTTTGATTTCTTGGACCTTGCATCCCTCTTTCTCTTGGTGAGCCAAAAAATCAATGCTTCCAACGGTCTTCTGCAGCATTGATGGAAGTGAGAGATCAGAAGTGCAGTGGAGGGAAAAGTAATGGGTATGTTTGTTTGAGCGATTCAATTGCTTATAAGTTGCTTTTTAATAGTGATTTACGGTATACGAAGTAAGTATGTGAGAGGAGTTGTGTCTCGATTTACGTAAAAAGCAACTTATAAGCAAATTTAAGCTCAAACAAACATGCTTAAGCTACACAAATGAGCTTAAAAAAAAGCTACGGTAGTGATATAAGTACAGTGAATGTTAAAGCTTTGCCAAACGGTACAAAAGTGTCCAATGGGCTTTTTTTAAGCAAAACGTGTAGTAAGCCATGGGAACCGTTTTGCCAAACAGACCCTAAACTATTTATTATTAGGAGTTTACTTATAACACGGTGCTGGGCCCTTGTAAGATGGGCTCAGATAAATGCCACGTGTCTATAGACTTTTAGTAACAAAATTATAACCAAAAATATTGATTCAAATATATTAATCCCTAGAAGTTTCATATAACTTTTAATTCTACTCTTTATGTTTTTTTTTTGAAAAATATAATTACATTCCATGATTATTTTTTAATTTTATCCCTGTTTAGTTATACTTTTCAATACTTTTTTGTACTGAAATTACTTATGCATCATATCTTGATACCTAGCTAGTTTGATAACTATACATTATATTAAATAAATTTACTCCAATTATATCCAACATAATTTTGTTGTATTATTTCTTTGTTTATTTAGCACAATATATTATTAGATGTATCCATGACAAAAAAATTTTTAACGATAGAGATTAAGTTAACAAAAGAAACTTCTGAATAGAAGAATCCAAATTAAAAAAAAAAAAATCTAAACTACCGGAATCAAATTAAAAATTAAGTAAAAAGAAAAGAATAATTGAACTTGGCAAGATTGAGAATAGATTTTGTGCTGAATATGGAATTGTAATGAAACTTTGTTTTTTTACACTCTTGACAACGATCGATATTGTAAATTGAGATGGGGATATGTTCTGCATTTCAAAATGTCGTGATTGTTCTGGAGATTAAAAAGTTGGAACCCCTTCATTGGGGCACAACAAGCTTTGTCTCGGAGTGGTAGCACCAACAAAAGAACAACACTTTTGCATAACACGCGTCGTGATGATTAGCTTTTGCACCAATAGTTGCAGGCCACTTATTATATATGAAATTTTTGGCACATTCATCTTGTGGATCCCCATTTAAGATATGTACAGCAAGAAAGAGAAAGATTAAACAGTTTCTCACATAGCATTATCAAAAGCCTCTCCCCTCTAACTTATAAGAAAGTTGACGAGTCATACGTTTATCTGCCACTAGAGTGTTGGTAAAAAGTTGAATCCTCTGCTGATGTGAAGGTAATATTGGTAGGCAATCTATAAGTATAAGTATTTATGTAAGCGCTATTTGAATAAGAAGGCACGCCCTGACCCTAATAAGCTTTGAGATCCAACTCACCAAACATTCTTATATGAAAAAATGATGATGAGTTCAAATTTTCTACTGGTGTGAGGGTCTTATTAGTAGGTAATTTATAAATACAAGTACTTTTGGAAATGTTTTTTAAACAAGGAGGCATATATATCCTGATCTTGATGAGCCCCGGGATCAAACTCACCAAACTTTCTTCTATAAAAAAATGTTGAACATTGGAGGATAGATGAAGACGAGAAGGGGGAGATAAAGGTAGTATTATCTCCCAATAAGTGGAAGATGAATTCGTTTTACACTTTGGTCTTATCCTTTTTGACCATTATATATATAAAGTAAAGGAAACCACTCCACTTGGAGCTGCTTCTGATATAACCTTTTCTCCACTATATCTTCTAGCTATTCTTACATTCTCTCGTTTTCACATCTCACAATTAATGACTATTCAGAAGCAATCAGACATTGCTGATTCTGATAACACCAAACATTAACTTGTCTCACAATATCTATCTCTTCCTTTTTTTCATTCCACTCACCCCACTTTTGTGGTAGGATTGCGAGGATTATCCTTAGTGGTATTATACGCAGCAAACAATCTCATTCTTCTCAGCAAATCAGACATTGTATGGTCAAATGTCTTTTATGTGTATTTTGCTAATTATTTTGCAGGTTTAATTTCTTGGACATATATCCTACTAAGCCACTTCATCTTCCTATACCTTCACTGCAACATTCTCAAGTAATCCTAAAAGGAAAATTGATCTTTAAAAGTTTACTCATTACAACTAATAAAAAGGAGGTTAAACATATATGCTTGGTTGAAAATAAGCCGCAAACATTAAATTTTATAATAATACTATGAAACCCACTAAAATTGGTTCATGGATATATTGTTTTTGAGTCATAAGTTAATCTAACATAATACTCTATGTATTATTCAGGTCAGCAATTAAGTTTAGCAGTATGAGAGTCATACATACTAGTGGAAGCCAAGCAAGCCCACGACCTCATGGAACCCCGCAATTCTGTCACCACCATCAGGTTCATGTCTGTTATGTATTATACTAGCTCGTGAAGCCAATAAACTCCGGTCACTAATTATCTCCATGATAAATGTAAATGTATATAAAATAGATATAAGAAGATGTTGGATTCATCGCCATGTAATGAACTCTGGTTGTTTTAAGTTGATAAGGGACTGGAGAGTTTATAGAATATAACCTATACTATACTATTAATTAAAGGTTTTTCTGGCTATTGGTTGAGTCATTGGAGCAATCTTAATTTCTCAAGCCTGGGGTAATAATGTAATGATTAGAATACAAAGCATGAACTGCTTTACCGAGTAGTGATAAGATAACTAGCAGGAGTCATGGTGTGAGCTTTTAGCTCAATGAGGTGCAACAAGGATGGGATCCGAATTAAGTGCAAATTATATACATTGTAATTATACATAAACTGTAAACAAAACACACACAAGGTTGAGTTAAAAGTCATTAGTTGGAAGTTCTGTACTTCTCTTCACATTTGTGTTTGTAGAACTTGATGTTTCATCCCAGACAGGCCATTCCTAGGAATTCAAGCATATAATGTTTGATTAAAAAATAGTGCCACAGGAAACAGAGGCCAATGTAATAAACCAGCAACTACAGTGTTGCATGCAAACGTTGACCCCTCATGAATTAGGTTGGTGCTTATTCTTATTAGTGGGCTTTTTGGTGGATGTTTGCGCATTTGAGAGCAAAAATCAGACAGGCTGTTGAACCCTATCTGAAATAGACGTAACCTATTTAGAAAACAAGAGCAAATGTCTTTCTATCAATATGACTTAAATCAATTGATAGGACCTATCTCAACCTTTATATACACCTTCAATTCAATGTTTAACTAATCGATGTATCATTTATTTTTTCTTTTTCTATGCTTGCACGTACTTCTTTTAAGTTTCAGAGGACTCAGATCATATCTTCGATTTTTTTGCCTTGTACTTGTACTTTTTTAGTCTCAAATGCTTCAGGTCAATAATATTCTTTTTTATGTTGTATTCTGTTCTTCTTTGGAGTCCCACCGATTGAATGACCCTTAATACCATGTTAAGTTTTAGATATTGGTAAAGGCCATGTTTATCTTTCTACCAAAATGACTTAAACCAATTAATAATACCTTCCTCAACCTTTATAATAGCAGATAGGAGAGCCAGAGTTAGGCCTTGATAGGTGTGTGTTATATTTCATCCAACGCACTACACTGGATTTGACTCTTCTAAGCCATCTTTCCTTATTCTCCTCCTTGGTCAATTACACTTGCCTAATCTCTGGAGAGAATATGGGCCTTGAGTGAAGTGCATTATAATCACATCATTCAAAGATATAATCGCCAAAGCATAAAAGAAAGGTACTACAATCCACGGTCAACTTTTCATTATCGTACTGCAACTAGTCTAATGTGTTAGGCTCCTCTTTCTGAGGCCTAACTCATAGGATCTGTTTGGTGTGAGGGATTTGGGAGGGAGGGGAGGGGAGTGAAGATTTTTATGAGTTGAATTTTAAAAGATTAAAGAAGTGGGGTAATAAAATTTTAATAAATAGATTATATAAGATAAAAAAGTAATAAAAACTAATTAAAAAATTTTAACCCCATTTTTCTAATTTTTTTTAAATTCAACTAAATTTTTTTTCCTCAACCCATTTTCCCTCCCCTCCCCTCATACCAAACAAGCCCATAAGGTTATTCGCTTTATAGTATCCTCGTGCACGTGTATTCTTTAGGAGGAAGCAAGATGTACTTTACTTCTTAACTTCCCTCTAATCACGCCTAATTATTGATTTGCATTCCCCTTAAAATGGTTCTATTGGTGGAAGAGTCAAACTGTCAGCGGGAGAGCCAAGATCCCCGTTGACAAAGTGGCACAAGTAATTTCTTTGGCACTTTCCCACCTTCATGCGCGCTTCTTCTTTTAGGTGAGAATCCTTCATAATTTTCATTTTTTTAATAATTTATGTGCAATAAACACAGGTTCTATAGAAGCACACCCTAAAAATTAACTATTTAGTTGGAGAGCCAACGGCTTCACTTGTCCTCTTGTTAGCTAGCCCCTCCAGTTAGAACCTGAATCCTACGCAATGATGGAGCCATTGGGAGAATTGAGAGCCAAAAGCCTTATAGAGTCGTTTTAGGATCTGTATGGGTGGAGGGGAAGGGAAAATTTTTAATAGTTGGATTTAAAAAAAATTAGAGAAGTGGGATTATAAAATTTTAATATAGATAAGATATAAAATAAAAGAGTAAGAAAAATTAATTAAAAATTTTCAACCTCACTTCTCTAAAGTTTTTAAAATCTAAGTCATAAAACTTTTCCCTCCCTCCCTCACCTCCAAATCCCTCTGCCAGCCCCTTAACGTAACTTTTCGGATGTGAGATAATGATCAGAACTTATGATAAAACCAAGTATATACACCTGCACATGGAACAAGACGTCAATATTGACTAAGATTAACAGAGGGTTTAGCTTTAACTATACTTAAAATTGAGAGGGTCTAGAGATTCCGTGATGCTCAAGAGACACTGACGAGACTCAAATTCTTGCAGTTGAACACATGCATGCTCTCTAAATTTCCGCTACGAGTCTTTGTCCATCCAAAGCAAAATTGCGCTTTCTCTGTCATTTTGGTGGTTTTAAACAAATCCATTGGTCCCATCTTGTTCAATCCTCCTCCTCCTCCTTTCAAGATGGGAAATGAACTGAAACACTCTCCGTTAGTGGCCCAACTTCTAGGCTCCAAGTTACCATTCACCCATCTTCTTCGTTCTCTTTTCTTTGTAATAGGATTGTCATTAGGTGTCACAATCAGTGTATACTACAAAAGCTTCTCATTCAATTACCTACAAGTACTTTTCCCTCCGTCACCAACAAGGCTGCCGGAACTGCCACAGCCGCCACGGCCATGGATTCAGCCGAGTCTGAGTGGTTCTGCATCATCATATACTCAGCAGCCTCTCATGCACAGTATGCATGATGATGAGTTGTTCTGGCGAGCTTCAATGGTTCCCAAAAGGAAGAAATTCGAGGGTGAGCATGTTCCTAAGATTGCTTTCATGTTCTTGACCAAGGGACCTCTTCATCTTTCTCCATTGTGGGAAATGTTCTTCAAAGGACACCAAGGATTGTACACTATATATGTTCATACTCATCCTCTGTTCAACTGGACAGTGCCGGTGGACTCTGTTTTCTACAGAACAAGAATTCCAAGCAAGGCAAGTTCCGAACTCTTATTGCTCTTTTACCTACACAAACATTCTATTACAGTCAATTGAACAATCTGTCTCCTTCTTGTTGGAGATATGTGTTCTAATTACTTAAGATCACATTAGCTGGTTAATCACAATGGGTTAGCCACTCTAGGATTCTATATAAAAGGGTTCTACTTATAGTTTAAAGTGTACATGACACTAAACTCCTCATCATGTTAAGAGAGGGGATAACTTAGGTGTCTCTCTAAAAAGAAGAGTCTCTCAAGTCCCTAAGTGGGGGGGTCCGCATTCAGTGCTCATAGTGATGAACATATAATTTCTTATCATTTGATGAGATTTCAACCATTTAAATTTAATCTGAACAGTCAAAATTCAAAATTTTTAATTTTTTTAAATTATAAAATCATTTTTATGAAAAATGATAGCTATGATATTATCTTTATTTTAAATTTTACATGTATTAAAATAAAAATTTAAGAATTAAATTAAATCTAAACCATCCAAAGTCAATGTACAATATAGATAGGTGATGAGAATATTTGTCTTCATCTAAATGAAGAGCACAAAATGTGCTTCCCTAAGTGGTTCATCACCTTTAAGTGAGGAATGGCTATGGTAAACCCAAATGGATTACAATGTTTGTATGAGCATGTTACTCCAGAAAACAAATGCATAATATTTTTCCAATGTTTGTTTGATTATTAAAGACAGTAACATGGGGACGAGCTTCGATGTTAGATGCAGAGAGACGCCTCTTAGCCAATGCTCTGCTTGATTTCTACAACGAGAGATTTGTGTTACTTTCAGAGACTTGCATTCCCCTGTTCAACTTCACCACAATATACAACTTCTTAGTGAACTCGAAACAGGGCTTTGTAGGCTCATTTGATGACCCAAGAAAAGTTGGACGAGGCAGATACAATCCCAAGATGGCACCCGCAATAACAATCTCTGATTGGCGTAAAGGGTCTCAGTGGTTTGAAATGAATCGAAGAATGGCCATTGAGGTTGTATCAGACACCAAGTACTATCCCATTTTCGGTGAGCTGTGTAGTCCTCCGTGTTATAATGATGAACACTATATCCCTACTTTGATCCACAAGTGTTGCACACTTGAGAATTCAAACAGGTCCATCACTTGGGTCGATTGGTCCAAGAGTGGACCCCATCCTGAGAGATTTGGAAGAGCTGGGGTCTCACTTGAGTTCTTGAACCAAATAAAGTTTAACTGCTCTGCTTCTGTTAGACTCATCGATTCTAATAATGCTTCTTCTTCAATGTGCTTTCTTTTTGGTAGGAAGTTTATGCCAGATGCTCTTCGTCCTTTGCTTCAGATTGCACCTGTGATGCTAGGCCTTAATTCTTCACATTTCTGAACATATTTGGTGTGAGTAATTCATGTTATTAATTAACTGAGTTTGCAGATTAGTTGCAACCCTGTGATCTCTGAGATTATTTGATGCTTATTTGTATATTTGAGAAAATAAGATCAACATTGGTATTTAATGCAAATTGAACAAGATTTTGCAAATTCGTTTGTGTGTTCTGTTTGCCACAGGTTCCGCAAATTGGCATCATCATTTTGTACTTTATTTCATATGATAGGCTGTCTCTTTTTCTGAGTCTCTGGGTGTGTATTTCTTCCAATTCTCTTCGTCTTCGTTAAGAAAGTTCTCGGAGACCGTCAATAGAATCTTCGAACATGACATAATTAACTGTCATTAATTAGTATATGATTTTTAAAATTAAATATTGTGAACTTTTTCTTGACAATCAAATTACACACAATACTTATGGAAACCAAATTGGCGAATGAAGAAATTAAAATAGGGTTAAAGTCCAGTTATATCTTTGAACTTTTTTTTAAGGCACATAGGGCACCCTAAAGTTAAGGATGACATTGTGTCAGTTCTTATGTGTTAAAATTAAATCAACATTGATCAGTTATTCTCCCGTAATTTTTTTTTACCGCAGAAAAATCAATTTGAGTTTGAGGATTTGCGTGATGATTAGTTATGTTATTCAAATGGGTGTTGCTTTTGATGATTAATAATTCATGTTGGTCAAGAAGAATAAGATCAAATATGCTATGCAATTAATAACATTGAATCTCTCGCAAGTCCCTCGTGTCTCCGCTGTTTCTGCTTCCCCTAATCGCTCCTGCTCCAATTCATTCCCTTCTGTTTTATTTTTTTTATTTTTTATTTTTTGCCAACATTTCCTTTTGTTTTACTCCCTCTGATCCTATTTATAAGCAACGGAGTATAAATTAACATTATATTCACATTTCAGTTTTGACAAAATTGACATTATACTCCTCAAACATTAAAAATATAAACTTTAATAGAGGACTAATTATTCAATTCACTTCTCATTGCACTACTAGTACATGTTTTAAAGACCAGTGAATTAAAAAAACATAAAAAATTTTAAAATGTAGAAACTATAATGGACCAAAATTAGAGTCGGAAAAAAAAGAGAGACAAACTTGTTAGACTAGCCCATTTGTTTTGACTTGTTGAAAAGTAAGAGGCAGGCTTGCTAAATTGATAAAAGGGCTAGTGTCATTTAGGACATGTGAGAAATATTTATATACTTTAAGATATCGTCTTCTCCCAATTCTATTCAATAAAAATTTTTATAAGGTCTCTTTCATTTCTCTTCTTATCATTTGTAATGGGTGGGTTTGAATTGGCGATTATATAAGTGACTTATTTTTATTTAGACTTATGGAATCTTAAAATTGGAAAAAAGTTAAATTAAGTAAAATGATGAGTGTTTGGATTGGCGATTAGATAAGTAACTTATGTAAAAGTGAATGATGTTTGGTTTGGCTTTTGTATAAGTGGCTTTTGTATTATTTAAGAGAAAAATTGTAAAAATTATGAAAAATGAAAAAAATGAAGAGATAATTGTGAAAAAAGTCCTCATTGACAACTTAATTGCCAATGGAATTTGAGAAGATATCTACACATGGAGGGATTTTTTCACAATTTTCTCAAAAATTAACTTTGAAAATTTGGTAATGGTACAATTTTAATAAAATTATATCAAACTCTAATTCAAATTGGTACACTTTAAAAGTCTTTTCTATTGCGCACCTCAAGCTTAAATCTTATAAATTATATCTAGCTCTAATTTAAATATTAAATCCTAACTCATATTTTCACATAGCTCAAAATCTAACAAAATAAACTGATTAAAACCTTAATAATACCTCCAATAATCCAAATAAATTATTTAAACTAAATTTAATGGGTAAAAACATTATATAGAAATTAATTTATGACATGTTTATAAAAAAAATTGATTATAAAATCATAAAACAACTAAATAATAAATCTAAAATGATTAAAATTAAGTATTAATTATTCTCTACATTTCGATAGTTATATATTAACAAAACTCAAAACTTGCCTAAACTCTTATCCCAAAATATTTTCTAATTAGCGGAAGATTACTATCTAAAGAAAGAGAAAATTATTTAGAACATTTTTCATAAAAGAAGTTTTGTGATTAGAAGTGATTTTGAGTACCTCATTGATCCCCAAAAATATGAAAATACTCCTATCAATATTATTTTATGCACACACGCACATAAGCTCCAATAAGCTTTATTTTGAGGCTTATGACTTTTTCCAACTTATGACTTTTTTCACCTTAAATCCAATCGCTGAAACAAACACCCATTTTATGCTTTTTACTGTTTAAGTCCGTTTGCGCTACTGTTTAAGTCCGATTGAGTGCGCAAACGACAAAACAAACACGCACAATATCTGTCCAATAAAAACCTTTGTAAGGCTTTTTTCGTTCCCCTCCCTATCATTTGTAACATTCCAATGCTTAGCTCTAATACTATTTATAACAGAATGACGGCTCACTTTTTATATTGTCCGCTTTGGAGTTCCGTCTGTAACACCCCAAATTTTATATTCACAAAAAACATATTATAATTAATTGAGAAATTCAATAAAATAGCGAATATTCATAAAATTTGGATCTTTTGAATTTTGAAATATTCATATTCATGAGGAAATGGGCAAATTAATTCAAGAAAGGAATTAAATTACAAAGGTGATCGCAAAATCATAATTTTACCAATTTAAACCAAGATTACTTGTTTTCTAATTAATTGAAGTTAATTTCAATTAATCAAGGAAAATAAAGGAAAATGTATAATTGGATTATTCTTAATGGAATAAATCAAGAATTGTGAAATTAGAGGGAATTATGCATAATTCATTTAATTGAATTATGAAATTATTGAAACACATATTTATTTTCCTTTTTCCCTTGATAATTTCGTCCAACACGAGGAAAATGGAAGGAAAGGTAATCTTGAGAATTAAACATGCTAAGTACCATTAACATATGAAGAGGGGATTAGATGGTGATTTAAGTTCAAGAGCACATGTCAAAATGCTACATGAAGAGAGTAATGATGACAATGGTAAGGTGGGTATGACATGAAGGTATGGACATGATGATCATGATGGATGATGGTAAGGGAGCAAGCAAGTCAAATTATGAAGGAAGTATGGGGCAAGTATGGCATAAAGGGAAGAGGTATGGTGGAAGCATGGAGGGAAGTATGATGGAAAACATATGTCACCATGTCAAACCTTGATGAGATCAAGAGCTAAGAGGCAAGAAGACTTAAATTAATAAAACATATTCTCTTTCCTATTAATGCAACATTTTTTCCAACACTAAAGAAAGAAGGGAGAGAGAAAGAGAGCTTTAAAGAGAAGGAAGAAAAAATCTAAGGTAATAAGTGATTTCTTAAGCTTTTCTTATGATTTTTGTCATGAAATCCTTCTCTAAACCTTGATTCTTCATGAAATCGTGACCTTCAAGACTCATTCATAACTCAAGGAGAAGAGAGAGAGGATGCATAGGTAGAGAGGAATCAAGAAACCTAAGAGGTAACTACATCAAATTCAAATATATATTTGTATGAAGTTGGTTTTGCAGTTTGTTGTTAGTTGGTGATTTTTGGTTGAGTTGGAAAAATGAAAAAGCTATAACCCTAAAGGGTTATGCTGCCCAAATTTCTTTGAATTATGGTTAAGATGTGTTTAAATGAGTTAATAAAGGATTAGAAGTGGAAAAGTACAAGTTTTCTAATATAAAACACAAAACTCCATTTTTCCAATTTTTGTGAATATTTTGGCCAGCTCTGTTCTGAGGGGTAGGAGCTGGATTTTCATGAAATAGATAGTTCCATTAGATTTAATGGGCAAAAATAGGTGGGGTTACAGTTGGTCACTTTTTTGGAAAAAATTGAAAAGCATAATTACGAAAACGCTACTGAAACTCGAAATAGAGGTTGTCAAGGGTATTTTCATAATTTGACATTGAATTTGTGATTTCAAGCCCGAAAATGAATTCCTTGGGTGAAAATACTTGAGAATAGCCCTAGTCAAATTTTTGGGAAAACGTGCCATCAGGGTGGGTACGGCGGGGCCTGTCCGGGGTCCCGAGGGCATTTTGGTAAATTTTCACTATAGACTAATATAACCACCAAAAACACTATAGAAGTGTCTAAATTGGACAATCGACGTTCTAGGACCAAGTAGAGAGCTCGAGTTACTTGGACGCAAATCGAGGCACATTATTCGAGGATCAGGGAAGGGTGATTAAGGTGGGGAACGTACCTCTCTGCATGTATTTGATATTTGTGCTGGTGTATTGATGCATGTTATTGTTTTGCTTGATTATGTGAAACATATATGAATAATTGAAGCTTTGTTCCTGTGTATGCTATGGTCATACGTATGTTGTTTAAAACATTGAGCACGCAGATACGTCATTATATGATCATGAGTTATGTAATGCAAACATGTAATGTATTAAGAACTTATCTTGTATGCATATTGGTATTGCTTTCCTACTGAGATTCCCCAAAATCTCACCCTCTTCTACCAACAATTTAGACATGTGAAGACAGAAGCTATGCTGAGAGCAAAGAAGAATATCATATAAGGGGAATGTCATGGTGGAATAAAGATTAGAATATGTCTCCGTTTCACTGGGACAAGTTTAGACACCCATATAGTGTTACGAGGCTACATTAATTTGTAATTATTAAGTACAAACTTCTATGAGGAATTTCCGTAATCGTACACGTAATATCAGTATATTTATACTATTCCTGTGTTGCTTATCGAACTTCGTATTGTTTTCTACAAATACTCTGAAATAGGTGAAAATAAGATGAAGGTGTGACACCGTTACCCCTCACAATTTTAAAACTCATCGAGAGGGGGGAGATATCCAGATTCTTATAAAGCCTTTTTCATTCTCCTCCCCAGTCAATATGAGACATAATAGAACAAAGTTTATATGACATTATATGGTCGTGATGTTTAGCTTATTTATTTGTTTAATTTTTTATACCTATTTAACATCAATCAAATATAAAAAGTAAAAACAAAAATGTTATCATGAATTGCAATATGAGGATGATTGTTAAAATATATTATTTTTATTTTTTTTCCAGGAAAAATATATTATTTTTAACGTGTGAATTACATACATTTATGTAAAAAACTTTTTTGTTGTTTGTTATTCATCCTTTTTTGTTGGTATTTAATAAATATGAATTATTGTCCTTCATTTATTTATTATTACCGGAATGAATTGCATGAACTTATATTCTTTGAAAACTTATATATGAATTTAAATAAAAATAATATGGGCTAATAGGCAGACTCATTTAGCCCGTCAACATGTAATTGGACGTCAACCCTTTAAATCATGGTCCACTTGCGACCGGGTCACCTTATAATTTTCATATTCAAGATATTTAAAGTGTTCAAAAATTGTAGCAAAAAAAAAAAAAAAAGTGTTAAAAAATAACTAAGAGCGCGAAAGGAGAGGTCGGCTTTTCATGACATAGCAAACAAATTAATTTAGTGCCCTTAAGTGGGCATGACACAGCAAACAAGGTAAAGTAAACTTTGTTAAACATTCAAGTTTTTTCTTTACCTCAAACATTCAAGTTAAGATCTAGATAAAAAACATATCTAAATCACATAAAATTCTCTAACAAAAATAAAATAAGAAAATTATAATTTAAAATTAAGGAGTTCTAAACAGAATAATCTAGATCTCATAAATTAAATACAATAAAGAACACTAATTAATTACCACTCAGGTTGTATATATACTCCCTCTTGTTCTTATTATAAGGCACCAATTAATAAATGTTCTTAATTCTTTTTATAAGGTATTTACTTGTTTCTAAAGAGCATTAAATATTTTTTTTTCACGTATGCCCATATTTAATAAGGGTAGTGGGAGAAAGCAATAATTAATATGATATTAGAGTTTAGTGTAATTAATAAGGGTAATATTGAAAATTACTTAAATTTTAGAACAACTTTAATGCTTTTAACCGTTTTTATTGATTTATGAGAATTTTTAATCGGTGCTTTATAATAAGGACCAGAGGGAGTACATCATTTGTAGGAGAAAAGTTTGGTTTTAAATAAAAGTCACTCGTAAGATGATTAATGATATTTTTATTCAATTTTATTGTTATTTAATTTCTAATGGAAATAGCGAAAAAAAAAGAGATGTGAGAATGATTTGTAAATATAAAAAAAAGACAACAGTTTTAATAAAAGCAAATTAAAAAATTTTATCAATTTAATGTATTTATTGATAGGGGGAATGAAGTATAAGTTATTCCCTCCGTCTCTATATAAAATGTTTTATTCTTTGAATGGTCTTAGCCCCTTTTTATATTGTCCCATTTGAGTTATTCTAAATAATATATACATTTTTATCTATTTTATCCTCAATTAATTTTATACATTTCATTAATTAAAATGTGGACTCATTCACTTTATTCTCCCCCTCATACTTTTTATTCTCTCACACCGTCGTTCTCCTTATATTCTCTTTCATTATTTTCTCATTATTACTCTCTCACCTAATTATTTATAAATAAGGGTATTTTGAAAAAAAAAAATATACTTCTTATTTATTATTTTTAACTAATTTTAAATTTTAAACTCACAATTCAGTCGAAAGAGAGTAGGATGCTATAATGATCATGATAAGTTAATTACTAATCTCATGATAAGTTAAATTTGAAGAGTGGGATGCTATAATGATCATGATAAGTTAAATTTGAAACTCGCAATTCGGTTTAACTAATCTTTATATAACGCTATCCCACACAATCAAACAAACAGCATATACCGGCCAATCTCTGTCTCCCTTCGTCTCTGCAAGTTCCACTCTTTCTCCTCCTCCTCCTCCTTCTTCTTGTTGCTGTTCCAATGGAGTCATTAGAGCGTTTCTCTGCATCGTCATTTCTCAGATTTATCAATTTTCTTCACTTGCATTATCTCCTTACTCTTTTCTCTGTTTTCCTCATCCTTGCCTCTGGTTTTCTCATCGGCATCGCTCTCTCTTTCCACCACAAAGACCTCTCTCTCAACTTTCAATTCCAACACTTCTTCACCCCACCCTCTGCTTTCAAACCATCTCCTCCATCTCCAATAATATTCTCGACCATCCTTAATAATACTTCTTCCTCAAATCGTACGACAGAGACAGAACCTTTGACGAGGTCGTCGTCGTTAGATATTCATCCGAATCAGACAACAGTAGCATTAAACCAAACAGATATGAACAAAGATATCCTGAAACCTGCCAAGGCAATCATGCATGAAGCTTCATTGAATGAGACACCGAAGGTTGCATTCATGTTTCTGACAAAAGGTCCTCTTCCGTTGGCTCCTCTATGGGAGAAATTCTTCGAAGGAATCCGTAAAGACTTGTATTCTATATATGTACATTACCCTCCTTCTTTCAATCAAACACTTCCTGAAACTTCAGTCTTCCATGGCCGCGCTATACCCAGCAAGGTACGTAATTAATTACTATTATTCTCCAATATGTTTAATTTTTATGCATTTGATTGGCATGGCATACACACACACACACACGTAGCCTCTGTCGTTTCTGCTTTTTGTTTTGTTTTCATTCAATGTCAGTAACGGTTGTTTTTAAAGGAAGAATTAACTCTAGTCTAAGTCATTCATTAGCTTCTAATATTGGATCGCAAGCATCATAATACATGGGACTGGCTTTTCTTTTCTGATATTATACTCAAAGTGTGATCATATTATTATTCATTGATTCTCCAAACAATAGAGACTTTGATGATTAGCGATAGTTTTAAGATATCTAAGTTGTCAATTTGATGTTGGTATTAGCTTTAGGGGTTCATAGCACATTGATTTAAACAGGGTTCACAAAGAAACCGATCGAGGTTTTAGATTGATCCGTCGAAAACATGTTATACGCCCCATGAAACGCCATGTTCAGGGCAAAGAATAGAAATGACTTTGACTAAGCTAAGGTAGGTAGAATGGGATGTGTCTGTGTGATGTGGCTTACAATAATAATGTCGTCTAAGTCTCTACGCGTATTAATTAATTATTAGTAGTATAGACGTGAGCAGCTGATTTTATATATCCCAAATAATTTGTACAGAGACACAATACCGGCCGACACCACAACCAATATATACATTACAAGTGCAAATGTAATGGTTCGATCTTAGAATGGGTCCGTTTCACATGCATGCCTTATTCTATTATAACGAATTTGCTTTGACTTTAATTTCTATATATATTTAAGATTGATAAATTGACTATTATATATATATATATATATATATATATATATATTATACATTCGGTATTCAAACGCTTCTTCCCTCCTCGCATATGGACTTTTCTTGAATTCTGCTTATGATATATTTTAATATATATATATATATATATATATCTCCCCTATATATGATTAAACAAGAGCATTCTGTTAAAAAAAAAACAAAGGAAAAAGTTATTTGCCAAGTTGGTTAAGGTCTGTCTAGATAAACCTGTCTGGAACGGAGAATTGCTTGTGGAATGGGGCTTTGATGATCAGATGCTATATCCACACACACACACAGAGCCAAAGCCGGCAAACGAGTACTCCTAAAATTGTTTATATTAATCTTATTTTGTCTACGTGTTATAATATGTATTATATCGTGGATTCATGGGTTAGTGTCAAATTACCGGTTGTTAACTTGAACACCAACACACACAGATATATATATATATATAGATATATATATGTATATGTATATCTGAACGTAATTAAATAAATAACACGTGGAGATCAATTGTTCATTTATATATGCTTGGCAAGGGGAGCTTGTAAAGAAGTTAAAATAATGGCAGTGTACCATACATTTTGGTCCATATCTGGAACCTAATACGTAAGGAATAACCAAACCATAGTATTTGGAATTTCCGTGTCTTTTAATTTAAGTTTGCATTGCAATGAATATATTTCTTCCATACTTTTCTTTGATTCCACTCCTTTCCTCAACCCCAAGAGAGAATTCTATTCCTTCTCTCCCTCCAAAGCCTATTTTCCCACATTCTCCTTCTTCAACTTTTTCTCAATTCCTTCCTTTCCTCCAACTTTGTCCCTAGCATGCATATCAATCAATCTATATTTAAACACAAATATACAAAACACGCACGCACATGTATATATGGCTCCATTAAAGTGTGAAAATCTATCCTTCAAGTATTTGTGAATATATATCTGGCAATATAAAGTGTCTTTAAATTTGGATATACAAAAACGCACATAAAAATTTTAAAATGGTGTAAAAATGTCATGAACGTAAATATAATCTAACATCCATTAGTTTTTTACATTTGAACAATAGTAAGAGCCCCACATACAAGTTAATGGTCGTGACATTTTTACGTAGTTTTAAAATCTTTATGTGCATATTTGCATTAAAAGAAACTTTATGGTGCCAAATGTACATTTGTGAATACTTCATAGGTAGATTTGTATCTTAACCCTTTATATATACATATATCTCTAATTTTGAGCCATTTTTGGGTTGTGAACATGCATGCATGCAGGTTGTGAATTGGGGTGATATGAACATGATAGAAGCAGAGAGACGTCTGCTAGCCAATGCACTACTTGACTTCTCAAACCAAAGATTTGTTCTCCTCTCAGAATCATGCATTCCTCTCTTCAACTTCTCCACCATCTACAACTACCTCATCAACTCCTCCAAAAACTTCGTGGAGGCCTACGACATGCCGGGTCATGTCGGACGAGGACGTTACAGCCCCAAAATGAAGCCAACCATCAAGCTAAAGCAATGGCGGAAGGGCTCTCAGTGGTTCCAAATAGATCGAACCCTCGCTCTCGAGGTCGTCTCGGACAACACCTACTTCCCTGTGTTCAAGAGGCACTGTAAGAGCTCATGTTATGGTGATGAACACTACTTGCCTACGATGGTGAGCATCAGGTTCTGGGAGGGCAACTCCAACAGGACGTTGACCTGGGTTGACTGGTCGAACGGTGGGGCCCACCCCACGCGGTTTACGAGGATGGGCATAACGAAGGAATTATTGGAGAGGTTGAGACATGGGAGTGTTTGTGAGTATAATGGGAACGAGACGGATATGTGTCATCTGTTTGCAAGGAAATTTACGCCTCATGCCTTGGATAGATTGCTTAGGTTTGCACCTAAGTTCATGCAATTCACTTGATTTTTTTTTTGTTCAAACAATTGATTTTGTGTTAGCCTGTAGCACAGTTCATTATTCATTATATACACTTCTTGTTTTTTTTTCCAGTTGGATAATCCTCTCTTTGATTTGTCCTGTAAAGTATAAACACTCTGATCTACAGATTTTGTTACAAAAATTAAAATTTATGGAGAATCCTTGAAAAAGAACATGAAAATTAGAAAATGACAAATCATGTTTTTTTTATCAGAAATTAATTAAAAAATATTGCAACTTGATAAGTAATTCTCAACTTCTTTTTTAAAAAATACTTGATTTGTCATTTTTCAATTTTCAAGTTTTTTTTTTTAAGAATTCTCCCATTAATTTATCAGTCATTTTTGTTAGTTAGCTTTTTTAGGTGACAAAAAGAGAAGGGCCAAAAGCCCAGAATGGAAAGCCCAATACAAGAGTTCACAGTGCCCTTGCATCGTTGGAGAGGAAAGAGCCTTCTTTGGGTCATTTTTTGGGCCTTATATCAGTTGGTCGTGCTGAGGAATCAGTTATTATTTACCAGTCACCGGTCACCAAACTAATTTATGGCAGCTTGAATAGGATTTGTTTCAATTGAAGAATAAATGCGTTTTTCAAAAGAATTAATTGACATTGTAAAATTATTGGGAGAATTACTGTACTGTCCTGCATAATCAATTTAATCACTAAAAAATCTCACAACTAATGAAAAGCGTGCAATGACAAGATCTATTGCAGGAAATAACAGTAGGTATTTAAAGATTTTTTATTGATCAAAATTGTTTATTAGGACTGCACAGTAATTCTCTCTAAAATTAACTATAAAAAAGTTACATTGACTTACGAAGTTAAAAATAACATATAAAAAAATGGAAAAATAAATAAATAAATACCACTTAAACTTTAAAATCCTAAATAAGTTATTTTCAAAAAACCTGAATTGTCAATTGCTATACTCTTTTTGTCAATCCTATTACCCTTATTATCAACAAAACTAATTTAGAATTTTAAAGTTCAAGCAGTATTTTTTTTTATCTTTTTCCATAAAAAAGTAAGGGAAGATTAATTATTTAATGCTTATTGTGGTAAGGAAGCAACGTTTTACTTTCAATATTGTCTGTTTTGGGCCTATCACCCCTTATGATTTTAAAACACGTCCAGAAGGAAAGTATCTTGACCTTTATAAGGCGTCTTTCATTTCCCTCCCCAATTGATGTGTGACTTTACAATCTACTCTTTTAGGCCCAGCACCTCTAATACCATTTGTAAATGTCTTGACATATTATAAAGGTTTGGGATACCTCCCCTTTCGACGCATTTTAAAACCGTGAGGGGTAATGGAGCTAAAGCAGACAATATCGAGAGTAAGACGTTGTAATGTTACAATTGATACCAGAGTAGCTTGTTTTCTTACAAAACTCTAATTTATATTTATTCAAAATGAATAATATTTCTAGTATGACTTTCTTACACTTTCTTGGTTTTATTAAACCTGCGTAATAAACAAGTTTTGTCTTTAATCAACAAGTGATAAAATAAATATAGGAAATTTTATAACCGTGATTTATTATTGTTTGCGAATAATGGAGAAAAAATTTTTAATTTGGCTAAAATTTCTAAGAAAAAAGTCCTTTTTGAAATGATAATTTTATGTTGCACAATGAAAACTAAGCCCAGCTTTGATTCTTAGAATTAAATTCCTAACAAATTGAAATTGTATTTAATAATTCTAGCTTACCAAAACATAGATAGATTGCACTACGAATGCATACATGTGTTACAATGGTCAAAGCTGAAAATTCTAAATTGATTAAACAATCTATATTTTATCACTAGACAAAATTATTTCGAGGTCTTTTCGAAAGAATATAATTACGAAAAGATCCCACAACTTGTAAGCATAATGTAATAATAAGTTTTAATAGTTTTAAAGTTTATAATTCTTTTTTAAAAAATTAAGGTTACAACTTTATTTAATAAAATTTATTTGTCTTCACAATATATTCCAAAAACATGTTTTAAAGGAAGTAGCAAATAACAAGGATGGTATTAGAAAAGAGTCAATGCCGCGTGTTACGTTAAAAAAAAAAATTGTGTAATAGGTAATTTATTTTTATACTTATTATCTATTTTATACGCCGAAATGCAACTATATATATAATTCATTCCTGTCAAGATTGGATTATTAAAAATATTATACAGAATTCAATTTTCACAATGTGGAGTTCTTCTTCGTAAGCGCAAGGGGTAAGGGCTTCGACAATATAACACGTACCTGAGCCATCTCATATGATAATAAAATTGTTTTAATTGCTGACTGAAAGTGCCTTTGACAGTTTTTTAATTACACAATAAGATGTTTATTGACATTGAAAGAGTAATTATATACAAGGTTTTGTTGATTTGAGGGGCATATCATTTTGATTGATTGATTTTCAAGAGCAAGGAACACTTTTATACCGTTTCATTTTTGCTTGGGCCCTAAGAAAAAATGTCACGGTATAAAGAAAACTATCTTCTTAAGCTCCTTACTCCCATTTCAGTCATTTCCTATCTAAATGGGTTTTTCAAACACTAATCCAAATAGGTTTCAGGTTAAGAAAAAAATTGCTTCTGCTACCGCCAATCCAATAACAAATCACATATATAATCTGACTTTTCCAAAAACTAGATGTTACAAAAAAGCTACTTCTCCACTGCTAATCCAAACAGGTATTAAAAGTGTCTTAATTCAACTTTATGGTTCTTGAGGAGATGTAGTCCTTGACGTGGCTTGTGGCATGTAAACACAATATCAACAGTTCATGACTGAATCACATGTGTTCACTCCAAAATTAAATAAATCCTAATGTCTCTTTCTATCCAAGGCGAAACAGGATGATTGAATTGTGGTAAATTTATTAAAAGAAGCAAGAGGTTCCATATAAAATTCATGGTACATGAGCAGAAGCTCTAAGTATAATACCTGATAGAAATTACCATGATAAGCAACCACCTGTCCTAACCAATTTGTATATTCAATTGTTCAAGATGAAGGCCCTAAAGTATTCTCTCTTCCAAATCATCATCACTTCATAGAATACAATGAGATACTGCATGTGATTTTTCTTTTTTATTGCCTCCTTAATCAAGCATCATTAAACTATATCACTTTCACATTCTTACTAGAGTTATCCAGTTGTTAAGGTTCGAATCATAAACCACAACAATATCCTATAAGAACAGACAAAAAGAATATATGATCCAGCGCTGGTTGATTTTAAAGTTGGAGATACTTATTTACATCAATAGAGGGAAAATTGAGGGAGGAAAAAGGAAAATCTCTATTTTCCACTAACAGTTGTTGTTTGGTTGCATCTTTCATGTGGAAAGGCAATTTCCTGGGTTCACCAATTTTCATCTCTACATTATGGGAGGGAAGCCAAATTCTCAGTGGGACCCATTTTCAAAATGACAATTTTGCTACTCTCTTTGTTGTTATGGTGAGCCACCACTTTTTTAAGATTGTAATAATGATAATTAAATTATAAAACAATAAATGAATTCAACTAATAGATTTTAGGAAAAAAGACAAGAAAATATTATTTAAATTTTAAAATTCTAAATCAGGCTTATTATTTACAAGAGTATAGATATTGATTATAAGAGTATAGTAATTGATAATGATAAGTGAAATATTTGCATATTTATTTTCCCTTATATGATGATTTTATGGACGATATTTGAGCTTAATATAATATATTTGGGTGTAAAATAAATAGTATTTAAAAAATAAAGAAAAATATAAAAAAATAAGTACTGTAGTGTCGGTTGCTATTCATCACGGATTCACTGTAGCAGGGTGTTACTGTAGCGGACGGAGGTGACTGTAGCGGATGGAATCACTGTAGCACTGTAGCAACACGGAAAAAACGCGTAAACCAACCGACAGGTTACTGTTCACTACTGTAGCAATACGTAAAAAGAAGGCGAAATCACTGTAGCATCGTAGAAAAAGTGCCCCTATGTTGCCTATAAATACAATGGTCAGGCGTGGAGAATTTGGAGGAAGGAGGAGAGAAGAAAGTGTGGAGAATTTTCTCTGACAGTCAGAGATCCTTCTCTGACAGGGAGAGATATTTTCTCTAACAGTTCTAAATAAATTGTGTTATTTTTTTTATTTTTAATTTTATGTATTGTATTATTTTTTCATGCCTCCTACATGGAAGGCTTAGTATTATATTACTTCTTGCATGCCTCCTATATGGAAGGCTTAGTATTGTATTACATTTTTTATGTCACCTACATGGAAGGTTTTACCTCCTAAAGGGACGGCTAGATTTGTTCATTTTCATGCATCTTGTTGGTTGTATATTTATGTTTGAGAATTTAATATTCAAATTTATGCAGTATTTATGTGGATTTCATTCTAGTTTTATATAATGTCAATTTATTTTTATTTTGTTTTTAATTTTATCATGAGCTAAATTTTCATTTTCCTAGGGTGATGACGTAGCTTACTAATGACGGATTGAATCTTAACTTATTAAATCTAGTTTTAATTTCTCCTTCATGATTGAGTTTTAATTATTGTTCTTAATGCTTTCATTTGATTGGCCACCTTTTGAATGATTACAATATGCATGTTGAGACCGGAAGGAGATGCATGTGTGTAGATCCTATAATTAAAATCATGACTTGCATATGAAATAGGAATATATTCATATGAGTTGTGTAGTCTTATTGAGTTCCATAAATCTTAATGCATAATTAATTGCTTAAATTCATATAGGAATATATTGGATTAGCAATTAATTATAGAATTGCTTGACCTTGGAAGAGGCTAGTAATTAAATTAGGGAAACTCGACTATCAATCATGTGGAATAAATTGGGCTAGAATAGATAAGTGATTCAATCCGGAATTTGTTAAGTGAAATCTAATCCTTAGAACTTTTTCTCATATTTGTTTTCATATCATCTGCACTCATATTTAATTATTTTTCTTTTATTTGTACTCTCAATCACCGATTTATCGATCGACTAAATAGAATTAAAATTACCCATTTTGGTACTTAGTGATCAATCCTCGTAGGAACGATACTCTACTCACTTCTATATTACTTGATTACGACAGTGTACACTTGCACTATTTAATTGATCATCCAAACTCGTAACAAGTTTTTGGCGCCGTTGCCGGGGATTGTTGTCATTAATATCAATACCAAGTAATTTTAATACTAATTTAGTCTGCATGTAAAATTTGAAATAAAAATAAAAATAAAAAAAAATAAAAAAATGAATTATTCACAGCATTCATTTAGTGATAACTTGTCATATCTTAGTTATTTTTCTGGAATGCATGTGAATGAAATGAGACAAGAAAATATAAATGCTGGTTGGATTGAAAATTCTTCTCCTTATAATTGTTTTTCTGGTGCTTATTATGGAGAGTGTCATCCCTATGAGCATTATCCATATAACACTACCAATCATTATATGGGAGATGATTTCAATATGCATCAAACTTGTTTTGATCATTCCTTTTATTCTTGTGGAATTTCGGAGCAACAAAAATCTTTGGATCCATATGTCAGGTATTGTCCTAATCCTCCTTTCTACTCTTATCCATATATTGAAGAACAAACTCTTGAGTATAAGGAAAAATCTGATTTAGAAAAATTAATTGAGGAGTTTGAGCAATCAACAGAGAGATTTTGTAGAGAGCTAAAGGAAAATGACACAAGAGTCAAGTCAAGTGTCCAAAATATTGGAATATATGCGAGTCAAATTATTGCATCACTTGAGACTATGAGGCAAGATAATTCTTTGAGCATGATTCCCACTCCTTGTGTTGATGATGATTATTGTGAGGAAGTTGAGGATGTGGAATTGAATGAAACTTTGCCTCTTGTGACATGTGATAAGGAACTTGAAATCACTTTTGGAGAAAATAATGGATGTCCAATCGAGGTTCTGCCTGTGGAGCCTAATCTTTGTGATTTTAATATTGAAACTAATGTGGATGTTCCAAAAGTTGTTGTTCATAACTCTCATGTTAAAGTGTTGACTCTTACTGATGAGAGTCAAGTGGATTTTATGGGATGCTCTAAAATTTTGGAAACTCCTAAATCTGTTTGCAAATACATGCATATTGTGCTTTCTTTGAATTCAGTAAATAATTGTACTCTAAAATTATCTATGATTGAAGAAGTACAATTAATTACTTTGAATGATCATTGTTGGTTTCTGAAATATTGTTGCTTGAGAAGAAATGAAGAAAAGGTAATTCTGGTGTTTGATACTTTTGATTAGTAGTTTATGTTTGAGAAGTCTGGCTGAAGACTATAAATTTAGCGCTACTTGGGAGGCAACCCAAGGTTTGGTTCGATGTTTGTTGTAATTTTGCAGGACTTCTGGTAACTCCTAATGATGTATTCTACTTTGATAAAAGAAAAAAAAAAGAGAAAAAAATATAAATTTTTTTTTAAAAAAAAAAGAAAAAAGAAAATTTTGGTTTGTTTTTTTTGTCTAGCTAAAGACATTAAAGAAAGGAGGCTATTTGGGAGGCAACCCAAAACTTCTTTTCTACTCTTTCAAAACTTCTTTTCTACTCTCTTAGTTTTCTTTATTACTCTCTCAATTTTCTTTCCCACTCATTCAATTTCTTTTCTACTCACTCATTTCTTTCTTATCGTCTCATTTTTTCTTTCTTACTCACCAAAACACACTACACTACATTGAGCATTTTAGTTTTCATCAATTTCATTTACTATGGAGGAATCTCTTGTAAAGCTTAAGAACAGGTTCCACACTCTTCCCAAAGATGTGCTCAGGAAGATCTATAGCTGTCGACTTGAAAGGATGAAAGTATTCAATCGTTTGGGCCTTCCTGTGGATATACGTTGGATCATTGAAGCTAAGGTACGTTTAGCAGGTGAGATTCATAATTCATTTGTTAAACCTTTGCCAGGAATGGGAAGAAGTTCTTACTCCAAAAAGAGAAGAGCTAAAAGAATGAAGGTCTGCCATAAATGTGCAAGGTGGAATTGTGATCAGCGCTGTAGGAGTAAAGGTATGGTTTCTGTAAATCGAGAAGATAAAATTAAATTTATAAAGGATGGACTGAGTAAGGAGTCCCTGGATGATATCATTCAAACTCTTGAGACGCATCCGAGTGGTGATGTTCATCGTATTCTTCTTGATTTAGCGGACATATTCAACAGAGAAAAAGAGCGCTATTGTCTTGGGAATCTGACGAAAAAAGACCCTGTTTTCCAGTTTATAAGAAAACTGGATGGGAAGCCAATCCTCGATTCATAGAAATCGTTTAAGCCGTTTCTGGACGTAAAACCAAAGGAAGATGTGAGCCAAAATCACAACTACTGTACATAATCATGCTTTTGTCAAATCTTTCTTATCTTTTCGACAGCTTTTGTCTACTCTACTTTATCTTTTGACTTTCTTTCCTTTTTTTTTAATTTCTTCACGCAATAGCCCACCTGTCATCTGTGTCGGAAATTTTTTTCAAACTTCTTTGAAAAATGTTTGATTTGTGTGATTTTGTTGTCGTTGTTTTAGTATTATATATATGTACTCTTTCATTTGTAAATATACACACTTCCATTTGTAAATATGAATTCTTTCTCTTGTAAGCGTACATGGTCCGAGAGAAACAAAGAGAAAAAGGTTATCACACAAAAATGTAGATTTACATCTATTTGCATTTTTGGTGAAACTGATATAGGCAAGAAAGGAGAGTTTATAACAGCAGCAAATGAACTGGGAATTGGATTAGCTGCCAGAGGGATCAACTTTGTGTACGGGGGAGGCATCTAGGGCCTAAAGGGAAGTGTAGCCATTTCTGCATCCATGAATGGAAGCAAGGGTTTAAGTGTAAGGGTGAAGGAGTTGGAAGATCACACTTTTTCCTTAGGACAAGAGTTACAGGTTTCAAGCTTGCCTGAACAAATGGGACTAATGTTCTACCATGCTCAAGCTTTCATTGCTCTACCCGGTGGTTTGGGGACGTTGGATGGCATTTCTAGCCTTGCATATTGGGCTAAGTTAAACTATCACAAAAAGCCATTAGGATTGTTAAATGTTAATGGTTTTTATGATAATCTGTTGTCTTTTCTTGATCATGCTGTGGAAACAGGATTCATACCCCAAGCGACTCGCCATTCCATAATTTCTGCACCAACTGCTGATCAGCTGCTCGATCAATTGCAAACCTATGAACCTAAACCAGATATACTCGTCAAGCAAATAGGTGGGCAATCTTCAGATAGCAGTCAGAAGCAGAACCCAGATACCATCCTTCGGTTGTAACTTTCCTTAATCTCTTAGTTTTACTCTTAGTATTTAGATTTTACTTTATTATGTGTTTATGTTTCAAAAAAAAAAAAACCTTCTCTGAGCTCTAGAAGACATTGGGGACAATGTCTGATTTAGGTTGGGGGAGGAGAAAAAAAATATTTTCTTCTGTTTTTCTTTTGTTATTTAGTAAAACCATTAGATGCATGGGGTGTGGAAAAAATGGCAGAGTAAGGAGTTATTCTTAACTCCTGAGACGCATTTCATTAATTGCATTTTATTGGTTGCAATATTTTTTTATCTTTTTCAAAAAAAAAAAAAGAGTAAAAAAAAAAAAAATCTTGTTCAAGTGCTTTGTAATGATATTAAGAAGTACACAAGTTTTAAGTATGGATCAATTGGATTTAGAGATTTTATAGCATGAATGAACAATTGATTGTTGCAATTGGTGATAAATTTTGAGATTGAATGAACTGAGTTTAAAAATTCCTAGCCGTGAGCTTCTGAGCCTATAATGATTATTTCTCTTGTGTGTGATATTCACCTATTAAGTTGTCACTCTAGAACTTGCTTTAAATCTGGTTGAAATTACATCTCACATGCACATTCAAAAATGATAAAGGCATTCATTTCCTTTAGCCAGAGCCAAATAGCCAACCTTGCAATTATACCGTTGATAAGCCCCTTTGAGCCTAATTTACTGTTTCTTTGTTCTCAACCCATTAACATGTACTTTAATGATATATCAAGTGCTTTTACCTTATTCAGAAGATTGGTAGAGCATTAGAAATTCTTGTGAAATGGGCTATTGACAAAGTGTGGGGGTATATATATCATCAATTTTATAGTTGCAATTCAAAAAAAAAAAAATTCAAAAAAAAAAATTCAAAAAAAAAAAGAAAAAAAAGAAAATCGAAAAAAAAAGAGAAAAATAAATAAAAACAAATATGTCAAGTATTTGAATTGTGGGTTGTTATGATGAGATAAATTTATAAGTAGCTCATTTTTCAATTGTTCTATTAAATTTCTTAAATATAGCCTTTCATATTATGTTTTACATTCCTTTTACCTTAACCCCATTACAACCCGTAATAAGTCCTTTTGATTTGAATTATGCGTGTGAATTAAGTAGTGGAGATTGATATTTTTAGCAAGCCTATGGTAGTGCAATTTTTTTGGTTGAATTTGAGCGAAACACTTACCCTTAAACACTTGAGAGATTGAGAGAATGAGTTACACTTACAAACTCGGTTTATTCATTTTCAAACAAAGTTACCAATTTATATTTTCATTGATTCATGAATACTATGATCTCTTTACTTTTCAATTGCGTTCTTACTTATGACTTGACACTTCTGATTTTGTTGGAAGCACTTATTAGTCATTCCTTGTCCGAGGACGTCCAAGAGCTAAGTGTGGGGGAATTTGATAAGTGAAATATTTGCATATTTATTTTCCCTTATATGATGATTTTATGGACGATATTTGAGCTTAATATAATATATTTGGGTGTAAAATAAATAGTATTTAAAAAATAAAGAAAAATATAAAAAAATAAGTACTGTAGCGTCGGTTGCTATTCATCACGGATTCACTGTAGCAGGGTGTTACTGTAGCGGACGGAGGTGACTGCAGCGGATGGAATCACTGTAGCACTGTAGCAACACGGAAAAAACGCGTAAACCAACCGACAGGTTACTGTTCACTACTGTAGCAATACGTAAAAAGAAGGCGAAATCACTGTAGCATCGTAGAAAAAGTGCCCCTATGTTGCCTATAAATACAATGGTCAGGCGTGGAGAATTTGGAGGAAGGAGGAGAGAAGAAAGTGTGGAGAATTTTCTCTGACAGTCAGAGATCCTTCTCTGACAGGGAGAGATATTTTCTCTAACAGTTCTAAATAAATTGTGTTATTTTTTTTATTTTTAATTTTATGTATTGTATTATTTTTTCATGCCTCCTACATGGAAGGCTTAGTATTATATTACTTCTTGCATGCCTCCTATATGGAAGGCTTAGTATTGTATTACATTTTTTATGTCACCTACATGGAAGGTTTTACCTCCTAAAGGGACGGCTAGATTTGTCCATTTTCATGCATCTTGTTGGTTGTATATTTATGTTTGAGAATTTAATATTCAAATTTATGCAGTATTTATGTGGATTTCATTCTAGTTTTATATAATGTCAATTTATTTTTATTTTGTTTTTAATTTTATCATGAGCTAAATTTTCATTTTCCTAGGGTGATGACGTAGCTTACTAATGACGGATTGAATCTTAACTTATTAAATCTAGTTTTAATTTCTCCTTCATGATTGAGTTTTAATTATTGTTCTTAATGCTTTCATTTGATTGGCCACCTTTTGAATGATTACAATATGCATGTTGAGACCGGAAGGAGATGCATGTGTGTAGATCCTATAATTAAAATCATGACTTGCATATGAAATAGGAATATATTCATATGAGTTGTGTAGTCTTATTGAGTTCCATAAATCTTAATGCATAATTAATTGCTTAAATTCATATAGGAATATATTGGATTAGCAATTAATTATAGAATTGCTTGACCTTGGAAGAGGCTAGTAATTAAATTAGGGAAACTCGACTATCAATCATGTGGAATAAATTGGGCTAGAATAGATAAGTGATTCAATCCGGAATTTGTTAAGTGAAATCTAATCCTTAGAACTTTTTCTCATATTTGTTTTCATATCATCTGCACTCATATTTAATTATTTTTCTTTTATTTGTACTCTCAATCACCGATTTATCGATCGACTAAATAGAATTAAAATTACCCATTTTGGTACTTAGTGATCAATCCTCGTGGGAACGATACTCTACTCACTTCTATATTACTTGATTACGACAGTGTACACTTGCACTATTTAATTGATCATCCAAACTCGTAACAGATAACTTATTTTTGTAGGAAATAACTGATTTATGATTTCGAAGTTTTTATTTTTTTGACTAAATTTTGAGATTATAAAGTTCAAGTGGTATTTTCTTATCTTTTTTCTATATTTTAATTATAAAATTAAATGAAATGCATTAACATAAGTTGTTTTAAATTTTTTATTAATAAAAAATTAATTATTTTGTTATAATTTTAAAAGAGGACATTAAATTAATTTAATCTTCACTTATTCACATCACACCATCATTTTCATCAAACCACAAAAAAATCTTTTTATCAATACATTTTCTTTTTTAGTGCATATCAAACATCTCTATGATAAAACATTTTCAATTCTCTTTCATTCCTTTCCTTTACCTTCCTTTCCATTCTATCAAATTCCGCAATCCAAATAGGCCATCAATAATTCTCCCTAAAATTAACCTATAAAAAATTTAATTGACTATTTATTGAAGTTAACAATAACATATAAAAAAATAATTAAAATTATTGAATAGACAATTTATTGAGACTCACGCTTCTTCCACCAGATCCAATATCTTCTATCAAGAATAATTTTTTTTTGGGTGCAATTCTATCCAGAATAATTGCTAATGAATGAAATTATTAAGATTATTATACTAGCATTAAAAAATTACTTGTATTATACTCTCACCAAAAGCATTGATAGCAATACAGTTGAAAGTGGATAAGCGGTAGTACCAGGAAAATGTTCCTTGGTCTTGAAAATCAATCAACCAAAATGATGTGCCAGTCAATTCAACGAAACCTTATATATAATTCGTCTTTCAAAGTCAATAAACATTTCATTATGTAAGACGCTGTCAAAACCACTTTCAATCACCATTTAATTTTTTTTTTATAATAATCAAATGCAAAATCACCATTTAAAATAAATTCAGCATACGAGACAGCTCAGTTTTTTGTAATTGTCAATGGTCTTGCCCTCCCTTACGCTGACAATGAACTCCGCATTATGAAAATTGAATTCTGTATACGGCTCATATTTTCAATAATCCAATCTTGACGGGAATGAGTTATATATATATAGTTGAATTACGCGTATGAAATAAATAATGAGAATAAAAAAATTTGGGAAAATTCCAATAAAATATTACTTGAACTTCAAAATCCTAAATTATTGATCTGACAAGAACTTACGTTGTCAATCCCATTATGCTTCTTGTCGACGGGATTTTGAAGTTCAAATGATATTTTTTTAGAATTCTCCCAAAAAATTACCTATTACACACTTTCAAATAATTTGTTTTTTTAACCTATCCCGCGACATTGACTCTTTCTAATACCATCCTTGTTAATTTTGTCGGTATACTATGATCCTTGTTATTTGTTACTACTTCCTTTGTAAGATATAAAATTAAAACCTTATTTTGTCGAAAACCTTATTTTAAAAAAAAAAAAAGTATAAAATTTCAAAAAATTAAAACTTGCCATTACATGATACTCATAGGTTGTGCGATTTTTTAGTAATTATATTCTTTCTATGAGACCTGGTAATAATTTTTCCCAACGATAAGATATATATCGTTTAATCAATTTAGAATTTCCAGCTTTGAACATTGTAACACATGGTTGCTTACATAATACACAATATGGGGTAATAAGCTGGAACTATTAAATATAATTTCGATTTGTGAGGAATTTAATTGGGGAAATGACCATAAATACCTTTTGAGCAAATTGATTATCAAATGCTACCTGAAGTGTAAACAATCTTTCGTATATGTAAAAGATCTTCCATTGTATTTAAACAATCTTCTATGTGTTCAAACATTTTTCTTATGAAAGCGTAAACAATCTTTCATTTTATGCAAAATATCTTTCCTTTTATATAAGATATATTTTCCGTTAAGTGCAACAAATCTTTTAAGGTAGCGTTTGACAATTAATTTGCCCAAAAAATCTTTATGGGCAATTTTCCCAATTTAATTTTAAGAATCAAACCTTCACTTAGTTTTCATTGTTCTACCTAGATATCATTTCAAAATGGAATTTTTCTTAGAAATTTTAGCAAAATTAAAAATGCTTTCTTCATTATTTGCAAACAATAAAAAATGGCGGTTATAAAATTTCCTTTATTTGTTTTATCACTTGTTTATTACGTATCGGATCAGGGAATAAAAGACAAAACTTGTTTATTACGCACGTTTAATAAAACCAAGAAAGCACAAAAAAATCAATAAAAACCAAGGAAGTGCAAGAAAGTTAGGCTAGAAATATTATTCATTAGCCTAAATATAAATTAGAATATTGTAAGTAAACAGGACAAGTTTTCTATTGTCCAAAAAGTTTATATTCCAACCAAAACACCCTTCAGTTTCTCTGCCTCTCCAACTACAACCCAATGAAGCATTCTCTTCTTCACTTCTTCTGTGTTTTTCTACTCTCTGTTTTTCTGCTATCGGGTTCTGTTTTTCTCATTGCAATCATTCTCTACCCCGATGACTTTTCCCACCACCTCCATGTCCAGCAATTTCCTAGCTTCACACCACCACCTCCTTCAACAACCTCTGTTCCTTCATTAAATCAGGTCATAGAAACAAAACCCAGCTCGATTAGTACTCAGAATCAGACAGAACCTACCTTAACACAACATGGAGGGTCGAATGATTCCTTGACTAGTATTCCTCTGAAGTTGTTGCATCATATGAGTGATCAAGAGTTGATACGTAGAGCTTCGAGGGTTCCAAGAAATCAGAAAGATCCTTTGGGACAGAGTCCTAAAGTTGCATTCATGTTTCTGACAAGAGGTCCTCTTCCGTTGGATCCTCTGTGGCAGAGATTCTTCAAAGGAATCGATCAAAGCTTGTATTCCATCTATGTTCATTCCCATCCTTCTTTCAACCAAACAGTCCCCAGAGAATCTGTCTTCTATGGCCGATCAATCCCAAGCAAGGTCAGTTCATCATCCCATGAATCCTCTTCGCCTACATTTGATTAATTAGCATGCACTAATTAGAACTCCATTATTTAATGTGTTTTTCCAATCACGAACTGTTTGATTAAAACTGAAAAAGTTTCTCTAAAACTCGAAGATTTTCAAGTGGATCACATGCATTATATTTTAATTATGGAGTGATGCATGAATAATATACATACACTAGCCTTTTTGTTTTCTTCCAATTCACTTAAAGTGTATCAGGAATGAATCGGTTCCCCTGATCCCTAGAAGAGCTCTTATTATTATTTGAAGTATTTTTTGGGAGAAGCACCCAATCTTAATTAATTTCATTTAAGATTTAGTGGACATTATTCACAATACGTCTTATAAGGGTGGGCGTGTGAGAGGTTGTGATTTGCTTGACACGCCTACAGTTTTTGGCTTTTTTGGCTTAAAATGATTTCATATTTTTTTTTTTGATCAAAGGGCTATATCATTATATTAAAATAGAATTACAGACTCTAAATAAACCCAAAGCAACACACACACTGAAAAAAAACCCGGGGCCACAATCACTACCAAGCCAAAATCCAAAACTAGAAGAGAACAGCATATGCCTAAAGGCAAAATCAAAGCTAAAACAACCGATGCTTAAACCTTGCAGATTGAAGATGAGGAGGCCAACTTTCATTCCACCATGATCAGGGGAAAAAGTGAAAGAGGGTGGTTGTCCAAAGACTTGCTCTCCTGAGCCCACCCCCTTATATGCAAATGCTGCAAAACCATATGCAGCTTTAAGGCCACCTTCTATTTCAAAGGGGCAAACCAACTGGATTTTGAGAACAAACTCCAGGTAACCAATAATCATGGTAGAAACAAGCCAGCACTCAACATAAACAAAATTAACCCACAAAGTGAAACAAAACCCAAACCCAATAGACTTCCACAGCATAAGCAAAAGCAAAAACAAGACACGAATCATAAATTTAATGAAAGACCAAGACTTTAAAATCATGACCAGAGAAGCCCCAAATCCCTGATCTGATAAGTAAATATATATTGAAACAACACAAAGCAAAGTCAAACAGAAGAAAAAGAAAGGAAATTAGTAAATAAAACGCCAAACAAAACTCCATCAAGTCATCAACCTACCCCAGCTACACATACTAAACCAAGCAATTATATAATTGGTCATATAATTGTTATGTACCAAACAAAATTTTTTTTTTTTTTGAAAAAAAGTCTTTTTCATTAACATTAAATAATAGTTAAATTGCTTTCAAAGTTTCAAAATTGCGTCCACGTTCTTCTTTCATTCTTTCTATCGTTATCTAAGTAATTGGCAGACAACTAGTTGCGCATTTTCTTTCGTGGGAATCTGAGCATATCCTTCTACAATAAAATATTTTGAATCCTGATCCTGCATGTTATTAAAATAAACCTGAGTTGCTCCTGTCTGCATGAATCTCGACATAAACTTTTTAATGTGCAAGTTTGTGCACATGAACTCATAAAGGGTTTGACATTCTACAAAATATTTTAAGCAACGTCCTAATTATTATGAGGTCATCATGACATCTTCATGATTGGTATTTTATTAAGATCATTATATTAGATGTTATAGCCAAGCCTGCAAAGTAGTAATCTGGATATTATTTTACAAAATCCTATTTTGTGTCGCCCTTTGAAAGGACAATATATGCCTCTAATTGAGCATATATTTTTGGGAAAATCCTAAAAAAATTCATTTAAAGTAGGGAAAAGAGAAATTAGGGAGTCCAATATCACAAATCTTTAGTTAGATCTGTGGGAGAAATATGAGATTTACAAATATTTCTAAATGACCAATTTGCCTCTGACAGCATTTAAGTAGTTCAAGTTATTAATATGTATACTGAAGTTGTTAATTGTGATTCTAATTTGTTATTGTGCATGTTTGGGAAAGCGTTTTGTACAGGAAAAACGCACTTATTACGCAAGCCGAGAAAAAACTCCTCTCACATACTTGCCTTGTATACCGTGAATCACGAATTATAAGCACGTTTTGGACAAAAATAAGCCATTCCAAACGCACACATTATCTATACATAAGTAGTTAGTGACGCCTGACTTATGTGGCTTCAAAATATTACCTGTAAGGTTATTAATATTCGGGGAGCTCAAGTTGTCAATATGAAAATTGAAGTTGTTAATTAATTGCGATGCGTAATCAACTTTGTTATAAAGAATAACAACTTAAGAATCACAGCTAATAACTTCAATATATATATTGATAATTTGAGTTCTCCAAATGCTATCAGGGAAGATTAGTTATTTAGAAACATTTGCAAATTCCATATTCCTCATATATATTTGACTTAGGATTTGTGATATTAGACCCTTTGATTTATCTTTTCCCTATTTTAACTTAATTTTTATGATATTTTCCCTACATTTCTCTATGAACTACAACTCAACAAAAAAAAAACCAGTTTCTTTATGATGGTTATTGCCTATTGGCCCACCGAAATGGGAAAGAGGGTGTGAATTCCCCATTCCTTTAAGATAAAATTATCACAAAACCGATCAACAATACTTGCATAGAATATTCCTTTTCTTTTGAGTGAGATTACTTTATTGCCCATGATTCTTTTAGGTGCCATTGGAACTTGGAAGGGATAATTTATCATTTCGCATCAATAGGAATTATTATATCAGAAAGAGAAGATTGACATATAATTCTTTCACATAAGTTTTACAAATGTAAACATTATGACTACAAAATGCAAAAACTATTACTATAATCATTTATACAGAATTTCAAACATAATTTTTAATATGAAAGATTATGATTATGACATTTAAAACCAAAAATCCATTCCTAACATATTAACAAGTTGGTTATGGAAGCAATTCGTTCCATAGTTTCCTTCAATTCCAGTCCTCTTCCATCTCTTAGGGAATTCCAAACTACTATATATTCTTAAATTTTCCTAATTCCTTACTCCCCTCCTTTGTTGCTCTCGTGAAACAACAATCCTAGACAAAAACAACATAGAAAAAGACTAGCACATGCCTATCTTAAAGAATATACCAAAATCTATTCATTCATATGGCCCAGTTATGGATAGATCTCTCTTTTTCTTCCTGGAACTGAACCTCTTGTTTTTGTTTTAAATTTCAGGCTGTTGGATGGGGAAATGTTGACATGGTAGAGGCAGAGATACGCCTACTGGCAAATGCCCTACTTGACTTCTCCAACCAACGTTTTGTTCTGCTTTCAGAGTCATGCATTCCTCTGTTCAACTTCTCCACTATCTACACCTATCTCATGAACTCAACGAAAAACTATGTGGAAGCTTACTATTTCTCAGGTGCAAAGGGAGGACGAGGACGTTACAATCCCAAAATGAAGCCGCTCATTACGCTTAACCAGTGGCAAAAGGGCTCACAATGGTTTCAAATCAACCGAGACCTAGCCATTAACATCGTCTCTGACAACCAATTTTTTCCAGTGTTCAAGAGATATTGTAAGGCCTTTTGTTGTGCAGATGAGCACTATTTACCCACTTTTGTTAGTATCAAGTTTTGGAAGACAAACTCAAACAGGACTTTGACTTGGGTTGACTGGTCTAAAGGGGGGATCCACCCAAAACGGTTTTTGAGAATGCATATAACCTATGATTTCTTGGAGACGCTAAGGCATGGAAGTACATGTGAGTACAACGGAAAGACCACTAATGTTTGTCATTTGTTTGCAAGGAAATTCATGCCTGACGCTTTGAATAGACTTCTAAGGTTTGCTCCTAAGATAATGCAATTCAATTGATTATTTATTTGAACATACAATACCCTTTTGGATTCACTTTGTTCCCTTGTACATACCATGGCCAGGCATAGTTTGCCACATAAGATAAGGCCAGAGAGTATTTCAACAAGGCATGACAGTACAAAATTTTGTACAATTAATGCTACTTGTGATGTTCCACAGCATAACATTGAGAATTATCACAGTGGATCCTCTCAATTTGGAGAGAGAAAGGGGAGAGAATGAATGTATCCCACCCATTCTTTGTTACCATCTCTTCCTCTTCGGAATTAGATAGCATAACGCATATTTGGTATTTATATTTTTATATGAATGAACAACCAGTTAACTGAAGTTTAAATGTCCTTTTGATTAATGTCACGTTAGATTGTTCATAACAATCAAATTAGAAGGAGATATCCAGTTCTTGAATCAACCACTTTATGTAGTGATTAAGGAGGAAAAGATCGAGAGTAAAACTCCTACAAATTAATTTCTCATCCACTCACTTAAACTATGGCATAGTTCACATCAAAAGTCCACACATCTATGCTAATATTGTTAGCTAAGCCATAAATTCAAATTGAACATAGACAAAAATTAAGGCGCAGATAGATAGAAAAGACAGATAAATTTAGAATTTGAAGCAACTGGAATATCATTTCTTACCCCAGCGTACACTCCCATCCTACAAACTAAGCATACCTACAGCCAGATCATGTACAGGGCACTCCTCTGACTTTTTCCCTCACAAAAGTGGTCGTTGCTTGTGAGATTGTCATCATCCTATGCTGCTGTCTGTTGAAATTAATTTTAAAATGAGAGTTTTGTATTGAAATAGAACAAGTTTTGTATTCTCAAGAAGTTTATATTTCAATCTCTTTAATCTTCAATCCAAACTCCAACCAAAACCCTTAAGTTTCCCTACCTCTTCATCCTAATGAGGCAAGACCGTGTTTACACAGTCTCATGTCTCAATCCTCAACCTCCATATCTTCTTCAGTGCTTCTGTGTTTTTCTGCTCTTTGGCTCTGTTTTACCCATCAGAATCACTCTCTACCTCAATGACTTCTTCCACATCCAGCAATTCTTTGGCTTAAAAATACCACCTCCCTCAACAGCAAATGTTTCTACACTAAATCACAACAATGAAACAAAACCCAGCTCGATAAGGATTCAGAATCAGACAGAACCTACCTTAACACAACATGGAGGGTTGAATGATTCCTTTAGTAGTATTCCTCTGAAGTTGATGCATCATATGAGTGATCAAGAATTGATACGGAGAGCTTCGAGCGTTCCAAGAAACCAGAAAGATCCCATGGGACAGAGTCCTAAAGTTGCATTCATGTTTCTGACAAGAGGTCCTCTTCCATTGGCTCCTCTGTGGCAGAGATTCTTCAAAGGAATCGATCAAAGCTTGTATTCCATCTATGTTCATTCCCATCCTTCTTTCAATCAAACACTCCCCAGACAATCTGTCTTCTATGGCCGATCAATCCCAAGCAAGGTCAGTTCATCATGCCATGAATCCTTTTCGCTTACATTTGACTAAAATTAGCATGCACTATCCTATTTTCTGTTTTTTTTAATCCCATTGTTAATGTGCTTTCCCATCAGGAACTGATTGAGTAAAACTGAAAAAAATTTCTCTGACAAAGTGTAATAGAGGAGAAAATGGATATTCCCCTGTTTAGAACTGGGGAGAAACAAGGGAAAAAGAGAAAAGTGGGATGAGCCTGCGTTGGTTTACCTCCAAATTTTCTCCCAAAAATTGGAGAGATTTTGAGGAGAAAGCTCATTTCTCAAAATTGTCCCTGGCCCTATCCTCACGGCCACGGGGCACTGGCATCACTCCAACTGTTCTTTTTTTACAGGTTAGGACGTGGGGAGATTTCAATAATGTTTTCTATATTAATAAAATTCTCATATAAATAATAATAATATTATAATTATAAAGTATAAATAAAATAAAACAAGCTTGATTTTTTTAAAAAAGATTATTTTGACTTTAATAAATTAGGATATAAGAATATTATTATCATGGATACATATTTGTTTTATTTTTATTATTTCAATTTATGAGGAAATATATTTTGCTTAATACTCCAATCCTCAATATAATAATTAGTTGCTTTGTTTTGGAGATATTAAGAAAACTAAATAAACTTGTTATTCATAACATATATTGTATATTATTAGATTATATATCAGTTTATAAGTTAAGCAGATTAGTTTTAAGAAAAACGATAAATAAAAAAATTTATTATAATTTATTTTACTCCCTTAATCTTTATAGAAAAAATCAATTGACTCTTACATAAAAAAATAGGAGGTAATATAATTTTAGTTGTCATTGGAAGTGATACTTTGTCCAGGAAAAGTAACTTCCGCACTGATATGAATTATTATATTCAGAAAGGGAAAATTTACATATAGTAATTCTTTCAAACTTATGGCTTAATTAAATTATGGCACAAAAGTTTTACAGATGTAAATTTTATAATCACCAAAAGCAAAAATTATTACGAAGCTAACATACATGTACGCAGAGAGTATTTTACAATAATTATTTACACATAATTTCAATGCAACAAAAAAAATCAAAACAATGCAGAAGTTTTAATATGAAATATTATAACATTCAAACTAAAAATCCATTTCTAACATAATAACAAGTTGGTTATGGAAGCAAGTCGCTCCTAGGGAATTCCACACTTCCACAGTCTTAACTTTTCATAATCCCTCATGCATACTTTGTTGCTGTAGTGAAACAACAATTCTAGATACAAACAACATGGAATAAGAAGAGCACATGGCTGGCTATATATCTTCAAGTAAATACCAAAATGTATTCATATGGCCTACGTATGGACAGGCCTCTCTTTTCCTTCTTGGAATTGAACCATTTTTATTTTTTAATTTCAATCAACATTCAGGCTGTAAGATGGGGGAAAGTTGACATGATAGAGGCAGAGAAACGACTACTAGCTAATGCGTTGCTTGACTTCTCCAACCAACGTTTTGTTCTTCTCTCAGAGTCATGCATTCCTTTGTTCAACTTCTCCACTATCTACGCCTATCTCATGAACTCAACCAAAAACTATGTGGAAGCTAGTTTGCCAGGTAAAAAGGGAGGACGAGACCGATACAATACCCGAATGAAACCACTCATTACGCTTAACCATTGGCAAAAGGGCTCACAATGGTTTCAAATCAACCGAGCCCTAGCTATTGGTATCGTCTCTGACAACCAATATTTTACAGTGTTCAAGAGGTATTGCAAGGCTTTAAATTGTGGGGAAGAGCACTATTTACCCACTTTTGTTAACATCAAATCTTGGAAGACCAACTCAAAGAGGACTTTGACTTGGGCTGATTGGTCTAAAGGCGGAAGCCACCCATCACGGCTTAAGGGAATGCATATAACCTATGATTTCTTGGAGAGGCTAAGGCATGGAAGCACATGTGAGTACAACAGAAAGACCACTAATATTTGCTATTTGTTCGCAAGGAAATTCACAGCTGACTCTTTGAATAGACTTCTATTATTTGCTCCCAAGTTACTGCAATTCAATTGATTGTTTAATTTATTGAACATGCACTACGTACACTTTTGGACCTTGTTCCCTCATACATACCATGGCTGGGTATAGTTTGCCACCTCAGATAATACCAGAGAATGTTTCAAAAAGGCCTGATAGTACAAAATTTTGTACAATTAATACTACTTGCGATGTTCCACAATGTAAACATTTAGAATTATCACACTGGATCCTCTCATATTCTCCTCCTTCAATTTCCTGTCAATTTGGAGAGAGGAAGGGAAGATAATGAGTGTATCCCACCTATTCTTCGTTACTATCTCTTTCTCTTTGGAATTAGATAGCATAATCCGATCAGATATTTGGTATTTATATTTTTTATATACATGAACAGCTAGTCACCTGATGTTGAAATGTCCTTTTGATTTTGATTAATGTCACTTTAGATTGTTAATAACACTTGAATCAAAAGGAGGTATCCACTATCCAGTTCTTAATTAAATCAACCACTTTATGCAGTGATTAAAGAGGAAAAGAAGGAGAACAAAATTCCTATTTCACATTCATGCACTAAAACTATGGCATAGTTCACACCAACAGTCCGGACATCCTGCTAATATTGTCAGTTAACCCATAAATTCAAGTTGCATATAGACAAAAATTAAAGCACAGCTAGATAGAAAAGACAGATAACTTCAGAATTTGATGCAACTGGAATATCATTTCTTATACCAGCGTGCACTCCCATCCAAAACGGACTCAGTTAAGCGCTCAGCCCATCTTGATAGTCCAGATGGGATCTGGACGGTCCAGATTTAATTTTTTTTAAACTTGTGATTTTTAAATAAAAAAATTATTTTTTAAAAAATTATTAGTTGAGAGATTATCTTTATTTTAAATTCTCTATCTATTAAAATAATTATTTTTAAAAACATAAAAAGTAAAAAAATTAAATCTAAACCATCTAGATGGAATGAGTGGCCTGATCCTTAAGATAGGCAGGCACCAAAACTGATTCCATTCAAACTAATATTTTTAAAACAATATTATAAACTTGATAATCAAGGAAGCGCTATGAATGAATACCTACACAGCTAGATCAAGTACAGGGCACTCCTTTGACTTTTTCCCCCATACAAGTGGTAGTTGCTCGTGAGATTGTCATCATCCTATGCTGTCTTGAGAGCTTTGTATGGAATTAGAACAAGTTTTGTATTCTCAAGAAGTTTATATTTCAATGATTCAATCTTTTTAATCTTCAGACCAAACTCCAACCAAAAAAACCCTTCAGTTTCGCTCCCTTCCCAAGCTAATGAGGCAAGACCGTATTTACACAATCTCATGCCTCAATCTCTTAAATCCTCAATCTCCATATGATCTTCTTCAGTGCTTCTGTGTTTTTCTGCTCTTCGGCTCTGTTTTACACATCGGAATCATTCTCTACTTCAACGGCTTCTTCCACATGCAGCAATTCCTTGGCTTCAAAACGCCATCTCCACTTCCACGTCCCTCAACAACCAATGTTTCTTCACTAAATCACACCACACAAACAAAACACAGCTCTATAAGTAATCAGAAAGAGACAAAACCTACCTTAACACAGCATAGAGGGTTGAATGATTCCTCCTAAGTTGATGCATCATATGAGCGATCAAGAGTTGCTATGGAGAGCTTCGAGGGTTCCTAGAATTCAGAAACATCCCTTTAGACACACATCTAAAGTTGCATTCATGTTTCTGACAAGAGGTCCTCTTCCATTGGCTCCTCTGTGGCAGAGATTCTTCAAAGCAATCGATCAAGGCTTGTATTCTATATCTGTTCATTCCCATCCTTCTTTCAACCAAACACTGCCCAGAGAATCTGTCTTCTATGGCCGCTCAATCCCAAGCAAGGTTAGTTCATCATCCCATGAATCCTCGTCTCTTACATTTGTTTAATTAGCATGCACTAATCCCATTTTCTGTTTTGTTTCCATGCAATGGGCTATTAGAAATTTAGAACCCCATTATTTATGTGTTTTCGGATCAGGAACTGTCTGAGTAAAATTGTAAAAAGTTTCCCCAACAATGTGTTTAAATGGAAAGGAAATTAGGAAAATGGATATTCCCCTGTTTGGAACTGAGGATAAAATAGGGGGAGAGAAAAGTGGAGGGAAAAAAAGGGATAAGGCCCATGTAGTCTTACCCCCAAGTTTGCTTCCCAAAATTGGAGAGATTTTAAGGAGAAAACTCATTTCTCTAAATTGTCCCTTGCCCTATCCTCATTGGCGTCACTTCCCCTGTTCTTTCGTTACCGGTCGAGATTTGGGGAGGTTTCAATAATATTATTTTTCATAATAATAAAATTCTCATATAAATAAATAATTACAAAAGGAAAAAAAAGAGCTTGATTTTTTCTAAAAAAATTATTTTGATACTTTATTTTCATTATTTAAGTTAATGAGCAAATATATTTTGCTTAATATTATTTTAGGTGTCAATGGAGGTGATCCTTTGTCAAGGAAAAAGTAACTTCCGCGCTAATATGAATTATTATATCAGAAAGGGAAAATTTACCTATTATTGTTTCAAACTATGGCTTAATTAAACGATGGCATAAAAGTTTTACAGATGTAAATATTATTATGACAAAAACCAAAAATTATCACGAAGTTAACACATGTATGCAGAATTTCAATGCAACAAAAAAGAAAAAAGAATGAAAACAATGCAGAACTTTATATAGGAAATATAATGACATTTAAAACTAATAATCCATTTCTAACGGATCCGGTTTCCCTCCTAATAACAAGTTTCCATATTTTCCTTCAATTCCACTCCTCCTTCCAGCTACTAGGGAATTCCACACTTCCATAGTCTTATTAAGCAACATAGAATAAGAAAAGAACATGGCTAATCTTAAAAGAAATACCAAAATCTATTCATACGGTCCAAGTATGGATAGGCCTCTCTTTTCCTTCTTGGAATTGACCCTTTCTTTTTTCTTTTTTAATTAAAATCAACATTCAGAATGTAACATGGGGAGATATTGACATGATAGAGGCAGAGAGACGACTACTTAGCTAATGCCTTGCTTGACTTCTCCAACCAACATTTTGTTCTTCTCTCAGAGTCATGTGTCCTCTGTTCAACTTTATTTATACCTTTCTCATAAACTCAACAAAAAACTATGTGGAAGCCTATTTTCCAGGTCAAAAGGGAGGACGAGACCATTACAATCCCCAAAAGAAGCCACTCAGTACGCTTAACTAGTAGAAAAAGGGCTCACAATGGTTTCAAATCAACCGAGCCTTAGCCATTGATATAGTCTCTGACAACCAATATTTTATAGTGTTCGAGAGCTATTGTGACCTTTTAAATTGTGAGGATGAGCACTATTTGCCCACTTTTGTTAGCATTAAGTTTTGGAAGACCAACTCAAACAGGACTTTGACTTGGGCTGACTGGTCTAATGGTGGAAAGCACCCTTCATGGATTATGGGAATGAATATAACCTATGGTGTATTGGAGTGGCTAAGGCATGGATCGAAGAACATGTGAGTACAACGGAAAGACCACTAATATTTGCTATTAGTTCGCAAGGAAAGTCACGGCTGACGTTTTAGATAGACTTCTATGGTTTGCTCCCAAGATAATGCAATTCAATTGATTATATATTTGAGCTTGCAGTACACTTTTGGATCCACCTTGTTCCCCTCTACATGTACCATGGCCAGGTATAGTTTGCCTTTGCTTTGCCACCTCAGATAAGGCCAGAGAAAGTACAAAATTTGTACAATTAATGCTACCTGAGATGTACTGCAGTATTAACATTTAGAATTATCACATTGCATCCTCTCAAATTCTCCTCCTTCAATTTCCTGTTAATTTGGAGAGAGAAAGCGAGATAGATGATCCGAGGGATAGAAGGAATGTATCCCACCCATTCCATGTTACTATCTCTTTCTTTCTACTTGGAATTAGATAGCATAGCTGGATGTTTGTACCTCTATAAGACATAGTTGATTTTTTTTTAAGAGAGATTAAACAAATTAAATAACTTTCTTAATCATATCATATATTGTGTATGATTAAATTATTTATTAGTTTATAGGTCATACAAATTAGTTTAGAGAAAAAACAGTAAATATAAATACTTTAAAGTATTTTAATTAACTTCCTTAATCTCCCCAAAAAGAGTCAACTAAATCTTATATTTAGGGTCGGGGATAGTATTTATTTTTATACACGTGAACAATTAGTCAACTGAAGTCCAAATGTACTTTTGATTAATGAAATGTTAGATTGTTCATAACAACCAAATCAGGAGGGGATACCTAGTTGTAGAGAATAAATTCCTAGATGTTAATTTCACATTCAAGCACTTACACTATGGCAAAGTTCACATCAACAGGCAATACATCTTGCTAATATTGTGAGGTTAGCGATAAATTCAAGTTGAATGTAGGCAAAAATTAAAGCACGGATAGATAGAAAAGACGGATAAAAAAAATTATAAACATGATAATCAAGGAAGCGCTGGCTATACCTTTTAGCTAGAACATGCATAGGGCATTCCTTTCACTTCCACATACAAGCGGTTGTCGCTTGTGAGATTTGTCATCATACCCTGAGTAAGGCAAGTTCCCCCAAAATCATGACTGAAAGGCGAGTCTCACTTCTCCGGAACCAATGAATGTCTAATTTGCCTAAGCAGTCGATTTGGATTTTGCAGATGAAGCGGATCAGGAGGAAGTTAAAAAACACTCAGAGCCCGTTTGGCATGGGAAAGGAATTTAGAGGAGGGAAGGGAAGGGAAGATTTTGAAGGATGAGGGAAGATAAGTTGTTTGATAGGAAGGTCCTCTTCCTTCCCATCCACTTACGGTCCTCTTCTCAATCTGGACCGTTGGATTAAGATCTCAACGGTTCAAATTTGTTTTAATATAAAAATAAAAATATTATTATTATTATATTTTTATAATATATTAAATCTGGACCGTTAAGATCTTAATCCAACGGTCCAGATTGAGAAGAGAACCGTAAGTGGATGGGAAGGAAGAGGACGGTAGCCAGATCCAGAAAATAGAGGGGTGACAGTTGAGAAAGAATCAAGAAAAATGTATTGTTTTCATAAATCAATCGATTCCAGTAGTGAAGAAGATTAAAAATATATATAACAATATATTGTAAAACGTTAAAAAAATTAAATGAATAAAAAATTAAATTTAAATAAATAAATATAAATATTCAAAATAGATATAAAAATCATGGTACATTTAGATATTTAATAGAACACCGATAGTTATGGGAGAACGGATGATATCGAAAGTTATAGAAATTTTAGGAATACATATTTATTTTAATTGTTTTAGATATTTTCTATTTTATTTAAATCATTAAAGCTCAAATTTTTTGAGTTTTGTTTACTAATTTGATCCCAAATTTAAAAATTATAAATATTTTTTTGAATGGGTCTTATTTCATTAGAAACTTGATTCAAAGAGCTTTATAATAATAGGACGTTATTTACTAAATTTTGATTTAAATTAACAAATCTATATTTAAATTTTAACATAATAAAGAAAAGAACAAGAAAATTAAATTCAAATTTGATACGAATTTGTTTGCATCAAATTCGAATTTGATGACGAAGCATTTATTTCACGACAAAAATTATTTTCCTGTTTTTCAGCTGTAAAACAAGGGAAATAGGGTATCGCTTTTGTTGCCCTCCATGACTTTCATCGTCCATAGAAACAATGATGACCTCTCTACTACATATGGATAAAGACAAAAGTGAATAGTGCACTCTTCTTGAACGCTCACTAGATCATTAAAGAGCAAGAAGGAATAAGGAAACTTGATGCTAGTTCTGTGAAGCAGAAATCAATAGCATGATGGCTGCCTTTTCTCCTGAACCTAATGAACCCGTGGTTGCTCTAACCAGTCATGTTCTTTAGATCCCTCCTTTCTCTATTCTCTCCGGTAATGAAATTCACTGGAAAAGAAAACAGTTTTTTTTGGTTCATCTCCGATCACCCCCTTTGATTTCTTGTGCTCGAATGATGATAAAGAAGAATTGTGATATTCGGCAATGTGATGACGATCAAGGACAAATTTGTCCAAAAATTTCACTATTCACCGAGGAAACTTGTGATCCCACCATTTTTGGTTCGATTACATTATCTCACCTTTAAAGAAAGATTGGTAGGCCCAACAAGTTGAATTTTCATAAATATTGGCTAAAGATTGAGAGCCAAACAAAGGAACTTCCTTATCTTCCTTTCCCATCCCACCCCTTCCACATATCAAATGACCTCTAATCCAGTAAATTATTTTGTAGGGTATGAGATGACCGTGAGTGGAAGTGGAAACCTGGGGCTGGGTTTCCCGCCATCTCTTTTAATTCAAGTAAAAGGACTTGGGTCGAGCTCGCCCATAATGGGCCCTTATTCCCTTCATAGGGTCAAGCCTATAATTAGGCTTGTTCTACCATCATGAACTCGACATTTGAGAGAATTGTTAGGCTCATTTTGGTTCTCAACAAGCAAGTTGTCAGGTGGGAACACAATGTGACATTAATAGAATTACTCTTTACCTATCTGCAAGCTGATGAATATTTACTGTAGTGGTGGATTATCATATTAATTTGTATTGTCATAGAATACGTATGATTTAAACAGTTCAAACCAATAATGAAGACACGATCTCAAACAAAAGTGGCAAAACAGAGACTCGTTACGATGACTTATGGTAAAGAGAGGCTAGTTCGCTAATGCACTTGCTGAATTCAGAATTCTCTAGCCAACGTTTTGTTCTTTACCTGAATTAATGCATTCTTTTGTTTTACTTCTATATATTCCGTTTAACTATTTGCTAGGTGCCATATATAGGCATATAGGATGTGGACGTTATTGAAGCTATGCATGTGACTTTCTTCAAGTTATTCCGGGTTGTTGAGTTTTAAGTGTTAAAATAAGATTTTGACCACATCTTTGGGTGAGTGACTATGGTCAGTCAAAACATTTACCTTGTGATGTTATCTTTGAAAGTGAGCTTTCTAAGCCCATCTCTCCTTATTTTGATTATTGATGGAAAAATTAGGAGAGAGAATAGACTTGCGTACCGAGGCGTATCCACGTTCGGATCTGGGTCAAAGCTCTAATGTTCAATTACTTGAACAAATAATGCTCACGCAATTATTAGACTATTAGAGCCAAATTATGATTGACACAGAAAATCACTAGAACAAGAAAGATGGTAAAAAAGAAAAGAGATTGCCAGATAACTCAATGGCAGGGTGAGGTTCAACTAAGAGAGACACATCCTATTTATAGAGGTTTAGGGAGACTACTAATTAGAAAGTTATGTGCACTCCTATTTTCCCTCTAAGTAATAACCAGAAAATTAATTCTTGATTAATTTCCCAATATACAATTACTTATTCTTCAATTAATAAATCCATAATTAGTGCAAATTTGTTTCTTATTTGATAAGGCTACTTGTTTCCTAATCACATAGTCAGGCCCATCAAGGGCGGACCTTGACCCAAAGTCCACCATCTCCTACTTGTACTTGATGGGCTTTCCATCGTGCGTATGTTACTCTTTCTTGTTTCATACTTGGCATCTGTCGTGACTACATGGGCAAAACATCTTTAAAATTTGGTGCTTGTGATACTATAAATACCTCAAATAGGATCAGCATCCAAGGATACCCTTTCTATATATCTATAAGCTATCTATTTGTTGCCTCATATGCCCTAGATTCTCCCATACACATTACTCATGGCATATCTAATCCCTCTCAAGTTAATATGTTGATTAACTCAGACTGCCTTCCATACACATAGTATCTGCACTTGTAAGCTACACATAGAACTAGTAAGGGGTTAATCACAGATACTAGTACATCTCATGTGTTTAGGAGTAAATCTTTCTTTTTGACTAAACATCAGTCTGTCTTGAATTAGTCGCTTTCCTAGTTTTCACTCGTTTAACCTAATCGTGTATGATCATAGAGCTTCAGCTAAAGTAGCTATCACCAAACCAAGCTTTCATGATGCTGTCTAAGTTTTAAGGGCATTGTAGAAGGATTTTTCTTTAATGGGACTCACACAGTAGTGAACTAGGGATCTTTCACCTATGTCCCATTTTACAGTATAACTCTCAAGCACATGCAGTATGAATTGCATACTACAGTGAACGGTTTGTGGTATATGTCGATTTCTTTCTTTCACTGTATAGGCATAAGTTCTGAAGTGTACTTAGCACTTGAACTAGAACTTTCTTTTTCACAATATCACTTTCGCAATCTCATTTGTGAAAAAGGGTTCTTTGCCTAGCTATAGGTTTGTATTCATTTTCTATGTACATATATACATATGGATCTCATCTCAGTTTAACTGAAGCGACTTAAATGCAAAGATTCTTCTTAACCATCTCATGATAATTATTTGCTCGTCTTGCCCTCCCTTGCCCCTGTAAAACATGGGAAGATGGTTGTTTGTGTGAGTGAACCAACCTTTTCTGACCTGTACGACATACAAAATTGTATATCTTGCATGTATTTACTTATAACATACATACTATTTCTTTTATCTTCATATAAAAGAAGCTCAAGATCTCCACTAACTCAATGAATATTAAGCTACGGGCTCAATAACGGGAACTACAATATTCTGTCAGTAGAAAGTCATTGAATCGTTGCTTTCCTTCTCTGAAAGCATATCTCTCACAGAAATACATTAAATGTATGTTTTGTCTTACTGTGATACTTATGATCCACATCACAGGATGTTATTGTTTGGATTCTTCTATCCATCATTCATTCCCAATTACTTATAGGAAATACTCTAGCCATATGGCTCCTTGAATGATGGCAGAACACGCTCTGTGTTCTTATTTCATGGATAACAGAAATACATTGCCTATTTATTTACTCCATTATCATTTACTTAGGTCTTGCATTGGAGTATCCTTTCAAACATGAGTTGTTGCCTTAACAACTTAATCCATAATTCCTCTCATAATCTTTTCCACAGCTGGACCAAAAAATAATTTTCAAGTCCGATCAAAAAATATTTAGTCTTATATACACCAATGTGTACATTCATGTTACCAAACATATTCTTACTATGGGATTCTCTCTACTTTTTTTGTGTTGGATTCCTTGTAGGACATGTAACATCTTCTAGGTTTATGCCCTTGACTTTAGGAGTGTCTATGGGTTTATAGTTTAGCACATTAAGTTGCCTAAAGATCATAATTTTATATGTCTTAGGTGGCAAATATTGTACATTTCTTATGCAATCTCCATTTAGCTTGTCATTCAAGATATATTTTGTTCTACCTATGATCTTTCAACTTAGAATTTAAGGATAATGTTGATCCTTTATTCCTTTAACCCCCTTGACACTTGTTTTAGCTAAACATATGTCATTTGACAAAGGATGACATCACAAAGTAGCATTCCCCGATTATCTTGAAGTTGGCAAAACTTTCGCCTTATGAAACATTATATACTACTACCTGGATGCTTGTTTCTACGAAGCCCTCAAGCTGCTTCATGTAGAGTTCATCATCTAATTTCCATATTTCTAAATTGGAAAGCGGTCTTCATATCATTTTAAAGTAATTTCAAGACTAAGCTTATTTTCATAACTAAAATTAGTTGTTAGAGTTAAAGTGCATATCGGCCAATCTTCTTGGTGTAGTACCCCTTAGCCACTAAGTGTTTTAGGTTTAATATCACCCTAAATATTTACTTGGCTAATTTCAAAAAGAATCCACATCCTATTTTGCAATTCTTTTTAGCAGTTCCTTCTAGTGTCTTTCAGACACTTATAGGTAGTCATCATCACCTTTTAAATGATAAATATAGCATTCAATCTATTAGGAAATCTATCCCCTTATTGTCATTTGCTTAATGACAATTTACTCTGAGGTGAATTTCATAGGATTCTCTTTCCTATGTATGGGTGAGGTATTCTTCTTGTAACTTATCCCTTACCTCTTTTATTGTGAAAATGATTTCAACCCTCCAACTCGGATTAGTGAACTTAGAAACACTTGGTTATTCCTTGTCACTATTATCCTCTTAAAGATTTTGACATAGTCAAATGCTCATTTCCTGCTAGGGAACATGGTTACTATGAACATTGTGTTTCTTAGTCCTTTATCAGTCACTGAGCCATAATCATTTTCACTAATGAAGATGTATCATTTTAAATTCTAAGGTCATCTGATGAAGATGTACCTTTTGTGTCTTGGTCATAGTCTTCCATTAAATTATGGATATTAAGTTGTTGACTCGTATGGTCTTAACATGCTTGGGCTTAGTCTAAGGTCTATCCATGATTCACAGAGCAAGGTCATGACTAACTTAAAGAGCATTTGGTTAAGTGTGAAAACAATAATTGTGAATTTATATGTCAGCATATGGCTGATAGTTTCACTTATCTATTATTTACTTAACCATGCGAAGGAGAGGTCTATCTCTTTATTTCAACAACTCTATTATATTAAAGGGTTCTATGTATTGATAGGTGCCTAACAATCCCTGTAACCCCCTCACGGTAATCACATACGGATTTCGAAATTTAAGTGAAATAGAGACCAATAAAATGAAATCAACAATTTATAATCCCTCAACTCGGGATGAGGTATTTCAAAATCAATTCAAAACGTAATAATTCCAGGTCTCACATTCACGTGCGGATATAACTACTTGAGAAATCAAATCACATAAAAAATATCAGAGTGCGGAAACTAATATCGAATGGGTTTACTATTTTTCAAATGGGGATTACAAATCAAAAATTCACTATGAACAATTTATATACAGTAATCCCAAATCTACAATAGATAACCAACAATCCCAAAATCCTGAATGTCCCTAAGAGATCCTAACCACTCCGGGTTGGTCGCTTCTCCTTCGAGTCACTTGCCCTGTCTGAAAAGGTTAGTCATATAGAAAGAGTGAGATTCTAAAGAATCCCAGTAGCAACAAGTCACTCATACAATATATAAACATAAAGCACGTATGCTCATCATGTTCAGCAGCTTCACAATGATCTCTGGCTCGCGCCACATACGACAGCACTCACGGCTGTAATCACAATGCACTATGCCAGCTTTCACTGTAATCACTATGCACAACGCCCGCTTTCGCGGTGAACACTATGTAGCAGCAATACGAACCACAAAGCATCTCAAAGCACAATGTATCACTAAACTCCACAAGGTATCTCAATGCACAAGGTATCACAAAGCAGTAGCAGCAGCATCCACACAATGAATGACAGACAAACATATAATACATTTACACAAAGTATAAGAGAGGAGTCGCTACCTGAATATTTCCTGACAATCTTTGGCACAGTGGGCTCACGCGTTCGGCAGATATCAAATCCTATACCAAATTAGGGACAATTGATCAATCTCTCCTCCAATTACTTATTTCCATAATACACTAAGTTAGTTATCATTTAGGACTCTTAAGAGGCCACAAATACCTCTAATAAAAGCCCTAAAAGGTTGGGAAACAATAGGTTGAAGGTCACTTTTCGAAAACACAAAGTGCTAGAACACAGGGGTTGGCCGCGGCCAGCCACCCATGGGCCGCGACCAGAATCAGGGCAGAAAGGTTTGGGCCGCGGCCATCCACTCATGGGCCGCGGCTAAGAAATTTCCTGATTCTTGGCTGAACTTCGAAAAATCATAACTAATTGTAGAAAAATCGAAACGGAGTGATTCCAAAGCCCAATAAAAGGTATTTAAGCCCTCTTCCTAGGAAAGATATGGCTCATAACTGTAAATCACTACACAAATACAGAATTACCCAAAACTCAACACTACTCCAAAACAGAGTTCTGTTTCCATTACAAACTTTGGACAATCATATCTCCTAGAATACTAAACGAAATGACACAAAATATATGTTCATTTTGAAGCTTGGGATGTGAACTTTAAGACTGGAAAGTTTCATAATTTTCCGACACCATTTGGTCATTCAAAAATTTTGTGTAAACTGATTGCCCAGAACAGAGCTCACACAAGACATATTTCCAACTTTCTACCAAAGTGTTCAATGACTCTAAAATCAATAACCAAGCTTATTCCCATACAATTTTCCATAAGGAACACAATGGCAACCTCTAAAACATCCCAAAACCAATCTAACCACAATCAAACACTATGGTCTCTATGATTCACACAATGTCCAAATTCCAATCAACACAATTCCAAACTTCAAAACTATCTCCAATACTCAAATATCATCATAATGAATCATTTCCAACATCAAACACAATGAAACTCATATATTAAAAAATGGACATAAGCTAGGGCAATTTTCCAGATTTTCATAAACTCATCCAAAAATCACAAATAATATATCAAAATGCTCAAAATGCCTACCTCTTCACTTTGTCAAATTCAGAATCTTGATTCTTACACTTTCATATTTCTCCAACTCACAAATCAATACCTTTCAAGATTCTACAACCACCACAATGTAGCTCTCAATGAGATACACAACTTTAGAGAAGAGGTTTTGAGCAAAGGAGGAGCATTACTTACTCAAAAATCAAGGCTTTTTCTTCTCTATCCAAGCCTGCTTCAGCGAAAAATGGAGGAAGAAAGAGAGAGAAAATGAGTGAGAGAGATGATGAGATGAAATGATGATGAAGAAGCTTTTCTTTCCTTGCCCATTCCTCTTGGCCGAATAGGAGAGAGAGAATGAGGGAAAAAGAGAAATTTTTTCCTCTAGTGGCTCATCCAACAATCTCCACAATGCCACATGTCACCATCTCCTCCCTTCCACTATGAGCTCACATAGACACAATGCATAGGATTCCGACCCATCAATAATGAATCTCAACCCTTGATCTCAAATACCACACACATTTATACCAAATTCACATCATATTTCTCTCAAAATATTTAATTACACAAATTATAATCAATCTCAATGCCATTAGCCCTTAATCACAAATTGGGATATTACAATCCCTATATCTTAAACTGATCACATGGGTATTTTTAACCCTTGTTAGTTCAAAAGGTCTTATCCTTTTAATTTAACTGATTTCTGACTAGATTTAGCCATTGTCTAACAGCCTTATAATTGCCTAAACTCAAGTAAACATAATAGCATTTCGAGTAAAAGTTCATGATGTTAATGAAACACTAGGCTCTGTGTTCTACCCTTATGTTCATTGGTTCATAAACGTAATGGTTTGCTAATTGCAGATGATATCTTCTCAAAATGCTTCCTTTTCTTTCTTGCCAGTTAGACTAAGTTCTTAACTACTCACAAGGGTATTAACTCCTTAGCATACGTTATTTAGCAAATTCTCTTTTGCTAGTTGATCATTTCTTTTGATCAATATGTACATGTGGCAAAAAATGGAATTGTTGTCTCTGAAAGGACAAATCAAATCCAACACAAGATTTGAGAGTCATAGTTCCATCGATCTTTAACTAAAAAGAGATAACAAAGATGCGATTTTGTCGGTTGCATATTGCATGGAGTGAATCAGGATGGTTTATCTATGCAGAGTTAACATGCATGTTCCAATCCTTTGTTCTTTCTCTTTATTGCTTTACGTCTGACAATAAGCCATATACTTCTGTGAAACATCTACTACTCATGTGGATTATTTCTTCTACAACCCTTAAAGGATTATCAATGTAGCCTTTCATCTTTGTAGAAACCATTAACCCTCCTCTAAATGAAGTTTATCTCATAGGTTTCTTGCCTTTAGACTTAAAAGATGAATCCTCCCACTCTTTAGCTAAGTTCTTCTGACTGATGAATCTCGGATCCTTCAGTCTTTCATACTCAAGTTCAATGTGGTGAATCACATTTCCCACTCTTTATACATATCATGAGTAGTATTTGCTTTCGTATACTCCTACTCGCTGGAAGATGAAGCTTACTGTAATACCCCAAATTTTGAGATTTGAGGCTAGAGAATAAGCCTGAAATAAATGGACTACTAAGCCCCAGTTTAGCAGGAGTCCAAATTTATTCCCTAATGATTCTTATATCTTTGGGGTATTAAATAAAGTAAAATGGTGAATTTTGGAGAAAGTAATTATGTTTTTGGTGAAATTGCCTATGAGGTAGTGAGTTTGTCATGTAATTTTGTATAAACAAATATGAGCAAAAATTATGAAATTTTATAGAATGAAAGTAGACATCCTAAGCTTTAATTTGATAGTTCATATGACTCAATTAGAGCTATATACAAAAAGTTATGAATTTTTGAATTCAGCACAGAAAAACTATGAAATTTCTAGAATAACATGTAAAGATTAAAAATCTGGGAATGATGTACTTCCAAATAGTAAAAAGCTATATTTTTCCTTGAAACTAGACTCAATAAGGGTTCTATATTTTTTTAGAATCACTCCAAATCAATTTTTCTAGAATTAGTTATGATTTTTTAAAGTTTGGGCAGAAAATCTACCAGAATTTCTGAAAAATCTGAAAACAAGAATTATGACATAAGCAATTAAGGAGATGACATAAGCATGGAGTATTAAACATTTCTATCTTCATCTTCTTCTTATTTCTAACGTGAAGAGATGCTGAAATAGAGAGAGAAAGTGAGAGAAAATCTAGAGAGAGAAAGGGAAGAAATCTCACAAGGTAAGCTGATTCCTTCGACGATTTAGCTCCTAACGTGTATAACTCTACTCCTAAGCTTCTATTCCGTATTCTTGAAGGTTGTAAAGCTCATATTTTGGTGTGGAGGATTTAGGGTTTTAGCCATATTGAGGAAAAGCTAGTCGGAGCTTGAGGTAACTTTCAAACTTCTGTATATTGACTATTCTGGCCGTTGTAGACAGTTTAATCAGTGAAATTTCACTGGATTGTCATTGATTTTAATTCTTGGAAATGGGTTGGCCTAGGGGTTATGCTGCTCAAATTGGTACTAAATGGTAGTTGTAACCTAATGAGATAGTCAATAAAGTTGTTAGAAGTAGAAAGGAAAGCGTTTACGGAGCCAAAATCGCAAAACCCCAATTTTTCCTAGAGAATTGGGAATTTCAGCCAGTACTGTTTGGAGGGTTTAGAGTTGGAATTTCATGAAATTAATGGTTCCATTGGGTTCAAGAGGGAAAATTAAGCGGGGTTATAATTGGTCACTTTTTCGGAAAAGTCCGAAAAAGCATAATTACGAAAACGCCCTTAAAACCTTAAAGTGGCTGTCAAGGGCAATTTTGTAATTTGACATTGAATTTGATAATTCTGAGTTTAGAAATAGATTCTTTGGGTGAAAATATGTTAGAATAGCCCATGTCAAAATTTTGGGAAAAGTACAATCGAACCGGGTACAGCAGGGCCGAGCCGGGCCCCTAGGGGCATTTTAGTAAATTTTCATAATAGGCTCATATAACCCCTAGAAGCACTATGGAAGTGTCTAAATTATATATTTGGAATTGAAGGACCAAATTGTGAGCCCAGTCGTTAGCACGCTTTACGAGGCACACGTTTCGAGGCGTGAAGGGTTAAGGTAGGGAACTTATCTCTCCTGCATGCTCTGATATTTGTTTTGGTGTATTGATGCATGTTATTGCTTTACTTGATTATGTGAAACATATATGAATGATTGAAGCTGTGTTTCAATTTATGCTATGGCCATAAGTATGTTGTTCGAAACGTTAAGCTTGCAGATTTGTCATTGTGTGAGTATGAGTTGTATAATGCAAGCATGTCATACATTAAACATTTATCTTGCATGCATATTGGTATCTATTTCCTACTGACATTGTCTCGAATCTCACCCTCCCTTACTAACAATTTAGACAGGGCAAGTGGATCGAGGAGGGAGCAAGCAACCAAGGGCAACGAGAACTCCCTAGGGATATTTGATTTGGTAATTGGTTATCAATATGAGTTGGGATGATTGTATATGGTTTGGATATATATTTGATTATTCAGATGTGAATGTGTTCAGATGAGTATTTGGATGTATATTTGGAATGAGATTTTGTGTAATCCCTGTATGAGAACTTGTATATGGGCAAATGTGCCCTGTGAACTTTTTAGTTAAGATATGTAACTCGGGGTTTGCTGGGATTATTATTGTGCACTCTGATGTTTATAATAAATGTGATTTATCTTTGCAAAGTAATTGTATTCGAAATGTGAATATGAAACCAGGTGAATTGGATTTTAAAAGATATTTGAGAAAACCCTATCAGGAAGATGGGATTGTAAATGGGTTTTGATTATTATTGGTCTCTATTTTATTTTAATTACGTATTTCGAATAATAATTACGAAGAGAGTTACACTTACTCCCTCTCATTGGGAGACATAGCTTACTCCCACTCATTATGAGATATCTTGTCACAACATACACTTGTTGTTTGTTAGAAAGAACTTGGCATGTTTGTCTCAACTTATTAGTTTGATATATGTCTCAGATATTACCTAAACGACATGTTAGGACTTATATACCATATTAATACTGAACTTAGTTTTAACTTTATGGAAAAAAGATCGTCAATTCCATCATCTTCCAATACTATCCACACAACTTGGTTAGAGTTATATTGCTCATACCATCATAAATTTGAGCAATCTTATTCTTTCTATGCTTGATAGCATAAGCTTTTTATATCCTTCGGTTGCTTCAGCATTTAGATGCTAAAGATTAGTTTGTATGATGTCCTTAACATCTCATTCTTCCCGAATGCAAGAGATTTGGGAGTTTCTAACTCCATGGATATCTCTATTAAGCTTGTCTTCATAAGCTCAATCAAATAAACTTAGTCATAATTTGGTCCCTTAGACAATTATGGTATACAAATCATAATCGTTTGTTCAAATAAGACATATAATAATTAGATAATAAGTTCACTAGTTTTATGTTCAAGAGACAACTATAATGACTCCTATTCCACTCATGCTAGTTAGCTCATCACCCTTTTAACCATGGCCTTTATTGAACACACTCCCCTTTGGATTTCTAGATACGTTCTAGAAACTCCCACTCAATTAAATAAGTTTAATAACAAGATAATAACATAATATCATCTAAATAACAACATGAATGTTCATGAAAATAAGTAAAATATGCTTAAATCAATTCTAAAAGCAAAGAATTTACTCATAAATTCAATGAAGAAAGAACATTCAAAATTTGTAAAAACTTTGCCTCATATTGATGTTTTTTTAACTAGGTTCTCCCTCTTATAAGCCCTTCTGATCATATGAATTGATGTGGTGTCTAGCTATAATGTCAATCCCCTCTTAGCTATACTTACATCCACTTACTTGGACGTATTTGTAGCATACCTCCCATTTGATGAAATGGTTCCTACATCTCCATCTATCTTATCCTTTGTCACAACACTTGTGAAAAAGGGTTGACTTATAAGTCACTGCTTCAATCCCAATTGATTCAATATGATTAGAAGCATTGGAGGACTTATTATTATTTAATAATTTCAAGATACTGCAAGTTTCAGGTTTTATCTTTGAAAATTTTGAGTCAAGGTTGAATACGATCTCATATTCAAAAAACTCATTTGAATACTTTCTCATTTTAAAGGCTTATTAGCCTTATGTTGCAGGTAAAATACTCTTGATAAATAAACCAACTTATCCCAAAAATAATAGAATCAATACATACTCAATTTGAACATTTTTAGGAATCTTTAAGTGTATATAAACACCTTTTTTACTCAAATCAGATCCAAAAATGCTTCAAACATATGTAAATTATATATCAATTTAAAGCTCTCGAATTTAGAAATTTGTAAGAATAAATCGTGTCTTAATCGGAGGTTCTACGCGCCCATACGTGCTTTTAGAAGGTGTATGGATCAAAAACTCCTAAAAAATTGAAAATATCCAACAAAACCCACTCTCACTCTCAGTGGAGGTGTGTGTTGTCCTATGGTCATCGGCTTGCGACATGTGCTAGCTTCCCTGATTCCACGCTTCATCCTTTCTCCAACGGTGTCAGCCACGTGGAAAACAATGGCCCCCACATGCCACAGGTCAATTTCTGGGGATTTTTTTAAAAAAATTCAACGGGTGACCGTTGACTGGTCAATGGTCAATCTTGACCCCGATCGATGATGTGGCATTGATGACGTGTCACAGAATGCTGACGTGACATCCGTTATTTGTCCACACATTTTGGTTGACTAATGATGTGGTGAGTTGATTGCCACGTCATCATCTTCAACCTCTAGTCGGGTCAACTTGACCTTGTTGGAGGACCCGCAAACTTCGGAAGGTTATATCTTCCTCGTTTTAGCTCCATTTGTCGCGTTCTTAGTATCATTGGAATCGTCGCTAGGCAAACTACAAATCTATGGCTTTTATTTAATCCAAAAATGTCTTTTTCATATATCAAATCGTGAATGAAGTGGCCTTCTCTCCTTTGTTTCTCCCTCATCCAAACTCCGTTTGACATGTTTTTAGTGTCATTGGAATCATCTCTTCTACCTCTATACACTTATGGCCTTACCTTAGGCAAAAACACTTAGTTTCGAAAACCCAATTTTTTCCAACGACATCGAGGGCACTCCGTAACGTTATTTGGGTGTGTGTCCTCTATGTTTTATGAGCTATTCTAGCTTTTGAGGGTTAAAGTTTCTCATTTTTTATTTCACACAGGTTTCAAAAATTCAACTTTAATTAGATTAATGAAGTGAGGAAAAGAGGAAGAAAATATCAATATGTACTCAAAAACCAAGAACCCAACATTTTATATCCATGTGCAAACCGGATTTCAAGCAACAAAAACTTAGTAGAATATAAGGGCTCGTTTGGTACGCTGGAATTGGAGGAGGTGGAAATGGAATTGGGTCTCAATTCCATGAAGGGGTTTGTTTGGTATGATGGAATTGGCTATCAATTCCAATTCCACATGGAAGCCAAATTAGCCAATTCCACCCAAATGAATTCCATCATATAAGCTAAGATTTGTAATTCAACCTCCACATTTCCCTCAATTAGCCTCCTCACCAGGGTTCTTGGACCGGACTGGACCGGCCGGTCCGGCCCGAAACCCGCCGAACCGGTCAGTAGACCGGGCTGAGTCCCAATTTAAAAAAAAAATTTTAACTTTTTCCTTTAGAATTTCATACTATAAGCCTAAAATCTTCAATTACTCACCGGTTTGGTCCCGGTTTGACCCACTGATCCTTAACCCAGTACCCCGACCGGTTCAATACCCGGTCCGGGTTTTAATACCTTGCTCCTCACTCCATCGACAAGTTATATTAGTAATTTCATATTTTAAATATAAATATTAAATAAAAATAATATCTGAATTCCATGTACGTACCAAACACACTTTTAAACTCAATTTCCATATCCATATCCATATCCATATCCATTTCCATTTCCATATCCATATCCATTTCCATATCCATCAAAATCAATTCCAGTGTACCAAACGGGCCCTAAGGCTTGAAAAATGAGAGAGTTAAAGAGGCATAAAAAAAATGTGTTCATTCGTGAGGAGGCAAGATTATTGTAGCGGAAGTATTTGCGGCGGAAGAGTGGAAAATATAAGTTTGACCTTGCTTTAAATCACGGACGCAACTGATTTGGAAAAAAAAAAAAGGATCTTCAGCATATATCAATGATCTTCAACTTATAACCAACGCATGTTGGGTCGAGTGGTATGGGGCTCGGCTCCCTTAACCAGAGGTCTCGGTTTCGAGCCCTGGGAATGGAGAAAATATGCGCTGGGAGGGGCTGCCGCCGAAAGGTCTCACCACACCCCGCACCGGATTAGTCAGTTGCCGAAGGCGCTGGATACCGGGGAGTCAATACTCAAAAAAAAAAAATGATCTTCAACTTATACCAATCTCAAGTTTGCATATATTAAAAAAAATGTATGTTCAGACAACTTGAGAAAATATAAAAATTGCATGATATGAACACGCTAAAAAACATGCCAACATCAATAGCAGGGAGAGAGACAAAAATCATCCTTTAAAACATAACACATATGTTTGACACGTGCAGCAGAAATAGATGGGGATATTAACAAATTATATCACATATTTATTCACAAAGAGTAATCACAACCTCATGATCATCCAGCTCTAATGCTAATGTAGGAAAAATTAGGGAGAGGGAATAGAGATTTGCATACCGGGTGAATCCACATTCGGATCCTAGTCAAAGCTCCAATGCTCCATTATTCGAACAAATAATGTTCACACAATTATTAGACTACTAGAGTCTAATTAGGATTGGCACAGTAGAGCACCAGAATAAGAAAGATGGTAAGAGAGAAGAGAGATAGCCAGATAGCTCAATGGTAGGGGTGAGGTTCAACTGAGAGAGGCACATCCTATTTATAGAGGTCTAGGGAGACTACTAATTAGGAACTTATATGAACTCCTACTTGCCCTCTAAGTAATAATCAGGAAATTAATTCTTGATTAATTTTTTAATATACATAATTACTTATTTCTCAATTAACAAATTTATAATTAATGTTTATTTATTTTTATTTGATAAGGCTACTTGTTTCTTAATCAAATAGTCCAACCCATCAAAGATGGATCTGAACCCAAAGTCCCACAATTATATTGCGGTAACTGGAAATGAAATTTATTTCAACATCTATTGCCACTGAAGCTTCTCAAAGACAAAGGAATCTCAATATCTCACTACTCACAAAAAGACCCTTCCTCCACTTGACACCTCACAATGGACTCAGTGTGGAAACTCTTAGTTGCCTAAAGAGTGGGGACTTGTCTCTAGATCTTCCTCAAAAGAAGATTCCTCGCAAATTCAGAGAGATAAAAACAGGTAATGACATTGAATCAACGATGTGCTCTTTGTCAGGGATGCATAGTAGATATTAATCACATCTTTAAGGATTACCCCTTAATTAGCTTCACCAATCCTGAAGAAAACCCTTCCATATTGATTTTATTGGATAGGATATTATAATATACTCTTTCGGTCATTAATATAAGACATATTTGAAGAATTGATTTTGGTCCTAAAAATAAAACAGTTTTCATATTAATCATTCTTTTCCTAATTTAATCCTATTGATGCTCTTCCAGCAATAATAAAAGAGAAGAGGGAATAACATAATTAATGAGCATGATTAGGGTATTTTAGAAAATACATGTTGTATTAATTAACTCAATTAATTTTTATAATCTAATCAAATTATATAAATATATCTTATATTAAGAGCCGGAGCGGAGAGAGTAGATAATTAACAACTTATTATGAGTATCTAATCTCTAGACATAAACCTCTTGAAAGATTAAGATCTGCATTATTTATTGGAAGTTATGGGAACTTAGGAATCACGGCCATTTTACCAACGAGATACTACTCATACAACACATGACATTTTAGCACACCTTTGTATTAGTTGATCACATTTTAATTTAAAGAATTTCCCTATTTTTAGATTGATTTTGTAAATTTTCTTCTACTGCAACTCTTGTATTTGTTAAGCTCTTTTTGGATTAAATTACCCTTTATTAACAAAAATATAAGGAATTCTCTTTCAAAATTCGTTGACTTGGATGTCTTGACATGCCAATAAATTCACTAGTCACCACACTATTGATGTAACGTTTATTGCTAAAATATGTGCATGACACTAAATTAAAGCTCCTAAAAATAACTAAAATATGTGCATGACCCTAAATTAAAGCTCCTATTAATAAATAGACAAGAGCTAACTGCACAAAAGACCATGTCATTATTAATAGAACCAAAATTACAGATCATATATCTCAGTAATATTCTTTTTTATAGTTCAAGAATATGCCATATATACCAGCAACCCAAGAATATCTCTTCTTATTCCAAATATACATTTTCACATAAATTTCTTACATTGTGTCAAATTTACTATTACGTATTGTTCATTATATTGTTAGTTTGATGTCAAATCATGTTACTCTTCACCGATAATTAAGCGCGCGCACCCTACACACACACATTTAAACTAAATATAATGTTATTGATATTCATATTTCATTCTTAATTATTATCCAGACTATTTCAACATCGTTTGGCACTCATCGTTTAATGTTCGCAGCAAAATAAATCCAAAGAACAGTCTTATGTGTTGCGCAAACCAAAAAAAAAAAAGGTTATTGTTTAGTGAAAAGGAAAATTCTATTATATTACTCAAATGAAAAAATGACGCACAAAGGCTAGACTGGACGTTTAACATTAAAAAAAAACAGCTTTCTTGCTTTCGAGAATAAATTATTGTTTTATATATCATGTTTTCAACAGAAATTGCATAGGAAGAGTCAGTTTATATGTGTGTGTGTAATGATGATGATTATATCAAATTATCAATGCCCCTTCAGTTCTCATCTCTTATATATAATATTTTTCATTGACTTTACTTATTAATTAAAGTTGTTAGAAATGTTGATACATTATTATACTACACATATAAAATTCTGTAATTCCACGCTAGCTTTTGTTTGGGTAACATATAAAATTATGTAATTTACATCTACAACTATAATCATGACTATTCTCTGCTATTATAGTACTCCCTCCCTTTCTTAATATATGGCATATTTGGGAACTGACCTTGATTCTAAATATAAGATATATTTTTTATATTTGTAAGTCTTTTCTTAATTTATTTATATTAGTGCTTTGTCAACGATGATAAAAAAGAATATGGAATGAGGAAATTAAGGAAGATGCATGACTAGAGCGTTTTAAAAAATATACATAATCTCCAAACTTGTTTATTATTTAATTTTTTTTTTAAATTCTTATCTTTATTTTTTTTATATAACATAGTCAATTACATTATATGAAAAAAAATAAGTTCTAAAAGATAAAAACATACAACACCATCAAATATGTAAAGACACCAATTTACAGGAAATTATCATTTTTCAGGAAAAAAACAAGAAAGAAGATAAACTTACAGGACATTTTTCATTTTCAAAGAATAGAACATGACAAATCCAGGATTTTACTGTCTATTGTGGTGGTGGAGGAAGACTAAGGTTAAAAAAAAACAGACGAAGAAAAAAAAAATGACAAGCAAAGATATTGATAGACAGCAAAAAGAAAAGGGAGAATTGTTCATAAATACTTCATTGAAAACTTATTTGTTAAATGGGACCTGAGAGAAGATTTTTTACACATAAGGGAAGATTGTTTGAATACAAGGGAATTTCATATAGGGAAGATATATTGAACACATGGGGAGATTGTTTGAACACAATAAAAGAACTTTTGCACATCGGGAAGACTGTTAATCTGTACTTGAAGGTCCCATTTAACTAATAAATTTCTAATGAGATATTTATGGATAATTTTCTCAAAGAAAAATCTGCCGTCATTTTTTTTTTGAAAAAATACAACAGGGTGAATCATCAGTGAAAGGAATTGTAGAGAACAAAGGCTAAAATTCAAAATTCCCTAGAATTAGCAGGAACGAATATTTATTTACTAATTAATTTTGTTTGCTAATGTTGGTCCAGTTCCTGTCAAGAACGAAAACGGAGTTATTTATTAATACTAGCTAGATCATATTCAAGTGTGAAACTTTCTAAGAAGTTGATGAAAGGACAAAATTACAGATCAGATAGCAGTAATATTCCATATCCAGCTAGCTAGTAGTACAAAATTCAAAGACACATAGTGAATGTTTGGAATAGTTTATTCTTAGGAAATAATCATTTATTACGTAAGTCGAGATAAAACTCTTCTTATATACTTACCTCGTATACCGTGAATTACGATTTATAAGCACTTATTGCCTAAAAATAAGCTATCCCAAACAAGCACAGAATGATTCCATATAGTATCCCTATATATGAGTCATATATATATATTATATTAAAAGTTAAAACCATACATATATAGTGTGTCTGTGTGTGTAAGATTAATGAAATAAAAATAGAGGAAGAATTTGAGGAGTCATAACATTACGAGGAAACTGCCTGTAGGTTTCAGGTGAGCTTCATAAAAACGCTTTTGAAGGATAAAAAATAATGATGAGAAGGCTGAGCAAGAGTGTAGAAAATCTGTTACAAGACAGATTTTGTTAGGTGGGAGTTCCATTTTCGGCGAAACTACTATTGTATGCTTTTTTTTAATTTTAATTGTCAAAGACTACTATTGAATGCTGCACGAACATTATATTGTTTTGTCCAAGAAGAGACGAAGTTGTGTTGTGATTGTGATTACCCCCAAAAAAGCAAAGACGAACACGCGATTTGTTAATCCCCGCGTCGTCACTGTTCTAAAAGTCTTTCATCTCTAAATTGGAAAACTCTTCGCAGTCAAAATTATTCAAGGTTTTTAAATTAATACTCCATCTCTCTTTACAAATAATAAAAAAAAAAATTAGTGAACTTTAGTTACCTTAAAAAAATGTATATTGATTTTTCTAAAGTACTCAATGTCATTATTGAAGTTATTTTTTTTAATGAAAACCTCTCCTAATATGTATAATTGATAAGGAGATTTTAAAAATATTATAAATTTAATAGACAAAATATATTGAAGTCCTCCTCTCCTCTAATCCTATTTCTAAGGTGGATAGTGTGTGTTTGTTTTTTTTTTCCTATTCATATGACACGCAATTAATTTTTTTACATGAATGTATATTTTTATCATTCATTTATTAAATAGGAATAAAATTAAAAATTTATTAATAAATATGAAAAATTATACTTTATATTTAAGATTAAGAGCAACTCTATCAATAATAAATCCACAAGGGTACAAGATTTATTTTTGGTTTTACATTTAGAAAGAAAAATGAAATAGGGCATATTTATATTGGTTTTACATTTAAAAATATTATGGGCCGGCTTTGGACGCGTGCCACGTGGATTTGTTCGGGAGTTGAAGCTGAGAGTGGCCCACACACTGTTATTGTCAAGGACATAGGAAAGAGCTCCCAAACTTCCACTTTCAATTGTCTTTTTCGGACATATATTGCTACTTTACCCTTTTTATCCTCCCCACCACATAATTGGTTTATTAGGGATTTATTCCACCTTACTATTAGAATGCTGAACGATGTTGTTGTAAATCTATAATGCACTCATGTGCGTGTGTTTGGTATTAATATACGTTTGGTTGATGAATTAAAATGTTTTCCTAAAATATTAATATTTTTTAAAAACAATTCAATATTTACAATAATATTAAAATATTAAGAAATTATATATTCAGTGAGTAGTATTGTTGTGCTCATTTTCATTATTTCATTTAAATTGATCAATTTTTTAGCTGAAAACTATCTTAGTCAAATAAGTACATGATTTTATGTGTGTTAAACATACCTTTTTCGAAATTTATTTTTAATTATTTAATTTTAAGTATGTCATATTAAAAGGTATCGGAGAAATAGGAGAGGATGTGCTAAATACAATTAAAGTGTCTATCAAATATATATATATATAGACTCCCTTCGCTCTGATAATATTGTAAGCAGACAAGGCTTTACCTTTTTCTAAGTTGAAAAGAGCACTTGAGGATATTAAAACAAAATAAAGTAAAAGCGATCAATCATAATTACCTACTACTAATAATTTAATCAAAAAAAATGCCAAGAGTAATTCCAGTTGAGTTCCTTGTTTTCAATCTTACATCGCTTTCAACCCCAAATAAATAAATAGATGGCTTTTGATATCAAACTAAATAAATAAATAGATGGCTTTGAAGGGCCAAACACGGACTCGATCCTTCCTAGAAGCAGATGACTTGACCAAGTTTCATCTGAGAGAATTCATGTATGTATATCCCATATTGGCTTTGATCATTCATCAAATCTGAATCTAACGGTTGTGTTTGATTGAGTTCTTGGAATTAAGCTGTACGATTCAACAAATCACGTTCAACGCTCGGATCTGAACTTGAAAGCAATCAAAGGTTTGATATATTCAAGCAAACTTGGACTCCATATATTGAACGATTGGATTTTCTTAGGCCAAAACTTCAACCACTAGGTTAGATATATTGAAGCCACCTAATAATTATCAAATGTCACATCTTTGTAACGCTATTAGTTTGGCTATTGCCCGTAATATATAGCTTTTAAGATTGCCATTACATTATCTAGTTTCCACCCATTGGTTAGAGGGTTTACCTTCAACTTAAATGAAAGATTATCTTTTAAATTTACAAATTTGTTCTTAAAAAATATTCTCATTGGTTACTCAAATTAAAGGTTTTCAATTAAGGAGCATAGGTATCGTGCAAATGATTAAAAAAGAGTATATTTTAGAAAAACTAAACACATTATTTTTATAAATAACTAATTTAATTAATTTTTTTAATATTTATAAATAAATTAGAGGTTAATACTAGTGTTAATTCTCATAATTTGATTAAATTTTGATTTTAGTCTCTACATTTTTAGATTGCTGGTTTTAATCTTTTATTTGCTCTTAAATAACGACTTAACTCTATACTTTTAACGCCTGAGTTTAACTGTATATAGAGACTAGAACTATCTATTTAAAACTATATGAACGAAAATTAAAATTTGATTAAATTATGAGGACAAAACCGTAATGTTAACTCAATTAATCATCTCCATGTGAACCAATATTTTAGGGCTTGTAGGTCCTGCAGGCCCATGATCAGCAAGCCATATGTGTGTAAACTGTAAATAATAGAGAGAGAGAGAGAGAGATGAGAAGGGTTGACTTTGAGGGGGTTTTGACGTCAAAGTCTTTGTATCATACAAACGCATCTACGCCACAACGCTGTCTCGGCTATCTGCCTGGTTGTTTCCTCCAACATTCCAAGAACCTTCTGATCTCTTTTTGCTTTTCAGGTTTCTCAAATATCAAATTCAATTAAATATCTACAGTGCCCCTGCTCCAGTAGCGTATATAAAGAATCAAACCGTCCTCTTTTAACCACAACCTTGTACCACCCCCTCCTCGTTTATTCTCTCTGCAGAATATACTGAATCATCCCCAAACAAAAATGGCCGCCAAAAGATTTCTCGACGATTCTGATCCAGACCCAGACAAGCCAAACGATAAACGCATGAGACCTACTCGACCTTCTTTTGCTTCGTATGTGCACAACTCCGATCATCTTCTCCATATTCATTGATATTTAGTTTGTGTTTCAAGATATTTCAGTTAATTATTAGGCTTGATTTCGTTATTTAATATTTATTACCTCTTTTATTTGCCCCTTCAGATTCCAACCGTTCTCCTTCTGATCATTATTAATTCTGCATATTTGACACAGAATTATAGGAGAAGTGGTTATGGTGAAGAACATGCACAACCTTTTCTCTGCCTTGGAGCCTCTGCTCAGAAGAGTTGTAAGTCGTCGTCGTCGTCGTCGTCGTCGTCGTCAACTAAGATCAATTTAATTTCTTGCACAGTTTATCGGATTAATTATTTACGGTAATTCTTGTTGTTAATTAGGTGAATGAAGAGGTTGAACGAGCGATGAGACATAGTTGCCCACGTTCCATGACTAGATCTCCTTCTCTGAGAATCGAAGCATTTGAACAGACACAAGCATGCAGCTATCAGTTAATGTTCAGCAAGAAGCTTTCTCTTCCAATATTCACAGGAACCAGGATTCTGGACAGTGAAGGCAACCCTATTCAAGTTATGCTTGTTGAGAAGAACGGTGATCAGTATGTTCGAACCAGTCTCCCCCAACCCATCAAACTCGAACTCGTGGTTCTCGACGGAGACTTCCCGGCAGGCGACAAGGAGACGTGGACTACGGAGGAGTTTGATAGAAACATACTGAAGGAGAGGACCGGGAAACGACCTTTGCTAACCGGAGACTTGAACCTCACCATGCGGGACGGGATTGCACCCACCGGTGACATTGAGTTCACTGACAATTCTAGCTGGATTCGGAGCCGCAAGTTCCGAGTCGCCGTTCGAGTTGCTCCGGGCAGTAATCTCGGTGTCCGGATTCGTGAAGGCATGACGCAGGCTTTCGTTGTCAAGGATCATCGCGGTGAATGTAAGTATTATTCAATCGAATCAACTTGCACTTTTAATTTTCTTACGGATAGATTTGATTCAGTTTGCTATCTTGCTCTTGCATATATAATAACATTGTGGTGATCATTATCGCCGAAGCCTGATTAATTAAGCTTTAATTTGACCTGCGCTTGGGTTCATGACGCCTATAGATTATAGCATCATTATCAAGAATATTAATATATCAGTCGTCGGGTTTACAAGTGCTCTTTGTTTAATCTAATACTCCATCAGTCATTAATATAAGATATATTTTAGAGAATTGATCTTATCATAAATAAAGATATAATTTTCAAATTTGTTAATGTTTTTTTAATTTACTCCTATTGATATTCTCTCAACCATAATTTGGAGGAGAGGGAATGGGAAAATTAAAGAATATGATCATGATGCTTTAGAAAATACATGCCATATTAATTAATTTAGTCAATTTCCTTAATCTAATTGAATTAGATAAATATGTTTTATATTAAGGATCAGAAGAATATTAGGTCGTAGGTTAATCATAGCGCCCAGTTCTTGAATCAACCTCTTCCTTTATAAATATTATACATGCATAGAGCTGGTCAAGAGGAAAAATTAATTTATTTCACATACAAAAGTTCTAAAACTATATAGAACTTTACATCTTTTATATTAATTTTGGTTTTGATGGCTCACCCACATCATTCCGGGTTGCCCGCTATCCTGATGAAAAAGAAGTAGACAATGAAAAAGATAAAGAAAAGGCGTACAACTTTACTAGAACATGGCATGATTCATTGATTTGAACATAATCTCTGCATATTGGTTAGGCTATACATACCCGAGCATGCATCTTCAACTTCAACCAGGACTATATTCTAATGCACTATTATCCATCCTATATCTTCCAAAAACAAAATAGCTAGTTAGGGCTAGTTTTGGGGTGCTCAGCTTTATATATATATATATATATATAATATTTCAGATTTTTATACAGTTATGAATAAATATTTACTTATAAAATTTTGAAGTCATTATCTAAATTGAAAGATTAAATATATATATATATATATATATTCGTAAAATAATCTCTTTATATATATATATGCATTTTATAGTTATACACAGTTACACACACCCAGCACTGGGCAAGTCCAGATTTGTATATTGGACATCCCTTTCATCCTTTCCAGCAAAGCAAATGGCTGTCTGCAGATTTAGCTTTTCTTGGCATCTCTTTATTTTCTCCCCATTAATTTATTCATAATTATCCTATTAAAAAAAACTATATGGCTACAAACAAAGAAAGTGACTGTTAATAATATCATGGTCAAAACAAAAACACAGCTAAGCTCAAGTAGCTTTAATTTTGCCGGCAAGGCAGCAGCATATGCTCATGGTCCCACCTATGCAAACCTTTTTTTAATCTTTTACAGTTACAGAGAAAACCATGAATTTTATATTTATATAGTGATTAAACTAACATATATAAATGGAATATGGATATGTGAAGTGTACAAGAAACATCACCCACCAAAGTTGAACGATGAAGTGTGGCGACTGGAGAAGATCGGGAAAGAGGGAGCTTTCCACCGGAAATTGTCGTCGGAGCGTATTCACACCGTACAGGACTTCCTCAAGTTGTTAACTGTTGATGCTCAAAAGCTCAAAAAGGTACCTAACTACTCCCAATTTATCTAATACTTGATGTTTATTTATTTATTTATTTGTATAAATGTTTTTATTTATTTATTTTTTTCCTGTGGAATATATAATTGCAGATTCTAGGTTTAGGCATGTCCGAGAAAATGTGGGAAGTGACAGTGAAGCACGCTAAGACCTGTGAATTGGGGACCAAACTCTACATGTACCGTGGGCCCCACTTTGCCCTTTACTTGAACCCAATCTGCCAGCTCTTGAAAGCTGACATGGACGGCCACGCCTTATGGGGCAAGGACATCACCACTAACTTTAACAGGGTATGACCTATTTCCTTCTTAATTTCTCGGGGGGAAAAACCTTTTTATAAAAAAAATTTTTCTTAATTATTCTTTTTATTAATGAGTGAGAAAACAATGCCATTAATTTGCAGACCTACATAGAGAAATTGGTGAAGGAAGCATATGTGAAGTGGAATTGCCTGGAAGAAATTGATGGATTTATTGGCAGTAACATAGCTCTACTAACCCAAGGTTTGTTAGCTTTGCTTTTTTTTAAAAAAAAAAAAATTATAAATGTCGATTTTTCTCTACTTAATTACATTAATTAATTGCAATAATTTACTTCGTGAACAGGGGACAACATGGGGCAAATGACAAACGACAGCAACAATGAAGCAAGAACATTTGATGGGGAGGATTTCTTCGGAGATAGCTACGCTACAAACAATGTCCAAATTGGAGGAAGCAACGAGTGGTCTGTGAATAATGCAGCATTCTCGGCAACATCTTACGTAAATGCTGCAATGTCTTATAACTTCTCAGAGACACAATCAGATGGCAACATAACTCCCTCTGCTTCTCTCATGGACGGTTCTGCAACTCCTAGATGGCCTTTACCATAATTCTGTGCATATATATAGGACTTAATCACTTACAGGATCAAGTAAATTAGGCTTTAGTGCCAACTGCTAAGTGTTTTAGCCCTTCAAAATATGTTTCCCAAGCATCCCTGTGCTTGGATTGGGCTTTCTTATGTTAATGTGTAGGGAATAGTCGTTAGGTAGTGGGGGTAGGCCCATTTTTAAGAAGGTGTAGTAAGTCATGGGCCAGGCCTGTACTTCAAAATGGTCAACCTGGCCCCTTCATGGGCCGGTGTTGCTCTGTTTATCCAACCTTTAACAAAATCTCAGACATTGTGTCATGTAACTAGACTTGTGCAACATCATGTTTCATCTCTTCTGGCATTCGTTTTGGGCTTTGTGTTTTTTTGTGCGGGGTTTCGTTTTATAAGGATCTTCATTCAGTTTGAGTTTTTTTATTTGATAAAATATCAAATATATTAATAAAAGTTAGTACTATATAAAATATAGCACACAAAAGGCCACCTGACATTCAAGACACCAATTTATAAAATAGTAAACAGTATTGAACATAAAAGCTTCCACACAACTGCTACAACCACTCTAACTAATAGTTAAATTAAAACTCAGAATATCATATGGGTAAAACAATACACCAACCAACTACTAGCAACAACATAAAAACCATGTCAAGCCATAATTACAATGTTGATGATCCATTAGCATTAGCAAGACTTGAATAAGTAATTAAGGGTGGAAACAAGTCACATCAGGCCTGTCTTGTAACAAATTGGCCTAAGCCTGACTTATAGCTTGTCATATATTTCTTTTTCAACCTAAGCTTGATTTATACAAAGGCCTGATTTAGCCTGAAACCTATTAAAAAAACCTGCATTTTTAAAAAAAAATTCTTTTATTTCATTTTTTTGTTTAACATTTTTATTACATTTTTTTCCCAATCCTTTTCCTTTTATCTTTCACCCCTTTTTTTTTTATCTTTTCCTTTTTTATTATAATTATTTATTTTATATTATTTTTATAAATCTATAACATGCCCTGGTCAGCATGGTAGGCTTAATAGGTTTCTTTGTGAATCTAAACCTAATCTATTAAGTGATGAAATAGGGATTCTAAAATGCATGTGCTTACTCCTATTTTTAAACTAGTTAGAGTGTGTTTGGCAATCAAGAAAAAAGTCCTTTTTTCTCAAAACCATGGTTTTGAGGAAAAAATACAAGAACGCTCAGTGTGTGTTTGGTGGGGGCGTTTGGGCCCCCAACCGCTCAGCAAATGGCCAAAATCGCAATAGGCAATATAGAGAAAAAAATTTATGCATGTTTGGAGGGCCCAATGGATGATTTAGCGTCTGATAAAAAAACCAGCTTATAACTTAAGCTCTCCTGTGTAGCTCAAACCTATCGAGCTTTTAATATATTACAGTTAGCTAATAATTACTCCCACCCACTTTATTCTTTTCTGCCTCTCTCCTTCTTCGTCGAATTCCTTTTCATTAGAAAAAAATCGGTTGCGGCTCCTTCTTCGATCTTCGTCCTCCTCGTTTGTGGTTCTGTCTCGGCTGGTCTGAGCTCCGTTCCGTCCATTCCCTCTCTCGGCGTCTACCCAATCTTCAAGCTGAAGAGCTGCTTCATGTTCAAGTTGGATCTGTCCTTTATTCGATCTGTTCATTGGCGTCCTCGATCTGTGCTTCATCTTTGATATTGGACTTGAAGTCCGACGGTGTTTGTTATGGTGCCGGCGTCGCCTCGGCGTCGCCTTTCTTTTTCTCTCTCGCCGTGGATCTGGTCTCCGGTAGCGTCATCTTTTTGGAGGTAAGGTTAAACTTCATCCAAGATCTTGTAGTCCAGTTTATCCTCTGCTCTGGCCTGGTTTGACATTAACACACACACACATTGCTTGGCTTCTGCGATCTGTACACTATGACTGCATTGTTTCGCTTCTGCGATCTGAACGGTGTGACTGTCTTTTTTTTTTGAAAAGCAGCAAAATAGACGTTTGATTTGGTAGAGAATGAGCACCAACATATTTCATCTTTGATTCTAGTTTCGGTTTATACCCTTTTGACCCATCTAAACATTATGATTTGTTTTGGTATTATTGTAATGTGGAGTTAGACCTGTGCCTAACCGAAATGCCTGGTCCGTATTGCTTAATGGTAGAGACAGTTGAGAATATCGTTCGCTCTGGCATTTTTCTTGATATGGAACATGGACATTCATAACTTATATTGCTTGACTTAGCTGTGGTTTATTTTTAGTAATAGTTAAAGTGAGAATGAAAATAATAGTAATAGTTAAAGTGAGAATGAAAATAAAGTAAGGAAAAATTGTTGTGAGTTTTAGCTTGTGATCAGCGTCGGTGACCTCTGTTTTGGCGTTAAATTCGCTGTCTTCATGCTACTGTGCAAAGGCAGGGGAAAAGGATTCGTATTGCTTAATGGTAGAGACAGTTGAGAATATCGTTCGCTATGCCATTTTTCTTGATATATAACATGGACATTCATAACTTATATTGCTTGACTTAGCTGTGGTTTATTTTTAGTAATAGTTAAAGTGAGAATGAAAATAAAGTAAGGAAAAATTGTTGTGAGTTTTAGCTTGTGATCAGCTTCGGTGACCTCTATTTTGGCGTTAAATTCGCTGTCTTCATGCTACTGTGCAAAGGCAGGGGAAAAGGATTCGTATTGCTTAATGGTAGAGACAGTTGAGAATATCGTTCGCTATGCCATTTTTCTTGATATATAACATGGACATTCATAACTTATATTGCTTGACTTAGCTGTGGTTTATTTTTAGTAATAGTTAAAGTGAGAATGGAAATAAAGTAAGGAAATTGTTGTGAGTTTTAGCTTGTGATCAGCATCGGTGACCTCTGTTTTGGCGTTAAATTCGCTGTCTTCGTGCTACTGTGCAAAGCCAGGGGAAAAGGATTCTCAAAATTAAATGTGGCTCTGTGTTGCGAAGATACATGCAGTAGATTATTTATCCTGTAGGATAAACAAATAACTTAAATTGTATGCCAAACTTCTATTCCCCTTGATCTCTTGTATTATAATATTATACAAACAACAAGCAGATTATAGGAAGAATTGACCAACACCAAATGTCAAAACAAGAACAAACGTGTGCAATTGTCCCTATGATATTCTTTTGATTTATTCTGCTCTGAACTTTGTAGGCAAGGAATGTTAAGTTAAACAGTGATACTATGTGGGTTTGTGGGCGTTGAGGTTCTTCAAACCTATTTGTGTGCTGATTGATTTAAGGGAATAAACGTGTGCAATTGTCCCTATGATATTCTTTTGATTTATTCTGCTCTGTACTTTGTGTAAATGATTGTTTCTTCTTTCAGCTTGCAAAACCAGAGCGTTCAATTGGTTTCTCTGGTGCTCCTGATAGCCTGCATGAAAATGTTGTTATGAAAGGGGAAAAGGATTAAATGAGACCTTATGGATGTACTTTGATAGAGGATTGAATATGTCCCACTAATATATACAATACTGTGGAAATTCTACAACTTGTAACATGCTTGATGATTTCAATTGTTTAGTATTCATTGTGAAACGGGGAAACAGTGAAGACGTTGTGTTTTAGCCTTCATATTAATTCTTATTTAATGACGTTGTGTTTTAGCCTTTATATTAATTCTTATTCAAGGTGAGCTCTGTTTTGGCGTTAGGTGCCTATAAAGCTTCAACGGAAATTCTGAAGGCTTGCTTTCGATGATTTGTTTCATGTTTTTTTTGGTATTGATTTGATGAAATGAATTATACTTTTCTACAATTTCATGCTGAATTCATTTAGTAAAAATGCTAAATTTGTACGTTTCTGGAATGGTTGTTTTAAATTTGCTTTTTTGAGGTGCAAGTATTGTTGAAATAGTGGCATAGAAATATGGATAAAGCTGTTTGGGATGATGCGACAACGGAAACTTTTGTGTATGCCTGCGTAGAGCAAATTTACAAAAAAGAACACCAAGGGTTGCATTTTACAAAGGATGGATGGAAGGGTATCGTCGCTACATTTAATGAGAAGACTGGGAACGAATATACAAGGGCACAATTGAAGAATAGACTTGATATCCTTAGGAAAGATTTCAAGGCTTGGGAATCCTTAATCAAAGAGACTGGTGTGAGTAGAGATCCTACAGGTAAAGTCGTCGCATCAAAAGCGTGGTTGTAGCGGAAAATACAGGTAGCAGAAAATTTAGTGGCTTATACAATTAATTGTTTTTTTTCTAACCGACTAATTCGTTTTGTTTAATTAATTAGTTTTTTGTGTCTTGTGTGGTTGCAGGAGAATTCAACATACCGAAAGTTTAGACAAACAAGCCTCAAGTTTGAAAGCGAACTAAGGATTATATTCAAGGATGCTATGGCGACCGACGAGGATGTTTTTGCACCGCCTTTTCCAAATCCACAGACACAGACAGAAGATACTGAGAATGAAGATGTGTACAGGCCAACAATGCATGAAGAAGAAGGGTCAGGGGATAGCGAAGATGATCTGTTCGGTACTAACCCCGTGCCTAGTACCGGAGTACTGATGAGCTTGCTAGCATTGGTCTAACAACAAGCACTCCATCAACTATTGGTACTGCGTCAGGAAGTCGGGGTAAGAGAAAGTTAGGTGAGGGGTCTGGACAGAGAAAGAAGCAGAAAGGGCCAGCTTCAAGACAGATCGCGGATGCAGTTAGTGTTAGGCAAATGCATCGAAGGACAGAGCGGCAACATTAGATGCTATTAAAGAAGTTAGTGTCAATACTGCTCTGACTCAGCTGCTTGCCATTGATGAACTCATACGTGATGAGGACTTTCGTCACCGCTGTATTGACCTAGTACAGGATAAGACAAACCGGGAAACGTTTGTGTCAATCTGTCAATAGAACATGGATTTCGTGGTTCCGTGGTTGCGCTATAAGATTTATGGCTCCTAGATGTACCTAAACTATGTTTTATTGTGTTTGTGACTTCATAACATTATATGACTTCATGACAATATGCTTTATGAAAGCTATTTTATGCCATTATCACTTCAATCTGTTTATTGTATGCCTTTCAGTTCTTATTGAGTATTTTATTTCTTCCATTACTCATAATTGAGTTTTTAATCACACTCACAGGGTCCATAATCAATGGCAAATTCGAACAATCAACACTTACCTGATATGGTGGAGGAAGATGACCAGTCTCGACTTATATCTCTTATAAACAGGGAATGTGATGAGTATGAATGAATGACTGCTTTGATCTGTGAATATTGGGTGCCTTTCATATGCAAAGAACCCCGCAAAACAAGTGCACGCACTGGTCGATTATGGGTGCAAGAGGTATTAGCAACCCATGGTTCACGCTATCATGACATGTTCAGAGTGAAAAAACATGTCTTTTACAGCTTGTGTCATAAATTGGTCGAACATGGCTTACAGAATTCAGTGAACGTTGGGATCGAGGAAATGGTTGCCATGTTTTTTATCACCGTTGGCCATGGGATAGGCAATAGGGTGGTACATGAACTCTTTCAACATTCAGGGGAAACGGTCAGTAGACTTCTGCACAAGGTATTAGATGCTTGCATCAATCTAGCTCGGGAAAATATCAAACCGAGTGATCCCGAATTCACTGTATGCCACCCAAAGATAAAAAACGATCCCCGTTATTATCCATACTTCAAAGATGCTATTGGAGCAATAGATGGAACGCACATTAGGTGTGTGATCACTGGTGGCAATCGGGAAAAATATATCGGCAGAAAGGGATATCCAACGCAGAATGTAATGGCTGTATGTGATTTAGATATGTGCTTTACGTTCATGTCGGCGGGCTAGGAAGGTATTGCACATGATGCTCGTGTGTTTAAACATGCTGTTTCAAATCCAGCTATAACCTTCCGTCATCCACCTACAGGTATAATTCAATTACCTTCATGTCAATTACTTTCACGCCATGCCGCACTTATATTTATCTAACAGTTTGAATTGAATTCAACATTTATTAGGAAAATATTATTTGGTTGATGCTGGCTATCCGACACAACTTGGTTACCTTGGTCTCTATAGGTGTGAGCGTTATCATATGCTAGAATTTAGCCGCCAATACGGATTTATAAATGCTAACGAGACATTTAATTTTTATCATTCTAATTTGAGGTCAACTATAGAAAGGACTTTCGGAGTATGGAAGAATCAATTTTTTTTTTCGTTACAGAACACGCATAAATATAGCTACCAGACACAAGTTCGCATTGTTTGTCCAACAATGGCCCTACATAATTTTATTAGGAGAAATGATGTTCGAGACGTGGTGTTTCGCCAGGATGAAGCTGGGAATCTCGTCGATTTAGATAATAATAGCGTAGATGAACAGCCTTCCGCGTCAAATTATGGTAGGCGATCTTCCATTCAAATGAATCAGTTGCGTGACTCAATTAGAGACCACATTGTACGAGACATGTGATACAAGTTGTTATGTAATATTTTTTGGACAAATTGTGTTAATTTTAAATTCCAATTTTCCCAACTTTAAATTTTATAAATTTTTTTTTTTCAATTTCAAATTTAATTTCTTTCTTACTATTCTCTCTAAAATCATTTATGCTTAAGCCAATCCAAACAAGGTTGTAAAAGCTAAATTGACAAACTCCATTTTTTCAATCGCTAATCCAAACATAAATCACATTATACAATCAGGCTTTTACCAAAAACAAAATTACCAAAAGCTAAATGGACAAACTCCATTTTTCCAACCGCTATTCCAAACACACACTCAATTTTTTCAAATAAGCTATTTTGACCTCAAACCATGGTTTTGGACCTCAAAACCATGGTTTGGGCATAAGCTATTTTTTGTTGACTTTTTGCACTTTGTGGGCCCCACCATTCCATTCTCATTGGTTCTTTTCTTATATGTGGATCCCATGTCACACCCTCTCTCATCTTTTGTTTTTTTTTAATTTCAGTGTTTTTTCTGTCTTTTTTTTAAAAAAAAATTTAAAATTTTAATACTCCCTCTTATCCTTAATATAAGACCTATTTTTCTAATTTAATTATATTAGAAAAATTAGTTAAATTAATTAACATTACATATAGACAAATTTATTTCATTTTTGGTATTAATTATGAAATTTAATGTTAAATAATAAGTTAAGATACATCATTTTTAATGCCGTTAGGGGTTTTAATTGTTCATTGTTATTTTTCCATCTTCTAAAATTTATTTGTACCGGATGTCTCTCCGGAAAAACTTGGTTATTAAATTTGGACCTTACCCCTTAAATAATATATAAAATATAATATCATTCTTTACATGTAATTATCATAAAAGTTAATGTCCTTTTTAGTCATTTGACCATGAAAAAAAGCTATTCTGATAAAATCATCCAAACACTCTCATTTTTTCAAAATCACTTTTTTCTCATAATCTATTCTCCTCATAATCTATTCTCCAAAAGCTATTCTTCATTTTTTCTCCAGAAGCTATTTTCCAAAAGCTAATTAAACTAAAGGCAGGCCAGCCCACAGATATGAAGGAGTACACCTTTGGAAAAATCCTCTTATTGTAATGCAGCAAAATAAAAGTGTGATAACAAAACTTAATGCAGAAGTTTACACCACTAACTTCATTCTCAAAAGAAGAAAAATGCCTAAATTGAGTTTGAATGAAATGGGCACAAATCCAATTTTGAATGGAAGTCCCATTTAGATATACTTCAGTTTGAGTTTCAGCTTTAATCAGCTGAGTAAAGTCCAGTCTAGTAATTGTGGACTGTTAGTACATAAATTGAACAACAATAGGAATTGAGATATAAGAGGGACGAGCAATACGTGAACGTACTATAGGGGTCCTTATATGATGTAACTAGTTGATCTTTGGCTTCAAGTAACAAGGGTAATAACTTGTAGGACGACGGAAGTAACGCGGGCTTCAAAAGTAGCTGCGATAACTGAAAATTACATCAATGTTAATTATGAATTTGACTTTGGAAAATCATCTGCTATAAGCATGTTTGTTTGAGCTTAAATTTGCTTATAAGTTGCTTTTTACGTAAATCGAGACACAACTCCTCTCACATACTTACTTCGTATACCGTAAATCACTATTAAAAAGTAACTTATAAGCAATCGAATCGCTCAAACAAACATACCCTATACATTCTCCATCATCCCTAAAAATATGCTGGAAACTTGAGATTCAACCCTAAAAGGCCACGCCCTTAGTTGCAGGACCAAATACAACAATAAGTGTGTTTTTGAGATAGCAGTGGGAAGAATGACTTATTTGTAATCTGATTTAATGTGTGTTTAGAACAACGATTATAAAAATGGTTTTTTTCAATTTGATTTTTTGTAATCTTATTTTTGGTAAAACTAGATTGTGTATTGTGATTTATATTTGGATTAGCGGTTGCTTATATGACTTTTGTAAAAGTAGAACCTGTTTGGATTGGTTTTGGCATAAGTGACTTTTGTGATAATGGTAAGAGAGAAATTAAATTAAAAATTATAAAAGTTAAAGTTAGAAAATTTAGAAATAAAAAATATATAATTTGATGAAATAATATTATATAACTAATTGGATCATATACCCCGTACAATATAGTAGAAAATTAACATTAGAGTCAATATATTTAGATTATATATTAGTTTATGAGTTGGGTAAAATAGTTTGGAAAAAAAATTATAAATATAAATATTTTAAAGTAATTTAATTAGTTTTTTTAATATCTCTAAAAAATTAATTCTATCTTATATTTAAGATCAAAAGGAGTATAAATTTATGATATATTTAAATATTTTTCTTATCTCTCTTACATTCTTCTCTTTTTTTCTCTCTCTCTCTCACTTTCACACCACCCTCCTTTTTCCTCCCTCTCTCTCTCCCACCCACCCTCCCTCACGTCATCCTTCTCTTTCTCTCTTTAGATGAATCACCATGAAAACTTAGACCCCCCAAAGCTTTGTCTTATCGTCTTATTGTTAATCAGATTGTGTAATATAATTTATGTTTGAATTGATAATTATATAAGTTGCTTTTCTAAAATTAAAACTTATTTAGATTGATTATAGTATAAGTCCTTTTATGATAATTAGGGGAGAGTAATGGATGGGGGACTTGAACAGCTCATATCTAAACCTATAATCCGTTCATTTAACTTTATCCAGGAACGGCCTGTACCTCAACCCATCTAAAACGGGGTAGCATATAAATAAACGGACTATTTGGCAGCCGATTTACATTGGCACCTAAGGAATTTGGTTTTTAGGTCAAAAGCACCTAAAGGAATTAACTTCTTTTCATTTGCAAAAGTTCGTGTTTCCAGTTTCAAAAGTACTTCTGACCAAAAACAAAAAGTTTCAAAAGTACTGTCTTCTCCTTTTTGAACAAGGAAAATGGCATCAAGTTGGCAGTGGGACAAAACAATTTGTACTGCAGACTGCAGAGTGCTCAAATTAGATTTTAAAGCAAAATCAATGTATAGCAGAGAAAACATGCAACCATTCACGCTAGGCTCGAAAACCTGAGATTCTGTCGCTGAAGAGAAAGCTATCAAAGAGAAAGGGTTTTACCTGCATTCTTCGCTAAGTGAAAAAGCTGGAAAAATTCAGAGACATGAAAGTATCGAGGGGCTTACTTGGAATGAAGTGGACGATTCCGTCTACAGCAGAGATCGACGGACGGAGCCTGATTCTGTCTGAGTTGGCAATTGGGTATCCCTGCGAGGGTCAGTGGTCGGTGGTCTCGGATTCTCGCGTCTCAGCCTCTCCTCTCTCGGCTCTCAGTCTCGGGGTCGGCACACTGATCACTGATTAGTGTTAAGTGTTAAGTGTTGAGTGGAGAGTTGCAGGGTACAGCTGGGGGCAGGGACACACACCGACACAGCCACGCAGGGTAGTAGGTACTAGGTAGTATACGATAATTTAAAAATAAAAAAAAACTAAATGGGCGGGCGTAGGTAAAGATGGGAATGTGGGCTGTCCCGCATCAATCCAAAGGCCACGTGATTCGGGCTTGTGCAGCCTGTATTTTTGCGGGTTAGTAAAATGTCAATCCTAACCGGTAATATATGGGTTGCAGGTTAACCCGCGGGCTCACATTTTTTTAAAAAAAAAATTCTTATTTTTTAAAGAAGGTAAAAAATATGAAACACATATATATAAGTTATTAAATTTACTTTCTTAGCATCAATCATTTCTCTTATAAAAATTTAAAAACATAATCCATAATTCAAAAGATAAAGTTATCAAATTTTTCAAAATTTATAAACAAAACATAAACTCATTCTCAAGAAACCAAGATATAAAATTTTGTTTAAAGAAAAAGTGAAGAGGTTAAGATTTTTTCTCTTTGGATTGAGAGGCACCAAGATATGAGTGAAAAACTTATAAGTTTTGTAAAATTATTATATGTAAAAAAAAATTTGCTAGCCAACCCGGCCTATCCGGGGGCTGGCCCATATTAACCCGCGGGCTATACACAGGCTCGCATTTTTGTGGGTTGGGATTTTCCCAACTCTAACCCATCAAAACCTGGGGGCTTGCGGGTTGAGCCCGCGGGTTGGGCCCGTATTACCAGTTCTAGGCATAGGGGAACTCGAATGTGTGCCAATAGCTCACCCATTTAAAATTTAAATGGGCAGGTTGATTATGTGCTCTTTTTGGGCGGGTTCAAAATGGTTCAATTACACAGGATTGCGGGGCGGTTCATAGGTTGTGGGCTCCTTGCTCAGTTTTAGTGATAATGATAAAAGAGAAATTAAATTAAAGATTATAAACAATTTAAGAAAGCCAAGTTGGAAAATTTGGTAATTAAAAAATACATAATTTGTCAAAAAAAAATTTTTTACCCCCTCCCCCCAAAAACACTAGCATAAGCCAAAAGTCAAAAGTGATATGCTACAAAATGTTGCTTAACAAAATAAGTAGCTTTTCTCCTATAAGCCAAATGGGGAAAAAGCTAAACTAAACACAAAAAGAAAAATGAAAAGCTCCCAATCCTACTTTTATCCTCTCAATCTGGCTTTTTGGTCCTAAATAAGCTATCACAAACACACCAAGTGTTTGTTTGAATTATCGGTGGCAGAAGTGACATTTTTGCAATCTAGCTTTTATAAAAGTAAGATATGATAAAAGTCATATCATAAATGTAATTTATGTTTGGATTAACAGTGGCAGAAGTGACTTTTTTTTTCTAATATTATACTTATTTAGATTATTTTTTTGGAAATCCATTTTAGAAGAAAAATAAATGAAAAGGGCATGATTCTTATTGAATACTACATATATATATATATATATATTATTTATATATATTATGATAAATGAGGTGAAAAATTAAAATTAAAATTTGATACAATTAATAAAGGGGACAATTGTCATAAAATATCTCATTAGCCTAATATTTGCTGAAAGAGACCTAAGGTACAGAGGTCTTGAACTATCTTTCGTAAGAGTAAAAGACGTAAATAACCTTAATGAGAAAAGAGACCATAGATGACAGAGAACAGAACCAGCGAATTGATAAAGAACAAAGCAAGCAACTGACGTGGAATTAGTGAAACCTTCTTCTCTTTGCCTGCGCAAAGCTAAACGTCCTCCCTTTTGGCCGTCGTTCACTGTGGATGCTGTCAGAGGTTTGACATAATTGAATTATAACTGTTACGTGTTTAGATGATCTATTAAATAGTGCAAGTGTACACTGTCGTAATCAAGTAATATAGAAGTGAGTAGAGTATCGTTCCCACGAGGATTGATCACTAAGTGCCAAAATGAGTACTTTTAATTCTATTTAGTCGATCGATTAGTTGATGATTGAGAAAACAAAATAAATTGATTAGATATGAGTGCAAATAATATGAAAGCAATTATAAGAAAAAGCTATAGGGGTCAGATTTCACTTAACAAATTACGGATTAAATCACTTATCTATTCTAACCCAATTTATTCCACATGATAGATAGTCGAGTTTCCCTAATTTTATTACTTGCCTCTTCCAAGGTCAAGCAATTCTATAATTAATTACTAATACAATATATTCCTATATAAATTTAAGCAATTAATTATGCATTAAGATTTATGGAACTTAGTAAGACTACACAACTCATATGAATATATTCCTATTTCATATACAAGTCATGGTTTTAATTATAAGATCTACACACATGCATCTTCTTCCGGTCTCAACATACATATTTAAATCATTCAAAGGATGGCCAATTAATCGAAAACATTAAGAATAATAATTAAAACTCAATCATAAAGGAAAAATTAAAACTAGATTTAATAAATTAAGATTCAATCCGCCATTAGTAAGCTACGTCAACACCCTAGAAAAATAGAAATTTAGCTCATAATGAAATTAAAAATAAAACCAAAATAAATTGAAGACTTCATAAATATTGCATAAAACTTGAATATTAAATTCTAAAATATAAATATACAATCAAAAGATGCATGACAAATGGAGAAATCTAGTCATCCATTTAGGAGGTAAAACCTTCCATGTAGGTGACATGCAAAAAGTAATACAATCCTAAGCCTTCCATGTAGTAGGCATGTAAAAAGTAATACAATGCATGAAATTAAATCTATAAAATAACACAATTTATTCAGAACTATCAGAAAAAAGATCTCTTCCTTTCAGAGAATGAAGCCTCTACATCTCTTCCCTCTTCCTTTTTGTGCTTGGCCTTTATCTCTATTTATAGGGAAAAAAATGTGTTGCTACAGTGAAAAGCACGTGCTACAGTGAAAAACGCGTCTGGAACAGTGGAAAGCGTGCTTGCTACAATGATTTCTATCCGCTACAATAGTCACTTCCGTCTTGAATAGTGATTTCCGTCATGAATAATGCCATCATGAATAGTGACACCAGTGAATAGTAACTGATGCTACAGTAATTGAATTTTTCCAATCTCATCGATCATGTTTTTGGTCTCTTTTCTCCTCTTAGTGTGTGACCATCAAAAGGGAAAACAAGTAAATATTATAATAGTAATAAAAATATTTATGCCAAAATCATCCTGTATTTATCAATTACACCTAAATTTATTATATTAATCTCAAATATCGTCCACAAAATCATCATATAAGGGAAAATAAATATGCAAATATTTTACTTATCAATAACTACTTTGTCATTGTAAATGTATAAGTGTAATATATTAGCACGATATTTAGGCAAATTGTGGTTAAATATTGTTGTAATTATAAATGTTAAAGTTTGACGTTGTCAACCTATTAATTCTCAACATCTTTTGATCATTTATGCTTTTTACCATGGTCCATTTACATAAAATGTAAGTAATGCTTACAATATCATGGATGATATTCTGCACGTTGAGTAGATAATTTGCACACAGGGAAGAAAATTGAACACATTCAAGACATCTTGCACACGGGGAAGAGTTTTTGCACATAGGGAAGATGTGTTGAACTTTCGGAAGATCGTTCACACATGGTTCTGTGGCACTTATGAAGACTTAAAATGAACCCAAGTGGATGACATTTTGAACCCACGGGAGATGTTTTGTACGTTGGGGTAGATCATTGCACACATGGAAGAGTTTTTGAACATAGGGAAGAGTTCTTACATATAGGGAAGATGTGTTGAATGTGGGAGAAGATCTTTCACACATAGTCATGTGGCACTTATGAAGACTTAAAATGAACCCAAGTGGATGAAATTTTGAACCCACGGGGGATGTTTTGCACGTAGGGGTAGATCATTGCACATAGGGAAGACATCTTGCACATATGGAAGGGTATTTCAACATAAGGAAGAGTTCTTGTACATAGGGAAGATGTGTTGAACGTGGGGGAAGAGCTTTCGCACATGGTTATGTGGCACTTATGAAGACTTAAAATGAACCTAAGTGGAAGAAATTTTGAACCCATGGGAGATGTTTTGTATGTCGGGGTAGATCATTGCTCATAAGGAATACATCTTGCATACATGGAAGAGTTCATGCACATAGGGGAGATGTGTTGAACGTAGGGGAAGATATTTCGCACATGGTTATGTGGTACTTGTGAACACTAAATGTACCCAAGTAGAAGACATTTTGCAACCATAGAAGATGTTTTGCATGTAATGCTAGATCGTTGCACACAGGGAAGAATTCTTGCACATAGGGGAGATGTGTTGAACATGGGGGAAGATCTTTTGCACATGGTTATATGGCACTTGTAAACACTAAATGAACCAAAGTGGAAGACATTTTGCAACCACGGAAGATGTTTTGCACGTAGTGATAGATCGTTGCACACAGGGAAGAGTTTTTGCATACATGAAAGAGTTTTTGCATATAGGGAAGAGTTCTTACATGTAGGGGAAGAGTTTTTGTACATGGTTATGTGGCATTTGTGAACACTAAATGAACCTAAGTAGAAGAAATTTTGCAACCACGGAAGAGGTTTTGCACGTAATGGTAGATCGTTGCACACATGGAATATATCTTGCACACATGGAAGAGTTTTTACACACAGGGAAGAGTTTTCGCACGTAATTTAAGTGGTACTTGCGAAGACTACTAAACCCAAGTGGAAGACATTTTGCAACCACGAAAAATGTTTTGCACGTAGGGGGTGGATCTTTCGCACAAACAGAAGACATCTTGCACATAAGGAAGAAAGTTGATCATGTGAAAGACATATTGCATAAGGGGAAGAGTTTTTGCACATAGGGAAGAAGTGTTGAACGTAGGGAAGGGTGTTTGCAGAGCACATGTAATATGTAAAGCAAGTACTTGTATACCAAAGTTGTATATAAATAACTGAGTTTTATTTACATTGAAACAAAAGATGATGCCGAAGTTCAATATGTACAGAATAAATGTAACGTCAACTAGTTTCTTTTCTTCTCCGTTGCTTTCAAACCTTCAATGTTACACATAACTACATCCCAATATTTATTCTTCTTATGGGTTACTAACCACTAGACCACATCAACCCTCTTTTGATCCATGTCTTCCTGTAAAAACAAGTTCCTAGTCAAATCTAGTGCTATTGTAACAAGTAATGTACCAATCTACTCACATTAGGCATAGTGAAACCATTCCACTTGGGCTTTCTAATATTTTTCCAGCTTTGCAACCTAGAGATCACATACATTCCACAGTCCTATCTGCACAAAAATGAAATAGCAAAACATAAAAATGTCATAAGTGTAGGTACTCATTAGGGAAATATAGATTTCACTTTCTCAATATCCAAAGATTACTGGAGAGAATGGGGGCCCTTAACTTGATATGTAGTTTCATCTGATCGAAGGAGACACCAGGAATAGAACCTAAATCATACTCCACTAATTAGAATTGAAGAATATATTGAAAAATCAAAACCCCAATCAGAAATTGTGTAACAACATTAGAATATTGATGTAATAGCCAAAACAAAGAATCCATCGTTCAACCACTAGATGTTGTCCCTTAGGGAACTATAATGGAAGATGTCCGCACATCATAGTTCAGACAATGCTTATCCCGACAACAATTCAAGGTGAAAGAAAATAACAGTGAACGGACGATATTGGATTACCAAAACCTATCAGCATATCTTTTTAATTTTGTATCCCAGGATGCCAATTCAAATGGCCAAGTCAGCTAAAAAAACCTAGTAATGGATACAGAGAAATATTTCACATCTTTAAGTTCTTCCTATGAAAATTTTCTTGCTACTTTCAATATAAAACGAGTATGAGAATGGCGCCTAGAGTAAGCTCATCAAGAAAGTATGTATAGAGACTTAGTAGGGCCTAACTCAGTTAGTGAAGAAATAAATCAAGTTTCCAAAGCAGAAGCAATCACAGGCTATGTTCTCCTAACCAAAATTCTCTCATTATAATATTATTATTAAGTTGTATTGTTTAGTTTGAACTTTGAATGCATTTGTATTGAGGTCAAGGCACCAGCCTCAATTACCAACTTAATTCACAAAATCCCATGATCAATCTAAAGCAAAACAATTATATGCAACAATGATGAATCCTCACGTTAAAAAACATGGCTACTTAATAAGAAAGTGAGAGACAATGTAGTGACATAATCCTAATAGAGTAAATCAGTAACTCTATTAGGTGATGGCATTGAAAAGTGAATGCCCATATGCCAAAAGCCATACAGAAATGCCAGCAAGAATAATATAGCTCCAAGGGCTGCCCGTTCCTTCCTTACACCTGGAAAGAAAATAAAGAAATAGTCATTGATAAGAAAATGCCTCTTAAAGACTTTATAAACAGTAGTCTATTGCATAAATGCTACAACTTACAAACCATAAGTACCGGTGCCTACACAATTCACTCCATTATTATTTTGTATATGAAAGAAAGAAGAAACCATCAAAACAAACAGGAAGAGGTACATATCCTCGCCCTAAGGGTGATATTTTATTAAAAATAACATGGAGAAAAAGGTACAAGCCACAAGTATCATAACTAAAGCACACAATAAGTAAATCCCTACCATATCTGTTGTGTGACTACCTTGAAGACCTTGATAGCAGAGCATCTTAAGGATGCCAAATGATTACAACAAAGGGAAATTAAATAAGACGTGCTTCAATTCAGCCCTCCTAGACATCAAAATGAAAATGCCATTAGAAGCTTGCCTCAACTCCACAATGTTGCACCTTCTTATAGTGAGTTCCTTCGTAGACATCAGAATAATTTCAAAAATTAGAATAGTCATTTAACGAAAACTCAAGCATTCTACTTTCGAACAAAAATTATAGCATAATCACAAATACATAACACTATATACTACTTTTGAAATTCAAGAACATAATTATTGGGGAAAAGATGCCCTATTGATGAATCGCATAATCAGAAAAATTAAAATCAGTACGCATTGGGGAGATGGAGAAGAAATAGAGCAATTGAGGGATCAAAACTGCACTTACATTAAAGAGCAAACTCAAAGCTAAGCTTGCATAAAATACAAAGCTAAGCTGAATAAATTTGAAATGCCAGAAGGGTACTCATTCATTCTTTAAAATGCCAACACTATTTTGCTTTTCTTTCGTGTGTTAGAATTTGTTGATCTTTTGTGCATTTTTTGCCAATAAATTAGAGTACAAATTGTCATGCCTTACTTTAGTGAACACAGAGACTACCCTAAAAATTAGATTTAAGACTTTTAAACAAGTGAAGGTCCTTCTCTTTATAATGAATGGATTTTCTAAAACACTTAAATCCATAACTAACTTTTATCTGTCCAAACCCAGTGGTTCAAGCTTCATCTTAAACTCCTTCAGAAACTTTAACAAAATAAGTAAGACCCAACTCCCTTAATTTCTATCGCAATCCATCACATTCGTATGATAAAACTTAAACTTGAACCTCACTCTTGAGATTATAAGGTCTGATTTCAAAAATTTATCACTTTCCATCTACTTCATCAAATGTACTATACTACTCGCCCTTTTAAAAACTTCAAACCTATAGCTTTGTCATGTAATCTCTCAAGGCTTAACTTATACACTTACTGTGATTCTTCAAGAGACTTATGCCTACTACTTAAATAGGTATTTATAGCTACTACTATTATTAAACACACAACACACGCATGCTTGCTATCCTATTGATGGCACTCACCTTTGGGCATTATTCACTAAAATTAAAATGATCCCAGAGCTTGTTTTATAAAGTAGATCGTAATTATGATGATGAAACAAATAAAGACAACCCTAACTATCTAGTTGGAGACAGAAACTATATCTATGTATGGAAGCCCCAATCAAATAAAATTAAAACGCACTTTCAATTTTTCAATTTTTGCGTATTCATGCGCAGTGATGAGCATGAGAAATTCAGCAAGTTAGAGGAAATCAATTAAGTGGATTAATAATGGTGATGATAAAATGAAGAAAGAGAAAAACAGGAACACAAACCTCAAATGTTAGGTGTTCTTCACCACCTTTTGTTCGTACTACTGCATGGAGAGGTCGTCGTCACCGCTACCACACCCAACACCTCCTAGACGTCGTAAAGACCAACACACCTCCCCACCACCACACAAACCCAGAGACCTTACCTCTCGCCACCGCAGATACCAAGCTTGCACGACCGCCACTAAGACCCACACTCCGTCATCCCTACAAAACCCCACACTTTGCCCCCGCCCTGCCGCCAACTCCTACACCCTCATCCACTACTTGTGACCTTGTTCGCTTCTTTCCACCGAGTCCGCCCTTCACTCTTCAACTTCACGCACCTTCATAATCAAATTTTAGACCTTCTTTCCCTTCTTTCTTCATTAATCCACTATGGGTATTTAAGCCTTTTACTATTAAGAAAATAATGACAATTCAGGTCCTCTATACCTTAAGTCCCTTTCAACAAATATTATGTTGATGATGTATTTTATGGCAATTTTTCCTTAAAAAAGTTCAATTATTATTTTAAAAAAAGAAAAATAGAGAGCATAAAAAAAGGGGGCTAAAAAGGAGAAAAAGAAAAAAGTGAGCCACGAGTGTTGACAGTAGAGTGGAAGGGAGTGCTGCAATATTTATTGAACAATCACTATTCACTCGGCTCTATATCGTCTTCCTAATTGCAGCAACAGAATCATTATTCTAGAGCTGAACCATATGAGAGCCGACGAGAGAGGGACTCTTTCCTTGGTTTGAATCGCTGAGCACGAGGCAGCTGGGTTTGAAGAAGGCAATTACCACTATTCATCGTCTTCTTTAACCATCTATGAGGATGTGTAGGCCTCCTCTTTAGAGAGAACGGGCTTGAAAGCTGAGAGCAAGACAGTGGGAGACAAAAGCTTCAAGGAACTAGGCTGGGAGGTAAATAATCGGGGGAGGCACCGTTGAACAGTGTCTAAGCTGAACCGGAGCTGAAATAGACCCCGGTGACTGTACCAGAATGAGGGTCAATATGCAACAATAGAAAAACTTGAAAGCTTGACAGATCACCACTGAAGACAACAAATGGCAAAACTTAGACAAGGACCACTAACTGGTGAACCACCCACGAACAGTGACGATTTTGACGGTGAGATCGACACAGATAGATCGGACATGCACCAGCGAAAGAGAGGCGTCGAAGGAAGGACACAAATCACAGCTCCAATTGCATTTACGAAGGACAGGTATAAGGAATGAATGCAATGCAAGCCAATAATCTTCTCTTCTCTACAATCCAGAAGCTACCGCGATGAAGAAGATGCGATTGTGAGCTTCTCCTCAAAGCCACTTTTGGCTTAAAAGCCCAGTAACTTTCAACGTGAACCCAAACACTACCCACCCAGCCTATTATGCTTTTTTTACACCAACCGTGCGGTTCCCCCTTCACCGCCTTCCCAAACAGAGCCTAAGTCAATCATCAAGATGAGCATATAATCTCATTATGTTTTTTTTGGCCTGAAGCTTATAGTCTTATTAAAGAGGAACAAATTCCTTATACGAATACATATGACAGATGTACTTATTGTAACCCCATCCATAATTATTTCCAAAATTCGTGATTTAAATGAATTGGAGACCAACAGATAAATAGAATGCATTTAATATCACATCTTTACAATAGGGTTTTAACCAAGGTACTGAAAATCGGACCGGACATTGAACCGGTTGAGACACTGGGTCAAGGGTTAGTGGTTCAGACCGGGGTCAACTAGGGAGGTCAAACCGGGAGTCAAACCGGGGTTAATTAAAAAAAATATATAATTTAAATGTTCATGTATACCATTTAAAAAACTACATAAGAGTTTTTTTCCAATCAATAATCAAATATAACCTCATGAACCTAATACCCACAAAAGTATCATTAAGTATATAAGGATTTTACTCCAACCAGTGCAAAACAACAAAAATATTCCACAATACTTTTAAAACTTCTTACAAATCAAAAAATTTCAAAGAAATAATTTTAAAAAAAGACAAAATGATGTCATTTGGGATATTAAAAATTTTTAAAAATAAAAAAAATTAAAAAAAGAGGCAAACTGGTTTACCACGGGTCACCCTAGGTTGGACCGGTTCAGACCAGGTCGACCGGGTCAGTTAGACCTCATTTTTTTTACCTCAATTGGACAGGTTCGGCGATCGGTTCACCGGTTTCCGGTCTGAACCGGCCGGTCCGGTCCGATTTTTAATACATTGGTTTTAACAAATACCTTTCAAAATCTAATATACCTAGTCTCACATTCATATTTTGAATACAATTACTTCGAACGGATAAATCACATTTAGTATATATCAGAGTACACAACATAACTCTGGTAATCCCGGGTTCATACATTTCACTAATGAGTTTTAAAGGCACATTCGCCCATATACAAGTTCTCATACGGGGATTACACAATATCCTTTTGAACACATATCCAAATACATATTCCAACCTAACCACCATGTATACATCCAAACATGTACAATTATTCCAAGTATAATGATAACCAACTACCAAATCTACAACCTGAGGAGGTCCTCGCCGCCCTTGGTTGCTTGCTTCATCTTCGATCCACCTTCCTTGTCTAAAATGTTGGTAGAGGAGGGTGAGATTCGAGAGAATCTCAGTAGGAAACAGATACCAATATGCATGCAAGATTAATGTTTAATGCATGACATGCTTGCATTACATAACTCATGCTCACACAATGACAAATCTGCAAGCTCAAATTTCGAATAACATACTTATGGCCATAACATAAATTGAAACAGAGCTTCAATCATTCATATATTTTTCACATAATCAAGCAAAGTAATAACATGCATCAATACACCAAAACAAATATCAGAGCATGCAGGAGAGGTAAGTTCCCTACCTTAACCCTTTTATGCCTCGAAATGTGTGCTTCGTAAAGTGTGCTAACGACTGGGCTCATAACTTGGTCCTACAATTCTAAATATACAATTTAGACACTTCCATAGTATTTTTGGGGGTTATATGAGTCTATTATGAAAATTTACCAAAATGCCCCCGGGACCCGGCCGGGCCCAGTAGTACCAGGTCTGGCTGTACTTTTCTCGAAAGTTTAACATAGGCTATTTTGGCATATTTTCATCTAAGGAATCTATTTCTGGACTCAGAATTATCAAATTCATTTTCAAATTATGAAAATACCCTTGACAACCATGCTTCAAGAGTTTTAGGGGCGATTTCGTAATTATGCTTTTTCGGCCTTTTCCGAAAAAGCGACTAACTGTAATCCTACCTAATTTTCTCTTCTGAACTCAATAGAAACATCAAATTATTGAAAATCCAACTCGAAGCCCTCTAAACAACACTGGCTGAAATTCCCAATTCTTAGAGAAAAATTAGGGTTTTCCAATTCTTTACATCACAGACGTGTTCCTTTCTATTCCAAACCACTTTATTAACTATTTAATTATGTCATAACTACCATTTAGTACCAATTTGGGCAGCATAACCCCTAAGGAAACCCATTTCCAAAAATCACGAACAAAGATAATCCGGCGAAATTTCACCGATTAAATTGTCCACAGTAGCCATTATAGTCAATATATAAGAGTTTGGAAGTTACCTCAAGCTCCCTTTAGCTCTTCCCTTCTTATGGCTGAACCCTAGGCTTTGTAACACCAAAATTCTAGCTTCCAACACCTTAAATCACATAAAAGAGGAGCTTAGGAGAAGAGTCATACACGTTAGGAACGAATTCACCGAAGGAATCGGCCTACCCTGTGAGTTTTCTTCTCTCTCTATTTTCTGCATAAAGGTGTCAGGTATGGTGGATAGAGAATGAGGATCATGGATTTATAATAGGCTGATGTCATTTTAATTTTGTTGATGTCATAATTAGCCAATTTTCCCATTTTTCATATTTATGTAAATTCTGGCAAATTTTCTGCCCAAACTTTGAAAAATCATAACTAATTCTAGAAAAATCAAAATAAAGTGATTCCAAAGACTATAGAACCCTTGTTGAGTCTAATTTTAAGAAAAAAATATAGAATCTAGCCATTTGGAAGCACACAATTCTCAGAAATTCCATCTTTGGATGCTGCTTCAGAAACTTTTCAGTTTTTTTGGGCTAATTCCAAAAATTCATATCTTTTTGTATATAACATCAAATGATTCATAGGACCTATCAAATTAAAGTTCAAAATGTCTACTTTCACCTTATAAAATTTCATAATTTGTGCTCATCATTTGGTCATACAAAATCGAATGACAATCTCACTGCCTCAGACGATTTCATCAAAAACATAATTACTTTTTCCAAAATTAACCATTTTACTTTCTTTAATACCCCAAAGATATAATAATCATTAGGGAATAAATTTGGGCTCTTGCTAAACTGGGGCTTAGTAGTCCATTTATTTTAGGCTTATTCTCTAGCTTCAAATATCAAAATTCGGGGTATTACACTCATAATATGTAAGTTTTACATTAACAAATTATTCAATATCAAACCCACACATGTTTAAAATCCTAAAGCTACTCACTGTAGAATAAGTCAATCACCAAGGTACCAATAAGTTAATACATCATCAATCAATCAATCAATCATCAATTTTGTCCTTAAAAACCTGTAATACCTGATTCATAAGAAAATGGGTCAGTTTGGATTGGTTAATCAAAAAATAAAATTTATTATTGATTATTTTTATACTTTCCTTTTTTTATATTTATTCATAATTCACTGATTGAGTAATAATTAACTAATTATGTAATCACATTTCCTTCCAGTAGCATATCCCTCAATTTTAGGAGATGTAATTTCTTTTTATCTTTGACTACATTACTTTTTTTATATAATTTTTCTTTATGTAGGGGGTGGGTGACAAAATTTTTCTTTAAGGCTACTCACTCATAGTATAAGTCAATTATCATGGTATGCTACTAAAAGGTCAATTCTCACACAACATCTTCAATTATCAAGGTATCAATATATCAATATCGATATATAATATAATACTCTTCCACCAAAACACTGTTCATAAGGATTCAACAACCTAGATTTAATCACGCTCTTACTCCTTCCTCCTCGGGCTCAAAATTGAGCCAAATTGACACATCAACATTACTGATCCCTTGTACAGGCTCTCTGACTCCATTTGAAAGTCAAGATTAAATTTCAAATTGTGGCAACCGGCTTCCCACCCATAACACATACTATCATTTGAATTTCAATTGAAAGAAAAAATTGGCAGTCTAACCCAACCGCACCAGCTTAGCTTTTCTTTGAAGGCATCTAAAGCGAAGAAAAAACTGTGAAATTCTTATCCTTCCCTTCCGTTAGATTCATACTCATTTGTTTTTTTATCCTTCTTTGCTTTCACGTCTTTAATTTGCCCAGTTTAATTCTCTCAGAATATGTCAGAAATGGATGTTTCCTCCACCAAACTGCCTCAAATCTCTGAGATGTTCCAGAAATTTACCCTTGCTTTCAAGACCAAAACCTTCGCCGCAATAGCGCCTTTGGTGAAGACTCTAATGGCTTCTACCTCTCTGATTCTGCCCTAAATTTCATCACCGATCAAAATTGGTGGCTATTAAACCAGGTCCAGCTTGCAATTTCTCTCCCAAAATGACACCGTCTCTACCTGACCCGCCTGTAGCGAAGCCTCCTACTAAGAGTGAGGTGAAGAAGTTGGAGCAAATTGAGAAATTATCGTCGCTAGATCAACAAACGACAGTGATGAAGTCAATAAGTGAGAGTGAAATCAGAGCATTTAATACTCAGATGAATCATACGGTGATGTCCTTGATGTTTGCTATGATTTTGACATTGCCCTTTACTGCAGACTCTGCTTTAGTTATGGCGACCAAAACAAAGTAGCCTGCTGAAGACGTCAAGATTGATCTCTTTGAAGACGATGATGAGTTTAAAGAGTTCAAAATCAAAGATAATCTCTTCTCGATTCAATTTTTTTTAAAAAAAAACAATCAGACTGTCTTCTACTTATGGAGATATCTATTTATTGATTTTTGATCTAATTTTGTCCTGCTTATTTGCCATTGATTTCCTCCTTATTTGATCCCTATAATTCAGTATTTCATCCTGCCCGATGCTTCACCTAACTGTTACAAGCAACATCTAGTGATTAGCTTCTATTGTGGATAATACTCGTATAAAACTCAGGAGATTTGTCATCGATATCTGGGGGTTTTACATGTTGTGTGGCTACTTGTGCAATATTGCGTGTCATAAAGCCAGCAAGAGAGGTTTTCTGTAAGACTGTGATAGCCCGCGTTTGCTTTCAAGCTGTTTAAATTAGATAAGAAGATTCCTTCCATATATTGGTGGGCATTCTTAATGTAGTGCATCCTAATTTAAATCAATTCTTTCGTGAATCATAATGCGGAATAGATTTAGTTCCTTATGGTGGTGATCTTGACTCATTAAATTATCATCACCTCAAAGTATAAATGATAGAAAGAAATTGTAGAAGTATTTGAAAACTGTTTGGGTATTAATTGAAGCATATATGACTTCGTATGTTTTGGGTGTTTAGAATTGGATTTAAAGTCTTCTGTCCTTCTACTGAAATTTTATGTTTCCTCCTGTATCTTTTGTGTTGTATTGTTAATACGACCTCTACACACAGAATAGGATGAGGATGAGGAAGGGAAGGAAGTGAACCAATAGTGGGAAGATGATCGGGATGACGATGATGTTAGTGATGATTTTTCTCTTCAGCTGAGGAAGGAGCTAGAAAGCGGTGTTGAGAATGAAAAGAAGTAAAACCATCTGCCACTTGCGATTGCTTGATGTTTCAAATGCATTGTGAACTGAGTTGTTTGATCTCAACATGTCTTTCATTGGAATTGTTCTTGCCTACAAAATCAGTAGCACGAACACTATGCTTAAGCAAATAGGAGTGTTAGATCAGAACATATAAACATTATTCTTATTCTGTTCTTACATGAGCATATAAGTTGTTGGCTGTTTGCACTTGAATAGAATTCTTCGTTACTTGCCCTAAAAATTTGAAATTACCAGCTACTGCATCAAATTATTCTGCCTCATTTTTTGGTGATTTCTTCAGGCATGGTATTTTCATTAGGGTGTGTGTTTATCTATTTGCAATATGCAAAGACACTCATAGGTGCACTTTCATTGCATTTGTGTCATTTGCCTTGCTCATTGATGGTTCCAAAGGCTCAAACTAATATTTTGCATTTAATAGTTGGATGAGCTCATAACGAGAACAAAGTTTGCATGGTTTAGGGTTGTTTTACATCAGGGTCAAGTGGAATATTAAATTTTAGACCAGAATTCTTTTTTTAAAATATAAATGGATTTTTCATATATCTATTGTTCGCTCTTAGATTCTAGAGGGATTAGTGTGTGCCAACAAGAGCTGAAAAATAATTGCGAACTCTCGTGGTATTGGAAAACTTGATACTAATGAGGCTTATCTATTATTTTCTTTGGCCAAAATGAGATTTATCTTTTGGTAAAATTTTATTTTCCATACTAATGAGGTTTATCTATTTTAGATATCTATTTTTTTCTTTGTTCACTCTTGCAGGTTATGTTTCCATATAATGCTCTATCCTTTTGTTTCCCATAGTTCTCTTCCTCATATTCTTTTTAATGTGATTTATTGCATTCTTCATATACTTCAGATTCATATTTTATGTATCAACTATTCAATATCATCTTCACATGCTAATCTTATCCTTTCTTACTTAATTTTTAATTTTTTTGATTTATGATTTTAAGATTAAGTATCCTTAATAATTAATCCCTTCCTTGTCATTTTTGCAAGAGTAATGCAGCTTCAGTTTGCTTTTGACAATGGATAACATCTTGCAGAAGAATGCAAATTGAGAAAGCAGGTTAGTCTCATAGTTTTTTAAGACACAAAGCATTGCTTACACTTCCAAACTTCCCTTTGCTTATCTATGATACCCTTTTGATTCATTATTTCTGTGTTCCATTTGAACTTTGGAATTGTTTTTTATTTTTCTGTGTTTCTTCAAAATTGATTGGTACATTATATTGACTCAATATGTGAGTGGCTATGTTTTTTTTTTCAACGACTTCCATTACTAAGTCATTGACTATTTTGAATGATTTGAAATTTTTTATTCATGATGCTAAACCATACATTCGAAATGATTCCAATATACATGAATAAGGTGAAGTCCTTTATTTTATGAGTGGATAGTGAATAAAATTAGGAGAAAAGAAAAGTAAGGAAAAAGTTCGGGAGAAACTAGTTTTTCCCAGTTTTAATAAGGAAGAAAATATGGGGAAAGAACAAAATGGGAGGAAAGGGACCCAACATTAACTTTTGTCAAGGAATGTTGTTTATTCATTTAGCTGACTCCTTAGTTACGTCAGCAATGCAAATGGCTTGGCGTCGTGTTTAAAACTCCCCTCATTTGAAAGGGAAGTTTGAAATTCAAATCATTTTACAAATTATAATGTTAGAAGTCATTTTTCGATGTCTAATGACCCATTTATGAATATCCCTTTTTGTATAGGGCGCCATAAATCTAGTTACCATTAATTCTGCAAGGACGCATTGGAATACTCGACCTACTACATGTAATCTAGTTAGATTCATACTCATTTGTTTTTATCCTTATTTGCTTTCACGTCTTTAATTTGTGCCGTGTTTAAAACTCCAACCTCATTTGAAAGGGAAGTCTGAAATTCAAATCATTTTACAAAGTATAATGTTAGAAGTAATTTTTTGGTGTCTAATGACCCATTTATCAATATCCCTTTTTGTGCAGGGCGCTATAAATCTGGTTACCATTAATTCTGCAAGGACGTATTGAAATACTTGGCCTACTGCATGTAATCTGGTTACCATTGGGCTCTTTATTATTTGCTTATAATATTTTATTCATTGGACGTGCTTTGTGAGTCTGCCACTGGTGGAGTGAAATTGCTATTTGCTTTGTTGCAAATAATTTTGTTTCTACAGTATATTCACCGGAGAAGTTCACACAATGAATATTTTCATTTTGTAGGTGCCTCTTTTTCCTTTACTCGCAACAACCTCAGATAATTTGTGATGTATCTTGTGGATCTATTTATTTGTTTTTTTATCACTGATATAATATTTCGAGAATTTTTATATTACCTTAAATGGACTCAATTGTTGTATATGGTCATTTTCAAATGCAAACATTCTACTTTGCGGTGTTAACGTTTCTGATTCTAAAGTGGATGTTTGGAACTTAGTTTTGATCAAGATTGGCCTTTCTATGATGCCTAGAGATGCCAGCTTCTTCTTAAGTATGCTTGTTGGTGTAAATGGAACTAAGGCAAAAAGTAAGATTAGAAGATGTGAAATTGATTGATGAAAGATATGGAAGGTACAGAGGGAGTTGATAAAAAAATTGTTCATAACCAATGCTAGATTTCAAGGGTCAAAAGTATAGGTAATGGAAAAAGGAGGAAGATACTTATTCATAAACAGTGAAGTTTTAAAGGGAATGAATTTCTAGAATGAAGTCAAATTATATTAATGCATGCACAAGAAAGAGTTGAAATTATACTTAAACTATTATAATCAATTGCTTATCTTCAAAAAAATTATAATAGACAATTAGAATCATTTTACATATATTCATCTCTCATATAAAACATATATAGATTATATTATATTGCTCTATTGACTTTCCATGTCAATTGAGCGAGTCATATTTATTTCTCTCATAATTAAATGTTTTCTCTCATAATTATATTGAATGAAATATTCTCAACTAATATTAGCCTGGTGAATTCACTTGAATGAAAAAACAAGTTTTTCTTTAATAACATTCTCCCCCTCAAAGGAGAACAACAAATGTAATGTATAAGAAGATTTTTGAGAGCTTGAGCCATTGAATATGAATTTTAATCATATTTAAAAAGTAATCCACGTGTGATTAAATGTCAATTTATTTGTCATAATGTTACGGAATTTGAAGTTTTGGTGAAATTAGTTTTACTAAAGAATACAATTTTTTGTTGAAAATAATGCACCCCACGTGGCTCGTTCTATTGAAAAAGTCAATTCTCACACAACGTCATCTTCATATTGGCCAAGCCTTTAACCCTTCATAAATCTACTTAACTACAAATTTAATGTACGTTTACATATCAATTTTCAACATGATACATTAGGATGACTTTGAATCCTTATTAATATTTACGTTTTTTCATCAACTTTATCTTTAAAAACTTGTAATACCCGATTGATAAGAAAATGGGTTGGTTTAGATCCATTAATCAACAAATAAAATTTATTATTGATTATTTTTATACTTTCCCTTTTTATATTTATTTTTAATTCAGTGATTGAGTAATTTTTTTCTTTTAAGGCTACTCACTTGTAGAATAAGAGTCAATTATCAAGGTATTCTACTAAAATGGTCAATTCTCACACAACATCATCTTTATATTGGCCAAGCCTTTAACCCTTCATAAATCTACTTAACTACAAATGTACGTTCACATATCAATTTTCAACATGATGTATTAGGATGACTTTGAATCCTTATTAATATTTACATCTTTCCATCAATAATCAATTTTATTCTTAAAAACTTGTAATACCCGATTCATAAGAAAATGGGTCGGTTTATCAAATGTATTTGTGCGAAATATGATGGAAGTGTCGTATATATATAGGATTAGAGGTAGAGGTAAGCAAAATCAAACAGAAACCGAAGATCGAATCGAACCGTATTGAGTTCGGTTTTTTCGGTTAATCGGGTTTTTTCGGTTTAGACTTTCGGTTTTTTGGTTATCGGTGCGGTTTTTTTAAAAAAAATCGGTTAAAACCGATTAATCGAACTTTTACAATTTTTTTTTGTGTTAGCCTAGCCATATAAAAATAAAAAAGACTTAGGTAGGCCCAGGCTTAAGCCCATTTGAGTATTCCTTCGGTCCAATTTATTGTGAAGTCCACGTTAGCTTTAATCAAATAGAGCCCACTATATTTGTCTAGACACCATATTTCAAATGTGTAATTCAAAAAATCCGCATGACTCATCACTCATCTCCATAATTCAATCTCATGAAATCAGATTTGACATCCGTTTTCAGTCTTCTAGTCTTCTGAGTCAGAAGGGAGCCTCTGCTCTGACTGACTTTTCTTACGCATTAGCCCTGCACTGTCCACTCTCAAGTCCAGACTTGAGACTTCCAGAGTGTTCGATTCCTCGCCTCCTCCGTCCAGAGATCAGATCGACAAGAGTCCTTCCTTCAGATCCTGACGTCCTCCACTCCAGTCCTCCTCTGCTCTCGACGTTGGGCTCTCGAATATCGATCGTCGACCGTGGATCAGGAAGATCCTCATATCTCAGCCTCCCTTTGCCCTAACCCTCAAGCTGAAGAACGTCACCGCAGTGCCTCACCGTCCGTGGAAGCATCGCCCTGAGTCCAGAGCCTCCCGTTGCCCTAACCCTCAACGGCATTGCCTCTATGTCCGTGGAAGAGTCGCCGTCAGTCGAGCAACCACCCTGCCTCCCATTGCCAGAGGAACGACTTCACCTTACCGTCTGTCCGAGCACGTGTCGGCATCAGTCGAGCATCTTGCCCTGGTCATCCCTTGAACTTCAACCCTCAAGCTTTAATTTCTGGTAAGCTTTCCGTCTTACTTTCTGTCTGTAAGCTTGCAATGACGGAAGTGTGTTACTTTTTTTTTTTTTAATAAAAACGGTACCTTTTGGTGAAGATGATACCTTTTTCACTTTTTGTTTTCGTTTATGTGAATTCTGTCTGGACTCTGGAGTGATGATTTTTTTTCCTTTTTTTTGAATAAAAAAGGCACCTTTGGGGGAAAATTTATTTGTCCTCCTTTAATCCTTTCTATGTTCACTCCACCAATCTACTGCACATATTGTTTCTGTCTGCATTTTATAGATTTGTGTAGTGTGTTATGTGAAGACAGTTGGATCGTGTGGTATGGTTCATATTATGTTTATGAAATATGAATCTTTGTGCCCTGTTAATTTTCTTTTCCCATTTCGCTTATATTTTCTTTTTCAATTTACTGTTTTTTTCTTAGTTTAGTAAAATGATGGACGATGTTTAAGTGGAGGGAACTGGTTGGATATTTTCTTTGCAAGTGGAATGGAAGTATGAAACTTTGGAACTAGATCCAAAAATATGGTGGAGTGAAGAGATATTGTGATATTCATTTTATAATTAACTAACTCTACTATTTTTTTTTGCCAAAATACACTCTACTATTTTTTTAAAAAAATTATTAATTATTTATCAAGTTCCTAAATTTATTACTGAAGTACGAGTAGTTGGTTAATTGTTGTATATAAATAACCCTTATGCTAGTAGCTTTTGATGTCAGGTTAACATAACTAGCAAAACTTATCTTCGTTTTGTCATGTTGTGGAGAATTAAACTTGTGAAACCAAATCCAAATTGAATGGGAACCTATCTATCAGAATTGAACAAAGTTGGAAGAGAATAAGGTCCTATTTGGTTTATAAATTATGAAAACTTGTTAAATCGATTTTTAGTTTGATTTGGATTGGTTCACCAAGCAAAATCAAAGTACACTTTCAAGAGTGATCTTGTTTCATACTAGTTTTGAAGAGAATGAATCAGTTTGGTTATTGTTATTCATCAACTCATGAGTTTCTTTTGGGCCTGAAGGTCAGCTCCTGTCATGTGTCTGCACCTTTTGTAAATTGTTGTGTTCATTTCTGTGTCTCTGTATTTTTTTAAGATGCACCTTTTATAAATGTATGCCTGCACTAGTCCACTGCACATGATCGCTCTGTCTGTGTACAATGATTCTGGTTTAATTATTATAAATTTCTTCTTTGGCTTCATTTCTATTCAGCCATTATTCCATATACTGTGAAATAAATCATTTTTTATATACAAAAGATAGATCTTGGTAATGTTTTTTATATTTCATGAAATACAACTTTATAGTGTTAATACTATATTTATTCTGATATATGAAGTCTGATTGGTTTTTTAATTTTGCTAGATTTGCAAAAAATTGTATTGGAGACAAATGTTGATATCTTCTAGCTGCAATATGGGGACTTAAGATTTTGTAAGCAAAATTTTATTGTCATACTTGTAACATAATCATTGTAGTATTTAATTTTTCTTTTGTTTTTGTTTGATTTGTGTCCTTCCTTCAGTTGCAGGTGCCATATTCAGGCCTACAGGGGCATTCAAAAGCAAGGCAGAATCTGATATATATCAACTTTTTTGATGTTTGATATGCGGGTTGTATTTTGATATGAAGATAATTAGCCAATGTTTTAAGTGATTTTGCTTGTATTTTGAAGTTAGCCAATATAAGGTAGTAGGCACTAGGCATTTAGGCAAACCTCCACTAATCTCCAGACCTCAAGTTTCGAAATTCTTTTCATGTATAAAGGCCAAAGGTGTGACCTCCAGTAATTGCTCCATACCTCTAGTCTGGTATTTTTTGATATATATTGGCAGACCTCCAGTGGAGGTTTTCTACTAAATCATTGATGCTCTAGACCTCCATTCAACTGAAAATTGATTGTAAATTATGTTACATCATTTGCTATTTTTGAATGATATTGAAATGCTTTGATAAATAGTTTGATTAGGTGATTAAGTGTTTGTAGCTGGAATTTGAAAATCTTTGCTTTTCTTGCTTAATTTTTTTTTGGGTTACAATTCTTGCTTAAATTCGGTTTGTACAAATTATTCTATTTTAGAATTGTTGCTTGAGTTTGTTGACTTGAACTTTAGTTGCATGGATGGGCTTGTAGGGGGAAAAAAAAGCCCAAAGGCCCAATAACCGAAGAACACAAAAAACCGAACCGAAATTAATCTGTCATTTCGGTTTCGGTTATTTTACCATTTTGGTTTCGGTTCGGTTACTAAAATGCTTTCATTTCGGTTGTTCGGTTTTATCGGTTTTCCCCGAAAACCGAACCGAAGACTGATTGCTCACCTCTAATTAGACGAGTACTAAATGAATATGGTTCATTGGTTCTACTGCCACTTGTTTCTTTTTTTTTTCTTTTTAATTAAAGAGATAGGCACTAATTGCAGGAGATTATAAGTAGAATCAAACCTGCGACTTCCCATTTACATGGGTGCTCCAAGGCACCGTGACTTTAATTTTTTTTTAAATTTTGTTTCTTCTTCTTCTTCTTCTTTTTAACATTCAAAAGAAGTACATATCCGCTGTGATATCTTTGAATTTCTTGAAATTCAAATCCTCATACATACAGTATAGAATCTATACGATGTGGAATGAGATGCATCGATATATATTTCCACAATGGTTATAGTGAGTGTTTGGAGGCACGTTTACATTGCTCAATCATGCGATTGTAGGCCCAATCGCATGATTGGCCACCTGTCTTTAATTTTCATGTGTTTTGGCACACCGATTGGACAATCGGAATTTTCTCCTCAATCGCACGATCAGATGAAGCTGGAAGGGTGAGTTTTAACTTAAGATAAAAGCCCATTTGACTGTTATCTCTCTCTTCTCCATCGTATCTCGCTCTATCTCTCCATCATGCATGGATTCTGTCTCCCCTAATCCTGCCTTCTCCAGTCGGATCCTCGACACTGTCTGCTACCCTCTCATCCTCCACCACCGTTCCCACTCCTTCTTTATACTGGGCGCCACCTTTAGGTTCTAATGTCTACACCATCACCCTTTCCTCCCTCCCCTCCTGCACCTACCCCGACCGCACCACCCCTTGCAAGCACTTCCTCTTCATCCTCATTTGTGTTCTTGGCTTCCCCCTTGATCACTTTTGCCAATGCTGGCAAACCATCCGCCTCTCCCAATTACGCTCCTCCTTGACCTCCCTACCTCGCCAAACGCCCTTACTGGCTCTGCTCTTCGTGAGAGGTTTCACCAGCTTTTCTTCACCGAAAGGCAGGAACCTAGTATAGAGGTGGAGGATGGGACCTTGTGTCCCATTTGTATGGAAGAAAAGGGGAAAGAAGACAAGGTCATTGCCTGTGGAAGTTGTCGAAATCCAATTCATGAAGAGTGTTTGATAAGGTGGAAGAAAAACCATCGCGTTGAACTTTTTTTTTTTTACAAAATGCTGGGTAATAATATGAAGTATTTTTTAGTTGTACTTAGTGCATTATCAGACTAATTGCAATTTTACCCTTAATGTACTTTTTCAACTCCAAAAATTACTTTAAAATATTTTTTTGTGCTTTTAAGTTTTAACCCTTTAAAATTTTTTTTCAGTTGTACTCAGCTTTATGAGATTGACTATAATTTTACCGTTAATGTATTTTTTTTAGTAGTAACGAGCACCCAAAACATAGAATACTGATTTATTAATTTTCATCTACTCTAAAATATTTTCCAATAGCACCTAATATTTTAAACTAATTTTTAAATATTTACATGATTTTTTAAATTATTTTCCACCTACTCTCTTTTATCATTATCACAAAAGGCACTTATGTTTAAGCCAATCCAAACAAGTTTTACTTTTGTAAAAGTCATTTATACAACCACCAATATCCGAACATAAATCACATTACACAATTTGACTTTTATCTAAAAATAAGAGAAAAGTCAAATTAGAAAATGTCATTTTACAATCACTGCTCTAAACATATACATAGATATTTCATTTTTGGAATGTTCTATATGACTATTGTTAATAAATTAATAAATAATTTAATAAATTTATATAAAAAGCTGCTTTTCTAGGAATTTAGGGGTTGTCCATTTATTAGACATTGGCTTCTTCTTCTTGTGGGAAATAAATTTGTCCATATAGTTACCTGGAGCAAGGCAAACCAATAACTCATACTCCATGCAGGCTGTCCAGGGGCAATGGGAAAAATATATACATAAGAAATTAATATGATGTAGATGCATGTAAAATTCAAAGTAAGACACCCGCTCCAATGAAGGTAGTAACCTTAGCTCGAAGGGCTTTAGTAGAGTTTTGGAAGGCAAAAGGGTGGTGTAGTCATCAGTTGTCTGGAATTGAATTGAGAAGTGAAGAATATAATGGTTGGAAAGCACCAGCTGTGGGAACTATTAAAGAAACATCATTGAATATAAGCAAGTAAGCAACGAGCCATTTTTGTAGATAGGAAGATTGACAAGCACCTAGTGCAATTCAAAATTCACAGGTCAAACGCTTTCTTATTTTGTTTTGTCACTGACCAATTATGAAATGAACGCATAATAAGATATTTAATTATGATGTATATTTATCATGTCGATCCAGATGAAAATAGCAAGAAATCACGCAATTCATGACTCTAAGATAACCACCTATTCAGTTTTTGATGCAGCGTTTGAAACAAAATTGCATAGTTAAAGAAATACAAATGGCAAAATGAAGAGGGAGAATAAGGTAAGAAAAGCTGCAGAAAACATTTACACGTACTTTTTAAGGAATTTGGCAATCTTACTCTTCATTTCGATTAAATTAAAGCATCATGACCAAAATCACGGGCTGCCCGTGATTGCAGATTTGCCACTAGAAAAATCAAAGGCATATACATATCTTGCCATCCAAGGATTGGATGCATTTCTGAATTGACTGAGCCATGAAGAATCCTTATAAGTGTCAGAAACTTAGAACTCTCATTATTACTGCGATTAGTACGACTTTCCATCTATTCTTCAAAGCAGCTATATTGCTACTGAGAGCATGAGCGGAATTTTATCATACCTGCTTAGCTAAGTTGTGTCCTCGCAGTCACATAACTAACATGCTCAATGGAATTTCATAAATTTATTGGTGCTTTTTTTTTTTTTTTCAATAGAACATATAAGGCTTTGGTGCAAGAGAAAAAAGGAGTTTGCCTATTGATGGAAGTCAATTTCTTTTTCGTTCACCTATCCCGAATCTATTTGTATATTCCTTTTTCTATTTGTATGTCTATGTTCACCATTGAGATGTCCCCTGTGGATTGATAGTTTAAGCGGTCTGCCGCATTAGTACCCTTCCATCCAAGAAGAAGAAGAGGATAATATGATATCAAGAATGTCCCTGTAGATTTATAGTTCAAGCAGTCTGACAATATGATATCAAGAACGTATCATATCCGTTAAACTTTCATTCAAAAGAAAAGAAGTGCACGAAGGAGGAGGAAGAGAGCATTATCTTGACGTATCACATCGTCTACTTTCAATTGGAAAAAAAATCAATCACAAACTTACATAATCAAATACCAAGACACTGGCGGTGCTCCAAGAACCAGCCAGATGCAGACAGTCCGTTGTTAATAATCGCGCCCAAAAACTTTATGCGTCATTGTCCTTCATTTCTAACAAAGATTTCTGGCTGTTCTTTCTCAGCTTCATGGTGTAGGGACGATTATCCCTGCCAAAAACATATACATCTAAATCGCAAAAAGACAAGAACCCATCCAGGCTTATTAGTACTAAACCTTTAGGACTTCCCGATAGCAACGGACTGAATGGAACGAAGCAACTCTTGAGCCATTTCGATTTGGATTACTTATTTTTTTCCTGTGGATTGTTTCCCTACTCATATTTATAGAATCGGCAATTCTCAATTACTTTAATTTAACTGTGTGATTCTTGATTCTTGGGCATCGAAGATTCAATTGCGTTAGAATTTTAATTAAAGTTAAACTAAATAGATAAAATAACACTTTTATTAACTACCCTAGTCTCCATCACATTGATTTCTATTTTTTTTTGCTACCTTTATTAAATAAGGGGGGGTATTTAATAAAAAGGACCTAAATGGGGTCCTTAATCTGGCTTGTCTTTTTTATTCAAATTTCTCCCTTCTTTTACAATATTTTTATCAGAATTATTATTTCTTAATTTATTAATCTAAAAAAACCTAGTACCTCACTTATAAATAATACTCCCTCCATTTTTTATAAGATAAAATTAACCAAACTGAGTTGTTCAGGAAATTTGTTGAAATTAGCTAATTGCAATACATCTGTAAAAAATGAATTTTGTTTTTAAAAATACCATGATTTATGTGGAAGAGAGAGAATATTTTGTATTAGGAAGATGATACACTCGGAATCCTTTTTTTTCTCAGAATCTCATCTCCACCCTCAAATCAAAAAATGAATGGTTCATATTGAATATTTTCTAAAATTATTATTATAGTATTTTATAATATAATTTTTTGAAATTTTGTTTGTGTTGCAATTTTAGTCAAACATGGGAATTGAATACAATAGTAGCATGGGTAATTCTTGTAATTAAATGAGACTAAAATGGGAAGATTACAAAAAACTTTTGAAATAGCCCCTAAATTTATCTTATAAAAAAGAACCGAAACACTTGACAATCATCAATCAATCAATCAACTTTACTCTCTAAATCTCGTGACCTGCTCCATAACCCAATTACTTTTGAACCGGGTTGAATAATCACAATCCTAATTAATTGAAACATATTTATGATGGTTGACAAATAATAATTGGATGTAGGCTTTCAAATTTCAAATAACCTAATTACATTGAAACACATTTATGATGATTGGCAAATAATAATTGAAATCTTTTCAAATTTCAAATAATGACTGTAATCTCCCATGATCGTAGGAAATAATAACTTTAAAATTTCAATCTTAATTAAATTAAAACCATTCAATCAATACAGGTCAACGCTATTTCCAACAATTGCATTCTAGCAGGACTAAATTGCGGCATACAATCCTTTGAACAAAGTTGCTCTAAAAGGAATAATTATGAAGGAAGAAAGCTAGAGGTTGTACTTGGCCATCCCCGTTTCTACACTTTGAGCAATGTTATTCCCAATCCTTTCAAATAATTCAAAGGGTTAATATAACTTTTGGTCCCTGAAGTTTGATCCAATTTTGGTTTTGGTCTCTCAAGTTTGAAATCTGTGGTTTTAGTCCCTGAAGTTTCACCCGATTTTGGTTTTGGTCCCTGAAGTTTGAAATCGGTGGTTTTGGTCCCTGAAGTTTCACCCGATTTTGGTTTTGGTCCCTCAAGTTTGAAAATGACTTGATTTTTTCTCTGGGTCGGGTCGGGTTTTTTAATTGGGTCACCAAATCCTTTTCAAACTTGAGGGATCAAAACCACCGATTTCAAACTTCAGGGACCAAAACCAAAATCGGGTGAAACTTCAGGGACTAAAACCACAGATTTCAAACTTGAGGGACCAAAACCAAAATTGGATCAAACTTCAGGGACCAAAAGTTATATTAACCCTAATTCAAATAATAACCTTAATCTTCCAAGATTGTAGGGAATAATAGCTAACATTTCAATAATAATTAAATTAAAACTATTTAGTCCATGCATGTCATTGAAAGTTGTTTTTTTGGATATTCCTTCACATTCAATACTTTTACACTTACCATTATATATCTCAGTATAAGCCTCCCATCCTCATATATAACATAAGAGAACAATTTTTAAAGAATCAGTTACATCAACTCAAGCAATGGCAAAAATTGCTCATGCTTTACTCAAGGACGTTGATGATAGCAAGGAAACCTAGAGCATTATATTAGGGTACTTAGGAAGTGGACAATGGCGAAGAAGACCCCACCATTTGAGGTCTAGAAAGTCGATATGATATTAGTTAACAAACAAGCAAGTATCTAATGTAGTCATCACATTCACCAAGTAAAAATGATGTGTTGCTCATATTTCATCTAACTTGACGCAAATAGGGTGATTTGATTGATTTATTGAATGATTTAAAATAAAAAACATTATGCAAAAAGATACTTTAAGATTTGCAAATAACGTATAATCTGCATTACATTAAAATTTAAACTTCCCCAACAGTTTCAAAGAACCTCATCACTCACGCAACAATGAGCACTAACAACAATATGCCTGATCGACATATTAGAAGGTTTCCCATCTACTTAAAAATAGTTCAAAATGGTAAATTTCTATTTAAATTATAATTAAACATAATAAAGAGATGAGTCCAAAATAATCTCAATTCTTAACATCCGGATGGCAAGATTAATTACAAAAAGAATTTTAAGAATAGGAATCAAAATAATATCAATTCTGAGCTTCTTTGGTCTAATTTCCCTTTTTTTTTTATAAAATATCATGAATTTATTATTGATAGATCTTTGCATATACTACCATTAATATTAAAATTAAGAGTTCACTTAAAAGGAAAAATAAATTATTTATCCTATATCAAATTAACATTAATTTGAAATCTTGAAAATAATTATAAATTATGCGAAAAAAATACATAATTCAATTATTATCTTGATTGATTTCAATTATTATTATTATAATTACCGTACGCTTTTATTATAATACCATAATTGCCGAACGTTTTTATAATGATTTGCCCAACAAATGAAAAGAGGTTCTAATTCATCACATGGATATGAATCAATTGGAGTTTAAACTCCCATTCACATTGACATATAGGCAATTTCCCATCATACTATTGTTTGCATTACAATAAATAAGAGTCAGAGAGATAATCAATGACTAATGTCGGATTATACTTACCCAGATTTGTCTTCACACATGGTCAGTTATATATTGTTTTGTCAAAGGTTAAATCAATCGACAACATCAAGATTTTAATACTTAATTCAAACCAGAAACCCACCAAGAAGACAACTAATGTGGTTTATAGAGAAATTTTTTAAAATATCATGTAAGATTCATTTTTTTGTTGAAAGATTCTTTCGGTGATATATTTAGTTTTATAAATATACAAATAAACCACATTATAGTCATAAAAAATTAATTCTACAATGTACCACTAATCAGAATCCATGTTCTCATGCAATGCACGGGGTTTAACAATAGTTCTATATTATAAAAAAGAACAGAGAGAGTAAAATACTCTCTTGGTCCATTTTATAATTTTCTTTTAAATGAATTACGTATTTTAAAAATCAGTTAAAATTAATAAATTAAAGATGTAATAAATAATTTTTTTTTTCAAGTATATCGTTTTGTATAAAGAGGCGAGTGAGAGAGAAAAAGTGGTGAGAAAAAAGATGAAACAAAGTGTAGGGGTAAGAGATGAGGAAAGAACAAAATTAATTAGGGGTAACATTGGTAAAATGCATTTAATTTTCACACAACCTCAAACTAAATCATGTAATAAGAAACGAACTGATTCAAAAATTGGGGTATTATCAGAAGGACCGAAGCATTATTTTTATATACATTTTAAATGATGGTTTATTTAATTTTAACGTACTATCTCATTATTTTTTAAATTTGAAGATGCATATTATATATGAATCTATAAAATATATGCATAGACAAAAAAAAAAATATATGTCACTTGACGAATGCTGCAACATATAGAGAGAGGACAGCGCGAGTGGGGAGGAGTGATGAGAGATAAGTGGGAAAATGAGTTTTTAAACATTGATAAACTGGAAATATTAAAAAAATAGTGTCCTTTTTCTGGATAATATAATTAAGCAGGACGTAATATTTAATCTTGAGTTAGGACAATACAAGTTCATTTGTGGTTTTTCCACACCCTTCAGGAACTTTATTTTGAGGATAAGAATACTCACGCTCAAACACACACAGACATTTCATTGAAGTTTTCTTTTAGTCGATATGTATCAACAGAGAATAAAAGAGAGAGAGATGTGAAATGTATGCAATATAATATATATTAAAATATTGAAATGGGCAAGATGCATGTCTCTTGTCCATGCACACGCTTCAAAAATATAAATTATACACATAAATTAGACTAATTAAGATTATTGGTTTATTCTTCACATGCTTCACTGGGTAGGCGGCAACTTGGAAGTGCTAGTAGCGGACTTGGTGGACGTTTCATATTCAGATCCTTCTTCTTTTGTTTCACATTGGAGAAGACTTTGTGCAGAAGGAACATAAAAATGATAAAAGATAATATGAGGGATGTGGTGGGCATATCCATGGTTGCACAAAGCATAGTGCTTGATGATATTTTTCTCTTCACAAGGTAAGTATTGATATTTTTCTTATATGCACCGTATTGATACATTGAACCAAACATCCCAATGAATAAACTTCACTCTGCAGCGACCATGGTTCAAAAAACCGGACCGGACCGGCCGGTTCGACCGGTTGAACCGGGAACCGGTCCCTGGTCCGGTCCGGTTTGAGCAAAAACCGGTCAGACCGGTCGGACCGGTCAGAACCGGTCGGACCGGTCAGAACCGGTCGGACCGGTCAGAACCGGTCAAAACCGGTAAAACCGGTGGTCCGACCGGTTGACCCGGTTCCTTCCTTTTTTTTTTTTTTTTAAATTTTTCAAATTTTTATTTTGTGTTTTTTGAGGGTAAAATGGAAAGTTGAAGACTAAAATGAAGAGAAAAATAGATAAAGAAAGAACAAATCTAAAAAAATGAAGAAAATAATGAAAAAAATTAATTAAAAAGATATAATATTTATAGGAAATGAGATATCTTTGTATAAGTATAGGTATTATAACTAATACTAATAGATTTTAAACATTTTTTTTTCTAAAAATCTTTATTTTTATCTATAGAAGTTTAAAAATATATTATCACTAATAAATTATAATATTTTAATATGACCGGTTATGACCGGTTCAACTACCGGTTAGACCCCGGTTGACCCATTAACCCTTGAACCTGTGCTGTGACCGGTTCATTGCCCGGTCCGGTTTTTCGTTCCTTGGCAGCGACACACTACAAAAAAAATTAACTTTCAATGACGACAAAAAGTTATCACCAAATTGTTGGCAACGCCACCGTGTTTGAAAGTTTTGAAAGTGACTTTTTAAGGTCGCCGTTGAAAATAGATTTTGCAGAATATAAAGCCAATTATCTATAAAAGACATGCTGCCAATAAAAGTAGAATATTAGTAGCGACAAAAGTCGCCACTGAAGACAACATCTGCAGTGACACAATATGTCACCACTAAAAGGTTTTTTTGCGACGACTAATTGTTGCTACTAAATCTTGTATTATAGTTGCCATTGAAAGTTAGAAATATTTTCTTTTTTATACAAATTAAATTATTTAAATTAAAATTCATATTCTCCTAATAAATATCAAAATAAAACAATAAATAACTAAATTAAAATTAAAATATACATCATATGTGGGAATAAATAATATATTAAGTAACTATATCCACACAATTTTTTAAAACCATCAAAATAATTCAATTTTATTAGAGCGAGTACAAAAATTATCCAACTAAAACATAAATACATTAATAAAAATATCCCTAACAAATAGTCTCCTAAATTGCTAAACTATCTAAGAACCACCATTGTTGCGTTCATAAGTGATTGGCGAGAAGTGTAGAGGTATTGTCACTGGAAAAACAAATTGAGGCATAAGTTAGCTGATCAATAAAAAAATTCACAAATATTATAAGATATAAAAAGCCCAATCATAGCAAGATACTTTCAGAATAAGAAAACTCAACAACCAAAATTGAATTATTGAGCAGATTTTGAGAACAAACCTCAAATAATAATGGCAAACTGCCTCTGCTTCATTTAAACTCTAACTAGGAAACATAACACTAGAATCTACTCGAACATCTGGCAAATCTTTACAAAGCTTTCTTAGCTTACTGCTGTTGAATGGGAAAAAGCTCCTACCGTCATATATCATTATGCATCATTGACCTAAAAACCTTGACTTGCAATGGTGATGGGGAAGCATCTAATTATGATTGAATATAATAGAAACAGTTTTAACAGCATAACAATTGGAGTAAGCCAGCATGAATATGTGAAATCTCAATCATGCACTAGACTAAAGGGATAAACATGAGGTTTCAATCAGCCAATAAGAAAACGCCTATTAAACCGTATCCTGTGCTTGTATATATGAAAAAACAGCACTTCTCCTTGTGTTTGGGCATGTCAAACTCGATAATGAGGAAAAGTAAGGGAAGAAAAAAGGGGAAATGTCAATACATAAGGAGCTAGAAAAGGCCAAAAGACTAGAAGCAGCAAGGAAAGATCCTGAAAAAGGAGAGGTTATTGCAAAAAAGCAATCATGGAAGGCAGCAATGGATAGGGCTGCAGGAATTAAGGTTCATGTCGATCCCAAACTGTTAGAGAAAAGCATAAAGAAAGAGAAGAAGAGGCAACAGAAAAATTCAGAGAAATGGAAGGAGAGAATCGATATCAGGGAGAACATGAAAGCAGAGAAACCACAAAGAAGATCCAAAAATATATAGCTCAGAGGATTTATCAGAAGAAAACACATGACTAATTAAGCATTGACATTCCATATAAATAACTAACTCTGTTCCCATTCACTTTAACATTCCATAACAATATCCAATCTTCATTTAGAAATTAAAAACGAAAATTTTAGTTATATGTAATTATGTACCACTAATTAAGTACCATCTAGTTCCAGTAAACTAATAGCAGCAAGGTATTGCAATCTTTCACATGTAAAAGAAAAATTACTTAGGAGAGACAAAAAAGCATGATTTTTCTTGCAATGAGGAAAGACCAGAGATATTAGAAAGCATACAGTTCCTAAGTTCATGAAGTTTTATTCATCAAGGGCACATAACAATTTGATTTATTTAACATACAGAGTTTTAAAAAACATTTACATAAAATCAATTTTTTAAAAAAAAAGATGAAAATGAATCTTCAATCCACATTGTTAATCATGAAAATCAATAGACCTGAAAAGAAATATAAAAAGGTGTAGAATAAAATTATATAATATTTATATTTGTATTAGGGACAATTATGTAATTGTAAGCTAGTTAGATATTGAATCCAGGTTGGGACCTACTACCTATAAATATAAGTGTGTAAAGGCAGGTTAAATGTAATCACAGATTTTATGTTCAATAAGTCAATCAAGTATGTATAATTCAATATATCCTTTGGGCCTGTGTGTTTTTCTTCATGGCATTAGAGCCCATGGTTATTCTTGACCCAGTATGTCTCTCTTGGATTACTCGATTTATGTGTATTGTTTCTTGTTTTACTTGTGCCAATTTCTTGATCTCAGAAAGGCGCTAGGGCACAGTAATTCGATGGGAAACTAATTCGATTTCATCAACCAAAAGCCATTTCCCCTCGATGATTGGAGTTTCTTGTTCGCATCCATTATTTTCTTGCTAAAAGACCCCTGAAGATCGGGGTTTTTGGGTCACTAGTCCTATCGCCGAAGATCGGTGTCCTTGTTTCCCTGTCACCGAAGAATTGGCGTTCTTGCACCCATTGTTTCCGATCGGCGTTTTCTAGTTGTTTAGCGGTAGTTTCATTGCCGAAGATTGGTGTTCTTAGTCTGCATCGAAGATCGACGTGCCTGGTTTTATTATTGAAGAATCGGGATTTTTCTTGAGAAGATGCTTCTCGACTCGTGCTCAGACAACCAAGAGGTAAAGAGATTTCCTATGATCTCCTTGTCTTTGCCTCTGGCTTTTTGTTTTTGCCTTGAGTTTGGATCTCCCCGTCTTCGGCTCTAGCTGCCTGTTTTCGCCTTGAGTTCTTGGTTTTCTTTGTTTAGTCAACCAGTGCTTTCCATTGCATTTTCTCTGTTATTCATCTTGTTTTCTCCACGTTTTCGGTTATGGCTGAAACACAAACACAAAGCCTTGATTTCCAACATCCTCTGTAATTGCATCCTAGTGACACCCTTGCAGTTATGTTAGTATCTCAACCATTAGTTGGCTCTCAAAATTGCCATACATGGAGTAGAGGCTATGATTAATGAGTTTAGAGCATTGGAGGCAAATAAAACCTGGACTATGGTAAACTTACCTAAGGGAAAGAGGCCAATAGGTTGTAAATGGGTGTACAAAGCTAAGTATAAGGAAAATGGGATTTTAGATAAATTCAAGGCAAGGTAGTTGCCAAATGGTACAATCAAAAGGAAGGGATAGATTTTTATAAGACTCTCTCCCATGTAATTAAAATAGTAACTATTAGAACTATTTTGAAACTTGTTGTCCCTAATGATTGGGCTATACATCAAATGGACGTAGATAATGTATTTTTGCAGGGAGATTAACATGAGAATGTCTACATGACCATACCTCAGGGTTTTTACAAAGATGGAGAGAAAAATAAGGTTTGCAAACTTATCAAGTCCTTATATGGTTTGAAACAAGTATCAAGACAATGGAATGATAAATTAACACAATCTTTAATAAAAGGTGGTTTCCAACAAAGTAAACATGACTATGCTCTTTCTTAAAGACAAGCTAAAGATGATTTGGTATTTGTGCTTACTTATGTAAATGATTTGATGATTGCAGGAAGTAGCTTGAAAGCTATTAATGATGTAAAACAGTTTCTTCATACTCAATTTAAGATTAAGGACTTGAGAACTTTGAAATATTTTCTGGGATTGGAAATCTTAAGATGTAGGTATGGTATTCTCATTAATCAAAGGAAATATACTACTGAATTTATTGATCAATCAGGTTTGGATGAGTCAAAAACAGTGATAACACCTATGGAGCAAAACCTTAAGTTGATAGTAGCTCCAAATAAGAAAGATCACTATGTAGAGGATGCTAAAATGTACAGAAGACTAGTGGGTAAGTTGCTTTACGTACCTAACTATAACATGGCTTGATATCTTCTTTACCGTGCAGGTCTTAAGCCAATTTATGCAAGAACCTAAGGAGTCACACTTGAAAGTTATGCTGAGATTAGTCAAGTACCTAAAAGACTCTCAGGACGTGGCATATATATTTCTGCTGAGAACTCTTTGAAGGTGGAACGCTATTGTGATTATGGCCATGGAACTTGTGCTGACACTAAACGATCGGTGACAAGTTTTGTAGTGAAGTTGGAAGGCTCCTTGATATGTTGGAAGTCTAAGAAACAGACTATTGTCTCGTCTCTTTAGCAGAAGTCGAGTACATAGACTTAAGGATGGCTACAACAGAGTTGTCTTGGATAGTAGGGTTGTTGAAAGAATTGAAAATTCAAACTGTGGAATCGGTCAAGATTTTCTGTGATAGCAAATCTGCAATCCATATTGTTACGAACCTAGTGTTTCACGAGCGTATGAAACACATAGAGATAGATTGTCATTTTGTGAGAGATAAGTTGTTGGTAGGAATGATTGAATTTGAATATGTTAAATCTTGTGAACAGATTGCAGAATTTGCTCACAAAAGCTTTGGGTGGTCCACAACATGAATATCTCCTTGGTAAATTGGGAACATGTGAATATAGAGTTTTCAACTTAAGGGGGAGTGTAGAATAAAATTATATAATATTTATATTTGTATTAAGAACAGTTATGTAATTGTAGGCTAGTTAGATACTGAGTCCTAGCTTGGGACCTACTGCCTATAAATATATGTGTATAAAGGCAGGTTAAATGTAATGACAGATTTTATGTTCAATGAGTATGTTCAATGAGTCAATAAAGTATGTATTATTCAGTATATCCTTTGAGCCTGTGTGTGTTTCTTCAGAAGGGGATCAGGAAACTCACCCACACTACATAAAGTAGGAGCGTCCTTCTGCAAATCCTTGAGCTTCTTTAAGGTGCGTGTTGATGCCATAGTTAACTTTAGGTTAAAGTCCTTAAAGACAGAATGTAGAAACCATAAATACGCACAACAACGCTTTATCAGCAATCAGATCATGAAGGCCAGACACCAATAAAATAAACTGAAGGCACAAATATATCCAGTTCCAATTGAAGATCTTTGCTTGGCAAGCCATTCCTTAAAACTTCCGCAATCGGAGACATATCAAAGCCGCTCTTTGGTTTTGTTAGTAGAAGATATTGTTCATTCATCTTTGATTTTACTTCGCTTCAATCACTTGTCAAAGCTCAAAAACACATTGAAAGCATTAGACTAAAACACCACCAATTTGTTGAAACTGCATCTCTACCGCAGACTTGTTTTTGAATTCTAGGTTGGGACTTGGAAGAGTTTGCTTGCCGCACTGAGTTTCGATTTCAATTTTCAAACCCTTCCCAAGTTTGAGATCATTTCAGTTTAGGTCCCTCTTTAATTTAAAAAAAAAAATTGATTTATTTTGTCCCTGTGTATAAATTTTATAATGAAATAAGGGGAAAGCATGAGATAAATTACTTTTTTTTAATGACATTTTAATCATAATAAAATTATGAAAACCAATTACAATTAAGTTTGCCACCAGCTAAAAATTAGTTCAACATGTATAAAATCTTTAATCAATCGAGCCCGGTGCCCAAAATTTGTTTGAGTTTATACCTATCTTGTAGTTTATGTTTGGATATTGACTCATAAATATTTTTAAAGCGAAGAAGTATCATTTTTTTTCACCTGAAAGAAAGTGGTATCATCTTTATAATCTGCATGTTAATAATAAGTTCAGATGAATCGTGAATTTTAAATTAATTTTAAACTAATTTATAGAATTTATATAAGTAAAAAATATAATCTAGCATATAAGGGTAAAATGGTACATTAGTTATTAGCTCCCCTCTCATCTCTTCTTAAACCAAACAAAGGATCATTAAACATTTTCCCCTTTCTTTTCCCTCCAATCAAACCATACAAGGTAACTCCTGCGTACCCTTTTCTTCTATCCCCTCTCCTTCCATCCCCTTCCTTTGAACCAAACAGGCCCTAAGAGTATGCATTTCTCTACACTAAAAGACCAAACTTGACAACAAAATAGAACACAACAGGGAAAAATAGAAGGGGAGGAGGAGGAAGTAAATTGATTAAGGTAAACGATGGTGGAACAAGGACCCAAGACGCAATAATCAAGACCCATGGTGGTGTGTAAGGGTGGAAACAAGCTAGATGGCCTGTCAGGAGCTTGCAGCCTGACCTGCTCAAGGCCTAGTTAGGCCTGGCCTATCTGTCATAACCGTGGCCCTCCTCGGCCTCGTACCTGAGTCTGTTTGGACGTGGCCTCCAGCCTCGTCGGGTAGGGCGGACATGATATCCTCGCTCCCCTAGCGAGTTTCTTTCGCCTCCGCAGGAATCGAACCCTCACCTTGGGGTAAGTATGAGAGTTATGTGAAATATACTACTATTAAGCTAGTTGGCTCAATGGTACCACGTCTCGCCAAGCACTTGAAACTTATCCCCAGGTTGGGTGTCCGAGTCGTGGAGAGGCGAAAGAAACTCGCAGGGGGCGAGGATATCCTGTCCGCCCTACCTGACAAGGATGGAGGCCACATCCAAAGGGACAAGGGTACAAGGCCGAGGAGGGCCACAGGTGTAAAACTATCAATATAAACTGTTAGGATTTGCAGGCACAACGAAAGTTTAAATTTCGTCAATCCCAATTGCGAATCTATCAACGGCGTTTAAACCGAGTTAGAAAGAATCTTACCTTTTCGAATTTAGGGTTTTTGATCTCTAGAAACCAACACCTCTGATTGGCTCCCTTTACTGGTATCCACATAAATACGACTCCAACACAGACTGCGTGCTAGAGACTAAAATGTCTCCTAGGGTTTCCTTGCAGTTTTGAATTCTTATCCGTGCTCTAATTAACCTACCCCTTCGTTTTTTATAACAAATAAGGGCTATCTTGGATTTTTAAAATTAATCTTAATTAATTTTGAAATCAATTAATACTTAATTATTTTGATGAGCTAATTAAATAAATTTAATTTAATTAAATCTATCCAACAATTTTAATTAATCCTAATAAAGAGCCTATGGAATTAGATTTAATTTGTCTTTATAAATTAAATCTAAGATATTATATCACTATCATGCTAGTTATTAAATTTAATTTATCCGATAAAACTAAATTTAAAAACTAACACAATATAATAATATAATATATATATATATATATATTGAAAATACATACATACATACATACATACATACATACATACATACATACATACATACATACATACATACATACATACATACATACATACATACATACATACATACATACATATATATAATTCGTCCACCCTAGATTAAACATTGTATTCATTGAATCTTAGACACATCTTAGACTCAATGAATATGGACATTATAGCTAGTGTTGGGCTATTCTTGTGTGTGACCTTGTAGGCCCATACAAAGTTGGAAGTGGGCAGATAACTATACTAACCCACAAGTCACAAGCGGCTTCTAGCAAGACATTACGACTACCTAATTCATATGAGGATAGTTAACACGATGCAACCTGTCATACAATCATGTCACGTCCCTTTTGTCATATGATATATCGGTTAATGATGAGGTATGAATGATGTCATCCTCTTATTCCTGACCATTACTTTCTCGATTCTTGATTAGTCTGACAATAGAAATGAAAACTCTTTTCTATCATAGTATGACCATACATTTCTCAGACTCACTCATTGAGGGGCCTAGTAATATCTCTCTACTAATGTGAGGGACAAATTACATCTTGACCATTCATATTCCTCTGCATGAAAAATCACTAAGCTTGATCATAGCCTTCATTATCACCCTGTCAAAGGTGACTTTTGACTAGTTCAAAGCTTAGCAAATCTCATGTAGGAATCCATGATGACCTCAGGTCAAAGGGCATTGTGACGTAGTTATACATGAGATAAGCTTATGACTTGATCCACACAGCTTTTTCATAGTAGGTCGGTCCACACTACTGCAAAAAACGCTTTTAACATCCCTTTTTTTAGGCCTTTTAATGTCTGAAAACAAGGAGACGTCTATATAAGTGACGTAGTAAAAAATGACAATAACGTTCGTAAATAAAAGGATGACTGAGGTCTGGACTTTAGACGTCCCTATTTTAAAAAGGAATGTCTAAAGTAGTACAGTAACACTTTAGACATCCCCATTTTAAATTGGGGAAGTCTAAAGTCCCACTTTAGACGTTTCCATTTTAAAATGGGGACGTCTAAAGTTTTTTTTCTAAAAAAAAAAAAGAAATAGTTTATATTACAGATCTAAACTAAACAGTATTTAAAACCAGAAATTATAGATAATCGTCAATAAAATTACAGATCTAGTATCTGAACTCCAAATCCAAAATCTACAAAATAATAACTCAAAAGCTGAAATCTTATAGGCAGAAGATGAAAACAATAAGAGGAATCAGTTGTAAAAAACTTATCTCCTTCTATTATTAAAATTCATTTTCTCATAATAATGAATAGAGAAGAGCGACAGGGAGAGATGAATCTCGTTTTCTCGGCAGGAACGTGGCCATGAAACATGTTTCAAAGTCTCGATCTACGAGCTAAACAACACTAGTTAGAAGATAAAATAGAAGGGAAACCCAAAGAACAAAGAGAAAGAAAATAAAATAATTAAAAATGATAAGAAAGCATAACATATCTGAAGGTGAAAAAAAGAGAGAGAAAGGAAGAAGCAAGAGTAAAAAGAGCATATAAAGAAGAAGAAGCAATAGTTAAAAGGCGTGGTGGTAGTGATTCTTCTTATGGTTGCGACGATGGGAAGGGTTTTCCATTTAAATCAAGAAGAAGAGAAAGATAAGTGTAAGAATATAAAACTAACCAATAGAGTACTGTCAGTTTAAATTTGAATTGTTTTTGACATCCCAAATTTAATTTAGGGACGTCTAAAGTTGTCCAGTTAATATTTTTTTACTTTAGACATCCCCAATTCAAATAGGACATCCCTATATGCAGTGGGGACATCTAAAGTTAAAAATTTTTTTTCTAAAGTCACACTTTAGACGTCCCTATTTAACTTGGGGATTTCTAAAGCAAAAAAAAATTTAAAATTAGGGTTGCCCTTTGGTATCCCTGATATCATATATCGTCAGGGACGCCATTTTGATAAGATATAAAGATACGAATCAAATTTTTAGACACTTATAATAGTACAATGTGCTGACACTACTACATAATATAGATTCTACTATCCTAAATGACATCCGTTTTTAAAAAAGGGAAATAAAAAACAAAGGCGGCAGCATTTTTGTAATTCTGGGTGGGAACTGAATAGCTTTAAGCTTCCCCAATTCAAATAGGGACGTCTAAAGTGTGACTTTAGAGACTTACTGCATCCCTATTTGAATTGGGGACCTCTAAAGTAAAAAAATAATCTTTTTTTTACTCCTGTATAGATGACCGACCAAAGATATTTAGGACAATCTTTATGATTTATCAAAGGATACAGTCATCATAGTGAACATGAGAATAATTTAATAACATAATGGAGAAAATTCATTAAATTAATATCATTCAAAGTACAATGATTGGCTCCTATGACACAGTTTCCAACACAAAAGGCCAGGCCAAGGCCTACTTTAGGGCCTGTTTTCCTTAACAAGTCTGGCTTAGGCCTACTCAAAAGCCTATTAGGCCTCGTAGACCAGCCTGGCCTGTTATACATTATAAAAAAAATCAAACTCACAAACCCTACTTATCTCTTTTACACTATCACTGTCATAGTCGTTTCTCTCCTCTGGTCTTCGGCACTCGTTGCTGCTGGTTCGCGTCTTGCCCTTAATCTCTCAATCCCTTGGTTTTGCCTCCATTCTCCTTCTCTCCGACCAAAGACTAGCCACTCTCAAGCTCTCCCTTTCGATGTGAAGGAGGTAAAGTCTGTACTCTAATGTTGCCACGCACAACAATAGACGGCATCAACTTCTTCAACAGTGTCGATGTCTACGCTTATGGTTGAGTAGAGGAGATCAGGGGTTAGGCTATTTGCGAATTGGGGTGGAAGAGGTCTGACGTTGTCTTCTCCACCAAGATCTAGTAAGCGTTCTCTTGGATTTTGGGGATTTGTTTTCTTCTTTCTGATTAGAATTTGGACCTTTTTGGATTGTAGGTAACCGATCAATTTTTCATTTTAGTCACTCAAAAGCTCCAGAAGTTTGATTTTTTTCATTTTTATTCTTCATACCTGTGTTGAGAAAATGAAGTTTCCCCCCTTAAAATTAGAATATAAAGGCTTATAGTGGATCTAGGTTAAGCTTTCTCTTGTGTATTTGGTTATTGAAAACATTAATCAGTGTCATGGTTTTAAGGACCTTCGTGGTAACTTTATATTGTGGCCTTTTTTATTTGGTTGATCTCATTGTTGACTCATGAGATTTATTATCCTTTTCCCTCATTTGTTTTTAATTAGATAGTTCAAGTGATTTCAAAAGCAAATTCATGAATTAAATTGATCGAGTTTGTTTTCTTTTAGCAGATCATTGATTTATTATCCTTTCCCCTCATTTATTTCACTGTTCTTGACAGTACATGCTTGAAATTGAATTAAATTAAAATAAGTTTTAATTTTCTTTGAGAGATTTCCCCCTGGTCCTTGAATTGAGTTAGATTTTAAGAGAAAAAGCCATATTGCACTTGTACCGAGTCTCTAAAGTATTAATCTTATAAAATTGAGTGTTTGTTTGCATCAGGTTCAAAATATTAGGAGGCCTATTTTTAGCTGAAGGCCTGTGTTTGGCTTGTTTAGCATTATGGCTTGTTAGCTTGTTTAAAGTTTTTCAGGCTTTTTAATAGGCTTTAGGTCAGACCAGGCCTTGGTACAAGCCAGGATCAGGTTGGAACAAAAGCTTGTAATAAGCCACAGGCCAAGCTCAAGCTGATGTATTATAAAACAGGCATAGCCTTTTAAGTGTGAAGCCTGGCCTGTTTCACCCCTTGCTATGAGACCCTCAGCGTTCATGTCCACTACCATCGTCGGAAAACACCATGTCGAACTCCTTTCACAATGATAACACCAAAAACAATAATTCAACTTTACTTGCAAGTTAAAAGAACCATATGAACAAGAGAAATTGAAGTACTAGAAACATCCCAAGACTGGGATTGAAGCACTTAGCTTAGTCAATACACTGGTGAACAATCCTAAATCAACTAAGTTGAGTCATACCAAGTGAACACCATCCTAACTGCTACCCAAGACTAGAGACTGAGACCCAAATTGACAAAACCCAAGACCTAGATCGAAGCAACTAGCTTAGTCGTACCTCAACTTGATCTTCGTCAGCAAAAATCATAAAGAATAGTGAAGTACCATAACAAGAGAAATTAAAATCGAAATCTAAATCAACAAGAATCGACAACAATTATGTCCCCCAAGCTGTTCAAAACTAGACAAGTAAGAAATTCTTACCTATCTTTGAAAATGGAATTGAGAGTGGAGAGTCGGCCTTATTGTCATCTTCCTTCCCGTAGCTCATTCACTCATTGTCGTCGTCCTTGTCGTCATTGTGCCTTGCTGTCGTTGTGCATTGCTATAGTTGTACATTGTCATCACTGTGCTTTGCTATTACCATACTTGCCATCATGGTAAGCCGCCCTGTTGTGCCTTGCCACCGTTATGCCTCACTGTCACTATACTCAGCTCTGGCCGTAAGAGAGGGAGGGGGAGGGAGGGGAAGTGAGGGATTTTAATATTACCTTATTTGGATTGATCAGAGAGGAAGGGAGGGAAGGAATTTTAATGTTACCTTGTTTGGTTTAGAAAGGAGGGGAGGCAAAATATTTTTATATGGACAACTTTACCCTTATTGGGCAAAAAATAATTATAATATTTATAGGTTTAAGGGATTATACTTATATTTGTATTTATAAAAATTATAATTTTTAAATATATATAATAGTTATAAATGTAATATGTTTTATAAAAAAAAATAGCGAAAAAGACAGAAAAAGAATTTTGAATTTGCAAAATTTCAAATCAAGTATTTCCTAAAAAATGAGTTGTAAATTGCTTATCGAGTTTTGCCATTCTGTTATCGTAACAAACTTGATTTGAAATCTTGTAATTTCAAAATTCTTTTTCTGTCTTTTTTCCTGTAAAATATTATTATAAAATTGTTTATATATAGGGGTGAAACCTGAGGAGCAAAGATCGAAACTTTTCTTTACTTAGTACGTATCATTGAAATTGTGTGAACATTGCTGTGGAGTTCATTGGAGAGGAGTACCATATGAGAAGTTTCTTCCATGGCCAAAGGAGTACAAGATTGAAATCAAAAGGAGGCCTTGATGTAGAAGAAGATGAAGAGGACAAAGAGAATAGTGAAAGGGGATACAAAGGTGAAATTCGGCATTGACATTGAAAGGGTGCTTGTTGTCGATCGCAGCTTCTCTTCCCCTATTCACCAGCTGTCAACCCCTGACCCTTTCCATCAACCAATCAGCCTTACTGTGAGTGTCATGTTTGCCTGTGTTGTCAAAGATGGAAGGAAACAGCGAACAAGATGCCATGACGACGTTGAGGATGAGCTGTTTAGGGTGGTGGACGCAATGGCGATACCAAGTTTGGCGATTGGGCGGGGAAGGTGAGAGCAATGTGAGAGGAGAGAAGAAATAACAAAGGGTAGCTTGGGATTATTTAAAAAAAGTATGGGTAAAGAGGTCAGGATAAGGCAAAATATTGTCCGTCTCCTCCAAATCCCCTAATTTTTTTTTTGTCCAGGGGGTGATGGTTGGAGGGTAAATTTTAAAAATTTCCCCTCCACTCCTAAATTTTTTGTATTGTCAATCAAGGAGAAGGGAGCAAAATCCCTCCCATTCCTCTCTCATCCCCTCAAACCAAATAGACACTTGGTTTTTTTTTTTAAAAAAAAGTAAGGAGGGAAAGTAGGAAATTTTGTTAAGCTTCTTTAGTATTTTAAAATTTATATTTTAATATTTGATCTTTCTAAATAATTATGATTTTATGGTCCTCTCCAATAAATATTTTTTTTCCAAGTCCTTTATTCAAATATGATTTTCCTAAATTGAAAAGTTTTTTATTTGGTAAGACTGGATTGGTGGATTAGGAAACTAAGTCGAAAGATATGAAATCGTGTAAAAATATTTATTTCAAAATTGTGATTCTAAAATTTAAAAGATACTCAAAAAATTTAGTGCCCAATAGTACTTCGAATAGAGTTGCTTCTAATAGGAGGATATCTATGCTTGGCAAAAAAAAAAAGGGTACTCATAAAATAGGGGTGTTCACTTTTGTCCTTTCCCGTCTCGGCTGTTCCGTTTCGTTCCGATCCCGGTCATTTTGGTACAAGACAATCCTGTCCCGAAAAAATTCAGACGGGAGAAAATTATTATTAAGATGGGATAGGACGTGAGACGGGCTTTGTTCCGTCACGACTTTTGGTCTCGTCCTACAATCATGTTGTTACTATTTTAATATATATAATATATCTATTATTTTTTATTTTTTAATAGAAAAACTAATATTTTTATTAAAGATATAACTAATATCTTTTTAGATAGATGTTAGTTATGTAAAAAAAAATATTATCATGCATACAATCTTTTTTAGACAATTTTTAATCATATAAAAAGATATTATCATTTGTTGGTTATATCTTTGATACAAAATACTATAAATATTTTAGAAAACCCTTACAATAACTAGCATGGTGTAACCTTTTTTGTTCACCGTTCTTTTGGTCTCTCTTGCATCTGCTTACTTATGGTCTCTCTTGCATCTGCTTACTTACTTCTCTCAAAATACTATATATGTTTATGATCTATCATTGCTTTTATTAAGTTAAAGTTTTAATTATTTATTATTTTTTATTATGTTTTCATCTAAAATTGATGAAAGAGAATGACTACATATTTATATTATATATTTTTAATCATCTAGGTTCAGCTTGCAACTACCTATAGATTGTCCCGTTCCCATCTCGGTTCCATCCCTATCCTGGCAGGAATGGGACATGACAGTTTTGTAGTCTTGTACCCTTTTGTTGAAGGGGACGCCGAATAGGCCTATCCCATCCCCATCCCATATATCCTATAAACACCCCAATTGTGAAATAAAGAATAAACCGTAAGAGAGACTGCAGGGGGGGATACTCCGTCGTGGCGGCAGCTTTTAATAGTGGCTCTAATAATTCCACACTCTTATCCTGATACGATAATTAATGAACTTCTTTATTGTGTTATTCACTATTACCTTAGTCTCTCACCTTCCTCGATCATATTTCACTCTCCCATACTTTTCATCTACTACACAAAACTTGGAGGATACGAGAATTTAGGGCTTCGCTGTAGTTGCTCTTGATTGTGTTAGCAATCCCTATTGCTTGTCTTTAGCAGCTATTGCTCTCAGGAAAGCAGAAACCATTGTCTTGTTCTTGGTTAGTAGATGATTGAACTGAGTGCAGTTCGACTAGTTTTTATTCCTGCCATGGTAGATTATTTCCTTGACCATATTTTATAGCATCAGCATCGGTATGTTAAAACTTAGCATTCTTCTATTTAGTTTACCTTGGCAATGGAGGATTCAAATCTATTTAATGTCTAATTAAAAATTAAACTTAACAAATGAAAATTTTGTTCTTCTTAACTAGACCGAGATCCAACATCATAAAATACGCCCATACTTACAGCTAGTAACTGCCTTAATATATAAAAAGTATAATAGGGACCAGGGGACTAACAAATCATATTAGTTTAGCTGTTTTGTATTCGCTTAGTTTCTTCTCTCACGTACAAAATTTGCATTAATTTACTCATCAACTAAATTAAAAGACCAAAATCAAATTATAGGCTAAATTAAAATATCAAAATCAAATTATAGGCTAATTAAATTAAAAGATTAAAGTCACCAAAAAAAAAAAAAGAGATCAAAGCATAAATTAAAAGAGTTTCTGCTCTTGTAACAAAATACAGAGTTTTCTAAATGAATGCATTTTACCTTGCATCATATTTTATAGGCGTCCACCTATCTTTAAGCAATTTTGCCTTAGGTGAATGGGAGAACAAGATTGCTGTTTAAAACATCCTAAATTAACATTTAACAGAGTCTACTTAAAATATTTTTTAGTTATTTTTTAGTTACATTTGTTATAAATTTCTGTTGTAACAGAATTAGCTTTAGGTTCTGGAAACTGCTTCTTATTTAGATGGGATTGTAATCAGTAATATATATATGTGTCATTTGTACGAATATTGGCAATTAATCAAAATATACAGATTCTCTTCAATTGTGTTATGGTATCAGAGCACTCAAAATAAGCTCTCATTTTCTTAGTCATATTCCTATCAGAATCCACTTTCCCTTCTTCTTTCGTGTTTCACTTTCCCTTCGAGTCTTACCCATTTTCTCTGTCTCTCGATTCAGATCTGATCTGAAACTCATTCTCTCTTCTGATCTGCAAATTCCAAAAATCTTAATCAGCTTTCGATTATGGCTTCCGACACCTCTTCATCGTCTTCTCCGGCGTTGTCTGCACAGGATCCGGCGAGTCCGTTCTTCCTTCATCCGAACGAAAATCCGTCGCTCATCCTGGTTTCTCCGGTCTTAACCGGATCTAACTATCACTCTTGGGCTCGTGGAATGACGATGGCTCTTATGAGTAAGAATAAATTTGGATTTGTCGATGGATCGATTCAGGTTCCTGATAGACTCGATCCGCTCTTCCCGTTTTGGCAGAGGTGCAACACCATGGTACTCAGTTGGCTCATTCGTTCTCTCTCATCTTCCATCTCTCAGAGTGTCATCTGGCTTAACCGAGCCATTGATGTGTGGAATGATTTGCGCGAGCGATTTTCTCACGGAGATGCTTTTCGAGTTGCCGAACTCCAAGAGGAACTTTACTCATTTCGCCAAGGTGATCTCTCAGTTTCTGATTACTATACAAAAATGAAAATCATTTGGGATGAATTGGTTAATTTTCGCCCTATTCCTGACTGTTCTTGCTCTGCCAAGAATTACATATTTCAAGATTATGTTATTCGATTTTTAAAAGGGCTCAACGATAGATTTGCAACTGTACGTTCTCAGGTCATGTTGATGGAGCCTTTACCTCCAATTAACAAAGTTTTTTCTCTTGTGATTCAACAAGAACGGGAACTTGCTGGACATTTGGATTCTACTGTTTGTTTTACTAAAACGAATGGTAATACCAATTTTACTAAGCCTGCTGGTGGTGGTGGTAATCGTCTTCCGCAAAACTCTAATAACAAGGTTTGCACATATTGTGGGAAACCTAGACATACAATTGAAACATGTTACAAGAAACATGGATTTCCACCTGGTTTTAAGTTTCGGAATTCTACCTATAGTTCTGGTTCATCTGTTAATAACCTGATGTCTGATCCCAATGTTACCACTATGCCTGACTCTGCGTCTAATAAGCCTGCTGTGACTGATTTACATCATTCCCTCACTCAAGATCAATATAACAAGCTATTGTCTTTGCTGAAATCTACTGATATTAGTTCTGCCTCCGTTCAAACTTCTGCACCTCGTGTTAATCATGTTTCAACCCTACCTTTGGTATCTAACCTTGACAAACCAGGTATTTCTCCTATTCTTTCTTTTTGGACATCTGATTGTTGGATTATTGACAGTGGCGCTACTGCTCATGTCTGTCATTCTTTAGATTCTTTTACCTCTTACTCTAAAATTCCTCCTCTTAAGGTTACTTTGCCAACTAATGATTCTGTTCTTACCAGTATCTCAGGTATTGTTCAGCTTAATTCTCACATTACCCTTTCTAATGTCCTTTTCATACCTGAGTTTAAATTCAACCTCATCTCTGTTTCTCTATTGACACAGCAAATTCCTTGTTGTCTCATATTTTCTTCTGTTCATTGTCTCATACAGGAATCCCAAACGAGGAAAACGATTGGTATAGCTGATTTTGCACATGGTCTCTATACTTTGAAGACTTCTTCACAGGCGGTTGCTTGTGCTAATACTGTGTCTGCCGAAGCTCCCATTTCATGTACCCCTTATCCTTTTTTTGATTTGTGGCATTTTCGACTTGGCCATTTATCCAATAATGTTCTTGATGTTTTAAAGCACGAATTTCCTTTTATCACTTGTAAACACACTGGTTCTGATTGTGAAACTTGTCATTTTGCCAAGCAAAGAAAGCTTCCTTTTTTTAATAGTACTTCCAAAACTACTTCTTGTCTTGATCTTTTACATGTCGATATTTGGGGTCCATTTCATCTTACTTCTGTCAATGGTTATCGTTATTTTCTAACAGTTGTTGATGATTTTACTAAATATACTTGGATTTCTCTTCTGCACAATAAATCTGAGGCACGTTCTGCTCTTCAAAACCTTATATTTTTGGTAGAAAATCAATTTCACACTACAGTTAAAATTGTGCGATCTGATAATGGCCCAGAATTTCACATGAGTTCTTTTTACTCTTCTAAAGGAATTTTGCATCAAACTTCTTGTGTTGAAACCCCTGAGCAAAACAGTAGTGTTGAAAGAAAACACCAACACATTCTCAATGTTGCTCGGGCCCTTTTATTTCAATCAGGCTTGCCTATTGCTTACTGGTCCTATGCCGTTTTACATGCTGTTCATATTATTAATCGGTTGCCTACACCTGTTTTGCAAAATTCTTCTCCATTTCAAAAATTGCATAACACTAATCCAGATTTTTCTCAACTTAAGGTTTTTGGTTCTCTTTGCTTTGCTTGTACACATGTTGCTCACCGAACCAAGTTTGACTCTCGAGCTAAGAAGTGTGTTTTCTTAGGTTTCAAAACTGGTACTAAGGGATATCTTTTATTAGATCTTCACACCAATCAAATTTTTGTTTCCCGCCATGTTATATTTTATGAACATCACTTTCCTTTTATTACCACCCCATCTCCTCCTTCCAATCCTCCTCTTCCTTTTCCTCAGTCTCTTCCATCTTTAGATTTTTCTGATCCATTTCAGCCTTCCTCCTGTTCTGATCCTCCTTCTGTTCTTACATCTGACCTTCCTTCCCCATGCTCTTCACCTGCTCCAACTTCTCTAGCTTCTTCTCCTATCATCCCACCATCAAATGTTCCTCTCCCTTCTGCTCCTACTCGCAGGCCTCAGCGACTGCACAAGCAACCAGCATATTTGAATGATTACCATTGCAATCTACTTCACCAATCGGTTTCCTCTGTTACTACTTGTAAGTACCCTTTATCTTCTTCTCTTTCTTATAATCTTTTGTCCCCTTCCTACAAAAATTTTGCCTTGTCTATTTCTATCCCTCATGATCCTAAATCTTACCATACTGCCATTAAATACCCTGAATGGAGGCATGCTATGCAGAATGAGATTTCAGCATTAGAACAAAATCATACTTGGGTCTTGACTGAGTTACCTCCTGGTACACATCCAATTGGTTACAAATGGGTTTTTCGGACAAAGTTTAAGGCTGATGGTAGCATAGAAAGATACAAAGCTCGGTTAGTGGCGAAGGGCTACACTCAAACCGAAGGGGTTGACTACTTTGACACTTTTTCTCCGGTTGCAAAAATGACAACGGTTCGTTTACTACTCGCTATAGCTGCTGCTTCTAATTGGCATTTACAACAATTGGATGTTAACAATGCTTTTCTCCATGGTGATTTAAATGAGGATGTTTATATGTGTCTTCCTCCTGGCTTTGATTCACCTAATACTAGTCTTGTTTGTAAATTGCAAAAGTCTTTATATGGTCTTAAACAGGCCTCTCGTCAATGGTTCTCCAAGCTCTCTACTGCCCTTCTTTCTTTCGGTTATCAGCAGTCTAAATCTGATTATTCACTCTTCATTCGATCTGTGGATACTTCCTTTACTGCCTTATTGGTTTATGTTGATGACATTATCCTTGCTGGTAATGATGCTTCTGAAATTACTCGAATTAAGGGTTTCTTGGATGATGCTTTTAAAATCAAGGATTTGGGCAATCTCAAATATTTTCTTGGGCTTGAAATTGCACATTCCAATGCTGGCATTTCCTTAAATCAGAGGAAATTTGCTCTTGAAATTCTTGCTGATGCAGGTTATTTGGGTTGTAAACCCCTTTCTACACCTATGGCCCGCAACACACATCTCTCCCAGGATCATGGCACCCCATTACCGGATGTTGCTCCCTATCGCCGCCTTGTTGGTCGACTTCTTTATCTTACTACCACCAGACCAGATATTTCATATGTGGTTCAGCAGCTGTGTCAATTCATCCACTCCCCCACCACCGTTCATTATACTGCAGCTCTTCGGGTGCTTCGCTACCTCAAGTCTAATCCTGGCAAAGGTTTATTTTTCTCTTCCTCTTCTCCTTTGACACTCAAGGCATTCAGTGATTCAGATTGGGCTGGTTGCCCTGATTCCAGGAGATCTCTTTCTGGTTATTGCATTTTTCTTGGTACCTCTCTGGTTTCCTGGCGCACCAAGAAACAAACTACTGTTTCCCTCTCTTCTAGTGAAGCAGAATATCGTGCCATGCGCTGTGTTGCATGTGAAATCCAATGGCTTTTGTACTTACTTTCAGATTTTCACATTTCTCATGCTTTTCCAACAATTCTATATTGTGACAATTTATCTGCTATTCACATTGCTAACAACCCCACCTTTCATGAGAGGACAAAACACCTTGAGTTGGATTGTCACTTTGTAAGGGAGAAAGTTCAAGCTGGCATTCTCAAGCTTATTCCTGTTCGTAGCAATAATCAGCTTGCGGACATCTTCACCAAGTCTCTTGATCCTCAGCCTTTTCATGATCTTCTCACTCGTCTTGGCCTGATCGACATTTATATGCCAGCTTGTGGGGGGGTAACAGAGTCTACTTAAAATATTTTTTAGTTATTTTTTAGTTACATTTGTTATAAATTTCTGTTGTAACAGAATTAGCTTTAGGTTCTGGAAACTGCTTCTTATTTAGATGGGATTGTAATCAGTAATATATATATATGTCATTTGTACGAATATTGGCAATTAATCAAAATATACAGATTCTCTTCAATTGTGTTAACATTGTTGATAGAGAAAGACAGGACATATGAAGAATAAGTTTTTTTGACTAATAAAAGCTCAATTATATCCTCTGGGGTATCTTATTCGGATCATAAAGGCTATGTACTGCTTTAGTACAAGTGCAAAGCAGATTTAAGGTTAAATAAAATAATACTTTCTCCATCATATTGATTTCTATATCTTTATTAAATATAGGCATATATGAGAAAATATTTAATAAAAAGAACCTAAATAGGATCCCTGGCTTATCTTTTTACGTAAATTTCTCCCTTCATTTTACTTAAATTTTAAATATAGACATATGGCATCACTAAGATATATGTTATACTAACTTTTTTTGGTGGGTAATTTGTCAATTTTATTCAAGAGTAAGAAAATATTGAAAAAATTATAGAAAAAAGACAAAATGACAAGTTATTTACAGAATTCTTAAAATTATTTTGTCGGATTAAAGTCCTTCTCTAGAAAAAGTTAGTCATGAATAAAAGGCTCATGAAACAAATAATTAACATGATTTAATAATATTATAAATATATATATAAACACACCTTCAGTTTTTAATATAAGAGCTAATTGACTAATGTGTGCAGATTAATAAAATTAGTTAGGTAAGTTATTTGTAACAAATATATGTTAGTTTTCCTAAAATATCATCTTTCATCATGATTATTTCTTGAAAAAACTCCTTAATAATTGATAAAGATACTTTAAAGAAAAAAAATTATAAATTTAAAAGATATAATGGATTGAGATATTATATTTTAGGACCAAATTATCTCAACTAGCTTTTATATTTAAGACGTAGTACTTAGGTAATAGAAATAGAAATTTAATATATATATATATATATATATATATATATATATATATATATATATAATGTAATACTATTTAAATTCCATTTATATGATTATTAAATTTCATGATTACTAACTCTAAGAGATAAAGAACGATAAAATTAATCTGGAATATAATTAAAAGTGATGAAGGAATTCTCTTTATTTTATTACTGAATTTCTTCTCATTGACTTTAGAATTAATTGTTTTAAAATTGACGGCTAAGTTGGGCTTTATTATCAAGTGTTGTAGGCCTTTATAATACGTTTCCTAAGTAGTTGTTCGGTAGGCCCATTGTTAAGGTGTTGTGCATCATGGACAGCGTCATGGTCAATCTAACCTTTAATGGGCTAGTGTTGCTCTATTTTCTCAATGTTTAACAAGTCACCTGCGCACATAGTCATGTAACTAGACTTGTGTGAGATCATGTTTCATTTCTTTTGATATTCGTTTTGTCTTTTCTTGTTTTTTGGACATCGTTTCTATCTTCATCTAGTTTGAGTTTCAACTTTGAAGTACTAATAGTAAACTCCACTAATAGTAAAATCCAGACTAGTAATTGTAGACTGTTAGTATGAATTGAACCCGTTTTTAAGGGGAGTGTGAGTCAAACCGTGCAAACTCTAATATCAATCCTTAAGAACAAAACATTAATCATAATGCTTAAAACTTAAACTAGTAGTATATGCGCACCCAATTCCTTTAACCAATATTAGACATGGCCCCCAATTTGGCCATTTAAATTTGTGCAAGTTCTAATACCAAGCCATAAAAACCATCATGCTAAAAGCTTAAGCTAATAGCAGAGATGTAACACTCTCATCCAAACAACCTATGTAACTTAATATTCAGTTCATTAACACAGTAAGGCTTAAGGAATCTACCTCAAATATACAAAACCCAAATGGCAATTACCCACCCAACAGTTTCAAATGTTAGTCCAAAAGTTAAGTTTCAAATAATCATTTATTAAATGAAAGATTTTATAAAGTGAAAATAATCTTAATGTCATGATAATTAAATATAAAGTGCTGAGAACGTGTTTGAGAAGTACAACAAAGCTTTAAAGACTCACCTATTTGGCTTCTTCCCTTTACTCCTATATAATCCCTCACCTAAAAATGGATATGGATGTCCTGGTTGCAATCTTAGTATCAACCACCCGGAGTGCGTGATCGTGCAAACCCCGTGTGGACACTTTGTCCACTTGGGGTGCTTGATCGATAAAATGTGAAACGATATGTGCTGCTCAGTAGGCAGATGTCTTTTCATCATCTTCTTGAGTAAGCTTGCTCTCTTGAGTTTGCTTTCATTTATGAGTAACTTGTTGGTAGATATTTAATGATAAAAGGGTGATATTTAATGATCTCAATAACAATTAGAATTTTAACATAATAAGTAAACCATAAACAACACAAAGTAGAACCATTTATAGTTATGTATACATTTTTGTAGATATACTTTATGGATATCATACTTATCTCAAACTCGCACTTAGTTCGATAGGATACCACAATCTCATAATTCATACACAAACTACATAACATATAAATATACTTTACAAATATCATATCAAAGATACACACAAATGGGACATTGTCAAGCATAAACCTCACGACCCCATAATTTTAAAAATATTTCATAACCATCCGTAATCTACCATGGTCTCCTTCGTAATTTTTCTCTCAATCAATCAACCACTGCTATACAATGGCTTCACCTTCATGTTTGACTGATTAAAGCAAACTTATTCAAAATGAGCATCACAAAAACAATATTTATTATTATTTAAAAATATTATTTATTGTTCATACTAGAGTTTCAACATCACTTTCCTCTCTTCTTCTCTCGCTAATCTACTATATAGTTTTCTTATAGTATATCTCAGTGACTCCCTGTTAAATTGTTGTACATATACTCATATTAATTATTTTAAAAAAAATGCTATTTATATATTGCTCTCGTTGTTCTTTTTTTTTTTTTTTTTATAGAAAAAGAGAAATCGTAGCCCTACGGGCTCTACTCTACTAACTCAGTATAAATGTGTTGGTTCACAGCATCTTCTACTCGCAGATGTTTAACTTCAGCAGGTTCTATGTCAACTACAAGAAAGTCCACCGTCATATCCCATGCTCTTCTTGCCAAGTAATCAGCCACCCTATTCGTCTCCTAACAACAATGTAGTAGCTCCTCCACATCCCACTCACGTTCCAGCATCGATTGAATTTCCAAGATTATAGTAGCATCATGATGTTCATCGGATACAACTGCTTGAAGAAGATCCAATACTTAGCTGTAGTCACTTTCAGCAATAATATTCCTAAATCCTCTTTCCCAAACTAATTTCATACCCCACAAAATTCCCTAGGCTTCTGTTGTGATCATCGATCCGCGTCCAATCCTAAACATAAATGCTCTCGTTGTTCTAGAACGTATTTTGATTTTGTATTGTAGTCACGTAGATATATTTTATTAAATTTGTTCAATGTAAATATATTTCACTTTTCAAAGTTTGAGAGGTTTAATATAAATAACTTCATATCAATTATTACAGCAACACAATGAGAAGGGGAATGAAAGATGAACTCTTAGTTCTCTTTATAATTAATTTTTTTTAAGTGTGTGAGATTTGCAAATTACTACTACCATTACAATATTAATAAGATAGGGTTAAAGTTTAATTTTGCCCTTAAAATGTTTTTTTAAAGTGCATTATACATATGGGCACCCAAAAGTTAAGAGTGACACAATGTTGCCCCTCACATATTTAAAACATAGAATAATATAATGGTGCCACTCCAAAAATTACAAATAAATACCCTATAAAATTTAATAACAGTTAAGTATCTAAAATTGTAAATAAAGGTACAAAATTAACTCCTATGTATCTAAAATGCCAAAATTCCAATTTAAGCAACCAGTATTACTATCAATAATCAAGAAATAGATTGACTGATTCATGATCACAACTTTATAAATATATGTGGGTAAGAGAGGGAAAAACCAAGAGCTTAATTAGAAGTCCAAAGGGATAGAGGTTTCTGCGTACATCCATGGCTAAAGTTGGTCAAGAGGTGGCTCAAGACCAGGGGTTGAAATGGCAAGAACTCTACCTTGTTTGATACCTTCCACACCAACAGTAGAAGCCGCTACTTGATTTATGGCAAGACTGTGTGATTGCCTCAAAAATCATCCTAAGGAAGAAGCATCGATGGACTTATTACGATTGAAACAAAGATCTAGTGTTTGTAATTAAGACGCAAGGCTCGCAACCATAACACTGGACAGGATTCTCACCTTCACCGACCTATATGTATTTAGTAGGCACAATCGCCCCTACCGCATAGAACTTAAGACTCATCAAGATTCCACTCTCCAGATGAAGCTATTCAATACTTCTGGGGCCCATTACTGGCCTGCAATCAAAAGTATCAAATTTATCTGCTTCTTGTCGGTGCTCTAAGGCACCACAATTTATTTTTGGTTGTATGAGCGTTGTTAATCTAAGTTACATTTCGTTTTTTTTTCATTCAAATTTCTCCTCTTCCTCCTCCTTCAGTCTTTCTTTCTTCCTTTATGACCTTCTCCTTCTCCTTCTCCTTCTGCCTTTATTTCTTTCTCGTTGATGTCTTTGAATTTCTTGAAATTAAAATCCTCATAATTTCCCATAATGCAAGGGTGCCCTAGTATACAAATGCCACATGCATGCTGGTGGTGTACGGAGGCTAATAGTGGTGTTAAAGGTGTATTTAGTTGCAAAGGGAATTACGGTGAAATTCAAAGACATACCCATTAAAACCCATAAGAGTTCTTGAAATGCCTTAAAGCTCCCATCTTTAAGGCTAAAATAAGAGAATTACGGTAAAAATTTTCATAATTGAAAAAGATTCCAAGATGAAACACCGAAAGTATTTCTCTCTTACCTAGTAGAAGAAGAAGAAAGAGTATAATGAAGATTGAAGAGTGAGTAACCACACTCGCACTAACACCCTAATCACTCATAGTACTAGAACATGGCATGATTCATTGATTTGAACATAATCTCTGCATATTAGTTGGGCTATACATACCCATGTATATTCACCTTTAACCAGAACAATATTCTAATGCAATATTATCCGTACTACATCTTCCAAAAACAAAATAGCTAGTTAGGGCTAGTTTTGGGGTGCTCAAGTTTATATATATATAATATTTAAGATTCTTATACAGTTATGAATAAATATTTACTAATAAAATTTTGAAGTCATTATCTAAATTGAAAAAATCAATATATATATATATATATTTGTTAAATAATCTCTTTATATATATCCATTTTATAGTTATACACAGTTACAATCACAGAGCACCGGGCAAGTCCAGATTTGTATGTTAGACATTTAGACGATCACGAACAACTGGACGAACAGACGAACAACAACCTTAAAGATCGGAACAGATGATCTGAGTTGCGTCTGAGGACACTGTCCTATAGAGTTATTCCACAACCACCGACAGAGAGGAAGCGGCACCACCAGGATTAAATGGACCCTTCTTGATATATCAAGGCAACAGAACTGGCGGAAGGTAATGGCAACAGCAGTCAGAAAATGTTGAACAGAGGAGAGGAGATGAGATTGTGATGTACTGAGCACCCCGCCTGTGTCTCTTTTATAGGTGTTCTCATGAAGAGCCATTGGTCACGAAGGAACCCGGACAATATGTTCGTTGAGATCGGAGAGGCACCACCGAACATACAAGCTTGTGAGTTGCGAACAGGAAGGTCTCCTGACGAAGCGCCAGACCGTCAGCAATTTCCAGCCATGGAGGGTCACGAATTTTAAACCCCAAAATATAGTGACTTTTCGGCAAGCCAAAATTAATATTATTTTTAACAACAACCTTAAAGATCGGAACAGATGATCTGAGTTGCGTCTGAGGACACTGTCCTATAGAGTTATTCCACAACCACCGACAGAGAGGAAGCGGCACCACCAGGATTAAATGGACCCTTCTTGATATATCAAGGCAACAGAACTGGCGGAAGGTAATGGCAACAGCAGTCAGAAAATGTTGAACAGAGGAGAGGAGATGAGATTGTGATGTACTGAGCACCCCGCCTGTGTCTCTTTTATAGGTGTTCTCATGAAGAGCCATTGGTCACGAAGGAACCCGGACAATATGTTCGTTGAGATCGGAGAGGCACCACCGAACATACAAGCTTGTGAGTTGCGAACAGGAAGGTCTCCTGACGAAGCGCCAGACCGTCAGCAATTTCCAGCCATGGAGGGTCACGAATTTTAAACCCCAAAATATAGTGACTTTTCGGCAAGCCAAAATTAATATTATTTTTATTATCTAAAAAATAATATTTCCGGTGAGCAAAAATAATTTACAAAAAGTGCCAGTACCACGTATTTATTCACGCGCAGGGGGGAATCACTGGATTTCAACTACGTTTGCCTTCCGATGGCAAGTTGTTGTGTACGCGTGAGCCCACCACTCCTCTAGGCCTCTTTACAAGCCCAAGTTAGTAAAGTAATATATATAGGCTTGTGACCTCTTACTCCCAAGCAATGTGGGACTAGCTTCTTTGACACGCCCACTCAAACACTTATATTTTACAACAATCCCCCACATGTGTCAAAGAAACCCTCTGTGTTACCCACAGGATATAACCATTGTATCTAGTGGTCCGATGGACTATGAACTAGACCTAGACCAATAACACATGATACACAGAGATGTCAGTGGTCCTATGGACTATGAACTCACATTTCTTTGGTGTATAACAGAGGCATTAAGAATAAGATTATATCCTAACATTTCCGCTGTTAACGACAGTTTTGAGCGTTATGTCGACCATGCGCGTGCCTGGTGTGTAATGAATGCTCTAGAGATTTTGCCATGATCTCATAGGAGCGGCCACACTCCACATTCATAGAGGTGATTTCATATAAGTGTACCTGTACTATGCGCACTGTCTTGTTGGACTATGAAATCATTAAGAGCTTTGCTCAACCTACAATAATGTAGTCTAGCACATTCAAAATGTCATAGGAAGGGACATAAAATATTTTGCTAGTCAGAATTGACGAACGACTTGTTCTTACCCAATGAACCTTCTTCATGGGATCACCAATCACAAAGGATGGGTTGCCATCGCTGTCAATTAGTAGTCGGCTTTAGTCCCATTCCTTTTGACATTTCAACAACCATTTTCCTCCCAAGAGGTTTTGTTAACGGATCCGCCAAATTCATTTCTAACTTTACATAATCGATTGAGATAACACCATCCTTTAGCAGCTGCCTTATAATATTATGTCTCAATCGTATGTGTCTACTCTTACCATTGAAGGTTTTATTCTTAGCTGTGGCTATCGCTGCTTTATTGTCACAGTGTAACGATACTGATGGTGTTGGTTTGTCACCTAGTGAGATATTTGCTAAGAAGTTTTTCAACCACTCAGCCTCAGTACCAGCCAACTCCATGCAACAAACTCAGAGTCCCTAGAGGACGATGTTATTATGTTTTGCTTGGCTGACTTCCATGTGACAGCACCGCCACCAAGAATAAAGACATAGCCACTAGTGGATTTTATCTCATCTGAATCTGAGATCCAGTTAGCATCACTATACCCTTCTAATACAGCGGGAAATCCACTATATTGTATACCATAATTCATGGTACCTCTCAAATATCGTAATAATCTTATAAGAGTCTCCCAATGTTTACTGCCTGGGCAGTGAGTATACCTGCTTAATCTACACACAGCATATTCTATGTCTGGCCTAGTATAATTCATTAAATGCAACAAACTCCCAATGATTTGTGCATATTTAGATTGAGCTATTGGATCTCCATCATGTTTTTTCAAATGTATACTACCATCATAAGGAGTACTCAAAGGCTCTTCATCAAACTGTTCAAACCTTCTCAAAATCTTCTCAACATAATGTTCTTGAGAAAGTTGAATACCATGTTCATTCCTTATGATTTTTACACCCAAGATTACCTTTGCTTCTCCAAGATCTTTCATATCAAAGTTTAAAGCAAGGAAACTTTTTGTTTCGAGCACTACCTTTAAACTAGTACCAAAGATAAGCATATCATCCACATATAAGCAAATAATCACACAATCATTATTCAAAGCTTTTATATAAACACATCTTTCTACTTCAATAGTAGAGAAACCACCACTTGTTAAAACTTGATCTAATTTCTCATGCCACTGTTTGGATACTTGTTTTAAACCATATAATGACTTATTTAACTTGCAAACTTTGTTTTCTTGCCCAGGAACAATGCATCCTTCAGGTTGAATCATATAAATTTCCTCTTCTAAATCACCATTTAAAAATGCTATTTTGACATCCATTTGATGAATAACAAGATTATGAATTGATGCCAAGGCAATTAAAACTCTAACAGAGGAAATCCTTGTCACAGGCGAGAAATTATCAAAATAATCAATATTTTATTTCTGGGTAAAACCTTTGGCAACTAATCTAGCTTTGTATTTATCTATAGATCCATTAGGAAAGTATTTTTTCCTAAACACCCACTTACAACCAATAGGCTTTGCTCCTATAGGTAAATATACTAAAACCCAAGTTTTGTTTTGATTCAAAGAATCTATCTCAGCTTTAATAGCTTCCTTCCAATAATTTGCATCCGAAGAGGAAACAGCTTCATAATAATTCCTAGGTTCATTTTCTACTAGATATGTATAAAAATCATCTCCAAAAGATGTTTCTTTTCTTTGTCTTTTACTTCTCTGTAAATTTTCAACCAAATCATCATTTGAAATTTGTTCAGACAAATTTTGACTCATCTAGGAATTTGCTCAATTTTTAAAGGAAAAAATTCTCAAAGAATTCTGCATCTTTTGCTTCAATAATTGTATTACACTCTAAAATATCACTTTTCAAAACTAGAAAACGATAAGCAGCACTTTGTAAAGCATAACCAATAAACATGCAATCAGCAGTTTTTTAACCAATCCTTTTCCGTTGGGATCGGGTAAAAGAACTTTTGCAAGACACCCCCACACTTTTAAATATTTCAAGTTAGGTGTATACCCTTTCCATAACTCATAAGGTGTTTTCTTGGTTTTCTTATGAGGTATTCTATTTTGTAGAAAACAGGCAGTTAAGAAGGCTTCTCCCCATAAATTATCAGGTGCACCAGAACTTACAAGTAAGGCATTCATCATTTCTTTCAAATTTCTATTTTTCCTTTCTGTTATCCCATTAGACTCAGGTGAATATGGAGGAGTTATTTCATGAATTATGCCTTCTTTTTCACAAAAGTCATTTAATGGTAAATATTCTCCTCCTCTATCAGACCCAATTCTTTTGATTTTTCTATCTAACTGATTTTCTACCTCTGCCTTGTACAAAATAAATTTTCCAAAAGCTTCATCCTTGTTCCTTAATAGGTATACTTTAGTATATCTAGAAAATTCATCAATAAATGTTATATAATATCTTTTTCCACCTCTAGGCTCAGTTTGTTTTAAATCTCCTAAATCAGTATGAATTAGTGATAATAACTCACTATCTCTTTGTATGGGGAAATGAGTTCTTTTAGACAATTTAGTTTCTGCACAAACTTCACATTTATTAACATTGTTTATATTAATTTTAGAGACTATCCCAAAATTTTGCAATCGCTTTATATAAGATATATGTATATGTCCTAGTCTAATATGCCATAAATCAAAGGAATCAATCAAGTAAGCAGAAGAAGATGCATTATTATTATTTTCATCAACACTCATTAGAGAGAGTACTTATAAGGGTGTAGACTGTTAGTATGAATTGAACCCAAATCTTTTGTGCCTCCTTGTAGACATAATAAACATCGAACAGATCATTAGAGAGAGTACTTATAAGGGTGTGCCTGCAAACCTTATTCGTGTATGTCCAGAATCCTTCAAGGCTTGGTCATAATCTGATGAAGGTTCTGGTTGATCAAGAGCAGCAACCACCCCATGCATATCGAGAATAGAATAAACACGTTCTTGCCAGCGCCAAAAATTTTTTCCATAAAAAACATCAATCTTGGAGGTGTCGGGAAAAGGCCTCAGGAGCGGCATGGCAAAAGGCACCGTTGTTGCAGTGGAATGAGACTCGAGAACTGTTACACCGGGATGAGTCTGAGTGTCAGGGACGTTGCTATCAGCGTTATTCTCCATACTGGTACTAACTCTATAGATTTTAGACGATCACGAACAACTGGACGAACAAACGAACAACAACCTGTAAAGATCGGAACATATGATCTAAGTCGCGTCCGAGGACACTGTCCTATAGAGTTATTCCGCAACCACCGGCAGAGAGGAAGCGGCACCCCCCAGGATTAAACGGACCCTTATTGATATATCAAGGCAACAGAACTGGTGGAAGGTAATGGCAACGACAGTCATAAAACGTTGAACAGAGGAGAGGAGATGAGATTGTGATGTACTGAGCACCCCGCCTGTGTCTCTTTTATAGGCGTTCTCTTGAAGAGCCATCGGTCACGAAGGAACCCAGACAATATGTCCGTTGAGACCGAAGAGGCACCATTGAACAGACAAGCCTGTGAGTTGAACGGGAAGGTCTCCTGACGAAGTGCCGGACCGTCAGCAATTTCCAGTCACGGAGGGTCATGAATTTTAAACCCCAAAATATAGTGACTTTTCGGCAAGCCAAAATTAATATTATTTTTATTATCTAAAAAATAATATTTCCGGTGAGCAAAAATAATTTACTAAAAGTGCTAGTACCATGTATTTATTCACGCGCAGGGGGGGAATCGCCGGATTTCAACTAAGTTTACCTTCCGGTGGCCCGTTGTTTTGTGCGCGTGAGTCCACCACTCCTCTAGGCCTCTTTACAAGCCCAAGTTAGTAAAGTAATATATATAGGCCTGTGACCTCTTACTCCCAAGCAATGTGGGACTAGCTTCTTTGACACACCCACTCAAACACTTATATTTTACAACAAGACATCCCTCTTATCCTTTCCAGCAATGCAAATGGTTGTCTGCAGATTTAGCTTTTCGTGGTATCTCTTTATTTTTCCCCCATTAATTTATTCATAATTATCCTATTAAAAAAACTACATGGCTACAAACAAAGAAAGCGACTGTCAATAATAATATCATGGTCAAAATAAAAACATAGCTAAGCTCAAGGAGCTTTAATTTCACCAGCAACACAGCCGCATATGCTCATGGTTCCACCAATGCAAACCTTTTTTTTAATCTTTTACAGTTACAGAGAAAACCATTAATTTTATATTTATATAGAAATTAAACTAACATATGTAAATGGAATATGGATATGTGAAGTGTACAATAAACATCACCCACCAATGTTGGAAGATGAATTGTGGCGAATGGAGAAGATCGGGAAAGAGGGAGATTTACACCGGAAATTGTCGTCGGAGCGTATCCACACTGTACAGGACTTCCTCAAGTTGTTAACTATTGATACTCAAAAGCTCAGATAAGTACCTAACTACTCCTAATTTATCTAATACTTAATGTTTATTTATTTATGAGTAAAGGTGCATTAAGCATCTTGAACTATTTTGGGAGATGCATCCAATACCTCAAACTATTTAAGGATGCAATTTTAACCTTTATGTATTAAAAATAGAGCAATTATCACCTTGAACTAATAGAAATTTAACTTCTGTTAAATCCTCATCTTCGTCAAAGTCAGCCACTATACACCTCTTTTACTATAAGGTCTCTCTCTCTCTCCCCTTCCTTGCGTTACTCTCGCACCCAAGAAGAAGAGAAGAATCGGCAGGAGCAATGGCATCTTTGGGTCTTCCTTTCGCTGCTCCCAATGGTATCTTCTTCTGTTGGACTTTGGGTCCAAGTCTGCCCTTAATGGACCGGACTATTGGATTAGAATAGAAGTAGCATAATCAAATAAGAATAAAATTAGCATTAATTGCACATTGGGGAATAATTCAACAATAATTATGGATTTGTTAATTGAGGAACAAATCACCATAATTAGGGAATTAATTGAGAATCAATTAATTGCTGTCTTAGAAGGTAAAAAGGAGTGCACACGTTATAAATAGGGTGTGCCTCTTCAATTACAATTCACCTCGCTATTGAGCTTTCTGGAAATTCTCTTCTCTCCTACCATCTTTCTGGTTCTGGAAATCTCTGTGGAAATCACAATTAGGCTCTAGTAGTCTAATAATTGTGTGGGCACAAGTATGGAGCATTGGAGCTTTGACCCAGATCTGAACATGGATTCGCCCCCGTACGCCAAATCTCCTTTTAGTTATATTTTTCTTACATTAGTATCAGAGCGTGTTGATCTTTGTGGCTATGATTATTCTATGTGAATAATAATATGATATAATTTGGCTATATCCCCATCATAATTTTTTTTCTGCTGTGCAATCATATATATAAGATTATATGATGATAGTAATATATTGCTTCATTTTTTTCCTTCCCTGAATGCGTATAGAAACGTGATGGTGATAGTAAATATGGTGAATAATTATATGAACATTTATTTTCCATCAGAAATGCTGTGTTGTTGTAGCATATTGCAATTAAAAGCTTTTCCCTCATTTTCATTTCCGATCACGCGTATGTGTCTATCATATACATATAATGAATATCCATGATTCTCTCACTCATGTTTAATATATATGTATGCGTGTGTATATAAAATACTGGGTTCATGATTGTTGGCCGAATATGTTCGCCTCAGGTCATTTTCAGATATACATATTCATGCTTCCTCTTCTTCCTCATATCTTCGATTTGATTAAAGGTGAGTCTTTGGGACCTATGTGGAACAAAAAGTAAGAGACTTTAACCATCAAAAGCTAGGAAAACTTTTGAGATACAGAGGACACACATCCAGGTTAGATTACGCCAAGCTGTCAACGTCGAGAAAAAATGGGGTGTTTGAAACTGAGTGTTTTTTCCCCAAAAGAAGCCATGGATGTGTAGATCTTGAAGAGATGATTTCAACGATACTTAGAACACGTCAAACAGAGTTCGGATGAGGGAGAAACAAAGGAAAGAAGTTCGCGGGTTGTTAGTCACCGTCGCCACTTCACTCACAATTTGATCAATAAAAAAAGGTTTTAAGATCAAATAAATGCCATGGATTTATAGTTCGCTGAACTATGATTCCAACGACACCAAGAACGAGAACAACGAAGCTAAAACAAGGGAGATATGGCCTCTCAAAGTTTACGGGTCGCGATGACCCGCTGAAGCTCCAACCCGGTCGAGTGGGCTCGGCTGGAGGTTGAAGAAGATGACGTGGCAGTCAACTGCCATGTCATCGATCAACCCAACCCACGTGGCGCCAATGAGAGGTTGCCACGTCAGTGTCAAGTGCCACATCATCATCGGTTAACAAAGGCCACGTCGACTGAGTCACATCAGCGCCATGTCATTGACATGTCAGTAGTGACGGGGTCAAGGTTGACCATTCAATGTTGACCAGTCACCGATTAGCACTAGCAAAAAAAACCAGAAATTGACAAGTGGCGTGTGGGACCTACTGGGACTCTGTTTGACACATGGCAAGTACCGTCGGAGAGAGGACGGCGCGTGGAGTTGTATGTGTCTGTGCATGTTGCCGGCAGACGCTACAAGTTGGCGCGTGTAAGTCACGTGCCTCCACTGAGAGTGGCCGACGTTGGAATTTTCCAATTTTTCAGGATTTTTCAATCCAGACACCTTCTAGGGGAGCATGTGGGCGCGTAGAGGCTCCGATTCAGACGCTGTTTATTACTAAAAATCCCTAAATTCGAGAGCTTCAATTTGATATATAATTTGCATATATTTGAAGCAAGTTTGGATATGATTTGAGTCAAAAAGGTGCTTATGTGCACTTTGAGATTTCCAAAAACGTTGAAATTGAGTCAATACTGATTCTATTGTTTTTAGGATAAGTTGGCCTACTTATTAAGAGTATTTTAGTTGCAACATAAGGTTAATGCTGCAAGATTCTTTAAAAGTGAGGGATTATTCAAATGAGTTTTTGAATATAAAAATCCTATCCAACCTTGACTCAAACTCTCAGAGATAAAACTTGAAAATTGCAGCAACTTGAAATTGTTCAATAATTATTGAATAATAACAAGTCTTCTTATGTTTTTAACCACAGTGATTCAATTGGGATTGAAGCAATGACTTCTAAGAGTCAACCTTTATCACATATGTTATGACAAAGGACAAGATAGATAGAGATGCGAGAATCATCTTATCAAGTGGGAGGTATACTGCAAATACATCCAAATGAGCGGATGTAAACATGGCAAAGAGGAGCTTGACATTGTAGCTAGACACTACATAAGTTCATATGGTAAGAAGGGCCTATGAGAGGGAGAACTTAGTTAAGAGACAACAATAAGAGGCAAAAGTTTTTATTGAATATTTTTTTCATTGAATTTATGATTAAATTCTTTGTTTTTAAAATCGAATTTAGTATATTCTCTTCTTGTTTTCTTGAACATTCATGCTAGTTAGATGATATTGTGTTATTATCTTGTTAATATAACTGCTCTTTGATTGAGTGGGGGTTTCTGGAATATGTCTAGAAATCCAAAGGGGAATGTGTTCAAGAAAGACTATAGTTAAAAGGGTGATGAGCTAACTAGCATGATTGGGATGGGAGTCAACATAGTTGTCTCCTGAACATGAAACTAGTGAACTTATTATCTAATTATCCTTTGTCTAACTTGAACAAATATGATTTATATACCATAATCGTCTAAGTGACCAATTATGACCAAGTCTATTTGACTGAGCTTATGAAGACAAGCTCAATAGAGATATCTGTAGAGTTAAAAACTCTCAAATCTCTTTCATTCAAGAAGAATGAGATGTCAAGGACATCCTACCAACTAGTCTTCAGCATTTAAAGGTTGAAGCAACCGAAGGATACAAAAGGTTTATACTATCAAGTATAGAAAGAACAACATTGCTTAAACTTATGTTGGTATGAGCAATGTAACATTATCCAAGCCGTGTGGATAGTGTTGGAAGATAGTGAAATATGTGATCTTCTTCCATAAAGTTAAAACTATGTTAAGTTTTAACATAGTGTACTAAGTCATAACATGTTGTTTAGGCAACACTTGAGGCAGATGTCAAACTAAGAAGTTGAGACAAACTAAATGCCAAGTTCTTTCTAACAAACAACAAGTGTATGTTGTGATAAGACATCTCCCAGTGAGTGGGAGGAAGCTATGTTTCCCAGTGAGTGGGCGTACACGAAAGTAAAGATTGCCTCTGATATGCATATTGTAACCTTCAGCAATGTGATTCGCCACATTGAACTTGAGTGTGAAAGACTAAAGGATTCAAGATCCATCAGTCGGACGAACTTAGCTAAAGAGTGGGAGGATTCATCCTCTAAGCCTGAGGGCAAGAAACTTATGAGGTAAACTTGATCTAGAGGAGGTCAAATGGTTTCTACAAAGATGAAAAGCTACATTGATAATCCTTAAAGGTTGTAAAAGTAGCAATCCATATGAGTTGTGGATGTTTCAAAGAAGCATATGGCTTTATGTCAAATGCAAAGCAATAAAGAGATAGAATCAAGGGATTGGAACTTGCACGTTAACTCTGCATAGATAAACCGCCCTGGTTCACTCCATACAATTGCAACTAACAAAATTACATCTTTGCTATCTCTCTTGTTAAGGATCGATGGGACTATGATTCTCAAATCCTTCATTGGATTTTGATGTTTCTTTTAGGGATAAAAAATTCTATTTCTTGCCATATGTACACATTGATTAAAAGAAATGATCAAACTAGCAAAAGAGTATTTGCTAAATAACTAGTGCTAAAGGGTTAATACCCTTATGAATAAGTTGAGAACTCATTCTACCTGGCAAGAAAGACAAAGAAACATTTTTGAGAAAATCCACTGCAATTGGAAAATTATGACGTTAGTGAACCAATGAACGTGAGGGCAAAACACAAAGAGCTTGGTGTTTTGTTAACGTTGTGGATGTTTACTTGAAATACAGTAATATTTACTTGATTTTTGGCAAGTGTGGAGCTGTTACATAATGGCTGAACTAGTCAGGAATAAGTTAAACTAAAAGGATAAGACTTTTTGAACTAACAAGGGTTAAAGACACCCATGTGATTAGTTCAAGTTGCTTTGTGTACAAGAAAGGCATTGTTAGGCAACTATCAATACCTAGAACCCTTAACATAATAGAGTTGTTGAAATGGAGAGATAGACCTCTCCTTGATTTGGTTGTGAATATAATGGCATCAATAAGGCTATCAGCCATATGTTGGTAGGTAGACTTACAGCTATTATATTCACACTTGACCAAATGCCCTCTATGTCAGTCACGACCTTACCCTATGAATCATGGATGAGCCTTAGACCAGGGCCAAGCTCGTTAAGACTATAAGGGTCATCAACCTTATATTCATAATTCTTCTTATGAGTAAGGAAGATTAGGGCTAAGGTATACAAGGTATCTCTTTGTGAGATGACATGAGAATTTGACATGACACGTCTTCATTAGTGAAAATGATGGTGGTTCAGTGGCTGAGAGAAAACTGTGGGATACAACATTCATAAAACCCAGATTTCGGATTATACACTCTACATAAAGCAGCTTAAGGGCTTCATAGAAACAATCACCCAAATAGTAGTATATGAGGTTTTCACAAGGTGAAAGCCTCACCAACTTCAAAATAATCGAAGAACACTATATAAGTCCCAAACGGTCTAGTGATGATTCTTTGTGAAGTCATCCTTTGTCAAATGACATATGAAACAAGTGTCAAGGGAGTCAAAGGAATAAAGAATAAGAGAATCCTTAAATTCTGAGTTGAGAAAGTCATGGGTTAAACAAATATCTTGAATGACAAGATAAACAGAGTTGCACAAGAAAGATACAGTCTTTTCCACCTAAGACATGTACAAGTGTAATCCTTAAACATCTTAGGATGTCAAACTGCAAACCCATGTACACCCCTGAAGTCAAGGGCATAAACCTAAAGAGGTTACATGTCCTATGAGGAATCCAACATAAGAAAGGTGAAGAGAGTCCCATGTGAGACTATAGTTGGTAATATGAATGTACACATTGGTATACATAAGACCAAATGTTTTTTGGACAAACTTGGAAGTTGTTTTTGGTCCTGCTATGAAATGGGTTATGAGAATAACCATGGATTAAGTTGTCAAGACAACAACTCTCCTTTTGAAAGGATACTCCAATACAAGACCTAGGCAAATAATGATGGAGTAAGAAAACATATAAAGTGTTTTTTTTCCTGTTATCCATGGAAATAGAACACAGGGTGTGTTCTGCCATCATTCAAAGTGCCATATGGCTAAAGTAATTCCTATGAGAGATTGGGAATGAATGGTGGATGGAAGAACCCAAGCGATAACATCTTATGATGAGGATCCTAAGTATCACATCAAGGCGAGACATACTTTTTGATATATCTCTATAAGAGATATGCTTTCAAAGAGGGAAAGCGACAGTTCAATAACCTTCTACTGATAGAATGATAGTAGATCCCTTTAATGAGGCCATAGCTTGATTTTTATTGATTTAGTGAAAATCGTAGGGCGTGAATAAAATGTAAGGTTGTGAACTTCTTTTATATGAAGATAAAAGAAATAGTATGTATGTTATGAGTAAATAAATATAAGGTATACAAGTTTATATGTCGTACAGGTAAAAAAAGGTTGGTTCACTCACACGAACAACCATCTTCCCATGTTTTGTGGGGTCATGAGAGGGTAAGACGAGAAAATGATCACCATGAGATGGTTAAGAAGAATCTTTGTGTTTGAGTCGCCTCGGTTAGATTGAGATGAGATCTACATGTGTGCATATACACAGAAAATGAATCGAAGCATGAATATAGACATGTAGCCAGGCAAAAAACTCTTTTTCACAAATGAGATTGTAAAAGAGATATTGTGAAAAAGAAAGTTCTAGGTTTGAATGTTGAGTACATTTTGGAACTAATGTTTGTACAGTGAAAGATAAAGAAATCAACGTATACCTCACCGTAGCATGCAATTCATACTGCATGTGCTTAAGAGTTAAACTGCAACACAGGATGTAGGTGAAAGATCTCTAGTTCACTACAGTTTGAGTCCCAGGAAGGAAGAATCCTTCCACGATGCCCTTAAGACTTAGGTAGCATCATGAAATCTTGGTTTGGTGACAGCTACTTTAGCTGAAGCTCTATGATCACACTCGATTCGGTCAGATGAGTGAAAACTAGGAAAGCGACCAAGTCAAGATGGACTGATGTTTAGTCAAAAAGGAAGATTTACTCCTAGATACATAAGATGTGCTAGTATCTGTGGTTGACCCTTACTAGCTCTATGTGTAGCTAGTAAGTGCGGATACTATGTGCATGGAAGGCAATATGAGTTAATCAACATATTAACTTGAGAGGAATTAGATATGCCATAAGTAATATGTATGGGAGAATCTGGGGCATATGAGGCAATGCATATATGGCTTATGGTTATATATAAAGGGTGTCCTTGGATGCTGATCCGATATATGAGGGATTTCTAGTATCATAAGTACTAAATCTTAAAGACCTTTTTTGCCCACGCAGTCACTGCAGACGCCAAGTATGAAGCAAGAAAGAGTAACGCACGCACGATGGGAGGCCCATCGAGTGTGAGTGGGAGATGTTGGACTTTAGGTCTAAGTCCGCCCTTGATGGGCCAGACTATTTGATTAGGATATAAGTAGCCTAATCAAATAAGAATAAAATTAGCATTAATTACAGATTGGGGAATGATTCAGCAATAGTTATGGATTTGTTAATTGAGGAACAAATCACCATAATTAGGAAATTAATTGAGAATCAATTAATTGCTGTCTTGGAGGGCAAGAAGGAGTGCACATGTTTTCTAATTAGTGGCCTCCATAAAACACTATAAATAGGGTGTGCCTCCTCAATTGCAATTCACCCCACCATTGAGCTTTTTGGCAATTCTTTTCTCTCCTACCATCTTTTTGGTTCTGGTGATCTGCTGTGCAAATCACAATTAGGCTCTAGTAGTCTAATAATTGTATGGGCACAAGTATGGAGCATTGGAGCTTTGACCCAGATCCGAACATGAATTCGCCCTGGTACACCAAATCTCCTTTTAGTTATATTCTTACATCTTCCTTCAGGTTCAACATCGGTGTCGAGCCTTCCTCTCCTCTATGCCAGTGACTTCTATGAAGAGGAACAATAAGACCAGAAAAATAGAAAGAAGATTTGAAATAAAAAATAATGAAATAAAGTTCATGATATAAAGGAGAAGACCAAGATGTTGCCCCAGAAAAAATGTCTGCAACGCCAACTGAGAGTTCGAAAATCCATCACAAAGTTGGGTCTGTAAGGAAAGTTTATCCAAAGAAAGTATATTGCTCTTTTCTCCTTAGAATCAAGAACCCTTGGTGCGTGCTTTTGTCGCTAAAGCAATCAATTAAATTAGGTCCTAAATTATTATGCAGTTTAGGGTCAACCTAGGTCATTCTTCCAAGGAGCAAGCTATGAGTTTTCTTTAGAATTGAATTTTAAATGACAAAAGATGCAATGGAATGGATCTAAGCTAGAATGCAAGACACTATTACCTAAATGCAATTAAACTAACTAAATGCACTGATGCAATCCCTTTAATATAATAAATCTCAATGACCTTGAGCCAAACCGAGCTGCTTCTTTTCATGGCTTCTCTCTATTTTTACTGTTCATATGAACAGTGTCGGCTCTAAAATATGTGTTGGGCTTTGTGCAGAATTTTTAAGTCCCACACTCTTAAAATTTGAAATTCCCTCCTCTGTTATAATTTATTCTCTCTCATTCATTTTTTACTTTTTCCCTTTTTCGAGGTATTGTTTCCCCAACATCTGACATAACGCTCCTTAGTATATCTCCGTTTCTTTTTCTCTTTCAATATTGCTCCACCATTTGCCTTCCACTGTCGGTGAGTTCCACAAGGAGCTTGTGCTCACATATCTGATTGCTGCGAAGATCAGCGGCCTAGTGGTGGTGTTCTTCTTTGATGATAAGGGTGGAGATCTTCAACCACGCAACTTTCGCCTTCTCTCTCCATTTCGACCTTGCAACCACAATAGAGGGGCAGAGATCGTCTTTGATGGCAAGGATGGTTCAGAGATGGGAGCAATCCATTCGAAGAAGAGACAATGGCAAGATCTAGGGGTGACTTCGTTAGGAGCATCGTCTTCAATTATTTCGGTGACAATGAATGTGGCAATATACCGGGGCTTGAAATAGCACTGAATCTGAGCTTGACTAAACTTTCCAGTGAGCTTCCTCAGGAGTTTTCAGGCTTGGTTAAGCTGGGGATCTTAGACATTTCCCACAACGAGCTCACCGGCAACCTTCATTACCTCGCGGATCTCCAAAATCTCGTCGCCCTCAATATCTCCTACAACAAACTCTCCGGACGCATCCCGGACACGCCGTTCTTCGCAAAGCTTCCTCTAAGTATGCTCGCCGGCAACCCATCGCTAGGCCTATCCGTAAACCAATGCGCTGAAGACGATTCTGAAAGTCGTTCAGCCAGGCGAGTGAAGACGGCGCGTATAGCAATGGTGGTCCTACTTTGCACAGCATGTGCTCTGCTCTTGGCGGTGCTGTATGTTGTTGTCAAGTTCGTAGCTTTTTTATGTGACATCTTCAAGTTCGTAGCTTTTTTCCAGTTTTTCATTTCACTGTTTCTTTTCGTAATTATTTAATTCAGACTGCGATTATATGAGAAATTATATGGTATATTGAAATTGAAATTATGAGAAAAGGATGGAAATTATATGGTATATTGATTAATATTTAATACTATGTGATTGTGAGCAACAAGCAAAAGCCACTTGAAAACTTACCTCTTCCTAAAATCTGAACTATACAGACTCTTTCTGGACCAGTGACTGACCCTGCAAAACTTCCCAAGTGGTACTACGATGGGTCCAGCACAGGGCAAGCCCTTAGAGAAGACAGTGAAGTTATCTTATAATATGGTTCATATACATGTATCTATACACACACATACTCATCATCTTGTTGTTCTATCTATGCTTCTTTCTGTTTGATGTATTGTCTCAAAGTCCACAAGCAATCTTCAGGGATCCATTTAGGAGAGGCAAAAACATTCTGGTAAGCTTTTCTTGTAACTTGTGTAGAAATAATTAGTTTATTATGATTAAAGAAGCTATTCTTTCTGAGTCATAATCTTCCACTATTTTGGGTAAATGTTCACTTGTGGTAAAAATCTAATTTATTAGGGGATGTGTGATGCTTACACACCAGCTGGTGAGCCCATTCCAACCAATAAGCGGCATAATTTACTTATTCTTATTCTTATTTTTGGCATTCGCTTATTCTTATTCTATGGGATGAGATTGTGCTGGTGTTGATCAAAATTTACTTTAGTGACAAAATATTTTACTATTTTAGAAGAAAATGAGTTGGTAGGATATATTGAAGTGTCTCAAGAAGATGAATTAGAGGTTTCAAATGTATGCATTCTAGGGGGTGACCATTTTCTTATACTTGCAGGAAAGTGAGACTAATTTAGTGTGCACTACTTTTTTTCTGGGTAGGATGCTGGAGATATTGGGATGGAAGATGAGTTTCTGAAGCTGAAAAGAGAGTTTGATAGTCAGAAAAAGGATCTAGCTGAAACAAGGAGGGTTTTGAAGGAGCTGAAGAAGGAGAATCAACAGAAGGATAGGGAATGCCAAGAGGCTCGCAAGTCCTTAAAAGAGCTTCAGAACGAGCTCATGCGCAAGTCTATGCATGTTGGATCTTTGGGTATGCACGTACCTTTTCACAGTTCTTGTGATTCAGCGTTTGAAGCTAGGACAAAATATAAGTGAATTTCCTCAAGTGTCTATATAAGAAAAATATAAGATGAGAAAGTATTGTTTTCTCCACTTGCAATTCTTTTATTGTAGAATGTAATGGCAAAATCTTAGAACCTGTACCTAAGTTTTCATATTTATTCATCTGACATGCTTTTTTTCCCCTGCTCTGCTGCATCTTTTGCTGTTGAGGGGCAAGTGAAGGAGAAAAATAGGTGGTTTTCAGCACTGAGGGACTTGATGAACAAAATGAAGGTACTGATAGCTGCTTACTGACAACTTTAAAGGAAGAAAGATGTATATTCAATGAGTTAATCAATTTTATTGAGCAGATTATGAAAATGGAGCACATCAAACTTTCAGAGGAAACAGAAACATATAAGTATCTTGCAGATATGAGTGAAGTGGAGCGAACTATCATGTCCAAGAGTAAGTCCTTCAAGATATCATAGCTATCTTAAATGTTATATAGGGTTTTACATATTTCCTCAATTCTTATACCTCTCCTTAAAGTAAATGAGCAACAGGAGTCACATGAAGACCTCAAGTCTAAGTACCTTGATGGGACTAAGCAATAAAAGGAACTTTATAATAAGGTTTTGGGGTTGAGAGGTAGGCTGTGTGCAATTAATCTTGTACAATAAGAATTATAGAAGATATGAATATTGGTGATGATCTAGCAACTTTTTTTCCTCACAGGAAACATTAGGGTCTTCTGCCGCTGTAGACCTCTAAATCCCAAAGAGATAACAGCAGGACTTACTATAGGTTTTGAATCTGCTAAAGATGGTGAGCTTACTATAATGTCAAATGGGCCTCTTAGAAAGACTTATAAGTTTGATTCTGTTTTTGGACCCCAAGCTGATCAAGGTAATCATGAATCAATGCCATAATTTCCTCCCTGTGTGATGTGCCAGTATTCTGAGACTGAAAGAAAATGCTCATTATTATGTATTTGTCTTTTCTTATTTTCTTGCAGCTATTTAATTTTTCCTGCACAGATTTACAATTCTATTATTGGTAATATGAATGGAAGGTCTTACAAGAAACAATTTCTGTTATCTTCTACTGTTTTTTGGGTTTTGGCATTTCAATATGAGTTCTACTGTTCCATCTTAGAGCTTGATTCAAAAATTTGTCTTTTATATACATGATGGCTTGGATGGGTAAAAGGGATATGACGACTATATAGTCATTAGATGGACAAGGTCGTCCTTTTGTGTACTGAAAGTATTGCAATGGAGTGACTTTCAACCATTTCATTGGATTTCTGTCATGCAGGACTGAAGTTTGAGGCAAGAAAGGAGAGGGAGATATTCTGCTGTATGAATCACTTTTTTATTCTTGGATTTGGTTTCTCTCCTTTTATTTTTGCTTCCGTGCATCGTGCGGAGAGTGAATGTGTGATCTGGAATGATATAATGTTAAAGATAAGAAGAAATTACGACATGAAATAAATATGAATGGATGTTTTCAAAAGATTTGATAGTGAAAAAGGGAGGTGAATGGATGTTTTCTTTTTTCATTTAGTTGGCTTCTAATGGAACAATGCGTGTTTTGAACTATACATGTATGAGAAATCTTTGTATGAGAACTAATTTATGCGTGATTGAATATATTAAAAATATTGATTACACATAAGCTAATTCATCCCGCGCATCGCGCGGGGGAGTTAGTGCTTGTTGACTCTAAAAACTATATGAGAATGAGACTAATCTATAGGCCTGTTCGGGATTGGGATCGGGAAATTCCATTCCCCATCCCGATCCCGAGAAGTGATCGGGAAGGGATTTCATTCCCGATCCCGATCCCGATAATTTCCAGTCCCGACGGGACGGGAAATCCCGAAATCGGGATCGGGAATTTCCCGAATTTCCAGAGGTGATGACAACATGATTTGGTCTGATGTAAAAAGCACCCTGTAGACATTTTTTGCAATCTGGGCAGCACTTAACATTCAAAACTATGAAGCATATATGCGCACCATTGCAATCTGGGCAGCACTTAATCCATTCACTAAAAATATATAATAAACAAAGCCAATTCATAAAACACAAATTCACTAAATATCATAAAACATATAAGTCAATTCAGCATCCACAAAATATGCTTCCTGAATGAAGCTACAGCTTCTTCCCTTTTTTTCTAACTGTCCCAGCTTGTCATACACCATGGCCATCAAATAGAATGCTTCTGCTGCCATTTCATGATACTGTAGATCATACAAGAAATTGTTATTGTTATTATTCTTTTTGACAGTTGATTCAGAAAGAGCAAGATGATAAGGGCTGTGCATAAGCACTAGAGGACTTGTAAAATAAGCACTAGAGGACTTGTAAAACAAGCCCAACTCTCAATCACCTTAAAATTTTAATGAATACAAAATATAAAAAATATAAAGATGTATGCTATTTATAACAATGCAGTACATATCCAAAAGAATGTAGTCAAACCAAATTGCATATATATGCCCATTATAATTTTTTATATCTTCGTAGCTCTCCTCCTCATGACCTTCCCAAACAATATATAAAACTCTAGGAATGGAATGGCAAATAAAAATGCAAGTCCCATGAGAGCTAAAGTAATGAAGAATTTCTTATTTCCATTTTCAGTTTCTCCAGCAAGAAAATAAATACATTGTAAGCGTGCGTGGAAGCAGTTAAAGTGGACATGTCACAATGAGATTTGATTGAGTGATTTTCTATATTCCAAATGCAGAAAAGTGGTAAAACATTTATGTGTACAAGGGCAGCTTACAGAAGTAACTGCAATGAACGTGGGTCTATTATTAATTTCTGATATTGGAACCCAAAACCTGCAAGTAGCAACATATATGCTCATATGCTTGAAGAGCAACAGATATGCTTGAAGTTATAGATAGGCAAAATGCCATATTCCATTTCCCTAATTTTCAGACAACTAATAAGATTAAATTAAACTAAATGAAACAACAAGAAAACTAACCATTGATTAGTTGTCTAGTGCTTCCTCTGAATGTGATATGCTTGAAGTTACCGATTCAGCTGCGAAAAGCAAAAGCAAAAGAAACAAAAATTACAAATAATTAATAAATAATAAATGAAATGAACTAAAAAACCAAAAGAATAGATATTACCTTGTTCTACAGCAATAGTGTCATTGAAGTTATCAAATTGAAGTTCTTTTAGTTGATCACACAAAGCAGAAGTAGATGAAGATAACCAATTTTGCGTACAAATGAGCGCCTCAACTGTCTTTGGAGAGAACTTCTGTATTCAGAAATGACACGACCTCCCGTACTAAATGCAAATTCAGAAGAGACGGTGGATACAGGTATGGCCAGCACATCACGTGCAATCAATGAAAGGACTCTGTATTTAGAACCATTTTCTTTCCACCAGGCCAAAACATCAAACTCTTCATCTTTTAATGCAGTCAACTCAGATTTAAGATACTTATCCACTTCTCCATACTTATCTAGCTGATTATCAGCCTCAGATCGATCCATAAACCGCCTCATTATAGGCATTCTTTGACGTAATAAAGATATGCGAGACTGCGTAGAAGTACTAGTAGTAGTACTTTGACTTTGACTCGATGCTTGTGACTAAGGTTGGTTTACAATCTGAGATTGAGATGTGTCTGGCTCAACTACATAGTGATCATACAAACGATACAAAATATTTAAGACCATTTTGATCATTGCCTCACACTGTGCAACATCCTCAAAGATAGCCTTAAAAGCATACTGCAAATATGTTGTTTTATACCTAGGGTCAAGTAAAATCCCTATCATCAACAAAGGATTAATGTCACCAAGATTTCCCCAATACTTTTCATACTTGGACAACATATTTTCAGCCATATTAGATAACAAACTCATATGATCATTGGCTGCATCTTTGAGGATAACATAAACTTCAGCTATCTGTTGAAAGCATTCGTTTGAGGTAACATGAAGTGATCCTGAAAATTGTAAAGTCATGTCATAGAAGACTTTCAAAAACTCAACAAATTCCACAACTTTTTTAAAATCCACTCTTGAAGGAGGACCAACTATATTTTTTTCTACAAAGAACGGTTTGTAATCTTTATCATCATTGATCATCCTTTCAAAAATAGTGCTAAATTTAATGGCACTCTCCAACATAAGGTAAATTGAATTCCACCTAGTTGGGTAATCCATTGTAAGTAGGCTTTTTGAGTCAATTTTCATTTTCTCAACAAACTCTTTGAACCTTTTAAGCCTCGAAGGAGAAGATCTAACATATTTAACGGCATTTCTAATGCCCTCAACACTGCTGTGCAATTCCTTCACACCATCAGAAACAATCAAGTTCAAAATATGTGCACAACACCTCAAGTGAAAGAAGTCTCCATCACAAACTAAACCATTCCAATGCCTTAAAACTTCTTTCAATCTTGCCACTGCATTGTCATTTGAAGCAGCATTATCAACCGTAATTGTATAGACATTATCAATGTTCCAAGCTAATAAACATCTCTCCAAAGTTGATGCAATTGTCTCACCCTTATGGTTTTCTATTATACAGAAATTCAAGATTCGCTTCTGGTATGTCCAATCCTCATCAATCCAGTAAGCAATCAAGCACATATAGTTGGCATTTTGACAAGAAGTCCAAGTATCTATTGTAAGGGAAACACGAACTTTTGTTCTTTTAAAATACCTCTTCAATTTTATTGATTCTTGCATATACAACCTTAAGCAATCCCTTGTTACTGTCGTCCTCGAAGGAATTTGAAGGCGAGGTTCAACCTTCATCATCATCTGTTTAAACCCCACACCGTCTACCACTCGAAATGGCATTTCATCTAGTATAACAAACTTTGCAATTGACAATCTGCATTCTTCTTGATTGAACAAATGATGAGTCAGCTTTTTGCTACTTCCTTCAAGAGTAGATGCCAACAAAGATTGTTTAGCCTTGTTCGGTCTGTTTGGATTTTTGATACATGTTTGTAAATGTTTCAACAATCCACTTGTCCCTTGCAGTACAGGGTCACATTTAAGTGGCTTGTTGCAATACTTGCACTTGGCCCTAAGTTGTCCATCTTTAAATTGTTCTATGGGTAGCTTCTCAAAAGCATCCCAAACTGAAGATTTGTGTTTCTTCCTTGGACCTTGAACTTCTTCATCTCCCTTATCATCATTTATATCACTTGTGACATTTTCCTCCTCATTTGTATGAGTAGCTTCACTACCTTGTGTAGAAGGATCTTTAGGTTCTGCTTGACTTACTTCAATATATCCTTCAGCATCCATTTATTTCTATAAAAGGAAGGAAAATAAGGGAATCACACATATCTTTCAGCATCCATTTATTTTCCCATGTCATCCATATCAGATTAATCTTAAAACAAACATATACATAAGCCTAGCTATCAACCATATTATATTGCTAAAAGTGTTTCTTTCTCTTCTCAGCCATGGTAACAAACCATGTAAAAGTGTTTCTTTCTCTTCTCAGCCATATTATATTCCTAACAGACTAGCAACTAAGTGTTTCTTTTCAGCTAGGCTACAAGCTCACTTTACAAGTAACTAGTATAATAGTACTTCATATAAGGAAATACCCACCGAGGCACATATCCAAGAGCAAGGGAATTCAAATATTAAATAAAACATCAGAATTAGAATTTCAGAAACATTAAATAGCCTAAGTCATTAGCCGGAAATTCTTTAGCAGCCGATTCAAACAAGAGACAAAGGAAAGGATTCCATATTTATTTTTGGATCAATAACCCCACTCCCAATAATCTTTCCAGTAAAAATATCACAACGTAGGAACACCACTTTCAGAAAAATAAGCAAATATCACATGCTTTGATGCTTACAGACTTACAGTGACATATAAAATCTACAACGTAGGAACACCAAAGAATTCAAACGAACAATTAGTCAATTACCACTTATATGGAGATTGGGGATTTGGACTTTGGAGAATAAATTCAGAGAGGGATGCGCGCCAGCCGCCAGGACCACCGTCGGAAGCGTCGTCTGTCGCACAGGGAGGGGATGAGAGACCGAGATTAGGGTCCTCAGCCAGGGTGTAATATCCCGATTTGTGATTAGGGCTGATAACTCTGATAATCATTGAGATTTGTGTAATTAAGCACTTTTGAGTTAATGTAATGTGAATTTTGAGAATTTATACATGTGGTATTTAAGATCAAGGGTTGTGATTCCTTGACCGTGGGTCGGAATCCTATGTTTTATGACTTGGTGAGCTCATTGAGGAGAGGACTATTCAAACCTTAGAGGATATGTTGCGGGCATGTGTTCTTGACTTCAAAGGGAGTTGGGACCGTTTTCTTCCACTTGCGGAGTTTGCCTATAACAATAGCTATCATGCGAGCATTCAGATAGCGCCGTATGAAGCGTTGTACGGAAGAAAATGCCAATCACCGTTGTGTTGGAATGAGTTGTCCGAGAGGAAGCTCTATGGGCCGGATCTTGTTGATCAAACCTCAGCCCAGATTCGAATCATTCGTAAGAGGCTTCTTGCAGCTCAGAGTCGGCAGAAGAGCTATGCTGACAAGAGGAGAAGGCCTCTAGAGTTTGAAGTTGGTGACCATGTATTTATGAGAATATCACCTGTCACCGGTATTGGGCGAGCTATAAAGAGAAAGAAGTTGAGCCCGAGGTATATAGGTCCTTTTGAGATCCTTGATAGGATTGGGCCTGTTGCTTATCGTATAGCCCTACCTCCGAGCTTGAGCAGACTCCATGATGTGTTTTATGTTTCTCAATTGAAGAAGTACCAACCGGATCCATCTCATGTCGTTGAGTATGAGAATGTGGAGTTGCGAGATAACTTCACGTATGCGGTGGAGCCAGAGCGAATAATTGAACGAGAAGAACGTCGGCTCAGACACCGGAGTATTCCTTATGTGAAAGTGTTCTGGAAGGGTATGACTCAGCGGGAAGCAACTTGGGAAACGGAAGAAGATATGCGAAGGCGATATCCGGAGTTTATGGCTCAAGGGGAGTAGAAATTTCGAGGAAGAAATTTATTTGACAGGGGGAGAATTGTAATATCCCGATTTGTGATTAGGGCTGATAACTCTGATAATCATTGAGATTTGTGTAATTAAGCACTTTTGAGTTAATGTAATGTGAATTTTGAGAATTTATACATGTGGTATTTAAGATCAAGGGTTGTGATTCCTTGACCGTGGGTCGGAATCCTATGTTTTATGACTTGGTGAGCTCATTGAGGAGAGTGTGTAGATTTGGACATGTGGCTTAAGGTGAGCCATAGGATGATGCACTAAGTGACAAAATAGCACTTTTCCCTCATTTTCTCTCTCCTATTCGGTTGGAGGCATGGGCAAGGGAGTGTGTGTGTAGCTTCATCATCATTGCTCCATCTCTCTCTCATCTCTTCTCTCTTTCTCCTCCATTTCCGGCGACATTGAGGCAAGAAGAGGAAGAAGAAAAGCTTGATCTTGGTAAGTTGTGATTCTCCTTTGCTCCAATCCTCTTCTCTAATATTGTTCATCTCAATGAGAGCTTTATGGTGGTGGTTGTAGAATCTTGAGAAGTGGTGATTTGTGTGTGAGACGAAATCGAAAGATTGGAGAAACAAGATTCTGGATTGAGCAAAGGGAAGAGGTAGGCATTTAGAGCATTTGGATATATTGTTTATGAGTTTTGGTTAGGTTTGGTAAAATCTGGAATTTTGCCCTAAATATGCCTATTTTTGGAGATATGAAGTTCATTGTGATTTATGATTGGAAATGATGTATTATGGAGTTATTTGAGTATTGAATATGATCTGGAATGTTGGAATGAGTTTGGATGAAATTTGGATAAAGTGTATCTTAGAGACCTTAGTGTTTGATTATGGTTAAAATGGTTTTTGGGGTGTTTTGGTATTGCCATTGTGTTCCCTAGTTGGTGCTTAGAGTGTGAGAGTATTGGGAAGAGTTTGGGAACCATTTGGAAGTGGATTTGACCATCTGGTGTTTCTGGTTTTTGGCTGCGTTTTGGGTCTCTGATACACATCACTCGAGCAGAGGAAGAACGTGCTCGAGTGATGCGCAAGTTTTCCCTTTGTGCTTCGGGTGCACCTGGGTTTTCTATGAGTTCTGCTCGAGCACAACGCTTTGTGCTCGAGTGAGCGAAGAACATTCTCAAGTGAGTTGTGCTTCGGGTAGGAGTGTGCTCGCGGGTATGGGGTGTGTGCTCGAGCACATATGGCTGTGCTCGAGTGATCCTGTGCTTGGAGAGCTTTGGCTGCTCTCGGGTTCTCACCTCCTGGATTTCTCTTGTGGGTGCTCGAGTGAGGCATTTGGCCTTGTGCTCGAGTGAGGAATTGTGCTCGAGTGAGCCAGTTCCTGCAAGCGTCTTTGTGCTCTCGGGTGCTCACTCGCAGTCTCACTCGCACTTGTGCTCGAGTGATGTCCGTACTTGTGCTCGAGTGAGAGCATCTGTGCTCGAGTTAGATGACCAAAAATCCATGTTTTGCCTTCGAGTAAGGGGTCTTTTGGGTAGTGTTTCCCAACCCTTTAGGCATATGTTTAGGCTTCTTTTAGTCACCTAAAGAGTCCTAAACGATAACCAACTTAGAGTACTATTGAAATATATTTATGGAAGAGAGATTGATTAAGTGTCCCTAATTTGAATAGGATTTGATATCTGCCGAACGCGTGAGCCCACTGTGCCGAAGATTGTCAGGAAAGATTCAGGTAGCGACCTCTCTCTTATACTTTGTGTAAATGTATTGTATGTTTGCCTATCATGCATTGTGTGCTGTTGCTGCTTCGAGATGCATTGAGATACGTTGTGGAGCTTTGTGTACTGTGGAGCATTGTGCCTTGTGATACATTGTGTCTGGAGATGCTTAGTGATACATTGTGCTTTGAGATGCTTTGTGGTGCTTTGTGCTTTGAGTTGCTGCTACATAGTGTTCACCGCGAAAGCGGGCGTTGTGCATAGTGATTACCGCGCGAGCGGGCATAGTGTTTGCAGCGAAAGCTGTCATTGTGATTACCGCGTAAGCGGGCATAGTGCATTGTGTTACAGCCGTGAGTGCTGTCGTCTGTGGCGCGAGCTGTGGATCATTGAGTTGCTGATGATGTTGGTGAACATGATACATTACATGCTTTGTGTTTATATATTGTATGAGTGAGTTGTTGCTCTGGGATTCTTTAGAATCTCATTCCTCCATATGACTAACCTTTTCAGGCAGGGCAAGTGGCTCGAAGGAGAAGCGATCAACCCGTAGTGGTTAGGATCTCTTAGGGGCATTAGGGATTTTGGGATAGTTGGTTATCCGGGTTTGGATTTGGGATTGCGAAGGTGTATATGTTTTGTAGATGAATGTTTTGGTTATGTAATCCCCGTCTTGGGAACTTATAAACCCAAGTTATTTATGTAAGTAACCCGGGGTTTGCCGGGATTTTGGTTTCCGCACTTTGATATTTATTATGTACTCTGATTTCTCAAGTAGTTATATCCGTATGTGAATGTGAGACCAAGAGTTAATTATATTTTGGAAGGATTTTCGAAATGTCCCATCTTTTATATGAGGGATTATGAATTGTGATTTTGTATTATTGGTCTCTATTTTACTTAAATTTAATAATCCGGATGTAATTACGGTGAGGGGGTTACACAGGGTCACCGTCACCAACGCCGAGATTGGAGATTTGGTCACCGTCGCCGACGCCGAAGTGGGAAGGAAATTAGGGCTCGAAAGTTGCCGACCCTAACGCCGACGCTGAGAGAGCCTGAAGCGGGAACTACCGAACTGGAAGGAAGGGTCTGGCCGACGGCCGTCTGGGTCAAGGTCGAGTCTGAGCCGTGAGCGTGAAAGAGTGAGAGACGCTAAGACCGTAAGTGAGAGTGAGACACTGAGAGTAGACGGAGTCGAGCGAGAGCGAGTGATTCAGATTTACAATGTTTTTTTTGACACTATTAAGTCCATCTGTACATGATAAGAGGTAATTTTAAAAAAAAATTATATATTTCGGGATCGGGAAATACCGATCCCGATCCCGAATTGAAATTTCCCGATCCCTATTTTTTCCCGTCCCGATTTGCTCGGGATCGGGACGGGAAGGTCGGGACGGGAAAAAATTGAACACCCCTACTAATCTATATGAATTTGAATGCAATTTTTTAGGGTTTTTATGAAAAAGAAATTAAAATGCTAAGCAAAGAGAATAATCGAAAGCAAGACAAACAACAAGGGTTTAGTTCAGTTATGATGATGAATGGGACAACTTATGATTCACATGGATTTAGCTTTCTTAGCCATTCAATTTATTAGACCAAAGGGAGGTTGATGAAAAATTGGAATTAATAGACTTAATCACTTAATTGAAACATGGGAAACCCTCAATCTCAATAACATTTATTCCACTAGAAAACTCATAATGAAATAAATGGTAGCAAATTAAATTCATTAAAAACCAATTACAATAATATAAGATAGTTTTGGAAATCATGTTCACAATTGCCTAATTAAACAATTCGACAATTAATCACCCTAATTAAACAATCAAGAGATTAAACCCAATTTGACAATTAAATTAATAAAGAAAACTCAGTTAATAATCTAATTGACAATTAAATGTTTGCAAACAAAAATCCCAACAATCACTTAAGAACAAATCAATTCCAAAATATCAATTCAATCCAAATCAATAATAAATTTACAATCTAAAACTAGATTGTTCTCAATTATTACAACCCAAAATTATTTAAAACTAAATGATCTCAAATCTTAAAATAAATTAATAAAAGGAAAGGCACTCCCTTATATTCTTCAAGTGTAAGTTCCTAGGCTCTAATTCCTCCATCCTTCTCCCAAGTTGCCTTCCCAAATAACTAATGCTGCCATGAATTTCTCCTCTCCAAGCCGCTCCTTACTCAGCATGAACATGATATTATGAAGATGATTTAGTGCCCGTTTGGATTAGCGGTGGAGAAGTGGCTTTTTTTTTCATCTGACTTTTAAAAAAGTAAGGTAGGATTAAAAGTGAAAATGTAAATGTGATTTGTGTTTGGATTAGCGGTGGCAGAAGTGACTTTTTTTTCTAACCTTAAACCTGTTTGGATTAGAGTTTGAAAAGCCCGTTTAGATGTAAAATGACTGAAAAGGGCATGAATCTTGTGTAATACTACATATATATATTATTTGTATATATTGTGATAATTGAAATGAAAAAATATAAATAAAATTTGATAATAAGCTACTTAATTATATCATATATTATATATCCTCAGATTATATGTTAGTTTATTAGTCAAAATAATTAGTTTGGAGAAAAAATAAAAATAAAAATAATCTATAATAATTTAATTAGCTTTCTTAATTTCTCCAAAAAAAATCAACTTTATCTTATAATTAAGGCTGGAGGGAGTAATATATTTCCAGCCTTTCGTATATTTCCAGCCTTTCTCTCTCTTCGGCACAGCCTTGGGGACTAGAGAAAATTATAGAAAATATCCCATGATTTATGAAAATTACAAGTGATAGAAGAAAATGGATTGGGTAAATCACAGAAAGTGACCCAAATTTTTCATAAATTACAGTTAATCCTACAAATATTTCAACAATTTTCAATTTACTCCCTCCTTATAAACTTTTAAATTTTACACAGAAGTCCCTGGTCAAATCTAATTTGACCAAAAAGCATCTTCTTCCTCCGTGGAACCAGCGAAACAGAGCATCACAAAGGAGCAAAATAGAGCATCTTCTCTGAAGCTCTGATTCGAAGCTCAGGACCCTTTGGACATGCACGAAGCAACCACTGATTCGAAATAATGAGGTGGTTCAGACAAAATAATTAAATGAAGAGAGAGAGCAGAAGCACTGGAGGTAGGGAAAAAAGCTACGAAGCACAGTTTTTTTTTAAAGCCACGGTGTTAAAAAAATCCCATTCATCTCCACCGCTTTGCCAAACTGAATAAATGAAGCAATCGTGGTTTTGTAATTGCAAACGCACGGTGGATAGGGTCTGCCGCTTTGCCAAACAGACCCTTAATGGGTGAATAATGAGTGGAAGGAATGGGATGGCAGTGTTGCTGCCAGTGGGTCCCGTGGGTGGTGAGGAGGGAATATATTAATGAAAGATGAAGAAGGTGTTATGCGTGAGAGAGGGGATGGCTGGATAGAGTGTGTAGCAGCTCCAATTCTTTCGGTGCGTCAGTCTGTGAGTCGTCTCAGCGTCCTCTCTCTGAATCTTTTCTGGAACCAATTTTAGCGGCTGCTAGGTTAATTTTTAAGAGAGGAGGGGAGAGATTTTGGGTATCATCTTGAACCCATTAAAATTTAAGAAACTTAAATAAAATTTTATCATTAGATTCTTTTTTAGTTTTCAAAAAAATTTCTGTATTATAGGATCTTCTAATCCGCTTTTCATTGTTCTGCAAGAATTAAATAAAATCATGATGTATCATATATTTGAAACTATTATCCAATCACAAGATAACAATCAAAATATTATCAAATTAAACCAAATAATATCATAATCAATTCAAATTTATATTATTTCTTATAATTGGCTAATAATCCAAATATTATCTAATAAATCCAATTTAACCTAAAATAATTCTCAAAATAAATGAATAAGGTGGGATAAAATATATAGAATTTAGGATTTATCAACCCTAAAAAATTCCTATCTATTTTTTCTGTCTTATTCTTCTTCTTCATAGCAGAGGTCGGCATGAAGGAGAGGAAAGGTGCACCGACGCTGAAGCTTGAGGAAGAAGACACCATTGGGAGCAACGGAAGGAAGGCGCAGAAACGCCATTGCTCCTGCTGATCCTTCTCTTCTTCGGTGCTACAATGATGTAAGGAAGGGGAGACATAGAGACCAGGATCGTTGTTGGAAAGAGGTTCACAGCGGCTGACTTCGGTGAAGATGATGACTCAACGGAAGTTAAATTTCTGTTAGTTCAGGGTGATAATTATTCCATTTTTAATAATACATGAGAGCTCAAATTACACCTTTAAATAGTTCGGGGTATTTAAATGGTTAAGGGTACTGGGTGCACCTCCTAAAATAGTTCGGGTGTCCAATACATCTTTACCCTTTATTTATTTGTATAAATGTTTTTATTTATTTATTTTTTACTTGTGGAAAATATAATTGTAGATTCTAGGGCAAGGCATGTCCAAGAAAATGAGGGAAGTGACAATGAAGCACACTTAATGTGTGTTCGGCAATTGAATCAAAATCTAGGTTTTGTTGGCGAACGTTTAAAATTTTCCCAAACCTAGGTTTTGATCTCAAACCTATGTTTTGGGAAAAGCTATTTTTTTCTATTTTTTTTTCTTGTGTGGGCCCTATCCTCTCTCTCTCTCTTCTACTTTTTCTTTATGTAAACCCCACCCTCTCTCTCTCATTGGTCTTTTCTCATTATATGGGCCCCACATTATGAAAAAAACTATTCTGACCATAATATCTAAACATTTTCATTTTATCAAAATCACTTTTTTCTTATAATCTATTCTTCTTAGGACCTATTTTTCAGAATGTATTCTTTAAAAATTATTCTTCAAAATCAACTCTGAACACACTTTAGAGCTGTGTAATGGGGGCCAAACTCTACATATCCCATGGGCCCCACTTTGCCCACTCCTTGAACCCTATCTGCCAGCTCATTAAAGCTGACATGGACGGCCACACCTTACGGGGCAAGGTCATCACCGCTAACTTTAATAGGGTACGACCTATTTCCTTCTTAATTTGATGGGGAGGATTTCTTCGGAGATAGCTACGCAACAAACAATGTCCAAAGTGGAGGAAGCAACGAGTGGTCTCTGAATAATGCAGCATTCTCGGCAACATCTTACGTAAATGCTGCAATGTCTTATAACTTCTCAGAGACACAATCAGATGGCGACATAACTTCCTCTGCTTCTCTCATGGACGGTTCTGCAACTCCTAGATGGCCTTTACCATTATTCTGTGTGTGTATATATAGGCCTTAATCACTTACAGGATCAAGTAAATTAAGCTTTAGTACAGCTCCCAAGTTTTTAAGCCCTTCAAAATATGTTTCCTAAGCATCCATGTGCTTGGATTGGGCTTTCTTATGTTAGTTTGTAGGGAATAGTGGTTAGCTAGGTGGTGGTAGGACCATTTTTAAGAAGGTGTATTAAATCATGAGCCGGGCCTCTACTTCAAAATGGTCAACCTGGCCCTTTAATGGGCCAGTGTTGCTCTGTTTATCCAATGCTTAACAAGTCTCAGACACGTCTCCTGCAACTAGACTTGTGCAACACCAATGCTTTATTTCTCCTGATATTTGTTTTGGGCTTTGTATTTTTTTCGGCCGGGTTTCGTTTTATAGGGATCTTCCTTCGGTTTCAGTTTTTTCTTTTGATGGGAGGGTGTATGACCTCCAATAAGATTAACTCTAATAAAAAGATACCTATATTTAGAAAAAAAAATCTAATATATTAATAAAAGTTAGTACTATAGAAATATAGTACACAAAAGACAACCTCACTCACAAACAAGGTTAGTAAATCTGGACTTGAACTAGTAAGGGTACTAGATTAAGGGTCAGTGGGTTAAATCAGAGTCAAACCAAAGTTGACTTGGAACCAAACCTGTAAGAAAGTGAAGATTTATGAGTTATTGATATGAGATTATGAAGAAATTTGAAAAAAATCATTTTTTCTTAAAAAAGAGATCGGGGTTGATGATCGGACCGGATCAATTTAGGGGCCAGCTCGTTGGTTTTTGGGTTGAACCGGTTGGTCCAATTTAGGTTTAATAACTCTGCTCACAAAACACCAACATATTGGAAAATACCCAAGATCAGCCATCAAATTTTCAGATACAACCACTCTAACTAATAGCTAAATTAAAATCCAAAATACCCTTATGGCCGTGTAAAAGGATACAATAGCCTATGACTAGCAGTAAGATGAAAAAAAATGTTGAGCCATAATTACAACTTCACAAGGTTGACGATTCATTAGCGGGACCTAAACAAGTAATACACATTTAGAGAACTCCTCGCATTCTAATGCCACAAAATAAAAGATTGATAAAAAAAGATGATGAATAAATCGATGTCATTAACTTCACTCTTAAAAGAGAGGATTAAAAAGCATATATTCAAATTGAATTTGAATAAAATGGGAACAAATCCAACTTTAAGTGATAAGTTTGATTTAGATATTATGATGGCTTGTAATACTGAGAAATTTCACAAAAACTATACTTCAGTTTGAGTTTACTTTAGACTTGCATTAGTAAACTCCAGCGGGGTAATTGTGACTGTCTAGTACATAAATTGAACAACAAAAAGAATTGAAACGTAATGACGGGAATCGCCTCCTGCATCACATAAGAGGGACGAGTGATACGTGAGCGTACATTAGGGGTCCTTGTGTGAGTATCAAGTAAGGTAATAAATAGTAGGACCATGGAAGCAACGCGGGGGGCTTCAAAAGTTGTTGCGATAACTAAAAATTACACTAACGTTATTGTTGGAAGTACTAGATCTTTGAGGAGTACAAGAAAAAGAAATGAAGGAGAAAGTAATGTACAATGTCTTTAAGGCATATGTAACACTTTCCTTAAAGTTTAATTTGCCCCAACATATATCTATTTTATAGGGTACAATTTAGATTAATTAACAAATTTCTTGCAGAATACAATGAAAACTCTTGAGTATAAATTGCACTTTCAGTACTCAAGCAAGACAACAATTTCTTTTACAAAATGATAATTTAACTTTATCTTTATGTGTACTCAAGAATAAAGGCAATGAGTTTGATATCTTGTTGTGCGATTTCTAATATATCAAAATGATTGATGGTGCTGGGTATTTATAGGCCCTGAAGTAGTGTCTCTTGAAGTAACAAATCTTCAATTAAAAGTCATAACAATTTGGTAAATTGATGAATCTCATATGTTAATTCATGAACAGACATATGAAGAGTTATATCTTAATAGTATGTAGAGTTTCTCACAAATATAACACAACTTTTCACTAAGTGGTGACTGTCACACCATTGGTAATAACCTTTCACATGTGCCTCTAAAAATTGAAGAGACATAACCTTGGTGACTTTTGGTGTTATAATTCCTTACACAATTCTTCATATAAATCCTTTAATTAATGGATATGACTTTACAAAAAACACATCTCTTCATTTTAAAATATTCCAACAATCCTCTACCATTTTAAAATGATCACCAACTCTTATCACTTCAAAAATTTCATATTGTTAGTAAAGGTATCTCAAGGAATTAAACCTTTAAGACAATATTTGAACTAATTATCTCATATGAATAAGTGTGCATGAATTACACATGGGATCTAGAGCTATTGTATGCCACTTTAAATGATACGTTTGCTTGTGGCTTTGTGTCTGTATTCTTTTCATGAGAGCTTTTTAAAGTCAAGCCCTTAGACTCTTGAAAAGGACATCACTTCACTTTCATATATGTAGACTTTCTCAAGAGCTTTACTGTAATAAATACTCCAACAAATATATACTTATATGTTCATTAAGAGCTAGATTAGAGAACGTACCACCTTTTAATCTCATGGTTATCAAGAATTTTTTCTACCTGAGATATATTAAAAAGTTAAGTACTTGCAATCACTCTGATAGTGTACTTTCACCATTGAACTCAAGACTGGATATAATGGTGAAGAGTGAGTTGGGTTTTCCACTATTGGTGATCAAAACTTATAGAGCTTCAATCTGGCCCATCCCTTTTGATGTTTTTTAGCACCAAATTTCTTGTCGGACCTTTCGTCAAAGGATGTGCAAGATTTAATTCAAATCTTATATAACTAATGGACATTACTTCATTTAAAATCAAATATTTCACATAGCTATGTATTAGGCCAATATATCTCGAATTTCCCTTATAAACTTGGCTATAATCCCTTACAAAAGCAAACTGACTATCATAATGTATAGATATTGGTGCCATTAGTTTGGACCATATAGTAATTTCTAGTAACAAGTTTCTTAACCACTCCGCTTCTTTACTGGTTGCAGCCAATGCTATAAACTCAGAGTCTGTAGCAGAATTTGCTATACAAGTCTGTTTCTTTGATCCCTATGAAATAGTACCCCAACCAAGGGTGTAGACCCATCAACTGATTGATGCATGATCCTTTGAGTAAGTTATCCAATTAGTATATGTATATCCTTGCAAAATTGAAAGATTACCACTATAGGTCAAACTATAGTTAATTGTTCCTTTCAAGTACTTCAGCACTCTTTTCACAGCATGCCAGTGTGTCATACTTGGATTACTTGTGTTTCTATTTAATCTTCCCATAACATATGCTATGTCTGGTCTTGTATATGTCATAGCATACATCAAGCATCCAATCACCTTTGAATATTTGTATTGTTTCACAAACAACCTTTATTTGGTGTTAAATTCATATTAGAATAAAATGGAGTAGAAACATGATAACAATCATAACAATCAAATTTCTTTAATATTTTTTCAATGTAATCAGACTGGAAAGCTCAAGACAATTGTTATATCTAATAATATTGATTCCTAGTATGACATCTGCTTCTCCCATATCTTTCATATCAAAGTTATTAGACAATAATTTCTTTGTTTTATTTACTTAATCTAGATCAATACTAAAAATTAACATGTTATCTACATATAAATAAATGATGACACATTTTCCATTAGAAAATTTACTATAAATACATTTGTCATGTTCATTGATTCTATACCCATTTACTAGAACTACTTCATCAAACTTTTTATGACATTGTTTAGGGGCTTATATTACTTAAATTCATAAAGAGACTTAATTAATTTACACACTTTGTGTACTTGAATAGGAACCACAAACCCTCCCGCTTGTGTCATATACACCTCTTCTTCCAACTCCCCATTACAGAAAACTGTTTTAATATCCATTTGATGGATAATAGGATTGTACATGGAAGCAAGTGCTTTAATAGTGGAAATCCTTGCAACCGGTAAATATGTATTAAAATGGTAAATTTCTTCTTTTTGTGTAAAGCCCTTAGCAACCAATTTCTAGCCTTACATTTATTTATAGATCTATCTACTTTTAATTTCCTTTTGAAAACCCATTTACATCTAATGGGTTTAGAACCATAACAATAATCAAAATTATTAACATATCACCAACAAATCATGACCTATTTGCTATTATTAAATTATCCTAGCCAAACATGTAAATAGAATTTATAATTCTATCATCCCTCTTTTCTTTGAGGTCCTATGTGACTATCCTCCCTCCACCACATGTACTTTCTCATGACACTTTCTCATGAGCATTAGTGCCTTTTGTACCATGGATCTTTTGCCATACTCTTCTTTAAAGAGAAGATAATCTCCCAATTGCTTAAGAGAGATTCACTTTTCATGTTTGATTAAAACTCTTTTTCAAGTCTTTCCATGAAGGAGAAAGTTTATTTATAATTGATAGACAATAATAAATTCATCCACATGCATTTTATTTGTTTGAAATTATTCAAACCATATTCAATTATATCCATGAATTAATTCAATAACACATTTTCCATCAATCATTTAAATTAAAATCCAAACACAATATGATAATTATTAACTCATCTAATTGGCCATAGAATATTTCATGATAATTATCAATTTAATTACTAGATTCAAAATATATTATGCTTCTTATCACTTTCTAATCATGATTCCGCAAGCCAATAAGCCACATAATTTAAGAAACAATTGCATCCTGCTAGATCATGGATAAACCTCGTAAGTCTATAAACAATATTCAGTAAAGAAAGGCTAATAAATACTTATCTCTCTCTTTTGCCATTGACCAAATGAATTTTGGATGACTCTTTTGTAAAGTTTCTGAATCAACCCATACAGTTCTTATAACAAGCAAAACCGGTGCCATCACAGAAACTGAACTCCTTCATATCTTTCCAACTTCACAAAATTTGTTGTAAAAAAAATCTTAAAGAGCCACAAGAAAAAAGCCTCAGAATCATCCAAAAGAAGTGCACAGCCGAACAAAATCATTTGACCATGCATGATGGTTCACCCCGATAACTGGAGCAAAAGGAACTCTGTATTGATTCACTTTGTATGATGTGTGCTGCGTCACCAAAATGACTGTATGCCGTCCGTGATCTTGCTTTAGCCCAATAAACATTTAACATACGCACTAGTGCAAAATACTATATTTGACATAAATTGAAAATGTATTATCACTATAACATTTAGGGTGTAGTAGAAATTGGAGTAGCGGAAAATAGATGTTATGGTGTCAGTTATAAAAGACCTAATGCCATAAAAGAATATATTACGGCGTCGGTTACCAAATTTGGTTACCTTAGATGTGCCATGTCACCGTCAACTCACCTCTAAGGTGCCTAGTTACCAAATTGGTTTACCTTAGACGTGCCATGTCACCGTCAACTTACCTCTAAGGTGCCTTGTGTCCATAGGGACTTGTTCAAGTAAGGAATTAGATGCATTTTGTGACAAAGGGAGGATTCGAACCCTTAACTTCACACATGTGCTGATATGCCTTTATCAGTTGAGCTGTGATGAACCTACAATCTTTATTTACAAAACTATATATATATAATATTTATTTTTAATTTTATTTTTTCATGTAATTATTTATTACTACTTACTATGTTATTTATTTAAAAATGAAAAAAATTAAATATTTTATAAAATAATATTTATATTATATATTTTAATTTTGATGTGTATTTAATATTTATATTTTTTATTTATATATAATATTATTGAAAAACTCACATTTTAATAAAAAATAAGCAACAATAATTTTTATATATTTATTTTATTATAATATTTATATTATAATTTTTATAATATAATCTATTAGAAATTACTAAAAAAACAGTTACGTCCTTAACTTCATTTCTTTTTATAGTGAAAGGACCTATATTATGACATTGGTTAATAAGGACATGATATAGTACATAATAAATGTATTACAATATCATATCCAAATACAACTGATGTTATAATAGAAGGTAATTATTTAATTGATTATGATATCCGTTCTTGTCCAAACTGATATCATATTTGTATATTATGACAACAGTTATAATCAAAATTGACATTGTATTAGGAATATAATTTTTTTAACATGTTAAATTTATATAGTCCTTCATTTGAGAACCTACTTCATATGCAACCAATCAATGTACAACAAAAAAAAATTTCCGGCTTAAAAAAGGTCATTTTAATGTAACTATAATATATTTTTAAAAAACTTTGCTTTCATTATTTAATTAAATTTTTTAAATGTTATATTCAGAATATATATATATATATATATTCAATATATATATATATATATATTACAAAAAAATTTCAAAACTTAATTTAAATATTTTTAATTAACTTCGGTGTCTGGTGCTTACTAAACTGATGCTATAAATGCTAATATGGCATTTGTTTGAAGTGCATCTGATACAAAATATCATAAACCTAATTATGGCATCGGGTGCTTATACAATTGATGCCATAATGTAAATTACGGCATTAGATAAACTTAAAACATAGGTAAAAATATGACATATCAATTATCGCTTCGGTTCTTCAAGTAATTGATGCGAAATCATGTAATTAAATTAGTATTTTGCACTAGTGACGATTTTCTTTATCAAGTTATATAGCATAGAAGAAATCATGATTCTAACTAAGCTTTAAGATTGTTGGAGGGGCTGGATCTCTGAGGAGTACAAGAAGAAGAGATGAAAAAGAAAGTAGTGCACAATATCTTTAAGGCGTTGGCATCACTTTCTTTTAGGCTTAATTCGCTCCTACCTATATCTATCTTATAGGATCCAATTTGAATTGATGGGCGAATTTCTTATGGGATACAACGGTGACTCTTGAGTATGGATGGATTGCACTCCCAGTACACAAGTAAGACAACAATGACTTTTAGAAAATGATAATTTGACTTTATCTTTGTATGCACTCAAAGACAAAGGTAACACTACTACAAAAAAGTAGTGTAATGGCGCTTATTTTATAAACTACTTTGGCATTTAAGAAACGCCAAAGCTTTTAACGCCATTAAAAATTCCTGTGGAGCTTTTCAATTTACAAAAATGCCATACATTATTTTATTAAATTAAATAAATATATTAATTATATGTAGCGTTTTGGGAGGAAAGTGCCAAAGGAGGGGTACGCCTCCTTTGGCGTTTATTGGTCAAACGCCAAAGGAGGGCGTGTCCCTCCTTTGGCGTTTTTCCTACAAACGCCAAAGGAGGGGACACCTCTCCTTTGGCGTTTGAAGGTCAAACGCCAAAGGAGGGTACCCCTCCTTTGGCGTTTTTCCTTTAAACGCCTAAGGAGGGGATACCCTCCTCTGGTATTTTATCTTCAAACGCTAAAGTAGGTTTAATTTTTTTAATAATTTTTTAAAATATTTTTTTCCTGTGCAGTGTAATACCTGATGACCATATATATATAGTAGTAAGCAAATGACCATATATTTCGTCTAATAGGCAAATATTACAATAGAAAACAATGATGGTCATTTGTTCAAATAACTACAATGAATAATTATAATGTTTAACAACTACAAAATATATTGTATTAACAATGATTATATAGTGTACAACTAATTTTATAAATGATTAAACAAAATAAGAATAGGCAAGAAAGAAGCTACATGCCTAAATTAACTAATTGCTTGACCATATATTCACACCATTCTTCAATGATTTCATCCATTTGATGGTCAGACAGCTCAGCACAACGTACATCTTCATAATACTACATAAACAATCATGTATACAAAGAATGAAAATCACTAAATTTAGACACTTTGTCAATTAAAATTAAAACACAATATCAATTGCAACTAAAGGGAACTTACTTTCACAGGAATTACAAGGTGGCGATGAGTAACTATATCTTTCATAAATTTGATAACATAAGAACCACAATCATTAGCATTGGGCTGGAATGGACACTGCAACAATACAATGAAATAGTTATGTCAATTTTTGAATAAATTTTTTTTACTAACAAGAATGGAGTAAATTCATATATAAGTACCATAATCTTCCTCCACGCATAGCTATTGGCCAGGTCATTGCGTCTAGAGTAGGTCAATCCAACTTTTCCTCTATATGCGGTTAATGCACTAATAAAACAAAGAAGTTCCTGATTAATTTTGGTTATTCAATAATCACACACGAAAAGATTTACACATACACCCATACACTTACTTATTGAAGATAATCAGCATATCAGGGCGATTATCTGGATAAGCAGTTTCTATAGGATCTAGATAGTAAATGCGAGGGCTTTCTGTTGCTGCTGGATGGACAACAATTAATATCCAATGTTCCCTAAAAACACATTTTGAAAATTTTATTTGGACAATCATTTAATGGAAAAAGTGAAAAAATAAAAAACATACATTCAAATATTGTCACAAATCACTTACCCTACATTGTATGGCACAAGAAAGAGCTTGTTAGGGGTTGCTCTAAGCATAAAGCAGTCTCTAAGTTTGTTAGACTGTGCTTCCAAATCTCTCCCCTATGCTGGCCAAAGAGGTGTGGGCTAACAAAGACGAATCTCTACATCTTATCCGTGCCTACTATCTCATCGTGGTACAAATGCCTTTATATCAAACAAGCAATGTCATTTCCACCCAAAAAAAATTGAATGATGAATAATAATAACAATGATAGACGAATACCTGATCCATATGTTGATAGCTGTTCCACCTATCCTTCCACGAGTAAGCACATCATTCAGCACAGCACCATCGACATGATCAATTACACCTTCTGCATTATAGATGTCCGGATGAAAACGTATTTCCTGACCTTGTTGGAGGATCAATTGTTGTACCATTGATGCCAATTGTTGGCGATACGAGACCATTGGTTTGTTGTTTCGTTTGCTAGTAGAAGGTTGGGACTTCTGTTGGGTTGCTGAACAATGTGAGTTCTTCCTATGGCCTTCAATTCTTTTTCCTTTATGACTAGTAGCAACCTACAAAAATCATTAAAATTTAATCATGTAGTTTTTTAGATAGAAGTGCATATAGAATAAGTAGAACGAATTGTAAATTAAATCACCTTTTGATATGGCTCAATCAGACCTATTGGCAATGCAACATAACCACCAACAACATCTTTTACCATTGTCTGTTCATCTAGAGAAGGGATTGGTAAGAGGGCATCTGCATATGTGCATACGTCAACCTTAACTCTAAGTGTGTTCTCAGGCAATGGTGAACCATGAAGGATATCAGTGTCGATGTTGTAGACAACTCCTACAGCAACTGCATGCTTGAAAGATTCATCGACGTGCAGCTTGCACGCCGATTCGCCCTATGAAAGATGGAGTCAATATTAAGGTACACTAATTTAAAACATAACAAAAAGTTAACTAGAGAAGAAATTAATTACGAAAGGAATTGAGACTTTAGGCGTGGAGGGGAAACTATCATTCTTTACACTTGTGTTGTCAAACATTAGGCTTGGTGCTGGCCGAGAAAGTAGTAAAGTGTCAATTTGAGCCTTCAATAATGTATTTTGCTCTTGCATCAATCGCATATGATCATTAAATTGTTCTATTTGGTGTTGGTGGACACTCATCTGCTCATCTACTTGATGCTTGTAGACACTTATCTGCTGTTCCAGTTGCTTTTTGTAGTCACAAATTTGCTCCTGTAGTTGCATAAAGTCATTTTTGTTCGGTTGCTTTTGGTGTCCAAAGTATGATGTTTGGGTGACTGCAAAACCAGTACCACGAAGACGACCATGATACTCAGGAGCTCCAAGAGCTCTGCTGAGTAAATCGTCACGACCAACATAATTCATCAACTCTGGTTGATCCTGCGTCATTTTTTGCTATCACAACAACAATTGCAATAATATTAGTTATTATAAAATAGAATCATTTAATCAAAGCAAAATATTTATGAATAATCTACCACTTACACAATATTCTGCAACTTCTCTGGCTTGTTCGCTCGGAATTTCTCCTTTTTTATTAGTGACGCCGGCCGGCCACAAATTATGACGTGGCATGTGTGTGACATCATAATGTGATTGTTTGACCTTTATAACCAAGTTAGTTGTAGTTAAAATTTAGTCATCTAAATTATATTCATATAAAATGATTATAAGTTCTTACCAATTGTTGCTCCAACTTTGCATACGATAGTGGTCCTTTTAAGTACCGGTATGCCATGTTGCTTGCGCTTTCACGATTTCTATCACTTCGTTCCTTTTTAAATGCAAATAATTTCAATAAATATTAATTTCAATTACATTGCAAGTAGTCTGTAAGGGCTAATATTGTATTACCAGAAACTCCGCGGTAGTATGTGTGCTAAAAAACTCATCCTACTGCTCTTGTGTTATTATTCCATCATACAACTGTGGTGGTGTATGAATGATATTGCCATCTGTGTCCCGCGAGTAGAATTTGATAAGATTGGAACGAAAACATCTCAAAAGTTTGCCACATTTTGCGAGCACGAATTTGTCTTTGTCGTCATCGATAATGAAGATAGACTGTAACAAAAAAACCACACATGCTTTGTTAGATTGTAATTCATGCAACAAAACAACCAGAATAATAAAGTAAATAATGTTTACCTTAACTAAACTTAGAAGCATATCAGAATAGTCCTTCTTTGCCCGTCTCCAATCTGAAATTGTAATGGGGACTCTTTCTTTGACAATAGTCCCAATATAATTAATAAAGTTGCTATCATTTTCACCAATTGGGTTTCCCTTGTCATTCCACTCAAGCTCTAACATAATGCCCTTGCTCCTTAGTTTGATCAGTTTATGCATCACAGTCCTACCTCAGACTACAGTGGCTTCAAAGGCTGCTTGCTCAATATGAGGATCAACTGCATCTTCATTGTGGGCTTCAAAGGCTGCTTGATCATTGTGAGGATCCATTTTCCTACAAGTTAAATAAACAAGACAAAAATATCAGTGCATATTGACAATCATAGTAATAAAAGTAAATTAAGTTGGAATATATGAATACATTTAATAAAACATACATACTAAAAAATCAAGATACTCATTATCATCTTTTTCTCTTTCTTGTTTTATTTAAAAACCATGTCCCCTCTTTATGATCATGTCTCATATATAAATGTTCGTTTTCATCTTCTTCTTCATTTCTATCAATATATCTTGACCATAACATCTCAAAGGAAAGAGTATCCTCAGGAATATTCAAATATTCATTACTTGTAGTACCAACTTGTTCTTGATGATTCTTGTTTGATGGAACTACAATGGACCAATTCTTCTTAGCAGGATTGGGAACGAAAAACACTTGTTTTGCTTGTGATGCTAAAATGAAAGGATCATCTTTATACAAAACTTTAGAAAGGTCTACTTGAACAAACCCTAACTCATCTGTCCGCAATCCACTGGTGTTAACCCACTTACACCTGAAGACAGGGACCCTCAACATAGTATAATCTAACTCCCATATTTGTTCAATTATACCAAAGTATGACATTGGTGCGTAGATAGGGTGCATGTCTTTGACACTGGATCTATGCTAAGAATCAGCAACAAGTGTGACCCCACTATTTTGCATCGTGCTCCTTGTATCATGTTCTTGTGTGTAGAAGGTGTAATCGTTGATTGCATAACCATTATAAGATAATACACTTAAGCTCGGTCCATTCGATAGCCATCTTAAGTTTTCAGAAATTAGATCAGGATTCCTCTCCACCTCATCTTTAATGCACCTTTTTAACCAACTTGGAAAATGTTTGTTGTGTTCCTTTGTTATAAAATTTTCATTTCTGTCACCATGTACCAATCGAAGTGCGGCCTTGTGTTCGTCAACAAATGGTTCAACTTCATCAGTGTTATGAAGCACATACAAGTGAGCTTGTTCCCATTCAGTAACTGATATCCTTATTACATCCTTCCCACTTGTTCCTTTCCCTAATCTTCGCCCATCATGATGAGACTTGGGGATACCTACGGTGTCAACATTTGATAGAAATTGAGTACAGAAGTCACTTGCTTCTTCAACCATATACCGCTCAGCTATACAACCCTCTGGCCGATATCTATTTTTCATATACCCCTTTAAAATTTTCATAAATCGCTCATTCGGGTACATCCATCTCAAGTACACTGGACCGCACAATTGAACCTCTTTTACCAAGTGTACGGTTAGATGGACCATAATGTCAAAAAATGAAGGGGAAAAATACATTTCAAGTTCACACAGAGTACAAACAATCAGCCTTTGCAAATCTTGTAACTTCATTGAATCAACCACTTTACTGCAAATCAACTTGAAGAACATATAAAGTTTAGTAATGGTGTTCCTTACTTTTTTGGGTAAGATTGACCGTATACCAATAGGTATGAAATTTTGCATGAGCACATGACAATCATGAGATTTAAGATTCTTAGCTTCAACTTTTTCACTTATACAATGTTCTTTATATTTGAAAAATACCCCTCTGGAACTTTAATTCCTTCCAGAAATTCACAAAATAATTTTTTTCTCTTTCCTCGATAGAGTGTAAGCTGCTGGAGGTAGATAAGTACGGTGCCCTTGCTCAACTAGTGCCAACTCTTCTCTTATTCCCAAATTAACCAAATCCAACTTCGCATTTACACTGTCCTTGCTTTTTCCTCGTATACTGAGCAATGTGCTAATAAGAATATCACATATATTTTTTCTATGTGCATCACATCAAGAAAATGTCTCACATACAAGGACTTCCAATATGGAAGTTCAAAGAAAATAGAATTCTTTTTCCAACCGGTTGTCCCGAATTGTTTTGCAAAAGGCTTGCCAAAATCGTTATCCATGTGCTTAACCTTCTCAAAAACCTGAGCACCGATCAACATCTTCGGTGGGCGACCTTCTTCTGACTCACCATTGAAAGCCTTTTTCCACTTCCTCCAATGATATGTTGATGGTAAGAATCTTCGATGTCCCATGTATATATTTTTCTTACAATGATCTAGTCGCATTGAATGAGTGTCATCTTCACATATAGGGCATGCACAATATCCTTTGACGCTATATCCGGACAAATTACCATAAGCAGGGAAATCATTAATTGTGCCAAACAACATGGCTTTCAAATTGAAACTTTCTTCCCTGTACCCATCATACACATTGACACCTTCTTCCCAAAGTAGCTTCAAGTCATCAATTAAAGGAGCCAAGTATACATCTATATCATTTCCAGGTTGCCTTGGCTCAGAAATTAACATAGACAACATCATATACTTGTGTTTCATGATCAAGTGTGGAGGAAGGTTATAAATCATCAATATCACTGGCCATGTACTGTGTGTACTACTCTGAACCCCGTGGGGATTGATTCCATCAGTTGAAAGTGCAAGGCGTAGGTTCCTTTCTTCATTCGCGAAGTCAGGATGGTCATGATCAATTTTTTTTCCATTTAGGAGCATCCACAGGGTGCCTAAGGTTCGTGTCTTCAATCCTTTCATCTGTATGCCACGTCAACAACTTAGCAATCTCCTCATTACTGTATAATCACTTGAATCTTAGAATAATTGGAAAATACCATACGACCTTCGAGGGACTCTTTCCTTTCTTTTTCTTATATCGAGATGCATTACATTTAGGGCACTTCTCTAACGTTGCATATTGATTTTGAAATAATATGCAATCGTTAGGGCATGCATGAATCTTCTCATAACTCATGCCAGTTGTAGAGCAAAGTATTCGCTTTGCCTCATATGTCTTGGTAGGAAGTACATTTTCTTCTGGGAGCATATCTTGCACAAGTTCAAGTAGTGCGGTGAAACCAGAATCACTCAATCCATAGTGTGCTTTAAAGTTGTACAATTTCAACACTGCTAGCAATCTTGTGTATTTAGTACTACCATCATATAATAGCTTCTCTGCATCACCTTTCAACTTCGCATATTCTTGAGGACGGTTATGAAGCACCCCTTCAACTGTATTTAGCATTTCTTGAAGACCATCATCTTCATCACACATGCTTGAGTCAAACTCATTTGAAGCACCGATCATGGTATGTATTTGACCACGATCTACATCATCCGTCTCACCGTGCCTTGTCCATTGTGTATATGATTGATCAATTCCATGACACACTAAATGATCTAGCAAATCAAGTGGACTAATCCGCTTTCCATAACAACAAGATAAGCAAGGACATAGGATTTTGTTAGGATCATTTGCATGCTCGCTTGCAAATCTAATAAACTCTTTCACCCCATCAATATATTCTCTTGAGCACCGATTAGATGACATCCATTTTCGATCCATCTATACCTTAAACACATATATTTTTATAAGTGGTCAGTTGCTTGCCTCTTAAAGTTCTCTTTATTTGTTATTTATTTTTTTGAAAAAGTAAATTCAGCAGCATAACATTCCAAAATTAAAAGTTTTACAAAATATTAAACACTCTTCTTAAATCACAAATAATCAACCAATTAATCCCACAACATCTAAATAATGTTCACAACTCACCACCAAATAAATCATATTGGCCAACACTACTACATGTCGTAATTAAAATAATTGGGTCCATAACAAGCCAACAAAAATACAACCCTGCATTTATTAAATTAATTGGATCCAAAATAATCATTGAATAAACTACCAGCGGCATTTATAACACTTCTACCCAATTTGTCCATTTCAACAGTGCCATTCCCAACTCTTTCACTATTGATAACATGTACTCCTATAGAAAAGTATAAGCAAATATATAATAGTCATACATATTTTAATTAAAAAAAATGTAAATAAAATGTTAAAAAACAAACAACACTTATAGAAGCTTCTGTAGGAAGCTTTGTATTGCAACCAGCCAAAAAGAAAAAGAACACGAGGGAGGAAGCTTTGTACTGCAACCAGCCAAAAAGAAAAAGAACACGTGTGGGAGGAAGCTTTGTACTGCAATGAAGCTCTATGTTGTAATGAAAGTGGCGAACAAATGTTTACAAATATTTGCACGAGGAGGAGACAAAAAAAAAGCAAGTGGGGGACTAAAGAAGCTTCTACTTGTCACCGGTCAAACAGAGGAAAGGGGGTGGGGCCAATAGAAAAGAAAAGCAGGAAAACGATAGTGGCGGGACGCAACAATGGCGGGTGTTAAAAATTTTTAACATTTATATTACCTTTTATGGCGCTTATATAAAAAGTTCCAAAAAAGGTGTGAGTATCTATGGCACTTCTTATATAAGCACCATTAATGTTATAAAACAAAACTGAAACCTTTGGCGCTTCCTTAGAAAGCGCCAAAAATTCCTTTAAAAAATATTAAAAAAAACTAAATTAAAGCTGACTGAATTTTTTTTTCTATTATAATTTTTTTAACAACATGTCCTAGGCGTTGTACGTGTGCATTTATAAGGAGCCCTACTGCCGCATATGGCTTCCTGTTGGTCACTTCAATTAATACGAATATAGTTCATATCACTAACATGGATCAAAGTGGGAATCAGAGGGAACTAATTAATGATGGGGCTGTGTACAGGGAATCAGAGCAAGCAGCTTTGAATACGTACTTCAGAAATGCCAATTGCCAACCATCATAATATAATTGTAATTAAAAAAAACCATTGCGTGATCCACCAAGTATAAAGGCATATTGTAAAAAAAGTCATGATTCTCATCAAGTAAATGGCCAACCTGTGATTCTTTCCCAACAACAAGCTCTGACGATGGCTTTCAATAGTCGAGGGAGCTGAGGAAGAGCGTGAGGGCAAGGAAGAGCGTGAGTAACATGTTCAAAGAATGACAGAACCTCATTGACCAGTCTTGTGGCGTTGGTTTCTTCATTGCAAAACACCTTCTGGTTTCGTGCCTTCCATAAGCATTGAACTCCAAAGCTTGTACACCAAACAGGATTGCTCCTACAAGTCTGCAGGTTCTTTATCAATGCGCAGATGCAAATATGCAATGTCACAAAAAGTGATTTATGTCCAACCTCTTCAAGGAGCTGTCAGATGGCCAGCTATAAAGTTTGGAAAGTGATTTATCAATTTATAGATTACTATTCAAGACAGATATGACTTGCCTTGTCAATTAAAAAACAAATATGCAGGTGGAAGCTTTCATGTGATTCTTCTCCATTCTTTTTTTACTTAACTTTTCAATGAATGCCAAAGCTTTCACGTGATTCTTCTCCCTTCGGTAAAGATGATCCCTTTGTTTTTTTTAATAATTGTGGAAGCATTTGCGTTTTATTACAAAATGCCAAAGCTTCCCCTCCAAATTCATTTTTTTGTAATAATTGTGGAAGCTTTGGCGTTTTATTCCAAAACTCCAAAGCTTCCCCTCTAAAATCATATGCAGTGATCAATTATCCTTTGTTTTTTTTTGTAATTGTGGAAGCTTTGGCGTTTTATTCCAAAACGCCAAAGCTTCCCCTCCAAAATCAACTGTAGTGATCAATTATCCTTCGTTTTTTTTGTAATTGTGGAAGCTTTGGCGTTTTATTCCAAAACGCCAAAGCTTCCCCTCCAAAATCAACTGCAATGATTTGCCTTATACTTCATTTTTTTTGTAATAGTGGAAGCTTTGGCGTTTTATTATAAAACGCCAAAGCTTCCCATCTTTTTTTTTGTTCAAAACAAAGCTTCCCATCTTGATCCAAAAAAAATCTGCAATGATCATATGATTCATATCCTTCATTTTTTTTAATATATATGTGGAAGCTTTGGCGTTTAATTATAAAACACCAAAGCTTCCCAGATCTTCGTTTTTTTAATATATGTGGAAGCTTTTATCTACACCCATCTTTGATCCTTTTTTTTTATATATAGGAAGCTTTGGGGTTTTATTTGATCCTTTTTTTTATATATAGGAAGCTTTGGCGTTTTATTATAAAACGCCAAAGCTTCCTATCTTGGAAACCACCAAATCATATTTACATTGCATTATATATATAATATCGGTAAAACAATATGCATGTGGTGACCCTTGGCTCTCTCCGTTCTTTAATTTATAGACATACACACACCAAAAATGTAATTATTATATATTACTATATGTATACTGTTTTTTTTGTCAACACTATATGTATACTTTTAATATATAAGTTAGACTCTGCTTGTGCTGACTCAGTGAACGCATGTCACCCTGTTTACACCCTTAAGATGTGCATGATTGGTTTGGACAGAGACAAAGCTTCGGTTTTCTATAAAGATCAATCTACCTCTATAGCCCACATGACCGTGAAATCTGGAATCATAAACTTCCTATTATATATATATTTTTAAAAAAATATAAGATGTTTTGGAGCTTCGTAAGGATGCGCCAAAGCTTCCTATTATATTTTCTTTTTCTTAAAAAACAAAATATAGGAAGCTTTGGCACTTCCACATAAAACGCCAAAGCTTCCTATTGTTTTTTTTAAAAATAAAACTGAAGGCCTTGTTTGGCGCTTGTTCAGAGAAACGTCATACAAGGTTAACGTCAATTGTGACATTTATAATTGTAAGCGCCAAAGCTTTCAAATAATTTTGATTTTAAATAAATAAATAACTATTTTTGGCATTTCTTTAAAGAAATGCCACAGGAGCTACGCCACTAAAGCCCCTTTTTGTAGTAGTGTAATGAGTTTGATCTCTTGTTGTGTGATTTCTAATATGTCATAATGATTGGTGGTGCTAGGTATTTATAGGCCCTGAAGTGGTGCCCCTTGAACCAACACTTTTTCAATTAAAAGTCATAACTATTTGTTAAATTCATGAATCTCATATGCTAATTCATGAACAAATGTATAAAGAGTTATACCTTTATATTATGTAAAATTTTCTCATAAACATAATATAACTTTTCACTAAATGGTGGCTGCCACACCTCTGGTTATAACCTTTCATATGTATCTCTAAAAACTGAAGAAATATAATCTTAGTGACTTATTAGTGTTATAAATTCTTACACAACTCTCCATATAAATACCTTAATTAATAAACATGACTTTTCAAAAAAACAAATCCCTTCCACTAGTAGAAAAATGACTTTTTAGACCGGTTAAAAATGACTTTTTAGACCGGTTCTATATAAGGTCTTGATACAGCAGGTCTAAAAAATCTGTTATTTTTTAGACCGGTTGTGCCCACAACCGGTCTTAATGTAATTGTTAAGACCGGTTGTGACTACAACCGGTCTTAAAGCTTCAATTTTTTTTTAAAAACGTCCCTTTTATTATGTACACGCACAGAATGCTCCAAAAACAGCAATACATTAGACAGTCATACATTAAAATGGCAGTAATACATTAGACATCAATACATTAAACAGCACATAATCACTGATTTCAATTTCAAAATTCAAAAGCCAGTACAGTCTATAGGCAGCAACAAATTAATGTTCATACAAGCTAGTACAGTCATACATTGATGATTCATTTGGCCATTAGACAGTAAGGATGACCATATGGCAGTAAAACAAAAGCTTCTTCTTTTGAAGTTGATTGTACCTTCCCTAGCTAGTCCCCAGTGTCCCTTTGGTTGCCTACACCAAACATGAAGTTTTTGGGAAAAGAACCAAGCAAAGAAATGAACATGCTCTAAAAAACGTGTAAACTATGTCCTGTACAAAAACCCAAACATGAAGTTTCTGTCTAAGGATCGGATTGAGAATGAAATAGAGCAAACAAGAACCAACAAAAGCCAAATGACATTGACCTCAATTCCTCTTTGCTTCAAATAGCCCTTGGCGTCAATTATGTCCTGTACAAAAACCCAAATAATCAAGCAACAGTATGATTCATCAAGAATCCTATTCTAGGAGCAATATCTTGCCACAATTAACCCATCATATAGATGCAAAAACACCAGGACACAGCCATCACAATTCAATAATGTACAATGTAACGTTGGATTCAAAAACTCACTATTTGTGTAATAGCTCATAGATGAATTCAGCACAACATGTGCGAATGAAATCAATATCTTCTTCCGGAAAGGGATCAGTAAGATCAAACATCTGTAACACCAAAACCAGACGAAACATTGACTTAGTAACTTAAAAACAATAAAGTAAAACAAAAGTTCTGAAATATAAATGTACCTCTTCAGTAAAGTCAGTCGTGCCTAGAGTAATAATGTTGTAAATGTGTCTCAAAACATAAAAGCCACATAAGTTGGACCCCTTTGGTTGCCTATGGCTCTGAGAAAAAACATGATATCATTAAAACAAGGGTTAAGGTGCAAAAATACACATGTGATTGTCCTCGAAGTACACCCAACATCAAATACTTTTTTTAGGTACAACAGTGACTATGTGGTTACAAAATAGGGGCAAAAATACCCTTTAACCGTTAGTTTGACTGTTTGACCGTTAGTTTGACTTTTTTATCCTGAAAGTGATGACGGGTACGATGACATAGACGCTGGAGTGACATTCTGAAAAAAAAACTTGCTGAAAATCAAATTTTCCTAATAAATCATATAATTTAATAAAAATTAGTAATATAATATATGTATTATAATGATTTTAATTTAATAATATTGGGAATCTAGGGTTGGGAAAAAATTGAACAATCAGTATGTTTTTTAGGGCAACAGCTCTGCTGAGTGAGTTAAGCACTATGCACTCAGATTTGAATCTACTTCAGCGAAGGTGGTACTAAAATAGTGAAAAGTGGGTAATATTAATTGCAAAGCTTTACCAGTCAACAAGTTTTTTTTCCCAAAATGTCATTCTAGCATCCATGTCATCGTACACGTCATCACTTTCAAGGTCAAAAAGTCAAACTAACGGTCAAAGGGTATTTTTGCACCTATTTTATAACCACATAGTCACTTTTGCACCTAAAAAAAGCAATTGGTGTTGGGTGCACTTTGAGGACAATCACATGTGTATTTTTGCACCTTAACCCTTAAAACAAATATAAAGGCATGTCTTATTACATTCTTTAAACAAATCCATATGTACTAACCTTTGGCATGATCCATGTAGGATCCTTTAAATCACGAACATGCTTACCACAAGCACTGTGTAGGAATGTCCGCATAGACCTATGATCATGACAATGACAAAGGTTATTGGTATTACACAAATTCCATATACTTTGCATACAAAAGGTAAGAATGCAAGAAAACTAACGAATTCATAGTCTTTTTCAAATCATTCCTTGGTTTGAAGTGGAGGGAACATAAGAGGATGACAGTGTAACTACTCTTGCATAGAAGAAGCAACTGCCAATGATCACTGAAAAAAATAGAAGAATATTAAGCAAACATAAAACATTATATAAATTATAAAACATTATATAAATTATAAACTATCAATTTGTTTCTTACCTATGCACATATGGAGCCAAGAAACACTCAGTTCCAGTTTCACTAAGCCTCTCTGACAAGTATCGATGTCTAGTAGCAGCAGTGGTCCCTTTCTCTTGGATGTGATGGGGGCATAAGAATCCAAATTTTTCGCTTTTGCCAGAGGAGACCAACCTACGATGCATGTACCTACAATAACGCAAGCACATAAATAAAAGGTAAACAGTGAAACTTTTAAAATATTTACTTTGAATTGCAGAAGCTACTTACATTAAGAACAGTTGGACAATCGCAATCGTAAGATTTTGTCCAGGAGCTACCAGGGACATCAAATCATCCCTCTCAAGATAGCATGTCACTCCTGACTGTCCAACAAATGAATTCGTAGGCCACTCTCTTGTTTTGAATGATGTATCAAAAGCCATCAGAATCACTTGCTGCATGAAATTCAATGGAGGCTGTGAAACTTCTTGCTGATCAGTGAAGGGAGCTGGACTTGGTGGGGCTTTGATCGGACTTGGGGGGGCTTTGATCGGACTATCCTCGGCTCGACCAGAAACAAGGTTCGTTGGCCACAAGATGAATATGCCCAAGACATCGCTAACGACCTTGAATTCATCAGAAGGGATAGGGACAGGTGCATCCGCAATAATCACCTCGTCAACTGACACCCGGACTTGATCACCTTCCATTTGTCGGTGGTGGACAGTTGATCCCAGGTTATGCACACTACCCCGTGCAATTAACCGTCTCAGAGGATCCTCGACAAAAAGATCACAAAGCTCCGTAATTTGCGGGTTAGGACCCTCTGATGACTGCCCTATGTTGCAACAACTACCTTTAGTGCTCTGCTTATTAGGATCAATCGATTGTGGCTGGGGAGCACTGGTATCTTGTCTTGAGCTCATAAACACTATCATTTCCTCTTTCATCTTGCTCAACCGGGTCTTTAATAGTGCATCAAAAGATGCTTCAGCCTCGGCCTTTGCTTCTGCCCTTGCAATGGCCAACATAGTCTCCAATTCCTCCCTAGTCACGATGTTTGAGGAATGGCGTACGGGGGCTCCAAAGTAATCTCGTATCCCTACCCCTCCTCCAACTCCCCTGACACGGCCTGGATGCTCGTGTTTGCCAGTAGCAACTGTGAGGATGTCATTCCTGCCCTCCGACTTAAAAGAGCCCTCAGCTTGTTGTTTTCTAAGTTCATCCTGTAACATAATACATAATAACAAACATAAGTAATAATGTACGTTTCTTATGTAATTAATTACAATAACGATATATACTTACAATTCTTTCACCAACTATACGAGATTGTTTACTCGTATAAATCCCACTCCTCTTTTGGTGGGCAAATTGCCATTTTTCTTCTCGACGAATCGGAGAAGGCGGAGAAAGAAGAACAGAAGGATCGGATTGAGATGCTTCTTCCAATCTCTTCCGTTTAAACGCCAACAAGTCTCTTTCAGCCTTTGCATAACCCCCACGAGACATTGTATAAGGGCAATCATTCTTTCTTCCACTTTCTTGTGCTTTTTGCCTTTTTGCCTGCGAATAAGAAATGATACAAAAGGAAAGTGTTAGAATCAATTAAGATAATTGCTAAGTAAATAAAACAAAACATAAGTCAACTAACCAAAGATTCTGGAGTAGTCCAAAGCCTAACAAATTCTTGCCACGTCGCTTGATCAAGAAATGTATACTGGTCGCACGGATTAGGACGAGGCTGACCATCTTTCACCTCAATATGAATATATTTGTTGATCAGATTTGTCTTAAACTTGCTCCAGCGCTCATAATAATACGTCATCGTCTTGTTGTATAAGATCTCACTCTGAGGAACGTCGTAGGTGAGCTGAAATGCATGCATTGAAGGAGTAAGTGACAAATTTGTGACATTTGATAATGATTAATTACATACAGACGAGAATTGTATACATGAATAGTGTCCTAAATATGCTGCTTCACCTTTGCATCGACATTTCCCCACTCCTCTATCAAGATGCTCGGCTTGTTACGTGCAAGGAGGCCGACGAAACTCCTATATCGTTGTGCATTAGGCCCGATTGGTTTCCAATGTCTATCAAACTCAATCGGTATCTTTTCGCCTGCACTCCGACTGAGGGAAACATCTATCAACCGTGTGCCATGTCTACCCCTCCGTACAGACTGGCTACTGCGCTCACTATGACCCTGGCTCGGAGCATTGCTAGGCTCGCCCTGGTTAACACTAGCTGGCTGACTCTGCTGAGCACTAGGTGGCTGACTCTCCTGAGCACTATGTGGCTGACTCAGAGGTGGAGGACGTGGCTGATCCTCTGCACTAGGACGCTGGGGATCCGTCATTTGCCTGTAACGACAACAAAGAAAGATAAATCCTAAGCTATGACATGTGAAGACTATATCGATAAAATAACTAAACATATTCTTCGGATATAAGTCATAATCATAATTACTTTAGTTAGTTAAGGTCAAAGTAGTATCATAAAGAGATATCCTCCCATATTCCCTCGTGATGATCATTTCTTGTGCCGTGCGCATTATCTGCTTCATCTTCTTCGTTCAGTTCTGGTAGACCCCTGGAAAAAGAAGGAGTCTCAAGAAGATCATAATTTGAGTGACTTTTCTCGTCAATATCAACGATCCTTTTTCCTTGGAGAGCTATAGACCACATTTTATTTTCCTGATCAGTGATATAGAACACTTGTTGCGCCTGATCTGCCATAATGAAAGGTTCATCTCCAAAACTTCTACTATTCAGATCTACTAATGTAAATCCTAACCTATCAATCTTCACACCATTATTGACATCAACCCACTTGCATTTAAAAATGGGAAATCTAATTTTAACATAGTCAACCACCCAAATCTCTTCAATCACCCCATAATAAGGTATGACAGCCAATATAGGGTTCTTATCTTTCGAACTAGAGAAGTGCATAGATTCAGCCACTAATACAACACCACTATTCTGGACGGTGCTCTTATCATCTAGGGACTTCGTGTAAAAGGTATAACCATTGATCACAAATGAAGTCCAACTTATGACCTCAACTTCAGGACCACGTGCTAACCAATTTATTGTATCAGAAACACATTCTTCTCCGTCAACCTTTTGTTTGAACCAATGTGCGAAAGTTCTGTTATGCTCCCTGATTAACCTTTGTTCAGTCATTCGACTATTTTGTTTCCGTACAATTTCTTTATGGGCATTCATGTAATATTGAACTTCATCAACATTGTTCAAGATGTACAAGTGGACTTGGTGCAATTCATCAGCATCTATGCTCTTTACTGTTGCCCCGCGTCTTCCCCCTTCTTGATCATGACGTTTAGGAAGGCCAATATGTCGTACATTTGACAAATAGTGTTGACAAAATTCCATAGCTTCTTCAGAAACATATTTTTGAACAATAGATGCTTCAGGCCAATTGGGATTCTTCACATACCCTTTTAGTATTTTCATAGTTCTTTCGATCGGGTACATCCACTGGAAATAGATAGGGCCACACAACTTTATCTCCCTCACTAGATGAACAACCAAGTGTACCATGATATCAAAAAAGGAAGGAAGAAAAAGCTTCTCAAGCTGGCATAAGATCATATATCCTTCATTTTCCAATTCCTCCAATCTTTCCGTGTTAATGACTTTACAACAAATGGCATTGAAGAAGAAACAAAGTCTGGTCAATATGTGTTGAAGATCATATTCGGCAATGCCTCGAATAGCTACTGGGAGTAGTTGTTGCATTAAGACATGACAATCATGAGACTTTAGCCCTATTAACTTCAAGTTTTTCATCGATACAAGCTTTTTAAAATTTGAACAATACCCTGAAGGAACTTTAGCGCCATGTAAACACTCACAAAAGCTTCTTTTCTCAACCTTAGACAAAGTATGAGCAGCTGGAGGATAAAAAGTTCTATTACCGTATGGCCTTGGATGTAAATCTTCTCGTATTCCCATTTCTTGCAAGTCTAATCTTGCCTTCACGCCTTCCTTAGAACTTCCTTGTATGTTGAGCAGTGTCCCAACAATACTATCACATACGTTCTTCTCCACATGCATGAAATCAATACAGTGTCTGACATCAAGATTGCGCCAATATGGAAGATCGAAGAAGACGGACCTTTTTTTCCATATATTTTTCTCATTTCTACTCTTTGATGACTTACCAAACATAGTATTGATATTTTTCACCTTTTCATAAATTTGATCCCCAGTCAATGCCTCTGGAGCATCTTCAAACTCTTGGCCACCGAAAAAAGTTTTTTTTAATCTACGATAAGGGTGGCTTCGTCTTAGAAATCGCCTATGGCCAAGGTAAACCGTCTTTCTTCCATGTTGAAGTTGATGGTAGCATGTGCCTTCTTCACATATCGGACAAGCTTTGTGGCCTTTAACGCTATATCCTGACAAGTTCCTATATGCAGGGAAGTCATTTATAGTACAAAAGATCATTGCTCGCATATTAAAAGTTTCCTTCTTGTTCGCATCAAAAACATCGACACCTTTATCCCACAACTCTTTCAAGTCTTCGATCAAGGGTTCTAGGTAAACATCTATGTCATTTCCGGGTTGCTTTGGTCCCGAAATCAACATAGACAACATAATGTACTTTCGTTTCATACATAACAAAGGAGATAAGTTGTAAATTACCAACAGAACAAGCCATGAACTATGTATACTACTTAGGCTACCATAAGGATTCATACCATCTGTGCTAAGCCCAAGCCTGAGATTCCTAGGTTCTTCACCGAAGCTAGGAAATAATTGATCGATTTTTTTCCATTGAGAAGAATCAGCTGGATGTCGAAGCTTTCCATCAGAAATCCGCTCATCTGCATGCCATCTCAAATTTTTGGCATCAATTTCATTAGCAAACAGGCGCTTGAACCTTGGAATGATTGGAAGATACCACAACACTTTTGCAGGGCCCTTATTTGATTTATACCTCGGAGTTTCACATATCAGACATTGCTCCTTCTCTTCATGATCTTTTCTATACAATATGCAATCATTAGGGCAAGCATGGATCTTTTTATACTTCATCCCTAGTGGACACAGTATTTTCTTAGCATCATAGTATCGACAAGGCAACACATTATCATCAGGAAGCATATCTTTAAAGGCCTCAAGCGTTTCTGAAAAACTCTTGTCGCTCCATCCATGCCGTGCTTTCAAGCTTACCAATTTCAATACAGCATTCAGCAATTGGTATTTTTTACACCCCGGGTACAACGGCTTCTCAGCATCACTGCACATATTACCATGTGCATGTGATTGTTCAAAAGCCTCTTCTCCTACATCATGAATAATGTCCTCTATCCGATCATCCATATCCGTGTCATTATCATCACAAGTCACTTCCCCTTGTTGAGATGCACTTGGCATTTCTAATTATTCACCATGCCATACCCATACTACATACGTCTTACAAAACCCTTCACAAATTAAATGTGTATATATATCTGCAGCACTTAATCGCTTCTCATTCAAACATTTTACACAAGGGCAATAAAACATCCCATTATCATCATCGGCATTTTTTTTTGCAAAGTCTAAAAAACCCCTCACCCCAATATCATATTCAACACTCGTCCGTTTAGCTTGTATCCAACTACGATCCATATTCCAACACCTTTTATTTTTTGTTTTCTACTTTTTCCCCTGGAAAAGGAAGGAGTATAATGAGAGTAGGCAATCATTACACCCAACTACCTAGTTTAACTATTACATAATGAACAAGTAGAAGAGAGTAGAGAGATAGAGATAGAAGAAGAGTAATCTGAATAGTACAAGTTTCATTAACAATGCAAATCTGTCCAATACAATGGGTTGACTGCCATATATATTACCATTACGAACAGTAGAAATAGAATAGTACCATAGGGATTAGGGGTTCAGTAATTACTAATTGATTACCCGTCAATCACTCGAACAAAGTTTTTGAAGGCCGGAAACTACACGGGAAAGATGAGCTTGGTATGATGTGGGGTAGATTGCACGCTGGAAGAAAGTAGGAAAGGTGGTTTAACCTTTTGGCCTTGACCTACTCGGCTTTAGCGATGGAGGCACCAGATTTGTGGCTTCATTCACTTACAGTTTTATGGGGTGCCTTTATAACTTTTTAGTAAAAGAAACTGAACCTTTATCATTAAAGGCGATCGACCCCAATTTTTAAATCACTGATGAATTATGAGCAAATTCTTCTCTACACTCTTGTGCACAGAACAAAATAAAATTTCATAATTCATCTGTGCGAATTTCATATCATGTTTATATTGAAAATACAATTTATTAATAATAGGCCACTAGAGGGTTGAAAACATTCAAATTAGTATCATTCATAGAATGTAACCACCAAACAAGATGGAGCACTTACGTCCATCATTGTTAACACATCCAAGAAAAATCTAATGGATAAGAGTGTGATGTTTGCGAATTTTACCCAAAAAAATAAAATTCTGTTTATTTTTTAAGATTTCACTAAATAACTAGAGCAGCATTTCTGTATGTATTGAAGAACATCACTATATTTCCTTATGTTAACTCTAAAGAAGATTGCCACTCAAGTTCTGCTAATGAGACAACCAGGTAGGCACGGGCACATGGCCTTGCCTTCTCTAACTGATGATGCTCCCACAAGGCCGACAAATGAAGCTTACTAAACTGTCAATACTTAGCTATTTCAAGGTTATCAACCACCTATTTTCAAATCATACCCATATGTATGGTTACCTAAACTTATGCAACTGAATATATTTTTGCTAAAGCAGCATAAGCTTGTGATGATGTTTACAGAGAAACAAAGGAAGTGATTCATGTAACCTCCTGTGCTGACTAAGAAAGCAATATCAGGACCCTTTGGGAAAATATACTAGGAAATAGGGGAACCATTATGACGAGTTTGGTTGAGAGAGACAGAGGAACAAATCAATAAAAATGCATAAGAATAAGGAAGACAGAAGTTATCATAACGCAGCAACAGAATAAGGATCAGAGAAGCTACCATAATGCAGGAACAGAATAAGGAACATATAAGCTATCATAATGCAAACCAATGTCTCATACAAAAGAAAGACCAGTAATGTTTCAGAAATCAGAACCAGAACGCCCCCACATTTCTAATATCCTAAATCATACCCAGGCCACAACCTTCTTCGTCGGCAATCACACAAAAAAATATTAATAGACGAAGTAAAAAACTACCTGGAAGAGAATTAGGCTTCAGCAAGTTGATTATCCAACTTTCGTAGATTGAGGGTGAATAAAAACGAGAACAGGGTGTGTTCAGCGTCGTCAAACGTCGACACTCAACGAAGAGACATAGCACCAGTACGCGCGCCCTAACACTGAGCAACGGGGATGCTAGCTCCAAGATCCCATTTTCATAGCGCAAATGCAAAACGAGAACAAGGTGAGACACTAATTCCGCTCTTGATTTGACGAATTTGGAGTTGCTGTTCGTCCTTGACCGTTGCTGTTTAGCTTTGAACAATTCAGAATGAAGAAAGGCGCGGAGCGTGAACCGCGATAGGGATTTGGGGAAAGAGTTTTAAGACCCGTTATAAAAATAACCGGTCTTAAAAACCTTTTTAAGACCGGTTGTTCAGAACAACCGGTCTAAAATATATCTTTTAGACCGGTTGTTCTAACAACCGGTCTTAAAAACCTTTATTTTAGACCGGTTATTATATTAACCGGTCTAAAATAAAATACTTTTTAGACCGGTTATATCTATAACCGGTCTAAAAAATTTTTTAATTTTTTAAATTTTTTTCCTCTGATCCTTTTAGACCGGTTTAAAATCCAAGCAGGTCTAAAAGGTTTAATATTTTAGACCGGTTAATGTAGAACTGGTCTAAATAATATTTTTTAGACCGGTTTAGAGAATAACCGGTCTCCCAATTTGTTTATAATTACAAAAATGCCACCGCGCATTTCTTTTAGACCTCATCCGCTGCAACCGGTCTAAAACACCCTTTTTGTACTAGTGTTCATTTTTAAAATATTCACCACTACAAAAAGATTGAAAGGTAGCGCATATTTTGTGGCACTTCTTTAAAGAAGTGCCACAGTTGCCCATTTTTTTTTTTTTATTTTTTTTTTAATTTTTGGGACCAGCTGTGGCGCCTGGTGGACCAGGCGCCACAGCTGGTGGGGACAATTGTGGCGCCTAGCAAGGCAGGCGCCACAATTGGCCAACTGTGGCGCCTGGTGGACCAGGCGCCACAGCTGGTCACACCCAAAGGTGGCGCCTGCCTTGCCAGGCGCCACAATTGGCCAGCTGTGGCGCCTGGTGGACCAGGCGCCACAGCTGGTCACACCCAAAGGTGGCGCCTGCCTTGCCAGGCGCCACAATTGGGTCCTAAAAAAAAATTAAATAGAAAAAAAAGGGGCAGCTGTGGCACTTCTTTAAAGAAGTGCCACAATTGGCTGAATAATGAATTTTTTCAACTCTCCCGCCAATCAAATTTCCCTCCTTTAACTTTACTTTTTATCTTTTCCCTCCCTTTTTCCTTTTTATTCCCTCTTCCTTAGCTCATGTTGACGCCTCTCCCCCGTAAAAGATATCACTTTCTCTTACACAACAAAAACACACACTCGTCTTCTTCATTAAATTCTCTTGTCCCTTTTTCCATTTTGTTTCGTCTGTCCCCACTTTTGTTCCTAGTTGTTCCCTTTTCTTCATACTCTCTGTCTCTCTTCCTCTTTTAAACCCCACTACAGTTGATCCCTACTCCACTCCACAGCTCACATTTGCTCATCCTCGTCACTCAAGCTAGCGTCACCAACGTAAGAAGAAGATTGTTTCATTCTAGCTTGCTTTGTTTAAATTTTTTTAGTAATCTTTTAATTTATTTAATCAGTTGTTGATGTACTGTGTTCACATATCAAGTTCTTGTATTGTGATATTTTTTATGTTAGCTTTGGAGAGTATTAATGTAAGAACATTATTGTTGAGGAAATGACAATAAATATATTGTTGTGTAAGAAAATTATTGTTGGGGAACTTGAATTTTAAATGTGAAAATTATATATATATATATATATAATAGGTTGAAATATAAAATAGAAAGATTGAAAATTTGAGAGATGATAAACATGAAAGTAACTCATTATAAAATAAAGCTTCACAATCAGGAAGCAAAAAAAAGGGCCACAGGAAAGAAAAGAAAAAGAAAACGCAAAAAAAAAAAAAAAGGCCTTCTGTGGCGCCTGGTCAGCCAGGCGCCACAGGAGGGATGCCTCCTGTGGCGCCTGGTTGGTCAGGCGCCACAGGAGGCTATTTAAAAAAAAAAAAAATTTAAATAGCTGTGGCGCTTCCAAGCGCCACAGCTTTTTTTAGTAGTGTTAAGATATGTGGCATTTCGCAAGCGCCACAGATTTGGTTTTTTGTAGTAGTGATTCCAATAGTTGGTATGACTTTGACTTTGGATGTCTCTGCTACAAATTCTACACATCCCTAAAAATGTGCTGGAAACATGAGATCCAATCGTACTAAGCCAGGCCCTTGTTTTAGGACCAAATACTACGATCAGTCAATCACCAAGATGAAGCTATAATGTCATTAGAGATGAACAAATTCCTTATGCGATTACGGATGACAGATGTACTCGGAATATGGAAGTTTTCCATTTAAATTATTCAATATCAAATCAACACATGTTTAAATTAGGTGCAAATTTGCTTCAGAAATTTTAACTTAGGAGTAATATTGTCCTGAAAGTTTTTTTACGTTTAATGTCATCCTGAAGGTTTCAAAACGTAGCAATGTTTCCCTATTCCATTAGAAAACTAATGCTAACAGTTAAAAAATTGACGTTGACTATTAAATTTTTAACAAAAATGAATAATATTATTTCATTTTAACACTTTCAAAATAATATTAAACCTTAAAAAATTTTTAGGATAGTATTATTCTGGAGCGAAAACTTATAAAAAAAATTTACACCTTAACCCATATATTAAAATCCTCAAGCTACTCACACGTCGATCAAGTCACTAACCAAGGGTCATTCTACTATAAAAGTCAATTCTCACGCGACATCGTGTTCGCATTGGCCAAGTCTTTGACTCTTCGTAGATATAAATCTCCTTTATTTCAAATGGACGTTCCCATCTCAATTTTCAACATGCTCTATTATTATTTAAGTTGGGATGACTACGAATCCTCATTAATATTCACATCTTTTCAGTTATATGGTCTATAAAAAAATATTTTATCCGTACATGTACTTTCTCTCCATTTTTAATTTGATATCTATAAATTTTAAAAATATGTAAAACATCTACAAAAATTAAATTAAAAAAAAAAACAGATGCACAGTTGTCACTAACAAAGGAAAGAAATAGAATACCCATATCTTCCTATTTATAAGTTAATGTTAACATGTTTTATTGAAGCAAAGAAAATTGTGGGGGGGAAAAGTTGGAGTCAAGAAAAATTTTAAATATACCAACAAGAGTTGGCTCAAATGGTAGTGGTTTGAGCCCCGTAAGGATGAGGACGTAAGTTCGAGTCCCGGGAAGCGCTCTCGCTGGGAGAGGGCGTACCCTATCCACAATCAAGTTGGGCAGCACTCTTGTTTCTCGGACCCGGACGTAGTCAGTTGCCATTAGGCACCGGATACCGGGGGGTCCCGAAGGAATCAAAAAAAAAAAAAGAAAAACTTTAAATATCATTAACTCCATCTTAAAATTTAATAATTGTCCAATTTTATCCTTATTCAATATATATTAAAAGTACAAAATCTACATAATAATAAATGAAGATAAAATTATATGTTTATATAAAAAATTTCAACAATGTGACTTATATTAGAATCTTATCTCTAGCTTATAAGGAAAAAATAAGTATAGCTTAATTTATGAGAAAAGTTACTTTTATTGGTATTTCAAATGGATTTGGCTTTTCTTCCTTTCTTTATTGTTCGCTTCCATCCTTTATTCCATTTATGACCATTGAATTAAGATTTAATAGTCCACGTTAAATATTTCATTCCCATCATTCTTTTCATTGTAATACTAATATTTTTATAAAATATTAAATATAGACTATCATATCTTGATCTAATAATCATGAATGAAGAGGGTAAAAGATAGGAGCAGATGGAAATGGAAAAAAAAGGAGGAGAAATCAGGCCCATTTCAAGCTCCCCTCAAATCTAAATTCAGAATATCTTCCCATCGTCTATTACTCAGCAATATGACCTCGACCTAAGGTCAGTATGCCATCATCTGTTCAGCAATTTCTGTAACGTGTGAACATAGACTTAAAATAAACGATGAAATTTCGAGGCTTTTGCCTCGTTTTCAAGATAATTACTCGAAGTCAATTGTCCCTCCGCCCAGAGAACCCAGTTTTCTTCAATAGCATATAATATCATAACCATTTCACAAGACTCAGATTCGCCCTCTTCCTGATATCATTCCAAGAACAAGAAAAAAATTCCCTGATGCTGAAACTCACACTCTTTTTTCTTCCTCTGTTTTCCTTCTTCATCCATATTGCCTCTTCTAGCAATTCAACTTCATCTTCCTCAGTCTGTCCCACTAATAGCTGTGCCGATGGGCTTCAAATCAGATACCCTTTTTGGCTCTCACAAGGTTCCCCTCCTGACCAGTACTGTGGTTACCAAGAATTTGGCCTCATCTGTGCCAATGGCTACCCCATCCTCTCAACACTTGGGTTATATTATTATGTCAAAAACATAGACTATGATAATCACACCCTTCACCTTGTTGATTTTGACACTTTCAACCAAACATGTCCAAGGGCACTTCACAGTGTTCCTTTGGGAAGCTTACCACTTTCTCGCTCCCCTTTGGATTTGAACCTTAGCTTTTATTACAATTGCAGTTCTCACCCCTCTGGTGCGACGCCCATAAGGTGTTTGACATCTGGTGTGAATGAGTCCTTTGTGTTTGTGGAGGGGAATGAGACTGGTGGGGGTTTTGATTGGTCCAAGAATTGTGGAGAGACCGTTACAGTGACGGTGATGAAGGACCGTGTTACTAGTGAAGGGTTGATGAATGAGTATGAAGAGGCCATGAATGAAGGGTTTGTGCTTGACTGGCAAACAGCCAAGAGTTGTGTTGAGTGTGAGGCTTCTGATGGGCTTTGTGGCTACAGTAATACAAAAAAGGAGGTATTGTGCTTCTGTGACGATGGAAGCATACAAAGCAATAGCTGCTCAGGTATGTTAGTAAGCTGCATCATTTATTGATTGAATAAATTCTGTCTTAATTTATTGAAACAGAACCTATTGCTCTTTCTTCCTTGATGGCAATCTCAAATATCCTAACAACTAAAAGGTGGAATACATGCATTGCAAGAAACCTATGTAACAAATTGCACAGCTTGACCATATATATTTATTAGATGTAAAGATAGATATTAATTGAAACATGATTCATGATTCAGTACTCTTTAAATTATGTCTGCATTAGTCAGTAACTATATGTTGACTTTCGGTTTCTAATCCTTGTAAATCACAAGACGCGTTGATTCTTGGTTTGTTAATGAAATATATGCTTTGTTTGGTGACAGGGAAACGCAGAGCCATTTTGCCAAAGCTTATTATCGGTAAGATATCTCTTGATATGTGTATTTATAAGTCCTGAATGGTCTTGGAATGATATGATGTATATTTGTGTATGTGTATATCTACAGAAATATGCTAAGAAAACGCTTGTATATGGGCTAGTCACTGAAAGCAGAATATAGTGGCCATTTGAGAATGAGGCTTGTTAAGTAGAAGTTTAAATGTTGCTCCTGAACATCTTTTTGCCTATAAAGATTAATGGAAGTCATACAATGTAAACTATCATGGTACAATATGATCTAAAGTACAATCCTAATGCACCCAGTATGGCAATCTTTCATTAGAACATCTCCTTTTGCCTTTACATAGAGTGAGGTTTTGGTTCTCCAGTCCCTCTTATAAGGGGCTTCAATGTATGTTCTCCATCACCTGAATTTTCTTCTATTTCTGCTGACAGGTTTAATAGCTGCAGGAGTGGGAACTCTATTAATATGCACCATTATCTTCTTCACAAGACGAAAAATATCATTAATCATCTCAACAGACTATTGGAAGACTAAAAAGAAAGATGAAAACATTGAGTCCTTCATCAGAAATAACGGCCCTCTACCTATAAAAAGATATACATTTTCAGAAATCAAGAAAATGACCAACTCTTTTGAAGTCAAATTGGGAGAAGGAGGTTATGGTACTGTATTCAAAGGAAACATAGTAAACAACTGTCCTGTGGCTGTGAAGGTATTGAATGCATCCAAAGGGAATGATGGAGAGTTTATCAATGAGGTTTTGAGCATCAGTAGGACTTCACATGTAAATATTGTCACCCTCCTTGGTTTTTGTCTTGAAGGCAGCAAAAAAGCACTCATATATGAACTTATGCCCAATGGTTCACTTGAAAAGTTCATACGCAAGAATGATTTAGAGCCAAATTATCCACTTTTGAGTTGGGAAAAACTACTCCAAATTGCTGAAGGGATAGCCAAAGGACTTGATTATCTGCATAGTGGTTGTAGCACTCGAATCTTGCATTTTGACATAAAACCTAGCAATATCCTTTTGGATAAAAACTTTTGCCCAAAGATATCAGATTTTGGGCTGGCTAAACTTTGCTCTAAAACACATAGTATTGTCTCAATGCTTGATGCAAGAGGAACGTTTGGATATATTGCTCCAGAAGTATGGAATAGAAACTTTGGAGGAGTCTCCCACAAGTCAGATGTGTATAGCTATGGAATGTTGATTTTGGAAATAGTTGGAGGAAAACAAAACATTGAAACCGAAATGAGTAATTCAAGTGATATGTATTTGCCCCATTTGGTATACAAGCAGCTTGAGTCAGACAAAAATATAACAGAAGATGATGATATGAGCAGGGAGGAAAATGAAATTGCAAAGAAGATGATCATAGTGGGATTATGGTGCATTCAGGCCATGCCATCAGATAGGCCTCCCATGAATAGAGTGATTGAGATGTTGGAAGGGAGCTTGGAGAAGCTCTCAATACCATCAAAGCCTTCTATGTTTCCACCTACAATTGCAACAAATGGAGAGGAAAATTGTGCTACAAATGGTGTTCTTTCGTTTTCTGCTGATTATCAATGTGGTAGATAGAATTCCCTCTTTTGTAAAATTTAAATCCTTGTATATTTTACCAATTCATCACAAAATTAGAAATTTGTAGTTTGAATTTCAAGAATTATGTGCAGTCATCAAGTGAAAAGCATAGCGCATACCTTCAGGGTATAAATTTAAATCCTAAAAGCATTTTCGCTTGCATGGTATGATTGTGTATATTTATCTCTTCTTAGATCTCACATTGTGGGAGACTTGTGAGCCATGTTGTCTTTTTTTTTTCCCACTCAATACTAAGAAAATATTGAAAAAAGTTACAACTAAAATCAAAATGACAAGTTTTTCACATAATTTTTAAATTTATTATGTCGGATTAAAGTCATTCTTTGAAAAGAAAAATGTCATGAATAAAATTTTAGAATTACCGACTTAGTTTTTAAAGAGATGAATAATGCTAAAATTAACATGAAATTTTCCTATGTTTAATTAGGATTTTTTTTTACTAACTTTTTTATTAGGAAAATTACAATTAGGTCATAAACAAGAGAAAAAAATAAAAAAAATGGTCCCATTGACAGCATCAGGTACATGTCATTGACAAATTCTTGAGATAATTTTTTTATTTTGAGATTTTAAGAGACCATTTTTTTAATTTTTTCTCTTGCTTGTTGTCTGACATTTTCCCTTTCATATTTGACTTCAAAATTAATTGTTTTTAAAAAAGCGTGATACAAATTTTGCCCCAAAAACAAAGTGACAAAAATTGTTGAACAGCGAAAATTGACGGCTAAATTGGGTTTAGCGCCCATTGTTTTTAGCCCTTCAAGATATGTTCCCCAAGTAATTGAGAGGTAGGCCCATTTTTAACGTGTTGTGAACAATGGGCCGGGCCTTTTATCAAAATGGTCAACTTTGTTTATTTGTTTTTCCAATGTTTAACAAGTCGCATATGTCATGTACTTAGTTAGTTATTTAATGTTCGTTTGGGATAGTTTATATTTGACTTATAAGTGCTTATAAATCATGATTTATAGTATACGAGGTAAGTATGTGAGAGAATCTTTATTTCGACTTACGAAATTAACATTTATATCCCAAAAAAACGCTATCCCAAACATAAACTTGGACTAGTGCCACATCATGTTTCATCTCGTCTTTTATTCGTCATGGGCTGCTCCTTTTTTTTTTTTTGAGGCCGAGTTTCGTTTTAATAATGATCTTCATTCATTGTAGAAAAAAAAAATGATCTTCATTCAGTTTGATTTTCAACGTTAATCTTGTTTCTACCAAAAAAATCTGTAATCTTGTATTAGTAAAATCCAGCCTAGTAATTGTGAATTGATTAGTACATAAATTAAACAACAAAAGGAATTAATATAGAAGAGGGACGAGTAGCTTTAGATGACAGATGTAATAGGCAAGTTTCGCATGAACAAATTATTCAATATTAAACTAAACTTATTAAAATATCCTAAAGCTCCTCGTAGAACATGTCAACTACCAAGGTATTCAACTTAAAAAGTCAATTCTCAGCACAACATCATCTTCATAGGCCCACATGTAATACTGAAAATTAAACAGACTCTCGGAAAGCAATGATTGTAAATTCAATGGATATGACACTAAAAAAAAATATGATTTAGTAGCGGTTAAAAATGGATATTAGTAACGGTTTTAATCACTACAAACAATATTAATAACGGTTAGCAAAATCGCTACTAAATCGTATGTTACAAGCGGTTTTGTAACGGTTATATAAAACCGCTACTCAAAGAAAATAACCGCTACATCCTTTGTAGCGGTTACAAAAAACCGCTACAACATCCCCATGAATGAAATTTTTTTTTCAGAGATATTTGTAGCGGTTATATAACCGCTACAAATATAAAAAATTGAAATTTTGAAGACGGGAAAAGAAAATTGATATTTTTTTTCAATTTTGTAGCGGTTATTTAAAAATTTTTTTAAAAAAATACGATCATTTGTTTCTGTTCTTTTAATATTAAATTAATTAGTTTCTTTTTTTGTTAGTTTATCTAATTTAGTTAGCTTATTAATAAATTAAAAGGATAAATTTAATTTAATTGGATTAGTATAAAAATTATATTAATAATATTATTAAGGATACGTAGGTAATAAGGAATTATTATGTTGTCTAATATAATGTAATTGTGTATGAAAAATAGATGAAAATGAGATATAGTTGTAAAATATCTGGAAAAAAAAATGGTGAGAATAAATTTTATATAAAGGAAATAAGTATTGTAAAAAAAATAAAAAAACTTGTTACTATATGTGATCGTATTATTCAGCTCATCTACTCATACAAAAGAAGTTGTAAATGAGAGAAAATGAAAGAAAGGTAAGGTGAAAAGAAATTGGAGAGTGTTTGAAATGAGTTATGGTAAGGGTATTTATAGGAATCCACGTACTATTTGTAGCGGTTAATGTATCGATTTTGTAGCGGTTTTTATTTAGTAGCGGTTATTTTTACTTTTGTAGCGGTTTAATAACCGCTACAAATATTATTTTATTTAATTTTTTAATTTTGTTTTTTAAATTTTATTTTAAAATTTTTTTTCCAGTTTTTTTTAAAGAGAAAAGCATAATTTGAATTTGATCACTCATCGTCGCCATCCCTACAGAAATTATGTAGAAAAATTATTGTTAGGGATGTTTTATTAAATTTAAAAAATTTAATTTAAATGACGTGGGCTTAAAAAAACTCACCGCAGTAGAGGTAAATTGTTATCGCCTTCAGGGAAGTAGTTTTCAAAATCAGCTGGCTGAAATGTCTTACTCTCGTAGGCGATGTTATCGCCTTCACCCATGTCGTAAAGGTCTCATTGCTTTAGATGAACGACCATGTGCAATCCCTGTGCCTCTCATCCTCGACATAATAAACCTGATGTGCCTCTGAAGCTAGAATATACAGCTCATCATCTTGAGAAATACCAGTATGAATCGGCCGTGAGAAATTGACTGATGTGATCCCTAAGTCGTCAGTTGTCAGTCCCCGAGAAGTAGTGGTATTTGCCCATAAACACTTGAACAACGTCACGGTGAAACGGCCTTGATAATTAAGTTTGACCACATCAAGAAGCTTACCATAGTAAGGGACGCCTCCGAACTGCATGTTGGCGTCACTGCTGCTCGCATAACTCCTTGTCCCAAATGTTCCATAAACACCCAAATTCTGAGTTTGCAATCCTTGATCCCGTGAAACCGTGCAAAACTTAAAACCATTGACATTGTAAGCTGTAAACCTTTTTGCATGATCAAGAGGGCCGATTGCAAGAACTCTGAAATCTGGTGAGTGTGGGTTGTGGTCATTTAGTATTCTATGAGCAAATCAGCTTGAGAATTCTCTGTGGACCCTCCTATCAACTTCCGAGGATGTCTGTGTAAAGAACCTGAGTTGACGCTTAACATGACTTTTGAATTCCCTGTAATTAATAATGGAAAGGCAATAGTGAAATGAAAGTGAGAAATGTTGCAAAAGATATAGATCGAATAATATGTGAGTGTACAATTCTTACCGTATGAAAGGTTCAACTTGAGTGCAATTAATCAAGACATGTCTATGTGCTTGCAACTTCTCAGTTGCCGTTAGTTTGAAGTTCTCAGTTGCTCTAACTGGTTTACCAACACGAGGGATAAATTCTCCTGATGTCGGCGCAGGTTCAGGACAATCGTCAACACGAGGTGGGCAGTTGAAAGCCGTCTCAAGATCATCAAAGTACCTTGAGCAAAAATATAGCACCTCATCCCCTATAAAGCCTTCAGCTATAGAACCTTCTGGCCACGCCTTATTCCTTACGTAAGATTTTAATTTCCCAAGGAACCTATGAAGTACAGATGAAAAAATTGATATAAAATGCTAAAAAGTATGACTAGCAAACATTAAATACGGAGAATAAAGCACATATTTAAAATGAGTACCTCTCAATCGGATACATCCAATGATATTGTACTGGTCCAGTGAGCTTTTTTTCATGAACGAGGTGGATTGTAAGGTGAACCATTATAGTAAAAAAGGACGGAGGAAAGATCATCTCCAACTGACAAAGCGTACGTAAGAATAATTTTGGACTGCAACTGATCGAGCTCCTTAACGATCAAAACCTTAGAACACAACTTCTGAAAGAAAGAACAAAGTTCCACCAAAACAATGGAAACATCGGGAGGAAGTGTATTCTTTATAGCCAGAGAGAGTAACTGTTGCATAAGAACATGTGAGTCATGACTCTTCAGGCCAGCAACCTTTCGAGCCTGCAAGTCAACACATCGAGAAATGTTGCTTGAATACCCATAAGGAACTTTTAATTTCTTCAACATCGCGAGGAAGACTTCCTTGTTCGGTTTTGTGAGGGTAAACTTTGCCGGTTGAAATCTGTCATGCTCATCTGGCCAAGCGTTTTCACGAACTCCCATGTCGCGTAAATCTTTCCTTGCTTGAAGGTGATCTTTTGTCTTGCCGGGTTCGTTAAGCTGTGTATACAGCACATTGTCGCAAACACTCTTTTCAATGTGCATTACATCAAAACTGTGGCGAAGTAAATTAGATATCCAATATGGAAGAGTGAATAAAATACTTATCTTCCACTGCTGAGACGCCGAAGTTTTGCACGTCTTTTGGCAAGTTTGTGCTGAATCATCGCTTTTTCCAAACTCAAAGTCAACATGCTCAAGCTTGTTAGAGCAAGCGTTTCACCCAATAGGGGGGTGAATTGGGTGATATTAAAAATTCGTTGGAAATATGAAACTTGACAGTGAAATTAAAACAGTAAGGAGTAAGGAGAAATATCACTGAAGTGTATACCGGGAGTTATACTGGTTCGGTCACAACCACTTTGACCTACGTCCAGTCCTCAGAACTTCTCTGAGAGTTTTACTATAACTTCCAAGATTCAGTGGGTTCTTGGCACCACAATACAAGCAAGTCCCTTCGTCTGGACACTCACTCCCTCTTACAAGTTGTAATCCAATCCCAACTCAAGGTTCCACAACCTTAAGTTATCTCAATAACAAATATTGAGTTTGAATGTAATATCTCTCTTATAGAGTGAATAAGAATCACTGAAGCATAGAAATACAATTACAACGTAAAACAAAGTAATGAACTTGATGATACGTTTGTGTGTGTTCTTGTTGTTCTCTCTGTTTGGATGTTCACATATATATAGATATGTTGGTGAAGACCGTTGGAATATTTTCCTTTCGTCCGTTGGAGAGTGCGCAGCCACTATTGACTTTTCAAGTTTTTGAAAAATATCCGTTGGCGGTAGGTGGCATTTGAACTTCTCATTTGTCTTTCCTTATTTGATATGATTTCTTCATTGTTTATCTGTAAATATGCTAGAAATACTAATACAATGAAAGGTTAATCATATAGGAAACAAATCAATGAACGTTTGAATGATTTCTGAATTTCTGGGTTTGGTTACTCGAGTAGCTACTCGAGTATTCCTTGAAGTTTACTCGAGTACTTACTCGAGTATTATCAGAAAAACTTTAATCAACTGCAAGTCAACAGACAAATATAAGATTACTCGGGTAGTGCATGGAATAAACTAAATTTCAAACCTTTGTAAATAGTTGTTTACTTGGGTACCTACTCGAGTAATGCACTCTTTTCTTCATAGGTTACTCGGGTACCAACGCGAGTAAACCTTCAAATAATCTTTTGGTTACTCGATGCTTTACTCCAGTAATGTTGGCAGGATTTCAAGGCCGAGAGCACTTCAAGTTTGATTACCTTGTTACTCGAGTACATACTCGGTTAAACTTACTTTTTATTCATAACTTACTCGGGTAATGACTTGAAGTTTTCCTTCAAACATAACACTGCATACTCGAGTACATACTCGAGTAATCCACTTAACATGAAACATTAAATACTTGCATACTGGAGTAATGACTCGAGGAAAATGAAATAAAATTAGATCAAGTTATTCGGGTACTACCTTCAAGTTTTCACTTACCTCAGTGGGTTACTCGAGTAGCTCTTCGAGTAACATTGGCAGTGGTACAAAATGCCGAGAGCACCACATTTTCTGGTACAGGGTAACTTGAGTACATACTCAAGTATTATTGGCAGGCCGAGAGCTACTTGAAAACTTTCACATGGTTACTCGAGTAGCTCCTCGAGTAACGTTGGCAGGTCGATAGCAACTCCAAGTATTTACCTAGTTACTCGAGTAGCTCCTCAAGTAACATTGGCAGGCCGAGAGCAACTTGAAAACATTTACACTAGTACTCGAGTAACGTTGGCAGGTTACTGGAAGGTGCCTCTGGTTACTTCAAGTTTTGTCTCATTACTCGAGTACGTACTCGAGTAATGCCTTAGAAGAATTGCTTCTGATCAAGTTTCCCAACTTTTTCTCTTGGCCTTTCTTCATTACTCCAATGCTTACTTCAAGTGATGCTCTTCCCTGTTTTTACTTTGTTCAACCTTATTTATTAATCAAATCTTTTTCATAATATCTTCTTTTGTTATCATCAAAACATGAGATCTAACATTCTCCCCCTTTTTGATGATGACAAAACTTGGTGATTTTGAACAGGGTTTTTCAAATTGAATTCTCAATTAAATACTTCTTGTATTCAAAGATTATTTTGGAAGATTTATTAAATTTAGATTGAAAGTGTTTTCAAACATAGCATACACCTTGCATACACAACAACTTTATTAGTCCAACAATGTAACATGATGAAATCACAACTTAAATAAAACTTGCATTTAACTTAAAATTTGTAATACAAGACAATAAAAGCTTAATAATTTCAAAATACTCCCAAAAGCCCATATACACCCAAATACCCAAAATAATCACAGACACTTCCACAAAATCACACCCAAGCACTTCTCCCCCTTTTTGTCTTCATCAATCAAGTGGAGGACTAGAAGGCTTGACCATGGAGATGGGCTTCACAGGAAGGACTAAGCCACCATCTGAACTGGAAGAGTCAAAAGAGCTGGAAGATGCTGGTTCAGGGAGATTGACTGGGGGGATATGGATGTCATCTCTAGGAGGAATAGGAGAAGGTTGGAAGACAACCATAGTGGTCTCAACCTCAGGAGGGGTATCAATCTCTGGAGGATGATGTTCAGAGGAGGAGGAGGGAGATATTTCCTTAGTGTGGGTAGGTGATGAATTAGGTTTAGGAGCAGTTTCAGGCTGAGGTTTAGGAGGAGAATCATCAATGACGATATGTATGGTCTCGTTGGTGTCAGGGTTATCCACTGAATAAAAGATGTCTTTGGCTTGAAGCTCAGGTGGACTAGAGACCGAAGAAATAGATGGTTCAGCCTCAGTAAGAGGAGTATCAGAGGGAGGGTTCTCTGGAGGTGGAGGTGCAGAAGAAGATGGACCGGTAAAAGGTCCGGGACCCAATGAGTTCAATCGTGCCAGAATCAATCTCAGTATCTCTCCCTGGGCATGTTGCTCAGCTAGCAACTCTTCATGCCTCTTATCCATTTTCTCAACCAACTCTGCCATTTTGAAGTTCATGTTGGTTATCAATTCAGCATTCGTGTTGGCGATATCCACATGGAATCCTCTGAGCATATTTTCCATGAAGTGCTGGAGAGTGGCATTGAGGAAGGATGGTGATGATGTGGTGGCAGCTGGAGCCAATAACTGAGTGTCATCTATCTTGCTAGTCTCAGCCTCAGTCTTCTTCTTCTTCTTTGACCCAGACTCCAGAGGGCCTTTGAGAGGGATGTCAATATTCAGTTTCCCAATCTGGTTTCTCCCAACCGGAGTCATCCTCTCGATAGGCTCCTTGCTATCCAAATACCATATCTTATTCTTTTTCAGGATCAGTGACACTATCTGAGGATATGGCATTGGTGTTGTAGCCTTCCCATCCACCCTATACCTCTTCATTTCAGAGAAGATATACTCCCCCAAATCCTTCTGTTCCTTCAGGAGAAGCGAATCAAACCACCTATAGTCCCTATCTGAGCAATGGGTATAGTTGTTGGCCTTGTTCACAAGGGACCTAAAATAGATGTACCATAGGACCCTGTGATGATCACACATATCACTTGGTTTGAAATTTAGAGGGCCAACCAACTCTCCAGGTTTTAGGACAGAAAAAATTTGGTTTGGTTCGAGTTGAGAATAAATATCATCCGGGGGGTTCTCTATCCCTAACCACAAGTTAATCCTAGAGGGTGATATGAGAATCTTTTGGCCTCTCACTGTGGTGGTCATCTCTTCCTCAGTTGAGGTTCTGTTTGGCTCATCTATGATTTTTAGATTACAGTAAAAGTGTGTGATCACTTTTGTACAGAAAGGTAATATAATAGAAAGCCAAGGCATAAAAGGCTCTAAATAGGAACTAAGGTCATGCTTCAATACCTCCTGAAGTAATTTGAGATTCACATAGTGTGTCTTGCACACTTTCCTCCTGGAGAACTGAGAAAGGTACTTTGGAGACTCCACTAGCTTGCTGACATTGAATCCTTTAGGGGGGTCAGTGATCTCCTCTTCTGGCAACTTAGACTTCTTTGAAGATTGTTCCTTCTCCATCTGCTCTAGAATGCCAGCCATAGCCTTAGCCACATTCTTGTCATACTTGGGCTTTTTAGAAGGCTTTGGTGTGAAAGAGGGGGTAGAGGAGTCAGAGGGAGTAGGTGAGGGAGATTTGGTACTCTTCCCTTTCTCGGTAAAGGTACTCTTTTTGGATTGAGCCCTTGTAACAATAGGCTCTTTGATCACAACCCCTTTTGGTTTCGGTTGAGGTTGAGGTTGAAGTTGGATTTTGGCTTTTGATCTTTGAGTAAGTTTTCTTCTTTTTGTGGGAGGAGAAGAAAGAGGATCAGGTTGATGTTGAGATTCAGAGGAATCAGTGGGGGTAAGATTTTTAGTTCTCACCATTCTGAATGATTGAAAACTGAAATTCTCAGAAAAATAGAGACACGGTTGCGAGTTAGGGCATTGAGAATCTGAGCATAATAAGTGGTTTTTGGGATGGAATTTTGTTGGGTTTTGACCGAAAAGATGCAAGGAATTGATTGTGAAAAGTTTTTGAGAGAGAGTATAGTGATTTACTCGAGGAGATTTTGTGGAAATGACCGAGTTTGCGACAATTAATGACCTAAAACCTGACATTACTTGAGGCCTTACTCGAGTAACCTTCAAGTTTACTCGAGGCCTTACTCGAGTGATCATACCGAAAATCTCTAAAATAATTCATTTAAATTGCGTACTTGGCATAAATAATATTGTAATTATTCATGTATGTTCCCTCAATCATTTGCAACCAATTTTGAGCAGTTTTGAGTCATTTTTCTTCAATTTTAATTTGGAATCTAGACTTGCAGTTACTCGAGTCCTTACTGAGTAAGCTTCAAGTTTACTCGAGGCTCGCCTCGGGTAACCTGTTTTTTCAACTTATGACTCTTCATTTCATTGTAACTGAACCGTTAGATTTGAATTCCAAGTAACTTGATCCGTTACTTCCAGTTTTGAAGTCCATTACTCGAGTACATACTCGAGTAAAGTGTTTCTTTACTTCAAGTTGTTCCTCGGGTAATGCTTCACTGTTAGTCATTACTTCAAGTTGATACTCCAGTAATGGTGTCCTCTGATAACCTCTGTTTTTGTTTCTCAAAACAGAATTTCTACCTTCCTGCAAAACAATTTTCTATACACTCCGATGCTTAAATTAATAATCATTAAAACATTATCAAATGACTTCATCTAATATTATGAGAACCTGAAATAACTTACAACTCATTGGGATTTACCATTCCCAATTCTCTTCTAATGAATAGAAATTGATCTTTTGCAAGGGGTTTTGTGAAGATATCTGCTAGTTGAAGATGAGTAAGAATGAATATCACTTTCACATCTTTCTTTTGAACATGATCTCTGAAGAAGTGATGTCTGACATCGATATGCTTGGTTCTAGAGTGTTGAACTGAATTCTTTGCCAAGCTTATTGTTCTAGTATTGTTATAATAGATTGGTATTTCTTTGAGATAAATACCAAGATCTTGTCGTTGTTGTTTTAACCATATCACTTGTGCACAACAACTTGAGGCTGCAACATATTCGGCTTCCATTGACGAAAGAGACACAGTGTTTTGTTTTTTGCTAAACCATGATACAAGAGATCCTCCAAAAAATTGTCCTTGTCCGCTGGTGCTCTTTCTGTCTGTCTTGTATTCTCCATGATCTGAATCTGAATATGCAACAAGATATTCACTTTTTCCTTTGGGATACCACAGACCTAATTCAGGTGTGTCAGCAAGATATCTAAAGATTCGTTTGACTGTTTCAGCATGTGATTCCTTTGGTGCCGATTGATATCTTGCACATATACCAACACTAAATTAGATGTCTGGTCTGCTTGCTATGAGATAGAGTAATGATCTAATCATTCCTCTATATTTTATGATGTTGTAGTCTTTCCCTTTGACATCAGCATCAAGCAACGTTGTTGAGCTCATAGGCGTGTCCGTGCCATTTGCTTAATCCATTCCATACTTCTTCAATAGCTCTTTTAAATACTTTGTTTGAGATATGAAGATTCCATTCTTTCTTTGTTTGATTTGCAAACCAAGAAAGAAATTCAATTCTCCCATCATTGACATCTCAAATTCTCCTTGCATTATCTCAGAAAATTCCTTACACAGAGATTCATTAGTAGCACCGAAAACAATATCATCAACATATATTTGAACAATTAAAATATCATCGTGTTTTCGTTTTATAAAAAGTGTTGTATCAACTTTTCCCCGTACAAAACCTTGATCAATAAGAAACTTACTAAGCCTTTCATACCATGCTCTAGGAGCTTGTTTTAAACCATATAAGGCCTTTTTGAGTTTGAAAATATGGTCAGATTTAGTAACATCCTCAAAACCTGGAGGTTGTTCTACATACACTTCTTCCATGATGTAACCATTTAGAAATGCACTCTTTACATCCATTTGATAGAGTTTGAATCCTTTGATGTATGCAAAGGCTAATAGTACACGTATAGCTTCTAATCTAGCCACTGGAGCATACGTTTCCTCATAATCAATCCCTTCTTCCTGATTATAGCCTTTAGCCACCAACCTTACCTTGTTTCTGACAATAATTACGGATTCATCAAGTTTGTTCTTGAATACCCATTTAGTTCCAATGATCGGATGATCCTTGGGTCGGGGTACCAAATCCCAAACTTGATTTCTCTCAAATTGATTTAGTTCTTCTTGCATTGCTATAACCCAATCATTGTCTAATAGGACTTCATTAATGTTAGAAGGTTCAATTTCAGAAATGAATGAAGAAAAACTTACTTCATTGAAAATTTTATTTCTAGTTTTGATCCCTTCATTCACATCTCCTATGACTTGTTCTAAGGGATGACTTCTATTGTATTTCCAGGCTTTAGGTTGACCAAGAGATTGCTCTTCTTCCTTAGTTTCATCAACTTTTGGAATGAGAGACTTAGAAATAGATTGACCATTTTCTTGATTTAAAACAACTTCCTGTTCTTCATCAATGGTTTTGTCAGAGGATTCAAATTCATCAAACACAATATGAATTGATTCTTTAACAACACATGTTCTTTTATTGAAATCTCTATATGCTTTACTTCGGTTAGAATATCCTAGGAAAATTCCTTCATCAGTTTTAGAATCAATTTTTCCTAAGTTATCTTTACCATTATTATGAATGAAACACTTACAACCGAAGATGTATAGATGAGCAATGTTTGGCTTTCTTCCTTTGTACAGCTCATATGGTGTCTTTCCAAGTTTTGTTCTGATATAGGCTCTATTTGAAATATAGCATGCTGTACTCATAGCATCAGCCCAAAATACTTGAGACACGTTCTTTTCATTTATCATTGCCCTAGCCATTTCAGTGAGCACTCTATTCTTGCGTTCCACGACTCCATTTTGTTGAGGCGTCCTTAGAGCAGAGAAATTGTGATCAATGCCATTAATATCACAATATTCTTCAAAGGCTTGATTTTCAAATTCTCCACCATGATCGGTCCTAATACCTGCAATGGACATACCTTTCTCATTTTGCACTTTCTTGGCAAAAACAATAAATTCTTCAAAGGTCTCATCCTTTGATGATAGAAAAATAACCCATGTAAATCTAGAGAAGTCATCAACAATGACCAATAAATATAGGTTACCACCAAGACTCTTTACTCTCGCTGGACCAACTAAATCCATATGCAATAATTGTAATGGTCTATTTGTAGAAATCTCATTTTTCAATTTGAAAGATGATTTAGTTTGTTTACCCTTTTGACATGCGTCACAAATCAAGTCATTTTTGAAAGATACTTTGGGTAGTCCAAGAACTAAATCCTTTTTGAGTAATTTGCTTAATTGATGCATATTGACATGAGCCAATATCTTATGCCATAGCCAACTTTCATCAGCATTGCTCAGAAAACAGTTTTCAGATTCATTTCTACTAATATCTAGAGTATAGCAGTTACCTTCCCTTTTTGCTCTGAGCTTAGCCTTGATATTCTTCTTACCAAGCTGTAAGTCATTCTTGTTGATAATTAAGCATTCTTCTGAGTCAAATATTACCCAGTTGTCTTTATCTGCACTTTGACTTACGCTCAGTAAATTGTGACACAAGCCTTCAACATAATATACATCTTTGACTTGTATTCCTTTGTCATTTTTTATTTCACCAATTCCTACTATCCTTCCTGATTGATTTCCTCCAAATTTTAATTTTCCTCCTTCCTTAGGTTGCAATGTGGTAAAACTTTCGAAATCTCCGGTCATATGTCTAGAGCATCCACTATCTATGTACCACTTGCTATTTTTGGATGCTTTGAGACATACCTGCAATCAAATGACTAAGTCTTAGGTACTCACATCTTTTTGGGTCCTTTTGGGTTAGTACAAATAATTTTCTGAACATATGAACCTTTAGGTACCCATTTGTAGGTTCCTATTGTTCCTTTCTTCTTATGGATGCATAAATAAGTATAATGTCCTTTTCTATTACAATAGTTACAAAATGCAAAAGGATTTGATGTATGCATAGAATGCTGAAAATAATTCAAATAAGACTTACCTCCTGCTTTCTTTCTACCTTTCCTTCTATCTGATTTTGGATCATATCTAATTCCAGATCGATCATTTACAAATCGTTGAGCTTTTAAAATAACATTTAGCATCTTACTTCCTTGTGTAAATTTTTCAAGAGTTTTTGTGAGATCAGTGTTTTTCTTTTTCAAAGAAGAACAATTTTCACAATCCTTTTCTGAACATTCTTTAATCTCAATTTCAAGAGCTTTATTTTTCTTTTTGAAAACAACCAATTCTTTAACTACTTTGATGAATTCAGAATGTAAAGCATTGTATTCAGACAGTAATTCATCATAGGTAGGTTCAGAATCATTTACCTCTTCTTCTGTTTCTTCTTGAGCAACAAGACATATATTTGCTACTTCTTCTTCATCACTTTCTTCGTCAGAGGAACTATCACCCCATATAGCAGATATAAATGCCTTCTTTTTATTGAAGAATTTGCCTTTTCTCTTTTCTTTGCTCTTTTGATTCAGTTCTGGACATTCCAACTTGATGTGTCCTGGTTTTCCACATTCATAGCAAATGATATGATCTTTACTGCTACTTCCTCCTTTCTGAAAGTGTTTGAATCCTTGACGTAGAACTTTCTGAATTGTTTTATGATTAGTCCCATTTCGTCATCGTCAAACTCCTCATCCTCATCTTGATTCTCTTCTTTCGCTTTTAGTGCTAGACCTTTCTTTTTCTTGTCACCAATGTCATCTAGTTCCCGTTTGAACTTTAGTTTGCTTTCATATTCAGAAAGACTTCCAAATAGAGAAGCAACTGATCTTATTGATTCTCCTTTTGCTTCTTCTATCGCAGTAACTTTGGCCTCCCACTCTTTAGAAAGAATATTCAAAATCTTTCGTACTTGAGTATGCTGATCATAAACTTTTCCAAGCGCTGCAAGTTGATTAACAAGATGAGTCTATCTAAGTTCAAATTCAGATATTGATTCACCTGATTTCATTCGAAGTAGATCAAATTCAGTGACCAAGGTGTTGATTCGATTCTCCTTTATTCCCGAAGTTCATTCATGAGCTATTTCCAGAGCTTCCCACATTTCCTTTGCTGTTGCAAGTGTGCAGATTCTGAAATATTCATTTTGACTCAAGGCACTTTCTAACATTAGAATTGCCTTGCTGTTGAGAGTGATAAGTTTCTTGTCATTCTCATCATATTCTGCTGGCATCTTTGAAATTTTCTGAGAATCTACAATCTTTGTAGGTTGATAGTTTCCACTCTCAATAACATCCCATAGCCCATATTCGGTAGCCATCATGAACACTCTAAATTTAGCTTTCCAGAAAGAGAAGTGTTCTCCATTGAAACCGGGAGGTCTAGTGATGGATGCTTTGTCGGGAAGAATTCATTTACCCATGCTTGCCATTGGATCCTTCTTAGGCTGTTAAACCTTAACAAGAAGACCTACGCTCTGATACCAAATGTTAGAGTAAACGTTTCACCCAAGAGGGGGTGAATTGGGTGATATTAAAAATTCGTTGGAAATATGAAACTTGACAGTGAAATTAAAACAGTAAGGAGTAAGGAGAAATATCACTGAAGTGTACACCGGGAGTTATACTGGTTCGGTCACAACCACTTTGACCTACGTCCAGTCCTCAGAACTTCTCTGAGAGTTTTACTATAACTTCCAAGATTCAGTAGGTTCTTGGCACCACAGTACAAGCAAGTTCCTTCACCTGGACACTCACTCCCCCTTACAAGTTGTAATCCAATCCCAACTCAAGGTTCCACAACCTTAAGTTATCTCAATAACAAATATTGAGTTTGAATGTAATATCTCTCTTACAAGTGAATAAGAATCACTAAAGCATAGAAATACAATTACAACGTAAAACAGAGTAATGAACTTGATGATACGTTTGTGTGTGTTCTTGTTGTTCTCTCTGTTTGGATGTTCACATATATATGGATATGTTGGTGAAGACCGTTGGAACATTTTCCTTTCGTCCGTTGGAGAGTGCACAACCACTATTGACTTTTCAAGTTTTTGAAAAATATCCGTTGGCGGTAGGTGGCATTTGAACTTCTCATTTGTCTTTCCTTATTTGATATGATTTCTTCATTGTTTATCTGTAAATATGCTAGAAATACTAATACAATGAAAGGTTAATCATATAGGAAACAAATCAATGAACGTTTGAATGATTTCTGAATTTCTGGGTTTGGTTACTCGAGTAGCTACTCGAGTATTCCTTGAAGTTTACTCGAGTACTTACTCGAGTATTATCGGAAAAACTTTAATCAACTGCAAGTCAACAGACAAATATAAGATTACTCGGGTAGTACATGGAATAAACTAAATTTCAAACCTTTGTAAATAGTTGTTTACTCGGGTACCTACTCGAGTAATGCACTCTTTTCTTCATAGGTTACTCGGGTACCAACTCGAGTAAACCTTCAAATAATCTTTTGGTTACTCGATGCTTTACTCCAGTAATGTTGGTAGGATTTCAAGGCCGAGAGCACTTCAAGTTTGATTACCTTGTTTCTCGAGTACATACTCGAGTAAACTTACTTTTTATTCATAACTTACTCGGGTAATGACTTGAAGTTTTCCTTCAAACATAACACTGCATACTCGAGTACATACTCGAGTAATCCACTTAAAATGAAACATTAAATACTTGCATACTGGAGTAATGACTTGAGGAAAATGAAATAAAATTAAATCAAGTTATTTGGGTACTACCTTCAAGTTTTCACTTACCTCAGTGGGTTACTCGAGTAGCTCCTCGAGTAACATTAGCAGTGGTACAAAATGCCGAGAGCACCACATTTTCTGGAACAGGGTAACTCGAGTATTATTGGCAGGCCGAGAGCTACTTGAAAACTTTCACATGGTTACTCGAGTAGCTCCTCGAGTAACGTTGGCAGGCCGAGAGCAACTCCAAGTATTTACTTGGTTACTCGAGTAGCTCCTCGAGTAACATTGGCAGGCCGAGAGCAACTTGAAAACATTTACACTATTACTCAAGTAAGTACTCGAGTAACGTTGGCAGGTTACTGGAAGGTGCTTCTGGTTACTTCAAGGTTTGTCTCATTACTCGAGTACGTACTCGAGTAATGCCTTAGAAGAATTGCTTCTGATCAAGTTTCTCAACTTTTTCTCTTGGCCTTTCTTCATTACTCCAATGCTTACTTCAAGTGATGCTCTTCCCTGTTTTTACTTTGTTCAACCTTATTTATTAATCAAATCTTTTTCATAATATCTTCTTTTGTTATCATCAAAACATGAGATCTAATACAAATGTGCACAAAGGCGGAAAATTTCAAAATTCAAATGATGAGTATTTGTAGCGGTTTTTATGGCAAAACAGCTACAACCATATATATTTGTAGCTGTTTCTATTGTATAACTGCTACAAAAGTATATATGGTTGTAGCGGTTTATATTGTAGAACCGCTACAAAAATATATATGGTTGTAGCGGTTTTTATTGTGGAACCGCTACAAAAATATATATGGTTGTAGCGGTTTTTATTGTAGAACCGCTACAACCATATATATTTGTAGCAGTTGTTATATAAAACCGCTACAAATATATATATGCTTTATTTTTTTTATTTTAGAAATATAAATAATAATGTTTCAATTAATTCACAAATTCAACAACGCGGTCTAATAATATAAATATAATTATGGTAAACACAATAAGAATTTAAGTTCTGAAATACAAACTTATATATATATTTACAAATGTTTCAACAACAAATAAAAAAAAGATGTCCTAAACTAAGTAGCTGGGGGCTGATCATCTGGTGCTCCCTCAAGTGGGGCTCCCTTAGGTGCTGCTGGATCTAGCCGCTGTGCAGAGTGAACCGCACCATCATCATCAGCAGGAGCAGGAGGAGGAGTAGTAGTTGGGATGACGTACCGAGGGACAGGGGGAACCTGTGGATGCGGCTCGTCTAGGAACAGGCGACTCCATGACCGCTCGATCGTATTGTTTGCAATATCACGCCACTGCGTCTGCTGAGCGTAGATCATATCAGTCTGTAAGTGCATCTACTGCAGATGCAGCTGGTGCATCTACTACTGCTGCTGTGCCATCTGCTACTGCTGCTATGCCATCTGCTGCTCCAAGTCTGACCGCAGTTGGTCAATAGACTCGTCCTTCGAACGTTTGACCCCTCTAGAGCTGCCAGCCTCAGAGGCGGCGCTCCAGGAAACTCAGGCACCTCTGGTGCGGTCGTCTCCTATGGGATTGTCTGCGGTGCCTGTGGTAGGGCCAACTCCTGTGGGGGGATGGGCTGAAATACCGTGGTCGCCCTGCCTCCGTGCTGCCCCTCTATCTGCCCCCTGCTCGGCTGCTGCCACCCTGTAAAATCGGTCTGGGGACCTCAGGGGCCTTCCCCTTATCCTCTCTTGAAGCCATATCAACTGTAAAAATCACAAAAAAAAAATATTTTAGTCACATTATTATGCAAAAATATAATAAAAATACAAATACAAATAAAATACGTGTTATATACGTACCTCAAGTGCAAATACTGAGAAATACTATAGCAAAAACTCCTTCACAGACGTCTGAATGCTCAAATCTAAAAGAAATCACTTAGAGAAACTCCAGGAAACAAAATGAACAAACGGATAAAGGAGGGAGGCGACCTCCTTAAATAGGCCAGCAATTTGTAGCTGTTATTCCAATAACCGCTATGTTAACCGCTACAAATCACCCAGGACGCCTTAAATTTATAGCGGTTTTATAATAACCGCTACAAATTACAAGAGCCTTTGAAATTCTGTAGCGGTTATGGCCCAGAACCGCTACAAAGTTGGAGACTCCTGAAATTCTGTAGCGGTGATATCCCTATAACTGCTACAAATACCTGAAGTTTGGCATTTTGTAGCGGTTTTGTTGCTATAACCGCTACAAATAACCGCTACACTGTTGGCGGGTCTTGGTCACGCCAAGTGGCGGGAATATTGTAGCGGTTTTTGTTTATTAACTGCTACAAGTTTTGGCTAGAATTTCGCGCCATATTTGTAGCAGTTTGTTCTACCTAACCCTTACAAAAAACGCTGCTAATCTGTCGTGCCACTTGGCGCGTAGCTTGCCGCTACAAATTTATAGTGGTTTAGCTTAAAACCGCTACAAATACTATAATTTGTAGCGGTTTGATATAACCGCTACAATACCACCGCTACAGAATACCATTTTTTTTGTAGTGTGAATTCCCACGGTTATACGGTTCAACTCACATAGGAATTTGAATCATAAAGCTCACTACATACAAAAACCGCACATAAAAGGAAATGAACAATGAGAGAAGGAGGAAGAAGCAGAGAAATCCAATACGAAGGAAGATATACATACTGATAGTGATATTGATGGGAGGCATAAGACTAAAACTTACTACAGAAATGAACAAGAGGAAACTAAACTTATGTCCAACAAAAAGAGAAGCCCAACTAGAAACCTGCATGAAAGCTAGAGACCCAAAGGAGATCTGAAGCACACCTTAATCCTGAGTAGCGTCTGCATCCCTCTTGACCGTGTGATGGAGACTAGAACTGATATTTTAATTGAAACATGATATTGTTTTTTCAACACATAAAATTAATAAAATTATTGCATGTTACTATATATATATATATATATTAGTTAAGGCAGCCCTTCCTAAACTATAAGCAATGTGAGTTGAATTTTAGGGAGAATTCTCTTGGGGCATAATGTATATTAAATAGGGGTAAAACTGGAAAGTTGTTGAATTTTTTCGAAATATGTTGGAAGTGCCTTGTATATAGCATTAGAGGAGTACCAAATGTACATGGTTCATTGGTTCTATTGTCACTTGTTTTTTTTTAATTAAAGGGAGAGGCACTAATGGCATGAGGTTATAAGTAGAATCAAATCTGCGACCTCCTACTTATATGGGTACTTAGACACCGCCACTTGTTTCTTTTTTAAATTGTGTTTCATTTTTTTTAATTTTTTAATTTATTTTTACATTCAAAAGAAGTCCATATCCGCTGTGATATTGTTCGCTTTCTTTCTTGATATCTTTGAATTTTGAATTTCTTGAAATTCAAATCCTTATATATACAGTATTCTATACGACGTGGAATGAGATGCATTATCAATATATATTTCCACAATGGTTATAGGTATTTCATTTTTGGAACGTTCTATATGACTATTATTATTAATAAATTAATAAATAATTTAATAAATTTATATAAAAAATCTGCTTTTCTAGGAATTTAGGGGTTGTCCATTTATTAGACATTGGCTTCTTCCTCATGTAAGAAATAAATTTGTCCATATAGTTGCCTGGAGAAAGGCAAACCAATACTTATACTGTATGCAGGCTGTCCATAGGAGCAAAGGGGAAAATATATATATAAGAAATTAATATGATGTAGATGCATGTAAAATTCAAAGTCGGTGATGGCGTTTGAGGGTAAGACACCAGCTCCAATGAAGGTAGTAAACTCTGCTCGAAGGGCTTTAGTAGAGTTTTGGAAGGCAAAAGGGTGGTGTAGTCAGTTGTCTGGAATTGAATTGAGAAGTGAAGAATATAAGGGTTGGAAAGCACCAGCTGTAGGAACTATTAAAATAACATCATTAAATATATACCAACTAGCCATTTTTGCAGATAGGAAAATTGACAAGCACTTGGTGCAATTCAAAATTTCACAGGTCAAAGGCTTTCTTATTTTGTTCTGTCACTGACCAATTATGAACTGAACGCATAATAAGATATTTATGATGTACATTTATCGTGTCGATCCAGATGAAAATAGCAAGAAATCAGGCAATTCATGACTCTAAGATAACCACGTATTCAGCTTTTCATGCAGCGTTTGAAACAAAATTGCATAGCTAAAGAAATACAGATGTCAAAATGAAGGGGGAGAATAAGGCACGAAAAGCTGCAGAAAATATTTACTCCTACTTTTTAAGTAATTAGGAAATCTTACTCTTCATTTCGATTAAATTAAAGCATCATGACCAAAATCAAAGGCATATACATATCTTGCCATCCAAGGATTGGATGCATTTCTGAATTGACTGAACCATGAAGAATCCTTATAAATGTCAGAAACTTAGAACTCTCACTATTACTGTGATTAGCACCACTTTCCATCTATTCTTCGAAGCAGCTATATTGCTAGAGAGAGCATGAGCGGAATTTTATCATACCTGCTTTGCTAAGTTGTGTTGTGTCCTCGCACTCACATAACCAACATGCTCAATGGAATTTCATACATTTATTGGTGCTTTTATTTGTATTTTTCATAGAACATATTGTTGGCTGTGGACAAATTGGAAGTCCCACATCGGTGGGATTCCATTGTGGTGGGGGCACTTATGCTATAAAAGGAGCCCCCTCCTCCTTTTGAAAATCACCCCTCAACTTACCTTCTTCCTTATAGGCATTTTGTATTTTCTTCTCTAGTATTTCACTTGTAAATTATGTAGAGTGTAATTTTGATTCTGGTATTTCTTTTATTTTTGTTCTAATTTATATATTAGCTGATATTAGATATAGTAGTTTTGATTTATTATATTATTAAATTACTATTTGAAACTCTGTTTTCTAGTATTATGATTTTTTAGTATGATTGGTTACGTTCTATATATCTCGCTTCTGCAACAATTGGTATCAGAGTCAAGGTTCTGTTTGAATATGCTCTGTGGTTGCAGTGTAATCTGAACTTCTACATCAGAAAAGAATTACTTTGGGCTTTTGCATTGACAACTATTAAATAGTATCTAGAGCAGAAATGGCGGACAAGAAGATTGAAGTATCCACATCAAATGTCAATAATTCATCATTGGCATCTTCACTTATGACAAGAATTATGCCCAATGCGAAGGTTGCAGTTGAAATATTTGACGGATTGGGACAATTTGGGATGTGGCAGAGCGAGGTTCTTGATACCCTTTTGCAACAAGGACTAGACTTTGCTATTGAAGAGAGGAAACCAGATAGCATGGGGAGGAAGATTGGAGGACCATCAATCGTGTTGCTTGTAGTACCATTCGATCTTTCTTTTCAAGAGAATAGAAGTATCTACACACTAACGAAACTTCAGCTTATAGACTATGGAAGGCACTCGAGGACAAATATTTGAAGAAAAGCAGTCAGAATAAGCTTCACATGAAGAAAAGGCTGTTTCAATTTGCTTATGCTCCTGGTACCACAATGAATGATCATATTAATAGCTTAATGAATGATCATATTAATAGCTTTAATAAGTTGGTAATAGATTTATAGAATTTGGACGTGACCTTCAAAGATGAAGATCTGGCCTTGATGTTGTTGGGATCACTTCTTGATGAGTACAAGCACCTAGAGACTACTCTACTTCATGGCAAAGAGGAAGTATCTCTCAGAGAAGTTTGTTCTGTGCTATATAGCTATGAACAAAGAAAGCGAGAGAAACAAAGAGGTGGAGAAGAAGAGGCACCAGTCACAAGAGGCCGTACTGAAAATTAGTTGAGATCGAGGAAATGGAGATCCAAATTGAGGTCTAGACCCAGTAAAGATGAATGTGTCTTTTGTCAAGAAAAGGGCCACTAGAAAAAGGATTTTCCAAAATTGAAGAACAAATCCAAACAAGGCAATGGGAAGGCTACTATGGATTCAAATGTAGATGACTGAGATGATGAGAATTCATATTTCTCACTATCTACAACAACGTCGTCAAAATTGTCAGGCGTATAGTTGTTAGACTCAGCTTGTAGCCATCATATGTATCCCAATTGAGACTGGTTCACTGATTTCCAAGAAGGAGGATGTGGAGTTGTCCATACAATAGATAACACCTCTCTTACCGCATATGGAATTGGTTTAATTAGATTGAGGAACCATGATGGATTGATAAGAACATTGACAGATATTCGATATGTACCGGATTTGAAGAAAAATCTCATTTCTGTGGGAACTCTAGACTCAAAGTGATTCAAAATTACTACAGAAAATGGAGTCATGAAAATACTTTCTGGTGTATTGGTGGTAATGAAGGGAATATGGAAGAACAATAACACGTACCGCTATCAATGTAGCATGGTTATTGGAATAGTAGCAATGACATCCAATGATGAGAAGGAAGTAGAAGCAACAAGGTTATGGCACATGCACTTGGGACATGCTGGAGGAAAATCCTTGAAAGCTCTTTCAGATCAAGGGTTGTTAAAAGGATTAAAGCATTGCAGTTTGGATTTTTGTGAGCACTGTGTAAAGGGGAAGCAGACATGAGTTAAGTTCAGAATAGCTATCCATAATACAAAAGGTATTTTGGATTATGTTCACTCTGATGTTTGGGGTCCTTACACAACACCATTATTGGGAGGAAAATATTATTTGTAATCTTTGTTGATGATTTTTCCTGAAGAGTTTGGGTGTATATGATGAAGATTAAGGATAAAGTGTTGGGAACTTTTCTTAAATGGAAGGTAATGATAGAAACAAAAACATGCAGGAGGATCAAATGTCTTCATACAGATAATGGAGGAGAATATAGGAATGATTCTTTTTAGAAGGTTTGTGAGGATGATGGCATTGTCAGACACTTCATCGTCAGGCATACACCACAATAGAATGGAGTGGCAAAACACATGAACCTGACTTTACTACAAAAGGTTTGGTGTATGTTGTCCAAAGTTGGCTTGGGCAAAGAATTTTGGGCTAAGACAATTACATATGCGAGCCACCTCATTAATCATCTACCATCTATTGCTATTGGTGGTAAGACACCGTTGGAACAGTGGTATGAAAAAATTGCTATGGATTATGATTCTTTGCATGTATTTGGATCAACTGCATATTACCATGTGAAAGAGTCAAAATTGGATCTCAAAGCAAAGAAAGCCATTTTTTTAGGAATCACTTTTGGAGTTAAAGGATATTGCTTATGGTGTCCAGAGACAAAGAACATTGTATTCAGCAGGGATGTTACCTTTGATGAATCTGATACGGTGAGAAAAGTAGCAGCTGAAGATACCAAACAAAATCATGGTGTTTCAAAGCAGGTGGAGTTTGAAGGAAAGATGATTTTCCTGGTACAAGGAGGAGATTGGGAAATAAAAGAAGACTTTCCTGTAGAAGATAAGGAGCCAGTTGAAAGGGAGGTCTCAACTCATAGACCTTAACAGCAATGTGAATCAATAGCAACCAGTAAGCCAAAACAAACAATAAGAAAACCTACTTGTTTTGATGACATGGTGGCTTGTACAACCTCAATTGTAGCTGATGATATTCCTTCAACTTATAAGTGGGCTGTCCAGAGCTGAAAGAAGGATAAGTGAAGGAATGCCATGAATGAAGAAATGCAGTCCCTTCATCAGAATGGTACATGGAAATTGGCCAAACTCCTGAAGGGTAAGAAGGAAATTGGATGCAAATGGGTATATGTAAAGAAAGAATGATTTCCTAACCAAGGTGATGTGCGCTACAAAGCAAGATTGGTAACAAAAGGCTATGCTCAGAAGGAGGGAATTGATTACAATAAGGTATTTTCTCCAGTAGTGAAACATTCCTCCATTAGAATTTTGTTGACTTTGGTAGCATAGTTAGATTTGGAACTAGTTTAGATGGATGTGAAAATTGCATTTTTAAAGGGATACTTGGAAGAGGAAATCTACATGACTCAACCGGAAGGATTCAAAGTTGCTGGAAAGGCGAATATGGTAAGTAAACTTGAAAAATCGTTATATGGATTGAAACAATCTTTGAGACAATGGTATAAATGATTTGAGAAGTTTATGTTGCGACATAAGTACTAAAGAAGCATATATGATCATTGTGTTTATTTGCGAAAGCTTGAAGATGGATCCTTTATATATCTCCTCTTATATGTTGATGATATGTTGATAGCTTTAAAAAAATTAGACAAAAATTGAGAAGCTGAAGGTTCAACTAAAAGGAGAATTTGAGATGAAGGACTTATGAGAGACAAAAAAGATTCTCGACATGGAGATAACAAGAGATAGACAATCAAACAAACTCTTTTTATCTCAAAAGGAGTATTTGAAGAGGGTGCTAAATCGATTTGGTATAAAGAAGAGAATGAAGCCTGTTAGTACCCCACTTGCCCCTCATTTTAAGCTTAGTGCTGATATATTGCCAAAGGATGAAGATGAAGGAGAGTATATGTCAAGGGTACCATACGCAAATGCAATTGGTAGCTTGATTTATGCAATGGTTTGTTCAAGACTTGACATGTCACAAACTGTTAGAGTTGTGAGTAGGTATATGCATGATCCAGGAAAGGAGCATTGGCAAGCTATGAAATGGATTCTACATTATATTTGTAATACTGTGGATGTTCGATTGGTTTTTGAGCATGAAGATGATCGATCTTTAGTTGGGTATTATGACTTAGATTTTACAGGTGATTTGGACAAACGAAGATCAACTACTGGTTATGTGTTTACTCTTGCAAAGGCACCAGTTAGTTGGAAGTCAACTTTGTAGTCAACAGTTGCTTTGTCTACCACAGAGGTAGAGTACATGGCAATTATAGAGGCTGTGAAGGAAGCAATTTGACTTCAAGGATTGCTTAGAGAACTTGGTACTGGTCAAGAAGACAACATAGTATTTTGTGATAGCCAAAGTGCTATTCAATTAGTAAAGAACCAAGTTTACCATGCAAGGACGAAGCACATTGATGTTCGATATCAATTCATATAAGAAATTTTAGAAGAAGGTGGAGTAATGATACAAAAGATACGAACAAGTGAAAATCCTGCTGATATGTTGACAAAGGTGTTGACTTCTGTCAAATTTCAACATTGAATTGTAAGCACAAATTGTAATTAAGAGAATTAAGAATGTGGGAATTTTTTCAAGGTAAAGATTTGTTAGCTGTGGAAAAATTGAAAGTCCCATATCAGTGGGATTCCATTGTGGCAGGGGGCTCTTATGCTATAAAAGGAGCCCTCTCCTCCCTTTGAAAATCACCTATCAACTTGCCTACTTCCTTCTATAATGCATTTTGTATCTTCTCTTCTCTTCTAGTATTTCACTTGTAAATTATTTAGAGTGCAAATTAGATTCTTGTATTTCTCTTCTTGTTGTCTTATTTATTTATTAGCTGATATTAGATATAGTAGTTGTGATTTATTATATTATTAAATTACTTCTAGAAACTCTGCTTTCTAGTATTACGATTTTTTAGTATAATTGGTTATGCTCTATATATCCTGCTTTTGCAACACATATAAGGCTTCGGTGTAAGAGAAAAAGAGTTTGCCTATTGATGGAAGTCAATTTCTTTTTCCTCCACCTATCCCGAATCTATTTGTCTATTTGTATGTCTATGTTCACCATTGAGATGTCCGCTGTGGATTGATATTTTAAGCGGTCTGCCTCATTAGTATACTTCCATCCAAGAAGAAGAAGAGGATAATATGATATCAAGAATATAACGTCCCTGTAGATTTATAGTTTAAGCAGTCTGAAAAAGAACACGAAGAAGAATAGAATATGATATCAAGAACGTACCATATCCGTCAAACTTTCATTCAAAAGAAAAGAAGTAGACGAAGGAGAGGAAGAGAGCATTATCTAGATGTATCACATTGTCTACTTTCAATTGGAAAAAAAATCAATCAGAAACTTACATAATCAAATACCAAGACACTACAAACAAGTGGCGGTGCTCCAAGAACCAGCCAGATGCAGACGGTCCGTTGTTTAACAATGGCGCCCAAAAACTTTATGCCTCATTGTCCTTCATTTCTGACAAAGATTTCTGGCTGTTCTTTCTCAGCTTCATGGTGTAGGGATGATTATCCCTGCCAAGAACATATCTAAATCGCAAAAGGACAAGAACCCATCCAGGCTTTTAGCACTTAACCTTTAGGACTTCCCGATAGCAACGGACTGAATGGAACGAAGCAACTTTTGAGCCCTTTCGATTTGGTTAGTTATTTTTTTCCTGTGGATTATTTCCCTACTCATATTTATAGAATCGTCAATCCTCAATTACTTTAATTAAACTGTGTGATTCTTGATTCTTGAGCATCGAAGATTCAAGTGCTTTAGAATTCTAAGTAAAGTTAAACTGTTATAAATATTTCAATATTTCATATAAATGTCCATAACCTTACAAGATGAGTCTTTTAGAATTTTACACTTAAAGCCATATAACCTATGACATGAATGGCATAGTAGGAGTTTTCTATTATTAATGTAAATAACCTACAAATACTTAATATCATACCATTATGTGTGTGTTTACTCTTTTGTTGTAACTCTTGTAATAGAAGTTAAGGATTTGTAGCCTATAAATAGTAGGCATGTATCAAAGGTTGTAAGCTTGAAAATGAAATAAGAATCACTCCCTCCTTGCTCTCAATTTCTCTCTTGTATTTCTTCATCTTCCTCATCTCGATCTCTTGTACTTTTCTTATTTTCATAACATGTTGTCAGCATGAATTCACTCAGAAGGCTCTAATTTTTTTTTATCTCTTTTACTCTCTAACTTTATCATTTTCATACTATATTTTATGTTGTTTATTCTTTATGTTATTTTATCTTTCTAGTTTACATTATCAATCTATTGTTCTATATTATTTTTGTTATTTTTCTTTTACGCTATCTATTTTTATCTTATATGTTGTTATCTTTTACATGTATATTTGGGATAATCTAAGCCATTATATGGAATTAAAAAGACTCTTTTATCGATTGTTTTATACATCGGGTTCCATGACTAAGATTTGAGATTATTGTTGCTTTATTATCCTTCGCAAGTTTTCTTTCCTTTCACTTTTATTTATCATTTTCCGGTAATCTCTTATTATGCAAAATTTATATTTCTCTATTTTATATTCTAGTATTCTTTACATTTTATGTTGTTACATTACATTATTTCATTTTATTTATGTTTCATTTTTTTACTTATTTAACATTTATATTTCTTTATTTTATTTACATTTTATGTTATATATCAAGTATAGGTCCTTGAATATAGCAATATGAACCAGAAGTTCATTAGGTTTTGCATTTATGAAATATTGCATAAAATTTTCCAAATGCAATTACTGACCTAAATGGGAATTACTAAATCTCATATTCCTGCTAAAAATACTCTAATCGTCATAAATGAAAGTGAGACATGCCCAAAGTATCAGAGAATAATCGGTTCTAAAAGAAAAGAGAAAAGAGTAAATAATCAAGATGATCATATTAAGGAGGCAGCTACTCCAGAAGAGGTCAAGACATAACTAATTGCAAAAACTTCAAAAGAGGTTCAGGTATCTGAAAGTAATAAAGAGATCTCAATGAATTATGTCACAACAAGAAAAATGGAAGTGAAAAGATAAAGTTGTCGACAACAGTTTTAGTAACAATATCACGTGATCAAATGAGGATATTATACATAAATATGTTGGTAGAAGAAAAGGTTATTGGCCAACTAAAAAAAGGGACAAGACACAAAGAAATATATTATTTCAATATGTGAAATTTATGGACCTATAATTCAAAACATTTGAAATATAAAGTTATTTGTGATATATGAATATTCATGTGAAAATAAAGAATTTTACAAGGTCTAATAATGATTATGATGAGATACAACATTTGGTGGTGGATACAATAATTGTTGCATATATTATTAGTCTGGCAGTATATGCAAACAAAATCATGCATCTATTGGATATCATTATATATAGCATATGCATATGGATAGTAAATATTACATGAGAATCTTTGAAGAATCTAAAATGCCAGAAACATATACAAGAAAATCATTCTATATATAAAATGTTATGCGAGTTTGAAAATAATTCAAATATATATACTTGATTGAAAAATGAGTAATTTTATATTTTACTTGACTTGTAGATTGAGTTATCGAATGCATCAATGATTTCAAAATTACATATTTTTGCCACGGTGAATTTTCTTATAAAAATACATTGAATTTAATGGTCTAGAAATACCTTATATGTTATGAGGATATTGTATTTACTAATATTGTATTTATTATGATTTTATTAAAAAAAATTAATACTTGCAGGTGCGTAGTAGATAACAAAAATAAGATTTGGTGTGATAGTCCTATGAACATATTATATAATATTATTTTGTTCAAAACAAATTGAATATATGGATGCAATAAATATTTTGGTGATTTTCAGAATAATTTTCCTTTATTGTTTCCACAATGAATAGGATAAAGGCAGAATATCTAAAAGATATGTTAGAAGAATACATTTCAGCAAAATATTTGGTGACAATGCATCATTCATAGTTTGTCAGCCAAAAGAATGATATACTCCAAAATACATTGGAAGTGATGTTCTTATCAGGGGGAGTAAAACTGATATTATTATTAAGGGAAGTAAATACAATATTACCATGAGGTAAAGTAAAGACCATGTTGTACTCTTTTTCTTAACCAATGTTTTGTCCCACGGGGTTTTCCTGGTAAGGTTTTAATGAGGCAACTTTGATTTGTATTATGTACTCTTTTTCATTCACTAGGTTTTTGTCCTACTAGGTTTTTTCTAATAAGGTTTTAATGAGGTACAATATTTATTTATGAACATTCAAGGGGAAGTCTTATAATAATTCCAATATTTGGTATGAATATCCATAACATTCCAAGATGAGTCTTTTGGAATTCTACACTTAAAGCCATATAATTTATTACATGAATGGCTTAGTGGGAGTTTTCTATTATTAATGTAAATAACCTACAAATACTTAATATGGTACCATTATGTGGGTTTACTCTTTGTTATAACTCTTGTAATAGAAGTTAAGGATTTGTAGCTTATAAATAGTAGGCATGTATCAAAGGTTGTAAGCTTGAAAATGAAATAAGAATCACTCACTCCTTGCTCTCCATTTTTCTCTTGTATTCTTCATCTCCCTCATCTCAATCTCTCTTGTACTTTTCTTATTTTCATAACATAAACTAAATAAATAAAATAATATTTTTATTAACTACCCTAGTCTCCATCATATTGATTTCTATTTTTTTTTTGCTCTTTATTAAATAAGGGGGGAAATTTTTATTAAAAAGGACCTAAATGGGGTCCTTAATCTGGCTTGTCTTTTTATTCAAATTTCTCCCTTCTTTTACAATATTTATATCAAAATTATTATTTCTTAATTTATTAATCTAAAAAACCTACTACCTCACTTACAAATGATACTCCCTCCATTCTTTTTTATAAGATAAAATTAACCAAACTATGTTTTTGAGGAAGTTAGTTGAAATTAGCTAATTGCAGTACATATGTAAAAAATGATTTTTTTAAAAAATATCATGATTTATGTGGAAGAGAGAGAATATTTTATATTAGGAAGATGATACGCTCAAAATCCTTCTTCTTCTCAAAACCCCATCTCCACCCTCAAATAAAAAAATGAATGGTTCATATTGAATATTTTCTAAAATTATTATTATAGTATTTTATAATTTAATTTTTTAAAATTTTGTTTGTGTTGCAATTTTAGTCAATCATGGGAATTGAATACAATAATAGTATGAGTAATTCTTGTAATTAAATGAGACTAAAATGGGAGGAAGATTACAAACAACTTTTGAAATGGCCCCTAAATTTATCTTATAAAAAAGAACCAGGCACACTCGACAATTCTATCTTATAAAACAGAACGGAGGGAGTAAAATCCTCTCTTGGTCCATTTTATAATTTTCTTTTAAATGATTACATGTTTTAAAAATTAGTTAAAATTAATAAATATATAATAAATGAATTTTTTTCAAGTATATCTTTATGTATAAAGAGGCGAGTGAGAGAGAAAAAGTGTTGAGAAAAAAGATGAAACAAAGTGTATGGGTAAGAGGTGAGGAAAGAACAAAATTAATTAGGGGTAAAATTGGTAAAATACATTTAATGTTTAAACAACCTGAAACTAAATCATATAATGAGAAATGAACCGATTCAAAAATTGGGGTATTATCAGAAGGACCGAACCATTATTTTTATATACATTTTAAATGATGATTTATTTAATTTTAACGTACTACCTCATTATTTTTGAAATTTTAAGATGCATATTATACATGAATATATAAAATATATACATAGAAAAAAATATACATGTCACTTGACGGATGCTGCAACGTATAGAGAGAGGGCAAAGCGAGTTGGGAGAACTAATGAGAGATAAGTGGAAAAATGAGTTTTTAAACTGGGAATATTAGAAAAATATTGTCCTTTTTCTGGACAATAAAATTAAGCAGGACGTAATAGTTAATCTTGGGTTAGGACAATACAAGTCCATTTGTGGTTTCCACACCCTTAAGGAACTTTATTTTGAGGATAATAATACTCACGCTCAAACACACACAGACATTTCATTGAAGTTTTCTTTTAGTCGATATGTATCAACAGAGAAGAAAAGAGAGAGATGTGAAATGTATGCAATATAATATATATTAAAATATTGAAATGGGCAAGATGCAGGTCTTCTATCCATGCACACGCTTCAAAAATATAAATTATACACATAAATTTGCCTTGTACCTCAGACTAATTAAGATTATTGGTTTATTCTTCACATGCTTCACTGGGTAGGCGGCAACTTGGAAGTGCTGGTAGCGGACCTAGTGGACGTTTCATATTCAGATCCTTCTTCTTTTGTTTCACATTGGAGAAGACTTTGTGCAGAAGGAACATAAAAATGATAAAAGATAATATGAGGGATGTGGAGGGCATATCCATGGTTGCACAGAACATAGTACTTGATGATATTTTTCTCTTCACAAGGCAAGTATTGATATTTTTCTTATATGCGCCGTATTGATATATTGAACCAAACATCCAAATAAATAAACTCCATTCTATAGCCACACACTACCAAAAAAAAAAAGAAAAAACTGACTTTCAACGGTGATAAAAACTGATTTTCAAGGTCACTGCTGAAAGTAGACTTTTAACAATGACTTGTAGCCAATTATCTATAAAAGGCAAGTCACCAATGAAAGTAGAGTATTGGTGGCGACAAAAGTCGCCATTGAAGACAACATCTAGAATGACACAATATATCACCATTGAAAAGTTTATAGGCGACGACTAATGGTCACCTTTGATGATCTATTCAACGGCGACTAAGTGTCGCCACTGAAAATAGAATCAGTTGCGACATTTATTGTCACCGCTAAATCTTGTATTATAGTCACTGTTGAAAGTTAGGAATATTTTCTTTTTAATAAAAATTAAATTATTTAAATTAAAATTCATATTCTTCTAATAAATATCTAAATAAAACAATAAATAACTAAATTAAAATAAAAATATACACCATATGTGGGAATAAATAATATATTGATTAACTATATCCATACAATTTTTTAAAACCATCAAAATAATTTAATTTCATTAAAGAGTACAAAAATTATCCAACTGAAAGATAAGTACATCAATAAAAATAGCCCCAAAAAATAATCTCCTAAATTGCTAAACTATCTAAGAACCACCATTATTGTGTTTACAAGTGGTTGGCGAGAGGTCTAGAAGTGGTAGTGGTATTGTCACTGGAAAAACAAATTGAGGCATAAGTTAGCTGATCAATTAAAAAATTCTCAAATATTGTAATATATAAAACGCCCAATCATAGCAAGATACTTTCAGAATAAGAAAATTCAACAACCAAAATTGAATAATATTTTGAGAACAAACCTTAAATAATAATGGCAAACTGCCTCCTTCATTTAAACTATTACTAGGAAACACAACACTAGAATCTACTCGAACATTTGGCAAATCTTTACTACGAAGCTTTCTTACTGCTGTTGAATGAGAAAAAGCTCCTACCATCATATCATTATGCATCATTGACCTAAAAGCCTTGACTTGCAATAGTGATTGGGAAGCATCTAATTTTGATTGAATATAATAGAAACAGTTTTTACATAACAATTGGAGTAAGCCAGCATGAATATGTGAGATCTCAATCATGCACTAGACTAAAGGGCTAAACATGCAGTTTCAATCACCCAATAAGAAAAAACCTATTAAACCTTATCCTGTGCTTGTATCTATGAAAAAAGAAGCACTTTTCCTCATGTTTGGGCATGTCAAACACTACAAAAAAACAACGTATTACCCACGGAAATTACCCACGGAATTATGTTGCTAAAATCATTGCAGATGGAAATTACCGACAGAATTGCCGATGAACCACGTTTCGTCGTAAAATAAACCACGGCAAAGGGCATTTGGGATGGAATCTGAGTTCGTCGGTAATTTAAACTGAATTACCGATGGATATTTCCGTCAGTAATTACAGACGAAATGGCGATAGAAATTTCCGTGGGAAATTTAAGATGGAATTCCGTGGGTAATTACCCACAGAATTACAAGCGGAATTCTGTGGGAAAGTTCCCAAGGAAGTGCATACGGAATTCCGTGGGAAACTTCCAATAGATTTGCAAACAGAATTCCGTGGGGAATTACCCACGAAATTGCAGAAGAAATTTCGTGAGTAATTTCCCACAGAATTGGAGACAGAATTGCGTGGGTAATTTCCCATGGAATTTTGTCTGTAATTCTATGGGAATTTTCCCAAGAATTGTAGACAGAAACCATACAATTTAGTAATTTTTTCTACACCATTTTTTTTAATGAATTCCATGACATTAATTTTTGTAATACAATTTAAAATGTTGAGCAAAATAACCTGATCATTGAACTTAAAATGTGTTTAAAGTAACTAAAACATTGAACAAGGCAAAATGTCACAAGTTCAAAGTCATTGAAACAGTAAAAAAAAGCTTAATAGAAGTTAACAATAACAAGTTTACGAAAACACTAAACATAAGAAAGCAACAAGTTCTCAACTAACAAGTTCTCAACTTTGATTTTCATCTTCTTCATTTGCATTGGTAGCAGAGGGAGCCTCATCATTGACATTGTTAGAGAGATTAGGCAATTGAATCCCCATTCCTTGCAATGCAGTCATAATCATGTTAGTTTCTTGTTTAAGGTGTTGATTTTTTTGTTTGAGATGTTTAGTCTCTTGTGTGAGGTGTGTTATCCTCATGTGCAATTCTTGCACGTTAGAATCCCCCGTCGAGTTAATGGAAGGAGGTGAGGCAGAAGAAACAATATGTTGATTTTCAGATCCAAGCCCATAGATGCGACCCTTCTTGTTCTTACCACCTATAACCTCTAACCACAAATTAAGTTCATCCTGAGTAGATTGGACACTACCTGTCTCAGAACTGATAGATGCCTTTAATCTCAGAAATTCATCCTACAAACAAAAAGTACATCAGAACATATTTATTTCCAGACCAGAATTCTCATATAAGGAGAACATAAAATGTGACATATACTAACTTCACTGACCCCCCCTAAAGAGTGCAATAAAGAATAATTTTCCAAAAAGCCAATGATGTATAATGGTTAGCGAAATAAATTAGACTTTGGACAGCAAGACAAGATTAACGCAGCATAATGTAGCGTTCACTTTGATGGGTTGTTTTATACTGGTAATTTTTACCCAATAAAAGACCATTCAAACGGGGCCCAGTCCATAGCAACTAACTAATGACACCACACATCTTTTGTCTGCGATTGATTCAGCTGTAGGCCTACAATAGTGCGACCAATTTTATAACAAGAGTGGATGTATGGACTAGCAAAATGGCAACTTACCAACTTCAATTGCTATTTATTAACTATGGACAAATTTGGTAGGATAGGCTGACAATATGGTTAAGATGATTCCTATACAGTAATTAATGTTGAAATGGATAAAACTGAACATCAAATAAAACTAAAGAAAATATAACACCCAATTTGATTTTTTTTAAAGTTTCCTGGATAATGGTTTTGCTAGCATTAGAATGAATTCAAAATTTCGGTTAGAACTCGGATATTTTAAGGCGCATTCAATAAACTCTCACACCCTTGTCTTTTTCCTTGCTAATTCCGGTTTCCTTTGAAATTATGTGCATACCACTGTTGGTATGCATACTTTAATAATGCTTATTACTTTAGGTCATCATCACCAAATAGTTGTTAGCAAACAGCGAATAAGACCGCAATTATATTCACAAATATCTCTCCAAAATAACCCCACATCCACATGTATTGAAAAGCAAACAAGGATTTTCTTCATATTCAAAAAGCATAGTCCAGTGATATGCATTGTTGATATAATTAGCTGAGGTAAGCAATTCGTAGGACATGATAGTCTCAGAGAGCAAACAAAAACAAAACTTCAATTAGTAGAGGATAAGACAGCAATTATATTATATCATATTTTACATTAGATATACTTTCACATGCTGATTCTTTTTAATTCTCGACATATTAACGATGGAAAAGAATGTCTGGTGAGTAATCTTTATATGGGTGGCTATGGATAAATATAATCCATTGCTGAAATCTCTTGAATTATATACTCAATGTGAATAGTTATTAATTATGCAAATGGGATAGACGTAGAAAGCAATAGCCATATACTTATATGAGTTGCAGCTGCACGATGGTCCGCAAATTCTCCAGTTTTCTCATTATAATGAGTCTTCTTGAACAATTTAGACATAGAAGGCTCTCTTTCCAAATCTGCAGCCTGTAGTATTTATAAAGATGTATTATACGAAGCATCAAATAAGTAATGATTGAACCATTTGGAGATAAATTCTTACCATCCTTCTCTTATGCTCACTATTAGGAATACTACCCCCTTTGTGTTGAGTGCCTCCTTTGCTAGATGCTCGATTGGTCTTTGCTATCTCACACTTGCTCAAATATTCTAGTGTTGTACACATTCTCTCTAACTCATTCATCACTTCGTGTGGAATCCACTTAGGTCTAACTTGCTCGTGAAACAACTCCTGCCTAATAGTATGTATTGTACCTCTCAAGATTTCTGAACACTTTGCATTCCATATATCTTAACTTCATCTTCATATTCTGGTGGCCATTTATATTTTCTTTGCATAAATGAGAAATGAAAAAGATAAAAATACAAATATAATAAGGAAACAAGTAGACATAATACAAATAAAAGATATCATATACCGCCCATTCTTCAAACCACATTTTCCTATAATTGGCAGGTGTTTCTTTCCAACTATGACATGGATAGTCAAATTTCCCTTGAGCTCCATGTTTCCAAAAAAAAAAACAAATCAAAGCTCTCATCTTTTCTTAATAGCAAAAACACGCCCTTAACCCTTTTTTTCAAACATGTCTATAACACCATTACAGCTGCAAACCTTAATCTCCCCAAAGTCAGAGTTCTAGCCTCTATTCAAAATTTTGAAAGTAACACCGTCTTCGCTTTGAAGAGTGCATTCAGATCCTCAAAAACCTAGCATGAAACACCTATAGACTCAAGGGATAGAGGGGTAGATGCATGCACAATATTGAGGGAGGTGATAATGAAAGGAGGGTTGACGTGGTGAAGGATATGGTGCTTTTGATAAAATTAGCTCTTATTGAGGAAGTTGCAATTGGCTACATGCATAGATTATGCAATTATATGAGGCATATCTTGAGGAAGAAGCCCTAATGTCCCTCATCACCATGAAGAAAAGAACGCGGGTCATAAGTCAAGATGCTAGGATGTCATTCACCACACTGGATGGAGCTCTGTGTTTATCCGCTGACGCTTTTGTGTATCATCCCTACCACATGCAACGCAAGAGCAGTCGTGGTAAAGATTCCAATTTACATATCAACACCAATGGCGTCTAAAGTTTTTGGGACCTGCTGCTCCAGACTAAGAATGAGAGGTGCCAGATTTTCCTCCTCCTTTGTGGTGTTTCAAGGCAACAACATCTTTTTTTGGTCGCATGAGGCCTTTTCTTGTTGTTGTTGTTGTTGTCATCCTTCTTTCATTCTTGACTAAGTCATTAAATTAATTCATATCTACAAAAAACCATCAATTCTTCTACCATCTTGTCCTTCTTCCATCTCAAATGTCCCTTTCTTGCTCATGTAATGAACCTTTACTTGGGATGCTTATTGTGTGAGTTAATTATATTGATCCACCAACTTAGTAGTCATGGGAGGCAGTTTCTGTACGTGATTATTGACTAGTTCTGTGCTTACGTAGTAAGATCCCATTCATCTATATATCTTGGAATGCTTGCTTGTGCAAATGCTCCTGGTGTCCCACAATTTGCTCCCTGCACATTTAATTTAATTTGGATATTATGGATTCACTAGGCATAAGGTTTTGTCAAAATTTATCTTTACTAGGCATCTTAGAACCACTACTTAATTATGAGTTTTCCCCATTATTTTCCTAATATTATATTTTAGAAAAATATCTTTAAGAAAATAATGATTCATAGCCTAGAACTCGAACAACAAAGAGTATCAAACCAAAGTAGAAGCTGCAATGCAACAAATCCCGACTCACGGAAGGGATGCATTTATTAGATAAAAGGCCGATGCAGGCTCTACCTATTACTCTAATACCATGTTGAGATTGAAGGATCACATTAAAGCACTGAAAAAATATTAATATTATTGATCCTTCAATCTCAACATGGTATCAGAGCTAGAACCTTAGGGTTTCTTGTGAGTTTCGCCTTCTTTTGGCAGATTTTGGTCCCTGATGAGACCTTGGGAGTTTGTCCTTGGTGAGTCGTTTAGAGTATTGGATCGTTTGATGCTTGTCCCTGGTGAGATGTTCGTTATTGCTTTGGTCCCTTGTGAAACTATTCATTGTTGGTTCAGTCCCTGGTGAGGCCATTTGGTGTTCGTCTCTAGTGAGACATTTGTTGTTGCTTTGGTCCCTTGTGAGACTATTCGTTGTTAGTTTGGTCCCTTGTGAGACCGTTTGTTGCAGCTTTTACTCTGGTTTGGTACTCTTTGTTGTTCAAGTTCTAGGCTATGAATCATTATTTTCTTAAAGATCAGTTGCTGCATGTGCAAGCTGCTTCTAGCTTGAGGGGGAGTGTTGAGAATATCAATTTTAGAAATATCAATTTATTATTATTATTAGAAATATTGTTTAGTATTTATTAGGATTAGATATAAATATTATATTTTAGGAATATATCTTTAAGATATTATAATTTGATTAGATTAGATTGTATTATGATAGATTTTAGGGTTAGAGTTAGTCTATTATTGCCTATATAAGGGCTACTTATACTCTCTTTTATTCTAAATGATCAATAATATTAGTATTTTTCATGTGTTTCAATATGATCCTTCAATCTCAACACCTATATTGAAGTTGAAGGATAAAGGTTTCTCAAAATTCTTTTAACATGTGAGGAAGATCAATAACTAGAGTGGACACGTACGGGACGGGAGAATGCGTTTTTTTGTAGACAAAGGCATATCTTAACCTGTTTTTGCGTTTTCTTGTCCTTGAGTTTCCAGAGTTATCTGAACATTCGATTATTTTGTGTCGGTACTCACTTTTGCTGTCCCACCAATATGACAAAAGAAACCCTTTCCTAATTTCTTTTGAATCAGGCCTCTGTAAAGACATCTGATATCAACATTAGTTGCTGCTGATGAATATGTAGGCATCTAGTTCCTGCTGATCTGACTGTTGAACAGTTTATTGTGTGGAACTGTGCTTATATGATCTTTGGTAGAATTTGTGAATTGAGCAGCGGTTTTATGTTGATGCAGTTGCTATGATGTCTGCAATTTATCAGGATGAAGATGGGTTCCTGTACATGATTTTCAGCGGGGAGAACACATTCGGGACGATGGAATAATACCTAACGGCAACCATCCATGTGGATACCGAAATAAGCGAACAGTTATTAGCTTTAGTTGTAAATTCTATGGTTTGAATCATTTTTTGTCCAAGTTGCTAACGTTTATGATGATTGTCTTTATGAATGTCCAAACTTGAGAACTCATGTTCCACTCCTACTCATCGTACTTAAATAGATGAAATTTGTATAGTTCTTGGAAATCATAATCAAGGGACTGTTACATTCTGTTGATAATTCTGATATTGTTATCGTATTCGTCACACATATCAACGCCACGTCGTTTTTATTGCTTATGCGCCAAAATGGCATGTCGTATGCTTTGAAAAATTCTAAGGACTAGGCAATCATCACAACACAACACTGCAAGAACTCCCAACTCCCACTCTACGAATTCACCACACAAGTTTTCTTCATCGTCATCAGATTATTAATTATTTCTGCGTTTTACTTATTTCTCGTTTTCAGAGCAAGCGAGGCTTCAAAGTTCCAAGTTTTTATTGCTTCATTCTTGAGGAGAATGTTAAGTTTTCAATAAAATGATGACTAGCTATTTACATTTAATGATGATTTTAGATTTTATATTAATGATCATGCTGGTGGGTAAATCCAAAAATTATATTTATATATTGTTCAATTTATTTTAAATTTTCTACAGTACGTAGAACTCATATTAGCGTATTGCTATACCTTCTAATTTAGAATAATACAAGTAGAACGTTAACATCTAGTTTAAAATAAATGATATCCTACAATTTATATGCAATGAATAAATTAAACAAAGAAACGTGTGTTTCCTCTTCAACCCTCCTCTCCCCTCAAAAAACCCCAATCAAACAAGGCCTTAAGTGTTTACTATTGTTCCCTACCTCAAAGGGGGGGAAAATTTTGTGTGTGTGTGTGTGTGTGTGTGTGTGTGAGAGAGAGAGAGAGAGAGAGAGAGAGAGAGAGAGAGAGAGAGAGAGAGAGAGAGAGAGAGAGAGAGAGAGAGAGAGAGAGAGAGCGAGCTATTGTGACTTGAAACAGCGTACTGCCAAACATTAATAAACGGTCATGAATGATGAGATAAATGCTGGGAGAATTGTGTAAATCCGATCAACAAATTATGACATTTATGCTTATTAGTAGTATTACTTACTTCCTCTAGTACTTATTAATACAAGGTACCAACTAATAAGTGTTCTTAGTTTTTTCCTTAAGACACTTGTTTTTTCCCATTTTATAAGGCACTTGTTTGTATGAGTAGGAGATAATTGTTTTGGGTAGACTATAGGGATCATGATCATCTTTTTTATGGAGTCTTCATTTCTCACTATCTAAGATATAGTATCAATCATTAAGGGTGTGTTTGGTTTGAGGGGAGGGGAGGGAAGGAGAGGGGGTAAGATTATCTTTTTAGACTGGAGAAACTCAAAATTTACCCTCTCATTCCTTTTAAATTTTGGGTTCTCACCCAAAATTTAAATTCCTCCCAGTCAAAAAGGAAATTTTACCCCCTCCCCTCAAACTAAACACACTCTAAGATTATGTTTAGCATTTAAACTTGACCCAGCAAGCTAAGGTTGCCTCAATTAAAGTCACATTCGATTATCAATTCATTACCATCCACAAACATTCTGGCATACATTGTTATAGCTCTTGTAAGGGCTATTTTATCTACTTTAGAGAGGTGCACATAAATATGTCGGAACTTTAGCTTTTAAGACCCGACTATAGGATCATATTGAGGCTCAATCGTTTCTTTTGTTTTGTTAATTAAAGTCTTCTCTTCCATTATCATCTCAGTTCCCTCTAACCCTAACGATAACTTTCATTAATTGACCATACAGAGAGAAAAAGCTAACTCATTCGCTCTTTCTATATATGAATCTTCATGAATCATGAGACACGGCGTCTGAATTCATTAAAATATTTAAATTATTTTAAAACAGAAAAAAAGATGAAGCAGCATGGGATGCAGTGTCCAAATAATAAATATTATTGACAACATACATTTAAAATATTTTACTTTTTGTATTCAGAGTTGTTTACAAAATTTGAATTAATCATTGCAAAACTTGTATTTAATTATCATTGCTGAATAAACCATAATTCATTTAGTTCGCCATTGCTTTCACTAACATATTCACTTTTTTATTAATTAGTCAGTAATTGTCTCTCTGTCTTCTTTTTTTTTTTAAAAAAATCTGAATATATGAAAAAGATCACATTTAAGATCCATATATTTAAACTATAATAATGAAAAAAATCTGAATATAATTGAATTTAAAACCGAATATCAGTAAAAAAAAAAAAAATTGATGAAAACATGGTATGCAGTATATATATGCACAAAGCACACCACACACACACATCTACTTAATACATCCGAGATTTTTTTAGGGGAATTACTATGAGGTGTCAGAAGGGATTTAATTAGGAAAAAAATCTGAATGACAAGAATTGCCAGTGGTTAAATTTGTCATTGCTTACACTTCAGTTGTTATTGGACCTTTTAGTGATTAAATATTTTCATTAGGTCTTCATAGTAATTTTTTTTTTTGGGAACAAAACAAAAGTGATATTCCTCCCATCCTTAATATAAGATATATTTAAGTATTTTCTTATTTTATCTTCCTATTTTTTATTTTCTTTAAGTTGCAACCTGTCATTGACACTAGCACCAACCACTGCCATGTCACTAACAGGAGAACTAATTTCGGCGCCTATCAGCACTCATCTCATCTGGACCATCCAGATGGTTTAAATTTAAAATTTTTAAATTCTTTATTTTAAAAAAAATTAATTTAATGATGAAAGAATTTAAAATAAAGATAATATTTAAACCAACATTTTTCAAAAAATGATTTTATCAGTTAAAAAAATCAATGAAAAAAATTAAATTGGGATTGTTCAAATCTCATCTGCACGGTCTAGATGAGATGAGCGTTTGGTGCCTATCCAATCGAAACTTGTTCCTAACAACTACCACCACCACATCACCATTGGCAACCGTCGCCACTACCATATCACTTCAAAAATAGATTTTTTTTAAAACAACCATCCAAATAATTTTTATTTCAAAACTTGTTTTTTAAAAAAATTTTATAAAACATTATTAAAAAAAATAAAATAGAAACAAACATCCCATATTCTTTGATTCATCTTGCGTGTTATTTTACGAAGATGACCACAAACAAATGGGGCAAAGAGAATGGATTCGAATGAGAAAACGACTAGGAAAGAGATTTAGGAGAAAGGGAACACAACGTGACAGCAACACAAAAAGGTCATCAAGGGGCTAAAGAAGTAAAAAAACATTATATAGATCCTATTTCGTATATTTTGTCTCGGCAATTTAAAAATAGCTTTTCAATCATGATTCATGGTGTATGAGTTAGATATGTGAGAAGAATTTTGTCTCAACTTTATATGAGGGAGCTTATAGTAAAATTGTCAGTTGGACCAAAAACATAATGGACTTTTCATTTACTAACTGAAGTTAGTTTACAAAGACATAATAGGGTCCCTTATATAGGCCACATGACAACCGATCCTGTACATAATATAAATACAAGAATACAAGATTATAACAATCAACTAATCCTTCCTAATACTCCCCCTCAAGTTGGGGCTATACAGATTAAATGCTCCCAACTTGTGAAGTAAATATTCATGAGCTTCTACTCCTAATCCCTTTGTCAAAATGTCAGCCAGCTGTTTTGAAGATTTGAAATGTTTTAAATCTATTAAACCTTGCTGTAACTTTTCTCTCACAAAGTGGCAATCTATTTTAATGTGCTTCGTTCTTTCATAAAATATAGGATTGCTAGCAATATGTATGGCTGCACGACTATCACAAAAAACTTCTGCAGGCTCAATGTTTATCACATGCAAATCTTTTAGCAAACCAATAATCCACACTATTTCTGATGTCACATGTCTAAGAGCTCTATATTTAGCCTCTGCAGAAGATTTGGAGACTGTACTCTGCTTCTTTGCCTTGCACGACACCAAGGAATTCCCCAACTTTACCACATATTTGGTCACAGAGCGCCTACTATCCTCACATGCTGCCCAATCAGAGTCACAGCAACATTCTAGCAACATTTGACTGTTTGAAGCTTGTAAAATTCCTAATCTGGGCATTCCTTTCAAGTAGTGAAGCACCCTCATTACTGCTTGCAAATGTGAATCCCTTAGTTCTACAAGGAATTGGCTCAAAACGTGAGCAGAATAACAAATGTCAGGTCTTACAACAATTAAATAAGACAACCTACCTACCAAATTTTGATATACTTCTGGTTCCTGCAACTTCCTATCATCTTTCTTAGGTTTCTTGTCTTCTTTCTTCTTATCTAGTCTTATTTCAAGTCGTGGATGGGCCATTAGCTTCCTGTTTTGCTCCATGGGTGTTGCAGCTGGCATTGCTGCACTTAAACCCATGTCATTAATCAAGTCTAGTGCATATTTTCGTTGATTCAGCACTATTACAGCCTTTGACCTAGCTATTTCCAATCCCAAAAAATATTTTGCTGCACCTAAATCCTTTATTATGAACTGACTGTGCGGATATGCCTTAGTCTCCTTGATTCCTTAAATGTTATTCCCTGTAATGAGTAAATCATCTACATATACCAATCCTATAATCATATATCCTCTTGTGCATTTAACAAACAATGAATAATCATGCAAACTTTGCTTAAAACCTCCTTTAATCAATGCTTGGGTTAATTTAGCATTCCACTGCCGAGATGCTTGTTTTAACCCATACAATGATTTGGTTAATTTACACACCTTATTCTTACCGGTTTCCTTAAATCCTTGAGGTACTTTCATGTATACCTCCTGATGTATATCGCCTTGCAAGAATGCATTTTGTATGTCCATTTGCGAGAGATCCCAATTATTCACGGCTACAAGGGTGAGAACTACTCTAACAGTTACCATTTTCACCACTGGTGAAAATATCTCATAATAGTTTATACCTTCAGTTTGTGTATACCCTTTTGCCACAAGCCTTACCTTAAACTTTGCCACATTTCCAACTGAGTCATATTTGATGTGGTAGACCCATTTGCAACCAAAAGGACTTTTTCCTTTCAGCAAGTCTACAATTTTCTAGGTGTGATTTGTCTCTAATGCTTGGATCTCCTCTTTCATTGCCTCGACCCATCTCTGGTCTTTAACCGTTTCTTCAAAAGTCATAGGCTCAATCAAAGAGTCAGTACAATGCACAAAATGCTTATATATAGAAGATAGGTTAGAGTATGTGTAATAATTTTGCATGGGATACAAGGGTACCCCCTGTTTAACTAATGTTGTTTCTTGCACATTCTCATAATGCTCATCATGCCTTTCTATAGTGCTAGGTGAACTTTCCCTTTCATGTTCTATTGTTTCTTGCAGCCTATAGTCTTGGTTTGGCCTTTCATAATCCTGCAGCCACCTTGGAGGCCTTCTATCTCTTGTAGAACATCTCTGGGAAGGTGGTGATGGTGTGCGCATCTCATTTGGTTCACTTGATTGTATTCTATTGTCTTCTTTTCCCTGCTGGACAAAATTATTTTCATATGCATATATAAAAGGGTTAGGAATAGGGTTGGAAACTCCCCCTGGATTGTTCTATTCCTTTTCTTTAAATGGAAACATCCCTTCTATGAATGTGACATGGCGGCTTACCATGAGCATCTTTGTACGCAGATTATATAAGATATAACCCTTTTGTGTCATGGGATATCCCATGAACACATAAGGATCGGCTCTCGAATGAAATTTGTCAATATCATGCAATTCGGTAGCATATGCCAAAAACCTATACACTCTCAAATGACTCAGACCAGGTGGCTTACCATGTATTAATTCATAGGGAGTTGAATAGTTCAATACCTTTGATGGTGTTCTATTGATCAAATAGGATGCAGTTTTAATACTTTCCCCCCAAAATTTGTTGGGAATTTCTACCTGCAACATTAAACAACGACCAACTTCTAACAAATGTCTATATTTCCTTTCCACAACCCCACTTTATTGGGGAGTGTAAGGACAAGAAGTTTGATGTAAGATTCCTTTATTAGCAAATAAGGCCTTGACTGTAGAATTAACAAATTCTAAGCCATTATCACTCCTTACCCTTTTTATATTGGCATTGTATTGATTGGAAACATATGTTAAAAAGGTTTTAATGTGCATAGCAATATCAGATTTGTTTACCATAAGAAAAATCCAAACCCCTCAAGATAAATCATCCACAATCGTTAAGAAATATCCCTGATGTGTAGGCTCCTTATAAAGACGCCATACATCCATATGAATAATTTCAAAACAATGAGTGAATTTAATACTACTAAAGGGAAAAGGAAGTGCAGTTTGTTTTGATTGAACACATATGTCACAGCTAGCATTATCCAAGTCTGTAATATGATTTTTTATTTCACCCAAGTGTTTGAGAACACGTGTAGAGGCATGGCTAAGTCTATGATGCCAAACATGATCATTTACATCATTCAAAGAACAAATAGATTAAAAAGAAGAAATAAATGAATTCTGAATATCAGAAAGACAATATAATAAAACATCTTCTTGCAGCATATAGAGTCCATGGTAGAGTTTACTAATCCCCTTGATCTTCCCACTCAAGGTGTCCTGCAAAATGCAAACATTAGGTAAAAAAAGGGCCACACAGTGTTCTTGTGAGGTTAGTTGAGAAATGGAAACCAAGTTAAATTTTAGACTACGGGCATACAAAACATTGTTCAAAACAATATTTCCAATTTTCACACTACCTATATATGTAATTGTACGTCTCTCACCATTAGGCACCCTAATACACCTAATAGGACCGTTATAATGAGCAAATGTATGTAAAAAATTTAAATTGTTGACTACATGAGTTATGGCTCCTGAATCTAATAACCAAGCATTACTAAAAGAACTGAATTAACTAAACCTGACGTGGTTCCAACAACACCAACCGTACTATCCACTCTATCCTTTGAATCCTTTCTAGCAGATTAAGAATCCTTTTCTAGTATACGCAACAACTATTCATATTGCTGAGGTGTCAAATTAGTTGCTATAGCCAGTGAGTCAGAAATAGTAGGTAGGATTGTAAGTGTGGGTGGCTCTCATATGGGTCTTGGCTTCCAATTTGCCAGAAATCCAATAATGTGGAAGCATTATTCTTTCTCGTGTCCTCTTCGGTGACAATGGGAATAGATATCAGTGTTGTTATTGCCTCTGCCTTGAGAGGCCCTTCCACATCCATGGCTTCCTCTACCAGTGGGTGTAAACATGACAGTGCGATCACTCACAGTAGAATTAAGTAATATGTGTGCTTCATGCTGAGATATCATGGAATAAGCTTGGTTGACAGTGGGAAGAGTCGTTAGCAGCAAAATATGACTACAAGCTTGGTGGTAATTCTCGTTCAGTCCTATCAAGAATTGAAATAATCTTTGTTCTTGAACAATTTTCCCATATTGTTAGGAAGTACGACATTGACAAGATGGTAAGATAACAAGACTATCAAATTCCTCCTGCAAATCTTTAAGTTTCGAGTAATATGCAGTAATAGATAGATTACCTTGGGAGAGAGTGTTGATGGCACGATGCAATCCAAAAATCTTGGAGTCATCAATTTTGTCAAATCATTTTTTAAGGTCTTCCTACACAAAACGTGCGTTATCAGAAAAAGAAATGCCTCCATAGAGAGACTTGTCGACAAAATTAATAAGCCATGACAATACAACAACATTATAGCGATCCCAAGTGAATTTAAGGCCTTCATCTTGAAAATCATGCGTACAAGTCCCATCTACAAACCCATATTTGTTTTTTCCTAGAAGTGTTATGTGTATAGAACGACTCCAGATTAGATAGTTATTCGACCTAGTAAGAACAGCAGGAACAAGCGTAGTGTCTTGTGTGTCAGAAGGATGTAGGAAAAGGGGGTGATTGAACCCTAGATTTGCTGGATCGATTTTGTTGGTGCTGCTTGACATAGTGAGAAGAAGAGACTTACCAAAACTAGTGAAAATCGCTGTAATCTATTTGCGAAGACAAGATACGTAGGGATGTGAACCACCAAACCACTCATAACAATCAAGATGAATTTTGACACTGTTGATGATGACACTCAGTCCAATAATCACCGTGGACAAGAATCACGGTGGAGGGGAAACTTTGAAGGAGAAATCTACCTCTAATGAGAAATTTTGATAAATTTCGTCCAATATTCTGTAGTCCCAATGAACAAGAATCACCGTAGAGACCAATCTTGGAAGAGCAATCTGACTAACTTTGTTCAATAACGTGATCGAGTTGACATGAAATCACAAAAAGAACCTTGAAAATGTCATGTCGTAGTGAAATCATGATGAGGATGGTGTGGGTAGCAAAATCACGATACGGAAGATGTGGAACTGGGCCACGGGGTTGAGAGGGTTTGGTAGGGAATCAAGATTTAGTGATTGGCTTTGGTGGTGAATCAAGATTAAGTCGGTGGGGCAAGGTGATAGAATTGAATCAAAATTGGATACTTGACTGAAACAAGCTTTGGGCCCACAATCGATTCTTTCGGCTCTGGTACTATGTCAATTGGACCAAAAAAGTAATGAACTTTTCATTTACTAACTGAAGTCAGTTTACAAAGACATAATAGGGTCCCTTATATAGGCCACATGAAAACCTATCCTATACATAATATAAATACAAGAATACAAGATTATAACAATCAACTAATTACAATCAACTAATCCTTCCTAATAAAAATGTTCTCCATCACAACATGAATTCTCTTATATTTCTGCTGATAGGTTTAATAGCTGCTGGAGTGAGAGCTTTGCTGATGATATGCATCATTATATTCTTCTCAAGAAGAAAAATACCATTAATTATATTAGCATATTCTTGGAAGATGAAAAAGAATGATGAAGTCATAGAGTTCTTCATCAGAAATCAGGGACCTCTAATTATGATAGGATATACATTTTCAGACAAAAGGAAAATGACAAACTCTTTTGAAGTGAAATTGAGAGAAGGAGGTTATGGTAAGGTATTCAAAGTATAGTCAACAACTGTCCTGGGGCTGTGAAGGTATTGAATGCATCTATAGGAAATGGTGACGAGTTCATCAATCGATGAGGATGTGAGCATTAATTAGTAGGACTTCTCATGTAAATACCACAATCATTACCCTGCTTGGTTTTTGTCTTGAGGGCTGTAAAAAAGTGCTCGTATATGAACTTATGCCCAATGGTTTACTTTAAAAGTTTATATGCAAGAGGGATTTAGAGCCACATCATCCACCCTTGGTCAGTTGGAAAAAATTACTCCAAACAGCAAAAGGGATAGCTAAAAGACTTGAGTATTCCGTAACCGTTGCAACACTTGAATCTTGCATTTTGACATAAAACCTAGCAATATCCTTTTAGATGAAAACTTTATCCCAAAGATCTCAAATTTTGTGTTGGCTAAACTTTGCTCCAAAACACATGGTATTGTCTCAATACCCGAAGCAAGAAGAACTATGGGGTATATTGCTCTAGACGTAAGGAAAAGTAATATTAGAGAAGTCTCAAACAAGTCAGACATGCATGGCTATGGAATCTTGATTTTGGAAATGGTTAGGGGAAGATAAAATATCAATAGAGAAATGAGTGAGTCAAGTGATACTATATTTTTACCTCATTTGATATACAAGCAAATTGAATTAGACAAGAATATAACAGAAGATGATGATATGAGCAGGGAGGAAAGTGAAATTGAAAAAAAGTGATGATTGTGGGATTAAGGTGCATACAGACAATGCCATCAGATAGGCCTTCCATGAATAGAGTGATTGAGATGTTAGAAGGAAACTCAGAACAGCTATCAATACCACCAAAGCCTTCACTATTTTCTCATATAACAGCAACAAATATTGGAGAGGAAAATTGTGCTACTAATGGTGTTCTTTCATTTTCTGCTGATTATCAATGTGGTAGATAGAATTATTTAATTTGCCCATGCAAACTAAATCCTTTTTTGTTTAGAAAGGCAACAGAGGCATGAAATTTAATTTGTTAGAATTTTAAGAATTATGTGCAGTAATCACATGGAAAATATAGTATATGACATTATTGAGATGTGAGCCTAACTCTTTTGTTGTTGTTGTTTTTTTTCAAAACTTGGAAAGGAAAAATAACAAACAGTCAGTAGAGCTACTGTTTGGCCTAAGTACCACTCCTCACCTGTGTATCTATTAATTAGA